>CM051830.1:110489415-111767332 GCA_028451465.1 Erethizon dorsatum
CTGAAAGCCAATTGAAGGGATAAGGAAAGGTCCTAGCCAGCTCTGTACATATCAGTACATGGAAATAGGGCCAGGTTTAGCCAAAATGGAGATAATTGCTCTTCTTTCAAGGAGAGTCGTCCAGGTGGTCCTCTGCATGGTCCCAGTTTGGAGGTTTGGCCTAAAGAGAATAAAGACCCCATTCATTGGATCAGAGTTTCAGTCCCTCCCATTTCTTAATCCCCAGATAGATCCCTCCTCCTCTAAGCTACCAGGTGTGTCCAACCTGCAGTCTGTATTATAATAAAATATTAAAAATAAAGGAAGTTTTGTTATCTATAATTACATTATATATTTCAGATGTAGCACAAGACTATGCTTTATACTCAGTGTGGCCCAGACATGTCCAGCCCATGGGCCACAGGTTATTCATGTCTTCTCTGGTTTCTCCCTCCAGCATCCCTGTGAACATTGCCAAGCATGTCCTCTCCACATGACTCATTTACACAATGCCACCCAATGCATCTGCACCCCTGACCTGGCACCCAACAGTAGACCCCTGAGTCACTGTACACTACTCCCCCTTCTAAGGCAGCGCTGCCTGAGCCCATCAGTTTGTGTGCAGTAAGTGCGGGGACTTCAACTTTCACAGCTAATACAGGAGTCACAACTCAACCCAAATTTGGGGGCTCTAACAGACAGCAACATGGAAGCTCTATCAGGAGAACCCAGCAACCCCAGCATCATCTGCCGGCCTAATCTCTGGCAGACCAGACCCCCAGTAGTAGTCCAACACAATCAGAAGTTGAGGGTGTAACGTCACCTTGGTCCACATTTGGCACTCCAGTCACCAATCAACCGGCCTCTGATAAGAACCCAGGTATTTTGCACACTGGCATAGCCATAACATCTGGCTTTGGACTTGCCACCAGGATGACTAGCTCTGGGGACAGAATCTCATTTCCCCAGACTACTCCTGGACCTCTCGTGTTCATAGGACCTGCAGCTCCTATGAGGACGAAGAGCCTTTGCATGAACATAGGAGGAAACAGAAGGGCCACACCATACGCTAGGCATTGACTTCATTTTTTTTTTTTTTTTGACGTTTCCAAGTGTTTATTTTCCCTGATGGTGTACACCCTTCCCATAGGTACCTTAATACCAGTAGAGAGTGGAGTAGATAGAGCAAGCTCCTACTCCATCTCCCAAATGGGAAAATACATTTAATATATTGACCTTGTATCAAAGAGTGAGCTGTTAAGAACATACTACACTGATCTTAGCCAAAAGGCCAAGAAGCGATGCTACTTCATTTTTAAATAAACCTGTTTTACACAGTTTTCTGACATGGTTATATCACTACAAATGAGTTTTATTTCTTACAATTCCTCAGCAAAACTTGGTGTGCTCAGACTTTTTTTGGGTGTGTGGGACTGAGGATTGAACCCAGGGCCTTTGCACATCCCAGCCCTTTTTTTTTTTAGTGTATGTTTGTGGTACATAACAATTACATCTGCTTTGGGGAAATAGTACAAATTCAATGCTGGCTCGCCATGGTAATATGCTGATGTGCATTCTGTCCTGCGATCCAGCTGTCTTTCTGAGCGGAGAAGTTCACATGTGAGAGCACCTGCACCATGATCAGTCTTATCGACAGCCCCAGCCTGCGTTGCTGCTGCACACGCCTGTTACATTGCTCTTCTGACTGTCCCTCCGTCAACTGGAGCAGTTCACTTTACTTGACATATTTCCCACCGCCTAATCTCCACACCCTCTCTTCCTGCACCCCATTGGAATTTCTCTGCTGATTTTTTTTAAAAATGCATTTGGTAGTTTTGTTTCGTTAGTCACCATGTAGGTCTGATTCTTCTCTCAAGGTGGTTTCTTTTAATTTTGGTACATTTTCTAATGCTGGTTTTGTACACATAAGTGGATATGGGAGCGCACATCCAAACAGCTTTCATCAATGAGAAAAAAATCTTTTTCTAATACACTTTTTATTAGTGCTTGCTAATTTTTTAAAATATTGGGTTTCAATGTGATCTTTTCATGCATGCGTATATTTTGATCACATAAATCTCCCTTATTACCTTCTGTACCCCTCCGCCTTATTCCCTCTAATCAGGAAAATCTGTTTAACTTTTTATTATTACCCATTAATTACTTTTTAAAAAATCTTGCGTTTCAATGTGATATTTTCATATATGCATACATTTTTGTCATATTCATCCCCTTATTAGCCTCTCTTACACCCCTTTCTCCATTCCCCTTAGTCCCTCGGATCAGGAAAATCTTGGTTGTCAGTATAGCAAGAGACATTGCATGGAAGGGGAATTAGGGGCGAAACTCTTCTGAGTGTAGAAGTCTAAATCCTATCCCATTGTCAAGGCAGTCCAAGTCCAGAAATGTTTAGACAGGAAAATACCTGGGGTTTCAAAGGCAGACTATCTGGTTCATGAGTATAGGATCCCTGCTATTTGGGGGCTTCTGGGAGAGTGGTGACAAGGGACAATGCCATTGTGCCATGGAGTGACAATTGGTCAGAGAGGAAAGTAAGGTCTGGGTGGCCCTCAGGAAGGATTCAGGGGTGGGAATCACAGGCTGTGACGATGGTTGGGTTGAGGCAGATAAGACTGTGCCCACTGCCCCTGTAGGGTCAAAGGAGGGCTGAGGAAGGATGTGAGCAGGAAGGGGCACACTCAGAGCAGGTGCAGGCACTGTCTGTCCTCAGCTAGGCCTTGGTTCAGCTGCTCAGGCAGTGGCTCAGATAAGCAGTCAGCAGACACGGTGACATGCTGCCTTCATCCACTGAGCCACCAAAGCAGTAGCCCAGTGGACCACTTTGCTCTCACTAACTGGCATTAACGGTCCACCGACGGCTTATCCATTAAATGCAAGCTAATTCACTGCAGCGGTGCCATGCGAGTAGTAGGCACTTTGGAGCCGGGCAGACCACTGGTCTCTCAGGTGGCTACCTGCCCTCAAGGAGGCTCATTTGGGCCAGCTGATCAGTAAATCTGCTGGGTGAGGAGGAACCAGAGTGGACTCTTCTGTACCTTCAAGGGGCTTCCTTTCAGGAAAGTGGCGTAACTTTGGGTCAGGATTGAAATGAGGTGGGAGGCTTTTCAGGGTCAGCTTCCTGCTTTTCTGGCTCAGGTACCTCCTAAGGGCATCACCCCCCACGCACCTTTATAAGAACGTATGGATAGCGTACCAAAGGACGTCCTTGGCTGAGGAGTCCAGAGCATGATCCAGAAGACTAGGGTTCCGGGATCTCTCTCCCCAGGGACCCAACTACATTTCCTGCCTCAGATCCATTAGCCCTTTTTGTGTGAGACTCTAGCAAGTCACTTTACTGATTGGGAAAAATAACAGGCAGAGTCCTCGCTCTGCCCACCAGACAGTGATGTGGGTATCACAGTTGTGAGAACAGTTGCACTTCCTGAACTATAGCATCACACCCATGTGCAGGCTGGGAAGTAGCTTTCCCTCTTCCATGACTTGTAGCCACGCAAGTTTCCTGGCTGGAAGGAGCCACCCCACAGGTCTGGCTCCTTCTTCTACACATTTGAGATTTGAACATGTATATGCACTTATGACAAACCAACCAGGCATTTTCCCCAGGCCTCATATGTGTTTGCTTAGATTAAGCAGGCCCTGTGCACATTCCATGCCACAGAGCAGGGGATCGAAGATGGGGGGAAGTCCCTCTTCCAGGTTCACATGGCTTCTGAGTGGGATCCAAGCCCCGGCCGCCAGGCATTAGCCCGAGGTTCTGGGGCACTGTCCTGCCTCCTCTCAGTAGAGCTGTGCTCCCACAGTCAGCCCAGTGGGTACTTTTGAGTTTGTACCCCACTGCAAGATCCTTCTGCCTAAGACCAACTTTGATTCAGCCACTCCCCAAGGCAGCTGGGGAACAAGAGACCAGAAATGCCAAATGGGGAAAGATACTTTTCCAAGACCTTCTCTGCCACAAACATGTCAACAGTTGTCCCTGTTTTGAATGTATTTTCCAGGATCATGACTCAAGGGTACAAGGACAAAGGACAAGTCATAAAACATGCGATGCAGAATACACCAGAAAAGGGATCTGCAGCCAAGGAAACCAACAGCCTGTGCCCCACAGAGAGGTTCTGCACCTAGAAATGGGCATCTGGCAAACACTAGGGGAGCCACAGACGTCTGCCTTCTAATGCCCCCATGCAGGCTTTGTGCCCACTAAGCCATGTGGCCAGCAGAGACCTGAGGGAAAAAAGACTGCAGTTTGCACAGCAGAGAATGAGATTGGACAAGGGCAGGAAGGTGCTGGCTCAGAGCAGTGCAGCTACTACCCAGTTTCATCCAGTCCTTGGTCCCCCTGCTCAGCAGCCAGTCCAGTCTTGAGTCAATAAGACACATGGAGCTGGAAGACTTGCAATGAATTCTCTAAGCCCCAGTGTAGCGGGCCACCTCACAGCCCCCAGTCAACTGCTCTGCTCATCTAGGTTTGGTCAGTTTGGACAAAGCTATTTATACAACTGTCAGACTGGCAGTTGGTTGACAGTTGGTCCAGAATGTTCTGAGTTCCAAGGCAGTTGGCAGTTAAGCAGGGGGTCACCTGACAACAGGAGGCCAGTGCTGAGGGTGGAGGGATTTGAAACCCCTGGGCCTTCATCAGGGCTCTTGGCCTTGAGGGTCACAGATTGAAACATAGAGCCAAGAGTTGAGTCAGGATCTGGGCCTTTCTCCGGGCCAAGACACCTCCTCCAGGACATCTGTGGCCACCCTGTAGTCACTTCAGGGCAGGAGGATTTGCAAAAAGGGGTGAGGTGGATCCTAAGCCCTATGTCCAGTGCACAATCGAGTGGTCTTAGTGCTTCAGCAACCTCTATCCCCAGGGAACCAACTATATTCTCTGCCTTAGATTCATTACTGCTCAGTGATATGACTCCGGGCAAGACACTTAACCTCTCTCCCTCACCTTGAAGTCCAGCCGCTGCCCTGCACCCTCCAAGATGATGACATTGTTTCCATGAGCATTGCCAGTGTGGAAAAGGCAGACTCTGCCTCCCCGACTTGTCATTTTCATGTTCCCTCTCTGAGACGTCCCCAGGACCACAGGTCCTTCTCACCCTTCCAGACATGTAATCACTGGACAGTTGTGTAGGTGGTCCTTATGAAGTACCAGTCACTTAGCTTCAGGTTTTGTCTGTATTATTTTAGAGACCCCATCTTACTCCAGAAAGAATGGCTGTCATCATGAACTTGAAGAACAACAAATGCCAGCAAGCTCGTAGGGGGTAAAGGAACTCTTCTGCCTTGTTGGTGGGAATGTAAACTAGTATAACCACTATGGAAATCAGCATGGAGATTCTTCAAACAACTAAAAATAGAAATTCCATTTGACCCACGTATACCTCTTGTGGGTATCTTCCTGAGAGAGTTAACGATATCATATTATAGTGACACCTGTCACAGAACAGGGACCTGAGAAGTGCATGACACACTAACACTCCCAGGCACACGTGCCTTTGTGCCTGTGGTCACTGTGTAGTGCTGGTTTTCTTCAAACTATTCCTACACAAATCAGACTTGTGGGTGTCGTATATGCATGACCCATCTTCCTAGGCCTTACTTTGATTCAGGCAGCCCCTGTAGACAATTAGTGATAAACACAGCCAAAGTTATTTTTTGTTGATATATGTTTGCAATACATAATAATTACATTCATCTTGAGGAATTGGTACATATACACATCACATCTCAATTATTTTTACTTCCCCTTCCCCTCCGAGCCATCCCTTCTCCATTCCCAGGTCTCCTTCTCATCTTCACAAAGTCTACCTCTCTGTTTCCTATCACCCTTCTTTTATTTTGATCTTTATTTATATTTTGGGTTTCTCATATAAGAGAAACCACAAAATATTTAACTTTTTGTGTCTGATTTATTTCACTTAGCATTATGGTCTTAAGACGCGTATACAAACGACTCAAATTTATCTTTTATGGCTGAGTAGTACTCCATTGTGCACACACATATATATGACATTTCCTTTATCCACTCAACTGCTGATGTGTCGACACATTGGCTGCTTCCAAAATTTAGCTACGATGAATTGTGTTCCTGTAAACATGAGTATGCAGGTGCCACTGTAATATATCATTAACTCTCTCAGGAAGATACCCACAAGAGGTATACGTGGCTCAAATGGAATTTCTATTTTTAGTTGTTTGAAGAATCTCCATGCTGATTTCCATAGTGGTTGTACTAGTTTACATTCCCACCAACAAGGCAAAAGAGTTCCTTTATCCCCTACGACCTTGCTGGCATTTGTAGTTCTTTGAGTTCTTGATGACAGCCATTCTTTCTGGAGTAAGATGGGATCTCAGTGTTTGTCTTAGTTACTTTTCTCATTGCTGTGACAAAACACCCGACATCCAAAGTTAAAGGAGGAAAGGTTTATTGGGCTTATAGTTTGTAGAGGTTTCAGTTCATAGTTAGTTGGTGCCAAGGCAGGGTGGTATGGCAGAGGGGCATCAAAGAGGAGAAAGAGTCCACGGCAAAACAAAGTGGGCAGAAAGTAGCCAGCAATGAAGTAGCAACCAGCAAGGGACCAGCGACAAGCCTCTTTCTGTCCCTTATATCTTATCCACTCACACTCTTAATCCTAGCATTGCACCATGAATCAATCTCGCCATCACACACTCTAGATCCAGCCACCTCCGAAAAAGCCCCACTTATGACCACATGAGGCTTGGGGGGACATTTAGACACAAGCCATAACAGTGTTGTTTTAATTGCATTTCTGTAATGAATGAACATTTTTCATGTACTTATTGGTGATTTGTACTTCTTTTGAGAAATGTCTATTTATTTCAGTTTCCTATTTTTTGATTGGGTCTTTTATTTTGGAGAGTCTAATATTTTTGAGTTTGTTATATATTCTGGGTATTAGTCCTCTGAGGAGTAGCTGGCAAAAAAATGTTCCCACTCCATAGGTCATTTATTCACTCTCTTGGTTGTTTCCATTGCTGTGCAGATTTTAAATTGATATAATCCCATTTGTTGATTGTCAGTGTTATTTCTTGTGCAACTGGGGTTCTTTGGGAAAATCTTTGCCTATACTATACCTGTCTTCAAGAGTTTTACTTATTTTATCTTCCAGCAGATTTAGTGTTTCTGTTTTATATCTAGGTCTTTTATCTATTTTTTTTTTATTTTCATACAAAGTGAGAGCTATGGGTCTAGATTCATTCCTCTGCACGTGGATAGCCAGTTTTCCCAACACCATATTAAAGAGACTATCTTTCCTGCAGCATATTTTTGGCCCCTTTGTTAAAAATCAGATAGCTACAGGTACCTGGGTTTATTTCTGCATCCTCTATTCTGTTAAACGTGTCTATTTTTGTGCCAGTACCATGCTGTTTTTAGTACTGCAGCTCTGTAGTATAACTTGCAATCTGGGATTGTGATGCCTCCTGCTTTGCTCTTGTTGCTCTGGATTGCTTTGGCTATTCTAGGTCTCTCCTGATTCCATATAAATTTTAGAATTATTTTTTTCTAATTCCATAAAGAATGCTGATAGTATTTTTATTGGAATTGCATTAAATCTATTTGTCGTTTTTGGCAATATGGAAACTTTGATGATATTCATTCTGCCTATCCAGCATCAGGGGAAGGATATCCAAAGTTTGACTTGGGAATAAATTATTAATACTTTTACCTGGAAGAAATCAATAGTGCACTCTCTCTTTCTCTCTCTCTCTCTCTCTCCCTCTCCCTCTCTTCCTCCTTCCCTCTTTCTAAGTGCATTCCCAAATACCTTACTGCAGGAATATGAAAAAGAATACAAACAGATAATAACAGATTCAAAGGCTGCATACGGGGACTGACTTTGGTGCTGAGAACATGCTACCTTTTCCCCAGGAGTTGTTCAGCAGCATTAAAATGAGCACCTGACAAATAGGGTTGAATCTCAAGCACCATCTCATACAGCCTACTCCACTGAGGTCTTCGTGAGAATTCAATTGATTCAAGAGTCATAACTGGCTTATTCAGTGCACCACAGAGACAACCATAAAAATGCTAAGCCATATTTCATTATTGAGATATACCTCATATGCATAAAATTCACTTTTAAGAATGTGTAAATGGGCCGGTGATATAGCTCAGTGGCATAAGTGCCTGCCTGGCAAGCGTGAGGTCCTGAGTTTGACTCCCGGTACCTGCATATAAAAAAAATAAAAGAATGTGTAAATGAGTGGTTTTTAGAGTATATACAGGTTTTGTAATCATCGTTACCTAGTTCCAGTAAATTTCATTACTCTGAAAAGAAATCTTATACCTAGTACCAGTCTTTCTCCTCACTCACCTCCCCATCCTGGAAGCCCCAGTGTACTCTCTGTCTCACTAGATTTTCCTGTTTGAGACATTTTATAAGAATGGAATTATACAATGCATTGCCTCCTATGTCTGGCTTGTTTCAACAAGCAAACTCTTTCTAAGATTCTATAACACATTTTTCCTATTTGATGATGGATTATTTTGGCTTTTTGGCTGTTAGGAACATTCATGTACAAGTGTTTTAAATTAACTTTATTGGTACAATTCAGGTATATACAATGATCGCATTCATCATAGGGAATTTGTACCTATACATGATATACCTTGATTTGTCTTTTTTTCCCTCCCATTCCCCTCCCCTCCCTTCAACCCCCCTTCCCCTTTATTTCCATTTTATCCTTATTTTTTCTTTTCCCTTCCTTCCTTTCCCCTCCCCCAGTTACCCATTCCTTTTGAACAATTTCTTCCCTTTTCACCATATCTCTTGTAAAATATGCTTCTTATTTAAATTTTCAGTTTCTCACACCAGGGAGACAGTGCAATATTGACACATGTGTCTGATTTATTTCACCTGAGAGTATGGTTTCAAGGTCCACCCATTTAACAATAAATGTCTCAAGTTTATCCTTCTTTATGGCAGAGTAATACTCTATTACATTCAAAAAAACACATCTTTTTTATCCATTCATCGGTTAATGAGCATTTGGGTTGTTTCCAAGATTTAGCTATTACAAATTGTGCTGCTATAAACATGGGTGCACACATATTGCTGTGGTATGATTCTTTAATTCTTTTGGGAAAATACCAACAAGGAAAATAGCTGGGTCAAATGGGACCTCTAATCCTAGTTTTTTGAGGAATTTCCACACTGATTTCCACAGTGGTTCCACCAGTCTACATTCCCACCAACAGTGGAGAAGTGTTACCTTTTTTCCAAAGAAAAAACTCTTCAATTCATTGATTCTTTGTTTTCTTAGTCTCGATTGCACCAATATTTGCTCTGATCTTTATAATTTCCTCCCTCATACAGGCTTTGGGCTTGACTTGCTCTTCTTCTAGAAGCTTGAGGTGTAACATTAGGTTGTTTATTTGAGCTCGTTCTGTTTTTCCTGATGTGAGAGTTCATCGCTATAAATTTCCCTTTTAGGACTGCTTTCACTGCGTCCTGTAAGTTCTGGTATGTTGTATTGGCATTTTCATTTAATTGTAGATATTGTTTAATTTCTTCTTTAATTTCATCTGTGACCCATTTGTTGTTCAGGAAAGTGTTATTTAATTTCCATGTGTTTATGGAGTTTTTGTGGTTTCTTTTGCTGTTGATTTCCAATTTCATTGCACTATGGTCTGATAATATGCATGGGATAATTTCAATTCCTTTACTTTTACTTAAACATGTTCTATGGGCTAGTATGTGGTCTATTTTAGAGACATCCCATGTGCAGCTGAGAAGAGTGTGTATTCTGATGTTGTGGGGTGGCACATCCTGTAAACATCTACTAAGTCCATTTGTTCACAGGTTCGTTTCACTTCTGATATTTCTTTGCTGATTTTTTGTCTGGTTGATCTATCTAATCGTGAGAGTGGGGTATTAAGGTCCTCCATTACAACTGCATTAGTGCTTATTTGATTTTTCATGTCCACTAATATTTGTTTTATATAGTCAGGTGCTCCTGTATGTGGTGCATACATATTTATGATTGTTATCTCTTCTTGAAGTTTCCCCTAACAAGTATGTAGTGACCTTCTTTATCTCTTTTGATAATTCTTGGTTTGAAGTTCACATTGTTTGTAAATAGAATAGCTACCCCTGCTTTTTTCTAGATTCCTGTCCCATGGAGTATTGTTTTCTATCCTTTAACTTTCAGTCTATGAATTTCTTTTTTGAGTTAAATGTGTTTCTTGTTTACAGTACATTGTTGGATCTTGTTTCTTGATCCATTCTGACAGTCTGTGTCTTTTGTTTGGTGAATTGAGACAATTTATATTGATGGTTATAACTGATATGTATTGGCTTATCCTTGCCATATTATTTTCCTGCTGTAGGTTCCCTGTCTTTCCCCTCTGTTTAATTGCTTGCCCTGACTGATGGTTTCCTTCTATTGGCGTTCTTGGAATTGTGGTCATTTTTATCTTTTTCTAGAATATCTTTCAGTACACTTTCTAGAGTTGGTTTGGTGGTCATGAATTTCTTCTGTTGTTCTTTCTCATGGAAGTATCTTATTTCTCCATTAATTTAGTTTTGCAGGGTACATCAGATTTTTTTTTTTGTGGGTACTGGGGGGTCAACCTCAGGACCTCGCGCGCCAGCAGGCACCCGTGCCGCTGAGCGATATCACCGGCCCCTTTTTCTTATGTGGGTTCCGGGAGTCGAACTCGGGCCCTCGCGCTTGCCGGGCAGGCGCTTAAGCCACTGAGCCATCTCACCGGCCCTACATCAGATATTTTTTTTTTTTTTTTTGTGGGTACCAGGGGGACGACCTCAGGACCTCGCGCGCCAACAGGCACCCGTGCCACTGAGCGATATCACCGGCCCCTTTTTCGTATGTGGGTTCCGGGAGTCGAACTCGGGCCCTCGCGCTTGCAAGGCAGGCGCTTACGCCGCTGAGCCATCTCACCGGCCCACATCAGATATTTTTGCAGGGCACATCAATCTGGATTGGAAGATTTTTTCTTTTGGGACTTGAAATACTTCATTCCAAGCTCTTCTTTTTTTTTTTTTTTTTTTTTTGGTGGGTACCGGGGGGTCGACCTCAGGACCTCGCACGCCAGTAGGCGCCCATGCCGCTGAGCGATATCACCGGCCCTTTTTCCGTATGTGGGTTCCGGGAGTCGAACTCAGGCCCTCGTGCTTGCCAGGCAGGTGCTTACACCACTGAGCCATCTCACCAGCCCGTCCAAGCTCTTCTTGACTTGAGGATTTGTGTTGAGAAGTCTGCTGTGATTCTGATGGGCTTTCCTTTATAGGTGATCTGTTTCTTTAATAGCTTTTCTCTTTTTTTTTTTTTTTTTTTGTACCAGGAATCAAACTCAGAACCTTGCCCTTGCCAGGCAGGTGCTTGTGCCACTGAGCTATATCCCTGGCTGACAGCTTTTAATATTCTGTTATTATGCTGAATTTCTGGGATCTTGATTATTATATGACTTGGTGTAGATTTATTTTAGTCATGGCTAACTCGAATTCTATATTACCTGTATGTCAGATTCTTTTCCCATGCTTGGGAAGTTTTCTTCTATTACCTCTGAAAATAGTCTTTTTTATATCATTTGTCCTCACTCCTGCTTTTTCATTGATGTCAATAAACCTTATATTTTTCTTCTTTGCATAATCTTGCAGCTCTCAAATTGTTTTTTCCTGGTCCCTTGTTATTTTTAAGAGATCTTTCCTTTTATGATCACTAGCAGCAATCCTGTCTTCTAGGTCTGATAGTCTATCTCCACTTTCATTCATGCAGTTTTTGCAAACTTTCAATGGAATTTTTAATTTCCTGGACATCTGTTTCAATCTGTTTCATGCATTCCATTTCTTTCCTATGTTGGGTATTCATATTTTCCATCATTTTCCTATGCTCCTCTATTTTTTATCTACATCTACTCTAGATTTACTGAGCATGTCCTTCATTATGGTCATCTCTTTTTTTACTTGTGAGATTATTTCTCATTTGATTTCCTCTACATCCTCATGGGTTTATTTCTCTACTTCTGTTGCTATCTTTTCAGAAATTTCAGGTGTATGTCTTCCATTTTCCTCTATCTTGTTGTCTCCTGGACTTGTTCTGGGTGGACTGGAGGTCTGGGGTTGCATTTTGGTTCTGTGTCTTGTCATTTTCTATTTTTAAAATTTTTACTTTTGCTGGGCATATAGCTCAGAGGCACAGTATCTGCCCAGCAAGCACAAGGTCCTGAGTTCAATTCCTGGTACCATAAATTTTTACTTTGTTTTCTGTGTTGATTCTTGTTTTTATACTAGATAGCTTTATCACTAGTATCAAGGCCTCTCTAGGAAATGTTTGTTCTTCAGGGATGTCTTCTGTGAGTAGGAGGATCTTGGTTTTTGTGTCTGTCCCAAGATCCTACCTTCCCAATTTATTAAGAGTGAGATGTTGGTATCTATTTGGCTCAGTCCCTAGTCCTTTGCTACTGGACTGTGGTGATGGTCCAGACCTTCCCAGTATTGTTATACAAGGGAGAACAACTGATTACAACAGATATGACATCCTAGCTAAAGTAGTATGATTAGCAGTAACAATAGCATCAAGCACAGCTTAGAAACTGAAAAACTGTGGTAACTATTAATTTGGTAACTTTCACCATAGGAGCAAGATCTACAGTTATATAACAGAACCCAACACAAATTGGGAGCTTGTATGCAAAGTGTTTCCCCTTGGTAGAGTGGTTTTACCCTGTGGTGGGGAAATTTAAGAGGGAAAGAGGATAAAACAGAGATAAATGAAGGGAAATATAGTAGAAGCAAGGCTGGAGGACAAAGAATGGTCATGCAATGATCTAGTTTTGGAACAAGAGAAGAGGGCAGCAAAGAAAGATTAAGGGAGTAAGAAAAGGATTATCAAAGCTAACCAGAAAGATTAGAGAGAATATTCACTCATGTTATGGTTTGTCTGGATGTCCCCCCAAAGCCTCATGTGGTCATGGGTGGTGCACTTTTCAGAGGCAGCTGAATCTAGAGTTTGTGATTGGTTCATTGTCTAGTGATGAAATTGGGGGTGTGAGTGCTACACCCGCACTAGGGCAGGTAGCCTGCATACAATATAAGGGATGGAAAAGAGGCTTGCCCTTCCCCTTTTGCTCTTGTTGCTTTTGCTATCTTCCACCACCATGAACGGTTGTCTCTCTTCCATGTGCCACCCCACCTTGCAGCCAGCCAATTATGAACTGAAACCTCTACAATCTGTGAGCTAAATAAATCTTTCCTCCTGCAACTTTGGGTGTCAGGTATTTTGTCTCAGCAAAGACAGAAAAGGAACTAAGACAGAATTTGGTATCAGGAGTGGGGTCATTGCTGTGACTATACCTGACCACGTGGTTCAGGAGCCTTTGGGACTGGCTTGTGGGAAGGGATTGGAAAGGTTTGGAGATACCAGCTGAAAAAGTAGAGCTGGAAAGCCTTAGGCTGTTCTGTATGGGAGATTCTGGTCAGAGTGCAGAAGACCAGAAGGCTGACAGAAATCTGGCCAGTAAAGACCAGGCTCAGGAGGTTTCTGCTGGGAAGAAGGACTGCATTGGATGTTGGACTCCAGATGATGTGTGTTATGGCTTGGCAAAAAGTTTGTCTGCATTTTGCTCATGTCCAAAGACTTTGCTTGAGACTGTTAAGGGTGGCAGACTAATCTTGTAGAAGACATTTCAAAGCAGTCGAATGTTGAGGCACTGGCTTAGCTACTGTTGGGGGCTTTGAGCCAGATCTATGTTGAGAATCAAGAGCAAAGAGCCCAGCAGAATGATTTAAAGTGTTGTGAGTTTGGCCAGAAAGGAAGCTTCAGTAAAGCTGTGGACTGCAAAGATAGAGCAGAGGAAATCTTGATTGCTGAGAAGGAAAAGAATAGAAGGGATGGCCTGAGGGCATCACGAGAAGCATGCCAGGACTCCACCCTTTCCAGCCTCAAAATTGCAAAAGTGAAAGACTGCTTTGAGGAGAAAGCTGCCAAGCACCATGTTCCACAATGGCAGTGGCCATACCATGTTCCAGAATGGTGGTTGCATAGAGAATTTATTCCTCAGAATTGGATTCAGAGTGCTCAGCGATCCAGGCACTCAACCTCTACAGCCAAGAGAGAGGGAAGCCTGGCTACTGCTCCAGCTGGTAGCAGACCTTGGCATCATCCATGTGGCACTGGTTTTAGGTACATGCAGAATGCAAGAGTTGTGGGGTTATGAAGGCTCTCACACAGATTTCAGAAGGCCTGGGAGGCTAGGCAGTGTGCCCAAGAGGTCAATGTGTGAAGCTGTATGTGTGAAGGCAAAGGTGCAGTGGAGACCCCAGAAGTTTGGAAAAGACAGGAATGTGGATCATCTAAGGAAAGCTGCAAGGAGGGAGCAAATTAAGAAGCTGTGGGAGGGGACCAGTGAGATGGCTCAGCAGTGTAAGCACCTGCCTGGCAAGCGTGAGGGCCCGAGTTCGACTCCTGGAACCCACATACGAAAAAGGGGCCAGTGATATTGCTCAGCAGCATGGGCATCTGCTGGCATGCGAGGTCCTGAGGTCGACCCCCAGTACCCACAAAAAAAAAAAGAAGCTGTAGGAGATACTACCACCAGAAGTGTCATAGAGGCAGACACACCCAATCCCTTTGGAGTTTACAACTTGCCACAGATTGCCTTGGATGCTCCACATGGAAATACATGACTTATGATTTTGGATTTCTTTTGGTCCCATTCCTTTGTATCCCCATTTGTAACTTTTGGAATGGAAATGTTTATCTTGTGCCATTTTTCAATAATGCTGAAACTGTTAGGACTTTGGCAACTCTTAGAGATAGACTAAATGCCTTTTACAGAAAGGGATGTGCATGAGTCTTTGAGGGGCCAGGGGTGGAATGTTATGGTTTATGTCTGGGTGTCCCCCAAAGTCTCATGCAGTCATGGGGGGCAGGCTTTTCAGAGGCAGCTGAATCTAGAGTTTGTGATTGGTTCATTGTCTAGTGCTGGGGTTGGGGGAGTCAGTGCTACTCATGCCCTAGGTCAGGTGGCCTGTATACAATATAAGGGAGGGAAAGAGTCTTGCTCCTCCCTTCTGTCTCTTGTTGCTTTGCTGTCTTCTGCTGCCATGGACTGTTGCATCTCTCACACCACCCTGCCTTGGAGCCAGCTGATTATGGACTGAAACCTCCACAAACTGTGAGTTAAATCAACCTTTCCTCCTTTAACTTTGGGTGTTGGGTATTTTGTTTCAGCAAAGAGAGAAAAGGAACTAAATGAAAGGAACAGAAATGAAAATATGATTAAATCAAGAGAGATGATTGAGGAAAGGGAGAAAGAAGACAAATAGAAGAAAAATATAGGTAAAAGACCAAAAAAAAAAAAAAAAAAAAAAAGGAAAACAAAACAAACCAGCAAAGAAAGAAGAAAAATAAAATAGAATAAAAAATAAAATTCCTCTGGTGTCCATCGAGAGCCCAAAACTACTGGGTAACCCTGCCAAGCCTGCAGTAGTTTATGCTGAATGTGGGGCTGGTCTTGGCTTCCAGATGTGGTGGGCTGGGGTCAGAGTCTTCAGCTAGTACTTTCTGTATGTCCCTTAGTGACCTCCCACTCCTTACCCTGTTTCTCTCTCTCTCTCCCAATTGCTGTGCCACCCTTAGAGATAAGATGCTGCATTCAGTCTCATGTATAGTTGGCTCCTCCTGGTCCTTGCACTGCCTCCTGTGTTCCTCTTCCACTAGCCAGTCTCTGTCCTCTCAGGTCGCTTGTTGCAGGGTGGGGTGGGGTGGGGTGCTGTGATGTGGGCTGACCCTCTGCTCCTGCAGGTGCTATCCAAGGTTGCTCAGTCCCAATTCTTACTCCTCTCCCGAGGGGGAGGCAAGCCTCCTTAGGAATTTCCAGTTTTCTTCATTATATTTGCACGAGGAATGTATGAAAGTTCCCATTTTTCCTGATAGCTATCCCAATGTGTGTGGTCTCACTGTGGCTATGATTGCAGTCCCTTGATGACTAATGTAATTCTCAACAGGATTTTACACGCTCACTGATAGTGTATCTTCTTTGGAGCAGTAACTCGTATTTTTTTCATTTAAAATGTTGGACAGTAGGGCCGGTGAGATGGCTCAGCGGCATAAGCGCCTGCCTTGCAAGCGTGAGGGCCCGAGTTCAACTCCCGGATCCCACATACAAAAAAGGGGCCAGTGATATCGCTCAGCGGCATGGGTGCCTGTTGGCGCGCGAGGTCCTGAGGTCGACCCCCCGGTACCCACAAAAAAAAAAAAAAAATGTTGGACAGTAGCTGGGCATGATGTCACATGCCTGTAATCCCAGAACTCCAGGAGGCTGAGGCAGGGGAATCACCACGAGTCTGGATCAGCCTGGGCTACATGAGCAAGTTCAGGGCCAGCCTGCAGTACATAGCCAGACCCTGCCTCAAAAAAAAAAAGTAAATAAAATAAAATGTTGGACATTTTGCTTTTGTTGGTATTTTTTATATATTCAAGATATTAGACTATCAGCTATATGCCTAGAAATATTTTCTTCCATTTTGTGAGTTGTACTTACACATTTATTTATGGCATTTTCTGAGGCACAAGAGTTTTCCATGAAAATTTGTGTGTGTGTGTGTGTGTGTGTGTAGCCTGTGGCTTTGACGTCATGCCTAAGAATTCACTGCCAAATCCAAGGCCACAAAAATTTACCCTTCTTATTTTACTTCAGAGATTTTGATAGTTGGGCTCATAACATTTACGTCTTTTATCTTTTCCTCCCAGTGCAGGGGTTTGAGCCCAGGAACTCTGTACTGGATTAAATTCATATTCTATTAGCTAATTATTAATTTAGTAGAACTCAGGATGGAACCCAAGGCCATTGCTGCCTCCCCAGCTCTTATTTTTATTTTGAGACAGGGTCTCACGAAGTCATTCAGCTAGACTTGAACTTGTGATTCTTCTGCCTCAGCTTCCCAGGGTGTCAGGATTATAGCTGTGCGCTATTCTGCACAGCTTGGATCCATTTTTAATTAACTTTTGCATTTGGTATGAGCTATAGGCCCCGCTTCATTCTTTGCATGTAGGTATCCAGTTATACAAGAAAAAAAAGACACCATTTCTTGAAAAGACTATTCTGTCCCACTAAATGGCTTTGTCACCCTTTTGTAAGTCAGTTGTCAAGGTGAGGATTTGTTTCCAGACTCTCGATCTATTCTGTTGATCTATATGTCTATTCTCATGCCAGTACCCTGTGGTCTTATCTATTGTAGCTTTATATTAAGTTTTTAAATTGTAAGGTATAAGTCTTCCAACCTTGCTATTTTTCAATAATTTTTTTATATTTGGTCCCATGCACATTTCCTCACAAATTTTAATGTCATCTTATCAATATTTGCAATAAAGGCAGTTTGAATTTTTGTAAGAATTTGTTGAACCTGTAAATCAATTAGAACAGCATGGCATATAAACAAAAATAATTCAAATTTATGAATATGCATTTCTTCCTATTTACATTTTTAAGCTTTACCAAGATATACAAAAAATTGCACACATTTAGTGTATACATACTGAGTAAATTATGAGTGTACAATGCAATACTGCAAGATATAGGTATGATGTAGTATATAGCTGATCTCTAGTACAATATATTCATCTTACCTAACTGAAACTTTATACTCTTTGAGGAGTTGCCAGCACCTGGCAACCACCATTTTGCTCTATTAATTCTATGTATTTGACTATTTTAGATACTTCATAAATGTCCTCTAGGTTCATTCATGCTGTTGCAAACAGGATTTTTTTTTCTTTTATGAAGGCTGAAAACATCCCATTTTCTGTATTCCATCCATGGTGGTCATTAGGTGGTTGTCAGATGTTGGCTACTGTAAATAATGCTGCAGCGAACATTAGTTTGCAGATTTTCTCTTTGGCCTACTGATTTCAGGTACTCTTGATATATACCAGGGAGTGGGATTTCTGGATCATATGGTAGTTGTTTTTAATTTTTAATTCCACACTGTTTCCCCTAAGAGCTGTACCAGTTTATATTTGCACTAACAGTATGCAAGTGTTCCCTCTCTCCACATCCTTGCCTGCCCTTGTTATTTTTTATCTATTGAGAATAGCCATGCTAACAAGTGAGGGATACTGCATGATGGTTTTGATCTGCATATTCCTGATTAGTGAAGTTTATCACCTATTAATATATATGGTAGCCATTTATATGTCTTTGGAGAAATATCTGTTCAAGCAAGTCCTTTGCCCATTTTTAAATTGTTTTGTTTGGGGGGTGGTGTTGGGCTTTTTGTTTGGGGGTTTGCTTTGTTTTGTTTTTGAGTTGTAGGAGATGCATACATTCTTTAGTGTTAGTATTCAGCCTTAATTAAGAATGAAATCCTACTATCACAAAAAAAAAATCTCAGCATTTTTTTTTTTTTTTTTTTTTTTGTGGGTACCGGGAGTCAACTCAGGACCTCGTGCACCAGCAGGCGCCCATGCTGCTGAGCGATATCACCGGCCCTTTTTTCATATGTAGGTACCGGGAGTCGAACTCAGGACCTCGCGCTTGCCAGGCAGGCACTTATGCCACTGAGCCATCTCACCGGCCCTCAGCACTGCTTTTGCAATTAAAAAAAAAAAAAAAAAAAAAACACCCTGTGCTGGATGTGGTGACACATGCCCGCCCGTACTCCCAGCACTCAGAAGGCTGAGGCAGGAGGATTTCCATGCATTTAAGGCCAGCCTGTGCTACATAGTGAGACCTTGTCTCAAAAAAAAAAAAAAAAAAAAAAAACCAACTCTGAAAATCATACAGAACAAATCCCAAATAGCCAATCTTGAAAAAGAATAAAGTTGCAAAATGCTATATTTTGCATTTGGAATGTCCCCAGAAAGCCCATGCATAAAGAGGCTTGGTCCTCAGTTTGGCACCATTGGAAGGTGGTGAAAACATTTGGGGTGGGGCCTAGTGGGAGGTTACTGGGAGTGTGCCCTCGAAGGGGACTGTGGAACACTAGTCTCTTCTTTTTCATTCCTGGCCTTAAGGCGAATGGGCTTCCTTTCATGCTCTCCCACCATGATGCGCTGCCTCACCACAGGCCCAAAAGCAACAGGCCAACCATTGCCTGAAACCTCCAAATCTATGAGCCAGAATAAAGTACAACAACGGAGTCACTTATAGGCTCACTCAGTAGGGACAAAGAGGTGTCAAGGATGAGGACAGTGGCAGCACATGTGGATGTGTGTGGCACCTGTCGAAAAGAGGCGGAAAAGGGAGGTGACCAGGTTAGTGGACACTCTTCACATCCACTTGAGGCGAACCCTCATGTGGATGACAAGAGAAAAGGGGATCAGTAAGCAAGGGCTTCATGGGCCATGAGAGCATCCATGGTTAGTAGTGAGTGAGATCTGGTTCCCGTGGTGACCGCCTGTGGCTAAACATGACTGCCGATACTTGCGGGCATCAAAACAAGGCTTTCCATTGAGCAGCAGTACTGCCCCAAACAGAGGTCTGTATTAGGATGACATCAAAGCCTTGCAACTAGAAAAAACCCACAGTGTGTATTTTAATTATTGAAACATGTTTAAAGTAGGAAAGACTCAAGGATTTAGGTTTGGGACAAAGATGGAAGGTTGGCTAAAGACCAGTGCAGAACACTGTCAGATTCTCCCTAGAGAAGCTTCACGCAGCTGGGAAGCCCACAGTGGATTCCAAGAATAGTGATTGGGTCCTGAGCAAGGAAGACAACATGGAAAGCCATTAACAGAGACTCCGACCACTGTGAAATATGGCAACTGGCATGACTTGGAGTATAGGGAGCACAATCATCACACTGACAGAAAAGCAAAGCCAACCATGAACTGTCTATAAGGTTCCATTTTAGGCAGTAGATGGACAGGCACAGATAATTTAAAATGAAAGTGTGCAAAATTAATTCAAAGAAAAGCTGTATTACAATAAGATGTGTTAATAGGCTGTCTTTCTGTAACAGATAACTGAGATAATACACTTAGGAAAAAATACACTTAGAAAAGATTCTGGGCTCACCGTTTGAGAGGCTTTGGTTCATGACTGATTGGGTGCACTGGGCCTGTGAGGAAACAGCATACTGCAATGGAAGCATGTACCAGAGCAAAACCACTCACTTCGTGGTCAGGAAGCAAAAAAGAGAATGGGGAAGGAGCTGATATCCCACTGTCCCCTTCATGAGCTTTGCCCTCAGTGACCTGACAACCCGCCACGAGGCCCCTCCTCTTAGAGGTTTCATCTCCAACTAGTGCCACAGGCTGGCATCAAGCCGTGGCCTTTGGAAACATGAGCCTTTGGGAGACATTTAAGAATGAACAGTAGTATAAGATGAAGTAGATTTCAGAAAAAAATATTACAATAATTTAATGACAAAGAGATTAATTCATCAAGACGACAGCAGTAGCCAAGCATGAGATGTGTCACTTATGTGTGATGCCTCTGCTGCTGGGTTCATGGAGACAGAAATCCAAAGAAACCATCATATTCCACTGAAAAATATCTCCAACAGTCACACTATTCAAGAGACCCTGGAAATAATGAATCAGGGAAAAACTAACGGTGGGAGAACCTATAAATGAAAACAAATTTGTATCTATGACATAAAGAAGTAACCGAGCAAGAGGGTGAGGATACCAGTTTGCATCAGGAGATGCAGCAGCAGATATCAACCATGGTTGTGCCACAATTTTCTCATGAGATTTTCCTTTCACTTCTTGGAACACTCTGTCGACAGCTCACATCACTTCAGCTCCTATAGTTCCACTTCTATTGGTTCTTGTTTCCCTCAATTTTGACTTCTTACCCTCATATTTGGTTATCTCTGAGTACTATATATTACAAAAGATAAATATTAGAAAGAGACTGATGTCAAAGATGTTATTATCCTGCAGAGAGACTTTGTCAGCTCCGGCTGATGACTGGGGGACTGAGTCTGATTTCTGTTCCTGGGAGGTTTTGTCTATTTCCAGCTTAACCTATGCTATGTGGTGCATGACCTTAAATGAGTGTGCAAGTCACTCACAATCCTCCATACAAGTAAGTATTGGATTCTGGTTTTTCTCAACATAGACAAATAAATCTAACTAAATTCAAGATCGGTCACTCAATTGTCTCTGTGGCACAAAAAGCAGTACCAAGGTCACTTTCTGGGTTTCCTTCTGCTAAATACTGGTACAGTTTTCTTCTTTGCCTTGATATCTATGATACTTGTCAATATTATTTTCTAATATTTGGTCCAGCTTTTTGAGCTGTAACCAGGGGGAGAACTGACATACAATCATCCCTTGATATCTGTAGGAATTGGTTCCAGGACCCCTGAAGACAAAAAAAAAAAAAATCTGCAGATGCTCAAATCTGCTATACAAAGTGCTGTACTTGCATATAACACCTAGGCAATCTTCTCATATATTCTAATCACCTCCGTATTACATATAATACCTAATACAACAAAAATAATTATCATACTAGATTGCTTAGGGAATAATGACAAGAGAAGTCTGTATATGTTCAGTATACAATTTTTTTGTGTGTGTGTGTGGGTACCGGGGGTCGACCCCAGGACCTCGCACGACAGCAGGCGCCCGTGCCGCTGAGCGATATCACCGGCCCTTTTTTCGTATGTGGGATCTGGGAGTCGAACTCGGGCTCTCGCGCTTGCCAGGCAGGCGCTTACACTGCTGAGCCATCTCACTGGCCCAGTATACAATTTTTTCCAAATACGTTCAGTCTGAGGTTGGTTGAAACATGGATGCAGAATCCACTGACCTGGACAGCCAAGCGTATATTATTTACTCATTACTGCCATAGTCAGATAGTCCATTTCCTTACATTATTTGTATGTCTACACAGGCCACCACATTCCTGACCTTTAATTTGCACTCCCCAACCCTTGCTTCATAATGGGAAATTAAGGCACTGTGGTACATCAGTAAGATTTCTTGGAAATGTTAAATATTCAAACTTCCTTCACCTAATTTGTAAAACACTAACACGCTAATGAGATAGTTCCCTGATCCGAGCAATATTTCCATTTTTCTTAGAAAAGCAACAATTTTCTCTAATCAGTAGATTAAGAAGGCTAAGAAAGAGTGGGACACAGTGGCACACACCTGCAAGCCCAGCACTCTGGGAGAGGAAGGCAGCACGATCATAAACTTGAGCTCAGCCTGGACAGTGCAGTGACTCAAGACCTAATCACTAAAAAAGGGGTGGGGGGAGGTGGGGCATGTGGCTCAGGGTAAAGGTCCGGGATTCAACTCCTATTACCTATAAACACAAAAAGAAAGCTAAGAAAATCACATTACATATAGTAAGACTCAAATCTATGATTTTAACATGAGTATTTTATTGAACTACACCATTTAACAGTACGAGGAATAAGTGATATTTGTACATACTGCACTTAGAGAAAATATTCACTACGTAACAACTTCCCATTTTTTTTCCTTCCAAACTATTTGCTCAGATTTTTAGAAAGTAATATCATAAATCAAATTCTAACCTCAGAAAAGAACAGGTTCCCATGGCACATCTTTAATCATGGGCCACTTCCTCTATTACATTTATCACTGTTGGTGGTACTGTTCAGGGCAATTTTACCTGGATTATATTTTCTTTTTTTTTTTTAATGAGATTTTATTGGTACATTTTAGATACTATATTGTCTTACATGATTTTATTTCTTATAAGACAGTTTCAAGTTGTAAATATAAATTCATTAACATATAATCAAAGCAAATATATTCTCAAATACACCTTTTCTAGTATCTTTGAAGCTAGTCCCTCCCCCTCCCAAAATACCACTCTACTTAGGAGTACATGAAAACGAAGTTCTCATACACCATTTGGAGTCTATTTAAAGAAAGTTTTAAATGGAGAGAAAAACGTATCTGCTTTCCAGAAAAGCGGATGGCTTCACCTAAAAAACCTGCCTAAGGGCCAAGCACCTGTAATCCCAGAACTCGGCGGCTGAGGCAGGAGGCTCATTGTGAGTTCGAGGCCAGCCTGAGCTACATGGCAAGACCCTGTCTCAAAAAAAAAAAAAAAAAAAAAAAAAAACCTGCTTAAGATTCTTCTGATTATGTTGCACTTTACAACATCACACTTGAATCAGAATCAGCGAGGCTAAAAGAGTTCTTAATTTCCTGTCTTAACAGGGAAAATGTTTCTTTGTTCCTAAACTGCCGATTTTTGGTTTTTTTGTTTTTGGTACCAGGAATCAAACTCACGACTTTGCATTTGCCAGGCAGGCGCTGTGCTGCTGAACTATATTCTAAACCAGCCCTAAACTGGCCCTAAATTGGCCCTAAACTGCCAATTTTTAAGTCACCATGCTAAACCTAGGTTGACTAATCTTTTCAATTATCAGAATGGCACTACTTGTAATGCAAAGTGTTCTGGCAGATTTAGTTATAAAATCGTTTTAACATTTGAAAAGTAAACTGGAAGACAAAATCCTTGTGGTCAGTTCTCTCCTTATCCCCACCTTTTGGAAAGTCAGTCTTGTGTAAAGTCAGTGTGAAAGTAAACCACATCACTCAATCTAGCTGGAGTGAGTCCACTGCAGTTTTTCTCAACATTGACCCAAAAATCTGAACAAATACAACTTCTCAGTCACACTCATTTGCCTCGTGTGGAATTTGTGACATAGTAAACAGTCACACATACCATTTTGGGATTTCCTGCTAGATATTAGCACAATTTTCTTCTCTGCTTTGCCATCTCTTTGATACTATTCAACATTCCCCTATTTCCAATCAAAAATTATTACAATCTAGCTGCAAATCTAGGAAAATATTTCCGGTGTCCAGCTTCAAAAGGAAAAAATAATAAATGTACCACTTGTGGTTCTCTGCATCATGTCAGGTCTTTCTCTGTAGCTCAGAGGTAATAGAGACAGTTTGATAGTGAGTTATGTGGCTCTTGTTGAATATTTTGCCCCACGAAGTAAGCCAGTTTATGGGCATAATGGCAAGGAGCAGGAACTCGAATGGTGCCCTTTCATAAGAAGAAAAAAAGTTTATTTTTTATACTTGCCCTTACATCTACTTTCTCTAAGTTTAAATTTTCATAAGATACCAATTCAGAGGTTCAAATTTTGCTCAGTTTTGAACACCTTTTATAGATCGGAAGAAAAAAAATCAATGAGACAATACTTACTGGGAAGTTATAGTACATGTGGCAGAGTTTGTAAGTTAAACGCTGCACTGTATCTGGGTCCAAGCGAACTGTGTCGTAGATAACATTATAATGAGTGGGAGTAACAGTACCATGCTTCGAGGACTGACTCACAATATAAAAGTCATACCTGGAATTATAGAACAGGTGAGTAACAGTTTATTTTAGAAGAAAAGGAATATGGTAATCTCTACTATTGGGAGCAAAAACATTTAACATATTAAGTTATAGAAATCTGTTCCATAGACAAAGCTTTCTTTAAATTTAGATGCTTGTCTAACTGGCAAACAACGATCTGATAAAGGAAATCCATAAAGGACAGCTAAGTCATTGACGTAGGTAAAAACTCATTCAGACTTAAAATAAAGGTGCTTATTGGAAAGCGGCTTACCAAGAAAAGTGGTAAGATTGGCACATTTCATTTGGTCTTATGAAATGTGGTCTCTGCATTTTATGGTAATTAGATGCAAAGACCCAAAGACAAAGGCTTCCTACTTCTCCCAAAGCAGCACCAGAATACATTCGAAATCTTCAAACAATTTAGGAAACTGGTAAGGTTCATCTTGCTATTTACTGTAAGTACTGAATTTATTTTTATGTGCACTGTCTTATGTTACGGTTTATGTTTATCATACTTTTCACTTGCTTTTTCTTTAGTCCTTTCCTGCCAGTGTTTCTGCTCTTCTTTAATTTGACCTCATTTCCCACCATCTGCTCCTGTAAATGCCATGTTTTACTTCCCATAACTCTTACCTGCATAATTGACTTATGTCTAAAGTTAATTAGAAGCTCTATCATTTTTACTAACTAAAGAATCTTAAATGCTTTAACCCCATAATGCCTTCCCTATGTAAATATTCACAGCCAGTATTGTAGGTCTACTTTAATATACTCCATAAATTAGTTATTTTTTTGTTTGTTTATAAACATCATAGACTACTATGCAAGAAAAAAATAGACATTTTTTTTTAGACAAGACTCAACTTCTGGGCTTCAGCAAGATGTGGAAACTTTTCATGCAGAGCTGTTTCTTTATCTCCACACTTTTCTTTCTTGCTTCAATGTGGGCTTGTTTCTCAGTTCTCAGTCTGACAAAATGATCCACATAAGGCATTGCAAAGAATCCTTTCTTCTTTTATCTTTTATTTAGGTACCAAGGCATAGGCCACTGATTGAACTTGTGCCAAATGATTCTTCCAAAGATGTCTCTTCTCCAAGCACCAGCTCTTTCTTGACCAGTCTGGAGAAGCCTTAAAGCATCTTCTCTTTCCTGGACAACTTTATCTAATGCCTCCATGAATCAGCTACCTTTTCTAACTGTTCTGGGCTTGGTACTGGCAAACTCTGCCGCTTGGCCTCCTGTTCCAGAGTTAGAAGCATGTTTCTTTCTTTCAGTAACACATACCAAAGTTTATGTAAATCTTCATTATTTTTGTTCCTTAACTGCTGACTGTTGGAGGCCAGGCTGTGAAGGGTTAAGCTGCTGAACACAGTGCTCTCTGGAAAGCTCAGATCCCCAGCCTCTGCAGGCAAGATAAGGCTGCAACTGCAGGCCAATCTCAAAGGATTCCGGAGCAATAAAACTGTCAACCTTAGAGATCAAACAGTTCTCTTAATTAGCAAAATTTACTGCCTTTGTTCTAATTTCACAGGCTTTCAGCTTTCATACCCTCCACTTCCTGCACCCCCCCCAAATCTGTGAAATAAATACGAGCTATCCAAAAAAACTCAGTGGTCTTTACTCCTAGAGAGTTCTGACCTTCCTGGACCCCCCAAAACCACACTACTTGTTTCTTTGTATGTAAGCCTTTGCCATAACTCATTTTAGGAGATTGGGAGCTAGGCCAAGGCCCTGATAGCTGACAGGTCCACGCAGCTCCAGATTTCACTTTTTCTTGCCCCCAACTCTTTGGGTCATCAAAAAATTCTTCCAGTCCATTTCTTGACAATGTGGTATGAAGTAATCTACACTGGTGGAAAGATGTGACATTTGGTGCACTCTTAGGTAACATACTAAGAGAAAACCCTGAGCTAGAAGGGGCCTCAGGGGTTATTAATGATTCAGAAGGCCTCCAGGACTGCTGAGACTCTTCTACAAAAAGTAGCCACACTGGCTGCAGCCACTTTTTCACACAGCTTATAAATTAGTTATGATAGCTGGTATTTTAGATCTACCTTGTTTAAATACGTCTTATAAGTAATCATTTAAAAATCCAAGGCTTTTTATACTCCCAACATCACTGATCAGCACTGCTTATCTTACCTCATTCCTTTATTGTTCCGTTTCCTTCTTCCTTAAATACAACCTTTAGGTTGTGGTGTTTTCAGTGAGTCTGGTGGATTAGTGTATATACAGCATATGGTTATCTGAGCATGTTGGTATTTCACAGGCACCCTTGATGATAGCTTAGCTAGGTTCTAGTTTGATAATTACTTTTTGGCAGCTTAAAGATACTATTTCACTGTTATGGTTCCTACTGTTGAGTAATGTTTTATTGCATAAAAATATATTATTCTTCTGGCAGCTTTTAAAATATCTTGTGCCTGCTTCTTTGAAGTTTCATTATAATGTTTCTAAGGGAAGATTTATATTTATTGATCCTGTTTAAATCCTGGTTCCTTAATCTGAGTTCAGAATCTCACTCTTTGAATATTACTCCCCCTTCTCACATAATATTGTATTATTTCCTACAGAAATCTCCATTGATATATAGCAAATCTCATTTTACCTTTTATTTCTCTTAACCTTTTTTTCATATCTCACCTATCTTTATGGTTCTCCACTGCATCATGGGAATTTTTAATGTATTTTCCAGTTAACTATTTTCTTTCTATTATGTCTAATCTGTTATTTAAGCATGCCTCTGGGTTTTTTTCATTTTCACTATGTTTCATTATCAGATACCCAAATCTGATTATATTTTAATTCAAAATTTCTTAGGGATTTTTGTTTTTGTTTGTGGTGGTAGAGGATGAACACTTTTTCCTTTTACTTTTCAGACAGGGTCTCTCCAAGTTACTAAATTGCACAGGCTGGGCTCAAACTTGCAATCCTCCAGCCTCCCAAAGTACTCAGTTATCTTTGTAATGGCTTTCATTCCATTTTTTTATCCTCCTGGTCTCTATACATATTTTAATATAGAATGTCTGCAACCATTTCATTATCTAAAAGTTTATGTAACTAATCCCTTTGTTATTTTGTCTGCCAATTGTTACTCATGGTAGATTGCTTCCTCATAAGAAGAAAAAAATTCCTAAACCACTGTTCCAAATTACATTATGTCCATGTATAACAGTGCAATATCTAACCAAATTCTGTATTTTGTAGATTATTCAATATTAGTATTACTTTGGTAACACATCACCTGTTCAGGTTCTAAGAGGATAAATGTCATAAGAAAAACTTTATGTTGCTGCCTTTAAAAGTAGCAAACATTTTTAAAAAATACAAAATTGCCCCAGGCTATTAAACTTCTTTTGTGGGGCTGGGATTGAACTCAGAGCCTTTGCACCGAGCTATGTCTCTAAACCTTATAAAAAATTTTGAGACAGGGTCTCACTAAATCATTAAGTTGCCCAGGTTGGGCTCAAACTTGCATCCCCCTGCCTCAGCCTACCACAGGACTGGGATTTCAGGCATGCACTACCACACCTGGCCTAAACAAACATTTTAATAGGGCATATTCCATATTATTTGATTTGTGATGACTCCAACCTATTAATGTAAACATAACTTGCTACTTTCATGTTCGTAATTAGTTTGGGGCTTACACTAAAATTAACATTTATTTGATCACAGAGACAAATTTGATGAAGAAACTTAACCACAATTAACCATAAGATCAATCACAATTTCTAAATCTAAATGAAGAGTCGCTGGCCAAGATTTTCTTAAAAGGATCAGATTAATTGTCAAGAATCAGAAAATGATTTTAAGGTGAAGTAATTGAGATTAAGTGATTTTGATGAAGTAAATCAAGAAGGTTATAGATGCAAATATAAAAATAAAAGTGGCCTACCATTCCTCTCTGGTTAATGCCACATCAATAACAGTTCCTGAAGGTGGATTTTGAAGTCTTTCTTGAGACTGAACAAAAAACCTGGTGTTTATTCGTTTCTTCACCACAATGAAAGTTAGCTTGACTCTTTAAAAATTAGAGTAAATGTCACTATGTTTACACAGTCTTACAAACATTCAAGGTGTTACAACATCACACTCTTAGAACCTATTAAAAATCCTGTGGACAGCAGTCCTCCACATACTCCAGTTCACTGTGTTAGCCCCACATTCCTAATTAAAGCAGCAAATGAGAAAGTGTCTGCTCACAGCCAACCACAACCGCAAGGAAGAGTCTTCCTTGAAACCTGTGTTCGTGGACATCTGTGAATCACTGAGGCTAAGGAGCCCTCCTACACAGAGACTTGAAGCGAGAAGATACAGAAGATCCACTGAGGGTGGGGAAAACAATCTGCTACTACCACGTTCATCCTGCTTTGAACTCTGACTTGAAGTGAAGCACAAAGTCAAAGGAAGAAGCACTGTCTTTCACCCACCCACCCACCGAGGCCCACTGTCTGCACTATGCTCCTCCTCTCATCACTCACTATATTGGATCCCCTGCTCCAAACAGATTTTTCTCACAGACTAAAACATACAGCTTGCGAAGTCTGCACTTATAGTTTCTATACTTACTGATGCTTTCTTAAGTGGCTCACAAGCTGTGGTATTTCATGGTCAAGTAAGGCCTGAAGCTGACCATCTCCTACTCCATCCCGATATACCACAACAGAATCTGGCTGGTGTTGTACATTTTTAAACCAAGAATCTAAGGCAGCTGAAAGGAAAAAACACATGTAAATAAAGTACAACTTGGAACAAACTGGCCTGTGTTATTTTTGACAATGTCTAGGTTCATCTTTCAATGCTATAGCTTTCAGGACAGTTTTTCTTCCTACAGCCCCAGTCTAGCCCAGGATTTCTCAACAACAGCACTACTGAACTCTTGAGACAGGTGATGCTTTGTGATGGTAGTGGTGGTATCCTATGCACAGCAGTGTAGTGAGCAGTATCTCTGGCCTCTATCCACCTGATTAAATGCCAGCTATATTATTATCCCAGTTGTAGCAACAAAAAAATATTTTCAGCCATGACTAGATGGTCTCTGAGGGCATTATGTCCACTTGCAGAGAACTACTACTGCAGAGTTGGGTACACCAAACTCCTTAAGACACTGACCTTCCAAACAGCTATTCAACCCGTCCACAAGCTCCTGTCCAGGTTCCTGGAAGACACACTGGGAGTGCCACCTGTTCACGGAGAAATAAATAAGATTCTGTTGGAATCTTAAAATGTCATCATTTGAATTTTGAATTAATCTATTACCAAGAAGAAAAATCACTATTGGTATCCAATTAAGGATCAATTCTTTTGCATCCCTATAAAGATCAAAAGTATTATTCTCTTCTGATATCTTAGGCATTTTATAAGATTTTTCAAAAGTACACAAAGCCAATGGAAGCACTCACTAACAGTATTACAAATCATTCATGTTTTCAATACGCATGACCACTGTAGTCTCTCACCAACTGGGGAATGTGGTCAAATGAAACATTCAGTGTTCCTGGACATTCTGCTTTGGGCTCAATGTCTCGAGCAATGGCTCATTCATAATAATCTTTACAGGAAGCAGCTTGCTTTGTAATAATGACAGTTACTGTGACCATTTCGTCATGTCCAGTAAAATCATGTTGTTTCAAGTTTCTATCTCCATACTGGGTGTTTGTTTCCCTCAGAGCAAGCCCATATGGCCACCTGACATTATGGGATATATATATATACATTATGGGATATATATATATATATATATACATATATACATATACATATATATATATGGGATATATATATACATTATGGGATATATATATATATGGGATATATATATATATGTATTTTTTTGTCTACTTCTTTATCAGGATTTAAGTTCCATGAAATACAATCAAGATTGGCTCTGCTTCACTGCTGAATTCCCAGCACTTGGACACGGAAATTTTGGCTCAAAAATATCTGTTCAGTGAATGATAACAATTTCTCCATATGAATGCCAATATTATTTTCTAATTCTAAAGAAAAAGCAGAGCAAAACAATGTTACTGTATTGAATCAGAATGACTTAGAAAAAAGATGTCATCCATGGAAATAAAGATGGACCTTCCTTAAAGAAAACTCTGCCAAAATTGGGAACAAGGAAAGGATGCCCAACTCTCACCACTCTTATTCTAGCTAAAGCTAAAAATAGGCAATAGAATGAAATAAAAAGAATACAAATAGGAAATGAAGAAATCAGATTAGCTCCGTTTGCAGATAATATGATCACATACATAGAAGACCCTAAAGACTCCACCAAAAGACCTCTAGAGCTGTTAAATTCAGTAGCAGGATATAAAAATCAACATTAAAAACAATAACTTTTCTCTACACAAATAATGGACTAACTGAGAAAGAAATCAAGAAAACACTCCATAACCTCTTTTCTAAAAAATACCTAGCGACCAATATAACCAAAAAGGTGAAAGACCTCTATGATGAAAATTTCAGAACACTGAAGAAAGAAACTGAGGAAGACACAAGACGGAAAAACTTCCCATGTTCGTGGATTGCCAGAATTAATATTATTAAAATGGCCATATTACCAAAAGCAATCTATAGATTCAATGCAATCCCCATCAAAATACCAAAGATATTTTTCACAGAACTAGGAAAAATGATCCTAAAATTCATAAAGAAACATAAAAACCAAAGCAATCCTAAGCAAAAAAGCAAGGCTGGAGGCATTATAATATCCAATTTTAAACTATACAACAAATTCATAGTAACAAAAACAACATGACACAAGCATAAAAACAGACAGACCAGGCCAGTGAGATAGCTCAGCGGCATAAGCGCCTGCCTGGCAAGCACAAGGTCCTGAGTTCGACTCCTGGTACCCAATTAAAAAAAAAAACAGACCAGTGGAATAGAACTGAGGACACAGAAACAAACCCATGCAACTATAGCCATCTGATTCTGGACAAAGGAGCCAAAAATACACATGAGAGAAAAGACAGCCTCTTTAACAAATGGTACTTGGAAAACTGGATATCCATTTACAGAAGACTAAAATTAGATCCCTGTCTCTTATCCTGTACAAAAATCTATTCCAAGACCTAGGTATAATACCTGAAAATTTGAAACTGCTTAAAGAAAACACAGGGGAAACACTAGCCACAGGGACAGGCAAAGACTTCCTCAATAGGACTCAAATAGCACAGAAAATAGCAGGAGTCAACAAATGAAAATGCATCAAATTAAAAAGTCTCTGCACAACAAGGGAAACAAGTGACAGAGTGAGGAGACAGCCTACAGAATGGGAGAAAACCTTTGCCAGCTACACTTCCAACAGAGCATTAATATCTAGAATATATAGAAAAAACTATTTAAAAAAAATCAAATAGCCCAGTCAATAAATGGACATACAAAGTGAACAGACACATCTCAAAGAAGTACAAATGGCCAACAAGTGTAAGAGAAAATGTTCAATATCTTTAATACATAATCACAACTACATTGAAATTCCATCTCAGCCCAGTCAGAATGGCTATCATCAAGAATATAAAAAATAAAGGCTGGCAAGGATGTAGAAAAAAAGAAATACTTCTACACTGCTGGTGAGAACATTAATGGAAATAAGTTTCTCAAAAAAGTATAAAACAGAGCTACCTCTCATCCAGCTATCCCACTCTTTGGTGTACACCCAAAGAAGTTAAAGTCAGCATACTACAGAGATAACTGCACACCCACATTTACTGTGGCACAATTCACAATAGCCAAGATATGGAAACAGCCTATGTGCCCATCAGCAGATGAATGGGTAAAGAAAATGTGGTATATGTACGTAATGGAGATCGCCATGAAGAACAAAATGTTGTCTTTTGTAGGAAAATGGATGGATCTGGAGATCATCATATTGAGCAAATTAAGCCAGACTTAGACAAATATCACATGTTCTCCCTAATATGTAGATATTATTTCATATTGTACATTACATAATCTAGGTAAACAAATTGGGAATTTTTGTTAGTATTTTTAAGATGGCCACTAAAGTAATTTCATTAGAAGGGAACAAATATACATTGTTTTGTATTCAAATGTGACTTTGAGCAATCCATTCACCACCAAAGCTGTGACGGTAAATTCATGAATACATGTTGCCAGGAACACATAAAGGTACGATCTAATGCAATAATTAGAAAATTAAGAAAATATATTAAAAGTTCTGTTCCTGTGGAGTTAATTACCTCCATTACCTATTTCCTCTTTCCAGAATTCCAGAGCCCAACAAAATTCATTTATTTGGCAATTTTTTGTAAAATTCAATAAAAATAGTATTTCATGAAAAACTTTAAAGAAATGAGTGTATAGGAAATAAGAGGAAAAGAAAAAGATCCTTACTGTGGGCTTAACAACTAATACCAATGGGCTAGAAGAGGAAGACAAGATAAAGCCAGTACAATGTATAATAATTCTGGCTTAGAATATAAGTTTCATTTATAAAGACTCATATCTTGTGCATAATTATAGACAAATGTACTAACAATCTTTTGAAACTCTGTGGAAGTAAAATAGCCATTAGTATATTTCACAATGATAAATTTTTATCAACTTTTCTAACAAGCTGTCTGGGTAATTATCAGGCTATCTGAGTTTGTTTTTCTTTTTTGTGGGTACCGGGGGGTCGACCTCAGGACCTCGTGCGCCAACAGGCACCCGTGCCGCTGAGTGATATCACCGGCCCCTTTTTCGTATGTGGGATCCGGGAGTCGAACTCGGGCCCTCGCGCTTGCAAGGCAGGCGCTTAAGCCACTGAGCCATCTCCCCAGCCCGCTATCTGAGTTTTACCGTGAATTTTTTACCTTTCTAGTTCACTGACAGATGACTATTTGTTATTACCTCAAGTTATAACACCATAGGAAAATACTTGTTTTATATAAAGAAACATACGTTTATATTAAGAACATACAACTTTGTAACCCAGAAATACATTGTAAAAAGCCACATAAAAATCTGTGAATCAGCAGCAGGGCCAAGAAAAATGGAAGAGGTTTCTATTTGTCTCAGAGTCTACAGTAAATAAAAGTTACTTCATGCCTGGAAAAAAAGAAAATTCTGAAATTATACTCTAGTAGGTTAGAAACATCATTGAAGTCATAGCGATGATTCTCAAGAGTTACACGTCAGGTAATGCACAGGGACTACAAACTTCAAGAGGGTGCAAACTCATTTCAACGTATCACATGGTTTCTACTCTAAGAGCAAAAAGTGAAAAGGGCTCCGGAAGAAAAAGAAGAGTGGAATACAGAAGCATGTCTCTATTTGCAGGTGCATTACATGGAAATGTATGAAGGTGCCAAGATCCTATACCGGTGGGCCTCTGGCAAAACAAAGACTCAGTATCCCCTAGATGGTGAGCAGATGGAAGGGGTACGTGGGAAAGAATGTGATGGCCTCCAGGAGCTGAGACTGGCCAGAAGCCAACAGCCAGCCAATCACAAGGACCTCTGTACTACAACCACAAAGAAATAGATACTGCCACACCTACATGGACTTGGAAGAGGACCATCCAGAAGAGAATGTGTGCCAATTGTCTGGCCCAAAGTATTATACAGAAACAGATAAGTTTTGGGGTTTTCAGCTGCCACATTTGTGCTCTGTTGGGCATCAAAGAAAATGGCTGGAGCCACCCAGCCATGCAAAATGTTTTAGAAGCATCACTTTGTCAGAAAGTCAGGAGACTACATGGCTAAGAACAATTTTTGTGAACTCCCAACCTCTTGAACTGTCAATAATTATGAATCAGGTCTACCTTTTCTATTTGGCCCATAGACAGCTACCAACTAAATGTCTGCCAAATGCTATAAGATAGTCAGTTCAGCAATGTGTGTCTGCCAGAGCTTACTCACTTGGTTAATTCCTCGTTGGTGCTTGCCACAAATCCCGCAATAGACTTCTGTCGATTTATAATATCATGGAAACAATCAATACCAATGAACATGGTTTTCTGTAACTTCATTTTAAAGAAAAAGGTAGTGAATTGAGTTAGAACAATATAACCAAAACTTAATCATTAGATCAAAAACAGACTATTAAATTTCACTAAGTATAAATTAAGAGAATGCAATGAAATCCTACATACACCTGTCTCCACCTTCCAGAGGGCTCCTCCCATCTTGCAATTCATCTGCTGGGCAATCTTTGTAGTAATGGTCAGCAATGCACTGCCAGACACTAAGGTCTCTGCTACCACGCACTGGCTTGGAACCGGGCATCGGATACACAGGAATTTTTTTATTTCATCATACCTGTATTTCTCGCTATCAGGCAGTATACAAACCACCTTGAAAGCAAGCAAATGTGAAACTCTTAAAACCATCTCAACGTACAGCACCAACAAACTAAAGTCTATTAAGGTAATACTGCAGTCTAAGAGGGTGCGGAGTCTAGAGTCACATTACATTAAAGGGTGAGGGTGTGTACAAGAAAAATGCTGTAAGACAGTCAATTCAGCAATGTGCTCCAATTGCTTCAACTTGCAAAATACTTTGTCCTAAGTATACCATTTAAGGAACTTACCAAGAGGGTGACAAGGATGTGTTACAGACATAGAATATCAGGACAGGACAGTCATCACTTACAGGATGATCATTATATGTAGGGTACTTGCCAAGTACTTTATTTCACTCAGTTAATTCTTTCAAGGACCCACTGATATAACTACTATTATCCCCATATTTCACTGATGAGAGAACAAGCTTGGAAACCACCCGATTTACAAGGCTTCAAAGAGGTAGGACCTCCAGCAAGACCACCAAGGAGCTAGGAAGAGTGGTTCCCACTTGGCCTGTTCCTGACTTCAATGGGCACCTCAGCGAAATATGATGCCTGTAAGAAATTTCTGGTAGACATCTTTTATCAGATTAAAGGACCTCTCATACTATACTGAGTTTTCTTCCTTTCACTAGAAAGGGTGTGAAATTTCTAATGTATATATCTGCATTTATTAAGTGAAGTATTTTCCCATATTTCATCATATTAGTTATTTGTATTTTCCTGTAAGTTTCAATTTTTCAATTTACTAACACACGGTAACTTGTGGTGTTCTTTTCACATTTATTTCATCTCCAGTGACTCTACACTAATGAACTCTACTTGTTCCTAATGTTTAGCCTTAGTCTTTTATTTCTTCAGTCTTGAGGATATAATATTTAATATTTTCAAAGAACCAGCTTTAAACCTGTTCATTGTCTCTGCTTTTGCTTTGTTCCTTTTATTTTTTGCATTCTTATTTTGGTTTCCTTTGTTCTGAGTGTTTTAAAATTAAAGGATCTTGGCACATTCAGAATGTATTCATGAGGGCTGTAAGTGCATTATCTATTTGCTATATCATACAAATTGTGATGCATAGTACTTTCATGACCTCTCAGTTCTGAGGATTTTTTTCTTTTTCTCCTTAATATTATTCCAACAGTTGTTGCTTAGGAACCACCTAAAGTTTCAGCTTCTGGGATAACGTGGTCCCATCTCCTGAGAAGACACAGTCAAGCTGAATGAGCGCATAGAAATATTCCTGCTTAAGACTCAAAGGGTTTAAGAAGGCACTAATCAAAGGACTCATGACAAGAGGGAACTGGGGACTCAGAGACGATGCCAGCAGCTGAGGCTGTGTTTTCTCATGGTTTCTGTCCATCCCAGTAAATATGGCTGAGAGGATTTAAAGAGAATGACAGCCTCATAGATGAAATTCAGCTATGGTATAGAGGTATATTTGTATTTGCTACAAGTTTAGTAAACCAAGGGCAGCATCCTAAATTCTAAAATACGTAAAAATGCAGTTTTAGAACAATCACTATTGAATGCACATATAATAAGTAGACACTTACCATGTTTGTATGTGATGTAACACAGTTTTGTAATGTAGATATATAGGAGCTAGGGTCATCATTTACTTCATACCTAGAAAATAAGTATATCCTCTATATTCACAAGGGAATGAACAAAGAAACACAATAAACCTTTCACACAATGAATGAAATATAATATAAAATGCGATATTATAAAATGCCAAGATATGCAATTCAGCTAATAATTTAAAAAAAACAGACTTTTAGGTTCATGTTCCCCTTGTAAGGGGCTTGGAAGTTACCACTCAGTCATAACACTGAGTAAAAAGCTCAACAGACTGACTGAAAAAAAAAAAACTGAATAATTCTAGTATCCCTAATAGTGGTGAGGACAAAGGGCAAACTGTTGCCTCCAAGATTGGAGAAACAGAAGAACATAGGGAGTCATAGCTCACCTGTGCAGAGGAGACTCAAGAGAAAAGCTCCCAGGGAAACAGTGCCAGGCCCAAACCAACCAACCTAAACTGGAACTGACACCCCAGAGGCTCCACACGGACAACTGTGAGGATTAAAACTGCAGGTGTATGCAGTCACAGGGAGGCCTCCACAGCTTGGGGAGATTTACCTGTAGGACAGAGGCCCAGCCACCCAACAAGAAGAAAGCAGTGGGAGAGCAAGTGAACCTTCATCTGTACTTACAACCACTCCCCGTCACTTGCATTACCACCTGAGCTCCACCTCCTGTCAGATCAGCTGTGGCCTTAGACTCTCATAGGGAATACAAACGCTAGCGTGAACCGCACATGCAAGGGATCTAAGTCGCATGATCCTTATGAGAATCTACTGCCTGATGATCGGAGCTGGAGCTGAGGTGGTGATGCTAGTACTGGGGAGTGGCTACAAATACAGATTAAAATTAGTGGAGAAGTGTGACTGCACAGAGAGCATAATAAGTCAGTTGCTTGCAGACTTATATCAAAACCCTATCAGTGAGTGGCAAGTGACAATTAAATTGTACCTGGTGGCAGGCTGTATAGTGGCAAATGAGTCGATGTACTTCAACTATACAGCTGTATCTGCTGGCAGTCTCAAAGTCAGAATCCAATGCTTTCTTAGTCTGTGCATGGCCCACCCATTATTTTATTTACCACTTTCATCTGCACCTCTTTCCCCCACTGTGCACTTGTCTCAGTCACAGTTTTGGTAAGCCCACAAGCTAACCTTAGCCAAAAGGAGAAAAAAGCAAACGTCCCTGAAGAGCTTCTTTGAAAAAGGAGAAGACCCAATGTTGAGACAGTAGAAGACTCTAACACTGCCAACAAAAAGAAAGTGGCATTTAAAGCCTGGTGGAGTGGCACATGCCTGTAATCCCAGCACTCAGGAGGCTGAGGCAGGAGGATTGCCATGAATTCGAAGCCCAGCCTAGGTTACACAGTGAGTTCAAGGCCAGCCTCAACTACCTATGAGACCCTGTCTCAAAAAAAGAAAGACAGAAGGGAGAGGGGAGGAAGGGAGGGAAGGAAGGAAGGAAGGAAGGAAGGAAGGAAGGAAGGAAGGAAGGAGGGAAGGCGGGAAGGAGGGAAGGAATATTTAAAAGAAAATACCAAGAGTCCTCATTGCAACAGTTGATACACATTCTCCAAGCCTGCTTTATATAATGTGTGGTGACCAGCTACCCAAAAAGGCCATAAAACTTTCAAAACTGTTTTGCCACATGAAGACCAAGCACCTGTATTAAAAGACAACCATTTGGAGCTATGCAAAGAAAAATATGTGAACACTAAAAACAGAAGCAATTATTAAAGGTTACCACTTCATCGAATGTCTCTGCACTAAGAGCATTGCTCTTAGTGGCAGTATTGCTAAGTGAAGCCCTTTACTCTGGATGAAGAGTTGATCCCACCTGCATCTACGGACATTTGTCATGAATGTTTAGGAGAGGCTGCAGTTCAAGAGGTGGCACGTGTTTCTCTTTTACTAGCACTATAACTAGATGAATTGAAACAGCCAAAGATACTGAGACACACTTGTTAAATTAATGAATCACTATGGTACACAACCCAAGTTGAGTCTACCAATGTTGACGACAAGGTAACAATACTTGTTCTGTGCAATATAGTTTTCAGGACACACATGAGGATAAATTATGTGTACTTTTGTTGCCAAACAACACCACAGCTGCGAAACTATTCAAGTCTCTGAATGATTACATCACGAAAACTGAAGTGGTCTTTGTGTTGGTCTACGCATAGACAGAGTGGCTGCCGTGACTGGACAGCTTTTTTTACTTCACTACGTAGGCCAAAGAGATTGCGTCTGAATGTGAGTCTACACACTGCCATCCATCAAGAAATACTGGCTAGCTGAAAAATGCCACCTTAATTTAAATCATATCCTGTAAAACGTGAAGTTATCAACCACATTAAAGCACATGCCCGTAACTCAGGTCTGTGGTACAGCTCTGAGATGGATGTAGACACACATGGCTTCTCTTATACGTGAAGTGAGACAGCTTCTAAAGGAAGATCACTGGCAGGGGTTTTTTGAGTTATGAGAACTGCTCCAGAAATTTCTTTTAGAAAAACAGTCACCACTGCCAGCACATTTCAGTGACTCAGAATGAGTCCCAAAACTTGCTTACTCATGTGACATATTCAACCTGTTCAACAAACTCAATCTTTCACTTTCACTGGGAGCAATGACTGTGTTCAAGTCGACAAATAAAGTGGATGTATTCAAAGTCAAATTGGAATTATGGGAATGATGACTGAACATTGGGATTTTTGACATTTCCGACATTAGCAGAAATTTTGAGACAGTGAGCCAAGGCCTTCTTTCTCCCAGCTAGTGCACGATCCCTATCTCAGCTTTCAAAAGAGTTTGAGCATTATTTTCCAACCACAAAAGATCCCCAAACTGGAAAGGAATGGATCCATAGCCCAACTGTGAATAATCCAGGTGAACTGACTTTGTCTGTGTTAGAAAAGGATCAACTGCTAGGGACCAAAAATGATGGTGGACTTAAAAGTATGTTAGAGGCAGACATGGTGGCACACTTCAATAACCCCAGCACTTGGGAGGCTGAGGCAGAAGGACTGACGTGAGTTTGAGTCCAGACTGAAATTACATACTGACACTCATTCTCAAACAAATATAAAATATGTTTGAGACAACTTCAAATCTCCATATATTCTGGATTAAAGTCAAGGTAGAATAGCCAAAGATTGCCACAAAAACATTGAAAAGCCATCTTCCATTTCCAATACACTATCCTACCTTTGTGAAGCAAGATTTTCTGCAGGGACAGCAACCAAAATGAGATTACAGAGCAGACTTGACATAAGCAACACATTGTCTCCCATCACCCTGAGATGTGGTCATCTAGTTGCTGGAAAACATGCTCAGTGTTCCCACTGATTGTGCAGTACGGCGAGTTGTATAATAATAGAAATAACATGCGCAATAAATGTAATGCACTTGAATCATCCCAAAACCACCCTCTCCCCATCAGTGGGAAACTGTCTTCCACAAAACTGGCCCCTGGTGCCAAGAAGGTTTGGGATAACTGCTCTAAGAAATCAACCAGTTCTTCACAGAAAATATCAGAAAAAATCCCTGATGTCTCCAACCAAGGGAAGGAAACATTCCCTTCTGAAATATTCCCAGAGCATTGTTTTCTTCCCAACAAAGCCTGTCTTCAGGAGAAAGTAGTTAACCAGACCCTAACCCACATGAGGAAAGGGAAATAAAAACTCTAGTCAGTTCCAGCCTTCCACATGGCAGAAGAGAAATACCCACATAGTACCAACTAGTCATCCTGTCCCACATGAGCAAGAAGAAAAAAATTTAAAACATTTATGAAGTTCATAGTCCAGAGACACAATCTCACTAAGAAAATGAGAATTATAGGACTACAGTTCCCTACACCTTACCACCACATGATTAAAGGACTATTTATAGCACATTCTTTTTTCACCTGGTGCATCACATCTGGCCATCAAGCGGAAATTACAGGGCATACCAAATGGTACAAAAGTACACAATCTGAAGAGACAGAGCAAACTTCAGAACAGACAATGGAAAGACGTTGGAATTCTCAGAAATTTAATAAGATAAGGGATTATTAAAAGAAAAACCAGACAAATTTTTTTAAAAGCAAAGGTGTCCCCTCTCCTCACTACTCCTTTTGAACTGAAAATTTTTATTAATGCAATACACAAGAAAGTCAAAAGTAGATTAGTTTAAAAAAAAAAAAAAAAGCTGTCTTTGCTAGTAGATGTCATGTCTATGAAGAAAATCTGAACGAATCAACTCCTAGAACTAATAATGGATTATAGCAAGGTTACAGGATACAAGGTTAATATACAAACGCCAATTGATTTTCTTTATACCAGCAATTAACAAAAGTAGAATTCGAAAAGAATTTAAAATACGGTATCATTGGGCTGGTGAGATGGCTCAACAGTATAAGCACCTGCCTGGCAAGCGCAAGGTCATGAGTTCGACTCCCAGTACCTGCATATGAAAAAAAGGGCCGGTGATATCGCTCAATGGCACGGGCACCTGTTGGTGCATGAGGTCCTGAGGTCGACCCCCGGTACCCACAAAAATAAAACAAAATAAAATATGGTATCATTTATATTAACACCCCTTCCCAAAATTAAATATTTAAGTATAAATCTAACAAAATATGTGTATGATCTAAATGAGAGAAACTATAAATTCTGTGGAAATATAGTTTAAAAGAACTAAATAAATGGATAAATATTTCACATTCATGGATAGAAAGACAATACTGTCAAGATATCAGTTGTTCCGAATTTAATCTACAGATGTAATACAACCCAAACAAAATTACAGTGAATTATTTTGTGAATATTGACAAAATGATTCTGGAAAATTGAAAGGAGAAGCAAAAGACCCATAGAACAACAGTATAATATTGAAGAAAAACAAAGATGGAGGACTGAACTATCCAAACTCAAGACTTGCTAGAAAACTACCCAGTGTGTGGTATTGGTAAAAGCATAAACAAATTGATCAATGGAGAAGAATATATAGCTAAAAATAGACTCATGTAAATATAGTCAAGGAACAAAGGTAATACAATGGAGTAAAAATAATTTTTTCAATAAAATGATCCTGGTACACCTGGACATCCCTATTTAAAAAATAAATAAATAAAAATTCTAAACAGACTTAAACCCTTCACAAAAATTAACACAAAATGGATCCTAAACCTAACTGTAACACAAAAATATAGAACTCCTAGAGTTTTATATGAGAAAACCTCCATGACTTTGTTATGGCAACAACTTTTGATATAACATCAAAGGTTTGGCCCATGAAAAAATATCAGCAGAATTTCATTAAAATTAAAAATTATTGCTCTATAAATGACACTGCCATGAAAATGACAAGACAAGCCACAGACTATGAGAAAATATTTGCAAAAGTCATACCTGATAAAGTACTGTTATCCAAAACATACTAAGAACTCTTAAACCGGGTTCAATGGTGCACACCTGTAATCCCAGCACTTGGGAGGCTGAGACAGGGGGATCACTGCAAATTCAAGGCCAGCCTGAACTACATAGCAAGACCCTGTCTCAAAAAACAAAAACAAAAAAGAAAAGAACTCTTAAAACTCAATAAGAAAATGAACAACCTGATTTTTTTGTGTGTTTTTGAGACAGGGTCTCACTTTGTAGTTTAGGCTGGCCTCAAGCTCACTATGTAGTCCAGGTGGCCTTGAACTCATGATGATCCTCCTGCCTCAGCCTCCTGAGTGCTGAGATTACAGGAGTGTGCTATGATGTCTGGCAACAATCTGATTTTTAAATGGGCTAAAAACACTTTAACAACACCTCACCAAGGAAGATACAAAGATGAAGATAAACAAGTGAGCATATGAAAAGAAGCTCCATATCATATGTCATCAGGGAATTGCAAATTAAAACAAGATACCACCACACACCTATGCAACATCCTGCATTTGGTGAGAGCAACAGGAACTCTCATTCAATGCTGCTGAGAATGTAAAATGATATAAGCACTGTGGGAGAAAGTTTGGTGCTTTGTTCCAAAACTAAACATACTTTTACCATGTGATCCAGCAATTGTGTTCCTTGGTATCTACTCAAAGGCATTGAAAACTTACATCCACACCCAAAAAAAATCTGCACAGGGATATTTACAGAAGCTTTATTTAAAATCATGAAAACTCAGAAGTAACCAAGATGTCCTTCAGTAGATGAATGGATAAACTGTAGTACACCTAGACAACGGAATATTATTCAGCACTAGAAGTGCTACCACTGGGCACTGTGACTCACACCTCTAATCTCAGCTACTCAGGAGGCTCAGGAAGGAGGACTGCAAGTTCAAGGCCAGCCTGGGTAACTTAGTGGTAAAATGCTTACCTAGCACGCATGAACCCTGGGTTCAATCTGCAGTACAGAAAAGTGAATGAGGGGCCGGTGAGATGGCTCAGTGGCTTAAGCGCCTGCCCGGCAAGCGCGAGGGCCCGAGTTCGACTCCCGGATCCCACATACGAAAAAGGGGCCGGTGATATCGCTCAGTGACACGGGCGCCTGCTGGCGTGCGAGGTCCTGAGGTCGTACCCCCGGTACCCACAAAAAAAAAAAAAAAAAAGAAAAGTGAATGAAAAAGGAGGAGAAAGAGGATAAAGGAGAAGAGGAAGAAAGAGGAGAAGGAAGAGGACAAAGAGGAGGAAGGAGGAGGAAGAGAAAGAGGAAGAGGAGGAAGAGGCTAAATAGGAAGGAGGAGGAGGAGAAAGAGGAGGAAAAAGAAGGAGTGAAAAAGAAAAGGGAATAGGGAGAGGGAGAAAAAGGGGAAGGGGAGTGGGGAGGGGACAGGAGAGGAGAGGGAGAAGGGGAATAGGAGGAAGGGGGAAAAAGAAGAAAGGGGAAGGGGGACAAAGAGGGGAGGAGGAGGGGAAATGAGCCACCAAGCCATAACAAGACGTGGAAGAACCTTAAATGCACATTATTAGCTGAGAGAAGACAATCTGCAAAGGCTACATACTGTATACTTCCAAGTACATGACACTTTAGGAAAGGCAAAACTGCGGAGACAATAAACGTGGCACTCTGGGGAGGGATGATAATAAGAGGCTGTGTGTGTCTGGAAGGCAAGGAGTATATGGGAAATCTCTATCTTCCTCTTCATTTTGCTGTGAACCTGAATTTGCTCTAAGAATTGAAGCCTCTTTTTTTAAAAGAGAAGTCTCTTTTAAATTGAAGTCTCTTTTTAAATTTTTGAAAACGCAATTGGGACCTAGTTCTTAATACTCTCCATTCAAGTTGTTAATTCTCATGCCTTTTTCAACATGTGTCATAACAGCCACGAATCACAGATCACAAAACGCTATTTTAACATTTGTTGCCTGGCAGAGATTAAACTTCATTTACAAAGTTTCAGAGTTTTGATAAAATGATTTCTGCAAGTTAATGTTTCAGTGGTTCCACATTCAGATTGCTAACACATCCGATTGTTTCGGTTTCCAAATTGGAAATAATTTCTGCTCTACTTACACATGCACTTGTCCCACAGTTATGCCCATGGTGGGAGTGACTTTACGTAAGCTATGCAGTAAGGCTCTGGCACTGTCAACATCCTCCCTAGTATGAAGTAACACCCAACAGCTCAGTGACTTCACTGAAAGTAAGGGTGTACTTCTTGATTCTCTCAACCAATCTGCTAGCTGTGGCTCGATGCCAAACTGGAAAAGAATTCAAAACGTAAAAACCTTTATTTTTTCAAAAATCAACATTACTCAAGGTCCTTCCCATTGTATATCTGTGCTATTTCCAATTGAAATCCTAAAATATCTAATCCTAAATAATGATTGGATTCAATATTTAAGACAGAATTAGTAAAACAGGAATTCCATCATAAGTGTTAAGAAGTTTTGAGAATCTGTTAGACTGGGACAACTCTATAGCTTTAGCTCCTAAGTAGGCAAACCAAAGCCCAAAGTAAGAAAATAAAAGTAGGAACTGTATCAACCAGAAACCACCAACCAACTTCTAACTGGAGTCTTCCCACCCTATCCAATAGAATATATTTTGTCTTACTTCCATGTCAGCCTGTGAGAACTTGCTGCCCAGACTGCTGACATGGAGCTCTCGGAACCTCTTCTGCTCTGAGTGCTGACCAATTCATGAATCGTTCTTTGCTCAAATAAACTGTTGAAACTTACATAATCTACAGTTTTTCTTTTAACATAGATTCCTATGTTTAACATTATTTGATTCTAGGTATTTGACCTTTAAGGACGGATTTGGAAGATTGATCCTCCAAAAGCTGTGAGCAAATATCCATAATACTAACTAGATAAGGGTGTATCACAGCCTATTACATGCCAAGCACTTCAGGCACATTATTATTCAATGTCTGCCGGCCCTCTCATATAGAAAGAATACATGGTCTAAAACGAGAGCAAGAGTCATAGTTATTAACATGACCAAATTCATTGCTTTTTGCATGACTCTTTATTTTACCCAACTATGACAAACACAACCTTGAATCCATCTCACCGATATGTCACGCTGGAAGATTTTTACATCTCTCAAAATTCTTCCTGGGATGGGCAAACAGTCGGTATCAAACCTCAGACTCCAGCGTTGAAGCTCATTCTGTGCTCTCCGACTTCTGAAAATTAAAATATTTCCAGTATGATCAAACCAAATAAGCAAAAGCAGTTAGCCAAGGGCAATTTGTCTTGAACCAGAAGTTCATTATTGTTTGTCCTACAGGTAAAACTCCCTGAAACGCTGATATAATATTGTCCTTTATGGGCTGGTGAGATGGCTCAGCGGCATAAGCACCTGCCTGGCAAGCACGAGGTCCTGAGTTCAATTCCCAAAACCCACATACAAAAAAAAGGGCCAGTGATATCGCTCAGCAGTACAGGCACCTGCTGGCGTGTGAGGTCCTGAGGTCGACCCCCAGTACACACACACACACACAAAAAAATTGTCTTTTCCCTCCTGTTCACACAAGCAACTGAGCCTTTCTGTTTTATTACCCACCCAACCACCCTAACACTGCAATGTCAGAAAAATTGGAGTTGCTCCTCCTCCCCAAAAAAAGAATTCCTTTTTTTTTTTTTTTTTGTGGGTACCAGGGGTCAAACTCAGGACCTGGCGCACCAGCAGGCGCCCATGCCGCTAAGCGATATCACCAGCCCTTTTTTCGTATGTGGGTACCAGGAGTCGAACTCAGGACCTCACACTTGCCAGGCAGGCGCTTATGCCACTGAGCTATCTCACCAGCCCAAGAATTCCATTTTCTTTGCAACAGCCAATTTTTAATAGAAGAAATTGAGATGTCAAAGGGATAAACACAGGTCTCAATTTCAGTGCAACATGACACATGGGCACAAACACAACCATAAAAGAAGCACTTACGCTTGTATTCTATTAATGAAGGTTTGTAATTCTTTCTTCCTTTCCCATGGATTCAGCTGCATAAACTTAGTCAATTTACTCATATCTTTACTTTTTAGACGTAGTTCATCTGATAGCCCTTTAAAAATCCAAAAAATACAGCTGCACGAGTGAGAATAAATTTATATTTGAGAAGACTTAACTGTGCTATCAGAGATGGGGAGGGGAACAACCAACCAATGTAAGAGATACAATTCTGGGTCATGGAGATCTCTATAAAAAGCCTGAATGTCTTCATTATTAAATCTGTGGTTTGTGAAGAGGGGCTGCCTTCTTTAGAGACCACTTATGTTAGCAGTACCTGTTGGGTAGCACAGCTGAGGAACCAGCAGTACAGGTTCACGTGGTGTATTCTGGCCCTTTCTCCACCTGCCTTGGCTGACCAAGAGTGGCTGGCTTAAGTCAGTGATAATTTGATTATATTGCTGCTCAAAAGAAGAAAATCTGCCATGACCATCAGCAAAACCACAATAACATCATATAAATAGACACAAATACTTGTTTGAATTACATGGAGGCCCAGACACATGCTGGTGAGAGCTTTTCCCCCAGGTATAAGAATGTATATATACTTTTTAAATTCTCTTAATATTGATGTCCCAGTGATCATGTCATTGTTTTTCCCATACATGGCCAAAGGGTCTAGGATTCCCACAAAACATTACACTGAAGTCACAGTGCTACCTCTTTCTACCTTTGTATATACAGATGGGTGAGAGACACTTAATATGTGGCTCTTACCAGGCTTGCCTTTAGAATTCTTAAAGCATACTGAAAATTTTTAAGAAGACTCTTACCTCAATTGGATAGGGCAAAACCTGGCCACCTTTTAAATTTTCAATTACACATCTATTCCAATGGTCCTCCTGTATTATTGTCCCTACTTTCAGTCCCTGTTTCCTGTAGGAAAAGACATTTGCAAAAAAGACAACAGGTTCTCCACACAAAATGCCCCGTGAAGACACGGAAACTGTTCCTTCTACACAGCAGGAGTTGCTGCAACCCCCGGCTGAGACAGGGTCTAGAACAGAATCTGACAGTGATGAATCAGTACTAGAGCTCAAGGAGCGAGATTCACACAGGCAACCACACAAGCCCAGCTAGTAGCAACAGCGGAAATCGATGAAGAACCAGTACGTAAAGCAAAACGAAAAGTAAAAGAATGCATGGAACAGGCCGGTGAGATGGCTCAGCGGCATAAGCACCTGCCTGGCAAGCACAAGGTCCTGAGTTTGACTCCCGGAACCCACATACAAAAAAAAAAAAGGGCCAGTGATATCGCTCAGCAGCATGGGCGCCTGCTGGCACATGAGGTCCTGAGTTCGACCCCCGGTACCCACACACAAAAAAAAAAAGAATGCATGGAAGGTTAGGTCCAAACTAGGTCTTCAGCAGGTTACAGGGGTTACTAGAGTCACTATCTGAATATAAGAATATCCTCTTTATCACCTACATAGTTTACATACCTACATAGTTTTGAGGGAAGCCAAAATTGAGGATTTATCTCAGCAAGCACAGTTAGCAGCTGCTAAGAAATTCAAAGGTCAAGGTGAAGCTGCCTCAAACATTCAAGAAAACACACAGACTCCAACTATACAGGAGGAAAATGAGGAAAAGGTTGAAGAAACAGGTGTGGAAGTTAAGGGCATAGAATTGGTATGTCACATGCAAATGTGTCCAGGGCAGAAGTGATCTGAGCCCTGAAGAACAGTCAGGACACTGTAAATGCTATTATAGAATTAACAATGTAACCGTCTGAAAGCAGGACTTTTTTTTTTTTTGGGGGGGGTGTTTCAAAAGGGTAACTGCAGCTTGGTTTGAAATTTGTCCTGTTTCTATCACTAGTAAAGCTATGACTTACTGGATGGTAAAAAGACAATAACAGAACAATTCTTGAACAACAAAGTGCCTTCCTCCCAAACAAAAAGCAGTGATTCTTCATAGACTCTTCCATGCTGCTCGTAACAAGGTCCTTGCCTATGATAACTTGTAACATGAATTCTGACATCATTTGTCCTTCAAACATCTGAGGACATTAAAAGTTCTCACCTCAAACAAGAAGTCTTCAAACCCAGTGTTCACAGCCCTATTCTTCTTAGGGCTATTTTCTATTCTTATGATATTGATGCAAGTTGTATTTTTTCCCTATAGTGGTCTACAGCTATTTAAAGGCTGGGATCTAGCCATATTTCCCCATCCTAGAGCCTTCCTATGGCATGTGACTACTGATACTGCAGCTTGCAACTCCATCAGAGCCTCTCATGTCCCAAAACAACCCCCAAGCCAGCCACCCCAGACTCCCCAATCACAGTAAGTGATGCCACCATCCACCCATTTCCTCACATGAAGCCAAAGGGTTATGCTGCACTCTCTTTCTGTCAGTCACAAGATCCAGACCACTATCATCTACCCAAACCCCTTCAACAACCTCCCCACTGGATTCCCTGACTCCATTTTTACCTACATACTGCCCATTCTCTGAACATTAGACAAAAAGGCCTTTTACAATTATTACTTAATTCATCTACATCACACCATTTGATGATAATAAAATCCAGTGCACAAAACTTTATATAAGATGCCCCCCCAATATAGGCACAACCCATCCTGTTCATGAAGCCCCTACCCTGTCCCTGCCATTGTTCTCCAAAGAACATTCGAGCTTTGCATGATATAGGGACACGGCAGGCCCATCCTCAAAACGGTGCCTTTATTCTTCTCTCCCTGATCTGCATACAGCTCACTCCTTTTGGACATACCCTTATCAGCTTCTCAGAGAAGCTTTCCTTGACCACCTAGTCTAAACACCCAGACAATTTCCATAATACCTCTTACAGTTATCAGAACAGTTTCCTTATTTGCCACTCCTCTGCCTACCACAAGAATGCAAGCTCCTTGAGATGAGATAACTCAACTGTCTTAGAATGCATACCCAAGATACAGAGAAGGCACTCACTAAATGCTTTTTCATTAAAGATGCAAGCACTAAGTATGGCATGCAGAGGAGAAGGTGGCAATTGCACCATCCCCTTGGAGGCATGTGGCAGAGCTGTACACTCTCAATAGCTCCAAGTCACTACGTTTTGGGTTCCTATATAAAAACAGAAGTTGCTATATCATCCATTTGTAATCTGTTGTTTTTAGTTGCTCCAAGTACCTGGCATTCTTTTAATAACCTTACTTTCATCTGTCAAAACTAGAAAATCAAGTACCAACTGGTGCATCTTAATTTACTGATCTAAGCTTACTTATTTCTTTATGAATACTCAAATTTAATATTAAAGAAGTCACGAATTATAGATAACATTTTGAACATAACTGAAATCATTTCAGTTGGTAAGTGGTCATTCCACCTTGTTACACCACCCTACACACAAAGCAATCAAATACATGGTAATAGATATAAATCAAGCCATCGTCCCAAAAGGAAAATACTAATACTTACATACTGAAGGCATCTAAATAAGATATGTTAATTTAACTAAATATGAAAAATTTATGATTATAAAATATTTAAACAAAATTTCATACCTGCATGTAGTATTCTGCAAAGGTGATTTCACTGCCATCTGATTTTTTAAATGTATCTCTAGGACTCTGATCCCAATCAACAGCATCCACCCTGTAGGTTTTGTTGTTGTATCTGTGGTATAATTGCAACGTAAAAGATTATTCCTGACTTATTTATTACAAACAAAGCACGAAATACATTTTAAATCCTATTAGCCTATGAGATGTAATTTACATACTATACTCATACTATACAACTCACCCCTGTAAGTGAATAAGCCCATGGTTTTTATTATACCCACAGAGCTGTGCATTCAACACAGTCTTAGCACATTTTCGTCTCTCAAGGAAAAACGCCACAACCGTAAGGGATCGCTCATTTCCACCCAAGTCTCCCAGCCCTAATGCAATCACTAATCAAATTTCTGTGTCTATACATGTGCCTAGTCACACATTTCACATAAATTGAATCATACGACATGTGGTCTTGCGTCTTCTTTAACATAATATTTTCAATATTCATTTATGCTGTACCAAGTGTTGATATTTAATTCCTTTTGTTTCCAAATAATATTGTATTGTATGGATATACTACATTTTGTTTGTCAGTTCACAGACATTAGGGTTGTTTACATTTTGGGTTGTTATGAACCATGTTATGGACGTTCACGTGCCAATGTTGGTAGACAGTTTTCATTTCTCTTGGATATATCACTGGGAGTGGAATGTCTGCATCAAAATATCAAATTGTTTTCCAAAGAAACTTTATTATTTTATAGTCCAGCTGGCAGTATATGAGGGTTGGTTTCAATTTTCCCACATCCTTATCCACTTGTTAGTATCTCTTTATTTTAACCATCTTAGTGGATGTGAAGTGGTATCTCATTTTGGTGTTCATTTGCATTTCCCTGATGGCTAATGATGAACACTTTTAAGTGTTCTTATTGGCCATTGGTATTTCCTTTTGAGAAGGGTCTGTGGAGCTGATCTATGCAGATCCTTTGCCCATTTTTTAAAATTAGATTCTTTTAATTATCGAGTTGTGTTTTTATATTCTAGATACAATGTGACTTGCAATGTGACTTCCTTTTCTGTCAGTTATCCTTTTACTTTGACAGTGTAACTTAGAACAAAAGTTTTAATTTGGTAAAATCAAATTTACCTGTATTTTTTCTTTTGTCATCACCTATGCTTTTTGTGTCCAACCTAAGAAGATACTGTATAACCAAAAATCAAGAAGATTTACTCCTATATTTTCTAAGAAAATTGTGCCAGGTATGGTGGTACATATCTGTAATCCCAGCACTTCGGAGGCTGAGGCAGGAGGATAGCTACAAGTTCGAGGCCAGGCTGAGCTACATAGTGAGACCCTGCCTCAAAACAATAAAAGAAAAAAAAAAAAAACTTGTATGTTTAGCTCTTACATGTGGGTCTATTTTAAGTTAGTTCTTGAGTTAAATTTAGGAGAATTTTGTATATTCTGTCAAGAAGGGGCAGGTGGGTATCCACTTATTCTGGTAACATTATTGAAAAGACTATTCTTTCCCCTACTGAGTTGTCTTGACACCCCTGTCAAAAAATATCAATGGAGATCAAACATAGCTGATTAGAGAAGGCAGTCCATTTGAGATACTCAGAAGACTCACCAAAAAATGCAGGCACTGTGAAATGAGGGAGGCAATCACACCCAGAAAAAAAATCCATCTGAAAGAAAGGGGGAAGTGGCACTGCTGCTGGGCTGCACCTCCTCACTACCCCACACTCTCTAGGGAACATGCCATTCTGAGAAAGGCTCTAACAGCCTCAGGAAGGAGCCAGAGCTACGGAGGCCAGACTCCTGGGGAGGCCCTTCCAGCACCCTCCCTTCCCATCTGGAAAAGGAAACCCACAGTAGTAGTAAACTGTGGTTGGGCCCCCAGAGAAACTACAAGCAGCAAAGAAAAAAAGGGAAATGGGTGGTCCCTCCCCGCATCATCCTCACAAACACCAGGAAACAGGAAACTTTGCTGCCTCCCAGCAGTATCCTATCCATGCCCGCCTAGGGGCATGGGGCATGGGGGCTCTAGGTAGAGACTATGCAGCACAGACACCCATGGATCACATCCCGGAGACACAGGGGAGGGAGGGAGACAGAACAGTCGATCCGAGTGGGTGTTTCCCTGTTGTTTCCATGAAGACTGGAAAGAGGTGAGTCAGTGAGAAATCCTAAACACTGTCTCTGTCATATGCAGTGGAAAAGAGTACCTATCCCAAGCTCCCACAGGCTGAAAAGGGGGGCTTTTGAGATAGGGGTGGTTTGGGATCTGAGCACAAAGGAAAAGAGAAGTTTGGCTGGGGCAGAGAACCTCTGGTGACATACTAGGTGGAAAACCCCTAGAGCAGTGATGCCAAACCTTCTAGAGACAGTGCCCAAACTGCAACCCAAAACCTACTTACTTATCACAAAGTGTCAACACTGCAATTAAACCTGAATACCGAGGCTTTAGTTTAGATAAACTCACACATTTAACATCTTTTGTCTTAAAAAAAAAAAAAAAAAAAAAAAAAAAAAAAAAAAAAACACAAGAACACATGTGGCCATAGGTTCAGCCACCACTCGCCACCACTACCCTAGAGGAACCACAGAGGAAATCTGCCAGCAGCAAGGGGAGCAGGAGTGATAATGACATCAGGAAAAGGCAAAAGAGAGTTCCAGGTCACACATTATTTCACATCCTTCTCTTCCCAAATTCACTGAGGTGGTTAGACCTTGGGCCAAAGACAAAAGACTACTGTTAACCAAGATCAAAGCACAAATGGCAGTAAGGGGGTGGGCTCAAAGAAACTGACACCCCTCACCAGTCTAGGCAGGCAGTTAAACAGCCTGCAGGCGGGGAAAATGGCACAGCTGCCTGCAGATGGACTATGGCTGAAGCAGGACGAGCGTGCACACACTCGGGCTATATGGTATAGTAGCCACATGGGGACTGTTTACATGTTTTCTTGCTGGAGTGTCTGTGTTAGGGTATCTGTTTTTTCACTCTTTTCCTCATTTGTTTTCATCAATTCTTGCTTCTGTAACAGTATAATGTTTTACTTGTTTTTTCTACTTTTTAAATTTTTCTGTTCAAGTTTTTTCCCTTTATTCTGCTCTCCTTTCCTTTGGTCTTTCTTCTCCCCATTCTATTCTCTTCACTCTTCCTTGTTTTACCTATATCCCTGTTCCCCTTCACCTCTTCTCCACTTTTCATGTGACGTATGTTTAGCAGGCACCTGTATTTGTTTAAAAAAAAAAAAAAACAGCAGAGCAGTGGTTTAATTCCAATGGTACCATTCGTGGTTATGTTGGGGTAACCCTAACAGAATTGTGCTTAGAGGATTCAAACAAAATTAGCCACAAATAAATATCAACAGGTTCTGACAACCTCACAGATTCCCTCAATCCTTAATTACCCCTCCTTCCATTTGCATGCCTTCCCCCACACCCACAAATCTTCTAAGACCACTCGACACTAACCCTTTACTCCAACTGTAAAAGTCCTCCAACAGTCTGACACCCCATCTGTTTTTTACTTATTAATATTTCTCCTATCTACCTCTCCTCCTACTGACTTACCCTTTTGTCCCTTCTTCCTCCTTTTCCCTTCCCTTCTCCCTCCCTATCACAGACTTACTGCCAGAAACAGTATATTATAGACTGCAGGGGGCACTGATAAAGGGTGAAAGTGTGCAAACAGGGCCTAACACACATGACTGATGTATGGTCAGACCTGTTGATGTTATAACCAGTAAAAATTCTCTCCATGCTACACAGTGACAGGGTCCAACACAATTAAACTGAACATGTTGAGAGGGCGAATGATATCTATGCACAAATAAAGCCAAGGACATCACTGGAAAACAGAACCTCACAACAATAAACTCTCTTCACTCCATTTGACCTCAACCCTCAACATCAAAAAAAAAAAAAAGAACATGAACATGAACATGAAAAACAGGACAGTAATATGTCCCCAAAGACTCCCAACTCTCCCAGAGCAGATCCAAGGGGCACCAAGCAAAGGGAACCAAACACTAGATAGCCAAGCTATATGAAATGATTAAAGAGGAAGTAAAGAAACTGAGTTTAAAGGGGATATAACCCAAAAGATAGTGGGAATAACATACAAACTGATCAATGTGGATATGGGAGAAGAAACTGGAAGAGCGACCAAAACAGTTCAAAATATGAATGAGGAGCAGAGATACAGACTCCACAGAAAGGTACCAAACCGAACTCTATCTCTGGGATTTCTATCGAATTCATAAACAGCAGAAACGACCAATGTAAAGACAGTGTTTCCAAAATTGAAGACAAAATTGGAAATTCATGATGATTTACTCAGAAAAGCCTTAAAGACAATAAGAACAAGAAAAATTCATCCAACAGCTACTAGATGACAAATAGAGGCCAAATAGAGTTAGAAATTAGAAGACAGCACACATGGAATAAAAAAAATCTGTTAACAGCTGGGCAGGGTGCTGCATATCTGTAATCTCAGCACTCAGGAGACTGAAGCAGGAGGATCACAGCAAGTTCAAGGCCAGCCCTGGCTACATAGTGAGTTCAAGGCCACCTTGAACTACATAGCAAGACCTTATCTCAAAAAACAAAACAAAACAAAAAACTGTTTATAGGAATCATTGCAGAAAACTTTCCAAGTATGAGGAACAATTTCAATATACAGGTAAGGGAGATTTATGGAACACAAAATAACTACAATGAAAAAAAGCTCCCAGCCAGGTGTTACATGCCTGTATCCCAGCATTCGGGAGGCTGAGGCAGGAGGATCACTGTGAGTTCAAGCCCAGTCTGGGCTACATAGTGAATTCAAGGCCAGCCTGAACTATATAGTAAGACTCTGTCTCAAAAAAATAATAAAGGGCCGGTGAGATGGCTCAGTGGCTTAAGCACCTGCCCGGCAAGCGCGAGGGCCCGAGTTCGACTCCCGGAACCCATATACGAAAAAAGGGCTGGTGATATCGCTCAGCGGCACAGGCGCCTGCTGGTGCGCGAGGTCCTGAGGTCGACCCCCCGGTACCCACAAAAAAAAAAATAATAATAATAATAATAATTTAAAACCCCCTATGACACATCATAGTCAAAATCCCAGATGTCCAACAAAAGGACAATCTTCATATATTCCCGCTGGCTTGAACCACCAGTGGCACAAGCATGCTGTCATATCAGGTGGCTTGTACCACTCAGTGAGACTATCCCATGCCACCTGATGAGTGAATCACCAGTGGTTCAAGCCAGTAGGAGCCACCAAGTAGCAAGACATACAAATTATGACCCCACTGTAAACATGTTAAATGCCATCAGAGAAAAGCAAAAAATTATATATAAAGGTAAGTCCATTAGGGTTACAGCAGACTTCTGAACACAAACTTTAAAGGCCAGGAGAGCTTGGAGTGCAGCGTTTCAAACCCTAGAAGTAAACAAATCCCAACCCATTTTAACATATCCTACAAAACCGTCTTTCAAAATTAATGGAGAAATAAGGACATTCCACGACAAAGAACCCCTTAAGAGTACATAGACACCAAACCATCACTCCAAAACATATTCAAGAATATCCTAGACAGAGACAACGAAGCCAGCAAAGCCAAAAAGTCAGATGGGATGAATACATGAGGCAAGGTAAATAGGTAAAGAAGGACAAACAAAAGGAGTCAACAACAGAAAATGAACACAAGGACAGGAGTAAGCCAATAGCTTTCAGTTATAACTCTCAATGTAATTGGCCTCAACTCCCCAGTTAAAGACACAGATTGGCAGACTAGATCAAAAAACAGAATCCAACAGTCTGTTGCATTAGCCAGGTGTGGTGGCACACACCTGTAATCCCAGCACTCAGGAGGCTGAGGCAGGATGATCGCAGAAAGTTCAAGGCCACCCCAGGCTACATAGTGAGTAGAAGACCAGCCTGAACTGCATAGTGAGACCCTGTGTAAAAGATAAAAAAAATTTTTAAAAACAGTCTGTTGCATTAAAGAAACTTCTCTGACCCAAAAAGACTAAAATATCAAAGGATGGAAAACAATATTCCATGCGCCAGGACCCCAAAAATCAAGAAGGTTAGCAATTTTCTTCTCAGACAAAATAATCTTCTAACTAAAACTGATCAGAAGAGACAATGATGGTTACTGCATATCAGGTAAGGGAACAATTCAACAGGAAGAGGTAACAATTGTAAATATATATGCATCAAATACTGGGCACCTAACTTCACAAAATACACACTGTTGGACATAAAGGATCACATATACACCAAAACAATTATAGTGGGTGACCGCAATACCACACTATCACAAATAGATCAACTTAAAAAATTAACAAAGAAATATCAAAGCTGAATCACACCTTCAAACAAATGGACTTAATGGATATCAACAGAGTGTTCTACCCTCCTACAACAGAATACATATTCTTCTCAGCAACAAAAGGAACTTTCTCCAAAATAAACCACATACTAGTTCCATAAAGCCTGCTTAAATAAGTACAAAAGAATCAAAATCACTCCATGTATACTATCAGATCATTGCACATTGAAACTACAAATCAATGACAAAGGAAACCACAGAAATTCCTTAAAAGGAAAGGAATACTTCCAAACTCATTCCTGGAAGCCAGCATCATTCTAATTCCCAAACCAGACAAGTTTCCAACCAAAGAAAAAGAACTACAGGCCAATCTCATTAATCAACATAGATGGAAAAAAAAAAAACCTCCTCAACAAGATATTAGCAAATAGAACGCAACAAACCATCAAAAGGATCATATGATCAAGTCAGATTTTTTCCCATGGATGCAATGATAGTTCAACATATGCATATCAATAAATGTAACATACCACAAACAGAACCAAGGACAAAAATTACATGATCATCTCAATAGACACAGAAAAAGCTTTTGACAAACTTGAGCACCCATTCACGATAAAAAAAAAACCTGAAGAAAATAGATATAGAAGGACTTCACCTCAATCTGATAAAAGTCATTTATTACAAACCAATGGCCAACATCATATTAAATGGGGAGAGGCTGAAAGCTTCCCCTCTAAAATCAGGATCAAGACAAAGATGTACTCTATCACCACTCCTGTTCAATACTGTATGTGAAACATTACCCAGAACAATAGGCAAGAGAAAGAAATAAAATGGATATGGATAGGAAAGAAAGAAGACAAATTATTATTTGCAGATGACATGGTTCTTTACACAGAAGACCCAAAAAACTAGAATAACCAAATTCAGCAATGTAGCAGATTACAAAATTCACACACAAAAATCAATAGCTTTACTGTACATCAATAATGAACTCACTAAGAAATTAGGAAAACAATACCATTCTCAATAGCATCAAGAAAACATTAAATACTTAGGAATTAAACTAACCAAAGGAATGACACATCTCTTCAAAAACTACAGAACTCTGAAAAAGGAGATCAAAGAGTATATCGCAAAATGGAGAGATTTCCCATTTCCAGGTAGGCAGAACCAATATTGTCAAAATGGCCATACTTCCAAAATTGATATACAGATTTAATGTAATCTCAATCAAAATACCAACAGCATTCCCTACAGAACTAGAAAAAAAAAAAAAACCCAAAATTCATTTGCAACAGGAAGAGACCCAGAATAGCAAATGCAATCCTGAGTAACAAGAGCAAAGCAAGAGGCATCACAATGCTGGACATCAAGTTACATTACAAAGATCAGCGTGGATTACTGGAACAGAATAGACAATGCAGTAACAACTCCAGACACATTCAGCCACCTAATCTTTGACAAATGGGCAAAAAGTACATGCCAGAGGGGAAAATTGCCTCTTTATCAGACGATGCTGGGAAAACTTGCTACCCACATGCGGATGATTGAATCTAGACCCGTATCTCTCACCATGTACTAAACCAAAGTCAGAATGGATCAAAGATCTAAATGTTAGAAGAGAAACGCTTACTTTGCTGGAAGACATAATAGGTAAAACTCTTAAAGAAATAGGCATAGGCAAGGACTTTCTAAATAGAACCCCAATTGCACAAGAAATATCAAGAATCAACAAATGGATCATATCAGATTAAAAAGTTTCTCCACAGCAAAGGAAGCATGCATATCCAGGTTTATAGAATCACAACTCATAATAGCTAAATTCTGGAAGTTGCCTGTATGTCCATCAACAGTCAAATGGGTTTTTTTTAATGTGGTTTTTATACACAATGGAATACTACTCTGCTGCAAAGGATAAATTTGAGTCATTTATAGGAAAGTGGATGCACCTTGACAACAGTGTTCAGTGAAATAAATCAGACACACAAGCTTAAATGCTGTACAGTTTCTCTTATATGAGACACCCAAAGTATAAACAAACTAAAGAGCAAACTAAAAAATAGATAAATGAAAATGGAGATAAATCTTCTGCAAAGGGTAATGAGACCAAGAGAAGGAGGGAGGGGAGAGGGAGGAAGAGGGGAGAAGGGTACATAAAAAAGATGTGTCATGTACATGAACCAAATACATAATGACTACTTTCATTGTGGGTATCGCAGACATGTACTAATAAGAAAAATATATACCAAATGACTTCAAAACTTCACACTCTCTACTACATTGGTCTTTTTTTTTTTTTTTTTTTCTGGGTACCGGGGGTCGAACTCAGGACCTCGCACTTGCCAGGCAGGCGCTTATGCCACTGAGCCATCTCACCGGCCCCTACGTTGGTCTTTATGTCTATTTTTATGCCAATATCACCCTGCCTTGATTACTGTAATTCTGTAATAAGTTCTGAAGTTAGAAAATGTAAGTTCACCAACTTGGTTCTTTTAACATTGTTTTGGCTAAGTAGCTGGTTATCAATAAACAAGTTAAGATTTCTGGTATAGAAGAGAAACTAAAGATAAAAACATCCTTCAAATGTAAAGTTACTAACAGTCTGTAAGTAAGCTCTGATTTTTTTTTAAATAGCTAGATATTGGGCCTGTGAGATGGCTCAGCGGCTTAAGCGCCTGCCCGGCAAGCGCGAGGGCCCGAGTTCGACTCCCGGATCCCACATACGAAAAAGGGGCCGGTGATATCGCTCAGCGGCACGGGCGCCTGCTGGCACGCGAGGTCCTGAGGTCGACCCCCCGGTACCCACAAAAAAAAAAAAAAAATAGCTAGATACCAACAATAAAGAGAGGAAAAGGAAATAAATTCAGAAGAAATGACTATCGCATGCAAGCAATGGTTCAGAATAAAGGAATAAACATTACAGATTGTGAGGCTAACAGCCCACAATCAACACAGATTCCTGTCCCAACTAGTTTAACCAGATAAGATTATCAAATGATTCTTGCCATATTCACAGTACTTATAGTCTTGAACTTCCACATTTAGTGATTTCCAGGAATATCTTTTTTTGGAGGGAGGGAGGGAGTAATCAAAGAGAATCGGTAATTTTTTGAAAGCTGACTTACCTTGTAAAAACAATTAATCCAATTAATTCTTTAGATATTTCCTCCTGTAGATATTTATCTTTAGGTATTTTTTCACATCTCTTCATTATTATATCATAAGTAGTTTCTAATCGGAGCAGTTTATGGCAAATATCAGAACACAGGGTAAGACTGTGTTCATACGGAAGAATGGAAGTCACGTAACCACGCCAGGCTTCCAACCTACAACAGAATAAATTACACAAGAGTATTAAGTCCAAGGTCTCAACATAAAATCAAATGTTTTTAGGGCCTGAGCTCTGGATCTAAAATAGGTACTTAAGGAGTCAACTGATTTCAATTCCTTATTTTTAGTAGTAACTGATCTTTTGAAAGATCCTCTAACAAAGATTACTTACAAGTAGCACATCATCTTTGCTAAACTCTTTATTATCACCCACTGGCTTAATGTATCATATCTATACATATCTATAACTTTCATATGTAATATATAGACCAACAAGTAATATAGATACCTATATTTAATTGCTACTAAAATAAAAGATAAAATAAAATAATAAAGTTTAATGTTTATACAAAAAGTGAATACTTTAAGGCTTAAGTTTCTCGTGGTAGGATTTTTAAGGTCCATCTTTTTAAATTTACAATAAACTGAACTATAATTATTTATGGCTGGAGGGTATCCTTTCACCACTTTTACATCATGTTACTGCAAATGACTAACTTTCTCAAAAAATTATACAATTAAGCCTGTAGAATGTTGTGCTTCCCACATTATACAAACCTGTTGTCACAGAAATTTTCTCTACTATTTCCGTCATAATAGTTGCGACCAATTTGTTTAAAATTCATCAGCTTCAGAATTCTAGAAATTCAAAGACTAACATTTGTTAAAAGGACAGTGAATATTATAAAGCATTTGTTGACACATATAAGAACACATTAGGAAAACAGTCTGTCAATGACTCTGTTTTGATACTGTCAATTAACACAAAGTGCCAAAAAGTTACATGGTAAGATATAAAGGTTCATTTTACCTCATTTTATCTGTCTTTTTCTCATAATATAAAACAAAATGTGAAGATCAGCAGACTGTATATTATTTTATACTATTCCCATAACTAATTTAAGATAGCTTTTGCAAATCACACGTCCCAGTTTTTTAATTTTACATATTTGGTCATAGTGTAGAAAACAATTTTATGTGCTTCAGAGAGAAACATACATGGATGCACAGAGCTGACACCTGCTACTCCTTCCCAACAGGTACCAGCTGCGGGAAGTACAGGTGGGCAGGGTGGATAAACGCTGGGGACAAGCCGCTGCATGTGCGCACTCACAAATATTTGCACATCGTTCAAATATCATTTCATCTCAAAACCCCTTCACTGTCTTAACACAAAAAGACAGTTAACAACATAAACATGATGAAATACAATAGGATGTCAAGGGAACCAGAGTTTACTAACATACCTTCTAAAGAAAATATTGTAATAGCGCAGGTAATCTGGGTGCGTAGGCCCGAGTTCTTTGGAAAACTGAACTGTAATCTTTACAATGCCATGGTCTCGGGTCCGGCTGACAAGTTCCATATTCTAAGATTAAAACAAAAAGTCCAGATGTTCTTCCAAGAAAACTTAAGCTCTACTCGATTATATGTCACCATGCACTTGGTTATCCAACCCATCACCACTGGGGGAGCAGTCTTTCTCACAAAGTGTGTGGGTGAAATGTTAGCAAAGGAAAGAAAATGTCAAGTAACGTTACTTAACAGAATGTTGTAGCCTTCTAGGTAATAATAAAGAGTTTCCATCAAACATACGATGTCTTCCGAGTGTTGATTCATGTTGAAAAAGTAATTTTTCACGGAGATCTACATCTTTTATGTCTGGTTTGTAGTCAATGTTGTACTTATATGCAATCCACTGGGGATATGTAACTTGAAAATGGTTTGTTAACAGTTCTATCACTCTACCTTCAGAACCTGAGAAATTGAAGCACATGTCAATAACAAAGTGACTGATGACAGCCAAAATAATTTGGACACTACAGTACTGAGAGCCAGTGACAGGTCAAACATGGAGATAAACAATGAATTAACATTTGCACATACCAGATAGCTAGAATGTCTATCAATTTAGCTGAACCCAAATGTAAGCATACATTTGGAGGGTTTAAATATAAAATTGAAATGTTTTTAACCCTAAGAGTAGCTGAAAACCCAAGCCTTTGCAACTTCTGAAGGAAAAAAAGCCACTATGTGTAACAATGTTTACTTAAAAAAAAAAATCCTAGGGCAACCAAAGAACTGGGTCATTCTATTTTAGGGGCTGTAAAAGGCAAAAAAAAATATGTAGTCCACCCAGAACTCTATAACAAATTGTCATTTGTACAAAAGAGAATGCTATTACAAAATCATGTGGAGAATGAGGTACCTCAGCGTACAATGATATGGCGCTTTACAGAATCTCTTGTTATTTTTAAATCAAAAGCTTAAGTGAACAGCTTCATAAAGTTTGATGCAGGCCACCATACCTGTTTTTGAGTGCTTAACATGTTCCAAGCTCTCCCTCGTACGCACCACAAGGTCCTGAAAAATTCCAGCTGGATTCCTCGACCTCACAGATAATGCCTGCAATCTAGCTGTGAGTGGAAGCTGTTCTACACAGAACAAACATACAAGCCGCAAAGTTATACAGTAAAAAGAGAAAAGTAGAATGAACAACATGAACTCCCAACTATTAAAAAAAACAAATCAAAGTCATTTGAAAGAGAAAAGATGATGCCAAAGGATCCAAACATTTCTGTGATGGGTCACCAGCAAAGGGCATGTTACCAAGAAACTTTTCCCAAGGAGTCTGCAGGCTACATCAAGGGGTTGCCTTGGTCCTTCATCCATTCCTGCTACTGTACTTGTCCTGTTTCATGAGGATTTGCTTACAGTATAGGATTCTAAAAAACCATGGTTCTGGTTCTCCATCCTCATAAGCCCACTTCCGCAGCACCATATTGCTTTCTCGTGTGCATCAGAAAACACCAAATGATTAACAAATTTCAAAAAATTCCATGAAATTGGCCTTTGATGCAGAAGGACTGATCTACCCTTTATATTGAGAGCAACTGGGAAAAACTCATCCTATTTTATCACATGCTATTTTAGTGCTTATATAGGCTTAAATATTTATTCTTTTTTTTTTTTTATGTGGGTACCGGGAGTCGACCTCAGGACCTCACGCTTGCCAGCAAGCGCTTATGCCGCTGAGTGATAGCACCGGCCCTTTTTTTCCTTTATGTGGGTTCCCGGAGTCGAACTCAGGACCTCGCACTTGCTGGCCAGGCACTTATGCCGCTGAGCTGTCTCACCAGCCCTTAAATATTTATTCTAAAGAGAATATTTGAATGAGAGTGCAAAGCAGTGTTTCAGAGAGAGATGGTGCATTGTGAAAGAAAGAACATGTATCCATAAATCCCTATCCCTGAATGGCTCAGAGAGTCATGGTTTGGATAGCAAACATGGTTTTCCTTAAAATGTTACTTCTGAAAGCTATTATTCCTAGTGTATGATGATCTTACACCATACTAAAATCTGAGTTTCTGCAATAAAAAAACTAACAACATTTAGAATAATTACATCAAATTCTCAGCTAGTACCTGACACATCCTGCAATCAAACTTAATCATTAAAATTTCAGTGAAAGAAAATAGGCATTTGCTACACATCATCATTTATTGGCATTTGCTACACACTATGTACTTTCTGACAATATTTAATCACAACTCTGAAGTGATAAAAGTATGTTTCAAGTTTATGCATTCAAATTTACAATGTCATTTCATGGGTTCTGGATTTTGTACCAGTTATTATTAAAATCCTTGCCTACATTTTTCTTTTTTAATATTTAAAGTTTTGTTCTATCACAAGTTATTTTGTTGTGAGAAGAACAGTAAGAACAGAAGTTTTACTACATTACCCAAGTCCTTAGCAAATTACAACAGCTGAGCCAGTGTACTCACCTGCATACTAAGGACCCCGTCACCTGTAAGGATGCTACAAGATAGGAAAGCACTGAGATGGTCAAGCAGCTATTGAATCTTTCAAATGCAATTTAAGAAGCCAAGAATATAACATCCCAAGGATTCCCAGTTAGTTTAGGCTTATCATACACAAATATATTATCTAAATTATCTAAATTCATTAGCTAATGAATAATGATCCCATTTTTTTCCGTTATAAAAAATACTGTTTATTATGTACATATCAAGAAGGCAGGTTTATTTTTAATTCTTAAGCTAATTTTCAAGGTATTTTTACTCTTACAGTTGAACAGGTTTAAAAAGATTAATGGACTGGCCTAAGACCACAAAACTAGAGTAGACACTGAAGGGACACTGAAGTAGAATCTATCTTCTCACGTTCCCACCACTGGCTCAGAATCCTGCAGCATTAAAGTTTCAATGTTTTCTCTTGTGGGATTAAGATATACATGCCAGCCAGCATGATGGCGCACACCTGTAATGCTAGCACTCTTGGAGACTGAGGCAGGAGGATGGAAAGTTCAAGCCCAACCTGGACAATTTGGAAATTTAGCCAGAACCTGTCTCAAAAAAAAAAAAAAAAAAAAAAAAAAAAAAGGACAGGGTATGTAGCTCAGTACAAAAGCCTTGGGTTCAATCTCCAGTACGATTAAATAAAAAAAAAAAAAAAAAAAACTACAATCAGCTTCTTATTCAGTGTCTTGCTTACAGTCAATCGAATTCAGTATTTCTGAATCTCTCTGGGTTGTTTTGCGCAGTACTGGGGACTGAAGAGCCTTCGCACTTAACTATATCCCTAGCCCTTTCTATTTGTTAAAAATAAATAAAACGGACACAAGATATTGCTAAGTCGCTAAATTGCCCAGGCTGGGCTCAAGCTTGTGATCCAACTGCCTCAGCCTCCAGCGGGCTGGGATTACAAACTTGTGTCACCAGGCCCGGCTATACTTAATTGATTTCTTAATTTTAACATACACCATGAGTTTGTTGTACGTGTAAAGTGTTTCGTCCCTTTAAAATTTAGCCTTCCTTTTTCATAATGCATTCTGTGCCCTCTGTCACATCCTGAAATTCCTCCGAATTTGTTTTCAGGAAGTTTCTTTAAAAACAGGTCCGTGGGGCCGGTGAGATGGCTCAGCGGCTTAAGCGCCTGCCCGGCCAGCGCGAGGGCCCGAGTTCGACTCCCGGAACCCACATACGAAAAAGGGGCCGGTGATATCGCTTAGCGGCACGGGCGCCTGCTGGCGCGGGAGGTCCTGAGGTCGACCCCCCGGTACCCACAAAAAAAAAAAAAAAACAGGTCCGTGGCTTTTAACTGAAGATTTGTTCCCAGAGCGGCGCGTCTGCTCCTACCAGTCCCGGCAGCCTTTCTGCCACAACCGGGTGAGGACGGCTAGAGCGCAGGCGCGGCGGGTAGAGCGCAGGCGCAGTGCCCCGACACTTCCGCGAGATTTCGGAGCTCTTCGCACGCTGCTGTGTTATGCCCTGGAATTGCTGGGTCCCGCCCTAAGTGTGTACCTGCAAGCGGATTTCGAGCATGACCGCGCCTGTGACATGGAAAAATAGTAAGTTCACGCGCAGCTACTAAGACAGCTCGATGAAGGCGAGCCGGAGCGAAAGAGCCCCCTGCAAAAGACCTCTACGAAGTGAACACCACTGCCGGGCTTGAGGTCCTGACCCCCGAGGAGGATGGCCGCGAGGGCCATGGACCTGTTGTCACCGCCCGCCCAGCGCCTGCAGCCGAAGGTCACCAGTAGGCTGGGAGATGAAGCGGCCGCCTGCCCCGCTTGCGGTAATGTGGCCTTTTCATAAGCATTAGAGATGTAGGCAGATAAAACATCGGCAGTCACATAACAGAAAGGGAGATAGTTGCAAATGGAGCATGCTTCCCATCCTGCCACCATCATGGAAATAGTGAGGCTCTCTACCTAGAACTTCCTATGCTGTGCTATCCCTTCCCTGCCCCTCATCATATCCTTCTTCCCTTCTCTCACCTGGAGGTTGGACTGCTTGTGCTTCTCTCGGTTGCTCAGGTGCAACCCCATGGCCTTCCTCTCGTCCTGGCTGGCGTCTAGGCTGCAGTGGAACAGCCTGCTGGGCCTGCGTGTTTGCAGAGATAAAGAATAGTGTCCCTTGTGTGTTCATTCAGCATCCAGACTATATCACCAGGCAATAAAGCAAAGGATCTTCCTTGGAAATGCTCACATTCCAGTGACAAAAAGTCAAATTTTAAAAATAACATATTGCAAAAAAAAAAAAAAAAAGCTTTATAGAAACAAGTAAATAAAAAATATCATTTACCCAAAAAAAAATTAATAAATAACATATTGCAGCAGGGCATTGTGGCACACGCCCGTAATTCCAGCACTGGGGAGGCTAAAGCAGGAGGATCACTGTGAGTTTGAGGCCAGCCTGGGCTACACAGTGAGTTCAAGGCCAACCTGAACAACATAGTAAGACCCTGTCTTACAAAAACAAATAAATAAAGATAATGTATTGCAGTACTTACGCTTCAGTGTCCGGTTAATTCACTTAGCATTATGGTTTCAAGATGCAGATTTTCCTACAAATAACCCAACTTAATCCTTTATGGCTGAGTAGTACTTCCTTGTGTTTAGAGAAACCCAAAGTATAAATAACTTATAGAGCAAAATAAAAGATAACAGGAAACAAGGAGATAGACATCTTGGAAATGGGAAGGGGATCTAGAGATGGAGGGAGGGAAGGGGAAGTAAACAGGATTAAGATGTGATATGTACATGTATCAACTCCTCACAACGAATGTATTCATTATGTATCCCAAACATGTACTAATAAAAAATAAAATGTGTTGATAATCTTTTAAAAAGATAGCATTTCATCTTGTGTGGTAATTGCTAGGGAAATGAAAAAAAAGAAAAAAGGGAAACAAGAGTGATTGGGGAGGTGGGTTGTAAAGGGACCAGGTTGCACTAATTAACTAATAGGGGCAATGGGGAAGTATAGGGAGACATTGACATGGAATCAAGATCTGAAGGAGATGAGTAAATTAGCAGAGTTACACAAGCCATATATGGGGACAGGTAGGAATATTCAAGGAAGAATTAGGTGTTCTTAGGCATTTTTATTCTCAGCAGAAAATTTTGCGTAAAGCAAACAGCAACATTACAGGGCTCACTGCCGCCACTCCAGGTGCCTCAGCTTGGGCAACGTCCCAACGGCGTGCTCGGCCCCGGGCTCGTGTCCTGGCCCTGCCAGTCATTGCAGTCTTGAAGGCGATGACCTGCAGAGGGGAAACCCTTAAGGAACACGGGTTGCCTGGTAAGTCAACTATTACTTCAAGTAAGGAAACAGGTTACTAATGAAACATCTTTCCCAATCACACCAACAGGATAGACGACCGCTGCGGTAAAGGACAGCGTCATAGTAAAGTTGTCCCAGAAATGTGAGAAAATTGTTGACTTCCGTTCTTTTTCCCCTGTATAGACCCACCAGACAGTCTGGGTTACTACTGTACTTATTCTATGAGTCAGATAAACACTGAGTTCTTCCCACCCAACATGCATTCGCACAGCACAGAATCCCTGGACCCCTGGTAGCACTCGATACCTGTACCTGAGCCACTGAGACCTGACTTCTTCTCTACAATTCTTGGGCCTTGCCCCCATAGCTCACCTCCTCAGTAATTAGTCTGATCTGAGAGCCAGGCAGCTGCTCAGATCTTCACTGATCTCACAGTCACAGAGTTGGAGGCTCAAAGCTTCTTTGCAACAGCAAAACTCCTCCGGGAAAACTCAGCCCTGTATCAGGAAACAGCCACAGAAGGGGTTGGGGAAACAGAAGGACCAGCCTGGCCTCTCAGCAGGATGCACGCACATTTAGTGGGCAGATGCCAGGCCCTGAGCGCTCACCACCTTTAGTTTTATACCTGCAGTGGCTCCAGTTCCACACCCACCCCATTAAGTGGGCCTTGAGCTACACCTGGTGGGCTCAGAGATGCTTCTAAGTCTCCTGGGATGGGAGTAGAGGGTTGGCTCTCCCTGCTTCCTACCCCACCATGCCTCGCATCTATTAACCATCCAGGTGGCTACCACTTACTAGTTCTAAGTACATCCCTGCTGAGGCCAATGTAACTAAGTGCAGCTGCTGTGACCATCCTTGGATTCAATCCTAGACGTAACCATGATCATCTCCTTAGCACAGATTTCTAGCAGTGGATTCACTATTCATTGTGATTTGTAAGCATTAAGGTATGTGGGGTCTTGTGAGTGTGTGTTACATGGGATCTAACACAAGCCCTTTGCACTGAGCTACATTCTCAGCATTTTTTTTTTTTTTTTAGACAGGATCTGGCTAAATTGCCCAAGCTGGACTTGAACTTGAAATCCTCCTGCCTTAGCTTCTGAGAGTGTTGGTATTACAAGTGTGTGCCACCATGTCTGGCTTATGGGCTCTTTTTTTTTTTTTTTTAATATCTGTTGTAGGGCTGAGGGTGTAGTTCAGTGCTAGAGTGCTTGCCCAGCATGAGTGAAGCACTGGGTTTAATCCCAGTCACCATAAAAATAAATAAATGATTGTAAAAATCTGTTGTGCCAGATTTTTCAATGATTGCTTCCAGGTTTCTGTCATTCTTTGGCCTTGCCACTTAAGGTTTTTTTAAGTCACCAATTCTTTCTTTTAAAAATTTTTTATAGTTGCATTGTTGTGCATGTAAATCCTTCATACTGGGTACTCATTTTAATTTAGAGATATAGTTACCTCACACTCCTTTGTAAAGCAGTTTTTTTTGATTGAGACTAATATTTGTACATTTGTATGGGGTACATTGTGGTAATTTAATACATGTATACATTTTGTCAGAAGCATTTCCATCTCTGCAACCATTAGTCATTTTTATGTGTTGGGAAATTCACACTCCTCTGGTCATGTTGAAAAATGTCATAGATTGTTTTAACTATAGTCAACCTCCTGTGCTAAAGAAGAGCTAGAGGTAATTTCTCTATCTGATGTTTTGATGCCCCTTATTAAACTTCTTCCCATCTACTTCTCTCCCTCCTCTCCCCAGTCTCTAGTGGTGACTTCTCTATTCTGTTCTTCTATCAGATTGACTTACTAGTTTCCACATATGAATGAGATCTTGTAGTACTTGTCCTTCTGTGCCTGGCTTATTTCATCTAACATAATGACCTCAGTTCCATCCATGTTGCTGCAAATGATAGTATTTCATTCTTTTTTATGACTCATTACATTTCTTTATCCATTCATCCATTGGTACACACAGGTGGTTGCCATTTCTTGGCTACTGTGGGTAGCAATGAACATGAGAATACAGAAGATTCTTTGATGCACTGATCTCATTACCTTTGGATACATACCCAGTAGTAGGATTATTGGATTATATGGCAGTGATATATTTTGAAGAGCCCCTATATTGTTTTCCTAATGGCTATACTAATTTACATTCCCACCAACAGTATGCCAAGGTTTCCCTTTCTATACGTCCTTACCAAGATGTGTTATCTTTAGCCTTTTTTTTTTTTTTTTTTTTTTTTTTTTTGAGACAAGGTCTCACTATGTAGTCCAGGCTGATCTTGAACTTACTATGTAGCCCAGGCTGGCCTCAAACTCTCAGAGATCCTCCTGCATCAGCCTCCCAAGTGCTGGAATTACAAGTGTGCACCACCACAACCAGCCCAGTCTTTTATAATGTCCATTTTTCCTGGGCTGAGGGGATGTCTCATTGTTGATGTGATTTGCATTTCCCTGGTGATGAGTGATGTTGAACATTTTTTCATATACTTATTGGCTATTTGTGTATTTTCTTTTGAGAAATGTCTATTTAGGTTTATTGCCCATCCATTCATCAGACTATTCTGTTCTGTTTTTTGCTGTTGAGTTTTTTTGAGTTCCTTATATATTCTGGATATCAACCCTTGTTGGATGTATATTTTGCAAATATTTTACCATTCTGTGGATTGTCTCTTCATTCTGTTTTTTCCTTTGCTTTTGTTCCCTATGGTTTTGGGGTTCTCTCCAAAAACTCTTTGTCTACTTGAATGTCCTAAAGCATTTCCCCCTGTGTTTTCTTCTACTAGTTTTATAGTCATAAAAACATTTAAGTCTTTAATCCATTTTGAGTTGAATTTTCATAAATGATGAGGCATAGGGTTTTAGTTTTATTCTAAATTATCTGACTGATAATATCAGATTATTACATTACAATGTAAATAGTTGGTTTACTATTTGTTTAGGAAAAATGATGAGAAAATCTGTACATGTTCAGTACAGGCACAATTTATTAAGAATATTTTCAATCTGTGGTTAGTTGGATCTGTAGATGTGGAACCAATAGCTATGGAGAACTCTATATATAAATATACAAAATATGATTTTAAAATATGGTGAATGTTTAATTTTTTAAATTATACAGTAAAAGACACATTGTCATTAGTCCCACTCAAAGTATTCCCCCTCAATTCAAACAAAATTTTCCCATGATTCTTGCCATTTCCAGAGGCAGTTCTGGAAGTCCTCTTTCCTGAATATCTTCAGTTGCACTCTTGTGGCTGCCTCCATGTCCTGAATCAATTCAAAACATTTACCTTTTCATGATCATTAGAAGAGCTAGGGGTCGCATGGTGTAAGATCCTCAGAATAATGTGGATCAGGACACACCATAATATTTTTATGAGACTGCCTTTCCATTGGATGACACTTGGCGCCAGCAGCCACTGTATATTTTTCACTGTATTTTTTTATCACACCTCAAAAAGACATGAAAGAGGACTTCCAGAACTATAGCAACAACAATTGGATAAGTGTGTTCAAAATGAGAGAGAATATTTTCAGAAGGATTAATGGGGATATGTCTTTTACAGAAATAAATTTTATTTAAACATTCACCATATTTTTATCACACTGTATATGAGAGGGGATTTATTAGGGGAAATTAAGTTTATAAAATTATGGAGGCTGAGGAGTCCTCAATAGGCTATCTACAAGCTGGGACCCTGGGAGCCAGTAGCATGGTCCGGTCCAGGTTTGAAGGCCTCAGAACCAAGGAAGCAGATCATGTTACTCCCAGTCTGGGGCTAAAAGCCTGAGAGCCCAAGAAGCTCAGAGCCCAAAGAATGGAGAACCTGGAGTTCTGATGTCCCCAGGCAGAAAAGTGCCCTAGCTCCAGAAAAGAGAAAAGAAATTTGACTTTCCTCTGCTTTTGTCATTCTACTGCAGGCCTCCACTGATTAGAGATCTTTCTTTCTCAGACAGAGGCCCGCCTCCTCCACCCTCAGCTGCTTCTCTCCTGATTGCCTGGCCCCTTCTCAGGTTCCACAGGCTCTCCACTCCCATGTCAACTGTTCAGCAATGTCACCTGTCACTCACGTTTCCACAAGCCTCTGAACAAGAGCAAATCTGATTTCAGGTTCTGCCAGATCTGGCTCCTTAGTGAGCCCTCTTAGTGTGCCCTCTTAGTGAGCCCTCTTCTTGGCTCGTAGCTGGCTGCCTTCTCACTCTGTCCTCACATAACACTGAGCAAATGAGCACTGGGCTCTTCCTCTTCTTCTAAGGACAACAGTCACATCACAAGAGCCACACTTTGATTATTTCATCTAAACCTAATACTTTCCAAAGGCCCTACTTCCAAATGCCATCATAATGAGGACTGGGGCTTCAACAAACATTCAGTCTATAATACTACTGTGGGATCCTAGGGAAGTGACTTAGCTTCTCTATGTCTCTGTTTCCTCATCTGGAAAATGGGTATAATAGTAATATCAGTCTTAACACATTGAGCTATAAAGATGAAATGAAGTGATTTATGTAAATTGCTAAGATCATGAGTTGGGTACATTCTTACATTTGTTACTATTGCATCTGGTGGGGGGGCCTTTGGGAGGGTAAGAGTCACCCGTAATGACCCTCCACCTCTCCTTGGGTCCTTGCCCTCACTCCTGCAAAGAATGGAGAAGTGGTGCTCTTAAAAAATGGGGGAGTCGGGCCGGTGAGATGGCTCAGCGGCTTAAGCGCCTGCCCGGCAAGCGCGAGGGCCCGAGTTCGACTCCCGGAACCCACACACGAAAAAGGGGCTGGTGATATCGCTCAGCGGCACGGGCGCCTGCTGGTGCGCAAGGTCCTGAGGTCGACCCCCCGGTACCCACAAAAAAAAAAATGGGGGAGTCAAGACTGGTATAGTGTCAAGCAAAAGTTTATTTAAAGTGTGGCAAATACAGAGAAAGCAGAAGAGAAGCTATCTGTCTTAGTTACTTTTCCCATTGCTGAGTCAAAATACCCAACACCCAAAGTTAAAGGAGGAAAGGTTTATTTAGCTCACAGTTGTAGAGGTTTCAGCCCAGAATCGACTGGCTCCAAGGCAGGGTGGCACACAGCAGAGGAGCAACAGTTCATTACATGCAGAAAACAGCAAGAGCCACAAGGGAGAAATCAAGTCTTTTTCTGTCCCTTATATTGTAACCAAGCTACTGGAATTAGGATGGTGTCAAACCAATCAGTGTACTGATTTAGTTATCACACACCCTTAATCCCAGCATCACAAACTCTAGATTCAGCCACCTCTGAAAAGCTCCCACCTATGACTGCTTGAAGCATTAGGGGGACGTCTAGACACAAACCATAACATTTCACTCCTGGCCCCCCAAAGATTTATGCATATCCCTTTATGCAAAAGGCATTTAGTCCATCTCTAAAAGTTGCCAAAGTCCTAACAGTTTCAGCATTGCTGAAAAGTCCAAGTCCAAAGTCTCCTCTGAGATTTAAGGCAAACTCTTAGCTGCAAGCCCCTGTATGAATGAAAAGAAAGTTAAACACTTCCAACATTTAATGGCACAAGATTGATATTTCCATTCCAAAAGTTACAAATAGGGGGATAGCAAGGAATGGGAACAAAGCAAGACCCAAATCCAGCAGAGTAAACATTAAGTCCCACATTTCCACTCCCATCGTTCCCAACAACCTGTGCCAAATTGTGAATTCCAAGGAGCTTGGGTGACTCCACCCCTACAGTACTGCTGGTAGTTGTAGCTCCCACAGCTTCTTTCTTTGGCTGGCTTTGCTCACTCCTTGAAGTGTTCCTCAGATGATCCACGTTCTTGGCTTCTCCAAACTTCTGGGGTCTCCAACACACCTTCGGCTTCACACTCACAGCTTTACACGCTGCTCTCTCAGGGGCACACTGCCTGGCCTCCCAGGCCTTCTTCTGAAATCTGGGTGGAAGCCTTCCTAATCCCACAACTCTCCCATTCTGCAGGCACCTAAAACCAGCACCACGTGGATGATGACAAGATCTGCTGCCAGCTGGAGCAGTAGTCAGGCTTTCTTTTCCTTTGGCTGTAGGGGTCCATTGCCCATGAACCAAATCCTGAGGAAAAACTTCCCTAGGCCACTGCCATTCTGGAACATGGTGCTCTGGGGCTCTCTTCTCAAAGCAAAATCTTTCACTTTTGCAACCTTGAGGCTGCAAAGGCTGGAGTCCTGCTGCTTCTTGTGATGCCCTCAGGCCAAATCTTCTATTCTCTTGTTCTTTCTCAGCAATTAAAATCTCCTCTGCTCTATCTTTGCAGTCCACAGCCTTACTGGAGCTTCCTTTCTGGCCAAACTCAAAACATTTTAAATCATTCTGCTGGGCTTTTTGCACTTGATTCTCAACATAAATCTGGCTAAAAGCCTGTAACAGCAGCCATGCCACAGCCTCAACATTAGACTGCCTTGAAATTTCTTCTGCCAGATTAATTAGTCCACTGCCCTTAATCTCAGTCTCAGGCAAAGTCTCTGGACATGAGCAAAATACAGACAAACATTCTGCCAAGGTATAACACACATTGTCTGGAGTCCAACAGCCAATGCAGTCTTTCTTCCCATCAGAAACCTCCTGAGCCTGGTATTTACCAGCAGAATATCTATCATCATTCTGGTCTTCTGAACTCAGACCAGACTCTCCCATCAGGTACAGCCTAAGTCGTTCCAGCTCTACTTTTTCAGCCAGGATCTCCAAACTTTTCCAAACTCTTCCCACAAGCCAGTCCCAAAGGCTCCTGAACCACATGATCAGGTTTAGTCACAGCAACAGCCCCACTTCTCTGGTACCAAATTCTGTCTTAGTTATTTTTCTCATTGCTGAGACAAAATGCCCAACACCCAAAGTTGAAGGATGGAAGGTTTACCTAGCTCACAGTTGTAGAGGTTTCAGTCCAGAATCGACTGGCTCCAAGGCAAGGTGGCACATGGCAGAGGGGCAACAGTTCATTGCACACAGAAAACAGCAAAAACAACAAGGGAGAAAACAAGACTCTTTCTGTCCCTTATATTGTATACAGGCTCCAGGGATTAGGGCGGTGCCAAGCCAATCAGTGTACTGATTTAGTAATCATACACGCCCTTAATCCCAGCATCACATACTCTAGATTCAGCCACTTCTGAAAAACCCCCACCTAGGATCGTATGAGGCTTTGTGAGGGGGATATCTAGACCCAAACCATAACACCATCTTAGCAGCAGAGTGGTGTGACAAGATAGGGGATGCCCCAGTGAGTATGAGATGTGCCCATACTTAGAGGGCCAAGCTGCTTGATTGGTCTGGGCTAGGCCAATCAGGGTCTTAGCCTTTGTTTCTGGGAAGGGAATAAGGTCAGCGTACACTAAATGTGAGCAACATTTTCATAAAGGATACAGTTGGGTACATTTTTTTTCAAGCACATTGTATACCATAAGCATGTTATGATCTTACAGTCATCATCCACAGATAAGCATGTGATGATTTTACAATGTTAGTCATCCACATTTTGCCCTGGGTTTTTTATGTCTCTCTAATCTGCCCCTACGTTACAAATCATCTCACCCTAGCAGCAATCCAAGAAAAAGCAATAGGGCACAGAGAGGTGAGATTACTTACTCAAGGTCACACAGCTAAAAATATGAGGTATGTGCTGGGGGGTAGCCTATAATCACAGCACTCTGGGAGGCTGAGGCAGGAGAAACACAAGTTCCAGCCTAGTTTGGGCAACTTAGTCAGACCTTGTCCCAAATAAAAAATTTTAAAAGGGCTAGGAATGTAGCTCAGTACAAAGTCCCTGGGTTCAGTCCCCAGTACTGAAAAAAAAAAGAAAAAAAAAAAAAAGAGTACAAGGTATAATCAAAACATATAGCATAGGTTTAAATTTAAAAAGTATTATAGTAAAAGACACATTACTATTTGTATGCCTCAAAATACTCCCTCTCTTTAAACGCACTTATCCTATCATTCTTTCCACTTTCTGAAACAGTTCAGGAAGTACTCTCTTCTGAGTATCTTTAGTTGCACTGTCATGGCTGCCTCAGTGTACGAGCTAATTCAAAATGTTTACTGTATGTGGTCATTTTGACTTTGAGAAAGAGTCAGAACTTGCACAGTGCCAGATTTGGTGAATAAGATGGATAAGGACGCACTATAATGTTTTTACCAGCCTGCCTTTCCATTAGATAACACTTGGCAGCAGTATTCACAGTATTTTTTTTATCACATCTTATAAAGACACTCACAAAAAAGGACTTCCAGAACTGCTTCAGAAAGCAACAAGAGGGGCCAGTGAGATGGCTCAGCGGCATAAGCGCCTGCCTTGCAAGCGCAAGGGCCCGAGTTCGACTCCCGGATCCCACATACGAAAAAGGGGCCGGTGATATCGCTCAGTGGCACGGGCGCCTGTTGGCGCGCGAGGTCCTGAGGTCGACCCCCCGGTACCCACAAAAAAAAAAAAAAAAAAAGAAAGCAACAAGAGCCAGGCGTGGTGGCGCACACCTGTTAACCCAGCACTTGAGTGGCTGGCAGGAGGATCACCATGAGTTCGAGGCCAGCCTGGGCTACAAAGTGAGTTCAAAGCTAGCCTGAACTACATAGTGAGACCCTGCCTCAAAAAAAAAAAAAAAGCAGCAAGAGTGGTGGAATAAGTGTGTTCAAAGTGTGGGGGGTGGGCTTGAGGGAGAATAATGGCAAACTGTCTTTTACTGTAATACTTTTTATTTAAAATATTCCCAATATTTTTATCATCCCCTGTTAAAGATAAATCAAATCCTTAAACTAGTGTCAGAATTTATCTGTAGTGAACATGTATGGATGACAACTGTCCCTGCCTTGGAAGGGACACCATTTTTTCTGGTTATATCCCTCTTACTCTTTTGATGTTAAAATGGTCTTTCTTGTATGAAATAACGGAGATAATGATCCTATCTTCTCCTTAATAACCAAAATTTTAAAATTTTCTATAGTATCTCTCTTTCACCTAATTTTCAGTCCTAAAAGATTCAAGAAAAAGAGCTACTTCTCCTAATGAACAAGACATAGTGCTAAATTGGAAGAAAATTGGATTTTGTACTGAGTAAATAGATTTTTGCTGGTAACCTACTCTACTGGAATACACTTAGTAAAGCAGCATGCATAACTATAAATGCACCAAACAGAGAGAATTATGACAAAAAAAGTTGTATCATACCAAAAGCTGTCATTAAGAAAAAGAACTAAACTTTAAACAGAACCAAAAATTAGGCTCTTGTGTTATTGAATTATCCTATTAATAAAAGTAAATATTGTAAAATTTTGTCAAAATAAGTAATAAGTAACTACAGACTACAATATAAGCAAATCTTACATTGAAAGACTACACAAAGTCTATATAGGAAGAACTTAATAAACAGCAACTTCTAACCAGGTGTGATAGCGCACACCTGTAATCCCAGCACTCTAGGAGGCTGAGGCAGGAGGACTGCAAGTTCGAACCCAGCCTGGGCAACTTTGTAACTTAGCCTGTCTCAAAGAAAAAAACTTTTTTTTGTTTTTGTTTTTTGTTTTTTTGAGTTAGGGCCTCACTATGTAGTCTAGGCTGGCCTCAAACTCCCAGTGACCCTCCTGCCTCAGCCTCCTGAGTGCTGGGATTACAGGTGTGCGCCACCAGACCTGGCTTCAAAAGAGCTGGGTATGTAGCTCAGTCCAAGTGCCCTGGGCTCAATTCCCAGTATTACCAAAAATAAATAAATAAGCAAATAAACAAATAAATAAGATGGGTAATAGGACAATATTTTGTCTCTGGCATTTGGATGTAGATGAAAATTCTTTGTGAACTTATGACTGGCCTGGGCGTGTGCTGTGTGACCCAAGGCAGATCACGTCACTTTTCTGAGGCTCAATTTTCTTGTGTGTGGGTTGAGAACTTACATCACAGGCTCTGGAAGGATTACAAGAGCTAATCTGTGGGCCGCTGAGATGGCTCAGCAGCATAAGTGCCTGCCTGGCAAGCGCGAGGTCCTGAGTTCAACTCCCGGTACCCACATTAAAAAAAAAAAAAAAAAAAGCTGATCTGTGACCGGAGTCTGGGACATTCTAAGAACAGAACAAGTTAAAGCTACTGTTGGAGTCACTGTCATTGCCACAACATGAGAGCCTAGTAAACACTGCCACTTCCAGTCCACACTGAAGGAAACAGGATTTAACAGACTCCTCTGTCTCTACCGCACCAGCTCCAAGGAATTAGCAACCGAGCTGCCTTCAGTGGGTATAGAGCACCACCTAGTGGTTGAGAAGGAAAAGTGACTGTATCACAATGACATTGAGAAACAAGCTTTTAACTCTTGGACCAAGGATGACAGAAAGGCCAGGAAGGTGGTGCATGTGCCGTGTCCCCAGCAGGGGAGTCACGTGAGGTTCCTCACAGTACCTGGGATGCCCTTGTGCCCGAGCCCCTGTGTGGTAAGGGAAGGGGGGACCCTATCCCTTCTCCCCAGCCTCCCTGAGTGCTGGGTCTCTGATCCCTGTGGCCACAGAGGCACATTTTTCCTATCCTGCTCTATCAGCCAGTGTCTAACAAAGGACACTGCCTTTGCTGCCTCTCGTCCCCAGTGCTCAGGATGCCAGGGAAGTAGAGGAATCCACACCAGAGCGCAGCCAAGGCAGCCTCCCCAGCTCAGGGCACACATCACAGCTGGGCCTGCATCCTTCTGCCATCAAGTCTTAAGGGTTCTGCTCATCTGTGCGCTGGAGCTTCCTCGCAAGCACATGGCTTGGCAGGATGGGACCCCATGCTACCCTTTCCCCTTCCCCTCTCTCCATACTCCTTCTGCCTTCCCTGAGCCCCCGGCCATAGGCCCGTCTCTTCCTCCTGCCATGTGAATTCAGAAGAAAGTAGACTTCATTTCTGTCCTTGTCTGCCATGGGGATCCAGTAGAACTTCCTTATAGAGTTGGGAGGGGCAAAGAGAGAGGAAGGAAGGGAGGGAGGGAGGAAGATGCAAGAAATAATCCCTGAGAATTTTCTGAAAGTATTGAAATGGCACAGAACTACAGATCCAGGAATCCCAGAAAATGTCTCAGAATAAATAATATGAAATCAACACCTTGCCATATCTTGCTCAAACTGGAGAAAATCACAGATAAGGAGAAAACCTCAAAAGAAAATAAGTACATTACCTGTAGAGGAACTAATTGAAGTCTTTTGAAAACAGGGAAGGGCCAGGGATGTAGCTCAGTGGCACAAGCACCTGCCTGGCAAGCGCAAGGTCCTGAGTTCAATTCCTGGCACCAAAAAAAAAAAAAAAGAAAAAGAAAAGAAAAGAAAACAGGCAAGCAAGATGGTATAATTTGGGCCAAATTGTCCCCAAAAAGTGTATGTGTTTAGAGGTGAGGTTTCTGGAAGGCAAGTACTTCATTGGGTCATTAATTTCATCAATAAATTAATTTATTGATGCATTTATATCTGAATGTGCTCTTAGGAGGTGGGGCCCAGTTGGAGGAAGTAGATCACTGGGTGTGTAACATGAAAAGGTGCATTCTTGTCCTTGGCTCCTTCCTGTCTGACCTTTCCCCAGCTCTATGATTCCTGGACCCCATGAAGTAGGCAGCTTTTCTGCCATGCCCTTCTTCTGTGATTTTTTTTTTTCTTTTTTTTTTTTGTGGGTACCGGGGGTCGACCTAAGAACCTCGTGAGCCAGCAGACGCCCGTGCCGCTGAGCGATATCACCGGCCCTTTTTTTCGTATGTGGGTTCCAGGAGTCGAACTCGGGCCCTCATGCTTGCCAGGCAGGCACTTGCGCCACTGAGCCATCTCACTGGCCCCCTTTCTGTGATATTTCTGCCTTCAAGCCAGCCCACCATGGACTGAAACCTCTGAAACCCTGAACCATAATAACCCTTTTCTGCTTTAAGTTGTGTATACACAATATTTTGTCCTGGCAATGGAAAATTGGATAATACACAAGAGAGTGGAGTGAAATATTTAAAGTCTTGAAAGGAAAAAACCACCAACCCAGAATTCCATATCCACTGAAAGTGTACTTCAAATATAAAAAAGAAGAAAAAACATTTTCAGAAAAACAAAAGTTGTTAGAATTTCTCATTCACAGATCTTCTTTGCAAAAAAATATTTAAAGAAAATCTTCAGAAACAAAAATAGTAATATACTTTAGAAGCTTAACTATTAATAAAGAAGTGTTTCATAGGAAAGAAATGGAATCCATAAGGCAGATTCAAGCAGATATCCAGGAGAGCAAAAATTTCATTGAACGTATTTGTAGCAGATTAAGCCAATGTGAGGACAGGATCTCAGATATAGAAGACAGGCTTGCAATTAGTGATCATGAAAAGAAAGAATTCTTTAAAATAGCAAGGAAACATGAAAAATCAATCCAGCAGCTGCTAGATGACTCAAAGATAAATAACTTAAGACTAATTGGAATAAATGAAAAAGCAGGAGATAGCATAAATGACATCAGGACCTTGTTCACAGACATTATCACGGAGAATTTCCCTGGTAGAGAAAAAGAATTTGATCTTCATATAAATGAGACTTATAGAACTCCAACTAGCCACGATCAAAAAAAATCTTCAGCCAGATATATCATAGTTAAGATCCCAGAAATTCAACAGAAGAGCAGAATCTTAAAAGCTGTTAGGGACAAGAGACAAATCACCTACAAAGGAAAGCCCATCAGAATCACAGCGGACTTTTCAGCACAAACCCTCAAGTCAAGAAGAGCTTGGAATGACGTATTTTAAGCTGTAAAGGAAAATAACTTTCAACCCAGATGGATGTACCCCGCAAAACTATCTTTCAAAATTGATGGAGAAATAAAATACTTTCATGACAAAGAACATCTGAGAAAATTTATGACCACCAAAGCAGCACTCCAAAAAGTTCTGAAGGACATTCTAGAAAGAGATAACAAGGACTACAACTCCAGAAACCCCAATAGAAGGAATCCACCAGGCAGCGCAGATAATTAAACAGAGAGAGAGGGGAAAAAAATAAAAGAGGGGGAACCAACAACAGGAAAATAACATGACAAGTATAAGTCAATACATATCAGTTTTAACCATTAATGTTAACGGTCTCAATTCACCAATCAAAAGGCACAGACTGGCAAAATGGATCAAGAAGCAAGATCCAGCAATATGCTGTATACAAGAAACACATTTATGGGTTGGAGGTCCCATTTGACCCAGCTATTCCCCTTCTGGGCATCTTCCCAGAAGAATTAAAAACATCGTACCACAGCGATATATGTGCACCCATGTTTATAGCAGCACAATTTGTAATAGCCAGATCTTGGAAACAACCCAAATGCCCATCAACTGAGGAATGGATAAGAAAGATGTGGTATTTTTATACAATGGAGTACTATTCAGCCATTAAGAAGGATAAACTGGAGACTTTTATAGGTAAATGGATGCAACTCGAGAAAATACTCATAAGTGAAATAAACCAGAAGCACATGTGTAAGCATCGTATTATCTCTCTAGTATGAGAAACTGAAAGAGTAAATAAGATCCAAAATGTACAATAGATATGGTGAATCAAAAAGAAACTGGTCAAAAGGAAAGAGAGACTGGAATAGGGAAAAGAAAGAAGGGAAAGGGAAAAAAATTGTATATATATATATATAAGATGGTTAAGATAGATACACTACCATTTTTGCTTAGTTCATTGAAGAGTAAGGTTTGTGCCAATAATGTTTGGACAATTGAATGCTAATGTCTGGTGTCCTGAATAACTAACTTAAAGACAGTAATACGTAATGTATTAACCATTGTTACCCTCCTATTATGTTGTTTTGAAAAAAAAAAAAAAAACACATTTAATTCAGAAAGAAATTCATAGACTGAAAGTCAAATGATGGAAAACAATACTCCATGCCACAGGAACCCAGAAAAAAGCAGGGGTAGCTATTCTTTTTGCAGACAAAGTGCATTTCAAGCCAAGAATGATTCAGAGAGATAAAGACAGTCATTACATCCTTGTAAAGGGAACAATCCAAGAGGAAGAGATAACAATCATAAATATATATGCATCAAATATCAGTGCACCCAGCTATATAAAACAAGTATTAAAGGACACGAAAAATCAAATAAGCACTAATACAATTATATTGGGGGATCTCAACACTTCACTGTCACAAAAAGACAGATCAACTAGACAAAAAATCAATAATGAAATAGTAGAACTGAACCAAACTTTGGAACAAATGGACTTAGTAGATGTCTACAGAGTGTTCCACCACCCCACAACATCAGAATACACATTCTTCTCAGCTGCACACAGGACGTTCTCCAAAATAGACCACATACTAGCTCATAAAACATGCATAAGTAAATGCAAAGGAATTGAAATTATCCCATGCATATTATCAGACCATAGTGCAATGAAATTGGAAATCAATGGCAAAAGAAATCACAAAAACTCCCTAAACACATGGAAATTAAACAGCACCCTCCTGAACAACCAATGGGTCACAGATGAAATTAAAGAAGAAATTAGACACTTTCTACAACTGAATGATAATGACATACTGGAACTTATGGGATACAATGAAAGCAGTCCTAAGAGGGAAATTTATAGCATTAAATACCTATATCAGGAAAATAGAGCAAGCACAAATAAACAGCCTAATGGTGAACCTCAAACTTCTAGAAAAAGAAGAGCAGGCTAAGCCAAAAGCTTGTACAAAGGAGGAAATTATAAAGACTAGAGCAGAAATTAACGTATTAGAGACTAAAAAAAAAAATACAAAGAATCAACGAATCAAAGAGTTGGTTCTTTGAAAGATTAAATAAAATTGAAAAACCCTTATCCAACCTTATTAAAAAAAGAAAAGAAAGTACTGAAATCCACGCAATTAAGAATGAAAAGGGTGATATCAAAATGGACCCTGCAGAAATCCAGCAGATCATCTACACCTACTTTGAAAACTTGTATTCTAATAAGATGGTAAATGCAGAAGAAATGGACAGATTCCTAGATACATATGAATTACCAAAGCTCAACCAAGAAGATATAAAAATCCTAAATAAACCAATAACAATCAATGAAATCGAAGATGTAATTAAAAAACCTCCCAACAAAGAAAAGCCCAGGCCCTGATGGATTCACTGCCAAATTCTACAAGAAATTTAGAGAAGACCTAATACCACTACTTCTCAAACTCTTTAATGACAATGAAAGGGAAGCAATACTCCCAAATTCATTCCTGGAAGCAAGCATTACCCTGATACCAAAACCAGAGAAGGACCCAACTAAGAAAGAGAACTACAGGCCAATCTCCCTAATGAACATAGATGCAAAAATCCTCAATAAGATACTGGCAAACAGAATCCAGCAAATTATCAAGAAGATTATACACCATGACCAAGTTGGATTCATCCCAGGGATGCAGGGATGGTTCAACATACATAAATCAATAAATGCAATACACCATATTGACAGAACCAAAAACAAAAATCACATGATCATCTCAATAGATGCAGAAAAAGCTTTTGACAAAGTCCAGCACCTTTTCATGATAAAAACCCTACAGGAAATTGGAATAGATGGTCTTTATCTAATTCTGATAAAAGCTATCTATGACAAACCAACACCCAATATTATACTAAATGGACAAAAACTGAAAGCCTTCTCTCTATAAACAGGAACAAGACAAGGATGTCCACTGTCCCCACTCTTATTCAACATAGTCCTGGAAACTTTAGCCAGAGTAATCAGACAAGAGAAAGAAATAAAAGGAATAATGATTGGAAAGGAAGAAGGTAAATTATCATTATTTGCAGATGACATGATACTCTACACAGAAGACCCCAAAAACTCCACTAAAAAATTGCTAGATTTAATAAGCAAATTCAGTAGTGTAGCTGGATGCAAAGGCAATACTCAAAAATCAATAGCCTTTCTGTACACAAATAACAAACTTACTGAAAGAGAAATTAGGGAAAAAATACCTTTCACAATAACATCAAAAAAAATGAAATACCTAGGAATCAACCTCACAAAGGATGTAAAAGACCTCTACACTGAAAACTACAGTACTCTGAAAAAGGAGATTGAAGAGGATATCAGAAAATGGAAAGATATCCCTTGCTCCTGGATAGGAAGAACCAATATAGTGAAAATGGCCATACTTCCAAAATTGTTATACAGATTTAATGCAATTCCAATCAAAATTCCAACAGCATATCTCACAGAATTAGAGAAGACAATCCTAAAATTCATTTGGAATCAGAAGAGACCTAGAATAGCAAAGGCAATTCTGGGCAACAAAGGCAAGGCAGGGGGCACCACAATCCCTTACTTGAAATTATACTATAAAGCTACTGCGATAAAAACAGTGTGGTACTGGCAAAAAAAAAAAAAACAGACCTGAAGATCAATGGAACAGATTAGAAGATGCTGAAACAACCCCAGACATACTAAGCCACCTTATCTTTGACAAAGGTGCCAAACACATTCACTGGAAGAAAGATAGCCTCTTTAATATATGGTGCTGGAAAAACTGGCTCTACGCATGCCAAAGATTAAAACTAGACCCATATCTTTCACCATGCATTAAACTAAATTCAAAATGGATCAGAGATCTAAATATTAAAACAGAAACATTAAATCTGCTGGAAGGTAGGATAGGTAAAACCCTCGAAGACATTGGTGTAGGCAAAGACTTTATGACTAAAACCTCAACCGCACAGGAACTATCACAAAGAATCAACAACTGGGATCTCATCTTATTAAAAAGCTTTTGCACAGCAAGAGAAACCACCAACAGAGTGAAGAGACAACCCACAACATGGGAAAAAATGTTTGCCAGCTGTTCCTCAGACAAAGGATTACCATCAAGAACATACAAAGAACTCAAAAAAATCAGACCTCCCAAATTTAAAGACCCAATCCATAAGTGGGCATCTGAGATGAATACACATTTCTCAGATGAAGAAATAGTAATGGCAAATAAATATACAAAAAAATGTGCAACTTCACTAGTCATTCGAGAGATGCAAATGAAAACAACACTGAGATACCATCTCACCCCAGAAAGAATGGCTATTATTAAGAAATCAACTAATAACAAATGCTGGAGGGGCTGTGGGGAAAAAGGAACCCTTCTTCACTGTTGGTGGGAGTGTCAACTGGTACAGCCACTGTGGAAATCAGTGTGGAGATTCCTCAAAAAACTAGGGTTGGAGGTCCCATTTGACCCAGCTATTCCCCTTCTGGGTATCTTCCCAGAAGAATTAAAAACATCGTACCACAGCGATATATGTGCACCCATGTTTATAGCAGCACAATTTGTAATAGCCAGATCTCGGAAACAACCCAAATGCCCATCACCTGAGGAATGGATAAGAAAGATGTGGTATTTTTATACAATGGAGTACTATTCAGCCATAAAGAAGGATAAACTGGATACTTTTATAGGTAAATGGATGCAACTTGAGAAAATACTCATAAGTGAATATTCAGGACTCACATGTGTAAGCATTGTATTGTCTTCCTAGTACGAAAAACTGAAAGAGTAAATAAGATCCAAAATGTACAATAGATATGGTGAATCAAAAGGAAACTGGTCAAAAGGAAAGAGAGACTGGGATGGGGGAATGAGGAAAAGAAAGAAGGGAAAAGAAAAACATTGTATTTATATATAAGATGGTTAAGATAGATACAATACTAATTTTATTTAGTTCATTGAAGAGTAAGGTTTGTGCCAGTAATGTTTGGACAATTGAATGCTGATATCTGGTACCCTGAATAACTAACTTAAAGATAACGATACATAATGTATTAAGCATTGTTACCCTCCTATTATGTTGTTTTGAAATTTTGTTCTTTTTTGATTTGTTTTGTTTTTTCTTCTCTTTAAAATAAAAAAAGAAAAAAAGAAGAGTTTCAGTCTCTTCTTTATAAAAGAATAAAAGAAGATAAAGAACAAAAGAAGATAAAGTAGCATATATTTTATGTTTGATTTTTCTTATTTTTTTTTAATTTTATTGGTGCATTTTAAATGTACATAAAGATAACATTCATCATAGGGAATTTCTATGCGTACATGATATATCTTGCTTCTTTTTTCCCATTTGCCTCTCTCCCTTCAACTCCACTTCCTCTCCTTATTTACAAAAGCTTTCTTTCCATTTTCCCCTTCTATTCTTTTTTTTTTTTTGACCCTTCCTTCCTTTCCCCCTCCTTACTCCCTTGTCCACCTTCCTACTGGAATATTTTCTTGCCATTTCCAAATATCTATTATACATTTTGGTCCTTATTTACACTTTTGGTATCTCACACCAGAAATATAATGCGGTATTTAAACATGTGTGTCCAATTTATTTCACTTAAGGGTATGGTCTCAAGGTGCATACATTTAGCTAGAATGACTCAGAAGCTTATCCTTCTTTATGACATAGTAGTACTCCATTGCATTTTTTCTTTAACCAGATCTTCTTTATCCATTCATTGGTTGATGGGCATTTGGGCTGTTTTCAAGATTTAGCTATTACAAACCATGCCACTATTAACATGGGTGTGCATACATTTCTCTGGTATGATGCTTTTAATTCTTTCAGGAAGATAACAAAAAGAGGAATAGCTGGGTCAAATAGAACTTCTAGTTTTAGTTTTTTGAGGAATCTTCACACTGATTTCCCCAGTGGTTGCACCAGTCTACACTCCCACCAACAGTGGAGAAGGATTCATTTTCCCCACAGCCCCGCTAGTATTTGTTACTGGATGATTTCTTGACAGTAGCCATCTTTCTGGAATGAGATGGAATCTTAGTGTTGTTTCATTTGCATCTCTTAAATGACCAGTGATGTTGAACATTTTTTCATATATTTATTTGCCATTTCTACTTCTTCATCTGAGAAGTGTCTATTCATTTCAGATGCCCACTTTTGGATTGGGTCTTTAATTTGGGGGGGCCTGGGGTTTTTGTTTTTTTATTGTTGTTGTTGTTCTTTATATATTCTAGATATTAGCCCTATGTCTGAGGAACAGCTGGAAAGAAATTTTTTCCCACTCTGTGGGTTGTCTCTTCACTCTGTTGGTGATTCATTTTGCTGTGCAAAACTTTTTAATAAGATGAGATCGCAGTTGTTGATTCTTTGTGATATTTCCTGTACAATCAGGGTTTTGTTTATAAAGTCTTTGCCTACACCAACGTCAAGAGTTCTATCTAATCTATCTACCAACAGATTTAGAGTTTCTGTATTAATATTTAGGTCTTTGATCCATTTTGATTTTAATCTAGTGCATGGTAAAAGATATAGATCTAGTTTTAATCTTTGGCATGTGAAAAGCCAGTTTTTCCAGCATCATTTATTAAAGAGGCTTTCTTCCAGTGAAGGTGTTTGTCAAATATAAGGCGGCTAAGTGTGTTTGGAGTTCTTTCTGCATCTTCATTGATCTTGAGGTGGTTTTTTTTGTTTGGTTTTGGTTTTGGTTTTGGTTTTGGTTTTGGTTTTTGGTTTTTTTGTGGGTTTTTTGTTTGTTTGTTTTGTTTTGTTTTGTTTTGTTTTTGCCAGTACCATGATGTTTTTATCACAGCAGCTTTGTAGTATAATTTCAAGTCAGGGACTGTGTACTCCCTGCCTTGCCTTTGTTTGCCAGAATTGCTTTCATTATTCTAGGTCTCTTTTAGTTCCAAATGAATTTTAGGATTGTTTTCTCTAATTCTGTGAGATATGCTACTGGTATTTTTATCAGTATTGTATTATATCTGTATAACAACTTTGGAAGAATGGCCATTTTCACTATATTGGTTCTTCCTACCCAAAAACATGGGATATCTTTCTGATATCCTCTTCAATCTCCTTTTTCAGAGAACCATAGTTTTCAGTGTAAAAGTCCTTTTACTTCCTTTGTTAGATCGATTCCTAGGTATTTAATTTTTTTTGATGCTATTGTGAAAGGTGTTGTTTCCCTAATTTCTCTCTCTCTTTGTTATTTGGTTACAGGAATGCTATTGATTTTTGAGTGTTGACTTTGTATCCAGCTATGCTACTGAATTTGTTTATTAAATTAGAAGTCTTTTGGTGGAATTTTTGGGGTCGTCTATGTAGAGTATCACATCATCCGTAAATAGCGATAATTTAACTTCCTTTCCTATCCTTATTCCTTTTATTTCTTTCTCTCGTCTAATTGCTCTGACTAATATTTCCAAAACTATATGGAATAAGAGTGGTAACAGTGGATATCCTTGTCTTGTTCCTGATTTTAGAGTGAAAGCTTTCAGTCTTTATCCATTTAGTATGATGTGGGCTGTTGCTTTGTCATAAATGGTTTTTTTATCAGATTGAGATAAAGACCATCTATTCCAATTTTCAGTAGGGTTTTTATCATGAATGGGTGTTGGACTTTGTCAAATGCTTTTTCTGCATCTATTGAGATGATCGTACAGTCTTTTTCCTTGGCTCTGTTAATATGGTGTACTACATTTATTGATTTGCATATATTGAACCATCCCTGCATCTGTGGAATGAATCCTACTTGATCATAGTATATAATCTTCTTGATGATTTGCTGAATTCTGTTTGCCAGTATTTTATTGAGGATTTTTGCATCTATGTTTATTAGGGAGATTGGCCTATAGTTCTCTTTTTGGTTGGATTTTTGTCTGATGTTGGTATCAGGGTAATGCTGGCTTGAATTTGGGAGTACTGCTTCCCTCTCAATTTCATTAAAGAGTTTGAGAAGTGCCAGCATTAGCTATTCTCTAAATTTCTTGTAGAATTCAACAGTGAATCCATCAGGGCCTGGGCTTTTCTTTGTTGGTAGATTTTTAAATACATTTTCAATTTCATTGACTGATATTGGTTTATTTAGAATTTTTCTATCTTCTTGATTCAGCTTTAGTAATTCATATGTATCTAGAAATCTGTCCATTTCTTCTGTGTTTTCCATCTTATTAGAATATAGGTTCTCAATGTAGGTATTGATGATCTTCTAGATTCTGCAAGATCTGTTGTGATTTTATGCTTTTCATTCCTAATTGCATGCATTTGAGTCTTTTCTTTCTTTTTTTTGATAAGGTTGGCTAAGGGTTGGTCAATTTTATTTAATCTTTCAAAGAACTAGCCCTTCAATTCATTGATTCTTTGTATTGTTTACTTAGTCTCCAGTGCATTAATTTCTGCCCTGGTCTTTATAATTTCCTCCCTCATATGTGCTTTGGCTTTAACTTGCTCTTCTCTTTCTAGAAGCTTGAGATTCAACATTAGGCTGTTTATTTGAGCTTGTTCTGTTTTTCTGATATAAGAATTCACCACTATAAATTTCCATCATAGGACTGCTTTCATTGCATCCCATAACTTCTTTTTTTTCCCATAACTTCTTGTATGTTATATTGGCATTATCATTTAATTGTAGAAATTGTCTAATTTCTTCCTTAATTTCATCTGTGACCCATTGTTTGTTCAGGAGGGTGTTATTTAATTGCCATGTGTCTATGAAGTTTTTGTAGTTTCTTTTGCCACTAATTTCCAGTCTCATTGCACTATGGTCTGATAATATGCATGGAATAATTTCAATTCCTTTGCATTTACTTAAGCGTATTCTGTGAACTAGTATGTGGTCTACTTTGGAGAATGTCCCATGTGCAACTGAGAAGAATGTGTATTCTGATGTTGTAGGGTGGAACACCCTATAGACATCTAAGTCCATTTGTTCAAAAGATTGGTTCAGTTCTGATATTTCTTTTTGATTTTTTATCTAATTGATATGTTGTTTGTGACAGTGGAGTATTGAGGTCCCTCATTACAATCGTACTAGTGCTTATTTCATTTTTCATGGCCATTAATTTTTTTTTTAATGTGGGTACCAGGAGTCGACCTCAGGACCTCGCGCTTGCTAGCAAGCGCTTGTGCCACTGAGCAATATCACTGGCCCTTTTTTTCCTTTATGTGGGTTCCAGGAGTCAAACTCAGGACCTCGCACTTGCCGGGCGGGCGCTTACGCCGCTGAGCTATCTCACCGGCCCAAATATTGTTTTATATAGTTGGGTGCACTCATATCTAGTGCATATGTATTTATGATTGTCATCACTTCCTCTTGAGTTGTTCTCTTTACAAGGACATAGTGACCTTTGTTGTCTCTCTTAGTCAGTCTTGGCTTGAAATCCACTTTGTCTGCAAATATAATAGCTACCCCTGCTTTTTTCCTAGTTCCTGTCATGTGTGATATTGTTTTCCATCCTTTGACTTTCAGTCTATGAATTTCTTTTTGAATTAAATGTGTTTTTTATATGCAGCATATTGTTGGATCTTGCTTCTTTTTTTTTTTTTTTTTTTTTTGTGGGTACCAGGGGGTCGACCTCAGGACCTCGCGCACCAACAGGCACCTGTGGCACTGAGCGATATCACCGGCTCCTTTTTCATATGTGGGATCCGGGAGTCGAACTCAGGCCCTCGCGCTTGCAAGGCAGGCACTTACGCCGCTGAGCCATCTCACCGGCCCTGGATCTTGCTTCTTGATCCATCCTGCCAGTCTGTTTCTTTTGATTGGTGAATTGAGACCATTTACATTGATGGTTATAACTGATATGTATTGTCTTATCCTTGTCATGTTATTTTTCCTGTTGTTAGTTCCCTTTTTTCCCTTCTGGTTGCTACCCTTGCCCAGTGAATTCATTCTGTTGGGGTTCATGAAGTTATAGTCCTTGTTATTGCATTCTAGAATGTTATTTAGAACATTTTGGGGTGCTAGTTTGGTGGTCATGCTACGGCAAAATTACGATAGATTCACTCACAGGAAGACGAGATTCGAGAAACAAATGAATTCTTTAATTGATGCCGGCTGGGGACAGCAGAAGCTGACCCCGAGCTTTTGTGTTCCCCTCCTTAAATACACTTTTGGAGGCCTTACAATGTCCTTGGTTGCCATGGAAACTGCATTTTTTACTATATCACCTCTCTGGAAATTTCACAAGGTTCTTCTCAAACATCTGGCCAATTAACACGGGGGATGGGGTAGCAGGTACCACCTGTGCTAAAACCATTTGTCTCCCTTTTTGTGGTTATACGACCTCAAGATAGTGATAAAGAAAACCCGTTTGTTTGTGATAGCACCATCTGTTTCTCCTCTTTGAAGTTTATGGCTACAGAAAGGGCAGTGGGACTAAAGTTCATCTAAAGGTTTTTACCTATTAGTTAAATTCAGAGGTTAAGAAACAAAATGGGAATACTCTTGCCCTAATAGTCATAGGTTTGTTCAGGTGTCCTTTGTAATGGAAGTATCTTATTTCTCCATCAATTTTGAAAGATAGTTTTGCAGGATATATCAATCTGGGTTGGAGGTTGTTTTCTTTTAGGGCTTGAAATGCTTCACTCCAAATTCTCCTTGACTTAAGAGTTTGTGATAGGTCTGCTGTGATTCTGATGTATTTTTCTTTACATATAATTTGTTTCTTTTTTCTAACAGCTTTTAATATTCTGTTCCTATGTTGAATTTCTGTAATCTTGACTATTACATGCCTTGGAGTAGATTTTTTTTTATCATAGCTAATTGGACTTCTATATGCCTCACTTATCTGTATGTCAAATTATTTTTTCCATGCTTGGGAAGTTTTCCGCCATTACTTCCGTGAACAGGTTTTTTATATCGTTTGCACCATCGACTGCTTTTTCTTTTTCTCTGATCAATCTTATGTTATTCTTCTTTGCATCATCTAGCAGCTATTGGATTGATTTTTCATGACCACTTGCTATTTTTTTTTTATTTTTATGTGGGTACCAGGAGTCAAACTCATGACCTCACACTTGCCAGCAGGCACTTGTGCCACTGAGCGATATCACTGGCCCTTTTTTTCCTTTATGTGGGTACAAGGAGTCGAACTCAGCACCTCACACTTGCCAGGCAGGTGCTTATGCCGCTGAGCCATATCACCAGCCCTCCCTTGCTATTTTTAAGAAATCTTTCTTTTCATGATCACTAACCACAATCTTGTCTTCTATATCTGATATTCTGTTCTCACATTGGCTCATTCTGCTGCATATACTTTCAATGGAATTTTTAATCTCCTGGATATCTGTTTGAATTTGTTTCATGGTTTCCATTTCTTTCCTATGTTGGGTGTTCATAGTTTCCACCATTTTCCTAAATTCTTCTATTTTTTTTTTTTTATCTGTATCTGCTCTAGAGTCACTAACCATGTCCTTCAGTATGGTCACCATCTCTGTAGTTACCTGAGAAATTATTTCTGATTTTATTGTTTCTAGAGCCTCATTCACCTGTTACTTCCACTGTTACCACTTCAGAGAGTCCAGATGGAGATGGGTGGCTTTCAAATTGTCCCACCATATTGCCGGTCTTTGGTGAGCTGGAAGTCTGGGGTTGCATCTTACTTCCATGTCTTCTCATTTTCTTTTTCTTTTTTTTTTTTTTCAGTCTAATTCCTGGGTTGATGCTTGTAAACTGCTTATGGCAAGCATCTTTATTGTTAGTATTAAGAACACTTAGGAAATGACTGCTTCTCAGAGATGTGTCTTCCAGGTATAGCTGTATTTTGGATTTTGAGTCTTTTGCATGAATTTACATCTTCAATTTATTGGGGATGAGAAGTTGCTGCCTATTTGGCCTAGCCCCTGGTTCCTTGGCACTGGCCTATAGTAAGTATTGTTTATGACCTTCAGGCAATCTCAGTCTTGGCATACCCTGTAGAACAATTGATTAGAACAATTATGTCACCTTGGCTAAAGTAGTACAAACAGTAATAACAATAGCATCAAACACAGTCTAGAAAATGACAAACTGTGGTAACTATTAATTTGCCACCTTTAATCATATGAACTAGATTTGTGGTTATATAATAAAATCTAAAATAAACCAAAAAATTATATACAATAAATATGCCTATAATTGGTGATTTTACCCTCAGGGGAGAAAATTTAAAAGAGGTTAGGGGGAAAACAGAGAAATAGAAGAAGAGGAAGAGATTAGAAGTGAGACTAGCAGACAAAGGAAGATTACATGAACATTGGGAAACAGGGTTTTGCTTTTTGTTTTTGTTTTTGTTTGTTTGTTTGTTTGTTTGAGACAGGGTCTTGCCATGTAGTTCAAACCAGCCTTCAACTCACCATGTAGCCCAGGCTGGCCTCCAACTCATGTTGATCCTCCTGCCTCAGCCTCCCAAGTCTGGGATTATGGGCATGTACCACCACACTTGGCCCTGCACTTTAGGTAACAGGAGGGAACTGAATAAGACAGGAGGGAAAGAGATAAGGAAGAATAAAAACAAGAAAAGAACAGAACAACAACAACAAAAAAAAAAAACTAGAAACAATGTTCACACTCATACAAAAACAAGAACAATGAAGAAAAAACAAAAAAAAAATGTACACTTCAGGCATGTCTCTACTGTCCCCAGTAGACAAAGTGGGCAAACAGAACCCGGGTCTGTGTTGATTAATCACACCAAGCCAGGCATAGATTTATGGTGAGGTAGGGGATAATCCCAGCAAGCCTGTGCCTTTAGTTCCACTGAAGTTCAGGCTGGTTTCTGGCCCTGAGCCTAGAACCAATTTGTTCAGCCTGCAACACTCTGTGTGCCTCCCACTGGCTTGATCTAGGCTCCTCGACTTCCTGCCAATTTGAACTCAGTACTGCCTCACCCTGACACCAGGAGCCACTAGATGGAGCCAGCCTGCAGCTGCTCTGAGTTCCAAGCTCAGTTAGCACCTCTCCAAGGTGGCTACCAGTCAAACTCCCTCCTGGGGGACATTTAAACCCAAATAATTCACCAAGCACTGCAGTCTGCTGCATCCACTGCTCCATTTCACTGGTGCCTTTCTCCATGGAGGCCTCTGGGGTTGCCAGTGGTCACCGTGCATCTTCAGGTTCAAGCCCCCCCACACACCCACACACACAGCAAGTCAGAGCTCAGGGAGAAAGCGCCACTTGCCATCTCTTTCTTCTGCATTGAGGTCTCTCTCTTTGCTCTCCCCATGGACTTTTATTCTCACTTCAGATCCTTGCTGGGTGCTGGGGGCCCACTTTCCTCCCTCTTCTCTTCCTCATCTTACTACAGTCCAGTGTCTAGATAGAAAATCTCAGAAAGGCTGTTTCTCTGCTCTTCACCTTCCCAGAAGTGATTTTTCTTATTCTTAACTGATATAACAGATATCATTTTGTTCAAAATTACAGCACAGTAAAAATGGATTTTCTGGGCCGGTGAGATGGCTCAGTGGCGTAAGCGCCTGCCTTGCAAGCGCGAGGGCCCGAGTTCGATTCCCGGATCCCACATACGGAAAAGGGGCCGGTGATATCGCTCAGCGGCACGGGCACCTGTTGGCGCGCGAGGTCCTGAGGTCGACCCCCCGGTACCCACAAAAAAAAAAAATGGATTTTGTTATTATAACTTAGGTATAAGTGACATCTATGACAGTAGTTTTAAAAGGAATGAGATGGGGAAATTACAAATACTGTGTTACAAAGTACCTACACCAGAAATAATAATATAATAACACACTAGTATTATTTGAAACTAAATCTGGGTTAATTGTAAATGTATACTGAAACACTATAAAAACTACTAAAATTTTTTAATGTATAAAATCACCAATGTTATGCTAAAAATGGACAGAAAATAAAATTGTTTAAAATGAGAGACAGAGACAAAAAAGGAGAATGTAAGACAAATAAAATAAAGGCAACAAAATATTACAAATATTGTAGATATTAATCCAACTATATCAATAATCACTTTAAATGTAAATGGTCTAAATATGACCTTTGAAAGACAGATTCTGCTAGGCATGGCCACATATGCCTGTAAATCTAGCTACCTGGGAGGCTGAGACAGAGGCTCTCAAATTTGAGGTCTACCTGGGCAACTTAGTGAGAACCTGTCTGAAAATTAATAAAATGGCTGGGGACTTATAAGTAAATACAAAGGAATGGCTCTGTGGTAATGCATCCCTGGGCTCAATCTCCCTGTACAACAAGAACAATGACCAAGCTCGGTGGACTTCTGCGCTCAGGGCGGGCGTGTTCCAGGCTGTCCCACCCAGCGCTGGGCGCCGGTTAAGATCTGGCGCCCTGTCGTCAGTACTATGGAGACGGCGGTGGAGAGAGAAATCGAAAATGAGGACGGCGACAGCAGCTGCGGGGATGTGTGTTTCATGGACAAAGGCCTGCAGAGTCCCTAGTTGAACAGCTGGACCAAGAGAGAGAAATGCGGTGGAAAGCTGAACAAGCTGAAAATAAACTTATGGATTACATTGATGAACTGCATAAACAAGCATGTGAAAAAAAAGATATTCATAACCTGACTCTTCTTACCACAGATAGACTAAAGGAGGTTATTTTTAAGGAGAGAAATTCTAAGGCACAGCTTGAAGTTATGGTTCACAAACTTCAAAATGAAATTAAAAAACTTACTATTGAATTAATGAAAGCAAGAGATCAACAGGAGGATCATATTAGACACTTAAGAACCCTGGAAAAAACATTAGAAAAAATGGAGAGACAAAAAGGGCAGCAGCAAGCAGCACAGATGAAACTTCTCCAAGAGGTGGAACTCAAAGCTGCAGCTGCTGATAGAGAAATAAACTTACTTCGAACTTCTCTTCACCAAGAAAAGGAGCAAGTGCAGGAACTTCATGAACTGCTGGCATTGAAAGAACAGGAGCACAGGAAAGAACTTGAAACAAGGGAGTTTTTTAGTGATGCTGAGTTCCAGGATGCCTTAGCTAAGGAAATAACCAAAGAAGAGAGAAAGCATGAGCAAGAAATAAAAGAATACCAAGAGAAAATCGATGTATTAAACCAGCAATATTTGGATTTAGAACATGAATTCCGTATTGCTTTAACTGTTGAAGCCAGAAGATTTAAAGATGTTAAAGAAGGTTTTGAAAACGTTGCAACTGAGTTAGCCAAGAGCAAACATGCTCTTATTTGGGCTCAAAGAAAAGAAAATGAATCTTCTTCATTAATTAAAGATCTAACCTGCATGGTAAAGGAACAAAAATCAAAACTAGCAGAAGTTTCCAAATTGAAAAAGGAAACAGCAGCAAATTTACAGAATCAAATCAGCACTCTTCAAATTTTGATTGAAGATGACAAGGAGAAGAGTATTCAAATAGAACTTCTCAAGCATGAAAAAGACCAGCTTATTTCTGAGCTAGCAGCCAAGGAATCACTAATTTATGGTTTAAGGACAGAAAGAAAAGTGTGGGGACATGAGCTGGCACAACAGGGATCATGTCTGGCTCAAAATCGTGGAAAATTAGAGGCCCAAATTGAAAGTTTATGTAGAGAGAATGAATCTCTGAGAAAAACAAATGAAAGTGAGAGTGATACGTTAAGAATAAAGAGCAAAATTATAGAAGATCAAACTGAAACTATTAGAAAATTAAAAGATCGTCTACAAGAAAAAGATGAACAAATCAAAATATTACAAGAAAAGATCACTGAAATAGAAAAATGTACTCAACAGCAACTCGATGAAAAATCTTTACAGCTGGATAATATAATAGAAAAACTAGAAAAGCACAATGAAAGAAAGGAAAAATTGAAACAACAGTTGAAAGCAAAGGAATTAGAACTTGAAGAAATAAGAAAAGCTTACAGTACACTTAATCAGAAATGGCATGATAAAGGAGAACTTCTAAGTCATCTTGAAATACAAGTAAAAGAAGTGAAAGAAAAATTCGAAAGCAAGGAAAGGAAACTTAAAGCAGAAAGGGACAAAAGTATTGAACTACAAAAGGATGCAGTTGAAAAGCTTCACAATATGGATGATGCCTTTAAAAAACAAGTAGATGAAATTATTGAAGCTCATCAAGCTGAAATAATACAACTAGCAAGTGAAAAGCAGAAATGTGTTGATTCTGCAAATTTAAAGGTTTATCGAATTGAAGAAGAAATGCGTGAACTTCTGGAAGAAACATGCAAGAACAAAAAAGCAATGGAAGAAAAAATTAAACAACTTGCTTGTACTCTAAATGAGATTCAGCGAGAAATGTGATAATTCTGAGAACAAATTTAATTGAAATGGACCAGCAGACCTCTTGTAAAAATGATTAAATACTGTAACGGTAGTAACTGATACGACTTTGAAATGTCTCTTTCTATACATTTCATATTGGATATATTTTAAAAGACTTTTGATCAAGTATTTATTGTATATTAGGTTTTTATAATAAATTGATAATTATGTGTATTAGAAAAAACCTATCATAATACCTAGACTTAGAACACTTTCTTGTTTTTGTGCTATACTTTGTTTGGTAATTACACATTTGCTTACTGATTTGTAAACAAAGATTAGTGTTTTGCCTATGAGGGCAAGTATTTTAATCATTGTTGTTAACCTTATTGTGTTATGAAGAACTAATTATATTTATTGGTTGTCCTTTAGCTGATGTAGCTCTCCATTCTTTAAAGCGCTTATAAGATGTAGATAAAAAGCATTTGAAGTCTGTATGATGCAAGATGTGGCATTCTTAAGAAAGCACATGTAGCCATCTCTACATTGCTCCTAATTATCCCTTTTTTATAATGCATGTGACATTTCATTAAAGATTACATTTAAGGTCTTATAAAAAAAAAAAAAAAAAAAAGAACAATGACCAAAAAAAGGCAGATGTGATGGTTATTCTTGATTGCCCACTTGATTGGATTAAGAAACAGGAAATTAGTAAGGCATACTTCTGGGTGTATCTGTAAGTTTTCAGAAATGATTGGCATGTGGGACAGAAAACTGAAGGGGGATACTTCCCCTCAATGTGAGCAGCTCCACCCAACAGGATGAGAAACCAGATGGAACAAACAGGAAAGAATGAGGAAGCCTGCCAGCCCATGCTCTCTCTGCTTCCTGCCTGCCGTGAGATGAGTAGCTTTGATCCATTATGCCCTTCTACCCTGAAGTTTCAAGCCAAAAAGCAAGGGAGCCAGATGACTATGAACTGAAATCTTTAAAACTATGAGCCAAAATAAATCTTTCCTGTCTTAAGTAGTTTATGTCAAGTATTCTGTCACAGTGATGAAAAGCTGACTAATACACAAACTAAAAGAATGGATTCCAAAAAAGACACCCACTTAAATTGTAAGGACACAAATTAAGAGCAAAGGATGGAGAAAGATATGCCATGCTAACAAAATTCAAAAGAAAACTGGAGTAGCTGTATTAGTTGCAGACAAAGCAGAGTCCAGAAGAAGGAAAATTATCAGAACTAAAGAGGGGCATTACATAACATTAAAAATGCCAACTTTCAAAGAGGGCACAACAAACCTTAACGTACATGCACCTAACAATAGAGCATCAAAATATATGAGGCAAAAACTGATAGAACTTCAAAGAGAAATAGACAACTCTGCTAATATAATTAGATATTTCAATACTTCTCAGTAATTGCAGATGCAACAGGCAGAAAATCAGTAAGGATATAGTTGAACAGAACAGCACAGCTACCATTTCAGGTCTGATCACTGGGGCATGCCCTCCAAAGAGATTGAGGGAGCTTGGTCTCCTCTTCTTTGCTTCTTGGCTCTTGATGTAAGTGGTTTGCTCTTCCATGTACTCACACCACAGTTTCACCCTCACCAGAGGCTCAGTGTGATGGAGCTGTTAGGTAGAAAGTTAAACATAAACAAGCCTGGAGACAGGTGGCTGAGGGTTATATGAAAAGCAAAGACATGATGTTGTTTTCTTTTTTCCTTCACTTTCTTAATCATTAGCTATAGATAAAATCCACATCAGCCTATTGTTTCAAACTTTAGCTAAAGAGAATGTAACAGCATCTGAGCATCCTGCTAAGTTCTGGCCTCCATACAAACTCCTGATCATGGGTGAAGAGTAAAATAACCTCGAAGTCTCAGAACAAAATAAGTGGAAAACGTCCACTAAGCGAGTACATAAGGACCATCTTCCCTCTGAAATAAGCCAACACAGCCCATTTTTCTTGTAAAGAAAAACAATGACCTTGGAGGAAGGAAGGCTATTCCTTGAAAGACCCAACTAATCATATAAATATAATCTGAGACCTCATTCAGTGCAACTGCCATCTTTGCTCACTCTCTCCCTCTCTCACTCTGAAAATCTATTATTTTGCAACAAATGCTACCCATACTCTATAGGACAGACTATGTGTCTTGTCTGAAATCTTTCATTAAGCAACAAAGAACCAAGGCCTCAGAGTGTGACTGGTTCTTCGTGATGCAAGACCTCACAACGTCAGGAGTCAGCTTCCTGGTGACAGTGCCACTAAGTCTTGGACCACAACCTCCAAAACCATGAATCAAATAGACCTTTTATCTTTATAAGTTAATTGTCTCAGGTATTGTACCACAGTAATGAGGAGCTGACTAACACATTGGTCTAAAGTAAGATCTAAGAGGAAGAAAGTTTCAGACATTTGGAAGTGGAAATCACCTCAATCCCAGTCCCAAATGTGGCCTGAGAGTTGAAAAACCATTATTTAGGTGTCTTAACTCCCAAGAGAACCTTCCTGATTAATCTGCATGCCAAAGTTGTTTACTGCAATATCCCTAGAACTCAGTATTATGCATGGCACATAGTGGAAATTCTTTAAAAACATGTTGGTTCAACATCTAAATTCCACGTTTGAGATATGACTGATGTGGGATGTCTTTTGTTCCTCAAGCACCTTCCACATCACAAGTTCTTAATTTGGGTTCCAGAAAACCCCAGAAGTTTTGTGTAAAAAACAGACATAAACATGTTTTCCTGGGGGGGATAGCTCATAGCATTCAACATATTCTCTAAAGTGTACAAGATTGAAAAAAGTTAAGAAACATTGAAGTAAATAGAGAACCAAGTACTGTTGGGGACCAAAATTTATAATGGCTAGCATTACGTACTTCCCTAAGGGATGAATGGAGGCTTGGGATTTTTGGTATCACCCTTTTGATATTTCCCATTATCCCATTAGGGGTGGGCCATCCTCTCTCATCTACTAAGACTAAGACTAAGACCACTAAGACTAAGACTAAAACTAAGACTAAGATTAAGGCTAAGACTAAGACTACTAAGACTAAAGATGCTCCAGGGCAAGATCCTCATTAGTTTAAGATCACCACTGTCCTCTGAGTCATCTGATAATCCCTTCCTCAATCAATAAAGCCAAGGTTCTGGCTGCCTCATGGCCTTTTGTTCCTTGTGAACAACTGGTCATCCCGGATCTCCACTGTACCACCATTTTGACTCTTGCTCTTTCTTTCTTTCTTCCCACCGTGCACCATAACACCTGGCAGGAGATTGGGGCTCACTGCAGGAGTCTCCAATAAAGTACCTCTAAAAAGATCATCCTAAACTACCATCCAGAGAAGTTCATTTTCTCTGCAGACCCTCAATGGATACTGTGATGGGACAAGTGGAAAATCACCAAGAAATCCTCTGTCCTCCACCATCTGTCCCTTTCTTGGACTGAAAAGTCATCAGAATATCAAAGTGCTCATGCTTCTGTAATCTAGTGCAGTCCATTCACTGATTCAGGCAACAATAAGAGCCCCTATATGCCAAGCTCTGTACTAGACTCTGAGGCCACATGTGTCTCTCTCTGAAGTGAATCTTACATCTGTGTTCTCCAAGCTTCACCCAGTGCCCGGCAGATAAGATCTCTATAAATAGAAGTTGCCATAGGCAGTGGGACAGCACAGCAGCTGACCTTCTGGCGTTTGGAATCAGAGAATGTGGATGCGAAGCAAAACTCATCCACTTCTGTACTGCGTGACCATGGGCAGCTCATATCATCTGAGACCAGATTTCCCTATATGTAAAGCAGTGGGAGCTTACATCAGTGGGTCCTGTGGGAATTATAGGAGCTCATCCATGAAGAGTCTGGTGCATGCACATACTGTATGCTCAACATGATCCAGCTATTGGACTTGATATCATTACCACAATGTCAGACAGCACCACTAAACCCCCATCTCTAGTCCACCTTCTCTGTACAAGGGTTAACCAGACCACCTCTGTCTATTCCATGCTAGGACTCTAGGAACTAGAAATGGTGTGTTTTCAGTGGGTGTTGAACACCACCTAGCAAAAGAAGAAGGAAAACTGTCACAAAAGAGAGAAAAAAAGAAAAGGGAAACTGATACGTATCCATATGTCATGCATTAAAGATATAGATCTAAGTAAGTTTTCCAATAGAGTAATAACAAATGTTGCCCAGTGAGAAAATACATCTGTGTTGCAATTATCCTGCTTATATAAACTTTATGGAAACCAAACAGGTACAATATTGACTTCTTTACTTCTTTAGATATAATGATACAATTATAAATGTTATATAAATGGTACGTGTTTCTCTTTTCCACTTTCATCTTTCAAAAAAATTTTTTTTCCTCAAATCCTTCATAGGCATCTCCCACAGCGGTGTTTTTCTCATATCCAAGCAAGTTTTCTAAGCCAGTTTTCCAGGGCCCAGTATCTTCTCTTCCAGCAGAAGAATAAAAAACAGTGTTTTTGGAGTGGACATTCTGGACAAATCTCAGTGACATAGTCATGTGCCATCAGTGCATTTTTACACGCATCCCGTGTTAATTTATGACTTCCTCATTATTAATATGGGGATCCTTTTTTTAAATGACTATTAAAACACCTGTATACAATGCCATCTATGTATTGTATGTAAATGTAAGGTCATATTCCCAGGAATAATTACTAAACCTAAGTTCACTTTCTCCTCCCTTATTTTTCTGGTTCACAGGGTCACTGTTTTAGACTTCTAAAATTTGCATTAATTGAAATATTTTAAGGGCACTGTGTCTTCCTCCAAACTCCTTCCCTCTTCAAAATGAAGACCTTCAGAAAATAGCCCCCTTGGGGCCGGTGAGATGGCTCAGCGGCTTAAGCGCCTGCCCGGCAAGCGCGAGGGCCCGAGTTCGACTCCCGGAACCCACATACGAAAAAGGGGCCGGTGATATCGCTCAGTGGCACGGGCGCCTGCTGGCGCGCGAGGTCCTGAGGTCGACCCCCCGGTACCCACCAAAAAAAAAAAAAGAAAAAAAAAAAAAAAAAAGAAAATAGCCCCCTGATGAGAGAAGAATTCTAAGATGTCCTAAACGGACAGGCCAGAGAATGGAGGGAGGAAAGAGAAAACAGAAATTCATTTTAACCGACAGCTTTAAGCCAGATCAACAAAGAAAAAGGAAACAGAAACAAAAACAACCTGGCTCCACCTCCCTTGCCTGCATGTGTGTTGAAGATAACCACCAAGGCCACCTCACATTCTGCTTCTCGAACCAACCAAGCAAGAAGCCGCAAAAACTTGCCTTTATGGACTCACCTCCTACCCCAGGGCTTTGCCCACTTCCACTCTGCCTCTGATCTGCATAAATGACTTCTGTTTCTTCTCTCCAAAATTTCGGATCCATTTTAGGTCCAGGGGATATTTTTCCAAGTGTTATCTGGTCAAGCTGCTGGTAGCTTAGGGAATCTGTCCCAGGACTGCTCCTTTCACTTCTAGCAAGCCCCAAAAACCCTTAATTTCAGAGACCCCTTGGTCTCAAAATTTTTACCTAACACCCCCCACACACGGCTTTTTAAAAGACTCCTTCCTTCTCATAGTTTTCTGGGATCAGAGGGTTCACCTAGAGAGAAAAGGGCCAACATAAGGAACAATGGGTGAGAATATCTTGCCTCAGGACCCCTTAATTAAGCACAGCCAAGCTGTCACTCCCTCGCCACAACCAGTTAGCTCGCAGTGACGTGGGGTGGGGGGCGCAGGCCCAGGACACTCTGGGAATTTCCAGGAAGAGACCCCGTGGGGATACTTGGCTCCATCTCTGAAGCCATTGTTCCTTGCAGCAGTAGGAAGAAAAATCTGCATCACCAAAGTTTCGGTTTCAAGTTTCAGTTTCAATTCTTCGAAAAGCACGGTTTCGTTTCCAATCCGGCCAGAGCGCGGGCTGCAGAGCTTAAAGTATTCAGGAGGGAGGAGCGATGTGCTTCCAGGAGAAGTCGTCCAGCCCTCTCCTCACTGCAAGCGGAGGAGAGGAAAGCTCTGCCTCCCATTCTGTTTCCTTCCCCCTCCGCCATTGTTTAGCTGCTGGAAAAGCCTGCAAGGTACTCCTTACGGGACGGGGCAGTGACAGAGAAGTCCTGCAAAGATGGACCTCCCACAGGACCTGTATGAGACCCCTGGGGACAGGCTGGACGCCTTCCTGAAGCACAGACTTCAGCCCCAGGGGGACTGGAAGGAAGAACGACAGGATGCCTGGCAGAGAGTCGAGAGGTTCTTTCGGAATCAGTGCTTCCGAGATAAGCTGGTTATGGACCAAGAAGTCAGGGTGCTGAAGGTATTGAAGGTGAGCGCTCCAGATCCTGGGGCTCAAATTCCAGCCCTCCTTCTGTGGGATTCTGGGACTTTGGGGGACGGGTCGTGTCATCTCCGCGCCTCAGTTTCCCCCTCTTTTTTTTTTTTTTTTTTTTTTTTTGGCACTGGGAATCGAACTCAGGACCTCACGCTTGCCAGGCAGGCGCTGCACCACTGAGGTAAATCCCCAGCCCTCAGTTTCCCCCCATCTTTAACCTGAGTTTCTTATGGCCAATAAGTGGGATAAAGCACGGGGAAATGCTCTCATGTAGTAAATTATTCCACAAAGCTGAAAGGAGAAGCAGAGTGGGGGAGGGGAAGGAGAAGGAGTATTTGGGATTCAGCTCTCAGAATGTCAAGGAGTCATGGAATGTGGATGGCAGGTCTCTATAAAATTTATCCTTTTTAACTTCTTGCTTAAAAAAACCCCACTTTAGGGCCGGTGAGATAGCTCAGCGTCATGAGCTCCTGCCTGGCAAGCGCAAGGTCCGGAGGTCAACTCCCGGTACCCACATAAAAAATTAAAAAAATTTAAAAAATTAAAAAATAAAAAACCCCACTTTACCTACAAAGTCATAAAGAACAGCTCCTATACTTTTCTTCAAAAATGGTACTGACTGCTTATGTCAGAAACTACCAAGCAATTAGTAATACTAGAAGACACTTGACAAGTTTGCAGGGTTTTGCGGGAACTGTGTAATTCAACACCTATTTATAAGCATGGTTTCTCCTGGGAAAGTATTAAATCATGTCAACTTTTATTATACCGTTCTCAATATAAAGTGCTTGAACCATAAGCCTAGCTTTTGTTCATTTCCCTAGAATGAAAGACATTGCACATTAACTTAAGCAAATCAGGTTGTGCGGGGGGGGGGGGTGATAAGAGGGGAGAGTAAGACTGATGAGGAAGGACTTGAAGCTTTCCCAAGCATTAGCTGCAGATCATGAGCTTCAAAAACAGAAAGTTAGGGCCAGTGAGATGGCTCAGTGGCATAAGCGCCTGCCTGGCAAGCGCGAGGCCCCCAGTTCGACTCCCGCAACCCACATATGAAAAAAGGGCCAGTGATATCGCTCAGCTGCACGGGCGCCTGCTGGCACCGGAGGTCCTGAGGTCGACCCCCGGTACCCACAAAAAAAAAAAAAAAAAAAAAAAAAAAAAAACCACAAAACAAAACAAATTTAGCTTCCTGTAGTTGCTTAAAAAGATACAACTTTGCACTTCTGGACTCTAACTCCTCCACACTTCTGAACTTGTTGTAGGATACCTTTACTATATCACCATCTTTGCTCGCATTATCTGAATCAAACAGCAAACAATAAAATCCCTACCAGAACCAGAAATGAGATGCATGTTGTCTTAAGGGTGAGTCTGAAAGTGCTCAAGGGTTTTAACATATGTTCTAAATAAAGCTCTTCTACAGATTCGTATGTGTTGTCTCAGTGGGATAGGTCCATTTGTTATTCCAAATGCCCATATCTTTTTTTTTTTTTGTGGGTACCGGGGGGGGGGGTCGACCTCAGGACCTCGCGTGCCAACAGGCACCCATGCCACTGAGCGATATCACCGGCCCCTTTTTTCGTATGTGGGATCCGGGAGTCGAACTCGGGCCCTCGCGCTTGCAAGGCAGGCGCTTATGCCGCTGAGCCATCTCACCGGCCCCAAATGCCCATATCTTGAAGTTCCTATTCCTACCTTTACAGGTATATGAACCAAGTAAACCGACTATTCATTTGTACAAGATGAAGATGTATTTTTACCTTTCCTCTTGCTCTCAATAATCTCTGTTTCCAGAATTTAAAACACCCCTAAAATAGCTATCACGACCTGTTTTGAGCAACATAGAAAATGCATAGAAAGTTACACTGAAACTAAAGACCTTATTTGAAAAGGGAAACTGGTAGATGAGCAATGGCAATGAGGAGATATATATATCTATATAAATTTATATAAATAGTATATAATATATATATATATATGTTACATTTCACTTTTATATTAAGAGGAAGGGACACAGTACACTTTTCTCTCTACCTTCGTTGGCCTCTTTAAGCATTACATTTTTTTTTAGTTGCCTCTACTTTTCCTGGTTTCATCCAACCATCCATACTGGTGTGAGAATGATGTGTTTTTCTATAGTCAAATGTGCTGATCCATTTGATTTCCTATCATGAGTGGGCCAAGAGTCTTTTCAAGGACCAACAGTAACTTTTGCAGGGACTTCTCTTGCTGTACTTAATCACCACCTCCACCTGAGCCCCATATTCTTTCTTTTTCTACTATTCTGTGTCCTCAAAGAACCAAATGTTTAAGTTAAGGCTACAGCCCAGTGTGATGGTGCTTGCCTGTAATCTTAGCACTCAAGAGGCTGAGGCAGGAGGATCATCAAGAGAGGCCAGGCTGGGCTACATAGTGAATTCAAACCCAGCATGAACTACATAGCCAGACTCTGTCTAAAATAAACCAAAAATAAAATAAAGTTACATAGAAATCTAAAGTCAAAATTGTTTTTGCGATGTTTTAACTACACAAATAATACATTTAGTCACAAAGATATAGGAAAATACAAAACCTTACAAAGTGATCCTGCTGCTCATATAGAAGCATCATTAATATTTTAGTGCACTATGACCACACATTTGGTTATAAATAATTAGAAAATATTTTCTTTTGTATATATTGCTAAAAGAAAAACTGTAGACAAGTTAAATTTAATAGATTATACCTGAGCAAAGAAAGATTCATGAATCAGGTTGTCACTCAGAACCAGAGGAGGTTCAGAGAGTGCTGTCCAGATGAGCAGTAAGCTGAAAAGCCAATAAAAGTGCAATAAACGTGGGAACAAAGTAGAGAAATCACTGCTTGGCTACTGGTAGGCATCTGCCTTATATAGGCAGCATGTAATATGGCATTTCCCTTATTTGGGCTTGGTTGATCAGTTGGCTGACTGGCTGAAGCCTCACTATTTCTGATTGGCTGAAACCTGGCTATATGTTATACTCCTTAAGTCAGGATCTGGTTTATTTACATACTAAGAATACAGTTTGTTATGTAGGAAATCAAAGTAAAAAAGCCTGAGACTAATGGCCTCCTGATTATTTAATTTAACAATACTTATATTTATTTCATAAGAGACTGTAGACTTCTGTTCCAGCTGAGATGGAGTAACCAACTTACAAATGGTCTCTCTTACAAATTACAACGAAAACTCTGGACAAACATCAAAGAGCCAGGACTTGAGAACTCTAAAATTTAAACTATGTAACAGGAATAACAGGAATTGAAATCAGAACTTGAATAATCTAAAACAAGGATGACTATGGTGGAACAAGCTATTGAGACACACAAAAATATAATTGGACACCAAAAGCAAGGAGGAAAAGTCAATTTGAAAAGGTTACATACCTTTTGGTATGATTCCAGGTACAATTGGCCCCCTGTCCAAAAGAGTATTGATTCCAAGAATATGCACCCCTTCCCATACCCAGTGTTACCAAATTCCAAAGATGCCAAGTCCCTTATATAAAAGGATGCAGTATTTGCATATAACCTATGTACATCCTTACCTTTATTTTAAACCATCTCTAGATGACTTGTGATGCCTAAAATGATGTAATTGCTATGCAAATAGTGTTATGTGGTACTGTTTAGGGAATATTGCCAAGAAACAAGTCTGTACATGTTCAGCACAGACAATATTTTTCAAATGTTTTTTATCTGAAGTCGGTTGAATCTGCTTATGTGGCACTTACAGATACAAAGAGCTGACTGTATTTGGGGACAAAGATTTTTTTAAAAAGGATACAATAATAAAAATAATACAAATAAAATTATACAGTATAACAGCTATTGACATATCACGTTGTATTAGGGATTAAAAGCAAACTAGAGATTGAGAAATACAGGAGGTTGCGCATAGGTGATATGCAAATACTACCTCATTCTGTATAAGGGACGTGAGCATCCTCAGATTTTGGTGTCTGAGGAAGTCCTGAAACCAGTCCTTTAGGATAGCAAGGGACAACTGTATGTGACATTCTCAGAACGGCAAGATTACACAAATGGAAAATAGATTGGTGTTTTTCAGGATTTAGGGATGGTGGAAGGGAGGGACGCATGTGTGGTTAGAAAAGAGCTGCATGAGGAACATATTTCTAATGATAGAATAATTCTGTATCTTGATTGCAATGGTGATTCTGTACTTTGATTGTCGAAGGAATCTACACACGGGGTAAAATGTGGCATCAATGTCAACTTTCTGGTTTTAATATTTTATGTAAGACCTCTCTGCTTTGATCTAAATTTATTTTTTAATTTTTTTTTTGTAAGTACATGTTTGCAGTACATAATGATTACATACTTCATGGGGAGTTGGTACATGTACATAACACATCTTCATTCTTTTTTATCCCCTCCCCCTCCCCTTCTTCATCCTTTCCACCATAACCTGGTTCCCTTCCCTTCTGTAAAATATCTATCTCTCTGTTTCCTATTATCTATCTTTTATTTTGCTCTTTCAGTTATTTATTCCTTATACAGTACACTTAGTCTGAAAGTAATTTTGTACAATATTTTTACATTTTGACTGTGATGTGTCACATGAGGTCCCATGTGGAATTTTCTACTTCTGGTGTCATATGAACACTCAAAAAGTTTTGGATTTTGGAGCATTTTGAATTTTTGACTTTTCAATTAGAGATGCTCAACTCATAACACTCACAGCAAAGGCCACTGTGTATGATGACAGCCAAGGGCTCCTTTGGGGGACCTGTGTATACAGGCTGCCGTGAGGGCTTCTTGCTTTACTCTTAGCCTCAAAGCATCAAGTGTCAGTGGAAGTAAGGCTCAGCACTGTCCTCCTCCACAGGGCGGCTCTTTGGGGAAAGGGACAACGCTGACCCACACCTCCGATGTGGACATGGTTCTGTTCCTGAGCTGCTTTACCAGCTTCCAAGAGCAGGCAGAGCTCCGAGGATTCATCATTGACTTCATTGAGGAGAGACTGGATCACTGTAGCGAAAGCCTGGCCTACAGCATCACTGTGGTTCACCACAGACAAGGACCCAGAAAACCTCGCTCCCTAACCTTGCAGGTCCAAGCCAGGAAGAGCAGTGATGTCATTCGCATAGATGTGGTCCTGGCCTTCGATGCTCTGGGTAAAGACAGCAATGTGTAGGGCCCCTTTACCAACCTGGCTTCAGAGTTTTGGGAAAGTGGAAACCAATGGAGTTTGCCCTTTTTTAGGGAGATGGGATGGGGGCTATCCTTTGAAGAATTAAGTCCTTCCATAAATGCATGTGTTGCCATGTCTCAGTGTTGCCTGGGAAAGGGGATTTCTCCTAAATAATGACTTTCTACCCAACCTAAGGAGGAAATGCCTCTCCAGCTCTCTGGGATGCACCAGATCAAGCAAGCACTTCAAGGTCTTTGGGGGTCACACAGAATTAGATTAGAATCATCTTTAAAACAGGGCTTTTTTTTTTCACTAGGAATTGTTAAACTCAGGGTCTTCACACTGAGCTACTTCCCCATCCCTTTTTTATTGGAGGATGGGAGGTGGACAGGGTCTAGCTAAGTCACTAAATTGCCCAGGCTAGGCTCAAACTTTCAATCTTCCTGCCTCTGTCTCTAGTTGGGAAAACGATCTAACACTTAGTCAGTTTTCCTTTGCTGTGACAAAATACCTGAGAATAACAATTTAAAGGAGGAAAGGTTTATTTTGGCTCCTGGTTTTTACAGTCCCTGGCTCCATTGTTTCTGGGCCTGTGTCAAGGCAGAAACATCATGGCAGAAAAGCATGGAGGAGGGGCCAGTGAGATGGCTCAGTGGCGTAAGCACCTGCCTGGCAAGCGCGAGGGCCCGAGTTCGACTCCCGGAACCAATATACGAAAAAAGGGCCGGTGATATTGCTCAGCGGCACAGGTGCCTGCTGGCACGCGAGGTTCTGAGGTCGACCCCTGGTACCCACAAAAAAAAAAAGCATGGGGGAATAAAACTGCTCGCCTCCTGGCAGCCAGAAACCAGAGAGGGAGAGGAAGAAGGGGTGGGCAATGGGGAAGGGGAGGATGAAGGGGAGGGGAGGATGGAGGAGAGGGGTAAGGGAGAGGGAAAGATCCTGAGAGAAAGGGGCCAAAGACAAGACATAGTCCCCAAGGTCATGCTCCATGACCTATTACCTTCAGCTAGGCTCCATCTCCTAAATTTCGTCACCTCCCTATAATGCCATCAAATTATGAATCTATCTGATGAAATTAGAGCCCTTAGGATTTGATCACCTGCCAAAAGCCCACCTCTGAAAATTACTGCATTAGGGACCAAGATGTCACCATATGCACTTTTGAGGGACATTCCAGACACAAGCAATAACACACCTCCAAGACTGAGAATACCAACTTGTTAAATGGGACAATATCAAATGTAGGTGGAACCATAGGAAAGTAATTATTGGACCATGTTGCACCCACAAAAATGGTAATGTGTTCTGCTTAAATTTGCCTACTTCGTAGAACTGTTGTCCTGAGGATTCCCTGAGTTTAGCCCAGTGCCTGACATATTGCATGTTTTTAGTCAATGCAAGTTATTTTAAATTCATGTGACTTTTGGGTGTGCTACCAAGCCATCTAAGCCTCCATTTGTTTAGCTATAAATTGAGAAGGGTAATACTGTAGTGAGAATTGCCTAAAATAATTAATGCATATGCTATGCTCATTCCATCTTCCTCACCTCAAAGAGTAGAGGAAGAAGGGGTTGGGAAAGGGGAGGGAGAAGGAGAGGGTGGTAACCAAATACTTTTTTCCTCCCAGGATCCTTTTGCCTGGACTCTAAACCAGCACCGGAAATCTATGAAGATTTAATAAACAGCTGCAGCCATCCTGGGGAGTTCTCGCCAAGTTTCACAGTGTTACAGAGGGACTTTGTGAAAAAGCGCCCTATTAAACTGAAAAACCTTCTTCGGCTGGTGAAGTTCTGGTACCTGAAGGTGAGCAGGTGGGGGTTGGGCTGGGAGATGCAGGTACAAGGCGGAAGATGCAGGGGAGTGCAAGCCAGTGTTTTTTAAAGAGAAGGAGAAAAAAGGAAACAATTAGCTAAGGATAGCAGGCAGATTAAACCATGTAAGTGAAATACTAGTGTAGTTGGAAATTATTTGTAACCTATAGAGCAAGGAGCCCCATCCCCAGGGTCACAGACCAGTACCAGCTCATGGCCTGTTAGGAACGTTGCCATGCAGCAGGAGGTGGGCAGTGGGTGAGCCAGGGAAGCTTCCTCTGTATCTATAGCCACCTCCCATTGCTCGCAGCACTGCCTGAGCTCTGCCTTGGGTCAGATCAGCAGCCACATTAGATTCCCTACTGTGAACTGCGCATGTAAGGGATCTAGGTTTGCGTTCCTTGTGAGAATTTAATGTCACAATAACAGAAATAAAGTGCACAATGTAATAATAATAGAAACCAAGTACACAATAAATGCAATGCACTTGAATCATCCCCAAACCATTCCTCTTCTCCCCTGTTCTGCGGAAAATGTGTCTCCTATGAAATGGATCCCTGGTGCCAGAAAGTTAGGGACAGCTGCATAGAGCTCCAGACCAACTTAGGGGTAGCCATAATTGTTGGTGATGGTGTTTATTGTTGCTCTGTTCTGCTATGTTCTGAAGTATCCTGTCCTGCTTAAAGCCTCCTGGCTTGAATGGCACACTTCCTCAAGGGCAATTAAATAGTTCCTAATGAGCACAAACATGATTTTCAGTACCTGAGGCTTCAGACCTCGGGTATTTGAGATAATAGTAAAAACAACTATTATAAAGCCACCATTTATTGAGTGTGAATTATGTTCCATGATTTGTGTGTGTGTGTGTGTGTGTGTTGCCTGGGATCAATTCCATAGCCTTGTGCATGCTAGGCAAGGGATCTACCACTGTCCTCACCCCCACCCCTTTTTATTTTTGAGACAAGTTCATTAAGCTGAGCAGGCTGGCCTTGAACTTGCAATCCTCCTGCCTTAGCCTCCCCAGTAGCTGGGATTATGTTCATCTCGCTGCATCTTGTTACCAACTCTCTAATGTATACATTATTTATTATTCTTATTTTGGAAATGAGAAAACTGAGACTTGAATGCTAAAGTGGAGCTGAAATTTGAATACAAGTATGTCTGCCTCTTGTGATCTTGATACAAAATATTCTTCATAATAGTAATTATTTTTTCTATCTGAATTTTGCAGTGGACTCATGTTTTTAAAATTGAAACTGGGCATAGTGGCTTATGCCTGTAATCACAGCTACTTGGGAGACTGAGGCAAGAGGATCACAAGTTCAGTGCCCACCTTGGCAACTTAGCAAGACCCTGTCTCAAAATAACAAAAACAACAATAATAAAAGGCCTGGGATGTAGCCCAGTGCAAAACCCTGGATTCAATCCCCAATACCCCCCAAAAAATTTCATCAGTGCAAAAAGCATCAGTAAGTAGGCAAAATTCATATGAAATTCCTAAGATACTGATGACATCATCAGTGACAATTCTGTTATGTCTCTTTTTTTTTTTTTTATGTGGGTACCGGGAATCGAACTCAGGACCTCGTGTTTGCCAGCAGGCGCTTGTGCCACTGAGTGATATCACCGGCCCTTTTTTTCCTTTATGTGGGTTCCGGGAGTTGAACTCAGGACCTTGTGCTTGCCAGGCAGGCGCTTATGCCGCTGAGCCATATCACCGGCCCCTGTTATGTCTCTTTTTGTCCATATACATACAGCTTATGCGCAGAGCTTAGAGAAGTAGGACCATACTGTTGTTCCAGTCCATCCTTTAGACAAATACATTTGCTATTGACCTTTGGACTTAAACTTTGGGGAGTTATCTGTTAGTGTAATCTGTACATTTTTCAATTGATTTTGTCTTTCTTCTCAACTATAATACCTCTTTTTAATTGTCTTTACCATTATTTCTCGTATGTGTTCCAAATGTTTACCAATGTATCATTCATCTATAATCTTAGTTATACTGTCTTTGACAACATAGTGATTTCTAATTTTTACATAGACAAATGTCTGACTTTCTTTTATAGATTACGAGTTTCCTATCTGACCTCCCCATATATATACACACACGTGTGTAGGTAGACACATGCTGACATACGTACATTCTATATACATATATTAGTCACTTCATTCTTTTAATATGATTTAATATATACTGCAACCCCATTTGTAATTTCTTTTGGTATATGGTGGAAGAATAGAATCACTTTATTATCTACCAAATACCTGGCAAGTTGCATATTAGTTGTTGAATTGTGTGTCTTTTTCCCACTCAACCAAAATATTGCCTTTGTCAAATACTAAATTCTATCTATTGGGAACAAATTCTGGGATGTCTGTTCTGCTACATTTGACTATTTCTTATCCCTATACCAAAAACATATTCTTATTACAACTGCTTTATATGTCACATCCAAAAAGACAAATATCAGACTCTATTTTTCTTTTTCATAATTTTCTTGGGTTTTTTATAAGTACATGTTTGCAGTACATGCATTTTACGTCATCTCAGGGAATTAGTACATGTAAATAATACAGCTTGTATTGGCTTTTCCTAGGCATTTATGCTTCTATATGAATCTCAAGGCTATTTTATCCTGTTAAAAATCTGGGTTTCCAAGTGAGATTGCAATAAAATTTTAAATTAACTTTGGAGGAATTGCCCTTTTCACCTTACTCTTTCCCTTTCATCTTTCAATTTCATCTTGTTATGTATGTTGTCATTCTCTCCAATTATTTTTTACATTTACTATATTGCTTCCTCCATTCCATCTGAAAAGCACAGATTGATAAGGCCCAGAGGACCCATAAGAGACCCTAGCATCCCTCTTTATGGAAATCTTGGTAACCCCAGGACATAAGTCTACCTAGACCCTACCTTTCCTTAGCTTGTGCTACATAATACAACACAGTGACCTGAGAATTCTTAGAGCATCAGTTGTCTCATGTTCTCTCTCCAACCCCTCTCTCCAGTATGTGAAATCTCAGTATCAGAGAGTAGCTCTGCCCTCAAAATATGCACTGGAGCTGCTCACCATCTACGTCTGGGAAATGGGTACTGACCAAGAAGACAGCTTCAACATGGATGAAGGACTTGTGGCTGTGATGAAACTCCTCAGAGATTACGAAGGCATTTGCATATACTGGACCAAGTATTATGATTTCCAAAGTGAGATTGTCAGAAATTTTATCAAACAAGAGTTGAAGAAGAGTAGGTGAGTATGTTGGTTGCATTACTTTCCACTTCGAGGAACAGGAAACCCAAAAGGAACAGCTTTTTTTAAAAATAAAAAATATATATATTTAAAGGAATTTATTGGCTTTTGTAACTGAAAAGCCCAAAGATAAAGGAAGGTTCAGGTATGGCATGATCCAGAAGTTTGCTATGTCATCATAGTCCATTTATGTGAATTGCTCAGCTCTGTCTTTCCCGGGGTTTTACTGTCAACTTCAGGTTAATTCCTTCATGTTTGCCTCAGTTCTAGGCTTCTCATCTAGACATATACGTTCTAGTACAAGAAGGAACATTCCAAGCAAAATCTCAGAAATTCACTCTGACCAGGTGAGCTTAGGTTATATCTCCGATCCTAAACCAACACCTTCAGCTTGCAGGGAGTCTTTCCTACACAAAGGCTTGCATACTTGCATAGACATGAGTGCCAGAAGCCAGGGTCCTGGGTGTGACAGAGATCTGCTTCCCTTATTTCCCTCAGGCCCATCATCCTAGACCCAGCTGACCCCACCAACAACCTGGGCAAGGGAAGAAGATGGGACCTGGTGGCCAGAGAGGCTGTTTACTGCCTGCAGCAGGCCTGCTGCTGGACTGAAGACCCCGGTCAGGGCTGGCATGTACAGGTACCACTCTCCTTCCTGTCGCTGGGACTCCGTTCTGCCCTCATGTTAACCTCACGTGAATTTCCCCAGCACCCATAGGTCCCGGGACAGGAATCATCTCCCATGTAGACATCCCAGCCAACTGGGTATGCAGTTCTTCCTTTCTGCAGTAAATGTCTGGCCTCAGTTCTTTCACCTATTAAGTGGGCAGCAATTTCTGCTCTGTTCTGTAGCCAACTCAGAGATAGACTCAGAATGTGCTTGCATATACATATCCTGTGGGGTAATGTTTCCTCTTTTGTGAGGAGTCAAAAGTGCAGCTTCTTGCTATTTAAGCAAGAGATATCGATAGATGTTTCCCCCAAAAATAAGTGAGGACCACACGGCTCTGTCGTGGGCAACAACCCCAGCTGCACACCTCCCTGAGTGCAGGTTTTTCCCACATGGGTCACAGCTGTCCTCGGTCAGCACCCTAAGTAGCAATCCAGTGTTCAGGACCAGGACTCTGTTTGTGAACTCCTTGGGATAATCTACTTCCCCAATCTACTTCTCCCAGAGAAATCTTGTCACCTCTCCCGCTTTTCATATTCTGCGTGGAAATTCTGAGTCTGGCCTCAAAGACAACCTCACAGCTACGGAACTGAGGCAGATAACTAAGGCATCACAGGGCCCCACCACTCAGCAGTGTCCCCTTGAGAATGTCCATCAGACCTGGGGGCTCCTGGGAGGCGAGAAAACTAAAAAGCAAAGTGGGAGCAGGGCATGGTGGCGCACATCCTTGGGAGACTGAGGCAGAAGGATTGCAAGTTCAAGCGCAGCCTGAGCAGTTTAATAACTTAGCAAGACCCTGCCTCAAAATTAAAAAAAAAAGGGCTGGGCACGTAACTTAGTATAGAGGCCCTGGGTTTAATCCCAAGTACAAAAAAAAAGGCGAAATAAATTGTCAAAGAGTAAAGTAAGTTCTCCCTCCTATCGCAACCCTCTCTCTCAGAAATACCACCTCCTACACATTTACTCATCCTTCCATGCAGCACCTTCCAAGCATGTGCCTGAGTCTGAGTGCATTTTTATTTTACTTAAATTAGTATTCAATTGATTATGCTTTTACTAAATTAAATATTTTAAAGACAATCCCCTATCCACACTTATGGACCTAATATGTACAATCATATCACGTAAAGTCCAAATCAAGACATTTTCTTTTTTTTTTTTTATGTGGGTACCGGGAGTTGACCTCAGGACCTCGCACTTGCCAGCAAGCGCTTGTGCTGCTGAGCGATATCACTGGCCCTTTTTTTTCCTTTATGTGAGTTCCGGGAGTAGAACTCAGGACCTCGCACTTGGCAGGTGGTTATGCCGCTGAGCCATCTCACCAGCCCTCAAGACGCTTTCTTCCTTTTTTTTTTTTTTTTTTTTCCTCTTTTGTCTTTTTGAGACAGAGTTTCACTATGCAGTTCAGGCTGGCCTTGAACTCACTTTGTAGCCCAGGCTGACCTTGAACTCATGGTGATCCTCCTGCCTCAGCCTCCCAAGTGCTGGGATTACAGTCATGCATTACCACACCCAGCACCAAGTCAGGACACTTTCAAGCATGAAATGGATGTTAATTATACCAGGTCAAGGAACCTACACCAAGACTACACTAAACGAACAGGAACATAAAATCTTCCTTGGTCCAAATGGTCTTTTCAGCAGCTTTTCAGCAGAATTATTATGATAGTTCAATAAATGAAAGTACTTAATTTATATAACCAGAATCTATGGAAGACTTTTTAGATGTCTTCGGATTTTTGCTGTTGCAGTAAATGTCCTGGAACTTGTTAAACAGTACATTGTTTAACCTCACAATGGCACTGTGACATCCACATGGAGATATTAACATTACCATTGGGTAGCAGGCTACGACATTGAATAGTTCCACATAAGAGTGTTATTTGGAGACATGTTGCCAATTGTTACACCAGTGTGTTGAGTCAAAGGACAGAGTTTGACCCAGTGATTCTGTAAACCTAGAATGTCCAAATAGTTTCCTTTGCTTGAGAGAATCCTATGCCTGTTGTCCCACATAATTATGAACAGTGCCTCCTTTTATTTTTGAAAGTGTCTCAGTAGATGATAAGTTATATCACCAGTGGCCAGAGGACGAGCCTTTGGAGATGCCGGACAGTCACGATCACCCAGATGCCCTTATCTGCTCTTTCTTCCCTTCCAGCAAGCAAGGGATGTGCAAGTGACAGTGAAACAGACGGGGAAGGAGGACTGGACACTCTCAGTGAATCCCTACAGCCCCATCAGGAAGATGAAGGCAGAGATCAAGATGAGAAATTGCATCTTTGGGAATCAGCGTCTCTCCTTCCAGGAGCCAGGAGGGGAGAGGCAGCTGCTCAGCAGCCAGCAGACCCTGGCACACTATGGGATCTTCTCTAAGGTGAACATCCGGGTGTTAGAGACCTTCTTCACTGAGATCCAGGTCTTTGTGAAGGACTCTAGTGGCCAGAGCAGGCCTTATGCCATAAATCCTGATGACACCATCCTTGACTTGAAAGAGATTATTAAAGAAGCTGGAGGACCTCTTGTGGAGGATCAGATACTGAAGTTCCAGGGTCGTAAACTGAAAAATCATCAGAGCCTTGCAGACCTGCAGATCGAGGATTGTGACACCATCATGCTCACTAGAAGCTGAAAGTCCCCAGGAGTGCCTGTGATGTAGACTCCTATGGTCCTGTTCCCCCATCCCACCCCTTTCTACTCACTGTGCTCTTTCTGAAGCCTAAATGTGAACATACCCCTCCCCTGCTTAAAATCCTCCAGTGTCTCCCCATTACCTACAGAGTTAAATTCAAGTTCCTCTCCCTGGCATTCAAGATCCCTTGCTTCGCCCTCAGTCTCTCCTTACCATTCAGAACACACCAGATATTCCCTAACACTTGCAATTCCAGAACACTGACTGCTGGGTCACAACTCTATCACTCTAAGTCACCTGTCCTCCCATCTCGCCATGTTTCCATCTTTCAATGCCCAAACTTCTAAATCATTGAATCTTGAAATATAAACCTCACACCAATAGAATCAGCATCACTTGGGAACTTCTTAGAAAGGAAAATTCTCAGCTACTCTCCCACCCTTAACCTGAGTCAGCAGCCTGTGTCTTTATAGCCCTTCCAAGTAATTCTAATGCATGCTTACTTTGGGGACCACTGCTACATACTCTATACAACTGGCCAAGTCATCCTTTTCCCTTATCCTCTCCCTTCACTCAGATCTAAGATCTGTGAAAGTATCTGAGCCTTCACAATGTTTCTTTGTTGGATCATCTATTCCCTGGTCTAATGAGCCTTGAGTAAAACTATGTCTTACTCCTTCTCCCCTGTGATCTACAACGGTACATGACGAGTACCAACTCTTGGCACATACTTACTGAATAAAGGAATGAGCTGGGAAAAAAAAAAAATGGCTTTGAGTCTTTCACTATGGTCTTTATAGGAGTCTCAGTCCAATGCAGTTTCAGAGTTCACATTGTTTGGGGAGCCTTCCTGCCTATGTCTCATTTTTTGGAAATGCCTACAATACCTACATAAGTGCCATGTTGGACCTGGTCTCCCTGCTCATACCCAATGCTGCCTTTCCTCTCTGTCTAAACCTAATTGGACCAAAGGGCATCAGAATAGAATCCCTCCAATGCTTGGCCATACTTAGTCAATCTGATTTCGAATTCTGAAGTGTGGCACCAGGTACAGTGTGTTCCTGGCATAGTTAAATGAGGGCGAGCCTGTAAGCAGAAATGCAGACAAGACTGAAGGGGTCTGGATAGCCCATACTCTAGTAAAGAGAAAGTGCCATCAGCACAGAGAAAGAAGCCACACACAGAAGAGACAGAACAAAAAGTCCACATATATTCCTACGGAGAGAAGCTATAAGATATCAGGCCTGGGCTGGTCAGATAGCTCAGCGGCGTAAGCGCCTGCCTGGCGAGCACGAGGGCCCGAGTTCGGCTCCCGGAACTCACATACGAAAAAGGGCCGGTGATATCGCTCAGCGCCACGGGCACCTGCTGGCACATGAGGTCTTGAGGTCAACCCCTGGTACCCACAAAAAAAAAAAAAAAAAAAAAAAAAGCAGGCCTGACTTTTTCTCCTATTAAATTCCCCCTAAATCTTTTCCTCATCCTCAATGGAATGAGCAGCCATTCACTGAGTAAATCATACTGGATGTATTTTGTGCCCCAAGACCTTTCACTAAGATTTGCCTCAGCAGCTCAATAAAAGTCTTTTCTTTATTCCTCAGTATATTAATAATCCTATGCATTTATATGACATTTTGATTTTTATCATCACAGTTGCCCTGGAAGTGGGATGAACAAATTGAAATAACCCTTCTCCATCCCACAGATGAGAATACTAAGGCTTAGAGAATAGGAAATGATCTTTGGAGGGCAACTTCTGTGGAAGGGGAATCACGGCAGCTGTAGCGGGAGCTTCCGGGAGTTTTCATACATCATCTGGAAGGCGCGCCTTTCTTTCCCACCTTCTCTGCACTTCCCTCAGTAGACACGTGCCCTGGAATCTAGCTTTATTACCCTGCCAACTTTCCCGATCCCTTCAATAAATCTTGTTCCACCAAGTACTTCACCCTCTGCCAAACCTGATTAGACCAGGGTTGATCACTTGACACAAGATGGACTCAATCTATTGGTTGGGCTACACCAATCAGATTATGAGTTCTGGGAACCATTATTTCTTGGCCAGTTTTTCTATGTGCTAGGGATAGCAGAGTAGTTGGTATTTATTTTATCACAACAGGCTTAGATTGATAACCGTTTCCCCCACAGCTGAGGCTATGGAAACTCAACATTAAGTATACGAAATTCTTTACTCAGTGCATGGCATACAATAAGCACTTAATAAATGTAGCAGCTACCAGCCGTTATTAGTTCTTTCCCCTACATCCTCCAAGTTCCCTTTTTATACCCCAGAGTGGGAATAGAAGAAATTCTGAAGAACTGTATCTTTGATCTTGGCACTTTCCAATTCCTAGTCCTATGCTGAAGCCAAAACAGCAAAAACACAAAATAGATGTGGCAGCAATTTCTGTTTCCTCCCAATACTTTATCTCCCTTACTTCCACAGTAATAGGCACATTTATTTGTTTTGTTTTGTTTATTTGAGACAGGATCTTGCTATACAGCCCAGGCTGGCCTCAAACTCACAGCAATTCTCCCGCCTCAGCCTCTCAAGTGCTGGGATTACAAGTATGCGCCACCACGCCCAGCAGTAGGCACACTTCAAAGGGCTAGGGACTACATTTTCCAACTTTCATTGCAGCTAACTATGACAGTATGCTGAAGTCCTGGCTAGTAGAGTTGATTTGTGCATACATTTATGTGTCATCCCCAAAAACCTGCAAGTGTCTGTTGGGTCCAGAATCTGCCGGAGCTATCTCCCTTCTGATGTATATCCAGGAAAGAGGATGGGAAAATTGTAATATTAGTCACTGACAAAATTTTTGTGAAAGTCTCTGATCTCTGGCTGGCTTAAGACGGTGCAGCTTTCTCCTGTGGTGTCCAAGATAAGGCAAGGAGAAAGTGCATAAAACCAATAAGCCCATGATCTGAGCTGCTTTGCCTGAACACAAGGAGATGAATGATGATGGCGATCAGGGTTATTATATACTGAGGAATAAAGATCACCTTGCCTACTTCTAAACAGGGGGCATGCACAACTCTGTGGGCTTCTAGGGGTCTGCAGAAAACAGACTGATACACTAATGCGTCAGCACGAGCTCAGTGTCATGAGGTGAGGATGGGGCAGGAGGAACCCAGTGAGTTTGATCCAGCTCCAAGAAGAGATTCAGAAAGGAAAACCCCAGGGTTTCAAGGAGGATGGACCTTGAACTACTGACCTTTCCATTTCTTCTATACCCTGGACTGACTTCCTTTTCTCTCCAGCCTACGCCCCACACCTTAATGGATATTTGCTAATGTCCCATTGGTCAAAGCGAGCTGTGTAGCCACGCCCCGATTCAAGGGAAAGGGAAACTGACTCAACTCTTGACAGAAGGAGCTGCAAAGACCACACTGCTCAGGGAGGTGCAGACGGAGATGGGAAGAATTTGAAAGCGTTTTATTCGGCCATTTTCTGTTGCTAATAATACAATATAGCAGCACAGACAGGTGAAGTTGTAAAGAGGTTTATTTTGGCTCACAATTCTGGAGGTCTCAGGTCCAAGGGCTGCATCCGGTAATGACTTTGTTGCTGGCAGAGTCCCAAGAGGGCTCAGGGCATCACGTGGCAAGAGACACGGGGTGCACATCTGTGTGTTTCTCCTGGTGTCTCTCCTTCTTGTAAAGCTGCCACTACTCAGTCATGAGGGCTCCTCCCTCCATGACTACATCTAATCTTAACCACTCCCAAAGGCCCCAAATTTAAACACCATAGTTGGATTAATTTTCCACCTCCTTCATATCACACAGTGGGCATTGAACTCCAACATAAATTTCAGAGAGGGTAAACCACATTCAAACCATGGCAGCCTTGATTTATACTTTTTTTAACCTATTTTCTTCAACAATCTCTCTCCACTTGACAGGAACAATTGCTTCCTACCAAAGCATTCTCTGTTCCCTCACAAAGCACATCTGTGGGTGTCCCCATAGCCATTATAGTGCATAAAACAAACCTGGAAGTACCCAAGTGCCAAGGGTGTTAACACTGGGCAAGGCAGCCCTTAAGCAATAGGAAGAGAGGAAGCAGTGCCCCTCTTCCAGCTCTGAGGGAGACAATTTTCAGGCACGTTCTACACAGCTCCTCAGAAGAGGAATTGAGTCCCAGTTGTCCGCAGTAGTTATTGTTTTAATAATATTCCTCAGACTGGTCTTCTCAATTCCCACATTTTCTCCCTTGAAATCATTTCCAGAACAAACCACCCTTGTGTGAGCCCTTATCGCATTCTCTGTATTACAGGAGCCTAAGTCAAGATGATATCCATTTTCACATATCCTCTTCCTGCCCCAAACCTAGCCCACCACCTTCTTATCCATTGGTTCTCCTTCCACACAGCAGCATGCTCATCTGAGTGACACTGTGACAAAGCACAAAGCCAACATGTTACCGACTCTATGTTTCCTTTTAAAATCTTCAAAAACTATCTATCATGTTAGTGGCTGAATGATTGAAAGCTGCTTACCCTTCGTATTTCATGAAGGTGAACAAAAATCTAACACATAAGGCCTAAATGGTTCATGTTTGAGTGATTCTTATGTCACCTTGATGTTAATCATCTGTAACCATAAACATATGACAAATGGTGGCATCTTACACTGTTGTTGACTTAGGTTTGTAAAATTGCCACTACACTTTAAACTGTCATAATATGGTATTGTTTAAGGACTAGGTTCTACCAAACATTGGAAGCATGAGAACTTTTAGAATTTATGTAATAAAAAAAATGATGGCATAGTGGCATAGTGCCTGCCTGGCAAGTGCACGGTCCTAAGTTCTATTCCCAATACCAAAAAAAAAAAAAAAAAAAGATACATTCCATTTGAGTTTAGCCAGTTTGAAAGTTTAAATTGAAATATGTCATGATTGACAATCTTCCTGAAAAGGTTATCTGCATTCCTGGTCTCCATTCCTCTCATCCCACTTCCTCTTATAATGAACCTCATTATAATGGGTTCATTATAATCTGGCTTCTGCTCCCACTTGTCTCATAAAACTGCACCCACTTTGGTCACCAATGGCTTCCTGATCCTTCTTAGACCTATATATCTTAACAGAAACATCAGAAATATTGCTAGATCCCTCTCATGTGCACTCCTCCCTCTCTCTTTGTTAATAGTGCCCCCAACCAGTTACTCAAGGGCAGTACTAATTGGCTTTTCCATAGCTGGGACAAAATACCTGACATCTGCGACTTTAAGGAGAAAATGCTTATTTGGGCTCACAGTTTCAGAAGCTTCCGTCCATGCAGCTGGCTCCAAGCCAGAAACATCGTGGTGGAAAAGCATAGGGGAGGAAAGAAGCTTGACCCATGGTAGCCAGGATGCAGACAGCAGGAAGAAAGAAAGCCAGAGAGAGAGAGAAAGGCTAGGGACAAGAACACACCCTTCCAGGTCATACCCTAGCAGTCCACCTCCTCCAACCAGGTCCTACTTCCTAATAGCCCATTCAGTGCCTTCATGATCCAACTGCCTTCCAAAACCCCACCTCTGAACACATAAGACTTTAGGGGGACATATTAGATCTAAACCATAACAGGGAGCTGGCAGTCATCCTTGTTTTCTCAGTCCCTCTCTTATCTATAATCACCAAGTCCTGAACATAGACTCATATATCCAACTCTGTACTCCACATCTCCTGGATCTCTAACAGACATCTCAAACTTCAATTCCAAAATTCAGTTCTTCATTCATGTCCATGCTGTGTTTTTCCCCAGGCTTTCCCCTCTATTGAGGGCAATTCCATCTTTCCAATTGCCAAAGCCTTGGAACACACCTTGAATATGATCTTTCTCTAACATCACCACTTTACCATTAGCAAGATATGTTAGCTTTATAGTCAAAATATATCTAGTAAAATGATATGTCTGTGATTTCCTTCCCAATAATACAGAAGGGAAGCTGTGGATGAGGTATAAGTAAAAGAAGACTATCTGTAACTTGATAATCGTTGAAGCTCAGGCAGGCCAGACAGAGGCTTCGGCTGCTGCCCCAAGACGGCCATGCTGTGGAGCCGAGGCGCTGAGGAAGCAGAGCTCGGCTGAGCTGCAGGCAAAACATGGGGATCCTAATGATGCAGCACAACGGGAAGCAAAGCACAGGGGGGCAGAAATGAGAAACAGTCTCTTAGCCCAAGTTTTGGACCAATCAGCCTGGGCCAGGCTAAGTAACTTAGCACTGTAAACCCTGAAACAAAAGCAGTAGAGCATTACCGTATACAGAAGGCAAGATATGGACAGCTGAAAGTATCAGGATAAAATTTAATAGAAATCCTTGAGAAAAAGTAAGCTAGCAAACAGAAAAGAGCACAGCGGTTAAATTCAACAGAAGAAAAGCAATAGACTCTGATGAAGATGACAATTTTTGAGCTAAAAATGTTTAGAGACTAAAACTTAATGGAACATTTCTAGGACAGAAGTTAAAACCTGTTGAAATGTTTACTTTGGTCTATATGCCTTTTAAAAATAAACTTGCTATGCAAAATTAAAAATAATAATAATTACTGGAGCTGATTGATGGTACCTGGAGATGCATTACATGATTCCAGTTTTGTTTACATTTAAAATATTCACCTCTGTCTGCCTTCACTGCCACCACTCTACTCAAGCAGCTGTATCTAGCTCTGGCCTGGGCTCCTGCCGGGCCCCTGGTTTCTCTCTCACCTGCACTCCCATCCCCTGCTTTTAAACTAATCTCCCACCCCCACCCCACAGCCTGTGTGATTGTTTCTGTTGAAATGAAAGTCAGGCCATGTCCCTCCTCTGTTCAAAATGCTCCAAAGCCCACCATTTTATTTGGAATAAAACCAGAATCCTAGTTTTTAAGATACTATTTACCTCCCTGCCCTTTACTACTCAGCCCGATCCCCTTTCAACTCCCTCCTTGATCATTTTATCTCAGGCACAATGATGTTCCTCAAACCCGCCAACCACGTTACTACCACGGGGCCTTTGCACGTGCTGTTCATCCTGCCACGAAAGATCCTCTTCCCTCTCGTACACGTGCCTCTCTCTTCACTTCCTGCATGTCTTTGCTCAAATGTCTTCTTTTCGAGTAAGCCATTTCTACCACGAGAACCTCATAAACGAATGAAAATTAAATAACACCCTCCTGAATAACCAACAGGTCACAGATGAACTTAAAGAAGAAATTAGACAGTTTCTACAATTAAACGATAATGCCAGTACAACATATCAGAACTTATGGGACACAATGAAAGCAGTCCTACAAGGGAAATTTAGAGCAGTGAATTCCCATATCAGAAAAAGCGTGAGCTCGAATAAACAACTCAGTGTTGAACTTCAAACTTCTAGAAAAAGAAGAGCAAGTCAAGCTCAAGTAAGCCTTTTCTGACCACCTTGTAGTATAACACTGAACACATAAACACTGCATTTATACACATAGAGAGAGCTTATCCACCTCTTCCTCTATCTGACCCCATTTGATTTACTATAATTTACCATCAGATGTAAGCTGATGTCTATTCACTGCACCCACCTGGCATATAGTAGTTGCCCAATAAGTATCTATTGGATGAATAAATGCCTGCATGAAGGAGCAAAAGAGTGACCAGCATCCACAATGCAATCCCCACCCTCCTAACCAGGCACGGCCCTCTCCTATGTACATACGCAACACCTGAATCCCTGACACACTCGAGCACCAGGGCTGTTCACACTTGCCAGCCTTTACCCATACTCAGCCCTCTTCCTCCTGGCTGGATCTTCATCTTTAAGATTCACGTCAATCAGATGTCTGCTGACACCACCTGTGACCCAAAGAACTTCTTCTGCCTGGCTTCCCGCCAGGTTTCCATGGCCTTTTTCTGATCGAGCACCCATCACGCTGGACTCTAGGAGTCTACCCATTGCTCTGGGAGCCCTTTCGGGCAAGAATGTGGGAGTGAATTCTCTGGCATCCAGCGGTCGCTCAAGAATGTGTAGTGAATGAATAAAAATGCTTGCATTGACCAAGTGGCTTGTCTGCTCAGCATTTTCACCCTTCTTCATCAGCACAACTTCATGGGGTGGGGATTATTATCAAACCCACTTGGGAATAAAAATTGTGAGTCTGTTCCACCCATTGAGGAGGTCTCACTCCTCCCCCACCATGAGTAAGCACTTTCTCTTTCCCTGCCTCGGTTCCCTTAGGCTATGTTGGGCCACTTGGACTGACTCATCCCACCCAACTCCAACATACTGGGCAAGGTGCCTCTTCTAAGGTCTAACTCAGGCCAATTTCAGTTTCCAAACGTCAAAAGAAGGAAAGTCTAAAAATTGAGAATCGAAACCAAAGGCAGAAATGTTGGCAGGACGCCAGCCCTGTTAAGGTGGCCCCGGATCGGCCAGCTTCAGCCAGGTATCCTTCAGCACACCTGTCACAGCAGCGGTCCCCAAGGGGTCTCCAAGGAGCCACACTCAGCACATTCATCACTGGATTCCTCTTCATTCAGGCCCCTTATCCGTCAGGGTGCTGGAGTTCAGCTGGAGAGGAGCCTCCTTAAAAAAAGAGGGTGTGTACCGGGAGCCAGTGAGTTACTGGCTATATATCTGTCCAGCAGTGGGACTCTCAGCAGAGATGGCCCTGGCCCACGAGCTCTATGGCACCCCAGCCTCCAGGCTGGACTCCTTCGTGGCTCAGTGGCTGCAGCCCAGCCGGAAATGGAAAGAAGAGGTGCTGCAGGTTGTGCGGACTGTGGAGCAGTTCCTGAGGCAGGAGTTCTTCTACTGGGAGCAAGGGCTGGACCAGGAGGTGCGGGTGCTGAAGGTTGTTAAGGTGAGACCAGGCCTCTCCCTTCCCACCCAGGGCAGGTCAAAACCCAGTGTGAGAGTCCATGTCCCCAAGGATGCTGGCGTTCCCTTGCCTCCTTATCCTTAGCCCATGCTGCTGACATCTCAAGATACTTTTCTACTGCTTACATCGCACTGCTCCCCTTGTTAGCTGTTTATACCCCACTGCACTGCTATCTTGAGCAGAATGCACCAGTAAGGAAATTAATACTAATAGATGGTATTTGGGGGTATCATTGTCTAATCCCTTAATATCGCTATCTCTAATTCTAGTACTCTTTGAGGTAGACATGATTCTTTTTCCATTTTACAGACAAGCAAAATGAAGGCTCAGAGACTTAAGATTCACAAGGATCAAATACAATACAAGCTCCTTTTTTTTTGTGTGTGTGGGTACTGGGGGTCGAACTCAGGACCTCGCGCTTGCCAGGCAGGTGCTTATGCCACTGAGCCATCTCACCAACCCAATACAAGCACTTTGACTGGATCCTAATGTGAATAAGTCATCTGTAACGTACAGCTTGGGGCCAATGGAGAAATTTTAATATGGCCTGGATATTAGATAACATGAGGGATTTAATTAATTGTAATAGTACCTTTGTGGGTAGAGAGAGAATGTTCTATTTTTTTGAGGGGACACAAAGGCTAAAATATTTAGGGCCAAAGTTCCATGCTATCTATAATTTACTTTGAAGGGGCAAAGTTCTGTGCTGTCTATAATGTACTTTAAAATGGTTTAGATGAAACAAATGCGTCAAGGAAATTAGACATGTTGAATCTAACTGGTTGGGTATATAAGTATTCTTTGTTTTTTCTTTCTAATTTTCTATGTTTTAAATTTTTGTTAATAAAATTATTCTATAGTGGAGGCTCAGAGGGAGGAGGTAGCTTGTCCAAGGTCACATAGCTAGAGCTGGTGCTGGGACTTGAATTTGACTTCATAACCAAGGAGCTAGGCTCCTTATGCCAAGATCTTCTTCCAGTTGACTCATACCACCTACTATGCTAGCTAGGATCGAAACTCAAGAGGTTCATGAGGCATGGTGGGGCATGGCAGTGCACACCTGCAATCCCAGCATCCTGGGAGGCTGAGGCAGATGGATCACAAGTTCAAGCCTAACCTGAGCGGTTTAGCTACTTCTCAAGACATTGTCTCAAAGTAAAAAAATAAAAAGGGCTGGGGATGTAGCTCACTGCAAAGGCTTTGGGTTCAATCCCCAGTAACGAAAACAAAAATTGTTTTTCAAGAGGTTCAGAGCTCAAAAGGCCCTGAAGAATCAGAAAATCAGCCACTCCTTCATTTAAACATTAAGGAAAGTGACATACAGACTACAGGTGAGAGATGTCCCAACATCGCACAGCAAGTTGATGGCAAAGCAAGACTAGAATTAGGACTGCAGATCCCCACTCAGGGGTCTACAGCAGCCAAGCCAGGAAAGGTTTCAGCAACCTTCAGCTACATCCCATCTTCACACCGTCCCCAGCATCTGGAGCCTGAGGCCATATGATTTAGAGGAGAAAACCACAAATTTTGACATCAGACAGATCTGGGTTTGACTCAGCATTTTTTTCCCCTTGCCGGCTGTGTGACCTGGACTATGCCATCTTATCTCTCAAATCCTTAGTCTTCTCATCTGTGATTGGGGCATCGCAATCATCCTCCTTTCTCCTACACCAAACAACCAGGGCAATGCAAGGTAAATGATTAGCAGTGCAGGGCAAACGCCCCAAAACAGAAACATTATTGTCATTCTTGCCCAAGACTTCTGGGCCTGGGGAACTTGGGCAACCATGTGTGCATGTGCGCACACACACACACACACACACACACACACACACTCCTCTCCCAGGCAGAAGGGTTCGAGCCCATCCTGGACAGCTCAGCAACTAAAATCCTGGCTCAAAATAAAAATGACAACCCGGGGGGGGGGAGTGGATGAAATGGGAGAAGTCTGGAGCTAGGAGGGTGCCAGAAAGAGAATGATCTGGATAGCAGGAAGAGAGAGAGGGCCATCTAAACATGGCCCTGAGGGCAATCACCCTTGCCCACACACAGCATCTGCCCCAAGCTCTCTCACAGCAGGTAGAAATGCTGAGTCAGAAAAGAGAATAGAAAAGGAAAGAGAAAACCAGGCACCAGGAATCCCAGCCCTGTCAGGGGCTAAGGCAGGAGAATGGCAATTCAAGCCCAGCCTGGGCAACTGAGCAACTAAGCAAGACCCTGTTTCAAAATAAAATGTAAGACTGAAAATGTAGCTCAGTATGAAGACCCTGCGTTCAATCCACGATATTGAAAAAAAGGAAAAGGGAGAAGAAAAGAGAAAAAGATGGCGGGCACCTCCTCCAATCCTGGAGCAGGTCATGGCTCATATATATGGGTCACAGGGAAGAACTCGAGGAAAAACCTCCCATTCTTTATCTTCTGATTCTTCATCTTGACTCCCTGGCTGGCTGGGAGACCATGGTAAATTGATTCCCCCTCCACTGCCTCAATATTTTTTTTTTAATTCCAATACTAGAGATTGAACCCAGTACTTTTGCACTGAGCTACATCACTAGCCTTTTTTTTTTTTCTTTGAGACAAGATCTTCCTAAATTGCCCAGGCTGGGCTCGAACTTGGCATCCTCCTGCCACAGCCTCCCAGAGTTCTGAGAGTACAGGTGTGTGCCGCCACACCTGACTTGACTCAGTATTCTTATCTGCACATGAGGAAGACTTATGTTACCCATGTCAATGGGAGAGTGTGAGGATTAAGAGTAATACGCAAAAGGGCTGTTTGTGGTGCCAGATAGAGAGAGTGCGCCACCTGTGACAGCTGGGCTATAACTCGTGCTCAGTGGCTCCACCCACCAAGAAAGGTAGCCTACTTGGGGTCTGATCCTTCCTCTAAGAATTCTACTTCCTGGCACAGTGAGAAAAGGGGGCAACAGAGAGGTGTGGAGCTCTGTACACCAGAAGCAGTGGGGCTTGGACAGTGTCTAGAATCTCAGAACATCCAAAGGGACGCTTCAAAATCATCCAGCTCAGTCTCCTTCCATTACAAATGGGGAAACTGTTGCCTGGGCAACAGAAGGGATTGTGTGAGTCAGTTAGATAAACAGGAAGGAGAGAAACAGATTGCTGACTTTCTGTGTGCCAGGCACCATCCCAAGGCCTATGCTTGTAGTATTTTATCTAATCCTCTCTGTACCCACTGGCTCACCTTCCATCATTACTTTCATTTACAGATGAAGGTCTGAGGGCTTCAAATGATCGTTCAGCTAAGGAACAGGGGCAAGAGTCAAACCAGAGCTGGGGCTCTGGTAGCTCGGTGGTAGAGCACTTGTTCTGGGTTCAATCCCCAGCAACACACACACACACATGCACGCGCACACACACACACACAAGTTAAGCTCAAAGTCAGATGGCTGATTTCATAGCCCATGGCTCTTATCCACTAGCGAAACTCTCCCTGCTCTTTAATGCCATGAAATTATTCAGACACACACACAACACCCCCGCCCTGAATCCTCAAATGCAGCGCAGTAGGCATCACTACAGGTTGAATATGCCTTGTCTGAAATGCTTGAGACCAGAAGTGTCTCAGGTTTGGGATTTCCTTCAGACTTTGAAATATTCGCATATACATAATGAGGTATCTTAGGAATGGGACCCAAGCTTACACATAAACCATTTATGTTCCATAAACACCTTGTTTGCATAGCATAAAGGTAATTTTATACGCTATTGTTAGTGTGCCAGTGTTTTGACTATGATTCATCACATGAGGTCGGTTGTGGAATCTTCAACTTGCTTTGCCTGTGTGTGCGTGTGTGTGCATGTGTGTGCGTGTGTGTTACTGGGGATTAAACCCAGGCCCTTAGCACCAAGCCACATCCCAGCCCTTTCTGAAATTTTGAGACAAGTTCTCACTTAGTCACTAAATTGCCCGGGCTGGGCTCAAACTTTCCATCTTCCTGCTTCAGTCTCCCAGAGTGCTGGGATTACAGTGTGTGCTCCACCTTCAACATCACATCAGCACTCAAAAAGTTTCAGATTTGGGAGCATTTTGGATTGCAGATTTTTGGGTGAGGGGTGCGGAACCCGTATTCCTTTGAAGTAGGCATCTCTCTGCAGAAGACAAGAATGAGTCTTGGAAACCATGCAGTGCACTAGACAAGAAACCTAGGCTCTGGTATCAGGCTGCAAACTGATGGCCCCAAGCGAGTGACCTCAGGGCAATGATGCACATTAAGTGGGATGTGTTGTGTGACGTGTGCAGGGGTTGCCTGGCACACAGCAGAGGGACCTCTGGCTGACAGGGCTCTGTTTCTTGCAGGTGGGTTCCTTCGCAAATGGCACAGTGATCAGGGGCACCACGGATGTGGAGCTGGTAGTGTTCCTGAGCTGTTTCCACAGCTTCCAGGAAGAGGCCAAGCACCACCAAGCTGTCCTGAGACTGTTAAGGAAAAAAGCGTGCTGCTGCCAGGACCTGCTGGCCCTCGGGCTGAATGGCCTGAGTGTGGCCCAAGGAGTCCCTGACACTCTCGTCTTCACCATCCAGACTGGAGAGACTGCAGAGCCCATCAATGTCACCATTGTGCCTGCCTACAGGGTCCTGGGTAAGGGGAGCGGAACCCCACAACACACACCCGCCCTTCCCAGGAGACTTGCAACTCCCTCACCTCTCATTTATGGCCATATGCAGACACCTGCGTTCATTCATTCTATCCACGACCTGTACTGGGGACTGAACCTTCACTGTGTGCCCAGGACTAACACTCTGGCTCTCATGTGGGGAAATATGGGAAACAGAAACTTATCAGGAAATCACACAGATGAACATATGGTAAGCTGGGTACAGTGCTCCATGCCTATAATCCCAGCTGTTTCAGAAGGCTGAGGCAGGAGGATCAAAAGTTCAAGGCCAGTCTGAGCAACTTAGTGAGAACCCACCTCAAAATAAAACAGCTAAGGGTGTAACTCAATGATAGAATGCTTGCCTAGTATGCACAAGACCCTGGATTCAATTCCCAGCATAAAAAAAAAAAGGAAGGAAGGGAGATAGGGAAGGAGGGAGGGAAAGAGAGAAAGACAATGGTGGCGGTGCTCAGAGAAAACAAAAATGGAGCACCCTGGCTAAGTGCAGAGAGCATGCTCAGGAGTGGGCTTTCTATGCTAAGGATTTTCTGAAAGATCCCAGACCCAATGAGAGAAAGGGGCTAAAATAATAACCATGAGTCCTTACTAGGGCACCAGGGTCTGTCACTGTTTGGGCTTTCCCAGAAGCAGATCCTGTGATAAGCATACGAGGACAAGCGGTTTATGGGGAGATCACCCAACACTGGTAGAGAGGCAGGGAACCAAGACACAATACAAATATATTGCTGAGCAAGGCATTGCTATGAGTAACAGGGCTTCATGCCCCTGCAGAACTCAATGCGATAATACAGAGCACAATTCAACAATATCTCAAGGGAGTGCTGAGTGCTCACCCATGATTTCTTATCAGTCATTAGCTGTTGGCTACTGCCTGGAGCACTAAATCCCTGGCACTTGTTATTTGTCCTCAAGCTAAGAGTCCTAGATGTTTGAAATAAATCATGTCTACTATAAGCCCAGATGATGCAGGCTCTCTGTTAGTCAGCTTTCAGTCACTGAGATAAAATACTTGAGATAAGCAACTTAGAAGGAGTTCGTGTTTAATCTGACTCACAGTTTCACAGGTTTCAGTCCATGGTCATCTGGCCATCTTGCTTTGGGCCTGTGGTGGCACAGTATGTCACGGCAGGAGCACATGATGGAAGAAGTCTGTTCACATCATGGTGTCAGGGAAGGAGAGAGAGGCAGAGAGAGAGAGAGAGAGGTCTCTATACCCCCTTTAAGGTTATCTCCCTCAAAGACCTAACTTCCTTCCATTAAGCCACACCTCTTAAAGATCCAACCACCTCCCAATTGCACCATAGCCAAAGACCAAGACTTTAGCATATGGGCCTTGAGGGACATTCAGGAGCCAAATCATAACAATTTATCTCATGTGCCAGCTGCCAGGAGTTGTTCTATGGAGAAGGTATAAGAGACAGGATCCAATCTTAGCAAGAAAAAGGGTAACACATGCCATGGAACTGGTTCTCCCTTCAGCCACTACTTATCCCCCTGGAGATTCCTAAATGAATCATCCAGAAACAGATCTAAAATAGATATCAAGGAAAACCAGGAGTGTTGGAGTCTTAGTCACTTTCTCATCAATGAGACATGTATCCAACACTCACAATTTATAGGCGAAGAGGTTTATTTTGGCTCAAGCTTGTAGAGGATTTATTCAATAGTCAGCCAGTACCAAGACAGGAAGGGCACAGTGGAAGAGTATGGCAGAGGAATGGGGCTCACAGCATGGCACCCAGGAAGCAGAGAGCATAGGAAAGAGCCACGGAAGGAGACATACCCTTCCAGGTCATGCTCCCAGTGACTGGCCTTTAAGCAGTCTTCACCTCCCAACAACATATTCAGCTATGAACTCATCGGTCCAGTAATTCACTGATAAGTATAGTTCCCCCATGATCCAATCACCTTCCTAACACATGAGACATTTGGAGGACACCAAGATCTAACCATAACAGCCAGGGACCTTCGGGGAGGACAACAGTCCTGGGGGGCCTGAGATATGGAAAGCCCAATGTTGACTCCCCAAAGTGAGGCAATCAAGGACAAACAAGCAAGGCAAATCTTTGGTGTCTGACAATCTGAGGTTGCAAGTCTCTCTAGAGAGACATCTCCAGTGGATAAACAGGCTGTCTCCCCAGCCACTACTTACCCCTCTCGGGCTTCCTAAATCCTCAATCTCTGCTTTTGCTTCCTCTTTCCTCAGGGACTTCTGCTCCCAACTCTCAGCTACCCCCAGAAGTCTATGTGAGTCTGATCAAAGCCTGTGGGTACCCCGGAAATTTCTCCGCATCCTTTAGTGAGCTGCAGAGAAACTTTGTAAAACATCGGCCCACTAAGCTGAAGAGCCTCCTACGGCTGGTAAAACACTGGTACCAGCAGGTAAGGGGAGCTGGCAGGATGGGGGCAGGAGGAAGAGAGGAAAGGCAAGGGCCACCCCAGGAAACTGCACCAAGGGGAAATGGAAGTGGGGAAACGAGGAGGAGATTGCTAGAATTTTTAAATTGTAAAGTGAAACATGCAGTGAAGAAAATGGAAAAGGGAAAAGAGGAGAGAGAAGAGAAACAGTAACAGAAAAGGAAAGAGAAAAATAGCTATTGTACAGTGTTCCAGTAATCAAGCACTTGAAATGCTCTGGTTCCTATCCAATATTAGCTAATGGTAACTTCACTGTGTACTCTGGACCTTAATCATAGTAAGTTAAGGGCTAACAATCACCCTTCAAATGAGTATCATGATCACTACTGAATGAATGGGTCCAGAGTAACTACTTTTTAGATTTCACAAGTGATGTCTGCACAGAACCAAGTAGATTTTAAAATATCCAGATGAATAACTTATAAAACTTATAAACTTATAAAAAGAAGACTCGGAAACAAATACAAAAATTACAAAGACAAAGATGTTTTCTTGCTTTAAGAAAATGGTAAAAGATTTTGGGAAGACCAACAGTTTAGAAAATAAAGCAAGCTGGGCGTGGTGGCGTACACCTGTAATCCCAGCACTCGGGAGGCTGAGGCAGGAGGATCTTTGCAAGTTTGAGGCCAACCTAGGCTATAAAGTGAGTTCAAGGCCAGCCTGAGCTACATAGTGAGACCCCGTCTCAAAAAATAAAAATAAATGAATAAAATAAAGAGAGAAAAATCACAGAATTAGCAAGGTAAGCACATTTACAATTAATAGTCTGTTCATGGCGAGGTGACAAAAGTCACATCAGCCACAGTAGACAAGTTTTCCTCCTCTTTGAGGGGAGGAGTGTGTACATGTATCGGCTTTACTTCTACAATCCTTTCTTCAAGTCTCTGGCCCTAAGACAACGATTTGACATATTTTTAAGCTATATTTTGATACAAGATTTTAAAACATTTTATTTTATTTGACTTTTTTTTTTTTCATGCTAGGGATTGAACCCAGGGGCCTTGTGCATGCTACACAAGCACTGTATCACTGAGTTACATGCTCAGCCTTTTTTTGCTTTATTTTATTTTGAGACAGGGTCCAGGTTACCCAGGTTGGCCTCAAAATTAGAATCCTCCTGCCTCTGCCTCCCAAGTTGCTGGGATTACCAGCACACACCACCATTTATTTGACAGTTTTTTCTACCCAAGTAGTGCAAGATGTTGATTAATACATAAGGACATAAAGATCTCATATTGTATGAGGTATGGTTAAAATATATGGGGAATGTTTAAATTTTTTAAATGTATAACAGTGTAAGACATATAGCCATTAATCCCCCTCAAAAATACCCCCCTTTCTCAAACACACTTATCCCATCTCTTGCCGCTTTCTGAAGCAGTTCCAAAAATCCTTTCTCCTGAGTGTCTTTAGTTGCGCTATTGTGGCTGCCTCAATTTCTTGAATTGATTCAAAACATTCTCTTTCATGCTTATTTTGACTTTGAGGAAGAGCCAGGAGTCACATGGTGCCAGATCTGGTGAACTATGGTAGAGAAAGCCACACCAAAATATTTTTACGAGTTTACCTTTCCATTGGATGGCATTTGGCAGCAGCATTCACAGTATTTTAACCACTTAAGGACAGGAAAGAGGACTTCCAGAAACTCTTCCAGAAAGAGGAGAACAGGCAGGTTCGCAAGAGAGGGCCTCGCAGTCAGTATGAAAGGTTGGGCTTTTTATAAGGGATTGGAGATGTGGAACAGGGTCTCAGTGAGTAGATATCTCAGAAATGCATGTCTGGGGCCATCTTGTTTCTTGTTAATCTCCCAGAAGCCACTCCATTGTATCTAAAGTTGTACATCAAAATTGCAAATTGGCTAAGTCATTTAATTCAGCCTTACAGAAAACCCCTGACCCCTGGAAGAAAGATTTATTTTTATCTCATGGTGTCTTGGGTCAGCCACAGTGCATTGTCTTATGACTGTTTAGTATGAGGAGAACAGAATTGCTTTAATGGGGGAAATTTACTGCTGAGGGTTTTAACCCTCTTGTTGCCAACAGATAATCAATCAATCACCACAGTATGAAGAATAAAATTAGCATTGTATAAGACTAAAAAATCAATCATTTTTGTCTGGAGGCTTTGTAAAATGCTTGAAGTTGTAATTATTTTTAGTGTGATGATTGGTTCATCTACTGGATTCAGAGACCAAGAAACATGCAATTTACATCTTCCAGGTTTCATCTGTCAAATCTTTTTTTTTTTTTTTTTAGTACTAAGGATCAAATTCAGGGGTGCTCTACCACTAAGCAATATGCCCCGGCCTTTTTTATTTATTTTATTTTTAATTAATTAATTAATTATTTATTTTAATTTTGAGACGGGGCTCTATAAATTGCTCAGGCAGGACTTGAACTTGCAAACTTTCTGCTTCAGCTCCCTCGGTGCTGGGATTACAAGAATGCATTACCACCTCTGCCTTTATCTGTCAAATCTTAACTGTAATGACATCAGTGATCAGAGATGCCTATGTTTGTTAATGCTCAGAGCCTGCCATAAAAGTATTCTTTTTGCTATCTATCAGAATGGGTTTTCATATACCTTAGAACAGGACTCAAGTTAGTTTCCAAGAAAAACTTTATAAGCATCATTTCCACATAGGAAGGCCTGTCTTTGAGTCTGTCCTCTTCTCTATCAAGAAACTGATGCTGTATATGTATACATATGTCATTTGTATTTGTGTATATATGTGTTTATGTACAGCCATCCCTCGGTATCCATAAAGGATTGGTTTCAGGAAACCCCTCAGATACTAAAATCCAAAAATCTCAAGTCCCTTGTATAAAATGGCTCAGTATTTGTGTATAACCTACACAACCCTCCCCTATACTTTAAATCATCTCTAGATTACTTATAATACTGAATACAGTGTAAACGCTATGTAAATAATTGTTATAGTTTATTATTTAGGGAATGAAAAGAAAAACCTGTACATGGTCAGTACACATGCAATGTTTTTTATCCAGAGATTTTCATTTGACGGTTGAATCCCTAGATGTGGAACATGTGGATATGGAAGGCTTACCATATAGATATCTCCCCATGTATGTAATTCAGCGCAGCTCTAGAAACAAAGTAGAACTTTCCCCCAGGGTTTTTGGCTAATCTTTTGACATTAAAAAAGGGGTTTTGGGCCAGTGAGATGGCTCAGCGGCATAAGCGCCTGCCTGGCAAGTGCAAGGGCCCAAGTTCGACTCCCGGTACCCACATACGAAATAAGGGCCGGTGATATCGCTCAGCGGCACGGGCGCCTGCTGGCGCGCGAGGTCCTGAGGTCGACCCCCGGTACCCACAAAAATAAATAAATAAATAAATAAATAAATAAAAATAAAAAAGGGGTTTTGTTTGGTTTGGGGGAGGGGTTCATTTAATTACATTCAGAATGTTTTATAACCATCATCGCTATCTAGTTCCAGACCTTTTCATCATCTCAAACAAAACCCTACTCATTAAATAATAACTCCCCATTCTCTGCTATATCCTCACCCTAATAACCATAATTCTACTTTCTGTCTCTGTTTAACTTTGCCTATTCCATGTACCTCATATAAGTGGAATCATGCAGTATTTGCCCTTTTGTGTCTGGCTTAATTTGTCCTTGATTCTGAGTAATGGTCTCATCCTAGCTAATCGAATGAGATTTCTAAGATGAATACAAATTGGATTCATCTAATTCCATGCTGGCAGGAAGAGAACAAAATTTTATTCAACTAACACAAATATTATATAGTGGTTAAGAATAGGATAATTTAGTAAAGACCTTTAGTGAATGTTTAACCATTATTCTGAATAGTTTTGCAAACAATGTCCATAATATATGCTATGATCTTACAAAATAATTATCTTTGGTTTTCTGATGATTTGTTAGTCTATTATGGAGATTTCTTATTCTGAAGTGTCAGAATAATATATCATTTTAAAAATGTTTAATCTTGGTTTGCACAAGTATAGCTTTACATTGAGGGTAACAGATTAAGAAGAGAGAAGGTTTTCCTCACATAGCCACTAAAAATAGAACATTAACCTTGTAACTAATTCTTGCTTTATTAATCTTCAGTTAAGGTATCTGCTTTGATAAAGTTATCTGCTTTCAGAATAAAAGAGTCTGGTAAAATTCTGACTCAATCCCCTTTAGTGGTGATATCAGTATTTACCCATGAATTTACTCCCAATTACCATCCATAAATACCCTAGAGTGGAGGGTGATAAAGAAATCTCCCACAGATACATTAGATTGCAATCAGATAGTTCTTCTAGAAAATGCTTTTTTCACTTATACACATAAAGACACAAAGAACTAGCAGCATTGGTTTTACAACTTTAATTATGGATCAAAAATAAGCACAGCAGAAAATCCACCAGTCAGCTCCTAATCTTATAGGACTGTTTTCCAGAAGCTATCTACACACACACACACACACACACACACACACACACATGAACACAAATTTCTGAATTATTTAAAATCATAACGGCATTAAAGACAATAGTGAGGCTTCCAGGAGATACCAGAATTCTCAAAACACACAGAACAAAAGAGAGAGAAAAGCACAAAATACAACCAAATTCCCATGGCTGCCATCCCCCAGGGAGCAAATCCAAGCATCTGTCTCCCAATAAAGGCCACCAGATGGTCAAACCCTAAAACCAAAGTCACAGATTATTGTCACAACAGGGACATAGTGAACCCTTACAAATAAAAACAAGAATCAGAATCAAAAACAATAACATATGGGCCGGTGAGATGGCTCAGCGGCTTAAGCGCCTGCCTGGCAAGCGCGAGGGCCCGAGTTCGACTCCCGGATCCCACATACGAAAAAGGGGCCGGTGATATCGCTCAGCGGCACGGGCGCCTGCTGTCGTGCGAGGTCCTGAGGTCGCCCCCCCGGTACCCACAAAAAAAAATAAAAATAAAAAACAATAACATAGCCAGCGTGGTGACACACACCTGTCACCCCAGCTACTTGGGAGGCTGAGGGAGGAGGATTACTTGAGCTCAGGAAGTCAGGGCTATCTCGGGCAACATAGTAGAAGTCAGAGAGAGAGAGAGAGAGAGAGAGAGAGAGAGAAATAACAGAGTCAAAGGGGGAAGAAGAGAAAGTCAGAAAGAATAAATGCTATTGCCACATAAACTTCACCCTAGTGTCACCTGGCTCCTGGTCAGTGAAACAAAGATAAAGATGTCACATCTGGGGGACAGGTATTTGTGCTCTGCTGTCCAAGCAGCCCACTGAGATCATCAACTCAGCCCCAATAAAAAATGAAAGGGACAAAGTTTAATGAAAGGAAGATGCTTTGTTTGTAAAGAGGAAAAGGAAGGGGAAGGAAAGGAGAAGATAAATAGCTACCCATAAGAAAGACTCAGCATAGGGAGCTCCAGAAAGATGGAGGACCCATGGGCCCTTTGTTCCTGGCTGCTTTTATTGGGGGGTGAGTGACCCTTCCCCCCCACACCGGAACTTGCCATAACTGGATTGGCTTCCAGGCACCTCTGCCTAACGTCATTTCTTTGGGTCGTCTACGTGCAGCTTCTTTCTGTTTGTTTGTTTACTTGTCTTTGACCTACCCTTTAAGGCCTTATCTTTGGGGTGGGCAGCTGGTTGGCATGGGGGTACCTTATTCGTGGGTAGCTTAGAGTTAGTAAGGGGGCATGTGGACATCTATTATGCTCCATAATGACCCTAGAGTGAATAACACAGTGACTCTAGGGTGAACATCTGTATGTATATGTTAGTGCACAGGTGTGAATACATACTGCTTTAAAATTAGTCGCCTCCCCCTTTTGTTTCCTCTGTATGTTATTGGCAGTGGGAGTGGCTTATTGTTTGTGTACTTGACTTTCTCTCTGTGTCTCTGTTTCTTGGTGCAAGTCCCAAGGTCGTTTGGTGCCTTTCTTTATCTGATTTTTCTTTCTGTATCCCCGTCCTTGACCTATTTGTCGGGGGAATTTCTCCAGTAAAGTTTATTTTTAATTAATTCTAGTCAAGACTAGCTAGAAGATCTAATGAGGCCCCTATTCTGTTTTCTTGTCTACGGACATCTGTCCCTACACTAGGAGTTGAAAAAAGGCCATGTCTGAGTGTAAACAGCCCATGAGGCCATAACCCAGACACAGATTTGTCCAAATCTTTCGGACTTTCCCTGGGGAAATCTCAATGGAATTTCCACTGTAAAAAGAAACTCAGACAAAAATCATTTATTAAATAAGAACTTTCAGAGAAGTTTCATGGAAAGCAGACTGCAGAAGGAAAGGCTTAACCCAATAAAATATATAATAAGCCTGGGCATATAAAAAGGCACATGCCTGTAATCCCAGTATTCTGGGAGACTGAGGCAGGAGGATGGCAAGTTTGAGAATGGGTAACTTAGCAACCTAGTGAAACCCCTTCTCAAAATAAAAAATTAAGGGCCGGTGAGATGGCTCAGCGGCTTAAGCGCCTGCCTAGCAAGCGCAAGGGCCCGAGTTCGACTCCCGGAACCCACATACGAAAAAGGGGCCGGTGATATCGCTCAGCGGCATGGGCGCCTGCTGGCGCGCGAGGTCCTGAGGTCGACCCCCCAGTACCCACAAAAAAAATAAATAAAATAAAATAAAAAATTTAAAAAGGGGACATAGCTCAATGCAAAGGCCCTAGGTTCAATTCCCCATACTACAGAGGAGAAAAAAAAAATTGAGGTAGGGACTACTGGGAGGTGTTCAGGTCACCAGGGGTGAATGGTCTTGATAGAGACAGTGAGACCCAACCCCTTCCTCTTCCTCTCTTTTTCGTCCCACCATGAGGTGAGTGGCTTTGCTACATGCTGTCACATGATGTGCCACCTCACCACAGGCCCAGGAGCAGCAGGGCCAATCAACCATGAACTGAAACCTCCAAAACTGTGAGCCAAAATAAAACTGTCTCTTTCCAAGGGGATTATCTTGGGTATTTGTCACAGTGACAGAAGACTAACATAACATCAACGATCATCAGCTCTGGAAAAGAATATTAATTTTTTTCTGGACTCTTTTTCCCATTAAATAGTTCATCAAAGATCAAAACAGAAATGTAGGGCTCTCTTTCCTTTTTTTTTCTTCTCCTTTTTTTTTTTTTAGATGAGGTTTCACTATGTTGCCCAGGCTGACCTCCAGCTACTGGCCTCAAGCAATTCTCTTGCCTCAGCCTCCTGAGCAGCTGGGATTACAGATCCATACCCCCATGTCTGACTTGAAGAGCTCATTTTTCTCCTAAGATTTATAGCTTAATGTTTACAGGCTTTCTATATTTTATGAATCATCTAAGTTTTAAGAATGTAAAATCTCATTAGTATTAGAGAAAAGTGTGAATTCACAGAGTTACAATAAGCAAATTCATTAACATAAATAAATTTGAGCACATTTTAAAACTTTTTGAGGGGGAGTTCCAGGAATTGAACTCAGGACCTCACGCTCGCCAGGCAGGTGCTGCGCCACTAAGCTAAATCCCTGGTCCCTAAAACTTTTTTTTTTTTTTTTTGTGGGTACCGGGGGGTCGACCTCAGGACCTCGCGCGCCAACAGGCGCCCGTGCCGCTGAGCGATATCACCGGCCCCTTTTTCGTATGTGGGTTCCGGGAGTCGAACTCGGGCCCTCGCGCTTGCAAGGCAGGCGCTTATGCCGCTGAGCCATCTCACCGGCCCCCTAAAACTTTTAAAGTTAGAAATAAAATCATTTTTTATAGTAAATCAGTGACTTATAGGAGTTTCCATTTATTTGAGGAACGAGAACTAGAAAGATGAACCTGTGGTTTTTGTATGTTTTTTGTTTGTTTCAAGGTCAAAATATTGTGCTTTTTTTCTTCTGACTGTGGGATGTGCTATAATATTTATTTATGATGGCCATAAACAAGATGTCAGTTTTGCTTCCACAAACCAAATAGCTAAATATTTCACAGAAACTCTTACTTTCTAGCTGAATATTAGGTTTTTTAGATAGGAAATGACCAGTTAGTAAAGATACTTTCCTTTTCAACTTAGAGAAAAACACTAAACCAACTCAAACTGACTTAAACAATTAAGAAAATTATCAGCTCATGTATGAAAACCCATAACAGTGGAATGGGGTCTTCAGGCAGTGTTTGGTGAGGGCTGTATCCATTTCTCTATATTCAATTCTCTCTCCTCTATATGTCAACTTGGTCATCAGGTTGGTTTCCCTCATGGTAGCAAAATGTCCACAGATGTCCCTGCCCTCACATGTGTTCATGAGAAGTCTGCTCTTCTTTCGATCACTTAATAAAATAATTTCGCTTTACTCTAGTTGAACTATGCTAGGTCACATGCCCTCTCTTGAGCCCATCACTTGTCATAGGAAAAAAAGATTATGCAATCACAATCCACTCTGGAGTTGGGGGTCAGGGTCCACACCATCCGAACAGCAATGCTACTATTGAATGGCTTAGGAAAGAATGTCTGCTAGACAAGCCATCCCAACAGTCACTACAGAATCTGCCTTCTTAGGTACAATCTCTTCCTCTTCCTAATTACTCAAGAAGCCCTGGCCACTGCCACCCACCCCATACTGGGGATCGAACACAGGGCCTTCCCACTGAGCTATGTCTCCAGCCCTTTTTATTATTTTTCCTTTATTTTGAGGGTGTCTCACTAAGTTGCTAAATTGCTTGGGCTGGGTTGGAACTTGCAGTCCTCCTGCCTCAGCCTCCCAAAGTGCTAGGATATCAGGCACGTGCTACCCTGCCCAGCAAGAATCCCTTCCTCTAAAAGATACTTTTCCTAGCAGCTCAGTACATTGAACTATAGGTCTAGAATTTGATTTTCCAGCTCCTGGTCCATTGCCATCCTTACACATAAATCTTGGGGTCTTTCCCTCTCTCTTTCCATGTCTCTCAACAGTACGTGAAAGCCAAGTGCCCCAGGGCCAATCTGCCTCCTCCCTATGCCCTGGACCTGCTGACCATCTACGCCTGGGAGATGGGTACCCAGGAAAAGGAGAGCTTCAGTTTGGCTGAAGGCCTCACCACCGTGATGGAACTGCTCCAGGATGCCGAGCTCGTCTGCATCTACTGGACCAAGTACTACACGCTCCAGGACCCAGTCATCGAAGGCTGTGTCAGAAAACAGCTCAAAAAAGAGAGGTACCGCACCACTACCTGCCCACCAAGTCTCACAAGAAAAAAAAAGAGAGAGAGAGAATGAAGGGGCCTATGGCATAGTTTTATGGGTTGGCTTTATTCGGGGCATAGTAAAACTGCCATACGAGTTGACACTGAGATCTCAAATGGAAACAGCTCCTCGAGTTCACAGCTTACTAAGCTCCCAGGGACCGGGTGGGTCCCTTAGGGGATTTGAGCTTTTTTCTTGTTCCAAAAGCCACCCCCCCACACACTGTACCTTAGTCCTCTTGCTCACGGAAGATCACTTCCCCTCTTCTTGGAAACAGTATGCGAAAATGGAGAGGACCTTGGAGATTCGTGCTCAAATCTCAGGTCTACCATTTTCTATGTACTGTGAGCTTTGGTTCTCATCTGTAAAACAGGAATAAACTGGTATGGTACCGACCACGCAGGACAGCCACAAGGGTCACAGAAATATATGTGAAGGATGCACAGTGTCTGGGGTGTGGTAAATGCTGCAAAAATGCTCGTTCTTGCAATTCAGGTCCTCAGTGCCCCAACTTGTATACTCTTGGCCTTGACCTTGGCAGGGCAGGCTGGCTCAACTTCCAACTGCCAACTCATGCACATCTTAGCCTGAGGTCCTCCTCTCACCAGCAGACCCACTCTGGGAGCAGCCCTCAACCAATGACTGGAGGGAGTAGGCGATAAATACCCCAGCGCCCAGTCCCCTCAGATGACAAGACTCCAGAGCCTGTCTTCCACTGCTGTTTCCCAGAGTTCCTTGGTGGGGCTGACCTCCAGTTGCCCACAGTGCCAATGACCTTGACACTCCCCCTTGATTGGCTTCCTTCCCTTCCCCTGTGTCACTTTCTCACCCCCTTATTAGTACTTCCTGGAATCGCTTTCCTAATAAGCCAGTCTTTACTCTGGAGATTCACTTCCAGGGGAACCCAGCCTAGACAAGTCTTTATATTACAAGTTTTAGTATTCCATTATGTGATTGTTGGATTTTTTACTCATGGTGGTGGTTTGGTTTTGTTTTTCAAGGAAGAAAAACAGGTCTCCTGATGGAGAGAGGAATTATTATAAGGATGCCCAGAAAATTGGGGGTGGAAAATACCTGCAGGACTTTAGGCAGACCTAGAGACTGACTCTAGACACTCTCTCTCTCTCTCTCTCTCTCTCTCTCTCCCTCTCCCTCTCCCTCTCCCTCTCCCTCTCCCTCTCTCCCTCTCCTGCCTTCCCTCCTTCTCTTCTCTGCTTCTACTCTTCCTTTGATACCTGCCTGCTCCTCATTTCCTCCCAGTCGTTGAAGGGCCCCCATCATCCCTGGTCAAACCTCAGAAGAAACCAGTCTGACCAATGGACGCAGGTCCTATGTGATAGATCACCTGCCAGCCAACAGAATAAGCCACTCTGGGTCAGGTGTCCCAAACCCCATGGGGCAGCCCTGCATTGCTCCCCCATGATTCCAGGCAGGACTGTCAGGGAGCAGGGGGTGTTGGGGATTTGCACACAGAGAGCCCAGGCATCCAGTTCACCCCAGTAGCCTACTGTCACAGTCCGCTACAGACAGTCACAGCTCCTAAACCAATAACCCTGGCATGCAAAGGCCAATTCCTACTCATGAGATTGTTATGCAGTCATCCCCAAGAGGCCTAAGCAAGCTATTGAACTCCACTGAAGCCAATGCTCTTTAAAATATTCATGTAATGCTGAGCATGGTGGCACACCCCTCTGATCCCAGCACCATAGGAGGCTGAGGCAGGAAGATTGCAAGTTTGAGCCCAGTCTGGGCAACTTGGCAACTTAGCAACTTACCTAAGACCTTGCCTCAAAATAAAAAAGAAAAGAAAAAGGGCTGGGGATGTCACTCAGTGAGAAGGTCCTTCATTTAATCCCCAGTACCGTGTTAAAAATCCAAAAACAAATCATTCAACATTACACCAGGCGCAGTGGCGTGCGGCTGTAATCCCAGCACCCAGAAAACTAAGACAGGAGGACTGCCATAAGTTTGAGGCCAGCCTGAACTACACAGTGAGACCCTGTCTCAAAAAAAAATTTTTATAAGAACTTAGAGACAACCAATTAGAATGGATTCTTACTCCGTGTACTGGCTATGAGAACTCAGGAAGGTCTGTGTCTACTTCCTTACCTGTAAAGTGGGGGAGAGGGGTCCAAAAACAATAATAGTCCTGACCTTATGGAATTGTTGTAAGGTTTGAAACAGGTTAATCCACATAGGGTTTGGTTCAGTGCTTCAGTACAAGTGCTGGTGGTGGTTTTCCTGTTAGACGAAGCTGTGCAGCAGCTCCATCCTCAACCTGGTACTGCGGGCTGTGACCTCGGAGGGTCCCCATCCCCTGCCTGAGTGGCATCTATTATCACTGCAATATTCCTCTTGGGTCTTCACCCTCTCTACCCCCAAAATTCCTTGCAAACACCCAGAGTACTCTCCTGAGAGGAACTGGTGGAAATCCGACCACCTCCCTCCTCTTGCTCTCCAGCAGTGTTTCTGGGCCTTCCTGCACAGACAGCCCTGGGCTCAGGACACAGATGCTCAGTGGCTTGAATATATAGTTGCTGAGGCGTCTTCCTGGCTTGCAGCCTCCAGGCTGAAGGAACATGGCACCCTCTCCCTGTGTTGCAGGCCCATCATCCTGGACCCAGTAGACCCCACCCACAACGTGGCAGAAGGGTACCGATGGGACATAATGGCTCAGAGGGCCTGCCAGTGCCTGAAACAGAACTGTTGCTATAACACCAATGACACCCCAGTCCCCGGCTGGGACGTGAAGGTAACGGCTCCTTGCAGGACCATCAGGGACTTGAAGCTCAGAACAAGATGGCCACAGGGTGTTGAGTCATCCACTTCCGGGGCAAAAGAGAATAGCACTTTAGCGGCAGACGTTGTGAGGCCTAACTGCACCTCCCATCGGTTCTGTGAACTTGGGAAAGGCCTTTGGTCCTCCGAACCTCAAGTTCCTTACCTTTAAATTCTTCTCCTCCCCCACCCCCACCCCAGAACCTACTGGAAAATCAGTTCCATTTTCCTGATCATGCTTGGCATGAGCTGAGCAGCCAAGTCAACTCAGTTGGTTGTTAGGAGCCAGCACTGGGCTTGGGGCTGAGGGGAGGGGGGTAAGGGCAGCACAGGGGGAACAGAGATAGGACTCAGCCTCTGCCCTTGAGGAGCTCATCCTATGCTGTTAGCAAGCAAGTAATATTCTTACATGACACCAGACCTACAGTACAGGCAAAGATCATAATAATCTTATTTTCTTCTCATCACATTTTACAATTTTCAAATCACTTGTCTGGGGACCATCTCACAGCAAGTCTGTAAAGTAGGAAGGTCAAATATTATCATTACCTATATTAGTACTATTACTATTATTGCCATTTTATACATGAGGAAACTGAGGCTTAAAGAGGGTAAGTCAGTTCATCAATGTCACAGTACCAAGAGGTAGCAAAGCCAGGATTCACGGGTCTTTGTGGGGCTCCACAAACAAAGAATAAATATTATCTGAAGTCATTAGAGATGATTCCTTGAAGGAGCTAGGGCTTAAAGTGAGCCCAAAATAACAGGGAGGGATATAGATGCTCAGAACAGAGGCTACTCCAGGCTGAGGGGTCAGGTGGTACTGAGGGGCCAGAATGGAAGGTGGCAAAAAGCAAGGAATATGCAGGAACAGGAGACTGACCCCCATGCAGCAGAGGCAGAAGCAAAATCAGAGGCTCTGTGACAAGGTACAAATTGGAGGACCCACCAGCCACATGAGACCTACAGATGGGCTGAAAAGCATATGCCTCTGGATTCTTCCCGAATATAGAAAACATTGTGCAAAAATTTTTATCTTGAAAAATCAGAAAACTGCCAGATGTGGTGGTGCACGTCTGTAATCCCAGCACTTGGGAGGTTGAGGCAGGAGGATCACTGCGAGTTTCAGGCCAGCCTGGGCTACAAAGTGAGTTCAAGCCAACCTGAACTGCAGAGCAAAGCCCTGTCTCAAAAAGGTAAAAAAAAAAAAAAAAAAGAAAAAAAGAAACAAAACATTTGCAACATAAGGCTTAGATTCCTTCTCTGACCTGGCTTCTTGCTTCCTTTGTGGTTGAGAGTGAGTGAATATTTAACTGCATCCAGCCTCAATTGCCTCATCTGTAAAATGAGGAGAACAACAGAGCCACCTCCTGGGGCTGCTGTGAGAAGGAAGTGCATTCAGAGCATGGGAGGTGCCCAGCATAGGGCCTGGAAAGCAGCTGGCACTCCCTGAAAGTTTGCTGCTGCTTCTGCCTTTGTTGCTATCGCAAAGATGAAGACAGGTGGGGCCAGTGAGATGGCTCAGCAGCATAAGCGCCTGCTCTGCAAGAGCGAGGTCCTGAGTTTGACTCCCAGTACTCACATACAAAAAAAGGGCCGGTGATATCGCTCAGCAGCACAGGCGCCTGCTGGCGCGCAAGGTCCTGAGGTCGACCCCCGGTGCCCACAAAAATAAATATAAATAAATAAAGATGAAGACAGGCGAAGGGAACTTTTGCATGTCAGACAGAAGTGTGGCCTTAACCCCTCTCCCTCTCCCTTGCAGAGAGCCAGAGACATTCAGCTGACAGTGGAGCAGTGGGGTCACTCCGATTTGATCATCTGGACGAACCCTTATGAGTCCATAACGAAGGTGAAAGAGAAAATCAGACAGAGCCGGGGCTACGCAGGCCCGCAGCACCTGTCCTTCCAGGAGCCTGGCGGTGAGCGACAGGTCCTCAGCAGTCACTCCTCGCTGGCCTATTACGGGATCTTCTCCGACACCCGCATCTGCCTGCTGGTCACTGTATCCCCCGAGATCCAGGTCTTCGTGAAGAACCCGGATGGCGGGAGCCACGCCTATGCCATTCACCCCTACCACCTCATCCTGGGCCTGAAGCAGAGGATTGAAGACAGGCAGGGGCTCCCCAGCAAGCAGCAGCAGCTGGAGTTCAGGGGCGACGTCCTGCAGGACTGGTTCGATATTGCATGCTATGGCATCCAAGACAGTGACACAATCATCCTGTCCAAGAAGGCAGAAGAGGCTCTATTTCCACCCAGATAGTTTCCTCAGTTTTCTGTACATTTCTGGCACCATATCCAGAACTCAGGACTGGGAGTAGAGCATTTGTATGAGGTCCTAGGTTCAATCCCTAGCACTGCACAAGACAGAGAGAGAGAGAGAGAGAGAGAGAAGAGGGAAGGAGGGGAGGGAAGAAAAAAAGAAGGAAAGAAAAAGAATATCAGAACTGTGCCTTGCCGCCAGTTCTCTCCGAGGGGGGAGGTCCCATGTCTTCAACAGCTTTATAGCAGTTGTCCCACCTCTGCCAGTATGGACTAAATATACAAATGGACAATGGCCAAGACCTATGCAACAATAGAATTCTCACCCATAACCCCTACAGGAACCAACCAACCAGAAACCAAGTCAGAACTGAATCAGTAACCACCAGCTTCTCTAATTTCCCACCCCACTCAATCCCACTTCTCGTTTAGGACCAGCCAGAGGAAGGCAAATGAGCCCCCCACACTGACCACATAAGTAGCCCTGCTTTGGTTGGTTCACCTCCAGCCTCCTCACACCAACAGCCTGGATCAGGACATGCCTAAAGCCTACCCCTTTTTCATTTTTATTCTGAAGCTTTCCCAGTCCTGCCTGTCTGAGTCTCTGTCAAAGACAAGGAATGGTGCCTGGTTTGGTGCTTTACAAGCTGAGAATAAAGAGTCTTTGTCTACTCTCATTTGGGCAGTCTTCGTTCATTTCCCCAGATGCTAATTCTGTCCTAATGGCTATTGCTTAGTCATTTGAGACTCTCAACACTGGGGATTGAGGAATGTAGAAAAACTGAGACAAAAAGAGGCAAAGTCTGGCAGACTGAGGATGAGGCTGGGTGAAAAAAAAAAAATCCTCTCCACTCATGAAACGCACACAGAGTACATACCAGTGCAGAGATTTCTAAAAAAAGAATAGCATCTTTATAATCAAAGGCTATCATGTGGTGGGGTTTGTGCCAACCAACTCATGAAGAGCTTTCTTCCTTCCTTCCACTTTGCTCTGCTTCCCGATGGACTCACCATAGCATATCAAATGTACCTCATAATTGGTTCTCAGTAGTCTTTGGGCAATTTAGTGATAGTAATTTGTATATTTCCTGGCTCTTTTTGCCTTCAGGGACCAAAAAGTATCTCTATCCCAAGAAAGACCCAAATCTTTGTATCTATTATAATGTCCAGATCAGCCCACATTGTAGATAGTGGTAAAATTCTTCTTAGAAAAAGGACTAAGACTTATTCACTGAGTCACTGTCTCAGTTTATTTGGGCTTCTATAACAAATAACATAAACTCAAGGCTTAAAAATAACAAGTATGTATTTCTCACAGTTCTGAAGGCCAGGAAGAACTAGGTGCTGGTAGATTTGGTATCTGGCGAGGGCCTCTTCCTAGGTTACAGATGGCAGCTTCTCCTTGTGTCCTCACACAAAGAAAGGAGGGGGGTCTCCTTCATGAGGGCAATAAGCCTTTTCATGAAGACTCTGCCCCCACCCCAGAGTTAATCACCTTCCAAAGGCCCTGCCTCCTAACACCATCAACTTTGCGGTGAGGATTTCAACACGGGAATTTGGGGGAGACAAACATGCAGATTATAGCAGTTGTCTTTTTTAAAATATAATAGCCCAAGGCCAGATAGCTTATTTTAATGATGTTTCTGACACACTCACCTTCAAAGATAAAGTATTCCAAAGACAAAAGTTATTTTGTTTATCATTCACTGTGGAATATCTTAGCTGCAGAGATTCTAATTTGTCTGTCCTGGGAATCGGTATTTTTTTATAAGTTCCTTAAATGTTTCTTTGTGCAGGCAGGTTAGAGACGTCCTGAGCTAGAAAACTAATGTTAGCCAGGCACAGTGGCACATGACTATAATCCTAGCACTTGCTGAGGCTGCGGCAGAAGAATTGCAAGTTCAAGTCCTACCTGGGAAACGCACCAAGACTTTGTCTTGACATTAAAAAAATTAAATTAAATTAAATTAAATTAAAAGGGGGCTGGAGATGTAGCTCAGTATAAAGGCTTTGGGTTCAATTCCTACTACCACCACAAAAAAAAAAAAGAAAGAAAGAAAGAAAGAAAGAAAAAAGAAAAGAAAGAAAGATCAAAGTGTTTACCAGACTAAACTGCATCGGAATCACATTTTATATATAAATCACAGGGAGAGCTGTTTGAATGCAATTCTCACCTGGTTAGGTTTGCGGTGGGGCGCAAGATCCTGCATTTCTAACAAGCTCACCCATGGACTATACCCTGAGTAGGAAGGTCCCAGGCTATTAGAAAAAATACAACTTCCTGGGTGTCAGTCTAGTAGGAGATTCTGACTGGGTTAGTCCACAGTTAAACAAGCACCCTACGATGTTTCTGACCCCCAGCTGGATTTGAAAATTACTGGAATACATGAATAATGTCTAAACTATATTGATCAAAATCTAAACTAATCCTGGTTCTGTCTTTGTGTGTCCTTAGGAGATTTCCTTCCCTCTGTAGGTCTCATTTTCCTCATCAATAAAAGATTGAAGAACTTAGTTGATTTTTCCCCCGGGGGTTCTAGAGATTGAAACCAGGGACTTCACGCTGAATTATATCCCAGCCCTTTTTATTTTTAACTTTGAGTCAGGGTCTCACTAAGTCTCCAAGTTGCCTTTTTTAGCTCCTTTAAGCGCTCATATTTAATTAAGAAATTCCTTCCTTTGCCCTCCAGGATAGTTCACGGCCAAAGACAGCCTTCGTCTGAAGACTACAATCCCCACAACTCACTCCGCCCTCACGTGGGGTCACGTGGCAGGGTCAATCTTGTTCTCCACAATCCTGTGTGATAGCTCAAGATGGCGGCGCCCAGTGGCACCATGAGCGATTCAGAGAGCAGCAGCAGCAGCAGCGATGCGGAGGAGCTGGCGCGGTGCCGCGAGGCGGCTCTGCCGGCCTGGGGCTTGGAGCAGCCCCCGCGGGGAGCGGAGAAACCAAGGGCCGGTAGGGAGTTGTATTCCGGGAGGCGGCCCAAAAGGCATGGGTTCTTCCCTGGGCTCTGAGAGGATGGACGGGGAGGAGCGGGTTGCTAGGATTTGACTTCCTTCTGCGGGAGAGCTCCAGGAGCCTCGAGGGAATCAGAGTCAACGCGAGGGCAGACGCAGCAGAGAGGGTGCTTACGCCAGGGAAGGAAACTGGGGCACCACGATGTCCCTTTATTCCACTTTCTTGAGTTCATCCATACCGCCGCTCGCTGGGAAGGCCACTACCCCTCTGCGATAGCTGCGACAGCGCCCCCTCCTGTATTGTCCCATCCGGCCTCGCCCCGCCTCTAACGCGTTCCCCCCTCTGAGGTCGCCAACGACCTTGATTCCCTAGTGCCCTGGGGATAAATCTGAAGCCCCTCAACAATAGGGGTGTCTAACCATGGTTGGTATCCAGCGGTTCCTTGAATTTGGAATGGAAAAAATGCTACATCTTTACTTTCATTAATCCCTAACTGAAATTTAGCGTCTCGCCATCGCGCATATGAGCAACAAACCACAGTTGTTTTGACAGTGCCTGTTGCTTTATTCCAACAGAAGTTACCGGATTTTCGTATTTCATTACAATCTTGAAGATATATCAAAATATTTTATTCACAATAAAATATTAGGAACTCATTTACACTCATCTATACTTTAAAGTTACAGTAATTTTTAGATACATTTCTAGATCTTGTTTAATAAAGGTCTTCACTACTTAAAGAAGCACATATATTAAGATCATAAGTTTACTATTATATAACTAAATTTCAGTATTATTGGGGTTTTGTAATCCTATATGTTGCATTTTATGCATATTTAAAACATTTTAAGAAGGGATCTAGGCTTCCCCAACTGCTGAAGGAGGCCATGGCAAAGCAAGGTTAAGAACCCCTACATTTGTTTAAAGACTTGTAAGCCCTTTTGTGACTCACTTCCTGTCTGCCTTTCCCTTCTTGCACTGCTGCCACACTCCACTTCTGGAAGATAGGCTCCAGATCATACTCCGCCCTCTCATCTCAGAGCACCAAATCTGCAGTTTTCTCTGCAGGTTCTATACGCAGATCTGCCTCTCTGTCTCCATCTCCACCACTCACCAGCAGTAAGAACTTGGGCAAAGTATCTACAATTCATTGTACCTAAATTTCCTCATCTGTACAGTGAGGATAATGGTAATACCTACCCTATAAGGTTGACAAGTAACTCGGATGGTCCAGTGCTTGGCACATATTAAATGGCAGCAAATATGTGGTTGGTCTCTGCATGCCATAATAAATGGCAGCAAATATGTGGTTGGTCTCTGCATGCACTGCTTTCCCCCTCCTTCCCAACTCTTGCTCTTGGAGCATTTGCTGAGAGGGTACCTCTTTGGAAAGCTTCTCAATTTTCCCAGTGTGGGTTACTTGCCTTCTCTGCGTACCCACACCATACTTTGTGTGGCTCCCTTCCTAGATGGCACTTTCCTTTCTTCCTACAGTTTGCCCTTTTCCTTGTCTTATCTTTTGTTACTTTCTTTCATCCCTGCATCTCCCGCACCACAATACTTGCCCTACAAATATTTATGTCAAGGTTGTATGACATGAACTTCATGAAGGCTGGTATCTGCCTTGTTCGTTCACCACAGTGTTTTTTCAGGACCTAGCACAGTGCTCCGGAAAATAATTCCTATATGAATGAACTTGCCCAAAGAACACCACATAGATGAGTGAAAGGTCTGCGATTCCAGCGCAGTCCCAGTCCAGTTCCTTCCCTTTCACACAGTGGATTCCTATGTGACAGTGCTAAGAGGATTCAATATGAAGTGTTTGTCATAGACAAGTAACATAACTCTGGAAACCTCAACTTCCTGTAAAATACCTGACTTCTCAGACCAAAACAAGCTCTAACCAGAATCTGAAGATATAAACAGCTGAGAAGTGGCATCCAAGGTACCAGCTTTAGCACTCATTGTTTTTGTGATACCCATCATAAATCCCCTGCTGATCAGAGCAAGTGTAGCCATCGATATTAAGCACTGTTATTTATTGAGCACTACTGTGTGCCTAGCAAGATACTGGCCGTTTGGACGTGCTTGGGTGATTCTAATAATAACACCACCACAATTTGAGAGCCCTGTGCCCTCATTCTGCACACTTTGTATTTGTCGTCTGTTTTAATCTTTCCGGCAATACCACAGAGAAGATATTATTGCCCCCATTTCACAGATGAAAATAACTGATACTCATAAAGGTGAAGTAACGTGGCCAGGGTCTTCCAAATTCTAAGTGGAAGAACCAGGAGTAAATTCAGGTTATCTGACTCCAAGTCATGGTCTTAATTGCTTTTATGTCACTCCCTGCCACAGACAAGTGTGTATTATGGACAAAATTCCCACCCTTTGGTTCTCCTCAAAGCCCAAATCCTCCCCTTGGCTTATATGGGTGCCCTTGGTGATTTGTCCCCCACAAGTTCTCTGTCTCTTCTGCCCTACCAGCTGTCGGTGGGCTCCAGCCATACCTGCCTCCTTGCTGGTTCTCAAATCCAGACAGGTTCCTACCTCAGGGCCTTTGCAGATGTTCTTCCCTCTGCCTAGAAGGCTCTCTCCCAGGTGTCCTCTTGGCCTCCTCCCTCACCTCCCAAACTGCTATTTAGCTGTTACCTTACCTGCCAAGCCCTCTCTGCCCACCCCTGCCTGCCTCTCTCCTCAGTTGTGTTTTTGTTACTTTTCATACACTCACCATAAGTTCTGTGAAGACAGGAAGGTGTGTCCTAAGTTCAGCAACTAGGATATGTGCCTATTAGTTGGCATTCAGTATTTAGTTCAATAAATGACCACCAAGCCAGGCATCCCCGGTGTTGTGGTTTAAAGATGTCATCAGCACAAACAGCCACCTGCCCTCTTCTCCCACAGCACTTAGCACACAGCCAGGCACATAGTAGGTGCTCACTTACACTTAGACTTACCAATTCAGCGTGATGGTTAATGGGGGCTCTGAGCCAGCTATCCTGTGGATAATCCCAACCCTGCGGAATTAGCTCTTAGACACTGGCCAAGGTATTTTACCTCTCCTTGACTTTCTTCTGCCAAATGTTGATAATGGTCACCTCTCTAATGGGATTTTGGGGAAAGATTCCCTGAATTACACATGTAAACTAAAAATAGTGCCTGGCACACAATAGGTTTTGTCACTGTTAAAATTGTCATTCCCTTTATAAATGCTTCAATTTTCATTTTCCCCCAGATGCTGTAAATAACCAGTTGCCAGCCTCCCAGCCAAGCCTCAGGTACTGTGCAGTTTGGATAGCAGTTGTGTTTATTCCTTGTATTAGTCAGCTTTCCCATTGCTGGGACAAAGTACCTGATACTGCATCTTGAAGGAAAAGAGGTTTATTTGGCTCCCATTTCACATGGTTGTTTGGCTCAGGGCAGAACAGCATGACACAGGGTCATGGCGGAGGACAGCTGCTCAACTCATGGCAGCCAGGAAGCAGAGAGAGAAGGGAGGAGCGGGGCACAAGAATACACCCTTCCAGGTCACCCCACCTCCAACCACGCCCCACTTCCTGACAGCACATTTAGCTGTGATCTCATCAATGGATGAATCTGCTAATGCCTGTAGCGCCCCTATGATCCAAACACATGAGGGACATCTTAGATCATCATCCAATACCGATGCTCTCTGGGTGCCAGATGCTAGGTTAGATCCCGCGATGCGAGAGAATGAGACAAACGTAATCCCTCCTTCATGGGCAGCTTCTGAGCTGCCTGGAAGTGAGATCCTTTGTGTGCGTTGTAGGCATAAGTTGGATGAGCACGAACAGGATGGCAATGAGCTGCAGACCACCCCCGAGTTCCGAGCCCACGTAGCCAGGAAGCTGGGCGTGCTGCTGGACAGGTAAGACAGTGTGCCTTCTCTCGTCCTGCCCTCGTCGGCGGCAGCAGCAGCAGTGGCGTATGCTGGGTGCAAGCTTGTATTATGTGAGCAGCGTGTGGCTTCCATCACCTCAGTGCGTCCATAAGCAGCACAGCACGGAGGTCCTGCCGTGGTCCTTGCTGTCCGGGTGAGGAAATGCGCTCAGCCAGGAGGCGTGTCTGCTTGAAGTCACAGGGAGTACGGAGCAGAGCTAGACCTCAAGCCCAAGGTGCCTGGCTCCTTCGCCGCTGTCTTCTCCTGCTCACCTGAGAATACGGGAGGAGCGTGGAGAAGCAGGAGCTCATTCCCATGGCAAGGGGGCAAGGGAAGACAGAAGTCGTGTGTCCTGGGTGCTGTGTGCCAGGCGCTGTCCCCGTGTTTCCCAGCCCGTTCTCTGAAGATCAAGTTGGCCCTCCTAGAGCCGGCGCCGGAAGTGCTACTGTCGTGGTCCACCGGGGCTGCGTAACAAAATGCTGCGCACTGCTGGCTTGCAAGCACCAGAGTGTCTTTCTCACATTTTGAAGACTGAGAAGCCCGGTAGACTCAGTGTCTAGTGAGGCCTTCTTCCTCGTTCATAGATGGCACCTTTTCACTGTGTCCTCACGTGGAAAGGGCCAGGGGTCGCCCTCGAGCTTTGTTACAGAGGCACGAATCTCATTCCTGAGGTCTTCACCCTCATGACCTAATCGCCCCCAAAGGCACCATCTCCTGACACCATCACCTTGGGAGTTAGGGTTTCAACATAGGAATTTTAGGGGGATACAAACATTCAGACCTTAGTACTAACCCAAGATGTGACTCTAGAAACAAAGGGGGTCCAACAGCAGTGAAGTTTGAGACTGAGATTCCTAATGGTATATTTAGGACCCTGAAAATTCCTGTGAGGAGAACTGTGTGACTTTATTTGGCCCAGCACTTACCAAACCCATTTGGCCACAGTCCCTATGCAGGACGCGTCTCAGGACACACTGTGCTAGGGCCATTCCTGACTGAAGAGCCCCAGCAGGTTTTGAAAGGGGGATGAGGATTTGACGCCCTGGTCCCTCTATTTGAAGTAAATATCAGAAAGGACAAATGAGACTTCCCAAAGCATGGACCACTGTTCTTGTGAGACAGATGTCAGGCCAGAGCCCCGCAGTCTGGGACCCCTCAACATTGTGCCAGTCCCCAGTTCAAGGATATGGTGAAGGGCCAGATGCATTCCAGCAAAGGGACACAGTTTTTTCTCATGATTGCTTGGCCTCAGAGTGACCAAGGCCTGAGTGGCTTTGCAGTGAGCTGCTGGCAGCATTTCCACGTTTCTCTCTGAAGGGACTTACATAATCCTCCAGTTGGTCCCTTACATTAGATCAGGTATCTCGACACTGGTAACATTTTTTAGTGGATTTTTCTTTGTCGTGAAGGCTACTCCTCACATCATAGGAAGTTTAGCAGCATCCCTGGCCTCTACGTACTCTGGCACCCACTCCACCCGGTGTGACAGCCAAAACCCTCTCTGGACATTGCCAGGTGTCCCCGAGGGTCAACATCAAACTGCTGTGTCAGGTCAGAGACCAGTGTCTGATGGCACCATCTCCACTACTCCCCAGGTTCATTGCCTGCACAGGGCTTTGGCGCTGGCTGGAGCCTGAGTGGAGGGAAGTGAGGAAAAGCACACGGTGCCTGCTGGGTTTGCAGCATTCCACAGACACATGGTTCCTGGTCTCTCCGCACCCCCGGAGAGACACAGCTTATGTTTATGGGAGAGATTCTGCCGCTTATCTTGATGACTTTCGTTGTCATCATAGCTACCATTTATTGAGCACCTGCGTGTGGCCGAGCTCTGCCTTAGGTGCTTGAGATCCATTTTCTCATTTAATCCTATAACAACCCCAAGAGATAGGGGGCTGTTCTCATTCCCAGTGTACAGATGGGTAATGGAGACCCAGGCAGTGAAGTCATTTGCCAAAGGGGACGCAGCTAGTAAGTGACCCAGCCAGCATTCAGATCCCAGGACCCAGTTTGAATGAGATCAGTAGGTTGTATCAAATTCCATGTCCTTGTTAAGATATTGTACTATAGTTTTGAATGGTATTTGGGATCTCTGCATTATTTCTCACAATAAATGTCAATCTACAATTATCTCAAATCCTTTAAACATAAAAGAAAAAGAAAATGACAGGCCTGCCCTGTTCTAGAAGCCGACCTCTGAACCACTTCTCCAGACTGGTCGGATTTCCCCTTTCATGCTTACTAATAGGAAGCCCAGAGCAAAATGTAGGTTTCCCTAACAAGTGTATAGGACGGACTTTCTGATTATACCTCCAGCTCTCTGTCCCTCTGCCATCATCTTATGTTGTACTATATGATTAAAACTTTGAGAAACAAAATGGGGTTTAAACAGGCGATGCCCGCAGTTTGAATCTCGCACCCTGTCCACCACCTCCTCTCCCTCAGCCGCATCACCATCTCAGAAGTAGTGAAGGAGCCAAGAAAAGCTGAGATACAGGAAGCGGCCTCAGTGGACAACGGTGAGTAGTTACACTGTTTGTAACAGCCGGCGTTCACGAAGCACCTACTGCATGTCCAGGGGGTGCAGTTTGGGTACCCAGCCTTCCATTGGCACAGCCCACACTGGGAGGCAGGAAGGGTGATGATGCCCCAGTGACAGACAAGGGCAGTGGGGCTCTGTGGCACAGTCACCTGCCTGTGGAACTTCACCTGTCCTGGGCTGGACCTCTTTCTTTGCACTCCACAGTCCCCTGTCCAAGTCTGGCCTCTTTGGAGGCTGCCCTAGGAAGGAGGCTCAGCTACTGGCTTCCAGAAGCCCCAGCGTGGCAGCTGACACCCCCTCAGGAACCTCACCTCCAGCTCCATCAGCATCAAGCAGGCCTGTCCTCAGACGGCTCTGTTTACCATAGCACAACAGGGATGCCCAGGCCTGTGCCACTGGCCTGGGAGCTCCTGCAGGCATAGGTGGCAGCCTCGCACCTGGGAGAGGAGGGCTGGCATCCGGTGGTGCTGACTGTGCCCCTGTGAATCCTAGGCTTCCGCCTCTTTTTCACGTCCATCCCCAGAGGCCCTGAGGAGGAAGCTGCTCCCCCGCCCTGCCGAAAACGACAGCCCTCCAGCTCCAGGTAAGAGCTCATGCCCTTCCCGCAGTGCTTCCCTTCGCTCCCCTCTGTCTTGCCCACTCCCCCCAATAGCCAAGCAGACTCCAGTCGGGTCCAGACCAGAGGAAAGGGCCTGTCACCAGGGAAGTAGCACACCCAGGAAGAGGGTGCAAAGGGTCTTTGGGGAGTGGCTTTGGATCTTTACTGCTTTCTAAGCACCCGTCTTGGGCCAGGCTCCTGTTGTATTTGCTTCCTTGGACATCCCTGTGAGGCCTGGTAAGCTCCCTATTTTATAGGTGAAGATACAGAGGGTCCAGAGGTCACTTGATGAGGTTACGGAGCTGCTAAGCAGAGAAGCTTGTATTGGAACCTAGGTCTGCCTCACTCCTGGACCGAAGGGCAGCGAGAGGCAGTTCCAGGGCCCAACCTGCACCCTGCTAACCTGACTGTCGTCCCCTTGCAGCAGTGAGGACAGCACTGAGGAGTGGCAGCGTTGCCGGGAGGCGGCTGTGTCAGCCAGTGACATTCTCCAGGAATCAGCTCTCCACAGCCCTGTCCAGGGGGAGAAAGAAGCCAAGAAGAAGAAAAAGAAACTGAAAAAGAAAGTCAAGAAGGTGACCAGCATCGACCCGGCTGAAGCCACCACCCCAACCAGTGAAGCAGCAGTCCAGAAACAAGAAAAGGAGTTGGGTGCAATCAGCGGGGGCCAGGTGTCACCTGGGACCAAAAAGAAGAAAAAGAAGAAAGCGAAGAAGGACAGTGGGGCTTCCTTATGCCCACTGGCAAAGAGTGCAGCTGCTGTGCCTGCAAACTGACCCTGGTCTGTGGGTGCAACGTCCCCAGGCTCCAAGGACGAGGCTTCCAAGAGGGACAAGCCATTTCCATACCTACCTCTCCAAGTTCAAGCGCTTGGCTGGCAAGACCAGACTCTGTCCCTCTGTGTTCCTCCTGAGGGCTGGGCAGACCTGTAGTTCCACAACGTTCTCTGGCCTCAGCTATTCAAGACTAATGGCCAGGTAGAGATGTGCCTGCCTCCCCGGAGACTGTCCGAGGTGGGCAGGTGAAGGAAGATCTTTCACCACGTGTGGCGGCACATGCCTGCGATCCCAGCACTCGGGAGGCTGAGGCAGGAGGATCACCGTGAGTTCAAGGCCAGCCTGGACTACATAGTGAGTTCAAGCTCAGCCTGAACTACACAGTGAGACCTCTCTCAAAACATACGGGATGGGGGAGACCTTCCTCTCCCCAGCTGATCGTGAGAGACAGATCTTTAGAAAATGAGAATGGGTCCCCAAAGTGCCAAGGCCCAGACAAACATTTATACTTCTACTCCCAGCTCACACAGAATCGACAGAATATTCTCAGAAAAGAAAGGGTCTTTTCCCTTCTGTTTTCCAGAATTCCCTTTCTCTGTTGTGATTTTGCGGGTACAGCAGTGTCTCTGAGCCTACTGGCCCACGAGGAATGAGTTGTCAAGGGGCCCAGAATGTGGGTGCGGCCTCCTGTCGGTGCTGAATCTTAGAGAGACCTTATGAGTAAACATGCGTGTGGGACGCTCCTGCCAGCACCCCAAGATACGCTCCATCATCCCCTTTCAAGGTTCAGGGGGCGTGGCAGCCCTTGAGGATTAAGTTCCACGCAGCAGAGATCTCCTGCAGCGTGTGGCGGGTGCCAGAGGTGAAAGCAGAATTCTGGCTTCCTTGCCTTGCCTCAGTCTCGCAGGGGCAGAAAGACAGGTGGAGCCAGATGTGGTACACGCCTGTGACCCCAGCACACTGGGAGGCTGAGGCAGGAGGATCACAAGTTCAAGCCCAGCCTGGGCCACGTAAGTGACTTGGCGAGACCCTGTTTCAAAATTAAAAAATTTTTAAAAGGGCTGGGGATGTAGTTCAGTGCAGAGGCCCTGGGTTCAATCCCTAGTACCACAAAAAGAAAAAAAAGACTGAGAGTATGCCCTGGAGCCATCCCTGTTCAGAGCCCTGGCCCACCTCTGTGTCCCTCCATCTGCCTGCCCCACCCCCAGCTGGGTGACTCCAGACAAACAGGAAGTTTGTGTACATTTCTCAATGACTTTACTAAAAGTTAAATAAATGTCCAGCCTCACCCATAACTGGCGACAAGCTGCAGCTCTCCCTGTGCCCCTCCTCAGTCTCAGCTGCAGGCAGCCCACAGAGGCTCAGGTTCTCTACAGTGGACCTGAGGAGATGAGGTCACACCTGCCTTGGGTTCACACAGCTGCTCTGTGCCTTGCAGCGTCACTGAGGACTCAGACTCCTCAGGGTGGCTGCCAGTTGCCTGGGGCTCCCAAGCATCAGTCCTGGCCACAAGGGAGGTTTCTGTCTGCTGATCTCCCTGCTGTTCTCTGCCTCTGGACATCTCAGCTCTGCCCATTTGTCAGGCCCTGCTTCCTGCTGACCTCAGCAGCGTCTCCCAGACAAGGGAAGGATCCATAGGTCCCCGAGTCTGTAGAAGCTGCTGCCATGGGACCTGGACTTGGCACAAGTCATAGAGCACCCAGAAGAGCAAGGATAACTTAGCCCTGAAGTGGTCTTAGTAGTAGAGGCAGGATACCAGGCTGGCATCAGAAGGCATGATCAGGGGAACAAATGTTCATGAAAATGTGGTCCTACAGGCTGAGGAGGGATGGCTCAGGTTGAGGGAAGCTGGGAGAGCCCCGCTTGTCTGCCTGGTTAGCTTGAGCCCCGCCAGGTGTGGGCATCGGAGCTCCAGGCCCTGGCACAAAGCAGCCACTGGGGAAGTGCATATGCAGGTGGGTGGTGCAGAGGGACAAAGGGGCATGGGATGACTGGCTGGAAGGAGCTGGGGCAGGGTGGAGTGGCCTGGTGAGTGCATCAGTGACAACATGACCACGTTGATCCAGGGCCTCTTAGAGCTCAGCGAGTCACAGCTACCCAAGCTTGTGTCATGAGAGTTCTGACCACCAGGGGTTCTTGTTTGGCCCCAGGGCTTCCCACAGGTCCAGACTAGTGATGCCAGAGTCAAAAGCTGCCCGCTTCGGTTCCAAGTAACAAGTCTTTTATCCCAAGCAATGGAATAGTCCCTGCAGAGTTCTGCCAGGAACAAGCTCTGCTGCCCAGCTCTCCATGGTATCCTGTTGTGCAAGTCACAGCCCTCCTCAGGTTGGGACACCTCTGATCTGTCCCCGTTTGATGCTAGCAGAGCAAGGTGGGGACCAAGGCACAGGTTTCCAGGGAGGACAGCGGAAGCTTGGGAGTCCTGTGTACCCCCAGGTATCTGTGGTGCTGCTGTCCTCACTCCCCAAGCAGGTAGTGCAGGCTCCAGCACCTGGGAGGCAGTTGCCATAGTTACTGGGAAGAGGAAGCCATCTGCGTGGAGATGAAGGTCTCAATGACGCTGTGGTTGGATGGCAGCAGGTGGCTGTGGCCATTGGTGGAGTCAGAGCTCTGGTACAACACCAGGCTGCTAGAGGACACTGCAGAGGCAAACGAGGCTGCTGGCCACTATCCAAGCCCCCCAACCCCAACCCAAGCTACCTGTCCCTAGGGGTGCTCGGGAAAGGAGAGGCATGGCCTCCCCTTCTGAATCATATCATGTTACAGGACCCACAAAGCCAAGCCTCTACTCTCAGTTCCTAACAAGGGAGGTCTCCCAGCCAGGCTGTGGGGCCACCCAGTGAGTGACCTCAGGATCTTTTAGTGGGGACACTGGAGAAGCCCTGGCCACATGGTGTGATGTTGTGTGTTAGCTCATCTAGGTGTTGCTGGGAACGTACTTTGTAGACATGGTTAACACCTGACAGTCAACTGGCATAACAGAGGTGACCCTGGAGAACGTGGGTGGGTCTCATCTAATCAAAGGCCTTAAGAGCAGAAACTGAAGTTTCCCCGAGAGGACAAGTCTGCAGTCTTGAGACTCCTGCCTGAGTGTCCACCTGCAGCCACTGCCCCTGCAGATGACAGATGCCACCCCCACCACCGTGAGCCAGTTCTGTAAGGGAACTCTCCCTGCAATAGCCTATTGGTTCTGTGTCTCGGGAGAACCCTGACTGATGGAAGAGGTTAAAAGAACCAGCAGGCTTTGAGGTTGGACCTGGGTTCAAGTCCTGGCTCTGCCACCCAGTAGCTGCGGGAGATGAGACACGTCCGTCACCTCCTTGAGTGTCCACTTTCTCATCTGTAAAATGGGGACAATAATGCAGAGGCCTCAGGAGGTAAAGCACAGAATTGGCCAATGGGGTGCCCTCAGTAACTGGCACTACAGCCATCCAGGCGAGAAGTGGGAAACTGAAGGGCAGCAACTTGCCCAAAGTCAGAGTTAGCAGCCTGACCCCAGGGTGCCTACTCTTGGCCATGACATTGTAGTTGCAAAGTGGGGGCCTCCAGGGTTGCTGGGGTAAGGACAGAAGTGGGTAGAGTGGGATGGTGGGCCCAATTTCCAATTCCAGTTTCCCCAGAGAAGTTGGATTTGTGTGTGAAAGCTGCGAGTTTTTAAATGTTGGCCACTAATTTAAAGACTATTAAACCTTGAGCAGAGCCAAACCAAACACACTGTGAGTCACTTCTGGCCCAGTTTACTGCTCATTGTTCCCCTCTGCTGCTTCTTCCTAGTTACCTAATCCCCTTCTCAGTCTAGTCCTGAGCTCTTCCTGTGAGTCCGGCCCCAGGCTCCTACAGCTGCGCACGCTTATTGCATTTCACTGGGCTGTGTTTAGGAGGCCGGAAGTGCCCCTCCACCTCCCCTCCATCCACTGCGTACACTGCCCACACCTGGACTGAGGGACATCCAAAAGAGGGTGCTCACCCGTGGGGCTGGTGCTGAGCCGGTGGGCAGGCTGCAGATGCTGGATGCCGGCAGGGTCCTGGCTGGGGATGTGGATGGTGGTGGCCGGGGACGCTGGTGCATGAAGCCCTGACTCACTGGAGGCCTCAGTGTCTGAGGTGAAGACCTGGGGGACCAGAGCAACCCCCTGAGCCCCTGGGGCATGAAGTGGGAGGCTCAGATAGGACTAAGAGGCCAGGCAGGCCCAGGCCTTACCTGCTTGGTGGGTGTGAGGCTGGCGAGGGCACTCAGGTTGGTGGTGTCGGTGATGAGCATGGTCTGCTGAAGCAGCCCCGTGTGCGTGTACTGGGCCACGTCGGGCTTATGGCTGTAGAGGGCTGTCGGAGGGATGGAGGGAGAGAAGAGGAGGATGCAGACATGGCACCCTGGGCCAACCTAAATGCCCCCCACTGAGGCCAAGACTGGTGCCCTAGGGTAAGAGGGCACAGGGCCTATTGAATGCCCAGTGGAGGAGTAGTTGGGGACCAGTGGCTGATGTCCAAAGCAGGGGCTCCACACAGAAGGAATAGATCATGTCCCTCAGTACAGATGCCTGTTTAGCTGGGATTGATGGCGGACAGCCTAAGAGTAGGCACCAACTCCAACTCCTCCTGACAGCAGGCATGAGAGGAAAGTGGAGGCACAGGTGCAGTGCTAGTGGACTAAGCACAAGCGCAGGGCTACTAACTAAGCACAGGCCCTGCAGTACTAAGTGCAGGGGCTGCTGCACTAAGTGGGGGTGACTCAGAAGCAAGGGCAGGTGGCCTGTCGGAATGACCAAGGAGAGGGACACCTCTCCAGTATGTAATCCAATATCTCACCTGCAGCTCCCCCACCCCAAGAAGCACGCAGACCCTCCACACACACTGTATTCTCATAGTGACTCGGAAAGAAGCATAACACCTATACACGCTTATAAGCCCTGCACTCTAGGAGGCTGAAGCAGGAAGATCACCAATTGGAGCCCTGCCTGGGCGAGTTAGCAACTTAGTGAGACCCTGTCTCAAAAAAAAAAAAAAAAAAAAAAAAAAAAAGGCTGAGGATGTAACTCAATGAGAAAGCCCTGGGTTCAAGCCCCAGTACCACACACACACACACACACAAGCATAACACCCACATGCACACACGGATACATGCACTCTCAACTGTGCACACACAGAGACACATACGAGTCCACAACCCCTTTTCCCAATCCTAAATTCCAAAAAGGTCTGAAATCAAAAGATTCTGTAAGGTTGGCCCCAGAGCTTGTTTGACGGCAAAACCCCACCTGAGCCAAGCATGAGGTTAGGTGAGCCTTTAGCCTGCTCCGTGGAGCTCACTTCCTACTGGTTTGGGGACCAGGGTGCTGCCAAGGCCCTGTGTGGGTCGTATGTGATGCACAGCATATCCACCAAGCTAAAGCTTCCAGAGAAAGGGCTGACGCCTGTGCCCCCTCATATGGACATGCACACACAATGGGGAACACCACCCAGTGAACCCCTGGATGCACTGAAATGGGCTGGGTATCCACTCACACAGGCATGTGTGTGCACACAGAGCTATGCAACAGTACATGTCATGGAAATGCATGACACAGACTCCCTCCGTCACAGAAGTACTGGCACCTGTACCAGATGCCTACGCACAACACCTGCTAGGCCGCCTCCTTCCTCCATGCCACCCACAGCCAGCCCCCGGCCCAGGGAAGGGGCACTCACCGTGGGGACTCTGCAGCTGAGCCATGGTGGCCATGAAGGGGCTCTGGGCTACGTGGCTCTGCACGGGTGGCATGAGAGGCTGCTGGTAAGAGGGGTGCAGTGGCTGGGAGAACTGGACTGGCTGCAGGGTGGTCAGGCTGCTGCCCATGCTGTTGATGACGGGCACACTCTGGGCCTGAGTGGAGGCCAGGCCTGGGGCAGGAGGGGCAGGTGTCAGCCAAGCCTACCCCACCCAACTGTCCCCCTGACCCCTGCAGGCACTATCCCTCCTTCCCAGAGTCCAGGGGTTGGAAGAGGGGGTGGAGCAGAGGGGGTGCACTGGAACCTGCCACCACCTTAAGTGCCCCTGGCAAGTCCCTCTTTCTGTGAGCCGTTAGTTCCTTATGTGGGCCGGTGGGAGAGGAAAGCAGCAATTAGATCAAAGGTTGTCCAACTGGGTTCCCTGGAGCCTTGGGGTCCACAGCAGTGCAAAGGTCCTGGATTTATTTCTCCACTCCCTTCTATTTCTCTTTAATATTGAGTGATATTATATATTTGCATAATAGTCCCTGCATTATTATTAAGCCTTGCGGGGCTTAAGGAAAAAAACACAAAATATCTATCCCCCTTACCCTGCTCTATTCTTCCCGCAGACTTCTGATGTTCTAAGGTATTGCGGAAGTTCTGTATTGTGCTTATTGCCTGCCTCCCCACTCGGCTCTCTGAGATGTTGATCTGTGTGGTTCCCTCACATATCACGGATGTAGGGTGCTGCCTGGCCCAGCGTAGACACTCAGAGAATGTGTGTTGCATGAATGAGTCCCACAGGTTATTCCCAACTCCTATATTCTGCAGGAGCCCCACTACCCACCCCCAGGTGCCCCACCCGCCCCCACCAGCTTACCAATGACCAGGGTGGAGGCACCTGTGTTGGTGAACGTGGGGCCCAGAGAGGCGGGCTCACTGGGTCCGATGGCCATGACGCCGGGCAGTGAGGCCATGATGAGGTTCTGGGGCTGCTGGTTGAGGCCTGGAGATGTCTGTTCCAAGCTATGCAGGGCTGTCAGGGTGCTGACAGGAGGCAGGGGGCCCCCAGTAGCTGAGACCTGCAAGGGGAAGCCAAACTAAATCAAGGTGGATCCCCGCACTGCCTTCCTGAGGACCATTCCATGGTTTCCCAGCCAAAGGAAAATGGGGTTGGCACGGTTTCCACCACAGATGGGGGACACTCACCAGCTTGGCTTCAGTGCTCAGCAGGCTGTGGCTGGGCTCCAGGCCTGTGGGGGACACTTGGTGCAAGGGTGTAGACACTGTCACTAAGGGACCACCACTGCTCGAGGGCACCTCTGCTGCCTCACTGGCTGCAGGCTGTCCATAGCGCACACCTGGAGTGGGGAGCAGTGTCCAGCCTCAGCACCCACTTCCTGAGTGCACCTGCCGCAGGCCTCAGCACTCCAGACAGCACTGGTTTGCTCAGGCCAGTGGCCCCATCCTTCTTAATGCAACCCCCAAACTGCCTAAGCAGCACCTCAAGCCCTACTCGCACTGGCCGCTTCCAGCTCCCTGAGTGCAAAGACTCACTCCATCAGCTCTGTATCCGCACTTCCCAGCACGACCGGATGTGCAGTAGGTGCTCAATAAAAGATAATGGACTGAAACTGAATCAGGGCTCATGGAAGAAAACTAAAGTGAACTGAGTTGAATAGAATGAACTGGAATTGGTTGAATTAAACCAGATCTAGGTGAACTGAACCTGAAATCAGTTGAGTTTGAGTTTGATTGAGCAGAGCTGAACTGAATCAAATAGAATTGGAGTACATCAGGTTGAGCGTCACAGCCCCCTGCATCTGTGGCTTCTACATCCTCGGATTCAACCAACTGCAGATTGAAATATTTGGGGGAAAAAAAAAAGCGTACTCCACACATTCAGTTGTTTTCTTGATATTCCCTAAACAACACAATTATGTAGCATTTACATGGGAGGATGAGTGTAGGTTCAATGCAAATATTACCCCCAAAATATATAAGGAACTTGAGTATCTTTGGATTTTCGTATCTGCAGAGAGGCCTGGAACAAATCCCCTACAGATACCAAAAAATAACTGTACAAAATTAACTGAATTTCACTGAATGATGTTTAAATTAAGTGGAATTGTTTGCATTAAACTGTGTTAAATTTAAAGGAACTAAATTGGATTATAATCCATTGAACACAATGGAATTGAGTGGAGTTGAACTGAATTGAATTGAGTGGAGTTGAACTACAGTGGTTTGAACTGATAGATCTGAAATGAATGTGTTGAATTCAGTAACCCCAGTCAAGCTGGGCTGAACTGAACGGGATGGAGTGCAGCATGGCCTGCAGCAGCTGCATGCGGCAAGCAGATGGAGTAGCAGGGGCTGGTGTGCAGTGAGCTGGATGGAGAGGGTGGAGCAGGAGGAACAAAACAATGTGGGGTGATGTGGAGTGGAGGGAACGGAATGGAGTGGCGTAGATGGGTGGAGGGTTACACGGTGGGTGGAGAGTAGGTGGAGTGGGGCGGATGGAATTGATGGACGGTGTGAATGGACTATTGTGGGATGATGAGTGGAGGGAATGCAGCGTAGTGGAGCAGATGGGTGGAAGGTTGTGGACGAGCAGATGGAGGAGAGTGGCTGGAGTAAAGAAGCATGGAGTGAATGCAATGGAGTGGACCGCGTCAAAGGGGTGGCATGGTGAGTGGAGTAGATGAAACCAAACTGAAGTGCTAAGAGGTTTGGGTGGCTACTGCTACGGGGCATTCCTCCCAACTCTATCTCCCTCCCCATTTGTCCCCTCTACTTGCTGTCCCACCTCCCTCCACCACTGCCACCACACAGCACTCACCGTGGACCTTACTGGGGGAGAGAGCAGGTGGTGGCAGGCCAGGGGAGCTGTGGGCCGGCAGCGCAGGCCCTGGGCCCGGCCCCGGTGGGGGCCCGCTGTATGTGTCCATGGCTAGCTTGTGCCGAAAAGCTTCTTCCTTGCGCCGGTTGGCAAACCAGTTGTAGACACGCACCTCAGTGACGAGGTTGGAGCCCAGCCCCTGTGCCTGTGATGGCGACACTCCTCTCTGGATGCACTCTGCCCTGCAGAGGTGACCACCCATGAGCCTCCAGGCCAGGCTCAGAAGAGTGCTCATGTGGGGGGTGGGGGAGGGTTCTGAGAAGTTGAGCTCTCCCTGTTTGGGGGCTGGCAGATCTGGATTCCAACACCACTTCTGCTGTGTGACCTTGGGCAAGTGACTTAGCCTCTCTGACCTTAGTTATAATGTGAGCAAGATAGCCATAGAGTTGGGGAGGGGATGAAATGAGATGAGCAGCCCCCAAAAGGGTTGCTTAGGTGGGTGGGGGATGCTAGGGATGCAGTTAAGTTCAAGACAATGAGCAGACGTTGAGTCCCCTCAACTTTCTGGGCCAGACTAAACAGACTCACAGTAGGAGCTCTCAAGGACTGGGGAGCCTCCCTTGGGGCCCAAGTCATCCTGCCTCGGCCCTGCCCAAACCATCCCCACCACCCGCCAGCCATCTACCGATTGCACTCCTCCACCAAGGTCTCTCGCTCCTCCTTGCTGGGGTTCTTCTGCCTCTCGTAGGCCTGGAACAGGATCTGCTGGGAGGCTGGACCCCACTTGAAACGGTTCCTCCGCCCCTTCTTGGTAGGCAGCTCATCACCAATGGGCTCTTCAATCAGCCCACCCTGCCCTGCGTGGGTGAACTCTGTAGGCACAGAGAGCCATAAGTGGGATGCCAACCACTCCACCTTCCCCTGCCAGCTCACCCAACCAGGCCCCTGATTCTCTCTCATTCCCAGGGTGCTGAACCAGTCTATAACTAGAACTCAAAAATCATCTAATCTGGGAATGACAAACATACAGAATACACATCACCTCTTCCTTAACCTGTGCCCAAGGCAGACATGACTAATCAACTCCTGAATGCTTTTCTACTGAGCCAAGATATGATCTCCCCAGCCTTCTCAACACAAGGCTCCAGTAAGTATTAGCATTTACTCAGATTTGGCACATTTACTATCCCTGTTTCACAGGTGAGGAAGATGAGGCCTAGGGAGGTTCCATAGTCTTCCAGGATCACACTGTAGAGCAGAAACTTGGAGCTTTATCTCCTGGGTAGATTCAGAGCTATCATCAACTCTCCAGACTTGGAAGTAAGGCTTGAAATGCAAGTGTTGGCCAGAAATAAAGAGATCTACCCAGCCCTCATCAGCTGGCTCCACTTCACCGGCAATTAGTCCATCAGATTATCCCTGGGCAGGCCACGAAAAGAATGAGAAAGTGAGTGCCCAGGGATTTTTATGAGCACGGGGAGAAGAGCCTTTACCATCTGAGTTTCAGGGTCCAGTGCTCCAGGGAAAGCCAGGGAATTGTGAAAGCCAAGCCTTGCCTGCTGTTAGAAGCCCACTCAGCCCAGATTTCAGAATCACCTGCAGCTGTGCTTGCACACTCACTCTCACCTGCTCCCACAGACTCAGCCAGCCTGTGGGGGTGGGGGGAACTGGGGACTGAACCCAGGACCTTCACACTGAGCCACATCCCCAGATTTTTTTATTGTGCGACAGGGTCCTGCTAAGTCACTCAGGCTGTGCTCGAACTTGCAGTCCTCCAGCCTCAGTCTCCCAGAGGCATGACTACCACACCTGGCTTTCGTTTTGCCTTCTAGCTGCACACACAGTATGGCTCCAGGCAGGCAGGGGCCATGACCAGAACCTGGGGTACAAGACACTGTGACTTGACCCCAAAACCTAAAACATTTCAGCTTAAAAGTTACCCCACTGAGGCCGTCAAAAGTCAGGAAAACCTAAAAAACTGTCATAACCAAGGAGCCTTAGGAGACACAACAACTAAATATAATGGACCTACATTGGATGGAATCCTGAGACAGAAAAAGAACGTTAGAGAAAAGCTGCAGAGCCTGAATGAAGGATGGACTTTACTTAATAATAACAATGTATCGGTACTGGTTTATTAATTGTAACAAATATACCAAGCTAATGTTAATAATAGGGAAAAGGTATATGAAAATTCTCAGTACTAACTTCCTAATATTTCTGTACATCTACATGTGTTTTAATATTTTTTTTTGTGGGTACCAGGGGGTCGACCTCAGGACCTTGCGCGCCAACAGGCACCCGTGCCACTGAGCGATATCACCGGCCCCTTTTTCGTATGTGGGATCCGGGAGTCGAACTCGGGCCCTCGCGCTTGCAAGGCAGGCGCTTACGCCGCTGAGCCATCTCACCGGCCCATCTACATGTGTTTTAAAATTAAAAGTTTGGGTTTTTTTAATCCCAGTACTCGGGAGGCTGAGGCAGGAGGATTGCCATAAGTTCAAGGCCACCCCGGGCTCCATAGTGAGTTCAAGGTCAGCCTGAACTATATAGCAAGACCCTTTCAAAAAAAAAAAAAAAAAAGTTTGAGTTTTTTAATTACCAAACATGCAAAGCAGATAAACTTATGCTATTGTGGATTTGATGGGGAAAGGGAGGGAGAAATTCAGAGAACTTCTGACAGGAAGCCCACATACAATAATAACAGCTTTAACTTTGTATATGCCAACAAATTTTATTGAGACACCCCTCCATGGCAGATGCCACTTTATACCCACTGTATGGATGTGGGAAACAGAGTCACAAGAAGGCTGGAAACTTACTGAAGTTTACACAGTTGATAAGCGACACAGCCAGGATTTGAACCTGAGCTTACATTTAGACACCCTATCACACTGCCTCTCGTAATTAGGACATGTGAGCTAGGCATGATGGCACACACCTATAATCCCAGTTACTCTGGAGGCTGAGGCAGGAGGATCGCAAGTTTGAGGCCAGCCTGAGCAACTTAGCAAGACTCTATCTCAAAAATAAAAAGGGCTGTGTGCCTATAATCCTAGGACTCTAGGAGGCTGAGGCAGGAGGATCATAAGTTTCAGCCCACCCTGGGCAACTTACCAATACCCTGTCTAAAACATTTTTAAAAGTTCAGGGGAAGTAGTTCAGTGGTAGACCACTTACCTAGCCTGCATGAGACCCTGAGTTCAATCCCCAATACCACAAAAAATGATGATGGTGATGATGGTGATGATGATGATGGTGATGATGATGATTAAAACATGTTGATCACATCTGCTGCTGCTTTGATAAGGCCCCATTCAGTCAAACATCTTATTCATTCATTCATTCATTCATTCACATGCCTTTGACTTCATAGTGTCATTTCCTCCTGCTGCCAGAAACAACACCCTGAATCTCCTCAGGAATATTCCTTCCTCCTTCTGAGCCCACCTAGATGAGGCAGGGGACCTCACTCCAACCAACAAGAATGCCACATGTGGGCCGGTGAGATGGCTCAGCGGCGTAAGCGCCTGCCTTGCAAGCGCGAGGGCCCGAGTTCGACTCCCGGAACCCACATACGAAAAAGGGGCCGGTGATATCGCTCAGTGGCACGGGTGCCTGTTGGCCCGCAAGGTCCTGAGGTCGTCCCCCTGGTACCCACAAAAAAAAAAAAAAAAAAAAAAGAATGCCACATGTGCCTGGATGCTGGGACTGCTTTCTCTATCTTCTTTCAATAAATAAGGCTAGGTGACCAATTACACAGGAGGAAACAAAAATGAATACTGGGCACTGGTGTCTTCATCAATAAGCTGAGAGGAAGAATAAAGGCTGAAGCAACTTGTAAGGAAAAAGTGAATCTTGATTTCCTGTCTCAAACCCTACATTAAAAAAAGAAAAAATTCCAGCTAGATTGTGACTCTACATGTGAAAAGTAAAATAAAACTAAATGTAGAATAAGTTCACAACCTTTGCTTAGACAAAGATTTTAGAATACAGAAAGATTTCTGGATACAGAAAACACTAACTATAAAATTAAAAATCGATAACTTCTGCTCATCGAAAGACATCAGATTTAGAGAGGATAAGGTAAATCACAGAATGGGAGAATATATATGCAGTGCATATACTTTTTTGGGGGGGGAATAGCACATTTTTTTTTTTTATATGTGGGTGCCGGGAGTCAAACTCAGGACCTTGCGCTTGCCAGGCAGGTGCTTATGCCACTGAGCTATATCAACGGCCCGTGCATATATATATGCATATATATGCATATATATTTTTTATATATTTTTATTATATATATTTTATATATATTATATATTTTATATATTACATATATTTTATATATTTTATATATTTTATATATTTTATATATTTTTATATATAAATATATATATATATTTTTTTTTTATGTGGGTACTGGGAGTCAACCTCAGGACCTCGCGCTTGCCAGCAGGCGCTTGTGCCACTGAGCGATATCACCGGCCCTTTTTTTTCCTTTATGTGGGTACCGGGAGTTGAACTCAGGACCTCACGCTTGCCAGGCAGGCACTTATGCCACTGAGCTATCTCACTGGCCCCATGCATATATTTTCAAAGGGACTTATAATCAGGGTATTTTTTAACTCCTACAAATAAATCAGAAAATAAAAGCAGACAACCTAGGAGAAAAATGGGTAAACTCCTTGAATAGTTACTCCTTAAAGAGGGTCTAAAAATGTCCAATGACCATATGAAAAGACACTCACCATAGTTATCAAGGAAATGAGTTAAACCAAGTGTGGCCATCCTTATAATCCCAGCACTCTGGAAAGCTGAAGCAAGAGGATCACAAGTTTCAGCCCAGCCTAAGCAACTTATTGACTTAGACTCTGTCTCAAAATAAAAAACAAAAAGGGCTGGGGATGCAGCTCAGTGCAAAGGCCCTGGGTTCAACCCCCAGTACTGCAAAAAATAAAATAAAAATAAACAAAGGAAATAACAGTTAAAACCACCATGCAAAACCAACACACATCCATCCTGGCTAAGATGAAAAAGACTGACATTACTAAGTGTTGGTAAAATTCCAGGAGCACCTGGAAGTTTCCAATCCTGCCGATTGGAATTGATAACTATTTAACAGTGTCTACAAAGCCAAACTTATGTCTACTCCTTGACTTAGCAATTCCATAGCCAAAAGAAGTGTATACACACCTTTAGCAAAAACCATATACTGAAATGTTCATAGCAGCCCTGTTCACAATAGTAACAAAACAGAAGCAATCCAAATGTCCACCGAAGAAGAAATAATAATATATTGTATCCATACAATCGAATATTCATACACAGCAATGAGAATGGCCAATCTATAATGACAAGGAGCCACATGAATGAATCCACAAACATAATATGGAGTGAAAGAAGCCACTGTATTATATAATTCAATTTATATAAACTTCAAAACAGCCATAATTAGCCTATGATGATAGAGGTCAGGATTATTGATTACTCCTACTGAGCAGAGATGGGGCTGCTGGGGAGCTGGTAATGTATTTTTTATCAGGTTGGTAGTTACATTTGGTGTGCTTGGTTTGTGAAATTCATTGAGCTGTATGCTTAATCTTTGTGCACTTTGTCTATGTTAGACTTCATTTAAAAGTTTACATTATTAAAAATAGAAAGAGCCCATTTGACGGAAATTAGCTGAAAAGAGGACTTCTTTTCTCTCTGGGGTTGCGAGGTTGATAGGATAGCAGCCCTTGCAGACATCATCTGAACCCCTGGATCCAGCCATGCCTGAATCAGCCCTGGACTCACACTCATGAGCCAATAGATTCTTTTTTGCTGTTCTTGTTGTTTAAATCAATTTGAATTGGGGTTCTGACCCTTGTTATTGAAAGAGTCCTAATCATTCAGGCATATTTTGAATATGCTGCATCTCAAATCCTCCAATTTCTCTTTTAAAGTTAAAAATTCTCAGGGGATAGATATTTGGGGCATGGTTTGCTTCTTTCTTCTTGGCTCTAGGCTGAAATCTTTGATTACATTTCTGTTAGAAAGGAAAAATGTACTTTATGCAATATTATAAATTTCCTTCCAGTGATAGTTTTGAAAGAAGACCATTAGAGTCTTTCAGAAGCTAAACCTTATCTAACAGATTTTCAAAATAAATATTTATTGTTTCTTCTCATCTTCTTAAAACAAATGAAAACAGCACCAGAATGTACTGTTGTTATGTACCATTTTTCTGAGCGTGTATTACTTTCAGTTGAAAGTGAACCTCCAAGTGGGGCGTGGTGGCACACTCTTGTAATCCCACCACTCAGGAGGCCGAGGCAGGGGGACTGCCATGAGTTTGATGCCAGTCCAGGCTACAGAGTAAGTTCAAGGCCAGCCTGAACTACACAGCAAGACTCTGTCTTCAAACAAACAAAGCAAACTCCAATAACTGGGGTAAGGGGTAGCAGACATGGAGTAAGAATCAAGAAATGTCTATCATGCTGGGCATGGCAGCACACACCTGTAACCCCAACACTCCGAAGGCTGAGGCAGGAGGATCACCATGAGCTCAAGGCCAGCCTGGGCTACCTAGTGTGTTCAAGGCAGACTGGACTACCTAGCGAGACCCTGTCTCAAAAAAAAAAAAGAAAGATCTATTATATGTAATATAAATATTACAAGTAATTCTTTATTTACATAGTAATTACATGTTTCATATTAATTGTTTAACATGATCTATACTGTTCACGAATGTATAAACTGGTACCACCTTTTGTTTTTTTCAGCGCTGGGGACTGAACACGGGGCCTTATGCATGCCAGGCAAGTGCTCTGTCACTGAACCACAACCGCAGCCCCCTTTTCTTTCTTTTGAAGCAAGGTCTCACTAACTTCCCCAGGCTAGCCTTGAACTTGCAATCCTCCTGCCTCGGCCTCCAAAGTAACTGAGATCACAGGCACGCTCCACCATTCCTGTATCTATCGAGGATTGTAAAGTACTGCCTCTGTGACCCAGCATTTCACTTCTAGGAATTTCTCCTATGGACAGGCTCATATGTGAGCACGAGCTCATATAAATAAGGATGTTCTTTATAACCACGGATTGGAAAGCCCCCAAAAGTCCTTTGGTAGGTGGCCAGTTAAAGAAATCATGGTACCTGCAAATGACAGCCAGGAGCCCTTAAAGCAAATAAAGTCAACCAATCTCTCCATACTGATGTGAAAAGATGTACAAGATTTATTGCTAAGATGAAAAAAGCAGGGGGCCGGTGAGATGGCTCAGCGGTGTAAGCGCCTGCCTGGCAAGCGCGAGGGCCTGAGTTCGACTCCCGGAACCCACATACGAAAAAGGGGCCGGTGATATCGCTCAGCGGCATGGGCGCCTGCTGGCGCGAGAGGTCCTGAGGTCGACCCCCAGTACCCACAAAAAAAAAAAAAAGAAAGAAAAGAAAAAAAGCAAAGTGCCAAACATTGTGTGTACTGTGTTCTCATGAGCTAAAAAGAAAATATCTTATAGGTAGTGTGTGCATAAACTCTCTCTGGAAGGGACCCAGGAGCCTAGGGATGCCGTGGCTGCTTAGGGGCGGGATACCTATTTGGTTTTGCTTTGTTTGTTGGGTTTTTTTGTTCTGTTGTCGCTTTTTGGTGGGGAGGGGGTTTCACTTTTTGGTACTAGGGACTGAGCCCAGGGCCTTCACACTGAGCTGCATCCACAGCTCTTTTTATTTATTTTGAGGCAGGATTTCACTACATTGCTAAATTGCCCAGACTGAGCTCAAATTAACCATCCTCCTGCCTCAGCTCCCAGAGTGCTAGGATTACAGGTGTGCACCACCATGCCTGGCTCTTCTCTTTTTTAAAGCACATATTTATTTGCTTTTTCCGAAAACTGGAAACTTAGCCAGTAGGTGCTACGTGCTCAGAATCTTGGATACTGGGGGAAGGGGAGGCACTGAGGTGAGAGGACCACAAGTTCGAGGCCAGCCTGAGCAAATCAGTAAGACCCTATCTCAAAATAAAGATTTTTAAAAAGGGATGGGAGTACAGCTCAGGGGTAGAGCATTTGCCTATATGCCTGAGGCTCTGAGTTCCATCCCCAGCCCTGGATTCAATCCCCAGAACCATTTTAAAAAATGGAAAATTTTTAAAATGTCAAAAAGTTCTAACTGGGCACGCTGACACATTCTTGGAGGCCAAGGCAGGAGGATTCAAGTTTGACTTAATGAGTGTCTTAGTTACTTTTCTCACTGCTGAGACAAAATACCTGACACCCAAAGTTAAAGGGGGAAACGTTTATTTAGCTCACAGTTTGTAGAGGTTTCAGTCCATAATCGGCTGGCTCCAAGGCAGGGTGGCATTGCAGAGGAGAAACAGCTCATGGCAGGCAGAAGGTGGCAAAGCAACAAGGGGCAAGACAAGCCTCTTTCTGTCCCTTATATGGTATCCAGTCTACCGGGATTAGGGCGGTGTCAAACCAATCGGTGGACTGATTTAGTAATCACCCACCCTTAATCCTAGCACCCTTAATTCCCAGCATTGCACCGTGAATCAGTCACATACTCCAGATTCAGTCTCCTCCGAAAAAGCCTCACCTATGATTGCATGAGGCTTTGGGGGGACATCTAGACACAAGCCATAACAATGAGGCACTGTCTTTTTTTTTTTTTTTTGGTACCAGGAATCGAACTTAGGACCTTGTACTTGCCAGGCAGGCACTGTGCTGCTGAGCTATATCCCTGGCCCTTTGAGGCACTGTCTTAAAACAAACAAACAAACAAACCAAAAATCAGGGAAGGTGGCTGGGATGTAACTTAGTGCAAAGACCCTGGACTCAATCCCCAGTACAAAGGAAAAAAAAAAAAAGGTTTTGACAGGTGCTCAAAAGTGTGGAAGCGCACTTGGAATTGGGGAGTCTGAGTGAGGCCTGTGTAAAGAAACTCATCATCCCCTGAGTAACACTGCACTCAACTCTTCCTGGGTTTACGGTGTTGGTTCCCTGAGTGTACACCTTGCCTCTGAGCCTTTGCTTGAACTGTTCCCTCTGCTTGGAACCTTTCCGTTCATCTCCATAGGTCAAAATTTGACTCACACTTTAAGACCTAATCTAAAGGTTGTACTTCCAGTGTGAACTTTCCTGAGCCCTCTGCGTCCCTGAAGTGAAATAGATCGCCCTTCCCACCACAGTCTGCTTATCACTTGGAGATACTTTAATTCTCTGCACTGGGCCTGGTACAAAGTAAGTGCTCAATAAACAGTAGCTCTCCTGTTGACGTGTGGAAGGCGGGTCATGGACAGGTCATGGACGTTGGCAGAATCCCACTGATTTCCCCTCCATCTCCCTGTCTGCCTAATGAAGGGTGAAGTCCCAGCCCCACCTGAGTCAGGAGAGGCCTGGCCCTGCAGGGATGACCCGGCTGGGTGGTACTTACGCTGCGCCACCTCTCGCTGCTTGCGGACGTACCAGGTGTACAGGGCAGCGCGCTTCTGCGTCTTCATGGGGGTCCCCTTGTTGAGGTGCTGGGACAGGTGGGACTGGTTGAGGCCGGTGGTGTCGACCACCTCCCGCTGCGGGATGTTGTGCTGCTGCAGGTAGGACTTGACCATCTTCGCCACGCGCCATGGGTCCTCCCTGGAAAGAGGGCAAGGACAGGGCCTGCTCAGCAGGCGCTCACGTATCCTGAGGGTGACGTCGTGGGTTCCAGAGCTGGGGTCAGCCCTGAGAGTGGGGATTGAGGGTGAAAGCAGTTACGGAGCCCAGGAGCCTCACCTGGACTCAGGAACAGGGAGGCCGAGGCACAGCCCCATGGACGCACGGACACGTGGGCGCATGAGACAGGAAGAGACTCACGCTGGAAGCCGGGCAACCCCGGGAGGGAGAGTCCTTACCTGGGTGCCTCCAATAAGCTCCCCCCACATCCTACCTGGGGATGTCAAATGTGTCTTCTCCACTGTGAGAAATCGGGAACACCTTAGGGCAGCAATGGTCTGCTTCTCAGCACCCAAAATGGGGTGACATAGACTGTGCCATTGCTGAGTACTTAAGTGAGTGGACAGATGGGGGGTGGAGATGGATGGATGACGGGGTGTGGGGGACTTATTGGAAAAAGAAAAACAAAGAGCCAGGCCTGGCAATGCACACCTATAATCAAGCCCAAGGCAAGAGGATCTCAAGTACAAGTCCCTGGGCTTTTAGCAAGCCTTTGTCTTAGAATAAAAACTAAAAAGCGCTGAGGGTGTAGCTCAGTGGCAGAGCACCCCTCAGTTTGATCCCCAATGCCACACATACACAATAAAAAAAAAAACAGAAAAATGTGGATTGTTCCAATTTATAGCCAGGCCCACTGAGGCTTAGAAAGCTTGTGTCACTTGCGTCTCTCACTCAAGGTCACAGGGCCAGCCTCGCAGATTCCTATACCTTCCAAAGGGATTCAGTTCTAAGTCAGCCAATCAGGCAAAAAGCACACAGGATCGAAATGCCTGACAGGGTGCGCTGAGCCCGTGGCAGCAGCCCGGCTGCCTTCCCAAAGCCAGGGGCAGGAGGCTGATGTTCCTGTGGAGTCCAGGTGGCGGGGTTATGGCCTGGCACTCAGAGGCCTCACTGCGTCGAAACTGCGTGTCTTTGAGCACCAGACTCTCATTCTGCGCACTGAGGTTCTCCCAGGAGAGTGACGCAGGGACTGGAGGCATCTGTGATTCATGTCCCTGTCCTTTGCTACGTATGCGTCTCCCAGTGGGGAATGGAAGGGATCAGAGTGTGCGCACCGTGTACTGTAAATCCTCTCCTCCCCTCCGACTATCTCAAACCCCCCGCCTCCACCCCTTAAAGACATGCAGGTATCAAATAAAGCTCAACACAACAGCGCTAAAACAGGAAGAAGTGAGGGGCTTTTTGGTTTGGGGTGTGTGCATGCGTGTGTGTGTGTGTGTGTGTGTGTGTGTGTGTGTGTGTGTACACATTACTGAGAATTGAACCTAGAGCATTCTCACTAGGCCACATCCCCAGCCTTTTTTATTTTTATTTTTATTTTGAGACAATTCTCGCTCAGTCGCTAAATTGCTCAGACTTCCAATCCTCTTTCTTCAGCCTCCCAGCGTAGTGGGATTACAGATGAGCACCACCAGGCCTGGCTCACAACGGAGATTTGAACCCTGGTCTGTGTGACTCCAAAGCCTGTGTTCACCTCTTCCTGCTTGACCCAGAAATCTGCTTCTAGAATCAGAGCCTTCTGATATTCGCCCATGTGACAAATGGCACATGCTATTCATTGCTTGCCACACCATGAAACTAGAAACAACCAGGGCACCCAGCAAAAGACACTGTTGACATTCCAGGGCCTCCTCTCCATGCCCCACGGCGGGAGCTCTGCCTGCGATGGTTCTTCTGGTATATGGAAGGCAAAGAGGCTTCCCACGTATTCATCTGTGTACACGCGAAACACCAGAGGACACACAAGCACTTGGAGACCTTGGTGCCACCAGAGGGGAGGGGGTCCTGGGGACATGGTGCCAGGGACAGCTTTCTTTGTAGCTCTTCTGTACTTTTTAAAGTATGTTTCTCTTATATGAGAAATCCAAAGCGTACAAAATTTAAAGAGCAAAATAAAAGATAAGCAATAGGGAGATAGGTCTTCTGCAAGTGGGAAGAGGGTCTTGAGCCAGATGTGGTGGTGCATGCCTGTAATCCCAGCACTTGGGAGGCTGAGGCAAGAGGACTGCCATGAGTTCGAGGCCAGCCTGGACTACATAGCGGGACCCTGTCTCAAAAAAAAATCAAGAGGGTCCAGAGGTGGAAGGAGGGAGAGGCAGAAGAGGGGAAGGGAATAAAAGGCCTTGAGGTGTGTTATGCACATGCACCACCTCCCCACAATGAACGTCATCGTACGTACTGCAAACATGGACTAAATTTTTGTTTAAACATGTACTAATTTTAAAAAGAAGCAGGGAGTTGCAAGTTCAAGGCAGCCTGGCCTAGCAACTTAGTGAGATCCTGTCTCAAAATAAAGTTAAATTTTAAAAAAGTATAGGGTGTGGCTCAGTGGTAGAGCATTTGCCTGGCAAGCACTAGGCCCTAGGTTCTATCCCCAGTACCACAGAAAGAAAGAAAGAAAGAAAGAAAGAAAGAAAGAAAGAAAGAAAGAAAGAAAGAAAGAAAGAAAGAAAGAAAAAGAAAGGAAGGAAGGAAGGAAGGAAGGAAGGAAGGAAGGAAGGAAAGGAAGGAAGAAAGAAAGGGAGAGAGAGAAAGAAAGAAAAGAAAAGAAAGAAAGAGGGGCTGTTGAGATGGCTCAGCGGCCTAAGCACCTGCCTGGCAAGCGCAAGGGCCCGAGTTCGACTCCCGGATCCCACATACGAAAAAGGGGCCGGTGATATTGCTCAGCGGCACGGGCGCCTGCTGGCGCGCGAGGTCCTGAAGTCAACCCCCGGTACCCACAAAAAAAAAGAAAGAAGAAAGAGAGAGAGAGAAAGAAAGAGCGAGAGAAAGAAAGAAAGAAAGGAAGGAAGAAAGAAATTACAATATTATGTCACATACTATAGTCTGTACAGTACTCCCTTGATATCCTTAAGAAGTCCCAGGATGCCCCTGGGTAACAAAACCCATCGATGTTCAAGTCGCTGTATAAAAGGGTATAGTATTTGCATATAACCTACACATGTCTTCCGGTACACTTTAGATCACTCTGTTACTTACGATACCTAATGCAATGTAAATGCTACATAAATACATTGTTTAGAGAATGGTGACAAGAAAAAGGCCTGTATGTGTTCAGTACACAGTTATTTTCTAATATTTTCTTTTCTGTTTGTTTGTTTGTTTTGGTAATACTGAACAAAACCTAGGGCCTCAAGCACTCTACACCTGAGTGACAACCCTAGACCCTTTTTCTGATTTTTTTTTCAGTACCAAGGATTGAACCCAGGACCTTTGTATTGAGCTATAGCCCCCAGTCCATTTTATATTTTGAGATAGGGTTACCCACTTACAATCTTCCTGCCTCAGCCTCCCAGAGTGCTTGGATTACAGGTGTGCGCCACCACACCCAGCTCTTTTCCATCTACAGTTAGCGGAATTCACGGATTTGGAACACATGGACTCAGAAGCTGTACGTCCAGAGGGCCAATATTTGTATATAATATTCAAAACTAAATTGTAGGCTGGGCATGGTAACACAAGCGCTGTAGTCCCACTACTCGGGGAGACTGAAGCAAGAGGATCACAAATTCAAGCCTAACCTGGGCAATTTAGTGACTTAGGGGAGCACTGTCTCCGAACAAACAAACAAAAACAACAACAAAACCAGCTCTTGCCTGGCCCCCTCAGGCCTTCTCAGATGTGAGGGCACAGAGAGAGCCATCACAGTCAGCTTTCAGCTTTGACTTCTCACTTCCTTTTTTATCAGTGATTCCCATATAGGCAGGGAGGAAAAGCAGGTGGGGACAGACAGATATAAGTTGATCAACAGTAGATACACCTAGTCCCTCTTGCATGCAAAATGATAATGGTGACAATAATGTTCCTTGGGTATCTGCTGAGCCAGCACTGTGCTGCAGGCTGGCCATTTAAATGTCACAATGATCTTAGGAAGGAAGAATGACACGGTTGCCTGCTCCACAGGTGAGAAAACTGAGGCTCAGAAAGAAAGCTGAAGTCACCTGTCCAAGGTGACCTAGCAGGCTCTTGTGCCACAGCCTGTAATCTCAGCACTCTGGGAGGCTGAACCAGGAGGATCACAACTTCCAGGCCAGCCTGGGCAACTTATTGAGACCCTGTCTCAAAATTTAAAGAAGCAGGGGATATGTCTGTCTATACAGTACCCCTGAGTTCAATCCCCAGTACTGAAAAAAATATATATGTATCGTGTTGCTGGGTCCCCCAGGCCTCTCCCAGCTTCTCTCTCCTGCCTTCAGGGGCTCCTGGGAGCCTCTCTTCTCCATCTGTCCCCTTCCCAGGTGCCAGTCAGAGCTAGGAGTCAGAGCTAGGTGGGAAGGGCAGTCCAAAGTCCAGCCTGTGCTTCTGGCAAACGTGTTTATCTGATGGCCTCCCTCCTCCCCAGCTGCCGCCATCGCCTTCCTGCCTCCCCTGCCCCCTCTCCTTTCCAGAGAGGATGACGTGTCATGGTGTCAGGCTTCTCCTCTAGGCTCAGACTAAAGATTCACTTTCTGTCACTGTCACTTGGATATTTATATTCTCATTCATATTCTCTCTCTCTCCCTCTCTCCCTCTCTCTCTCCCCCTCTCTCATTCTCTATCTCTCTCCCACACACCAGGTCAACAGGTCAAATGAGATAAAACCAAGCCCAGCCACCCTCCACAGACAGGCACGACTGACACCATTATGCTTATTATAAAGACTGCACAGGTATCTGAATGGGAAAATGGGAAGCGAAAGTGGTCAAGTGATTCAAGTGAGCTACTGGGAACTTGATGTTTTAAAACAGTTCCTACTAGAGCTGGACAACAAATTCACAATGACAACAACAAAAGTGAATTTAAAATGCCAGCAAGAAGACAGAAAGCCAAGAGGGCCTGTCTTTCCCTTTTCTGGGAGAAGTCATGTTTTTTTCTAGAACATACTGAATCAGTCTCTCTGACTCTGACTCTCTCTCTGTCTCTGTCTCTGTCTCTGTCTCGGTCTCTCTCTCTCTCACACACACACACACACATGCACATACACACACATACACACACATACACACACGACACCTCCCCATCTTTCACAACTCAGAACTAAGAGGCCAAGGCCCTGGGCATGATTTTCCATGAGCCTCCTGCCTATCCATAGGGTAAATCCACATCTACCTCACGCTGCTCTCTGGAGAATTAAACGAGTTCCAAATGGGGATGGAGAGTTTGGAGCAGGCTGGGACCCATCACAGGGCTTAGTAAGTGAACAATATTGTTGTCACCCTCATCATCCTCACCAGCAGTGTCACCCTATGGTCCCCCCAGCCCCACAGTAGAGCCCAGGAAGGGTGACGATCTACCCATACAATGCTTCTTGTCTCTCCCCACACAGGTCAGCCAGATAAGACATAGTTTGGGCTTTTGTTCAAGGTTGTGGGGCCCGGAGGCCGCTCCTCTGAAGGGGGAGCCAGATTCTCAGTGTGGTGGCCTTAGATCTGAGTTCAAATTTCAGCTCAGCCACCCACCATTTGAGCAGCCTTGGGAAGTTATTTAACCTTTCTGTGCCTCAGTTTCCTCAGTTTCCTGTGAGACAGGGCTAAAGATGTTTCATATTTCAGAGACTGTCAAGACAAAAAATGGGTTGTGTGCATTTGTAACCCCTCACAAGGTTTAAAGCACGGTATAGAGGTAGGTGCAGCTAGAGTTGAAGAGCAAGAATGATGGGATTGGGGGGTAACCCTACAGACAAGCATGCAACCTCAAGGGTGCTGGGCAGCAGGGCAGGAGGACTCAGAAGTCTTGCTACTCAGAACAGTTAACTTAGCTAAGTCACTTTGCCTCTCTGAGCCTTAACTTGCTCATCTGTACAATGGGACTACCTAAAATAGGAGGGCCGGCTACCATTTATTGTCCATACTATATATGCAGCTCTACAAGTATCATGCTATTTAATGTTCTGTTAGTTTCATCTCTGCTTTGCAGAGAAACTAAGGCTCGGAAAATGGAAACCACCAGCCTGAGCTGGAAAGGGGCAAGCTGGGACTGGAACCCAGGGATGTTGGATCCTTTGTCCTACCTCCACTGCAGTCTTTCTAGGTCACAGTCCCTTGTGACCTAGACAGGGAGGAACAGTGTTTCCAAATTGGGATTTGAACTGCTCAGGGACAAGAAGGACCTGTGAGGACCCCCAGGAAAGAGCTCTCATTCTTGGTTGCTCCCTTAGCAAGGGCAGGAGGTGTTTCCAGGGCCTCCAGTCACCCTGGTCGCTCATCTATTCATTCATGCTGTGTGTCAGGCAGGGGGCTACACCTCAGGGCTGCACTTGAGGGGTGAAAAAGGCATCACGGGCTTTGCCCTTGAAGAGCTCCCTATTTTCCTTGCAGAAGATAGAAAACAAGTAAGATAATAAAACTAAACGATAAAGGACAAGAGAGAGTAAATGGAAGTGGTGGAAGAGAGAGACTGCGGCTGGGGCTCACCTGTGGATGGGGCAATCAGGGAGCTGAAGGAAGAGAAGATTTGAAAACAGGATTTTGAGCAGGACAAGCAGCACACACAAAGGCCCTGAGGTAGGAATCAGCCAGTGTTCTAAGGGACAGCAAAGCCAATGTAAAAGGAGGAAAGTGGGTGAGGAGGAGAGATGGCAAGGAAGTTGGTGGGCCTGAAGGAACAGCACCAAGGCAGGGAGTTTGGATTTTATTCACTGTTTATGTTGGAAAACTCAGGCAGAGGACGGGAGACATCCAAAGTCTCTTCTCTGGATTAAGGGTAGAGATCTGAGAGGAGAACTCAAGCTTCTGCTGTGGCCTCAAAAATGGGGCACCCCCTGGGAGACCTGAGACTCAAGACCCGCTCCTGCCCCTTTCCAGACATCATCCTCTCCAGAGAAACAGCCTGTGCGGGGCGTCTCGCATCTATACGCCTCTCCAGCCTCAACCTCCCCACTACCCAGGCCTTCCCCCGGGACTCCCCAGCCTTCCCCTGCCCCAAGGCTAAAGGCCCCACTTTTATCCCTGGGGCGTTTTTTCAGATCCCCTTTGTTACCTGAACAATAAGTAACCCAGGTAGTTAGTTATAAACTCTACAGGAACAAGGAGCTGGTTGATAATTTATAGCAACATCTCAAATTTAAATGGAAAGTAAATAGCATGCTGTTAGCATTAAAGAAAACCCAATCCGGGCTGGAGGGAAGCACTCAGCCTCCTCCCTGCCTGGCTGCCTCACTCTCTCCCCTGCCCCTTCTCCCAGCTGGGTCTGAGCCCCTCTCCCCTAGGGCTCCCTGCTTGCCAGGCTTCTCTACCCTCGCTCTCCATCTTCCCCTCGTCCTCACCCTTCCTCTTGCTCCCCGCTGTCTCCGCCTCGGCTTCCAGGTCTCTGCTAGTCCCCAGGGAGCACTTTGACCTCTGCTCCCCCACTTGAATGCTGAAGACCAAGCCTCCCCCATCCCACCACCCCACCAAAGGGGCTGCTGGCCAAGAGGCCCCACCCAACCAGGTAAGATGGCCCTTGGCACCCCTTGCCCCCATCTGCACCCCAAAGCCCCCTATCCCACCTGGGCCCCAAGCAGGCCAGGCCCAGCCCCACCCCATCCAGGTCGTCCTGGGTCTGGTGATGCCTGGCCCTTTGCCCCTCCTCTGCAGCACAGAAGCCCTTTGCCCTCCTCTTCCTGCCAAGTCAGGGGGCCTGGCTGCTCCCCTGCCCCCTGTCCCGGGCCTCAGGAGGCTCCCGGACACTTCTGGGAAGGCCAGGGTCCACCGGCCCTCCCCCACTGCAAGCCGGGATCAGGACCTTGGACAGAAAAGAGATGGGTCCCCACACACTGAGCCACCTTGGAGCGGTTTCCTGAGCTCCTGGGTTTCCCTCCCCTCCCCCCCCCCCCGCCCCAGCCCCTGACAGAGCTCCTTTCCTACCCTAAGCCTCAGTTTCCCTGTCTGTGAAGCAGGACTCTCAACAGCTACCTCCCAGGACTCCTCTGAACATTATGGGCCATTTTACACAGGAAGTCTCAACAGCAAGCAGTAAAGCCTTGCAAATATGCAGCTGTGGGGACAAAGGCTATGGAACCTTTAGAGAAAAGTGGTCCCTGTGGCCCCCAGCTCCCACTCCTCCCACCCCAGTGTCCCCATCCTCCGCCCCCACTGGGTGGGAGGTTGGTTGGCCCAGGCCTCTCCAGGCCACCGTCCCTACAAGTTAATGATCACAGGCCTTATCAGAGCCTTTTGCCGTTTATAAATTTATAAAACAAAAGAGAAATAATAAAGTGCATGGGTAATTAGTAACCAGGTCAGCTCTGCTGAGGAGAGGGGAGGCATCAAGCTCAGGACCCACCCAGTTCTCACCCAGGAGATGGGGAACCAGCCAGCAGATGGGGTACACGACAGCAGAGGGGGCACACGACAGCAGAGGGGGTACAGGATGAACGGGGAGACTTTTAATGCAGCCTTTGGGTCAGGTGAGGGACCCCTGGCCGCACAGGAAAGAGGAGTGGCTCCCACCCCCAGCCTCCATCTATCTGCCTCAGGTAAGAAAAACCTGGGCTTTCCCAGCCTCCAAATGCTTGAGTCCCTGGGGGGGCCAGGGAAGCCCCCCAAAACCCCAGGCTTAGCCCACCTCCCTAGTGGTGCTTCCTGGTCCCTCCAAGCTACAATCTGAGCATTCGACAGCCAAGTTAGGGTCTGGGGAGTACAAATGGCCCTGGTGGCTAAATTTTCCACCACCTCCTGGCTCTCCAGGTGTTTAAATTGTGGACCCTCGCACTTTTCCCTCCATCCTGGAGCTTCCCTAGGGCGCATACATCCCCACTTCCTGAGGCCGGGGCTCAAAGCCCGGGCGCGTGGGAACTGGGGCTCGGCAGAGGGGCAGAGTGGGGCAGCGTGGGGCAGCAGCGGAGGGCGGCCCGGCGGGCTCCTTCCTGGGTGCTGGGGGGGGTGCTTACTGCAGAAGGGTCTCCACCACCGCTTTCTGGTGGGCCGCCTCCTCGGGGCTGAGGTTCTCCAGCTCCTTGAGGATGGGTGGTGTGAAGTCGTCCCCATCGTCGTCCGTCTCGTCCTCGGAGCCCCGCGTCTCCCCCAGCCCATTGGGCAGCTCCGCCAGCTCCCCTCGAGCCCCGCCGCAGCTCTCGCCCTTGTCCAGGGGGCCGTCTCCAGCCAGCAGGTAGGGTCCCGGCTCGCCCAAGGCCTGGATCAGCGCCTCTTTGCTCAGGCCCGACTCGAGCAGGGCCGCCAGGAGCTCTGTCTGCAGCTGGCTCAGTTTAGAAACCATAGCTCGGCCACCACTGCGCCACGCGGCCCGGGCCACCAAGCTGGCCGCCTCCCCCACCCACCGCGCAGGCTGTCTACTTGCCGGTCGGCTGGCAGTCACAAACCCGGCTCCTTGCACCCACTGCCCCCCCAAACCCCACTAGCCAAGCCCTTGGGCACCCCCAACCCCCAACCCTGGCCCCAGAGGCCAGTGAATCAGGGCCCCTGCCTGTTCTGTTTACATTGGAGCTGGGGAAATTCTCCAAGGTTCATATTTATCCGTGTGCTTAGCGAAGGGACTGAACTTTGGACTTCAGCCCTGCAAAGAGCAGGCCTCATGGCAGCCCAGGAGCCATGGCCTTCGGCGGGAGCGGGAGAGGGGCGGGGGAGGCGGAGGCGGCCTAGGCAGCCGGGATGGAAGGTGCTGGGAGCCAGGGAGGCCACAGAGAGCAGCTCTGGGTCCCACCCCCAAGGGCCTTGTAGGGGTGTCAGGCCGAGGCCTGGGAACATTAGAAAAAGCCTTTCTTTCAAGAGAAGCAGCAGGAAGTTCTAGGCTACTGCGCCAGCTCCCAAGGGCAGAGCTAGGTCACCGCCATTTTGGGACCCTCTCGCCAAAGCCAGGCCCAACCAGGCCTGCCGGTAGGAAATCTTAGTAAAGCTACTGTGCACCAGGGACTCTCCTGGGTCTGAGATGTGCATCTTCCTTGTATCCTACTAGAAACTGAGCATAGGTACAGGGATTACCTCCATTTTACACGGGAGGAAATCCATGCTCTGAGAGGTGGAACAACCCCCAAAGCCAGCAAGAGACAAGACTTGCAGGGGGTGGGACTAGGTTGAAGAGAATGAGGCACTTGTCCCAGCTACAAATTTTGAGGGGCACCCAAAAAGACTTTAGCAATTGAGACTTCTTTGTGCTATATATTTTAAAAATTAAAATCAAAATAAAAACCCAAAAGAATGAAAAGCATATGTCTACCCAAACCTTCTACGTGGGTGTTCACAGCGGCATCATTCAGGATAGCCCAAAAAATGGGGGGAAAAAACACAAATATCCATCAACAGAGGAATGGATAAAATGTGGCATATCCATGCGGTAGGATATTATCAAGCCAGGTTTGTGACCCACGCCTGTAATCCCATCTACTTGGAAGACTGAGGCAGGAGGATCACAAGTTCAAGACCAACCTGGTCAGCCTGTGAGGTGCCCTGTCTCAAAATAAAACATGAGCAGTGCTGGGGATGTAGCTCAGTGGTGGAGCACTTGCCTAATGTGCACAAGGGCCTGGGACAGTCTCTGTACTGCCACAAAAGAAAAGTGTATAATCCTGAAACACGCCACAACATGGATGAACCTTGAATAATACACTGTGCTACGTGAAAGAAGACCATCCCAAGAGGCCTCGTTCCATTTACATGAAACGACCAGAGTAGGCAGAGCCACAGATAGTAGCTCCATGGCTGCCCAGGGGCTGGTGGGAGATGAGAATGGGCAATGGCTGATTCATGGGTAACAGAACATTCTAGAACTGATTGTGGTGATTGTTGTAGGATTCTGGAAATATATTAAAAACTGCCCAGTTGTACATTTTAGGAGGCCAGATTTGAAGGCATGTGGCTTGATTTTTTTTAATTAATGTAAATAAATCTGTGATGAACAAAATATTAAACTTTTAAATAAAGACAGGCCCAACCCTCACTCGCCTCACCCAGCCCTTCCCTCTTCCAGCCATGCGCCTGACAGCATTCTTCAAGGGAGAGCACCCTGAACCCCAGAACAGTGAGCATACACCATTTCTTAGAGAAGCAGTGATGCTGTGGCATTTCCAAAGGGCATGGATCTTTCAGGGGTCTGCAGAGCCAGGAGCCATCACCTGGAAAAGTCCCAGAAAGCCAAGCCAGGAGGGCAGAGAAGAAAGGCTGGTTAACTACTGTCCCCTCCCACGCCCAGGGTGCTCCAGGGAACTCTGCCCCTGAATTAACGTCATTTTTGCACAGGATTTATTAACGTCCAATATCCTTGACCCCTGTGCTGTCCAATACAATAGCCACCAGCCCCACGTGGCTGTTGAGGACTTGGAACATGGCTAATGCCTCTGATGAAATTATAGTATTTTGGATCTACAGGATTTTTGTGCGGGGGGACCGGGAATCCAACTCAGGACCTCACGCTTGCCACTGAGCTAAATCCCCTTGGATATACTGGTTTAATGTTTAAATTTTTAAAATTACACCAGGTGTGGCAAGATTGTAATCCCAGGCCTGGAAACTGAGAAAGGAGGATCAAAAGAGTTCAAGACCACCCTGAGCTACATAGTTACATTATACAGTACATCGTATTGTCTCAACAATACAAATCAAGCTAGACAAGGTGGCACATGCCTATAATCGCAGCACTTGGGAGACTGAGGCAGGAGGATCACCACAAGTTCAAGGCTGGCCTGGGCTACATAGTGAGTTCAAGGCCAGCCTGCACCAAATAGTGAGAACCTGTCTCAAAAAAAAAAAAAAAAAAAAAAACGAATAAATAAATAATTTAAAGTAGCTAGGTGTGCTGGCACAGGTTTGTAATCCCAGCTACTCAGGAGGCTGAGGCAGGAGGATGGCAATTTCTAGGCTAAACTGGGCAACTATGAAAGACCCTATCTCAAAAAAAGGGCTTGGGGCCGGTGAGATGGCTCAGCGGCTTAAGCGCCTGCCTGGCAAGCGCGAGGGCCCGAGTTCGACTCCCAGAACCCACATACGAAAAAGGGCCGGTGATATCGCTCAGCGGCACGGGCGCCTACTGGCGCTCGAGGTCCTGAGGTCAACCCCCCGGTACCCACAAAAAAAAAAAGGGCTGGTGAGGTGGCTAGGGATATAGTTCAGTGGTAGAGTGCTACTGGGTTCAAACCTCAGTACCATACACACAAAAATATAAGTTTAAAATAATTTCAAATTATATTTAATTTCATTTTATTATAAGTATAGTTTGTTGGGGGTTTTTTTGTGGGTACCTCCTGCCTCAGCCTCCTGCCTCAGCCTCCTGAGTAACTGAGATTACAGGTATGCACCACCATACCTGGCTCTTTTTACCTTTTAGAAGGTGCTACTGGAAATCTTTAAACTACATGTTAATTTTACTTTGTATCTATGGGTGAAGCTCAGTAGTACAGCACTTGCCTGGCACACACAAGGCCCTGGGTTCAATCTCCAGCACCACAAAATAATAAATAAAATTATATATGTGGCTGACAGTATTGGGCAATATTACTCTATGATTTACTTATGCATTATATTGACCATTTATGACCTGCTAGAACATTAGCCCTGCCATAATCCCAGCACACACTGTAATCCCAGCACTCAGGAGGCTGAGGCAGGAGGAACACCTGTGAGTTTGAGGCCAGCCTAGGCTATATGGTGAGTTCAAAGCCAGTTTGAACTGCATAGCAAGACCCTGTAACAAAAAAAAAAAAAAAAAAAAAAAGGAAGAACATTGGCCCCACCAAGAAAGAGCTTTCTTCTGTCTTGTTCACTGCTACATTCCCGGAGCCTAGTGCATTGTCTCATGTATTCGTAGTAGATGCTCAATAAATATCCATTAAATGGGTAGCTCATTTTCATTGCAACTCACCGTGTGTTGTGTTTTTTGTTTTGTTTGAGGGGAGCGGTGCTGGGGGTGGAACCCAGTGTGCTATATGGTTCGAGAGTTTCCCTCAAAGGTCACATGTCTGAAACTTAATCCCCGTTGCAGCAGTGCTGGCAGCCAGCTGGGTCCTGAGGCTCCGCAGTGGGGATGGGTGGGTGTCCCCCCGGAGTGGGTCAACTCTCCAGAGAGCAGACCCCTCACAAAAGCTCCTTTGCCCTTTGCTCTCTCGAGCTCACCCTTTCTTGCCCTCCCGCCTTGTGCCATGGATGATACACTAAGAAGATTCTCTTCGCTGGATGCTGCCCCTCTGGCTTGGACTTCCTAGCCTCCAAAACCATGAACCAAATACATTCTACATATTTGGGGATTCTGGTTACAGCAGTCGGCAGGAGACTATGACGCCGTCACACCCAGTTCTGCTCCACGCTGTAGCTGTGCACTGAATTCTCAGAACAGCTCTGAATGAGGATCTGCCGCCATCCCAGCCACAGGGGAACAAAGGGAGGCTCAGAGCGGTGAAGGGTGACCCAGAGTCCCTCAGAGCCATCTTCTCCCTCTCCACGCTCATTCTCCCAGCCTCTGGTAACCACTCTTCTACTCTGCTTCTATGGCATCAACTTTTTGAGCCTCCCCATGTGAGGGGGACCCTGCGGTGTTTGTCTTTCTGTGCCTGGGTTAGTTCTCTTGCACAGCGGCCCCTAGTCCCACCCAAGGGAGGCAGCTTGCTTTCTTGAGAATCACCCGGGGTCTGGTCTGTCCCAGCTGGTGGCCGCAGCCAAGTGAGTCCCACGTCTTTCTTGGCTCGCTAGAAAATGGAAGTATGGATCTCACAGGATTGTGTGAGACAACTTTCTGTAAAGAGCATGATGCAGAGATCCCAAACTTTCTAAGTTCAAGGCACACATAGTGTCTCAGTCATTTTTTCATGGTGTCCCTAACCATCCACCCCCCAAAAAAAGCAAACAGCCTGGTGTGGTGGCACACCCTGGGATTAGACTGGACACTACCACCTTCGTTTCCTGCTCCACGATCATTTCCTCGTGGCACTTGCTCTTTTTCACTACAATGACGGTAAACTCCGCTCCGGGAAGCTGTGACCTCCTGGAGCCGCTTTATCGACCGGTCCCGCTGTCCACCACCTTGAGCTGGTAGTTTGCAGGGTGCCCGGCAGGTGTCGCTGTGTTCCTGTCACAATTTCCCTCCGCACGGTTTGGAAACTGCGGACCTGGGGGCCAGTCCTGTGTCAGTGGGTAGTGTAGTCCGTACACCGAGGCCTTGAGCTGTTGGCGAGGCAGCACGACACCGGCTTCTCCTCGGCCTTGGGAAGCCCAGGAGGGCTGGCCCTTCAGCCAGACGCGGAGCTTTCTTAGATTCAAGGGTCTCTCGTCCTTCACAGATGTGACTATCAGGGGAGGCAACGCCCGGGCCCAGCTGTATTCAGACTGATAGGCGCCTCCCTCCCCACTACTTTACTGAAAAGTTACTGGAATATGTGATTTTCATCCATTTTCTCATTTAATATCTAACAGTCTCACGAGGTAAGTGCCGCATGTGTGTGTGTGTGTGTGTGTGTGTGTGTGTGTGTGTACATATGTGTGTGTGTGACTCGGGATTCAGCCTAAGGCCTTCACACAGCTATAAGCCCAGTCCTTTTTATTTTTCATTTTGAGACAGGGTCTCACTAAGTCATTAAAATGCCCAGGTTGGACTCAAACTATAGCTCCTCCTGCCTCAGCCTCCCAGAGTCCCAGGTTTACAGGCATGTGCCATCACAACAGCTCAGAGTCTGCTCCTACCCACTGAGTTCTGTCCTCTTGGAGCTTTGGCAAAATCTGCATGAAGATGGCAATGCCAGCGGGCAGAGGGTGAGCTCTGGGAGGCTGAGGCAGGGGGATCACAAATTCAAGGCCAGGCTAGGCAATTTAGCAACTTAGTGAGACTCTGCCTCAATATTAAAAAAAATTTAAAAAGATTTGGGGATGTAGTTCAGTGCAAAGACCTTGGGTTCAACCCCTAGCACTGCAAAAATAAACCAACAAATAAATTAATTAAATATAAGTAATAAATAAATAGCACAGACTCTGGAGTCAGACTACCTGGGTCAGAGCCTAGGTCTGCCACATTCCAACTGTGTGACCTTAGGCGACTTGCTTAACTTGTCTGTGCCTCAGTTTCCTCTTCTCTAAAATGGGGGGTTACTACCTACTTCTTAAGTTGCTGGAGGATTAAGGAAGTAAAACCTGAAGCATGGTACCTGACACACTGCAAGCACTCCCACCACTGAGGGATTCTTATTGCATGATTATTAATGACTGCTCTACTCTCCTTGGCCACATTGGATTTGGGGGGGTGCCGGGGATTAAACCAGGTCCTCTGCACTGAGCTATATCCCCAGCCCCTGTATTTCTTACTGTTTATTTTAATACAGGGTCATACTAAGTTATTAAGTTGCCCAAGTAGGGCCCAAACTGGAGATCCTCCTGCCTCAGCCTCCTTGAGTGCTGCGATTACAGGCATGTGCCACCACATCCAGGTGTGTTCTCATCTTCTGCAAAAGAGCTCCATATGAGTGTCAATGCCATCCATTCCACCTGGTCCTTAAGCCCCAGTTCTGGGGTTCAAGGCCATCGGTCACCAGCCAGACCTCTCAGTTTGCCTCTCTGGTCCAGAGCAGCTCCTCTGGCCCCCATCCACCACCCACTCCCGCTCCCTGCCCACTTCTGTCAACCAGTAGAGCACTGGAGGCCACCACCATCCCTCCCTAGAGACCCAGTTATAAGCATCCCTTCCCAGTCCACGTTCAGCGACACCAAAGCAACTGCGCTAAATTTGTACACCACGGAAGTGACTGGGTGGGGGTGGGGGTGTTTGTTTGGCAGGTTGATCCTTTGTTGTTCAGGAAACCAGTTGTTCAACAATTCCTAGTCCTCCCACGTGAGATGCCCCCCATTCCTGATAAGCTCTGGGAACAAAAGGACCTAGGTTTCAAACTCAGCTCTGCACTTACAGGCTGTGACTGGGGGGGTGAGCTACATCTCTCCATGCCTGCTTCTCACCGCAATTAAGGGCTGATTGCAACACCTACCACGGGGGTTTTCTGAGGGTTAAAGGTGGCATCGACACTTGGCAAAGTGTCTGGCATTTTCACTCAGGAGGCATCAGCTGCTGAGAATGCTGATGATACCCAACGGCCCCACTCAGACTCCTCCTCCAGGAAGCCTTCCCTGACTGCCCCACTGACAGGGATCCTCCTGCCACCCCCAGGTCCCGAGCCCTTGCTTTGATCCCATCAGCTCCCCAAAACCTGTGGCATCTGTGTTCCTCTTCCTAGATTTCTCATTTCCCACCCTTGGCCAATCAAGTCAAGAAGCTTGGAGTTTCCTCCGACTTCTGTTCCCCCACACCAGCGCCTCTTACTCGTGGCTGAATTCTGCTGCAGCTGTGTCTCTCAGGGGAGCCCTCTTCCTCTGTTTCCCCGGGCCATTGTCCCCAGCCCTTCCCACCGGTAGTCCCTCCTTCTACCACCCAGCTGTCATCCTGTCTTTTTTTTTTTTTTTTGTCTTTTTGAGACAGGGTCTCACTATGCAGTTCAGGCTGGCCTTGAACTCACTTTGTAGCCCAGGCTGGCCTCGAACTCACAGTGATCATCCTGCCTCAGCCTTCCGAGTGCTGGGATTACAGGAGTGCGCCACCACACCCGGTACATCTTCCTGTCTTGTCGTCACGTTGAAACATCCTCTCACCCATAGACCATGCGCTCATGGGGACAGGCACCACAGTGGAGTCACACTGCATGCCCAACACTGCCTGGCACACGGCAGGTGCTCAACAAATCCTCCTGGATCGAATGGATGGCACCCCGCTGCCAGAATGTCCTTCCGAAAGCTCAAAGCCACACCCCTGCTCGACAACCTTCCACAGCTCGCAGTTTTCAACAGTATTACTTCCCAAGGGCAGGAACCTGGTACAACTCGCATGTTTTTTGCCATATTTGCGTAGCATTATCTACTTAGTAGTTTTGCTCCTGTCAGCTCACTTTTTCAAATTAAATAAATATTTTAAAACAAAAGCTTTATATAATTATAATAAACCAAAAAGTATTCCTTGCTATAAACAGAAAGCAGTTATTAAAGAGCTAGGTATGTAGCTCAGTGGTAAAGTAATTGCCTAGCATGTTCGAGACATAGGTTCCATACCCAGCACTACACACACACACACAAAAGAAAAAAGTCATTAAAACATGAAAATGAAGTAGCACTCTCTCTTGCTTCTGTATCATACTAACGCTCTAAGCCTGAGGCCTGTCCTCTCTTTCTACAAAGAAAATTAGCCACTTTCCAGTTACCAGAGGGATGGTAAAGATAGGATCAGCACAAAAGTACTCAGGAAGCTGAGGCAGGAGGATCACAAGTTCAAACCCACCTAGGCTACATAGCAAGTTCAAGGCCAACCTTGGCTATGTAGCAAGACCCTGTCTCAAAAACTAAATAAATAAAAGATAGACTAGCATCTAACTGAAATTTTGTCCTTGACATAAACACTTTCAAAGGAACTAAAAAGATAGTGTTCTCAGTATGTGACCAAATCATCACATGCGCCACCATTTGGGGAATACGGCAGGATGAAATGAAATTTGAGTCTCTACCTGGGGATGTAGCTGAGTAGCAGAGCACTTGCTTAGCACGTGTGAGGCCCTGGGCTCAATCCCTAGCACCACAGGAAAAGAGGAAGAAGAGAAAAAGAAGAGGAAGAGGAGGAAGAAGAAGAAATGTAAACAATTCTATTTGCCAGGCACATGGTACACACCAGGCACCGTGGTGCAGACCTCCCCAGCTACTCAGGAGGCTGAGGCAGGAGGACCACTTGAGCCTAGGAGTTCAAGGTCCACTTGGGCAACATAACAAGAGCCTGTCTCAAAAATAAAACAAAAAAGTTTTGTTTTTTTTTTTTTTTTTCAAAGCCCTAGCCTGGTTTTCAAAGTCCTCCTCACCTTGAATTTTTCCAGACTCATCTCCTTGCACAGCCCCTAAATGCCCAGGTCTCATCTAACTATTTGCCATCTCCAGAGCTCTCACACATCTGTGCTTTTTTACAAGCTGCTTTCTCTACCTGAAATCTTCCTGGTCAGAGGTCAGAGTCTCCAGTGGATCCCTGCAACTCACCGAAACCTGAGCCTCCAGCAGCCAGTCTTCCCTCCTTACTGGGACGCAGCTGGCAGCACCAGAATCCCCTGGCTTCAAGGTCCTGAATCTTTTTTTTTTTTTGTACCGGGAATCAAACTCAGGACCTCACACTTGCCAGGCAGATGCTGTGCCACTGAGCTAAATCCCCAGCCCAAGGTCCTGAATCTTAAAAATACACATTGGTGGGTCTACATTCAAAAATGTTGTTTTAGTAGGTCTGGGGTGAGTTGCTAAATGTGCATCAAAGAGCAGAGAAGTGATAGCTGGGTATGGGCATGGCAGCGCCTGGAATACTAGCACGAGGGAGACTAACGCAGAAAAATCACAATTTTGAGGCCAGCCTGGGTTAGATAATGAGATCCTGTCTCAAAAGCTAATTTTCAAAGCAAAGAATTGAATATTGTCCTCTCTAAAACAGCAAGATATGTGTATAGTTAAGTGCTTGAGAAAGATGTGGAAGGACATACTCCAAACTGTCAACGTCAATTATCTTTGACAGGGAGGTATGCATTAAAAAAAATTAAAAACAATAGCAAGGCAAGGGGAAAGAATTAAAGAGGACTCAACAAGACATTTCATGTATCATGAAGTGATTTGGTTTATGTGTCTGTATGAACCATAGCAAGCCACATGGATACAACTGCAAAAATTGTACCCGTGGTTATCTCTATGTGGTGGGATTTCAGGTCACTTTTACTTTCTTGCTTATTCATTTCTGTATTATTTGAGTAGTTTTAACATGAACATTTATGTATGTCAGGGAAAAACAGTTATCTTTATTTGGGTAGTATCTCCTCCCATACCCTTCAAAAAAAAAAAAAAAAAAAGAGCAGGCAGCTCCCCCCACCCAGTTCTGTTCCCTGTCACAGGTGTTTGTCCCTGAATCTCCTCCTAGCTATGGGAACACAGATGGCAAGAACCACGATCCGTCTCTTCCTGCACGTCCAGCACTGACACTTCCAATGCCTTAAACTCTGTACACAGCGCATTCCCAGGAGATACTCGTTCAACGGAGGACAACTGATAATGTCTGAACGCTTTCCTCACGATTGCCTGACCGTGTCTTGTCAATCCAGTGAGATAGTAAACTCTGGGAGGACAGGGACAAACTTGACCTTCCTTTTACTCCTCTTGCCCCTACCCAGCTCCTTTGGGGGGCGGGGTGTTTGCTTGTTTGTTTTGGCTTTTTGAGACAGGGTCTCATTATGTAGTTCAGGCTGGTCTTGAACTGTGAAGCCCACGCTGGCCTCCACCTCGCGGTGATCTTCCTGTCTCAGCCTCCTGAGTGCTAGGATCACAGGCATGTGCCACCATGCCCAGCTCCAGCTCTTATTTGGACACACAGTAACCCTGAACGTAAAACCAAGACCGAAGCCAGGGTGAAAAAACGATCTGTACGAAGGAAGAGACCAGAGACGGCGGGCACCTGTCTGTTTTAATGTCATCCTTTTCTTCAACAGCAGAGGGTGCGCTATTCCTGTACTGCGAAAGTGGCCCAACCTGCCTTAGCCTAAAGAATTCCCAGAGTTGCCGGGCAGGCGTGGCAGCACACGCCGTTAATACCAGCACTTGGGAGGCTGAGGCAGGAGGATCACTGTGAGTTGGAGGCCATCCTGGGCTACATAGTTCAAGACCAACCTGAACTATATAGCAAGACCCAGTTTCAAAAAAAAAAAAAAAAAAAAAAAAAAAAAATCCCAGAGTCGTGGGGTTAAAAAAAGAAAAAACGCAGATTCAGATTCCAAGGACTCACCTCCATTGTTCCTGAACCAGACTCATGAACAAACACCTCAAGCAATGCTCTCAGGAGCAAGCCAGTCACAGAACTCTGCCCCCAGCATACAGGGTGCCCGTGAGCTCCTGCCTGGGAGGTGTCTACAAGACTAATAGCCTGGTTCCACCCAGCAAAAGCCCAGGGAAAGCTGTGATACAAAAGATGTTAATCAAAATGAGCAAATTTAAAAAAAAAAGTGGCAGGAGCTCCTAGTGCTAGTTGAGGGCATTGCCCAGAGGGCAAACTATTGCCAGCGCTGTTTTGCACCAGCTGTGTGAACTTGAACAGTCCCTGGGCTTGTTTTCTCATCAGTTTCTACCACTTGCGATGCCAAGAGTTTTGCCTGACACAGGTGGGAACTTCAAGGACTCATTGAGGTGGCAATGTGGCATCAGGACTGCTTGCTGCCTGTGAAATCCAGCCGCCTTGCCTTGGCCCATGGAGCTGGAGGGGGCCTGCTTGTCAGTCCCCTCCTTCTGCTCTACACCAGGGCTGCCCACCAGTTGGGCCCAAGGCCCCTCAGAAACACAGAGCTCCTCCTTGCCCCAGAGCCCTTGACTATCCTGTCTTCTCAATCTCTTCTTCCAGTTAGTGACTCCTTTTATCCTTCCCCCCTGCCATGGTGGGAATGATTGTGATTCCCCAGATTATGTGTTGAAACCCAATTCCCACTGTGTGGTATGAAGAAGTGGTGCATTTGGAAGGTGGGGTTCCTGCCCTTATAAAAGACACCCAAGGGAGCTCGTGTCCTTCTGCCATTGAGATTGCACCAACAAGGCGCAGGTGGCCCACACCTGTAATCCCAGCCACTTAGGAGGAGGACCACAAATTTGAGCCCAGCCTGGGCAACCTAGCAACTTAGTGAGACCCTATCTCAAAATAAAAATTTCTAATTAAAAAAAAAAAAAAAAAAAAAAAAAAAGGACAAGGGATGTAGTTCAGTGCAAAGGCTCTGGGTTCAATCCCCACTAACTTAAAAAAAAAAGTTGCCATCAGAAGAAACAGGGCTAGGGGGCTGGTGAGATGGCTCAGTGGCGTAAGCGCCTGCCTGGCAAGCACGACGGCCCGAGTTCGACTCCCGGAACCCTCATATGAAAAAAGGGCCGGTGATATCGCTCAGTGCCAGGGGCACCTGCTGGCATGCGAGGTCCTGAAGTCGACACCCAGTACCCACAAAAAAAAAAAAAAAAAGGAAGAAACAGGGCCTCACCAGATACCCCCGCCTCTAGAACTGTGAGAAAGAAATGCTCTGTGTTTCTAAGCCATCTGGTGTACAGTATTTTGTTACAGCAGCCTGAACAGATGAAGACATTTGCTACAATTTGGATTTTAATTACCCCCCCTCCTCCCCAGGCCACGTGTTGAAGGCCTAGTCCCCATCCTGGTGTTATTAGAGGAGGGTGGAAACTTTCAAAGGCGGGGCCTGGAGGGAGGTCTTTAGGTCATTGGGGGTGTGGCCTCGAAAAAGATTGTGGGACTCCAGCCTTGTCTTCCTCTCCCCCTCCCCAGTGGCAAAGTTTATTCAAGAAAGCAAAAATGAAGAGTGAAGAGAAATTGGCTCTGCAGAGCAAGCTTGGGCCGAGTAAATAGAAAAAGAGGGTAAGAGCAAAAATAAGTCCATGCTGCATCTGGGAAACAGTGTGGGCTATCGCAGATAGGTATGACAGCCTCTTCTTCCTCTCTTTCACTTCTCAGCCATAAGGCCGGCAGCTCTGCTCTGCCACATGTGCCTGCCATGATGTACCACAAGCTGAAAAGTAGCGGGACCTGCAACCTCTAAAACCATGAGCCAAAACAAACCTTTGCTCCTTCTAAGTTGGTCGGCTCAGGCATTTGTTGTACAGATGGAAAGCTAACCCAACATCCTGCTTCTCACCTTGAACATCACCTTCCACAAAGCCCTTTCCGATGTGTTCTGCCCAGTGTCTGCGCTGAATTTGGTTCTTTACAATGCTTTTTAACATTCACGGTTACATATGAGTCTCCTCCATCAGCTGGACATGCTATGGAGTCTGCTTTGTTCACAACCAGGACAAGGCCAAGCACCTACCAGGTGCTCACGAAAAGTGTGAAGAATGAATTCATGAATGACTTCTCTCTCCATCATCTCTCAAGAGCCTGTTTGATCATTTCTTTAACTCCTGACTTATCAAGCTCAGCTGGTTCTGAAAATAATAATGTGTCACTCAGGTATTAGGTTTAGGTATATATCATGTAAAAACTAAAAGTGACAATGATATAAACATGTGTTAATTTCTTCCAGAAGTAGGTAGTCTAAGACTAGTGTGGGGGGTTCTACAATGTCACCAATGCTTTTACATTTCTGCTGTTCACTGTTGACTTCTGTACACAAGTTACCTTATTGTCCACTATGGCTGCTGCAGCTCCAGCCATTACACCCAAATTTCAGGTAGCAGGAAGAGGTAGAAGGAAAGACAAAAACAATGATCAAAGCTGAGACTCTTGAGAGTCTCCTACAATACTTTAACCTGCAGTTCAGGGAACAAAGTACACTCACATGGCCTCACCTAGGTGCAAGAGAGACTGGGCAAGGTCTTTATCCCAGGCAACAAGATCAGGGTTCTGTTACTAAGGAAAAAAGAGAAAGATTCTCTATTAGATATGAACCAGGCATGGCGGCACACACCTGTAATCCCAGCAATGAGGGAGACTGAGGCAGGAGGATTGCAAGTTGAGTCCTGCTTGACGAAAGCCTGCTTCAAAATAAAAAAAAAAAATTAAAATAAAATAAAAAGAGCTAAGGAAGTGACTCAGTGATAGAGTAACCCTAGGTTTGATCTTCAGTACTGAAAACAAAACAAAACAAAAAAATGTATACTAGTCCTGAAACTGGTTGTAAATGACAATGGCATCTTTATTTATTGAGCATGTACTATGTGCTAGACAATGCCAAGCACTTATTAAATGTGTCCTGCCCAAGTAAGATTGGCCTCTGCCCCTTCCGTAGCAAGGGAAATACAGACACACACACACACACAGGAGCATACCCCACTCCACCACAAGCCACCGATGTGAGAAGTCTTTGTAATGTGACCCCGAGTAGGGATAGGGAGGGGGTGACCCTCTCTTAGCATAATAAGGTCAGGATTCATGAAATTAAATCAAAGTGCTGCAACTAGGAGGAATATGTATTTCCCATCCCGAAGATAGCAAGGAATGTTTTCAGATGGAAGTTCATTTTTTTGTGGTTTGAGACATGTTTGATTTTAACTCTTGAGAGCCACAGTCTGGCTTGCAACGCCCCACTGTTCCAGCCAAGCCCCTAACAGAGAGCAGCCCCCCACCCTGTGCCCTGGAGGAACCAACAGATGGTGAGACCAAAGTCGCCCTGTTCCTTTGCAGGTCAGCAGAAACTCAGAGAAGCAAGGCTTTTGACTCAGCAGGCTCTGGGAACCGTGTACTTTGCACTTTACAAAGAAAGAATCTGTTGCTGGGTATGGTGGTACACACCTGCAATCCTAGCACTCTGTAGGGAGGCTGAGGCAGGAGGATCGTAAGTTTGAGCCCCACCTGGGGACTCTACAACTTACCAAGATGCTGTCTCAAAATAAAAAGTAAAGGGCTGGTTTGGGATTTAGCTCATTGCAAAGACCCTGGGTTCATACCCCAGTACCTAAAAAAAAAGACAGTAGGGATCTGAGTTGTCATTTTTACAGAGATGGGTGATATTTCCAGACTGGAGCTATGGTTTGGGGATCATAGGGATGGTGTCCTCCTAAGCAAAGCCCTAAAACCCTAGCAGGCTGGATCCAGGCATGGAGCAGGGGTCTGAACAAAGACCCCTGTACTAAAGCTTAGCAAAGAAACACTGCTCTTGCCAGACTCCCAGGGTCACATGGACTTGAACAAAGGGAGATCAGGGCAATCTGTGTAGACTAGAGGGGCTCCCTCAAACATTTTTGCCCATATAGGACTCCCACAACCTTTGCATGAGAGTATAAATACTGTGTGATCAAAATATATGGTGAGTGTTGAAATATTTAAAAATGTATGACAGTAAAAGACAGAGTGCCATTGATAATACCCCTCTCTTTGAACATGATTATCCCATCATTCTTGTCACTTCCCGTAGCAGTTCTGGAAGATCTCTTTCATGAGTGTCTCTACAAAGTGTGATAAAAAAAATACAGTGAATGCTGCTGTTGAGTGCCACTCCATGGAAAGGCAGCCTCGTTAAAAACATTACGATATGTCCTCATTTACTTTATTCACTAGATTTATCACTTCTGGCTCTTCCCCAAAATCAAAATGACCATAAAAGGTAAATTTTTTGGTTTTTTGGTGGTTTTTCTTTTTGTTTTTGTTTTGTCTTTTTGAGGGCTTCACTATGTACTTCAGGCTGACCTTGAACTCATTTTATAGCCCAGGCTGGCCTCAAACTTGCAGTGATCCTCCTGCCTCAGCCTCCCAAGTGCTGGGATTACAGGTGTGCACCACCAGACCTGGCCAATCTTTTTGAATTGAGTCATGACAGTTCAACAAAAGACACTCACCAAAGGGAACTTCCAGAAAGTAGCAAAAACAATGGAATAAGTGTGTTCAAAGTGAGGGGGAGTATTTTAAAGGGGATGAATTGGGGCGGTGAGATGGCTCAGCGGCTTAAGCGCCTGCCCGGCAAGCGCGAGGGCCTGAGTTCGACTCCCGGAACCCACATACGAAAAAAGGGGCCGGTGATATCGCTCAGCGGCACAGGCGCCTGCTGGCGCGCGAGGTCCTGAGGTCGACCCCCCGGTACCCAAAAAAGAAAAATAAATAAAAAAAAATAAAGGGGATGAATGGCAATGTGTCTTTTACTGTAATAAATTTTTTTAAGCTTTAAACATTCCCTGTATCTCTCAATCTCCACTTAGAGTAAGCCCCAAGACTGAATGTCACTCCACGTGAACCTGTGAAAGTGTTAGTTCAGGAATAATTTGATTTCAGAGCAAGAAAATGATGTTGCTAGCAGCTGAGATAAAAATTGTCTTGTGTATGGTATACACAAAACCTTGATTCAATCTCTAGCACCTCAAAAAAAGAAAGAACAAGAAAAGAAATTCAGACCTGTTCAAAATTTCAAGAAAATGAAAGTGTTCCATTAGATGCAGATGACTGGAACCTTCTACAAAGAGTTTGCCAAATTCAAGGTTAAAGCTACAGTCTTTAACCAGACTGCCCTGCCAGTCACAAGTTTGGGGGTTCCCAGCTGGCTTCACTTAAGACCAGCTGGCTACAAATTTGGAGGTTCCTACTAGCCCTCCAGATTCAGTTAGTCACTAGAATGACTCCCAAAACTAAGGAAAGCTCTCTGCTTATTACTACAGGTTTTTTATAACAAACAGACACAAACCGGGCATAGTGGTGCATGCCTGTAATCCCAGCACTTGGGAGGCTGAGACAGGAGGATTGCGGGAAGTTCAAGGCCAGCCTGGGCTATATAATTAGTTCAAGTCCAACCTGAACTGTATAGCAAGATCCTGTCTCAAGAAAAAAAAAAAAAAAGGGCTGGTGAGATGGCTCAGTGGCTTAAGCGCCTGCCCGGCAAGCACAAGGGCCCGAGTTCGACTCCCAGAACCCACATACGAAAAAGGGGCCGGTGATATCGCTCAGCGGCACGGGCGCCTGCTGGCACGCGAGGTCCTGAGGTCGACCCCCCGGCACCCACAAAAAAAAAAAAAAAAAAAAAAACCTTAGTCACCAGGTTCCAGCTACAAGGTGTGACAACACCCAGATAGAACGGTCAGCCAGAGATGTTCTCCTGGGCCTTGGGTATCCAGGGACATCCCTGGAGCCAGACTGTATCAGCCACATGGCTGATATCTAGTCTCCAGCTGCGCCTACCTCACGTGGAGGAGAGACCCACGGTGGCAGGTTTTAAAGCGCTCACTGCTCACTGTAAATCACACTGTTACTCTGTCTGGCAGCAAAAACCCCAGAGGAGAAAAAGACCCAAATCTCTGATCAGGCTGCACATGCACAGGGCCGGCCTCTCTTTGGGTAAAGTTGACTCTTTGCCTTTTTACCACTGCTACCCCCCGCTTTAGCCCTGCATTGTGTCATGCAGCTTTGAGTAGGGGTCAGTTAGGATGTTTTCAAGTGAACATCAACACAAGCACAAAAGTCCTGAAGCCCAATTCCCCAGGAAGAAGGCCGCATGACGACGGAGGCAAAGGTTGAAGCAAGTGCTACCGCTGCAAGCCAAAGGTCACCAGAGACACAGAAAGTTGGAGCAGGCAAGGAAAGGTACTGCCCTGAGGCTTTCGGAGACCTCAACTCAGGTTGTGCATGAAAAATGATGTGCACATGGCAGCGACGTGTTGCAGCCAGAGTGGTCACATTGGGGACGTGTCAGCAGGTGGGCACACCAGCCCTGGTGATTGTGCCTCACCAGCAGTCCCTAAACGGCTCATAAGAAATTTGTTTTGTTTGTTGCTGCATCAGGGATTGAACCGAGTGCCTTTCCACTATGTCTCCAGCCTTTTAAAAAAAAATTTTTTTTGTTTTTGTTTTTGTTTTTTGAGACAGGGTCTCATCAAGTTGCTAAGTTGCCCAGGCTGAGCTCAAACTTTCAATCCTTCTGCCTCAGCCTCCCCAGTAGCTGGGACTACAGGTGTGCACCACCACACTCTGCCTGAGATATTTCTGAAACCATGCAGACCTCTGTGTGCAATCTCCTTGCTCACAACACCTATGAGCTGCTGCAGAGCCACAGCTGATCTTCCACTGAACACTGTGGACAGCGTGGCCTGATCCTTTCCTGTGCATGCCCCTGGGTGAGCAGCAGTCTAGGCTAAGAGCAGTGGGGAGAAGCAAATCCTTGGCTTCTTAGCTTCCCACTAAAAAAAGGTGACTAAGAACAGATGCAGGCCAGGTGTGGTGGTGACACACACCTGTAATCCCAGCACTCGGGAGGCTGAGGCAGGAGGATCGCTGAGTTTGAAGCCAGCCTGGGCTACACAGTGAGTTCAAGACCAGCCTGCACTATATAACAAGACCCTGTTTCAAGAAAAAGAACAATTGGATCCTTCATTTGCTATTTGTAATTGCACAGTAATCTTTTAAGTGCTGCAGTTTGGGCAAAAGGCTTGAAGCCTTAAAGCACATGAAATTTTGATCTGAAATTTGGAGTAGCTTTGTCTACAGGAAAATAGTTATCCTACAAAGACCGAGTGCAGTACTGAGTTGAGAGGGGTGCAGACCTCAGCAAAGAAGGGTGTGGGGTTAGGGTGGCAATAAAGACGCAGACTTCAGCAAAGGCACAGAATGTAGGAGGCGGGCTCACCCGAAGGCTGGCCTCTTGGATGGCCTCAAGATGTCAGCCAAAGAGAGGCTTAGTAAGCTCCACTGGCTGTGCTGTGATCCGGAAAGGAGCTGGTGTGGATAGGCAGCCTCAGATGCAGGCTGCTGTGGATTGGCCTTGACCTACAGTAAATATGCACGTGTGAACAGCAGGGGTCTCAGACGCTGCATCGACTGGAAAGCAGTCTCATTTATGGCAAGGATTTAATGAAAGGAAAACAAAATATTTTTACATAATGCTGGATGTTAATAACTATATCGCTGTTTGCTACTTTTAATATTCAAGATAGATGTAGGCAACACCAAGTTCTAGAGAAGCTTAAGGTCTAAATGGTTCATGCCAGTCACTGAATTGCAGTGCTGAAGATAAAGTTTTAAACATAGAATATTCTGTATGGGTGAGCTCAGAACCAAGTTAGGAGATTATTGATTGGTATGGTACCACTGAAAATTCTTTACTTCACAAAAGGGTATCAGGGTCTCAAATACCACCGTCTGAGGGAGAAGGTACATCACAGTGCCCCATGTAGCATGCATGGTGATACATTAACTTCCTGCAGACAGATGTCTTCCAATTTAGTTGAAGAGTGCAGGTGATGTGAATAGCACTCTGATGAGGCTAAAGTCACCACCATCTTACAGATCCATGAATTTCTAGAGTTTTTGCTACATGTTGTATTTGGCAATAGCAACTACTGGGTTCTAGGAGCATAAATTTGTACACAATAACTGCCTTCTGGGGGAGTATGAGGCAAGTGTGATTACCATAGGTGCTTTATTAACTCTCCAGGTCTCTTAAAAATTAAGGCACACCATAGACTTAATGTTGAATTCATTTGACTTTTGAGAAGCTCCATTAGTCATATCCATTCTTTTATTTTTTTTTAATGTGGGTACTGGGATTCGAACTCAGGACCTCACGCTTGCCAGGCAGGCACTTATGCCGCTGAGCCATCTCACCAGCCCCCTGTCATATCCATTCTTAAGAGAGACACTTAGGCTGCAGCTTCTGAAGGAATCTACTGAGGCATTAAGAACATTTCTGACTGTGAGGGAATAAAATAAACTGGGAAGAACTTTAATTTTGTTGAACTCTTGACCTTATAAGAACAAGAGATTTGGCTCAGAGATTAGATTTTTTTTTCTTTTTTTGGTCTTTGGGCATTAAAAAGTAATTTAATATATAGACTTTATTTTCTCCATAGGTGTTTAATAAGGGAAGAAGATTTATATTAAAATGGGGAATATCAATCTTTTGCTGGCATTTTTTTTTTTCTGACCTTTATTCGGATGATTTGTGTTAAGACTGTGTAATCGAAACATTCATGGAGCTGAGTCCTATGGCAGAAATGGGCACCTCATGGGCCTGGTAACCCTGAGTTTTACAAACAGATTCATTGTGGTATAATTGATTAAATATAATTAAAATGTAAAAAAAAAAAAAAGAAAAGAAACAGAACAAAACAAAAAAAGTAACAATATTTTAAAAACAAATACGCAAGTCATTAAGACTCTATGTCCCCTCCCTCCTCAGCCTGTCCACCCTGGGCCAGCTTACACCTCGTATTTCCTCCATTGCGGAATGAAGGAGGCGGATGGGCAGAAAATACTCAGAGGGGTCAGCCTCGCTCCCGGTGGGCGGCGATCTCATCCGCACCACTAATTCCACCGGCCTGGTCTGCCCCCCCCCACCCCCGCCGCTGTGGCTGCAGTGCGTGTTTACCAGAAATCCAACACCCGGCCTCAGACTGGGACTCTGAGTGCCGCACCTACAGCCACGCGTCACACCTGTCGCCTACAGCGGCTCCATCTGCCAGTCTGATCGCGACCATTTGCATCGCCTCCGCCCTGCAGTGCGAGTACGCGCGCGCATCTCTTGTATTGCCTTTTGCCCTTTTGAGAGTCTAGAGATGAGTAGGAAATGGAAAAACAAAAAGGCTAAGACTGTGATAAGAAAGGTAGCTCTTGAAACAACTAAAATAAAGCTAACATTACAACACATGGGGGATCTCTAGCTTTGATCAGAATCCTCAGTCTTATCGCCCTAAAACTGCTCTATCTGTAGCCTTCCCAGGGCGAGCGGAGCCCAACTAACCTATCCTGTGTTCTTTGGGCCAGACTCCTTAGCTTATCCTTGACCCCTCACATTGTCTCATATCCTATACTCCACTGGCTTGTAAATCAACAAAATTTTCCCCAGAATTAAAAACAAAAACAAAACAGTCCCAGAGTTGGGTGGGCTGGATGATATATATCATTAGGAGACCAGGTTCTCTCTACCTTCCTGCTCAGCAGTCCAAAAGATCGGCTTCACTGAGGCCTAATTACCCTCATGTTCACAAAGTGGCTGCCACTACTTACTGAGACACTGGCCTCCTGGGGACAGGGGAAACTACTTGCCTCCAAAAGCAACCCCTTCTTTGTATCTCATTGGCCCACTAGCCAAGGCCTATCTCTTAATCTATCACTGGCAATAGGGGGTGAAAGCATCATGATTGATTTAGGCTAATGGTTCTCAAAGCACAATCCCAGGAATACTAACGTCAGTCTCCCCTGGGACCCAGCCTTATTTCCAAAGAGCTGGATCAGAAATCTAAGAGTGTCCCAGTGAGCCCAGATTTTATAAGCCCTCTCTTATGGCTGTATCTAGATGTCCCCCCCAAGCCTCATGCCGTCATAGGTGGGGCTTTGTCAGAGGTGGCTGAATCTAGAGTGTGTGATGCTGGGATTAAGGGTGTGTGGTTACTAAATCAGTCCACTGACTGGTTTGGTGCCGCCCTAATCTTGGTAGCCTAGATAGAGTATAAACGGGGCAGAAAGAAGCTCCTAAGGCCCCTTGCTTGCTTTGCTACCTTCTGCCCACCATGAACTGTTTCTCCTCTGCAATGCTTGTCTGCCATGGCACCCTGCCTTGGAGCCAGCCAACTATGGACTGAAACCTCTACAAACTGTGAGCCAGATAAACCTTTCCTCCCTTAACTCTGGGCATCAGGTATTTTGTCTCAGCAATGAGAAAAGTAATTAAGACACCATCCAAAGATCCTGGTACACTGTAAAATTGAGGAACCATTGCCTTAGAGAAAAGACTGGTTTTGGGGGAGGAGTTTGGTAGTGCTGGGGATTGAACCCAGGGTCTCGAGCACGCTAGACAAGGGCTCTACCACTGCCACCTCCACAGTAGGACAGAGGGCTTCTCAACCCATCCTTACAGTGCAAGCAGGAAGGTGACCTTGGATGTGGGGGAGGCAGTGTGGCGGAGGTGGGAGTTCCCTCTGCAACAGCACCACACAGAGCTGGAGATGGTAAGAGTCTCCTCCCCTGCAGTCCTGCAGAGGAAAGGGGTAAACCCCCGGGAGGGAAAGCAAGTCTCCCAACATGTATTATGTCGCTGGATCTCACAGCTGTCCTTTACGAGGGGAGTTATTCCATTCCTTTTTTTTTTTCAGTACAGAGGATCGAACCCAGGGACACTGTACCACTGAGCTACACCCTCATCTCTTTTTATTTTTAATTTTGAAATAGGGTCTTGCTAAATTGCCATGGCTGAGGTTGAACTTGTGATCCTCCTGCCTCAGCCTCCCCAGCAGCTGAGATTACAGATGTGCCACCACGCCAGCTTAAATTGCATTTCGAGTGGTAGGGACACAGGGGTTCAGCAAAGAGGCTGCACGCTGTCTGGTCCTCCCATCTACGCCCCATGAGACATCCAATCCTTCCTTCAGGGACCTACTGATAGTAGGACAGGGAGAGCAAGTGGCAGTAGAGAGGAACATTTTGTGTAGATAACTCTAAAACAATCATAAAAGCAACTAAAAACTAGTGTCCCTTTTGTTGTTGTTGTTTTGTTTTGTTTTATTTTTTGGGTTTTTTGTTTTTTTGAGACAGGGTCTATGTAGACCAGGCTGGCCTCAAACTTACTAAACCAGTGTACTTTTTATTGTCACCATGCAAAAGCTATTCTAAAATATGTCAGTGGTAAAATTCTCTTTCCCAAGTTCTACAGGGTCTGAATATTTGCTGTACTTACTGTTGAGTTTTAATAATATGTATAAAATAATAGTGTAAACATAAAATACAAAAATATAAAATAAGTAAAAATGTAAAATATAACACAAAGCTAGACATAGTGGTATATCCCTATAATCCCAGCACTCTGGGAAGCTGAAGCAGGAGGATCCCAAGTTCAAGCCCAGCCTGGACAACTTAGCAGTTTAGCAAGACCCTGTCTCAAACAAAAAATAAAAAAGGGTTGAGGATGTAGCTCAGTGGAAAGGCCCTGGGTTCAATTCCCAGTACCACTTGATTTATTTATCGATAGATAGATAGGTAGATAGATTACAATCCAAATAACATAAAAGTCACACTTTCTGATATCTTATGTTGCAATAAACATCATAATCTGCATGGAAGTTAATTTGGAGAATTCCCATTTGTAGAGCTGGTCCCTGACACAGGTGGAATCAGTTATGGGTGTGATGATCTCAAGGTAAGTTTATAATAATACAGTATTGCTGGGCACAGTGTATGACTGCAGTCCAAATGGTAGTGCATATTCCTGCATTTAAACCGTAGATATAAAAAATGATAGTAGGGCCGGTGAGATGGCTCAGTGGCGTAAGCGCCTGCCTTGCAAGCGCGAGGGCCCGAGTTCGACTCCCGGAACCCACATACGAAAAAGGGGCTGGTGATATCGCTCAGAGGCACGGGTGCCTGTTGGCGTGCGAGGTCCTGAGGTCGACACCCCGGTACCCACAAAAAAAAAAAAAATGATAGTACAGGTAGCCCTCTGTATCTGCAGGTTGAACATCTATAGATTCACCACTATGGTTCAAAAATTATATTTTAGGAGGACCTCAAGATGGCGGATGAGTAAGAAGCAGGCAGCGAAACTCTCTCTAAAAGTTACCATTGGAACACGGGAATATAGCGACCCGGAAAGCGCAGGAGGGGGGGAGATGCCTCCCCGAAACCCAGAAAAGTTCTGAAGCGCAATCTGGGACCCCCGGCACCAGTGACGGGTGACTTCCAACAAAGAAGAAGGAAAGAAGGAGCAGACCGCACACGCGCACCTTCTACTATCCCGGGAGTTGCAGCACCGCGGAGGCTCAATTCTACGGACACACGGTGGCAGCTGGCGCCCAGGGAGCCCCCACGGAGGATCCTGAGACAGCGGCGGGGCAGGGGAGCGGTGGAGAACAGCGCTGACCGGGGGTGAGTGTCTCTCAGCCACAGCTGCCCCGCGCCAGAGAGCGACCGGCCGGGCGCCATTGTGGGGGGTGTGGCGAAACTCAGAGCGGCTTGGAAACTGCTCTGGGAACTTGTGCTCCGGACAGGACAGCACGGGGCCTCTCAGGCCCACGAAAGTGTGCTGAGGTCAGCAGGTGAACGAGACTGGACTCTCAGCCACACCTGTCCCGCGCCAGAGAGCGACTGGCCCGGCGCCATTGTGGGGGGCGTGGCGAAAAACCAGAGTAGCGGGAACCAGTGCAGGGAACCCGCGCTCCGGACAGCACGCTGAGCCTCTCAGGCCCAGGGATCGTGAAAGGGCGCTGAGAGCGGAGGCGAGCTAGACTGGTCTCTGCCTGAAAGTACGCGCCTCTGCTCACCGCCCGCCAGAGGGCGCTCCTGGCTTACTGGGACGGACCTGCACAGAACAGGACTCTGTCACAAGGTACCTGCCTACAACAGAGTCAACACCTGGAACTGATTCTTTTTATTTTTTTTATTTTTATTTTTATTTTTATTTTATTTTTTTTTCTCACTGATTTGTTTTTTGTTCTGGCGAAGGGTTTTTTTGTTTTTGTTTTGTTTTGTTTTGTTTTTTGGTGGGGTTTTATTTTTGATCTGTCTGTTTTATTGTTTTTATCTTTGTTTTTGTTTCTGTATGTGTATTTGCTCTTTCCTTCATTATTCTCTCTGGTTTTTTATATGAGTGTAAACAGCGCCTCTAACTTCTTTGTGATTGTGGTTGTGATCTGTTCTTCCTTTTATCCCTTCCTTCTCTTTTTACCACCTGTCCTCTGCACTAGTGTCCCAATTTTAGTGGGATCCCTCTTGGTCCTCTAACCTTACATCTAATTCCTTCCTCTTCTCCCAATACTCTATTTCCTCCTTAACTCATTTTAAATTTAAACTCCTCAAGGAAAAATTGACATACATAGGACTTGTATACTGCATATAATTTTTCTGGTGTGTTTTAGATTTTGTTATATAACCGCAACTCTATACAGCTAAAAGTGGTAAATAACTGGTTAGCTCAGTCTGTCATTTTTTAGGCTGTGTTTGATGTTTTAGTTAACATTATAGCCAAATGTGAAATAATTGTTCTAAACATCTTTCCTTCCTGATATTTCATGATTGAGATTGACTAAGGGACACAGAAAATACAGTGGCACAGTACCAAAGAATCAAGGACTGGGCCAAACAGGTAGCAACTTCGCATACCCAACGAATTGAAGAGGTAGGATCTGGCAGAAAGCTCAAAACCTAAAAGCAAGCTCCACTTGGAAGATACTGCAGAGAAGTAGTCATCTTCTAAAGATCTTAAACACTAGCAATAAAGTAACCTACTATAGGTAATTTGCAAACATCACCCCAGGAATTAAAGAAAGAAAAAATGAGACGACACTTAAACAAGATGCAACCACACACATCCAATTCACCAAAGGCAAACCTAGGGAGCAACGAGGTGGGACAATCCGAAAGCCACCCACCTGGCCTATCTGAAGTGGTAACAACAAAGCAACTGAATGAGGTTCTGGAAAAAATTAAAACAGAAGTAATCTCACAGATAACTGCAGAGATAATGTCTACAATGAAGACCATGCTTAAGGACACTATAGCTGATACAGACAAAAAAATAGATGAACTTAAGAAAACTATAGAAACCATGAATGCTCAGCATAGGAAAGAAATGGAATCCATAAGGCAGATTCAAGCAGATATCCAAGAGATAAAAAATTCCATTGAAAGTATTTGTAGCAGAATAAGCCAATGCGAGGACAGGATCTCAGATATAGAAGACAGGCTTGCAATTAGTGATCATGAAATGGAAAAATTCTTAAAAATAGCAAGGGACCATGAAAAATCAATTCAGCAGCTGCTAGATGACTCAAAGATAAACAACTTAAGAATAATTGGAATAAATGAAAAAGCAGGAGATAGCATCAACGACATTAAAACCTTGTTCAAAGACATAATCAGGGAGAACTTTCCTGGAAGAGAAAAGGAATTTGACACCCCTATAAGTGAAGCTTTTAGAACACCAGCTAGACATGATCAAAAAAAAACTTCAGCCAGACATATTATAGTCAAGATCCCAGAAATTCAACAGAAGGGCAGAATCTTAAAAGCTGTTAGGGAGAAGAGACAAATCACCTATGAAGGAAAACCCATCAGAATCACAGCTGACTTTTCAGCACAAACCCTCAATTCAAGAAGAGCTTGGGGCCGGTGAGATGGCTCAGCGGCGTAAGCGCCTGCCTTGCAAGCGCGAGGGCCCGAGTTCGACTCCCGGATCCCACATACGAAAAAGGGGCCGGTGATATCGCTCAGTGGCACGGGCGCCTCCTGGCGCGCGAGGTCCTGAGGTCGTCCCCCCGGTACCCACCAAAAAAAAAAAAAAAAAAAAGAAGAGCTTGGAATGATGTATTGCAAGCTCTAAAGGAAAACAATTTTCAGCCCAGATTGATGTACCCTGCAAAACTATCTTTCAAAATTGATGGAGAAATAAAATACTTTCATGACAAAGAACATCTGAGAAAATTTATGACCACCAAACCAGCACTCCAAAACGTTCTGAAGGACATTCTAGAAAGAGATAGGAACCCCAACAGAAGGAATCCACCAGGCAGGGCAAATAATTAAATAGCCGGAAAGCGGAAAAACAAAGAGTGGGAACCAACAACAGGAAAATATCATGACAAGTCAATACATATCAGTTTTAACCATCAATGTTAATGGTCTCAATTCACCAATCAAAAGGCACAGACTGGCGAAATGGATCAAGAAGCAAGATCCAACAATATGCTGTATACAAGAAACACATTTAATTCAGAAAGAAATTCATAGACTGAAAGTCAAAGGATGGAAAACAATACTCCATGCCACAGGAACCCAGAAAAAAGCAGGGGTAGCTATTCTTTTTGCAGACAAAGTGAACTTCAAGCCAAGAAGGATTCAGAGAGATAAAGACGGTCATTACATCCTTGTAAAGGGAACAATCCAAGAGGAAGAGATAACGATCATAAATATATATGCGTCAAATACCAATGCACCCAGCTATATAAAACAAGTACTAAAGGACATGAAAAATCAAATAAGCACTAATACAATTATATTGGGAGATCTCAATACTCCACTGTCACAAAAAGATAGATCAACTGGACAGAAAATCAATAATGAAATAGTAGAACTGAACCAAACTTTTGAACAAATGGACTTAGTAGATGTCTACAGAGTGTTCCATCCCACAACATCAGAATACACATTTTTCGGGCCGGTGAGATGGCTCAGCGGCTTAAGCGCCTGCCTGTCAAGCACGAGGGCCCGAGTTCGACTCCCAGAACCCACATACGTAAAAGGGGCCGGTGATATCGCTCAGTGGCACAGGCGCCTCCTGGCGCGCGAGGGCCTGAGGTCGACCCCCCGGTACCCACAAAAAAAAAAAAAAAAAAAAAAAGAATACACATTTTTCTCAGCTGCACATGGGACGTTCTCCAAAATAGACCACATACTAGCTCATAAAACCTGCTTAAGTAAATGCAAAGGAATTGAAATTATCCCATGCATATTATCAGACCATAGTGCAATGAAATTGGAAATCAATGGCAAAAGATCCCACAAAAACTCCCTAAACACATGGAAATTAAACAGCATCCTCCTGAACAACCAATGGGTCACAGATGAAATTAAAGAAGAAATTAGTCACTTTCTACAACTGAATGATAATGACAGTACAACATACCGGAACTTATGGGATACAATGAAAGCAGTCCTAAGAGGGAAATTTATAGCATTAAATACTTATATCAGGAAAATAGAGCAAGCGCAAATAAACAACTTAAGGGTGAACCTCGAGCTTCTAGAAAAAGAAGAGCAGGTTAAGCCAAAAGCCCGTACAAGGGAGGAAATTATAAAGATCAGAGCAGAAATTAACGTATTGGAGAATAAAAAAACAATACAAAGAATCAATGAAGCAAAAAGTTGGTTCTTTGAAAGAATAAATAAGATTGACAAACCCTTATCCAACCTTATTAAAAAAAGAAAAGAAAAGACTCAAATCCATGCAATTGAAAATGAAAAGGGTGATATCACGACGGACCCTGCAGAAATCCAGAAGATCATCTATACCTATTTTGAAAATTTATATTCTACTAAGATGGAAAATGCAGAAGAAATGGGCAGATTCCTAGATTCGTATGAATTACCAAAGCTAAATCAAGAAGATTTAAAAATCCTAAATAAACCAATATCAACCAATGAAATTGAAGATGTAATTAAAAACCTCCCAACAAAGAAAAGCCCAGGCCCTGATGGATTCACTGCCGAATTCTACAAGAAATTTAGAGAAGACCTAACGCCCCTACTTCTCAAACTTTTCAATGAAATTGAAAGGGAAGCAATACTCCCAAATTCATTCCTGGAAGCAAGCATTACCCTGATACCAAAACCAGAGAAGGACCCAACTAAGAAAGAGAACTACAGGCCAATCTCCCTAATGAACATAGATGCAAAAATCCTTAATAAGATACTGGCAAACAGAATCCAACAAATCATCAAGAAGATTATACACCATGACCAAGTTGGATTCATCCCAGGGATGCAGGGATGGTTCAACATACGTAAATCAATAAATGTAATACAGCATATTAACAGAACCAAAGACAAAAATCACATGATCATCTCAATAGATGCAGAAAAAGCTTTTGACAAAGTCCAGCACCTTTTCATGATAAAAACCCTACAGAAAATTGGAATAGAGGGTCTTTATCTCAATCTGGTAAAAGCTATCTATGACAAACCAACAGCCAATATTATACTAAATGGCCAAAAACTGAAAGCCTTCCCTCTAAAATCAGGAACAAGACAAGGATGTCCACTGTCCCCACTCTTATTCAACATAGTTCTGGAAACTTTAGCCAGAGCGATTAGACAAGAGAAAGAAATAAAAGGAATAATGATTGGAAAGGAAGAAGTTAAATTATCATTATTTGCAGATGACATGATACTCTACACAGAAGACCCCAAAAACTCCACTAAAAAACTGCTAGATTTAATAAGCAAATTCAGTAGTGTAGCTGGATACAAAGTCAATACTCAAAAGTCAATAGCCTTCCTGTACACAAATAACAAACTTACTGAAAGAGAAACTAGGGAAACAATACCTTTCACAATAACATCCAAAAAAATGAAATACCCAGGAATCAACCTCACGAAGGATGTAAAAGACCTCTATACTGAAAACTACAGTACTCTGAAAAAGGAGATTGAAGAGGATATCAGAAAATGGAAAGATATCCCTTGCTCCTGGATAGGAAGAACCAATATAGTGAAAATGGCCATACTTCCAAAATTGTTATACAGATTTAATGCAATTCCAATCAAAATTCCAACAGCATATCTCACAGAATTAGAGAAAACAATCCTAAAATTCATTTGGAATCAGAAGAGACCTAGAATAGCAAAGGCAATTCTGGGCAACAAAGGCAAGGCAGGGGGCATCACAATCCCCGACTTGAAATTATACTATAAAGCTACTGTGATAAAAACAGCGTGGTACTGGCAAAAAAACAGACCTGAAGATCAATGGAACAGATTAGAAGATGCTGAAACAACCCCAGACATACTAAGCCACCTTATCTTTGACAAAGGTGCCAAACACATTCACTGGAAGAAAGATAGCCTCTTTAATAAATGGTGCTGGAAAAACTGGCTCTACACATGCCGAAGATTAAAACTGGATCCATATCTTTCACCATGCACTAAACTAAATTCAAAATGGATCAGAGATCTAAATATTAAAACAGAAACATTAAATCTGCTGGAAGGTAGGATAGGTAAAACCCTGGGAGACATTGGTGTAGGCAAAGACTTTATGAATAAAAACTCAACCACACGGGAACTATCCCAAAGAATCAATAACTGGGATCTCATCTTATTAAAAAGCTTTTGCACAGCAAGAGAAACCACCAACAGAGTGAAGAGACAACCCACAATGTGGGAAAAAATGTTTGCCAGCTGTTCCTCAGACAAAGGATTACTATCGAGAACATATAAAGAACTCAAAAAAATCAGACCTCCCAAATTTAAAGACCCACTCCAAAAATGGGCATCTGAGATGAATACACATTTCTCAGATGAAGAAATACTAATGGCAAACAAATATACAAAAAAATGTGCAACATCACTAGTCATTCGAGAGATGCAAATTAAAACAACACTGGATACCATCTCACCCCAGAAAGAATGGCTACTATTAAGAAATCAACTAATAACAAATGCTGGAGGGGCTGTGGGGAAAAAGGAACCCTTCTTCACTGTTGGTGGGAGTGTCGACTGGTACAGCCACTGTGGAAGTCAGTGTGGAGATTCCTCAGAAAACTAGGGTTGGAGGTCCCATTTGACCCAGCTATTCCCCTTCTGGGCATCTTCCCAGAAGAATTAAAAACATCATACCACAGCGATATATGTGCACCCATGTTTATAGCAGCACAATTTGTAATAGCCAGATCTTGGAAACAACCCAAATGCCCATCAACTGAGGAATGGATAAGAAAGATGTGGTATTTTTATACAATGGAGTACTATTCAGCCATAAAGAAGGATAAACTGGAGACTTTTATAGGTAAATGGATGCAACTCGAGAAAATACTCATAAGTGAAATAAACCAGAAGCACATGTGTAAGCATCGTATTATCTCTCTAGTATGAGAAACTGAAAGAGTAAATAAGATCCAAAATGTACAATAGACATGGTGAATCAAAAAGAAACTGGTCAAAAGGAAAGAGAGACTGGAATAGGGAAAAGAAAGAAGGGAAAGGGAAAAAAAATTGTATATATATATATATAAGATGGTTAAGATAGATACACTACCATTTTTACTTAGTTCATTGAAGAGTAAGGTTTGTGCCAATAATGTTTGGACAATTGAATGCTAATGTCTGGTGTCCTGAATAACTAACTTAAAGATAGTAATACGTAATGTATTAACCATTGTTACCCTCCTATTATGTTGGTTTGAAAATTTGTTCTTCTTTTGATTTGTTTTGTTTTTTCTTCTCTTTAAAATAAAAAAAAAAAAATTATATTTTAAAAAATCAGGGGCCGGTGAGATGGCTCAGCGGCGTAAGCGCCTGCCTTGCAAGCGCGAGGGCCCGAGTTCGACTCCCGGAACCCACATACGAAAAAGGGGCCGGTGATATCGCTCAGTGGCACGGGTGCCTGTTGGCGCGCGAGGTCCTGAGGTCGTCCCCCTGGTACCCACAAAAAAAAAAAAAAATCACATCTTGGGCCGGTGAGATGGCTCAGCGGCATAAGCGCCTGCCTTGCAAGCGCGAGGGCCCGAGTTCGACTCCCGGATCCAACATACGAAAAAGGGGCCGGTGATATTGCTCAGTGGCACGGGTGCCTGTTGGCGCGCGAGGTCCTGAGGTCGACCCCCCAGTACCCACAAAAAAAAAAAAAAAATCACATCTTACTGAATATGTATAGTCCTTTGTCTTATTTTGGTTTTTTCGAGTCAGGGTCTCACTGTATAGTTCAGGCTGGCCTTGAACTCACTACATAGCCCAGGCTGGCCTGGAACTGACGGTGATCTTCCTGCCTCAGCCTCCTGAGTGCTGGGATTACAGGTATGTGCCACCACGCCCAGCATTCAGACCTTTTTCTTGTCATTATTCCCTAAACAGTAGAGTATAGCAAGTATTAAACAGAGCATTTCCATTGCATGAGGTATTAAAAGTCATCTAGAAATGACTAAACATGTATGGGAGGGGGTGCAGAGGTTCTATGCAAATGCGTGTTTATGTGAGGACCTGAGCATCCACGAAGTATGGTCTTTGTGGGAGTCCTGCAGCCAAACTCCCGCAGACACGAGGGACAAATGCATAGTGACTCCAGTGACGCAGAAACAGAACTTACCCTGCTTCCATTCCGCCATGCTACGTGAACATTTGGTGTCTTATTTGTGTTTAAAATTTCTAACAGTGAAACCGAGCAGTGAGGTGTGATACTTTTATTTGGTTAAATTCACACATGAAATAGTTTCAGCCGGTGAGATGGCTCAGTGGCATAAGCACCTACCTGGCAAGCGCGAGGTCCTGAGGTCGACTCCCGGAACCCACATACGAAAAAGGGCCGGTGATATCGCTCAGCGGCATGGGCGCCTGCTGGCGCGCGAGGTCCTGAGGTCGACCCCCCGGTACCCACAAAAAAAAAAAAAAAAAGAAATAGTTTCACTGAATTTAAATCATATCCTGAAAATTGAAATGTATTCCTCTCTCCTAATGGTTTTTTTTTTTTTTTTTTTGTGGGTACCGGGGGGTTGACCTCAGGACCTCGCGCGCCAACAGGCGCCCGTGCCGCTGAGCGATATCACCGGCCCCTTTTTCGTATGTGGGTTCCGGGAGTCGAACTCGGGCCCTCGCGCTTGCAAGGCAGGTGCTTACACCGCTGAGCCATCTCACCGGCCCCCCTCTCTCCTAATTGTTAATTGATTTTGAATGAAAGAATGAATCAAGAACAGGAGGATCACTACTGATGATTTACATGATTGATTCTGAAAATATTCATATTATCTAGAGGAAGGGAGGGTTTTTAACGATGTCAGATGCAGTCCTTGGCCTATCTGAAGACTGTTTGCACATCGGGGTCTTGAATTCTGTCCTCCTAGCTAAATGGCCCTGTTCCCTTCATCCACTCCTCAGAGGACATGTTTCAGACAGAACACTTCTCACGCTCTGTCACCTCGAGAGTTCAAAGGCCACGGGGACCTTCAAAGGCCATGGCGTCCAGGGCTCTGAGCTGTGCAGGACAGGATCAAGCACACCTGTGACAACACGCTGGGCCAGGACTCACCCTGGCTGTGGCCAGGTGACTTAGGGCAAGTCCTTCTCTAAGCCTCCTTCCTCATCACTACAGTGTTAAGGATCTTTATAATCACCTGGGATTAATATGAGGATTAGATGAACTAATTTATTATTATCTCACAGTGATTACTCACTGCTTCTTTTCCTCTCCACCTTCTAAAGGAAGAGGATTCTTCCTGACTCAGCTCCGTACTTATCCATTACTTCTCAGCAATGAGCTACATGTTGTAAGAAAAGTAGCAAGAGATTCAGAGAGCCGAGTAGAATTCCTCCTCAGGGAGACCACTTGGGACAAGACAGAATGTTTTCAAAAGCATTGCTCACGCTGGCCAGGTGTAGTAGCCCATGCCTATAATCCCAGCACTCTGGGAGGCTGAGGCAGAAGAATCACAAGTTCAGGGCCGGTGATATTGCTCAGCAGCACAAGCGCTTGCTGGCAAGTGCGAGGTCCTGAGGTCGACTCCCGGTACCCACATTTTTTTTTTTGTGGGTACCAGGGGTCGACCTCAGGACCTTGCACGCCAGCAGGTGCCTGTGCCACTGAGCGATATCACTGGCCCTTTTTTCGTATGTGGGTTCCGGTAGTCGAACTCGGGCCCTCGCACTTGCCAGGCAGGTGCTTATGCCACTGAGCCATCTCACCAGCCCCCTTGGTACCCACATTAAAAAAAAAAAAAAAAAAGAAGAAGAATCACAAGTTCAAATCTAGCTTGGAGAACTTAGCAATTTAGTGAGAACCTGTCTCAAAAAAAAGATAAATATGCAATGGTGTGACATAGCTATTCCATTTGTAAGAAAATGCCAAAGGGAAACAAAAGCCCACGTCCACACAGGAGTTATACACAAATGTTTGCAGCAGTTTTATTTGTCATAGCTAAGCATCAGAAACAACCCAAGTGACCATCAACCCGTGAATGGATAAGCAGAATGTGGGCTACGTATACTGTGGAATACTACACATCAACAACACCAAACATGAACTATGGGTACATACATACAAACACAGTGACTCTCAAAATGATGCTGAGTTGGAAAGAAGACAAAAAATGAGTCCATGCTTCTGATCTTATTTCTATAAAATTGTTGAAAATGCAAATTCATTTGCAGTGATAGTAGACTGACTAGTGGTTACTTGGGAACAGAAGGAGGCTAGAATAGGCAGGAAGAAGGGATTACCAGGGTCAGGGAATTTTTAGGAGTAATTTTTAAACACATCGTGTGTCACCTAATGACAAGATAGTCTGTGAGAAACACATTATTAGGCAATTTTGACATTGTGCAAATATCATACAGTGCATTTACACAAACTAAGATGACTACGCCTAGTGACAGAATCTCACTGGATGGCCTTTTTTTTTTTTTTTTTAAGGTACTAGGGAATGAACCCTGGACTTTTGCACTGAGCTACATCCATAGCCTTCTTTATTTCCTATTTTGAGACAGAGTCTCAGTCACTAAATTATTCAGGCTGGGCTGGAACTTGTGTTCATCCTGCCTCAGCCTCCCAGAATGCTGAGATTATAGGTGTGTGCCACCACACATGGCTGACCCTTGTCTTATATACTTATAGTCCATCAATGACCAGAAGTTGTTATGTGGTATGGGACTGTATTAATTATCTTGATTATGGACATAGCTTCACGGGGGAATACTTATGTCAAAACTTATCAAATGCCGGGCATGGTGGCACACTCCTATAATCCCAGCACTTGGGGGTCTGAGGCAGGAGGATCGCTGTGAGTTTAAGGCCAGCCTGGGCTACCTAGTGAGTTCAGGACCAGCCTGAACTACGTAGTGAGACCCTGTCTCAAAAAACCAAAAAACAAAAACTTATCAAATAGCTCACTTTAATTGTGTAAGTGTATTGCGTGTCGACTATAGTTAACACAGCTCTTTTTAAAACCCCTACCCCAGGGGCTGGGGGTCTAGCTCAGGGGCAGAGCACTTGCCTGGCATGCTCAAGGCCCTGTGTTCCATCCCTGGCACTGAAAGCAAAAAAAAAAAAAAAAAAACTCATTCTGGTATTTTTTGAGAGCATGAAAAAAGCATTTTTTGTTGTTTTTGTTTTCTTAATGTGGGTACCGGGAGTTGAACTCAGGACCTCACGCTTGCCAGGCAGGTGCTTATGCTGCTGAGCTATCTCACTGGCCCTCTGTTTTTGTTTTTGAAACAGGGTCTTACTACCTAGTCCAGACTGGCCTTGAACTCGATTATGTAGCCCAGGCTGGCCTCAAACTCAAGGTGATCCTCCTGTTTCAGCCTCCCGAGTGCTGGGATTATAGGCCTGTGCCACCGCGCCCTGCGAGAAAAGTGTTTTGTTTTGGTACCGGGAATCAAACTCAGTACCTCGCACTTGCCAGGCAGGCACTGTGCCACTGAGCTATATCCCCAGCCCAAGAAAAGATTTTTAATTACTTCCAATTACATTTTTCTGTCAAGTAAGTCACCAGGCAGAGACTAGACCCCCAGAAGCCCTGGCTAGATTTGGCGCACGGGCATCACACGAAGAGCTCGGTGCCTGTCTCCTAAGCAGCTGTGACCCCGCGGCTCAGCGGGTGCCCAGGACCAGATGTGAGTGACGCGCACTGTGCATCACGGGCTTTCCCACAGTGCCTTTCCTCGCTGTGCATTATGGGCTTTCCCACAGTGCCTTTTCTCAGCGCTGCCCATAACCCTGTACACTAGATGAGCTCCCTCCCGCTCTGCAGATAAGGACACTGAGGCTCAGCGACAACGCGGTCCAGTTTCCATCCCCAGATCGGAGAATCTAAGACCCGAACTTACTGCTTCTCACCTGACCTGAGTTTTCCCCCCTGCCCCCATTTCACCAGACCTAGGTTTTATTGGCCTTGTTTACTCCCATGGAATAAATCCAGGGAGAAAACAGAGCTATTCTTCGTCCCAGTTACTTGAGGGGACAATGAATAAGGAGAAAATACATGCCAGGAGCCCTCTGATGGGCAATCTGGGAACAGCAGAGTTGGAGACCACACAGGTCTCCCACCTGCTCCTTCCAAGTAGATACTTTTTGTTTGTTTCTCTGTTTTTGAGACAGTCTCCCTATGTAGTTCAGGCTGGCCTTGAACTGACAGCGATCCTCTTGCCTCAGCCTCCAGAGTGCCGGGATCACAGGCATCCGTCACTGAGCCTAGCTGACACTTTTGTTTTTATAAATTCCTAAGGATTTTGTTTTGTGTTCAGATATTTTGGGATTATAATGCAGGTAAATGCTCTTTAAGAGAGTCATTATGTAAGAACTCTAACTTATAAAATGGATTTCTTTGTTCATTCTACAAATACATGTAGTGAGTGATAATCTTAATAGTGATTAGAACTAATTCCACACATACCAGGCACACCTCTAAGTGCTTTACAGGTATTAACAATCTTCAAAAACCAAGTATGTACCGGACACAATGGCACACTCCGGTAATCCTAGCACTCTGGAGGGCTGAGGCAGGAGGATCGCAAATTCAAGCCCAGCCCAGGAAATTTAAGGAGACACTGTCTCAAAATAAAAATACAAAAAAAGGGCTGGGGATGTTACCCAGTGCAAAGGCCTTGGGTTCAATCCCCAGTACTGCAAATAAATAAATACGAACTGAGTATTTAAGGTAGGTTCTGCTATGTCTTAGTCTGCGCAAGCTGCTATGACATAATAGCATAGATTGAGAAATTGATTTCTCATAGACCTGGAGGCAAGAAGGTCAAGGTCAAGGTGCCAGCAAGGCAGGTCCTTCAGAGGCCGCTTGGCTTGCTCCTTCTCCCTGGGTGGTTCACACAACCTCTCCTCTTATCAGATCAGAGCCCCACCCTTATGACTTCATTTAATCTTAATTATTTCCTTAAAGACCCAATCTCCAAATACCCTACCTTGGGATTTAGGGTTTCAGGATTTCAGCATATAAAATGGGGGGAGGGTGGATCATTCAGTCCAAAAGTTATTGTCCCCATTTTACAGATGAGGAAAATAAGGCACTGAGCGCAGAGAGTGGTCAACAAAATACATGCTTCTCCCTCCCCTCCCAAGTTTATAATCTGATGGGACAGACAGAAATTAAATCCCCAGATTGGACACCACCAAGGAGGGGAAGTGGAGAGAGTTGAATGAGAGGGTCAGAAGGGGAGGCTTCCCTGAGGAAGGGCTGGGTGAGCCCAAAGGCTGTACTGGGGAGGGCAGAGAGGAAAAGCCAGGGGCAAACAGGAGCAAGGTGCATTCTATTTTTTTGGGGGGGGTACCGGAAATCGAACTCAGGACCTTACGCTTGCCAGGCAGGTCCTGTGCCACTGAGCTATATTACCGGCCCGCAAGGTACAATCTAGAAGCTCAAGTGTGGACATCACTCAGAAAGCCACAGGGCAGGCAGCCGGAGAGACACATGGGGGCCGATCCTGCGCGAGTGAGACAGTTAGACTCAGCCCTAAGGCAATGGGGAGCCACTGAAGGCTCTGTGCAGGAGAGCAACATGGTCAGAATTGTAGTACATCTTTTTGGAAGGTTCTTTGTGTGGGATGAGGGCATCATGGTAGAGTGAGTGATCTCTCCTCCAGGGCTATTTTTGGTGGACACCCCGCCGCTCCAGTGACCCCACCCTCTCCTCCACCAAGGGTAAACAGCTTGGCTCACTGTCAATAAAACTTTCAAGGATGTGGATTTGAAGAATGAGGGTAGTCTCAACCACAACCAGCTGACACATTTGAGCACCTCCTATGTACCCTTCCTTTCTTTTCTTTTCTTCTTTTTGTTTTTCCTCAGTACTGAGGATTGAACCCAGGGCTCCCACCTGGTAAGCAAGTGCTGCACAACAGAGCTACATCCCCAGCACTTTTTTATTTTGAGACAAGGTCTTGCTAAGTTGTCCAGGCTGACCTTTAACTTGCAATCCTCCTGCCTCAGCCTCCTCAGTAGCTGGAATTATATAGGCATGTGCCACCGTGCCCCCCTACTATGTATCATTTCATTAACATTATTTCATTCCTTCATTCTAAGGAGCCCCACAAGGTGTGTGCAGGGACAAAGCCAAGGGCTAGCCAAGCCCACTTCCTCCTCCTGGGCAATGGCTGCACTACATTTCCCAGCCCCTTGTGTCTACAGAGGGCCACGTGCCAGGTGCAGCTGACAAGCAGAGAGCGGAGCTCCTTCCCCAGCCGGGCCACTAAACATCAGACCTGATCCTTCATGCTCTCTCCTGTCCATGTGGAAGGGAGAAAGTAGTTTAAGATGGGCACCTTCTTAAGGAAAAAAAACCCAATCCCTAAATCCCTCAGTGAGAAGAAGGGACCAGGAGCACCCACATCTGACTCTGGGAGAATGAAGTGTACCCCTTGTTATGTTAAACCAGAGAACTTTTGGCATGAAGGTAGTAAGCCAGTCCTAATTGACACAAGGGATTTGATAATATTCCCATTTCCCATAACAAAGAAACAAGGCTCAGAGAGGTTAATTAAGTAGATAGAGGTCACACAGCTCGTAAGGACAGCAGTCTTCTCTATCTACTGGGGATACATTTCAAGACCCTGAAACCACACAGTACCCAACTTTATATTTACTATGTTTTTTTTACCTACAGATAGGTGTGTGTATATATATAAGTGATAGCAGCAATAACTAATAAAATAGAACATAAATCAACATACCATTATAAATGTTATTGCAAACTTATGAATTATTTCTTTCTGGAATTTTCCATTTAATATTTTCAGATCTGGCTCAACCATGGGTAACTGAACTGCAGCAAGTGAAACCAATTACCAGGGTGACTCCTGCTATGCAGCAGGGATTTGAACCCAGCTCTGCCTGCACTAGACACCCCTATCATTTACTCTTTTCTTTTTTTCTTTAAACAGCTTTTTAAAAATTGCATGGAGAGGGCTGTTGGGTTAGCTCCAGAGTAGTGAGCTTGCCTAGCATGTGTGAGGCCCTGGGTTCCATCCCCAGCACTGCAAAAGTAAATTAAATGAAACTCCATAAAGAATGTGCACAGAGGTTCACACAAATGCTGACTGATTTGTCAAGTCTATTCCCTATTACCAAGGCTTATTCCCATTTTTTTTCTCCCACTATTGTAAGCAATTCTTCAGTGAATATCCGTGTAGTTAAAGCTTTATGCAGAATCCCTCATTGTTTCTTTAGGATGAATTCCTAGCAATGAAATTCCTGGGTCATGGTATTTTTGATTTTGGTTTTGGTTTTCTCAGTGGTACTAGTGATTGAACTTAGGGACCTTGCACTGAGTTACATCTCCATCCCTTTTTAATTTATTTTTTATTTTGAGACAGCGTTTTGCCAAGTCACTAAATTGCCCAAGCTGGGCTCCAACTTGTGATCCTCCTGCCTCAGCCTCCCAGAGTGCTGAGATCACAGGCATGGGCCTCCACGTTCAGCTGCGTGGGTTGTTTGTTTGTTGTTTTAAGGCTTTGAAAATACATTTAATCAATTAAGTCCCACACTTTGTCTGCTGCCCTTTACTGGTTTCCAAGAGTTTGGATGACCGGGAGCTACCTTGGGTTTCTCTGATCTCTGTGGTCTCCAGCGTAGGGCATCAGGGAACCAGGTCCTGCTGCATGTTACACCTACACAAACAAGCAAGGAAGAAGCCTGCTGGGCAAGCAAGACCCCAGCTGGCAGTTCTTGTACAGATGCATGCAAAGGGCTGCTTTTTCAAGACCCAGTTATCCTGTTCAATGAAATTTATGGGCCAGGCTTAGTGGTACATGCCTGTAATCCCAGCTACTTGGAAGGCTGATGCAGGAAGATTGCAAATTCAAGCCCAGCCTGGGCAATTTCACTGACAGAAAAACAGAAGCAGCTGCACCTGTGGAGCTCCCGCGTGTGAGCCAGTCCTGCCAGGAAGAAGTCAGGCAGCGCTGGGATTCAGAAAGTCTCGGATTTCAAGGCCTCTGCTCACCCCTTATTGGCCATGAGTCTTTGCATCAGTATGGATGAAGTGGAGATGGATGCCCGCGAGGCTCCAAGCTGCCTTCTCAGCATTTCTCAGCCACTGTTGCAACCTGCGTGCATGATGACAGCTGGATGAGCTGAGAGGTGCAGGAGTCTGCATGCCTCCCGCTTCGCGTGGCTTCAGAGTCCCCTATAAACCTGACCCCACCCAGCCTCGCAGCTCTTAAAGGAGCGCAGCCCTGCAGTAGGCGGGTGGTTCCTCCTCCCTGACCTCTCCTGGGCCCTGTCCACCTTGTCCCCATTTCTTCTCCTGGGTCTCTCCATGCTCCCATCTTTGCCAAGTTCAAATCAGGTTTCTGCTGGGACCTAGTAGGCGACATGTTTCCAAGTCTGTAAATGAGGGTTCGTGAGGACTCTGGGAGCTATTACAGCACATCAAGCATTCAGCTGAGCGCTTCGCATGTAGCAACCTCATAGTAGTTATTAAGTGATAATAATTGTACATATTTATGGGTGTGATGTGACAATGTGTAATGATTACATAGGAGTAATTGGAGGGGCTAGGGATGTGGCATGGTGGGCAGTAGAGCACTCACCTAGCATGCGTAAGGTTCAATACTCAGTACCGCAAAGGGGGAAAACAAGAAAAGAGAGATACGATGCATTTAGAGTATTTAGCAGAATGCCTAGAATATAATTAGCACCTGGTGGGTAATACCTTTTAGCCAGGCATGTTGACACATGCCTATAACCAACCTCAGCACTCAGGAGGCTGATTGTGAGTTCAAGGCCAGCCTGGGCTGCATAGCAAGGCTGTTGACTCCACGCTAAGAACTTGTCTCAAAATAAACAAAGAGGGCCGGGGATATAGCTCAGTGGTACAGTGCCTGCCTGGCAAGTGCAAGGTCCTGAGTTCGATTCCTGGTACCAAATAAATAAATAAAACAAAAAAATGTCCAGCTTGCTAGTGCACACTGTAATCTCAGCACTCTGAGAGGCTGAGGCAAGAGGATCACTAGTTCAGACCTAGCCTGGACAACTTAGTGACTTGGTGAGGCCCTCTCTCAAAATAAAAAAAAAAAAAAAAATCATAAACAAGGGCTGGTGGTGTAGCTCACTGCAAGGGCCCTGGGTTCAATCCCTAGTACCAAAAAATAAAAATAAAAATAAAAAAATTTAGTTCAGAGTAACTGGTACATTTTTCACCTCAGAGGTTTATCATTTCTTTGTGTCAGGAGCATGCAAATTCCCTCTACAAGCTTTTTGAAATACTCAATTAATTGTTGTCAAAGATCATCATCCTACTGTGCTATAACATTATAAGTCACCCCCCCATCACCCCTGTACCTGTTCACCATCCTCTCCCCAACCCCTTTGCCACCCCACACCCTTCTCAGGCACTGCTAACCACTGTTGCAGTCTCTATCGCTTTGAGGTCATCTTTTTCAGATTCCGTATATAAGTTAGAATATGTGGTATCTGCGTTTGTGCATGACTTAGTGCATTTGACGCAATATTCTCCAGTTCCATCCATGTTGCACCAAATGATAATTTTTCATTCTTTTTTATGGCTGAATGACATACCATTGCCTATACTAGGGATGGGACCCAGGGGTGCCATAGCACTGACCCACATCCCCAGCCCTTTTAAATTATTTTTTAAATTTTGAGACAGGATCTTGCTAAGTGGCTCAGTCTGGCCTGGAACTTGTGATCCTCTTGCCTTATCTTCCCAAATAGCTGATATTATAAGTGTGCACCACCAAAGCTAGCATTCTGCTAATTTTCTGATCCTATATCTCTCACTAGTTCTCTGAAACTCCAGATATCCTCCTAACCAACTCCTTTCTAAGTTACCTAGCATTAGATTCTGTTGCTGGTGAGTGAAGGCTCATAGGCTCCGGTTTTCACGTGGTCCTGTGCTATAACCCTACACCTTTCCTTATGTATGCGATACCTCTCGGTTTTCTGTCTTAAATCTTCCCACCCCTGAGCAGCCTTCCTCAGAAAGAGGGATATCTTAAGGGCCTAAACATGATACAAAACTGAAAAAAAAGAAAAAACCCCACCCAGTTGATTCCTAGACTTGGAATCCTTTCAAAGATCATGGAGCATGTTTCAGTTTTAGGGGACCAAACTGTTGGCCTGATGCAGCCAGCACTGGTTATGTTTTATCACGAAATTTCATATAAAAGTTTCAGATCTCCAGTTATCATGAAAACACAGATCTGCACTCACCCACAATCTCATACGGCAATGTTCATTGGGAGCTTGGTGGCACCTGTCCCTTGCAGATGGGATGTGATTTCTCCTGCTAGCCACAGTCCCCACCCACCCCTGCTGTATTATAGCTGGCACTCTTTATTCACTTTCATTATCTACTTGGGTTTGCACCCCTTGTTCAGGTGAGTAGAATGTGTGGTTCTTGCTTTTTTGTTTGTTTTTGAGAGTCTTAATAAATTGCCCAACTTGACCTTCAGTTTGCCATCCTCCTGCCTCAGCCTCCTAAGTAGCTGGAACTATAGATATGTACCATCATGTCCAACTTTTTAGAGTCTGCCTTTTTTTTTTTTTTTTTAAGGGAAACATTTCTTTCTCCTCCCTCCACCTTTTTTTGGTTTGTTTGGGTTTTTTTTGAGACAAGGTCTCACTATGTAGTTGTTGTTATTGTTGTTGTCTGTTGTTTGTTGTTTGAGACAGGGTCTCACTATGTAGCTCAGTCTGGCCTTGAACTCACTATGTAGTCCAAGCTGGCCTCAAACTCGAGGTGATCCTCCTGCCTCAGCCTCCTGGGATTACAGGCATGCACCAACACACACTGCTGAGTCTGTCCTTTTTTTTGTGTGTGTGGGTACCGGGGGGTCGACCTCAGGACCTCGCGCGCCAGGAGGCGCCCGTGCCGCTGAGCGATATCACCGGCCCCTTTATCGTATGTGGGATCCGGGAGTCGAACTCGGGCCCTCGCGCTTGCCGGGCAGGCGCTTAAGCCGCTGAGCCATCTCACCGGCCCTGAGTCTGTCCTTTTAAGGCTACAACTGGGTATAGGAAGTACAGTAGCAGAGTGAAATAAGCACAGACTTTGGAGTCATTTCCTAGCTGTACTACCCCGGGGAGTCTTCTAACCTCTCTGAGCCTCACTCTTCTCAGCTGTGAAATGGAAGTAATAGCTCGCAAGAATATTCTAAAAGTTCGATAAGACACACTTAGTAAGGCATGATACAGAGTAGGTGCGCACACAGACATTTGTCGAAGAGTTAGAAGATTCTGAGTGGTTACATTTGGAAAGGTCAGCAGGATGCTGGGCTCATTGTGGCTGCTTTAGAAATGTGTGCTCTCTTTCCCCACTTTTTTAATTGCTGGGCAAGTTTCCTGGGTTTGTGTTTGTGGCTGGACCAGAGCCAAGCGATCTGACCATAGTGCCCCGAAGAAGGGCCCATGGGCTAGGAACAGACCAGTAAGCTGTGGGGTGCGGATGTGCCTGGCCACACTCCCTGACTTGCATGGCACCCAGGGGCTTCTTGGAGAAGGAATGTCACTCTGTGCAAGTATCTGAACCCAGGATTCAGACAGGTCCAAACCAGCCCAACAGGCTCGGCAGGACCAGACAGGAGCCAGATGCAAGGAGAGGGGCCTCAGAGAGAAATTCACAAACGACACCAGGCAGAGACTGCCTAAACGAGGGCTGGGCCCTGAGACTGCAGGAAATAGGGCTTGCAAAAGAATCTGCGATTGTGATTGAAACCCTCCTGACTCAGCCCTTCTTCATCCTCCCATGATCCCTGCTGTTCTGGGATGGTGAGGGCTTGGTGTGTAGGCAATAATGGGCTCACCTGGGCCCAAGTAGCTTTGCTAAAGGATACCCCTCCTTGACCGCACTTGACACCAGTCACTGCAGCGATTTGGCCAAGAAAGGGACAGCAAAAAGCCTCCTGAGGCTGGATAAGGTCATGCACTCCTGTAATCCCAGTTCTCTGGGAGGCTGAGGCAGGAAGATCACAAGTTTGTGATTCAGTGGGAAGGCTCTGGGTTCGATCTCCAATACTGCCCCCTCCCCACAAAAGCCTCCTGCAGGGAGGGAGGTGGTGGTACAGTGCCTGTGGCCCACATGGCGGGCAGAGGGACTTCTGCATGCAAATGGCAGCTGCAACCACAACTAAAACACCTCCTTCTGGCCCTCGAGAGAAACTTACACAGCCCCGTCAGATCCCAGAGCACCTCTGGGTACTTGGTGAAGGGGACCCATACAGGTGACAGACTTCCTGCTGGCCCAGCTGGGGGCTTGAGGCCAGAAAACTATGGGTGTGGCTGCCACCGTGGCCCTTTATGCTCCTGGCTCCTCCATTCCTATGCAGCACCTGGTCTGTGCCAAGCTCTGTTCCAGGTGGACAGGGAGGAGCAATAAGCAAGAGCTTGGGGAACTGCAAGGGAGATAACAAGCAAGTAATCAGACCAAGGTCAACTCCACAGTGATACCCGGAGGCAAGGATGGTGGGGCTGAGCAGCCAGGGCAGCTTCAATCTTTTGCATCACCATGCAATATGCTAGGGTAGAGGGGTCACATTTGTTTCATTTCCTTGGCCACCACCCCAGAGCCTTGCCTTGTTGGTGTCCGAGTCACCTGAGAAGTCAGGTTGATTGAACGGCTTAGTCAGGGGGGCAGCTCAACACTGTGCTTCCCTGCCCAGGGGACAGGGGAGGAGGTCTCGCCTTAGGAAGGAGTGGGTGTCGTCTGAATGGGTGGAGACTGAAGGTGCCTGAGATGTGTGTCTACTTGCCCAGGGATCCCAGGCTCCAGGGCGGGGGCATCACCTGTGATTCATCACAGGCAATGTCTCAGAGCCTTCCACCCCCCAACGCTGCCCCAGCCCAAAGCCACTGGGACAGGATCAGACCAGAAACACTCCAGGAAACAAGGGCTTGTGATTACTGGGGCAGCCTCCACCCCGCCGCCTGCATGTACACTCCGTAGTGGCCAGGGCAAAATTTGAGGTTCATTTTGGCTTCTTCCTGTGAGGAAGGGGTATGGTCCTTGAGGACATGATGTCAGCACTTCTTGAGGGAGTGGCTCAAGGTCTTGTGGCAGCATCTGGGATGTTTGCTCCAGGAGACAGCCAGCTGGCAGAGGCCACACTGGACACTCAGTGGCCTCTGCTCTGCCCTCCCTAGAAGCACCTCCTTTAGTGACCGTTCATTTTCTCTCTTTGTACCCCACCTCCAACCCAGACTTCCCCATCCCTTCCTGGGGTGCTGCATTTCCCTGGACTAAAACCTAGATCCACTCTCCATTTATTACCTGGCTGCCCTTTGACCACCTCTTTATCTTCTGTGTGTTTCAGTTTCCTCCTCCAGTACATCTTCCTCCTCCCTCCCCTGCAGCATGTTTGGGCTCTGGGAACCCCTCGGTAGTCCTCACTGTTTATTGAAACCTACAGACTTTACATGTGATGGAAGAGACCCTAGGTACTAGTCACCTTAAGGTGTGCCACCTAGGAAAGGTTTCCCTGGGGAGGAGTCCTGAAGAGATCTTTATCAGATAGGGGCAAGCTTTGAGCGTGGCAGCTGAGTCCACTCTGCTATATTCCAACCACCTATTAGCTGGCATCTAAAAATAGGTTAAGAGTTTTCTTCCTGCTGAGTGTGGTGGCACATGCCTAAAGTCCCAGCTACTTGGGAGGCTGAGGCAAGAGGGTTACAAGTTCGAGCCCAGCCTGGGGAACTTAGGGACTTAGCGAGATGCCCATGTCAAGATAAAAAAATATTTTTTTTGGTGAAAAACCATGCCTCAAAAAGCACTTTAATTCCAGCCTAACAGCGCCAGGTGCAATGTCTGGGGACAGACTCTGGGTACAATGCTATGTGGCAACCATGCATTCACGCACAGCTCCAAGAAGGCCCCCAAAAGGGGACTTCCTTCAGGGACTGAGCCAAAGAGGGGAGGGGCGACCCCAGAAGAGGAGCAGGGGCAAGCCTGGGGAAAAGGTGCTACTTCTTGGCAAAGGAGATGGCAAAGGAGATCTTCATGGTGTTGTTCTGGGTGATCTTAAAGCCCTGCAGGGCGTCACGAGCAGCTCCTGCCTGCACCTCGTTGTCAAACTCCAGGAAGGTAATAGTGTGCTGCCCAGGCACCAGGAGGACCTCCTCGAAGCCAGGAAACTGGTTGAAAAACATAGCATGAGCTTGTTGGCCTCCTCTGGCAGGTTGGTGAGGAACAGGATGTGATTTGGTGGGTTCTCCGAGAGAGGCTGGGCAGGTAGCATCTGCCCTGGCATAAGCTGCTGCGGGGGCATGGCCCTATGGGGAATCTGGCCTGGTGTGAGGCCTGCAGGTGGGATCATGCCAGGATGTGGCAGGTAGGGCGGCTGGCCTGGCATGTGGTGCATGATGCGGGAAGCCTGAGTGCGTGATGCGGGAGATGATGCAGGACAGGGCCCTGGACAGCTCCCACCACAGGGGCTGCCGCCCTGCCCTGCACAGCCTCTTGGCAGATGGCATCTCCCGGCTCTTGGGCTTCCTCCTCTCCCACTTGTGGTCCCACTTCACAAAAGAACCCTTCATCTTGGCAATGATATCTGAGTCGGTCTTGGCATACTGGATGCGCATGGGCTTGTCATAGAAGGGGAAACCTTGCATGGAGTGCGGAGTGTTGGTGGCACTGCTGACCTCCTTGAAGATGACAAAGGCCTGGCCCCTCATCTTCAGGCTCCAAGACACCAGGATATCCAGGATCTGGCCAAACTGGGAGAAGATGGTGTACAGGGACTTCTTTAGCTCATCTTTCTTGATCTTCTCATTGACGTTGTTGATATAAATAGTGTGGTTGGGGCAGGTCTCGGAAATTGCCATGGTAGGACAACAGGGCTGCAGGTCCAGCAAGGAGCACCAGCCAAGTTCTTCAGACCAGACCCGATAAAAAATATTTTAAAGGGCTGGGGATGTAGCTCAGTGCAAAGGCCCTGGGTTCAATCTCCAAGACGGAAAAAAAAAAAGTTTTTTCCTTCCGTCTGTCCTGGGTGAGGCCTGAGCTCCCTGAATACTCTAAGACACTGCAGTGGGTCATGGCAACCATTTAAATCTGGCTTTGTGGTTTCCTGGTCCCATTCTGGTATTCAGAGTTGCCCCTCAGGGCTTCACTGACAGTGTAGCCACTAGGAGGCAGGAACGGGTATAACCAGGCCAGGGGCATTTGAGCCACTTCAAAGAAGTTTCTTTTTTCAGGCTCTGGGCTAAGTTTTAAATGCTTTGTACTCTTGGGAAGAGCAACTCAGGAAAGGGTGGATCAGCTGCAAGGATAGAGGTTAATTTGTTAGACCCAGAAGTTGGAATTAGCAACAAGGATTTTAAAGCAACTCATATTTTCAAGGCCTTAGTAGAAAATGTAGTCATAAACCAGGTGTGGTGGCGCAGGCTTGTAATCTCAACACTTGGGAGGCTGAGGCAGGAAGAACACCACAAGTTTGAGGCCACCCTGGGCTACATAGCAGGACGCTGTCTCAAAAAACCAATAATAATAATAATAATAATAAAAGAAAAAGAAAATGTAGTCATAAAATAACTTAGAAGACATAGGTGTACTCTGGCACTAGGAGGTTGATTTAAATAAGAGACATATCAGAGGCCGTGATAGAAGAAAAGCTGAAGGAAAATATTGCTATGGTTTTGATTTGTTTTTTTCTTTTCAGTATTGGGGGTTGAATGTAGGGCCTTCACACTGAGTTACATCCCCAGCCCTTTTTATTTATTTATTTAGTTAGTTAGTTGTTTAGATTTTTGAGACAGGATCTCGCTATACAGCTCAGGCTGGCCTTGAACTCACTATGTAGTCCAGGTTGGCCTCCAACTCAAGCTGATCTTCTTACCTCAGCCTCCGGAGTGCTGGGATTACAGCCATGCACCACCACGCCCAGTTTATTTTTTATTCTGAGACAGAATTTCGCTAAATTGCTGTGTTGCCCAGGCTGGGCTTGAATTTGGGATCCTCCTGCCTCAGCTTCTCAGAGTGCTAGGATTTCAGGCATATGCTACCATACTTGGTTTATGGTTTGGATTGTAAATGACTCCCAAAGGCCCGTGCATTGAAGGCTTGGTCCCCAACCCATGATACTACTGGGAGATGGTAGAGTCTTAAGACAGTGAGACCTGGAGAGAGGTCTTTGGGTCACTGGGTGTGTGTGTGGGGGACCACCTGGATGGCTGTCCTTGAGAGAAGAGCAACTATCTCCATCTTGGCTGAACCTGGCCCTATTTCCACCTATTGGTATGTACAGAGCTGGCTAGGACGCTTCCTTATCTCTTTAATTGGCTTTAGGCAATGCAAGTAGGTCCAGCCGAGGTCCTGATGTGTAGTCTTTGAAGCAAAGCGACAGGCCTGTGTTTCCCCGCCCTTTTGCTCCCAATACATGGTTGAGCCTGGCGGGATGGAGAGCTGTGCTCCACGCTGTTGGCTGGGATCGAGCCTCGAGAAAGAGGCTATGACTTCCCAGGGCATAAAAGATTATACATCAGAGCTGAAGCACCGACCCCAAAACATTAGATACTATCCTGAATTGTGTTATGCAGATTACTCCTTTTGCATATACTTCCCTCTGCATTTGCAAAGGTGATTTTCAGGCCTAGCCCAGCTCAGGAGACTCACGTACTTCCCCCCACTCTCACAGTCACTCATCCCGGAGCCACTCCCCTCCTTCAGAATTAATAAAAATCCGGGTTCGGCCCTGGGTCGGGGCTTTTGTTCCAGTAGCCACCATCTTGGCTGGACTTAGGACGCCTTGGCTCCCAACAACTATAAATATGTCTTAGTGTCTTTATTCTCGCCTTGGGTTGCACTGGAAATGGTAGATTGGAATTAACTCTCTAGAATTCCAATAACTTCCTTTTGGGTTTACAAATCTAACTTCCTGGTCTGTGACAAGGACCAGGAAGGGCTCTCTATAGTGTGGCCCAGAAGGAGATTGTAAAGCCCCAGTCCCTTTCTCCTTTTCTCTTTCAGTTCTTGGTCATAAGATGAGTGGTTTTGCTCCATAGTATGCACTGTAATTTGTGTGGCAGGTCAGGATATATAGATAATTTTAGTCTTAATTATATGAGGTGTAAAAAGTAGAGTTTCCAGGCAAGTAGAGTGGCTAAAATTAAGAGGAAAATTCCAGAAAGAAACAAGCTGTACAGCAAATAAGTCCTCAAATCTGTACATAAATTCTGTCAGAACCTTTGGCTGTCTACCTAATGCACAGAAGGCTTCAGGGTTCCAGAAAAAGCAGCAGCTGGAAGCTAAAAGAATGAGTGGAGATTTCAGCAGCTGCCTCCACAAGGGAAACCAATTTTAGAGTTGGAGTTCAGCTAAGTTAATTGCCTGCTAGGAAAAAAAAAAAAAAAAGAGGGCCAAGGATATACCTCAGCAGCACAGCACCTGCCTGGCAAGCTCAAGGTCCTGAGATCGATTCCCAGTACCAAAAAAAAAAAAAAAGAAGAAAAAAGAAAAAGAAAAAGAAAAAAATTAACATCTTGAGAGGGACGGGATGGAATCTAAGGTTTCTGCAACGTATTGTTGGTAATGTTGAGCACACAACATGTACTAGACATACAAGGAAACAGAAACCTCTGAACAATACTAAAAATTCACTCAAAAAGTGATGACACAGATGTTGGAATTAGCAACAAGGACTTTAAAGCAACTGTTATAATTTTCAAAGCCTTAATCGAAAATGTAGTCATAACAAACGAAGAGATGTGAAAACCCAGAAGAGAAACAGAAGAACAACATGGAAATTCTAGAGCTGGAAACTATATGTGGAAATTCTGGAGCTGGAAACTATAATAATTGAAACAAAAATTTAACTCAATAGGTTTAATAGCAGAATATGCAAAAGGAATGAATGAAGTTGAAGATGTGTTGATAGTAATTATTCATTTTGAAGACCAGAGAGAGAGAAAAAAATAAGCAAAACAGTTAAACAGAGCATCATGGATATGTGAAGCAACATTAAAAGATCTACATATGTAATTTGAATTTTAGAGAAAGAAAGAGAATGGTGCATAAAAATATTTGAAAAAGTATTTACTGATTTCTCACATATATTCAGACAAATTTATAGACTCAAAAAGCTCAGGCTGGGTGTGGTGGTGCACACCTCTCTAATCCCAGCATTCTGGGAGGCTAAGGAAGGAGGGTTGAAAGTTCAAGCCCAGCTGGGGCAATTTAGTGATATCCAAAAAGGATGGAGTTGCAGCTCAGTATGAAGGCCCTGGGTTCAATCCCCAGTACCACAAAAATGAATGAATGAATGAATGAGTAAATAACAAAACAAACTTGTGTTTAAAGAATATGAGTGATCTGATATCTAATAAGCTCACCACATACCTTTTGATCTTCTGTCTCCGTATAATGTGATTAATATAGAGATTTTTCTGTCCTTAAGGTCTCACTCTTTCTTTCTTTCTTTCTTTCTTTTTTTTTTTTTTTTTTTTTTTGGCTGGGTTTAAATTTGTAAGCCGCTTTCCTTCATCTACCAGAATGCTGGGATTACAGGCATTGTGCTACCACACTCACCTGGCTGGGTTTTTGTGGGTTTTTTTTTTTGGTTTTGGTTTTTCAAGACAGGGTTTCACTGTGTAATTCAGGCTGGCCTTTAACTCACTACCTAGCCCAGGCTGGCCTCAAACTTGTGATAATCCTCCTGCCTCAGCCTCCTGAGTGCTGGGATTACAGGCATGAAGCATCATGGCAGGCCCTGGCTCTTAACGATTCTCTTTCTCAGTCAGGGAGGAAATTGTGGGGGACAGGAGCAGATGCTGAACACAGTACCATGCCAAACTAGTTGTTCGGAATCCTATTTTGCCTTTTCCCTCACTCAAGCATTCATTCCACAAATCCTGAGCCTCTATCCTGACCTAAGTATATGCTGAGCACTGGGGATGTAACTGGCAACAAGCCGCAGTCCTTTCCCACAAAGCATTCACAGTCTCAGGGAGAGAATGACAAGCAAACAGGCACAAGAGTTCATTGTGCTAAGTGTTAGGAGGTGGGCAAATTCAGGGGACAGTGGGAGCGCAGAGGAGGAGTACCTCACTAGGCCTAGGCTTGGTTTAGTGAGACTTCCTGGAAGAGGTGACATTGAAGCTAAGTGCCCAGACTGTAAAGCAGTGAGAAAGCTTCCTGGGGTTGGTCAGAGATCTGGAAGCAAAAAAGAACATAACCCATTGAGAAGCTACAAGTAGGTCACTGCAGCGCATAAAGTACATGTGTATGCGGTGGGAAGGGCAGGGTGAGAGGTGACGGGTGGGCTGGATGGACTTATGGTCCCCAGGTCAGACCTGAGTCTTTGAGTCTTTGACCCTCTGTCAGTCCAGCCACACCTGGCAGTGCTTGCTCCTGGGAATCTGTGCCTAAGGCACTTGATGTGTCCCGGGGAGACTCCCCAAGTCTCTTTTGAGCACACTCAGTGAAAGGAGTCATCCTATAATTACCATGGTGATAATTAGAGGCACTTCCATGGACTCTTTCAACAAACATTGCACAAGCTGTGCCCTCTCATTTGGGGGTTGGAGGAGGAGGAAAGCCAGGCACCCCTCCTAGGGAAAGCCGATGCCTCTGCCTCCTGCTAAACACACCTGACCCCCCGGCTGTGGCCCACAGAAGCCATCGATACACCCAGGGCAGCTCCACCTTGGAGCTGAGTGCAAATGGCACAGGGACTGAAAGTCACTCCCCAAGTGCCACAGGCGAGGCAGCTCCCAGCCAACACTTGGGCTGCAGATTTATGCCAGCTTGGCCTTCCTGGGGGGCTGCAGATCTACCGAGATCTTGACGGTGCCTTCTAGGCCCCAGCAACCTTAGTCTGAGGTGCTCAAGTTACCAGTCTCTGGGCCCACACTTGGTCTCCTGGGACCACGCACACAGTGCTTCTGTGGCCAGGACACTCTGCCAGCTCTGCTAAAGGCTGTTTGGTGTCTCATGGGGTCTGCATTCACAGGTTTGCCCAAGAGACACTTTTAGAACCTCTGGTTTAGACCAAAAGAGGAAAACCTTTCTTCTCCTTTTCTATCCTATACCTTCCCCAAATGCCCTTTTCCTTTCTTTCTTCCACCAGATTGTTCTCACTGGAAAAAACAATGCGTTGATTTACTTTTCTCGGCGGCTCTTGTTCTGTTCACCCAATACCATCTTCTTACTTGGCTTTGCCTTCTCTGACTCACTGGGAACCAAAGCCCAGGTGAATTGCCCAGAGGCTGTGCACGTCGTTTTGGTTTCATTAGTGACATGTCTGGTCTGTTTTGTTTTTAGCTCCCCAGAGAAGAAGCTTCTGCACCTCCCAAAGCCACTCCTGCCTGTGGCTTCTGGCCTTTCCCATGGGATCTAAAGCCTCACTCATGCGCCTTTGAGATTCAAAGTGTCACATTCAAGGTCACAGTTGACTTTCTGTAAATGCACCTGAACAAACTGTAAGAGCTCTACTAATGTCAAGAATTTAGGTCCTTTTCCTTTTCATCTCCTCGTGATATCCAGTGATTTTTGTGGCTGTGCAGATCTCTGCATGCTGATGTCTCTCTGTGCATGGGGAGAAGGGTCTCTGGTGGTCAGGTATTTTCTTGGAGCCCTATGTCAAACCCTCCCTAGAACCTTGATTTTATCAGCGGGGCCTTTCCCAGGGCTCTCTGGTGGAGCGTTAGAGGAAACACATTGAACCTGACTGGTCCTGGACCTGACAGTGGGGGAAGGAGGAAAACAGAGAGCTTGCTTCTGAAGAAAAGTATACTTGGCTTTCTCATTACAGGGTTCCCCTAGGGGAACAGACAAGTGACAGTTGTATGGGCAATGGCCAAATGATCCATTTGGAGATAGACTGAGGGTGTGGTGCTCCCCATAAGCCTGGGCAGGCCCTGGGGAACTAGGGCAGAACTAGATACTGGCCTAAAATTGGGCAAGCTTGGTTTTGCTGATTTCAGGTTTGTGAGCTCTGCTCTCTGTGGTGGGGGGAAGGGACCTGTGGGAGGGCTAGTGTGTCTGTAGCCCGGGCACCTCTCTCAAAACTGATCATTTTCATTCACAAACACAGTAACTGGTAGGGAGGCTTAGCTAGGCCCTCAAGTCTCATTTTTAGTCTCTTCTCAACAGTCCACGTCACAAATCATCCATCCCATGCCTGGAACCAAGCTCATGCCCAACCTTCACATGGGTCTTCACATGGGTCTTGTCTCCTGTCGTTCTCTCTTCCTCTCTTCCAGTTTCAGACTTCCTCACTCACTTCTGAGGAACATTCCCCAAAGTTCATCTCTTCCTCCTGCCTCCAAGAGTCACTCTGTTGGCCTAGCTCTATTATGTTTGTTTGTTTGTTTTGTTTTGTTTTGTTTTTGGCACCGGGAATCAAACTCATGACCTCGTGCTTGCCAGGCAGGCACTGTGCCGCTGAGCTATATCCCCTAGCTCTATTATGTTTACTTCCTGCCTGTTCCAGCCCTCCAGATGGGCAGTGCCCGCAACGTTTTTTTTTTTTTTTTTTCTCTTGCCAGGAACTCTCTTCCTTCTCAACTTTAAGTGTCAGTTCAAATGTCCCCTCCTCATGAAGGCTCTCCTTGACCATCCTATCTATCAAAAGCAGTCCCCAGCCATAGTCACTCTGTCCCATTACTTTGTGTTATCGTTTTCATAAAACTGAGCAGGGTCTAACACTATCTTCATCTATTGGTCTGCTCGAACTATCTTTGTCTCTTCCTGTATAATGTAAGCATCTGGAGGGAGAGACCAGGTAGTCTGACTTGACAGAGTTGGCATCTAATATACCTAGTTACACTAAGGCAAGCCATTGGGTATTTGACTTGGCACCAAGCCTCGGCGCAATAAAGTTTGGCTGTATGGAATATCTCTTAAATGAATGAAGGAACCATCAAAAGCAGGAACCAAGGAATGCAGTGCTCTCTTTGCCCACCGACAGGTTGACTGACAGGTGGGCACCCGCGGCCGCTGGACTCTTGATAGAAGGTTGACAGCTGAGTGGCAGCCAACGGATGCGCGCCGGAGTTCCTGATTGGCTGCTGATGCAGCAGTCTCTGGGAAACGGGCAGGAGTGGGGAGGGGGCGGCCCGAGGCGGCCCCACGGCTAGAGGCTGAGCCAGCCGCAGTCGCTTCGAATCCAGGAGGCGACTTCTCCGCGCATGGGCCGGTCGCGAGGGGCGGGGCGCGCGTCACGTGAACGTGTTTTGGGCACGTGACCGCGTGGGGGCCTGGCGCGCTCCCGCCCCCTTCCTCCCTCCTCCCATCGGCGGGTGTGATCCGAGCGGCCTAGCCATACCGTTTAGCGCCCCCCTCAGCCACCGCCGCCGCCTCCGCCCGCCGGCCATGTCCTCCGGCCGCCGCCGCCGCCGCCCGAGCGCGGCGCTCCTGCGGCCCGGCGCGCAGTGAGCGCGGCCCGTGCGGCCCTCTGCCCGCCCCCGGGCCCCCTTGTTCTCCGCGCCGCCGCCGCCGCCATGTTGGGTTTAGAGCCGCAGCGGAGCCGCCGCCGCCGTCGCGGGTGAGGGAGGCCGAGAGCGGAGCCGCCCCGCCCCGGGGCCCAGGGAGCGGGGCCGCCTCGGAGCCCGGCCTCTTCCCGGCCGTCCGCCCGCACGCCTGCCCGCGGTGCAAGCCGGGCAGCGAGGGAGCGAGAGAGCGAGGGAGCAGCGCCGGCCCCGGCCGCGCCTTCCGCTCCCGGCCCGAGCGAGCCTGCCGCCGCCGGGCCCGGCCGCAGCCTGCGGCGGAGCCCGCGAGAGGCAGCGCCATGGCGGAGCAGACCTACTCGTGGTGAGTGTGGGGCTTCGGGGCTGGGACGCGGCGGGGTTGGGGGTCGGGGCGCCGGCCGCCTCGGAGGAGGAGGGGGGCGAACAGGTGCGTGTTGGGGAGGCCGCGGGAGGGGGTGCACGCCCCCCTCGTCCCCACCGGATCGGGCGGCTGGAGCCCGGGGAAAGCGGTGAGCGGCCAAGGGGACCCGGCGTCCGAGAAGGGGGATGGAGGAGGAGGCGGCAGCAGCGGCGGATGTCATCCGGCCATGGGCGGAGCAGGTGATGGGGGGAGCATGACCCCGGAGGGTGGAAATCCCTACGGATGGGACATTGGAGCCGACGGCCTCCCCGGAACTGGCTTGAGGTGGTGGCTCCTAGGCTGGAGGAATCGAAGGGGTGGAGAGAGGCGGGCCGGGGCAAAGGTGGGTCGCTGGGCTGAGAGGAAGCTGTGGTGAAAACAGGTGATAAGAGGCAGAACTTGCAAGTTTTGAGAGAGGATCAGCCGCCTCTCCTGCAGGGCTGCTGTTTAGCTACGGGATTGGGAAGTTAGGGTCGGTAAGATGGACAGAAGCCTAGGAGTGAGGGAAGGAAAAGCACAGAGGGATGGAGCCTTGGGTTCTCTGGAAGGGTTCTTTGGTGAAGGGGTTAGAAGGGGAGGCTGTTTGGATAACCACATTCTGGAAAGGAAGTCGTCGGTGGCTGTAGGGAATGGACAGGATTTTTGTAAGGGCGGATACTCTGTTCTTGATAGTTTGAAGTGTGCTGGTGTCCTGGGCCAGTTACCGAGAGGAAGGCTCTGCAAGCTGTGGGACTTTGAAAGTTATGTAGCTTCCTTGAGTACTGAGGTGCATACTTGATTATGGGGTGAGAATATGCACATCCTGATAAAGCAGTGCTAAAGTTTGGTGAAAGGGAGGTGAGAGGGCTCCCTTCCTCTTGCAGAGGTAAAATATTTACGGGAGACCATGAAGGATGGATGAAAGTATCCGTGGACAGTGAAAATAGTATAGTGGGGAGGTAGTAAGAAATGAATGATTGTAGGTGTAGGGATGGGAAATCTGGTTGCAATCTAGAGAGATTTGAAGTTTACTCTTTGAAGCAAATGTGGTTTGACTTTACTGACTTAGAAAACAGCATAATAGTCTATGGTATCTGGAGATTATTTGAAGGTCTGGTTCACCCACTAACTTGCTTTCATACTGGACAAGGTAATGAGTTTTTCATTCTCTTTTCTTTAAAAGGGAAGTTACCTTTTTCGCAGGGTGCAAGGAGGCATTAAATGTTTAAAGCACCTGACACTGAAATGCTATAATTATTTAATTGTAATTATCCTAGGAAAACATCAAAAAAAAGGGTAATCTGAAAATAAAGAATGGTTTTAAGTAGAAAACTTCATTCTAAAATGATTTTTTTTTTTTTTTTGTGGGTACCGGGGGGTCGACCTCAGGACCTCGCGTGCCAACAGGCACCCGTGCCGCTGAGCGATATCACCGGCCCCTTTTTCGTATGTGGGATCCGGGAGTCGAACTCGGGCCCTCGCGCTTGCCAGGCAGGCGCTTACACCGCTGAGCCATCTCAGCGGCCTTGTTTTGTTTTTTTAAGACAGGGTCTCACTATGTAGTTCAGGCTGTCCTTGAACTCACTATGTAGACCAGGCTGGGCTGTTACTCCTAAGGATCCTCCCAAGTGCTGGGATTACAGGTGTGTGCCACCGTGCCAGGCCGGGTAGAAAACTTTGACCTAATGGGTGATTTGCACTGTTTGCGATTATGATAAGTCAAGAACTCATTGTGTTTTCATGTAGGGAAACAGGGTTGGTGATTGGAGATAACTCAAAAGGGAACTTCAGTAATGTGTACATAATCCCAAAACAACTGAGAAATGGAAAGGGAAGTAACTCTAAATCTTGGTGAGCAGTTGCTATGGCGCATGTATTTTCCTCTCTTTCTTTCTTCGTTTGTTTGAGACAGGGTCTCCATACGCAGTTTAGGCTGCCCTTGAACTCCCTGTGTTGTCTAGGCTGGCCTCAATGTCGATTTGATGCATCCTCTTTCCTCATCTTCCCAAGTGCTGGGATTGTAGGAGTGCGCCACCACGCCCGGCAGCATGTGTGTTTCAGAAAGACAAAGTATGTGATAGTTTTGAATAGCAGTGAACCACATCTCAATGTAAGGTGGTATGGAACACAAGATTACTGTTGGAGCTTCCTTGTGGACAAAATAAGAAAGAAGGTAAAGGTGATCCAGTCATGCCTTGTGGTAACTCATCTAGTGCTTCTACTCTGGCCCAGCTGTGAGTCGTCATAGATGCCACGCTGTTTTTTACTGTACTGTACAGAAGTGGTTGAAAAAGAAAACACAGTGGGCAAGAAATGGGGAAAATCGAAGCATTTTAGTAGGTAGATTGGCTGCACGATACCTTTGTTTGATGTTGGTCTGCTCTACTATTTCTTTGTTTTTTGTTTTTGTTTTGAAACAGGGTCTTAATATGTAGTTCAGACTGGTCCTTGGACTCACTGTGTAGCCCAGGCTGGCCTCAGACTTGTGGTGATCCTCCTGCCTCAGCCTCCCAGCTGCTGGGATTGCAGGCATGTGTCATCACAGCTGGCTGTGCTCTACTAATTTTTAAGGGGGAATAACTTCATGAAGTTCGATACATTTTACAAGTTTTATTCTATTAAAATACTGTACTTAGTTCAGTCTCAGCTTTATTTGGTTTACAGTCAGGAAGCTCCTCAAAATAGATTGCTTAGCCCTTCACCTTTAGCATGTTTTGAGATGGTGGAAGTTTTTACATTATTTTGAGAGAGCGTGGTATACAGGAGGTGAGGATTAGGAAACCAGGCAGCTTCCTAGTTCTTCCTGAGTCAACTATATACATGGCATTTAATATATACTCATTTGATCCTCGTAAGTTCCTAAGATAGGAGATACTTCTGTTTTATAGAGGAAGAGACGTGTAAACTATAAAACACGATTGGCCGGGAGTTGATAATTACTGAAGCTCAATGGTGAGTATGTTGGAGATTCATTATATTATTCTGTTTACTTTTACATGTTTAAATTTTTCTTCTGTTTTTTTGGAGACAAGGTCTTCCTATGTAGTCCAGGCTGCCCTTGAAGTCATTATGTAGCCCAAGCTGGCCTTGAACTTGCGTTGATCCTCCTGCCTCTGCCTCCAGAGTGCTGGGATTACAGGCATGCACCACCATGCCTGGCTGTGTTTAAAATTTTCACGATAAAAAGTTTTATGGAAAGAAAGCTCCTGTAAGTTCATGCTGTTCTGACTACCACATTGGAAATCGATCTTTTTATTTTTATTTTTTTGAGATAGGGTTTCACTGTAGCCCAGGCCAGCCTTGAATTCACTGCAAATTTGTGACTCTCCTGCTTCAGCCTTCCAGAGTGCTGGAATTACAGGCGTGATTTTTAATACTTGTAGTTCTGTTTGCGTCATGCCCTCCTTTTCTTATATACTGAGTCTTCTCACTAAACTCCTTGAAAACTCTGACCTTTGTCCTCCCATAGTGCCTGGCACATCTTGCACAGAGCTCTTCCTTAGTACATACTCAGTGATAGTAAATTTTTTGGGTGGTTCATCCTGTGTTGAAAGAATATTAAGGGGAAGCTTCTGAAGGTTGTGTTTATAATCCATATACTTGTAAAAGAAGTTTTGGTAATTTGGTTTCCTGATGTGCAAGTGCTGTCAGAATGAAGAATACCATCTCTTAATAAAGTTTTAAACAAAACTCATTGACAGAAGAAATTAAAATAATTAGTAGTAACACTGGGATCTTTGTCACGATTAACCATAAGATTGTGTTTATATCTGTTTTAGTCATATACACTGAAGAGGTAAAAGAATGCATGTGAAAACATAAAACGAAGGTGCAAACTAAACTTACTAATTTGAGAAAAGCACCTTGTTTATGAGCAGTTGCTATAATGTAAGTTCTGTAAGAAACAGGAAGTTGTCTCCTTTCCTTCCCTTGCTCTTTCTTTTTCCAGTAGCATCTCGCTAAGTTGCCCAGGCTTGACTTGAACTTGTGATCCTCCTGCCTCCGCCTCCCAGAGTGCTGATATGTATTGCACGTGTGTACCATCGTGCCTGGCAAGGGCTTGTCTTTTGAGTCAGTGAGGTAGTTGTACATGATTGCACTTGAACCTTGATAAAAATTACTTATGTTTGGGTTAATGTGTGTGCCGGGGGAAAGAAAGATAGTTTGTTTGAACCTGTCGAGTGGGTTTCAGTACCAGAGTGGCTATCATAATAATTAGTGTATTTTTTGTATGCTAGAGTTTTAGAAGCATTGCAAAGTAAGGAAGCGACTTGAATATAAGTAACTTGGCCAAGTTTACAGATTGTTAAAGGGCTCAAAATCAAGACTATTTGACACCAAGATTCTGACTTTTGTTCTTTTGAGATAGGGTCTTGCTCTGTAGCTCAGGCTGGCCTCCAAAGTCTTCGGGAACCCCCCCTTCCCTTCCCCCCACCTTGCTGGGATTACAAATGTGTGCCACCGCGGAGGTTGGCTTTTAATCTGTCCACTGTGTATACACAGTCATTACTCTTAAGCGAGACTTTTTTTATCTTAAATTCTTGTATTAGCCTCCTTGGGTTTCCTCCATTGTCCACACCAGTGATGGTGAACCTTTCAGAGTTTCAGCGATACAAACAGCCCACTGCGGTATGTGTGCCATAGGTTCGCCACCATTGGTCTGGACAGTGGCCATTCTCCTGAGTGACTTCTTTTTTTTTTTTTTTTTTTTTTTTTCCTGAGTGACTTCTAACAACCTAGGTCAGATCGTGTTAGGCATTTAGATTCATAGTACTACTTGGTAATTATAATTAGATAGTTTTACAGACTCCTCAGTTTTTCCCACTAAAGGCTGCTTAAGGCTTTTGCCAAAGTTGGAATAAAATGCAGAATGCTTCCACCTGTGCTACCTATTTTAATATCTGATGTCAGGACTGCATTACATTGAGGTGATGTATTATTATGATAATGGATATTAATCGTGTTGAGTATGTGCACATGTGCTAAGCCAGAGAGTGAAAAATAACACATATCTCCAGAACTAAGGGAGTCAGTTTAAGGTTATTGCTGTGTATCATTGTACGGGATATGATCATATCCAGTTGTAGCTGCTGGAAGTTTTTTAGAGGGAAACTAGTTGAAAACATGTCCAGGATTATAGACTTTAGAAGAATTGCTCATTATTTTAAAAACATGTTTTGCCTATAAAGTACTATGATAATGCTGTTTGGGTGATGCGTGATTTAAACTAAAATTAGCCAAAGCTAACAACACAAATTTGTATTTAAATCATTTTCCTCAGTGTTTATTATGAGGCCTTTGGTTGGGGGGAGCTGAGGTTTGTAACCGTATCAGCCTGTAATTATCCAGTAGTACTCTGTGTTATGCCTAATGTTCATGTATTTCTCAGAATAGACTGTTTTTTGGACACAGGGTCTCACTGTGTAGTTCAGGCTGGCCTGGACTCACTATGTAGCCCAGGTTGGCCTTGAACTCATGGCGCTCCTTCTGCCTCAGCCTCCCAAGTGCTGGGATTATAGGCGTGCACCACCACACCCGGCTGTAGCATATTTTCTAATCCTTACTTAAAAGGAGTTAGAGGCAGAATGCCTCTCTAGAATTTTAACCTCTTAGGTGTCTTAGAGGGGCTCCAAGTAACCAAATTCAGTTTTAAGGGAAAAATCTACAGTTCTTAATGTCTTCGGAATTAATTGCCATTGCTCAGATTTTATCAGTAGGTCTCAAGAAGCCACAGTTTAAAATGAAACAGCTCAGTTACTGTGATAACACTGGATTGGGCACCTATGAAAAGCTGTTTGTAACTGTTTTTAAATATTAGACCAATGACTATGCATTAGTCTAATAGAGACCTCATAGAAGTTCACATTTCTTGGTTTGTGCTAATCTAGTAAGAAAATTATCGATAATATCTATTTTGGAGTCCCAACGTTGATAGTTAAGAATCATTAAAGATTTTTTTAAGGTCTCTAAAATAGAAGTATCTAGTTGTTTTCACATGTTGATGAATTATACTGAATGTAAATGATCACTCAAAAAGATTTTTTTTTTTTTTTTTTTTTGGGTGGGTACCGGGTGTTGAACTCAGGACCTCGTGCTTGTGAGCAGGCACTTGTGCTGCTGAGCGATATCACCGGCCCTTTTTTCCTTTGTATGTGGGTATCGGGAGTCGAACTCAGGACCTTGCGCTTGCCAGGCAGGCGCTTATGCCACTGAGCTATCTCACTGGCCCAAGAATTAATTTCTAATTCAATTTCCACTGGGAACCTTGAGATGTGAGCACCTAGTTCTAAGTGCTGTGTAAAAGCAAGCTTCTTGTTCTCTACATTATTTTTTAGATCCCAGTAGGTTCCAGATAGTTCTTCACTATAGATATAATTTTTCTTTTTGACAGTTTAACCAACATTTAAACTTTTGAGATGTCCATCCTATTAAGAATGTGATATAAGGGCCGGTGAGATGGCTCAGCGGCGTAAGCGCCTGCCTTGCAAGAGCGAGGGGCCGAGTTCGACTCCCGGATCCCACATATGAAAAAAGGGCCGGTGATATCGCTCAGCGGCACGGGTGCCTGTTGGCGCGCGAGGTCCTGAGGTCGACCCCCCGGTACCCAAAAAAAAAAAAAAAAAAAAAAAAAAAAAAAGAATGTGATATAAAAAGAAACAGAATAGTTTGGAAATGGTCATTTTTTTTTTTTTTTAAGGGGGAAAGGTTTATTTAGCTCAGTTTGTAGAGGTTTCAGTCCATAATCAGCTGGCTCCAAGGTAGGGTGGCACATGGCAGAGGGCAACAGTTCATGGTGGTCCAAGATGGCAAAAGCAGTAAGCGAAAGAGCGAGAGTGCAAATTGTCATTGATTTGTACATTATTGCCATTGAAAAGTCACAAGTTTCATAGTCCATCACTGCATTTCACAAGTTGAAGGAAAATTATAAAGTTACATATTTTCATATAATTTTATTTTGATCTTTTGAAGATAATTTGCTTCGTCATCTACTCAAATGAAGAAAGCAGTGGGGTGGATGAATCTTTCTTGCCCTTGTTTTCTTTATGACGTACAGGAAACTTTCCCACCTTTCTAAGACATGAAGCAGTTTCTTATCTGTTTCTTTACTCCACACCAATTCCGAGGGGCACACCCACTTCCCTTCATCTGAGGGCCTCAGGCCTGGGCTTCCCTCTTGACCTAAATAGGGCATGTGCGGCCCTGTTGTTCATTGTTTCTTCAACCTGGTCATACAGACCTTTTGATCTAAGTATAGTGCCTGACTTTGTGTTGTTTCTTTCTTAATTTTTGTTCAGCATGGTCTAGCTTGACCTTTTAAACTTGACTAAATCTTTATTCTGTGGATACCTACAGCTCTTTTTTTGGTGTTATAAACTTTTAGAAATTTCATACTCATTTCTCAGAAATGCTTACAAAAATGCTACTGTTAGAAGTAAAAATTCGGGGGCTGGGGATAGAGCTCAGTGGCACAGCATCTGCCCTGAGTTCAATTCCTGGTACCAAAAGAAAAAAAGAAAAATTCGTTGTAAAGAACAAATTCTCTGATCTTTAGTGCAGTTGTTTTAGAAATGCCACCTAGGACTACAAGCCAGGCTAGCTAGAGTTAGTTAAAGATTAAAGATAAACTAGACATGGTGGTGCACAGCTGGATTCCCAGCACTGTGGAGACTGAGGCAGAGGTATCCCAAATTCGAGCCCAGGCCGGCCAGCTTAACTTCAGACACTGGAGGGGAAAGAAAAGGGGTGTGGGGAGGTATGGAGGATTAAAGATAAAGTCAATTTAGAGAGATGAAAGAATGGAAGACCCGAAACCAAGGGTTAGGAAACTCACAATTGAGAAATGGAAGTCAGAAGCTGCTCAAGATAGGATAATTAGTAAGGTTCGATGGCACATGAAGGGCACAAAAGAAGTTTTAGGGGCAGGAATGTGAAAAGCTACAGAGTTCAGAGGGGAATGAAGAACAGGCTATTGAATTTGTAAAGGAAGTCATTATTGAAACTGCACTAATAAAGATCACAGTTGTGAGGCTGAATGCCAAATTGGGTTTGGGTAATGAAATAAAGGCATCCTTCGGGTACTGACAATTTGTTTGAGAATATAAAATGTGAAAGACATAAGGAAAAAGGATGGTTGTTTAGGCAGTAGGGTCATAAAGGTATTTTTTGCTTTTTTGTGTTTTTCAGTAAGGAAAATAATTATGTATTTGAAGGCAGGGAGAATAAGAAATTGATACTGAGAAGATTTTTTTACACTGTAGTTTAGAGATTTCTGCTCTTATTATTATTATTATTATTTTTTTTTTTTTTGAGGCCGGGCCTCACTGTAGTCCACACGGGCCTTGAACTCACTATGTAGCCCAGGCTGGCCTCCAGCTTGCCTGATCCTTCTGCCTCAGCCTCATAAGTGCTGGGACTACAGGCATGTACCACCATACCTGGCACCTTTGGTCTTTATATCACTCACTGATCCGACCATAATGTTTTTGTACGTTCTAAAATTTTATTATTGCCTGAATATAGAATTCAGCTTCTTAAGTCTGACTTTCAGAATGACCTGGCTTTATAATCCTAATCCTGTGTATTTCCTTTAAAATACTCCCCCCACCCCATCCCCAGGGTCTTGCTGTGTAGTTCAGGCTGGCCTTGAATTCACTATGGAGCACTGGCTGGCCTCAAACTCTCCGTCATCCTCCTGCCTTAGCCTTCTAAGTGCTGGGATTACAGGTATGCGCCACCATACCTGGCCTAAAATACTTGTTTCTTTAGCCAAAGTAGATTACTGTTGTCTCTCTGTGTACTTAATGTGGCTCTTCTACATGGTTGGCTATTCTCCCAAGGTTTGAAATAAGTAAGTCCTACCTGTCTTTCAGGGTCCAGTTGAAATGTTGTCCCTTTGTTTCAGGGCCTTGTGATTAGCCCAAGAGAAATATTCTGCTGATACCCACAGCTTTTTATCTGTTCCTGTTACATAGTTAGCATTTATGATTTTCTTATCTTATATTGAATGTATTTAATGTATCTGTCTCTTTACTTTGACTGTTAGCTATGAAAGGGAAGGGTCAAAGCCATTAATTTCATGGTGTAAGGACCTATACATCGGGGCCGGTGAGATAGCTCAGTGGCGTAAGCTCCTGCCTGGCAAGTGCGAGGTCCTGAGTTTGATTCCTGATACCCACATAAAGGAAAAAAAGGGCCGGTGATATTGCTCAGCAGCACAAGCGCCTGCTCACAAGAGCAAGGTCCTGAGTTTGACCCCTGGTACCCACAAAAAAAAAAAAAAAAAAAAAGGACCTATACATAGTAGATGCTCAAGTGGGTGTTTTTTTTTAATGTGGGTACCGGGAGTTGAACTCAGGACCTCACACTTGCCAGGCAGGCGCTTATGCCGCTGAGCTATCTCACCAGCCCTGGATTTTTTTTAATTGAGAACATTTTAAGTTTGCTAGGTGTTGGACTTTCAAATAGAATGTGTCCCTAAAAATACAATGACAGAGCACACAGAAAAGAGGAGCGGATATTTAACCTAATATTTTACTGCTCTTTGAAGCAAATACTGTACGGAAGTAAAATAGTTACCATCGAGTTGGTTCAAGTGTTATGGCCGGATACGTGTTACTTCCTAATATCCTGACAGCACCTGGAGAAAGCAGCTCAGCCCAGCAACTGAATGTCTAAGGGAGACTTTTACAAAAGATTGTGGGTTCTTTTTTCTTTTTTGGGTTTTTTGAGACAGGGTCTGCCTGTATAGTTCATACTGGGCTTGAATTCGCTATGTAGCCTAGACGGGCCTCAAACTTGTGGCTGTCCTCCTGCCTCAGCTTTTCCAGTTCTGGGATTATAGGTGTGCACCACCAAGCCTGGCTGCGGGTTCTTTAGTTATCTTTATTTATTTGTAGCCTTCTTGAACTGGACCATAGACTGTTACCAATTTATTTCTTCTTTATCTCCCAAACAGTCACCTGTTCAATATGTGGCATGCACTACTACTTTTCTGTTTTTTAATGAATTAATTTTGCCATGCTGGGGATTGACCCTCAGGTAAGCAAGTGTTCTACTGAGCTACATCCTCAGCCCTATTCCTTTTCTTTCTTTTTCTTTCTGTCTTTTCTTTCTTTCTTTCTTCCTTTATTTCTTTATTTCCTAATGTGGAGGAGTTCTGCTTTTTTTTTTTTTTTTAGCAATTTCAGGGGAAAAAAATTCAGTAACATGCTCAAATGAAAATGTTTGGCCGGTGAGATGGCTCAGCAGTGTAAGTGCCTGCCTGGCAAGCTTGAGGTCCTGAGTTCGATTCCCAGTACCCATATACGAAAAAGAGGCCAGTGATATTGCTCAGCGGCACGGGCGCCTGCTGGAGCACGAGGTCCTGAGTTCAACCCCCAGTACCCATAAAAAAAAAGAAAGAAAATGTTTGCAAGACACTGAGATACAAGGAACCGTAAGCTGTATTGGAACTAGTTTCTGAGCAATTAAACATTTCTCTCTCTCTCTCTTTTTGCCTTCTTTTTTAGAAATTCATGTTCTTTTTTTTTTTCTAACGTGGGTACCGGGAGTCAAACTCAGGACCTCGTGCTTGCCAGCAGGCACTTGTGCCACTGAGCGATATCACCAGCCCCTTTTTTTCCTTTATGTGGGTACTGGGAGTCGAACTCAGGACCTCGCACTTGCCAGGCAGGTGCTTACACCACTGAGCCATCTCACTGACCTGAAATTCGTGTTCTTTATATTTAAGCTTTTGTTTAAAAGACTATAATATATATATTTTTTAAATAGAACTTATTTTGTTATCTTTTTCCTGTCCTATGAGTTCTCCCTTAACTCATTTCTGGTTTCTTGTTTAAAAATTATTCATGAAGCACAATTTTTAAAAAAAGCCTCTTGCCTTGATGTTTGCCTATTTTAAATTTACTATAGCAGTGCCTCAGTCTTAGGTCAGAATTAAGCAGCAGTGTCATCTGGAATAGGCATAAATCAGAAGTTTGGGAAGTACGAGTTGGTTTTTGAACCTTTGTATGCCTTGTAGTAGTGAAAACGTACAGGCTTAGGGATGATATGTTAGGCTTGTAATTCAAAGGTTTTACAGCCAAGGATAAGTGGTATCAACCAACTTGAGAAAAAAAGGGAACAACAAGTAGAAATAGGGGAGAATAATGTTAACATATGTAATTAGACAGTAGAACCAGAGGCAGAGATTAGAGACGAGAGTATCATGAAACTTCAAGTAATGACAGCAAATGGAAAATAGAGCCAGTAACTAGAAAATAGGTAACTAAACCAGAGTCGTCATGTAGCAAAGATTTACATGGCCCTACACATTCCTGGAAATCCAGCATGTGTTCATTTTAGGCTTACCAAGTTAATAATGAGTCAACATTGAGTGACAGGGTGGTTTTAATCTGTCCCAATAGCTAATGAAAGTATCTGGGCTTCACAGAGGCCTCACTTCAAGTAAGTCAGTAAGTTCTGTTGATCTGTGTGTGTGTGTCTGTATGTGTCTGTAATATGATTGAAAAAGTATATGAGGTATGATGAAAAATAGTGAATATATAAATTTAAAAAGTCTTACTACAGTAGAAGGCACATTGCCATACTCCCTTTCTAGCTTCAAACACAACTCATCGTTCTTGCTACTTTCTGAGCAGTTCTGGAAGTTTGTTTTGTTTTGTTTTTGAGACAGGGTCTTGCTTTGTACTTCAGGCTGGCCTTGAACTGACTATGTAGTCTAGGCTGGCAGTGATCCTTCTTCCTCAGCCTCCCAGGTGCTGGGATTACAGGCAGGTGGCACTATGCCCAGCTGGAAGTCCTCTTTCGTAAGTGTCTTTAGTTGTACTGTCATGGTCACCTTGATGTCCTGCTTGAATCCATTCAAAATGTTTAGCTTTCATGGTCATTTTGACTTCGGAAGAGCGAGAAGTTGCATGATGCCAGATCCAGTGAATAAGGTAAATTGAGGGGCATCATGATAAAGCCAACTTTTTTTTTTAAGAAGTATTTCTATTAATGAATCATTAATGAATCATTAATTTTAATTTTATGAGTTTTATATTAAAGAGTGTGTACTTAACAGGAAAATAAAATCAAATTAAATTTTTAATATGTAGGATATCACCATTTTCAACATCAACTGTTTACCTGCTTACGAGATCTAAATAACAGCAGAAATAAATTCCTATGTGAACTACGATGAAAGTACAAACAAAACTCAACCACAGAAATAATCTTTGCTTCAATTACTCACCTAAGGGTAATTATCTCACACATGACAACAGCATGTTCTGTACACAAGACTCGCTCACACTGACAGCAAGTGTGCTGAGCTTTCTTCTGTTGCACAAGCCATACTTGTCTTCCTCTCTTTTTTTTTTTTTTTTTTTTTTTTTTTTTTTTTTTGGTGGGTACCGGGGGGTCGACCTCAGGACCTCGCGCGCCAACAGGCGCCTGTGCCGCTGAGCGATATCACCGGCCCCTTTTTCGTATGTGGGATCCGGGAGTCGAACTCGGGCCCTCGCGCTTGCAAGGCAGGCGCTTATGCCGCTGAGCCATCTCACCGGCCCTTGTCTTCCTCTCTTGTTAGGAGCTTCCTAATACATTATACAGTGTGCAGTAGCAGGAAAGTGAATTACCAATAAAACAAAATATCAAATATGTAATGTGTTTAGAATAAACACCAACATTTTCAATATCAACTGTTAACTTACAATATCTGAAAAATAACAGCAGAAATAAATTTCTATGTGAACTACAATGAAAATAACAAATAAAATTCTACCACAGAAATAATCTTTGCTTCAGTTATCATACCTAAGGGAGTCTTCACACGTAACAACAGCATGTTCCGTATACAAGTATCGCTTACACTGACAGCGCATGTGTTTTGTTTTCCTGTCTTCTTTGGTAGGACATACTTGACATCTTGCTGGCCTTCCTGTTTTCTTAGGAGGTTCTTGTAATGTTTCACTGGACTATTCACTGGTCTGCTCCAGAATTCTTTTGCAGAGTTCTTTGGCCAGATACATACTGTTATTTTCCTGTTGTAATTGATCATTTATCAATTCCAGTCCCAGTCCTCTAAGAAAATTTGTCCATGGTGTTTTGTGCTTGTTGTTTTCTTTGTAAATTATGAAACTATAAGCCCAACATGTTTTTTTAATTGTTGTTTTTATTTTTGGTACTGGGAATTGAACTCAGGACCTCACGCTTGTCGGGCAGGCGCTGCCTGACACGTTTAGGATCCAGTAAAACACCACCATTGGCCAATGCTTTGTGTTTAAAGTGACATCATAATTGCTGCATAACTCATCAACAGCATCTGCCTTTCATTGTGTTGTAGAATGTGACCATTTCTGGTTTCGTTTTGAGGATTCACCTTTTTGTTTTGAGAAACGTCTTTTTTTTTTTTATTTTGATTTTGATTGTTCTTTTTAAGACAGGGTCTCACTGTGTAGTCCAGGCTAGCCTTAAATTCAATATGTAGCGGAGGCTGACCTTGAACTCACAGGATGCTCCAGCCTCGTCTCCCAAGTGCTGGGATTACAGGTGTGCACCACCACGCCCAGACTCACTGTCAGTCTTATCCTCATGGTGTAATGTTGACAGTATCAATACTACTTTGTTTTTCTTTACCATGTAAGAGGCCAATGTTATGTTTTTCTAAAATTCAAAGATTGTACGATACATTTCTTTTTTTTTTTTTTTTTTGTTACATTTCTTTATTGTGAACTTGCAACATTTTTTTCAGGAATCTTCTTGTTCTTGCTGATAGTTCCTGTACTGGTCAACTGGTGTCCTTTTAGCAAATGTAACATCAGTGGGTAACGCGTGAATGGATTGTTGAATGTGACATTTGGGTTACTTTTTGAAATAGGGGCAACAAGTCTGTTCACAATGTCATATGGTTTATTACTACACAAAAAAATACCTGGTGGCTGAGTTCCAGGATAAATTTCTAAATTCAAGGTGTGAAATGTCTTCACATCTGTCTACCAGGGCATATATTTTTATACCATCCTTGGAAGGTTTATTTGGCATATATTGCCGAAACCTTCAACAACTACAAAATGATGCAAGTTGTTCATCAGTTGTCGTGTATTGAGACGGCGTATAAAATGCTTGACAGTTCAAAACAAAGCTTTCAAAAAACAAGCAAATAGCAGCCAAATTGTCAGATTTTTTTCTTTCTGGGAGGGTCTTTTAGTCATCAAAATTAGGCAATTTTAAAGGAAACTAAATCTCTTAAGTGTCATTATTGTTCTAAAAATCTCAACCCCACTGTCACTTCTCCATAAATCGTTTAGATCCTGATTAGCACGATTAGAATGATAACCTGCTATGAAGGCTTTGAGTTTCAGATAGTGAGGTGTCATGATAATACATTTTTGAGCATTACTATTGATGCATATAGAATGTTTTACTTGTATTTCATTATTAGTGTATTTTTAAATTTTTTTTTTTTTTTTTTTTTTTTTTTTGAGACAGAGTCTCACTGTGTAGTTCAGACTGGGCTTGAACTCATGGCACTTTTGCCTTAGCCTTCCAAGTGCTGGGGTTACAGGCTTGTGCCACCACATCTGTCTCAAACCATTTTGTAGCATATTGTTTGTTACAATTTCCAGCATTGAATTGGGGTGTTGGCTTTCTGTCCAGTAGGTTTCACCCCTGACAAGAACCTAATAATATTTACCTTCCTAGTTATAATGTTGGATTGTTCAGGTATACATGACCATTTTGTAGCATTTTGACTAGTCAAATATTTATTCACAGTAATTTTTCTTCCTCATCTGAATCAAGGTCTTCATTCTGTATTTCTCTATGTCATATCTTTTTTTTTTTTTTTTTTTTTTTTAATGTGGGTACCGGGAGTCAAACTCAGGACCTCGTGCTTGCCAGCAGGCACTTGTGCCACTAAGCGATATCACTGGCCTTTTTTTTCCTTTATGTGGGTACTGGGAGTCGAACTCAGGACCTCGCGCTTGCCAGGCAGGCGCTTATGCCGCTCAGCCATCTCACCGGCCCTCTATGTCATATCTTGCTAACTTCTTTGGCTTACATGATCCAAGTCATCATTAGTAGTTGAATCACTTTCAACCTCCTCCCAAAGTTGTAAAAGTGGATTTTCATGCAGCATTGTACCGAATTGGGCTAATTCTACAAGAAAAATCAAAAGAAAACATGTAATAGGTTTCTATAAAACATGTAAAAGGTTTCTATAAAATCTGTAAGGATGTTATAACACCAGTACTCCTCAAGCTCTTCAAAGAAATTGAAAGGGGTGGATTACTCTCAAATTCATTTATGGAAGCCATTATCACCCTGATCCCCAAACCAAAGACCCAACTGAAAAAGAGAATTTCTTAATGAACATAGATGCAGAAATCCTCAACAAGATATTAGCAAATAGAATGCAGCACATTATCAAAAAGATCATACATCATGGTCAAGCAGGTTTCATCCCAGAGATGGAAGGATGGTTCAACATACGTAAGTCTGTCAATGTAATACTTCAAGTAAATAGGAGCAAGGTCAAAAACCACATGGTCATATCAATAGATGCAGAAAAAGCTTTCAACAGAATCCAACAGCCCTTCATGATAAAAATCCTAAAGACTACAGGCATACAAGTAGTACATCTGAATATGATAAAGGCTGTTTATAACAAACCAATAGCCAGCGTCATACTAAATGGGGAAGAACTAAAAGCATTCCCCCTAAAATCAGGAGCAAGACAAGGATGTCCACTATCACTTCTACAATTCAACATAGTACCTGAAACATAAGCCAGAGCAATTAGCAAGAGAAAAATAAAAGGGACACCTAAAGGAAAGGAATTATCCTTATTTGTACATGATGTGATACTCTACAAAAAAAGACCCAAGGAACTCCACCAGAAACTCTTAAGAATTAATAATTTTAGCAAAGAAGCAGGATACAAGATCAGCACACAAAAATCATTGTCAGCATTTCTTATAGCAACTATGAAGAGGATGAGAAGGAAATTCTGAAAATAGTACCATTCACAGTCGCTTCAAGAAAAATGAAATATCTAGGAATAAACCTAACCAAGGAAGTGAAAGGCCTCTACAAAGAAAACTACAGTACTCTGAAGGAGATTGAAGAGGACATTAGAAAATGGAAAGACGCCCCTTGCTTCTGGATAGGCAGAAGCAGTATTGTCAAAATGGCCATACTTCCAAAACTTTTATACAGATTCATTGGAGTCCCAATCAAAATGCCAACAGCGTACTTTACAGATCTAGAGAAAACAATCCTAAAATTCATACGGAACCAGAAGAAACCCTGAATAGCAATTTTGGGCAATAAGAGCAAAGCAGGTGGCACAGCAATACCACACTTCAAGCTATACTACAAAACAATAGTGATTAAAAACAGCATGGTACTGGAACAAAAATAGACATGTGGATCAGTGGAACAGAACAGAGAATACAGAACCCTCCCCAGACGTATTCTACTATTTGATCTTTGACAGACAATCCAAAAGCATATGTTGGAGGAAAGATAGCCTATTCAGTGAGGTTGGGAAAACTGGTTATCTCTTTGTAGAATGAAACTGGACCCTTATCTCTCATCATGTACTAAATTAAAATCAAAATAGATCAAAAGCCTAAACATTAAAACAGAAACATTAAACCTTCTGGAAGATAAAATAGGTAAAACATTTACATTTGAAGACATAGGTGTAGGAAAGGATTTTCTTTTTGTTTGTGGGTTTTTCTTTGTTCTTTTTTTTTTTTTTTTTTTTTTTTAATGTGGGTACCGGGAGTCGACCTCAGGACTTCGCGCTTGCCAGCAAGCGCTTGTGCCACTGAGCAATATCACCAGCCCTTTTTTTTCCTTTATGTGTGTATGAAGAGTCGAACTCAGGACCTCGCGCTTTCCAGGCAGGCACTTATGCTGCTGAGCTATCTCACAGGCCCTTGTTTTTGGTTTTTAAGACTAGGTCTCACTATATAGTCCAGGCTGTCCTTAAACTCACTGTGTAGCCTGCTCTGGCCTTTAGAGAAATGCAGATTGAAACAACAGGAAGAATGGCAATCATTAGGAAATCAAACAATAGCAAATGCTGGCGATAACAAATGCTGGCGCTGGCAAGGCTGTGGTAAAAAGGGAACTCTCCTGCACTGTCGGTGGGAATGCAAACTAGTACAATCATTATGGAAGTCAGTATGGAGATTTCTCAAAGAATTGAAATTGGAAATTCCATAGGACTCAGCTGTTTCTGAGGTATCTTCCCCAAAGAGCTTAACCATCATACTGCAGAGATACATGCATACCAATGTTTATAGCAAGCAGCACAATTCGTAATAGCTAAATCCTGGAAGCAGCCTGTCTGTTTGGATAAACAAAATGTGGTATCTATATATAATGGAATACTGCTTGGCTATGAAGAATGACAAATTTGAGGCATTTGTAGGAAAATGGATGCACCTGGAAAATATAATAATGAAATCAGACACACAAGTTTAAATACCATATGGTATATCTCATTTGAGTGAGGCAAAGTACAAACAAAGAAAACGATAAAGGATGGATACAAAGGGACAAGGGGACAGATCTTGTCCAATAGGGAAGTGGTCCAAGGGAACAAGACGAGGGGTGAGGAGGAGGGGAAATGGAAATGAGAGGAATAAAGATGCGTCATGTATGGGATCCTAGTACCTCCAGTCAGTGTAAACATTATATGCCATAACATGAACTAAGACTAACAAGTATGTAAAAGGTGATAGGGGAACTAGCGTGGGGGGAGGTAAAGGGGATTAGGAAAAAAGCTGCAATATGTACATGTAACCACTCCCCTGTAAACTATGAATTGCAAACATGTACTAATAATTTTTTTTTTATGTGGGTACCGGGAGTCAACCTCAGGGCCTCGCGCTTGCCAGCAGGCACTCATGCCACTGAGCGATATCACCAGCCCTTTTTTTCCTTTTATGTGGATACCAGGAGTCAAACTCAGGACCTTGCACTTGCCAGGCAGGCGCTTATGCTGCTGAGCCATATCACCGGCCTTAAAATTCTTTTAAAAAAGTTATGCACACGGCCGGTGAGATGGCTCAGTGGCATAAGCGCCTGCCTTGCAAGCGCGAGGGCCCGAGTTCGACTCCCGGATCCCACATACGAAAAAGGGGCCGGTGATATCACTCAGCGGCACGGGTGCCTGTTGGCGCGCGAGGTCCTGAGGTCGACCCCCCGGTACCCACAAAAAAAAAAAAAAAAAGTTATGCACAAAAATGTTAACATGATACATAACGTAGGTAAAACTCACCCACTTAAAGTTTGACACACGTGCACACCTTGCTGTTTGTTGTACCAAGTGGATGAACACAAAGATTGCTTCCTGTATTCTCCCAGTGCAGCTACTGAGATGCACAGCTGACTACCGTCACACTAAAGTACATATTTTTATTAGAAAAATATGGTCAGGGTGTTTTTTTACCCACCACAGTTCCCCTCTAAGGCCACACCATAACGTTTTTATGAGCCTGCCTTTCCATAGGATGGAAAGTATGCAGCAATATTTTGTGGCAGCAATATTCACTGCATTTTTGATCACTCCTTGTAAAGACATGAAAGAGGACTTCCAGAACTGCTTCAGAAAAGTGTTAAGTGTGTTTGAAACCAGGGGAACATTTTGAGGGCGATTTATGGCAGTGTGTCTTTTACTGTAATAATTTTTCATTTAAACATTTATTGTATACTTCGATCACACTGTGTGTGTGTGTGTGTGTGTGTGTGTGTATTCCCAAATCTTTGTTTCAGAATGACTGTTCTTTGTTCCTGTACTTAACCTCTTCCAATTACTGCTTCCTTTTCATATCCTAGTAAAGTTTTGAGACATTGAATTGTGTTTTGTTCATGTTTATCCTCAGTGATGTGGCACACAGTCTGTTAAAATGAGTGTTATTGAACATTTGATTTTTAAAAATACTAACCTTAAAAATAGGTAAAATAGTGTGATATCTTAAATTGCTATCGACCCTCTCAGTTTAAGCGTAAAGGGACAAGCATCAAATACCAAGTGAAGTGTAGCGATTACTATCTTAAGGCTTAATAAATGAAATTACTACTCAAAGTATTTGGCCAGGCCTACTTTGATAGTCAGTTTGTCTTGTATGGAATGTCTTCCAAATACAGTGGGAGAATTAGTTACTATATCAGTTAGCTGTTGCCACAATAAGATTGTATAGCAAATTACTCCAAAACTCAGTATCTTAAAATAATAAGATATCCCCCTGGATCTACAGATTGGCAGATGCAGCTCTGGTTCTTGCTTCAGATCTTTAAGCTGGTTGGGATAGCTCATGCTTCTTGTGTGTTCATTATGGAGTTGAGTGGGCAGCAGCCACACTTGGGAAGTTCTTCTCATTGTATTGGCAGGGGCACAAAAAGGCAAGTGGAAACCTGCAAGGTTTCTTAAGGAGCAGCCTCAGAATTGGCATGCTGCCATTCTGCCTCATTCTTTTGGCTAAAGCAAGTCATAGGGTTGAAAATAAAGAACAGGAACTGCAAAAATCTTACGTCTTTAGTGGGAGGAACTCAAAAAATCCATTGTTTGATACTGGATTCTGGATCACAGTTTTTTAATTGTTGCATGAAATTCATATATGTTACCTAGAAAAATTCAAGGAATGAGAATTTGAAGAAAAATTTTTTATTACTTTCCATTGTTTGTGGCGTTCTAAAAATGGAACACTAGGTGTAAATGGGTAAGGCCAGTAATGCAATCTACTGCAATTGAGATTCCCACTTCCCTTTCATAGGGGTAGTTACCACTTTCTCAATGTATTCTAAAATGGAGCATTTCATATAGCCAGACTCCAGATTTCATAGAAGCCCTTTCCTGTATCATTCTATTTTCCTTTTCCGTTTATTTTCTTTTCAACATTGGGGATTGAACCCCAGGCCTTTGCACTAAGCTATATCCCCATCCCATTTTTTATTTTGAGACAGGCTCTCATTAAGTCGCCCAGGCTGGGCTCTAACTTGGAATCCTTCTGCTTCAGTCTCCCAGAGTGCTGGGATTACAGGGGTGAGGCACGAGGGCCAGCTAATGTGTTGCAGGCTTTTATTTATTTATTTATTTTAGACTTTATATATCCTACAGTTATAGTCATTTAAAGTATGTATGCAACTCAGTGGCTTTTGGAATATTCACAGAGTTGTATACCCATCGCCACAATTTAGAACATTTTCTTCATTTTCAAAGATAATCTGTATATATTAACTGTCATTCCCCATTTCTCCTTACCTCCAGCCCCTTCCAACCACTAGTTTACTTTTGGTCTCTGGATTTGCCTGCTTCATGTTAATGGAGTTTTATAATATGTGGTCTTTTGTGTCTGTCTTATTTCACTTAGCATAATGTCTTTAAGGTTCATGTATGTTGTAGCTTGTATCAGAGCTTCATTCCTTTTTATTTTTTTTCATTCCTTTTTATTATCAAATGATTTTTCATTTTATGTGTATAACAAGCTTTACCCATTCATTAACTGATGGACATTTGGGTTGTTACCACTTCTTAGCTAGCAGTTGTGAACATTGTTATATATCGTTTTTTTCTGTGGATATATGTTATTTCTCTTGGGTGAATACTTCAGAGTAAAATTGTTGGCTTATAGTGTTTTCCTGCAAACTGTTTTCCAGAACAACTACACTATTTTACATTCTTACCAATAATATATGAGGGTCCTAATTTATCTGTGTCTTCACCAATAAAATTGTAGCCATTCTAGTGTGAATGAAGTGGTATCTCATTGTGGTTTTTATTTGCGTGATGTGTATATTTAATTAAGGGCTTATAGAGTAAAAAGCAGTTGTTTAAAATGTTAGATCTGTTTGTACTTTTTTTTTTTTTTTTACGCGGGTACTGGGAGTCAAACTCAGGACCTTGCACTTGCCAGGCAGGTGCTTATGCCACTGAGCTATATCACTGGCCCGATCTGTTTGTTCTTAAAAGTATAGTACATAAAAAGTATAGTACATAATCCCAGCACTCGGAAGGCTGAGGCAGGAGGATCACCGCGAGTTTGAGGCCAGTCTGCACTACAAAGTGAGAAGTACAGCGCCAAAGTTGAACCTCACTTTCAGTTACCTAAAAATCTTGCATAGATTACAAAAAAATTAATATGTGTATCAGAGATTCTTTTCTTCATGCTACTTTTTTTTTTTTTTTTTTTTTTTTTTGAGACAGGGTCTCACTTTGTAGTGTAGGCTGGTCTTGAACTCACTATGTAGCCCAGACTGTCCTCAAATTTATAGCCATCTGCCTGCTTCAGCCTCCCAAGTGCTGGGATTACAGGCATGTACCACCATGCCCAGCTGCTGTTGATTTCTTGTACATGCTGGAATCATTTTGGAAGAAAGTTAGTCTCAGACAGTTGTTAACTAGGCCCTTTGGGTTACTCCGGCACCCTGCTGCTGCATCATCAGTAGGCTCGGGACTAAGAGTAGTTTGATGGCTCAAGGGTTTTTTTTTTGGTGAGGAGTGTTGTATGAAGGAGCTCATTAATGCTGCTTCACCAGGAAGTTAATCACTAGAATAATTAGTTATAAAATATGACCTTTCTTAGAGCAGGGTTGTCTAATAGAAATATAATGCAAGGCACATATATAATTTAAAGTTTTCTAGTGGCTACATTAAAAAGTAAAAATAAGTTGGGCGTGGTGGTGCATACCTGTAATCTCAGCACTGTTTGAAGCTGAGGGAGGAGGATCTGAAGTTTGAGCCTAGCCGGGGCAACTTACTAAGACCCTGCCTCAACCAGCTGAGAATGTAGCTCTGTGCACAGGCTTTGATTTCAATCCTTAGTACTGCCCCCCGTACCCCTCCGCCCCTTGGTAATATTAATAATAGTTTTTATTTCTTGAGACAGGATCTCTTTAAAGTTGATCCTCCTGCGTCAGCCTCCCAAATGCTGATATTGCAGGTGTGTACCACCGTGCCCAGTGGTTTATTTAACTTAGTGTACCAAAAAAAATTCTAGTACAGGGCATTGAACTCAGGGCCTCATGTGTGCTAGGCATGTACTTTACCACTGAGCTACATCCTCAACCCTTTAAGTTTTGAGACAAGGTCTTGCTGAGTTGTCCAGGATGAACTTAACTTGGCATCCTCCTGCCTCAGCCTTCTGAGTAGCTGGGATTTTAAACATGTGGCATCACACTGGCTAAAGTCTTCTGATTCAGACCTGCTGCCTTTCATGGGATCAGTGGTTACTTGTTAGCCACCATATTGAAGAGTGCAGTTCTGGAAGATGTAAATGCTTGTGACCTCTTGCTGTGTTCACATGTATGATGATCTAAGTGTCTGTGGAAAAATAGATGCATACTTTATTATTTTTACATTTCTGCTGCTTTAATTTTATATTGTCAGTACCTTTAAAAAAAAAAAGAAACATGGAAAAGGGTCTTTAGAGGATGACAGAGAGGCAAGCTCTTTATAGCTCAGATTTTTAATTGTGAGCAGAGGTTAGCAGGAGGAAGATCATCTCCATTCAGGAAGATAAAGATTCTGTAGTTCTTAGTAAATAAATCTCTTGGAACTGTTAGCTTTTTGTTTTTGTGGTAGTACTGTGAATTGAACACAAGACTTTGCATGCTAGGCGAACATTCTACCTCTGAGTTCCATTCCCTAGCCCTATTATTTTGTTCTTATTCTGATTGTTCCAGATGTTCAGGGCTTGCTTTGGCCTGTTCCTTATCAGTTACTTCCTACTCATACATATGAAACCATGAAACTCTTGGTTAGATGGAATAGTCTTTGTATTTAATACATGATTTTATGCCTTTGGGACTCTGATATTCAAACTAAGTTTAGTGTTGCAACACTTACATGGTAAACGTAAAACTTCTACACCTATTCAGTAGTGTACACTCAACAGAAAACACAAAGCATTAATACTGTAACAGCTATTTAAGATATGCAGGTAAAAGGAATGAGCACTAAGGTGCTAGGGTAAACTAATGACACAGTTAACAATTGGCATTCTTTTTCTTTTTTTTTTTTTTTTTTTTTTTTGTGGGTACCGGGGGGACGACCTCAGGACCTCACGCGCCAACAGGCACCCGTACCCGTGCCGCTGAGCGATATCACCGGCCCCTTTTTCGTATGTGGGTTCCGGGAGTCGAACTCGGGCCTTCGCGCTTGCAAGGCAGGCGCTTAAGCCGCTGAGCCGTCTCACCGGCCCAACAATTGGCATTCTTATCAGAGGATTAAACTCATTACCAAAAAAAAGTGCTTGTAATGCATAGTGTTATATTTGTGCTGCCTTGTCACAAAAACAGGCTTACCAAGCCAGGTGAGGCGTATGAATGCTGAGCAGCTCGTAGAACTGTAGTCAAGTACAACTATAAATAATACTGAAAAAAGTTTACCATCTGACCAGTAGCTGATACTTTCAGGGCATTCAGTTAGCTTATCCTCTGCAGTATTCTAAGCTATTCACATTGACAATCATATTCATTGTAATGCCTGCATCAGGGGAGGCATGTAACCAGTTGTTTTGGCTAAGGTAAGATGGGAAGGCATTCCTCAGGTTGTACATAAAAGTAACTGTGTTAAACAGTCTAATGGCAGTCACTGACAAGCTGCTTAAATGATGGTATCTCCTTCATTCATTGTGTTGGAAGGGTCCAGTAGAAAGTGAAAAAACAAAAACAAAACCTAATATTATTACAATGGACTGAGCTGGAAAAATGAAAGCCCCTTAAGGTCCAGATGGCAATTGACTGACATTTTGTAACTCTTTTCCTTCAAGTGAAACTACTACATTGCCTCTCAATTTCTTCCCAAGTGTTGAACAGTCCTTAATATCATCCAAGCCTGGACACTTTGTTTAATACTTGTAAATTTCCTTTTAATGGCATCTTTAGAGCTAGCATAAGTCATCTTGCTTTTTTTAATGGTGCACTTTCAGGAGCCCAAGATATAAATACTAGGTGGTCTTTCTTAGACTGTTTTGTTTTGTAGTGGCATCATACAAAGCATATCGGCAGTGATTCAGAGGCAGCTTCACAAAAGATATGTAGGGGTCCTCTACAGTATCACCAATGTCACCCACCAAGATTTGCTTTGTTTTCTCTACAGTTGTCTTTTGTCATCACATAAACAGAAGAGAACTGCTTTCTTTTGCTTTTTTATTTCCTCTTGTGTACATTTCCTTACTTTCATATCATTAAAAACTTTGATGACTTCATCATTCACTCCAGATGCCATGGTGCCTGTGCTATGACAGCTCAGGCTTGGTGGCATTGGCAGAAGAGGAGGGGCGGACCTAGACTTACTAAACTTTTAAACTCTTAATTGCTTTGTCTGTTTCTTTCAGTTCCATGTTGAAGCTCTATTATTTAGGTGCACACATATTTAGGATTATGTCCTTATAAGGACTCTGCCCCTCTGGTATTCTGTAATATCCCTTATAATATTCCTTGTTCCCAAGTCTATACCATTTTGGCCTAGTGATGGATGGGGATGTTCCATCTTTTTACTTTTGATCTATTTTTGTCTTTATATTTAAAGTGTTTTTTGTACATAGCATATGGTTGGGTTTTGTTTAATTTGATAATCTTTGCCTTTTTTTTAATGGGGGCTGGAGGATGAACTGAGGCCCTCATGCTTGCTGAGCATGTTCTCTTATCATTGAACTACACACCCTAAGCAAGTCTTTGCCTTTTTAAAAATTTTGTTTGGTGAAGAACTTCCTTCTTTTTTTTTTTTTTTTTTTTTTGTGTGGGTACCGGGGGTCGACCTCAGGACCTCGCGCACCAGCAGGCACCCGTGCTGCTGAGCGATATCACCGGCCCTTTTTTCGTATGTGGGTACTGGGAGTCGAACTCAGTACCTCTTGCTTGCCAGGCAGGCGCTTATGCTGCTGAGCTATCTCATCGGCCCTTGTTCTAGAAGGGGTCTGCCACTGCTGAATTATCACAGTTTTTATTGGTCTAAAATGTCTTGTCATATTTGAAAACTGTATCACTGGGTGTAGAATTTTCTTCCGTACTGCATGGCTTCACATGAGAAATCTGCTTGCATTTTTTTTTTTTTTATCTGTTTCTCTGTGAATAATGCCTTTTACCTGTGAATGCTTGGAAGGTTTTTCTTTTTCTTTTTGACCTTTAAAGCTGTGTGTGTGTGTGTGTGTGTGTGTGTGTGTGTGTGTGTGTGTGTGTACCAGGGGTCGACCTCAGGACCTTGCGCGCCAGCAGGCGCCTGTGCTGCTGAGCGATATCACCGGCCCTTTTTTTGTATGTGGGTTCCGGGAGTCGAACTCGGGTCCTCGCGCTTGCCAAGCAGGCGCTTATGCCACTAGGCCATCTCACCAGCCCCCTGAAGCTTTTTAATATACCTTGCATCAGTCTGGCTGGAAACTGAAGCAGTCCCTGCCCCTAGGCTTGGTGGTAAAGGAGAAGATTTTTCTTTTTAACACTTGTTTTTAGTAGTTTGATTATGGTATGCCTTGGCTTTTATGCTTCTGCTTGGGACTTCAGTTTCTTGGATCTGTGGATTTAGTTTTCATCAATTGTGTGAAATTTCAGCCATTATTTTCTCAAATACACACTTATTTTGCTCTCCCACCCATCCTTTTTTTTTTTTAAAGAGAAGAGAAAACAAAACAAATCCAAAAAGAACAAATTTTCAAAACAACATAATAGGAGGGTAACAATGGTTAATGCATTATGTATTATTATCTTTAAGTTAGTTACTCAGGATACCAGATATTGGCATTCAGTTGTCCAAACATTATTGGCACAAACCTTACTCTTCAATGAACTAAGTAAAATTGGTAGTATATCTATCTAAACCATCTTATATATATATATAATTTTTTTCCCTTTCCCTTCTTTCTTTTCCCTGTTCCCCTATTCCAGTGTCTCTTTCCTTTTGACCAGTTTCTTTTTGATTCACCATGTCTATTGTACATTTTGGATCTTATTTACTCCTTCAGTTTTTCATACTAGGGAGACAATACGATCCTTACACATGCGCGTCCTGAATATTTCACTTAGGAGTATTTTCTCAAGTTGCATCCATTTACCTATAAAAGTCTCCAGTTTATCCTTCTTTATGGCTGAATAGTACTCCATTGTATAAAAATACCACATCTTTCTTATCCATTCCTCAGTTGATGGGCATTTGGGTTGTTTCCAAGATCTGGCTATTACAAATTGTGCTGCTATAAACATGGGTGCACATATATCGCTGTGGTACGATGTTTTTAATTCTTCTGGGAAGATACCCAGAAGGGGAATAGCTGGGTCAAATGGGACCTCCAACCCTAGTTTTTTGAGGAATCTCCACACTGACTTCCACAGTGGCTGTACCAGTCGACACTCCCACCAACAGTGGAGAAGGGTTCCTTTTTCCCCACAGCTCCTCCAGCATTTGTTATTAGTTGATTTCTTAATAATAGCCATTCTTTCTGGGGTGAGATGGTATCTCAGTGTTGTTTTAATTTGCATCTCTCGAATGACTAGTGATGTTGCACATTTTTTTGTATATTTATTTGCCATTTGTATTTCTTCATCTGAGAAATGTGTATTCATCTCAGATGCCCATTTTTGGAGTGGGCCTTTAAATTTGGGAGGTCTGTTTTTTTGAGTTCTTTGTATGTTCTCGATAGTAATCCTTTGTCTGAGGAACAGCTGGCAAACATTTTTTCCCACGTTGTGGGTTGTCTCTTCACTCTGTTGGTGGTTTCTCTTGCTGTGCAAAAGCTTTTTAATAAGATGAGATCCCAGTTGTTGATTCTTTGTGATAGTTCCCGTGCGGTTGAGGTTTTATTCATAAAGTCTTTGCCTACACCAATGTCTTCAAGGGTTTTACCTATCCTACCTTCCAGCAGATTTAATGTTTCTGTTTTAATATTTAGATCTCTGATCCATTTTGAATTTAGTTTAGTGCATGGTGAAAGATATGGGTCTAGTTTTAATCTTCGGCATGTGTAGAGCCAGTTTTTCCAGCACCATTTATTAAAGAGGCTATCTTTCTTCCAGTGAATGTGTTTGGCACCTTTGTCAAAGATAAGGTGGCTTAGTATGTCTGGGGTTGTTTCAGCATCTTCTAATCTGTTCCATTGATCTTCAGGTCTGTTTTTTTGCCAGTACCACACTATTTTTATCACAGTAGCTTTATAGTATAATTTCAAGTCGGGGATTGTGATGCCCCCTGCCTTGCCTTTGTTGCCCAGTATTGCCTTTGCTATTCTAGGTCTCTTCTGATTCCAAATGAATTTTAGGATTGTTTTCTCTAATTCTGTGAGATATGCTGTTGGAATTTTGATTGGGATTGCATTAAATCTGTATAACAATTTTTTTTTTTTTTTTTTTTTTTTGTGGGTACCGGGGGGTCGACCTCAGGAACTCGCGCGCCAGCAGGCGCCCGTGCCGCTGAGAGATATCACCGGCCCCTTTTTCGTATGTGGGTTCCGGGAGTTGAACTCGGGCCCTCGCGCTTGCCAGGCAGGCGCTTAAGCCGCTGAGCCATCTCACCGGCCCTGTATAACAATTTTGGAAGTTTGGCCATTTTCACTATATTGGTTCTTCCTATCCAGGAGCAAGGGATATCTTTCCATTTTCTGATATCCTCTTCAATCTCCTTTTTCAGAGTACTGTAGTTTTCAGTGTAGAGGTCTTTTACATCCTTTGTGAGGTTGATTCCTAGGTATTTCATTTTTTTCCACCCATCCTCCTTGGACCCTAGTTCACCTGTTAGACAACCTGATAAAGTCTTGTTAGGTTACTGAGATGTGCTTTCTTCTCCCACCATCTTTTCTCCTAGTTTGTGTGGCTGTGTCTTCAAGGTTCAGTAATTTTTCTTCTATGGAGTCTCATCTGTTATTCCCATCTAGTGTATTTTTCATTTGAGATACTTTTTAAAAATCAATATTTGGGTCTTTTTGAAAAATCTCGTTTCTCTTTTCCATATCACTTTTGTATAAACTGTATTTCTAATGTCTGTTTTAATATCTTGTTCTAATTTCATTATTTCTATATAAGCCTGTTTAGATTAGTTCTCTTCTGGATTGAGTCATCTTTTCCTACTTCTTTGCGTGCCTGGGCATTATGAACTTTATATTTTATATTGGTGGACATTGATTTAAGATAATCAGCTTTTATTCTTTTGACATAGGTAAGTAACTTTTAGATCAGTTTGATCCTTGTGAAGATTTTTGTGGCAGGTCATAACTCTTCTTTTCTTGGACTTCTCAACTTAACCACACTAAGATGTGATCCTTATCGAGACTCAATGGTTGGATTCTGGTTTCTTCTAACAAATGGATCACAAACTGTTCCCAGCTTTTTGTGAGCTCTGTTGGATCTGTTGCTTTCTGGTAATTTGTTTTCTGATGTTGCAGGAGGTTTCCTTTTGGGTACGTGGAAATCTGAGACTAAGGGAACCCCTCTGCAGAGCTTCAGAGCCCCTTACTCTCCAGTAGTACCCTGTACCACAAATTCTAGCTGCCTCAGCTCCACCCAGCTCTGTGGTCTCAATTTGCTGAGACCCTTGGTTTCTGTTTCAGTGTGGTAACCCTGCTTTCAGTTCCTTCCAGCTTTATTTTTGTATTTATCTCTACTTCTAATTTTTTTTTTTCTTTTTTGGTGGGTACCGGGGGTCACACTCAGGACCTCGCGCTTGCCAGCAGGCGCTTGTGCCACTGAGCAATATCACCGGCCCTTTTTTCCTTTGTATGTGTGTATTAGGAGTCAAACTCAGGACCTCGTGCTTGCCAGACAGGCGCTTATGCCGCTGAGCTATCTCACTGGCCCTCTACTTCTAATTTTTAAAAAACATTGTTACTTTTCTTTTATTCTCAATTTGCAGCTGGGTATGGTGGTGCACACCTCTAATCCTAGCACTCCAGGAGATTGAGGCAGGAGGATCTCCATGAGTTCAAGGCCAGCCAGGGCTACATAGAGAATCTGCAGATGTATTCTTTTTTGATGTTTTAAATTTTTAATTGATAACAAAAACAAAAGATGTGTATGATTAATACATGTATACATTGTGTAATGTTTAAGTTAAACATACTCATGTCCTTGAACACTTTTTTGTTTATGGTGAAAACTTTAAAAGTCATTCTAGGGGCTGGTGATACAGCTCGGCGGCATAAGCGCCTGCCTGGCAAGCGCGAGGTCATGAGTTCGACTCCCGGTACCCACATAAAGGAAAAAAATGGGGCTGGTGATATAGCTCAGCGGCACAAGCACCTGCTGCCAAGCGTGAGGTCCTGAGTTCGACTCCCAGTACCTACATTAAAAAAAAAAGTCATTCTAGCTTTTTGAAATGTACAGTACATAATTGTTATCTATAGTCATTATACTGTGTAATAGTGTCCCACCTATGGAATACCTTGAAGTACAGATTTTTTTGGGGGGGGGGGTACCGGGGGTCGACCTCAGGACCTCGCGCACCACCAGGCGCCCGTGCCACTGAGCGATATCACTGGCCCTTTTTTCGTATGTGGGTTCCGGGAGTCGAACTCGGGACCTCGCGCTTGCCAGGCAGGCGCTTATGCCTCTGAGCCATCTCACCGGTCCCAAATATTTTTTACAATATATATACTGAAAATTGGTAATGTATACTTCTTTTGAAAGTTGTACATTTACCACTTTATTGCCTTTTTAAAGAATTAAACATTTTTTTAGAATAAATTAGTTTAACATTTTTGGTTTACAACTGTTGAAAACCATATGAAAGCTCTAATGGCTTTTTGTCATTATTTGACAGATTTTCCCTGTACAACATGCTAATGATGAATAATCTGCTGGTCTAGTAGAATACAATTTTCAGATATTCCCATCATATTTTCATTTGCATATTTGAAATCACAATCATTTTGTCTTAATATATTCCCATTCTTGTTTGTATTTGAGTCATGTACATACATTTGTAGTATGCTTACATGTAATATTTGTTTTCATAACTACTACTATTTTGATCCATTATGATGAATTTCAAGTACAAAGTAATACTTTGCACTAGCAAAAATGCTAATTTAAGTAAATATGTAGTTGCATGCCAATCATTTTCAAATATTCTAACCTAGTCATTCATACATACATGTATTTATTCATATTCATTAACTTAGCTCAGTGGTTCTCAGCTAGGGCAACTACCATGGTGACGAGGGGAATTTGAAATTTGTGAGAGTATTTTTGGTTGTCACCATGGCACAGGTTGATAAAATACTTAATGGCCCGGGGCTAGGATGGCTGGATGTCTTGAATTGTGTAGAACAGTGCTGTACATCAAATAACTATTCTCTCATTTGGCATTTGAAGCTCCTTTATCCAAATCTGAAATATTTTTACATGTGAACACAAAGCTTTTTTTTTTTTTTTTTTTTTTTTTTTTGAGCCAGGCTCTCACTATGTAGTGAGGCTGGCTTTGAACTGACTACTATGTAGCCCAGGCTGGCCTCGAACTCACATTCTCCTGCCTCAGCCTCCCGAGTGCTGGGATTACAGGTGTGCACCACAATGCCCGGCTCCTCACAAAGCATTTTCTTTAGGTGATATGTTTTCTGTGAATGCAAGTGATATTTAAATTGAGATGAGTAATGTCCTGTCATTTTGGAGCTTTCCCAAGAGTTTGCCATCTTGAAAAAACATGGCATATACAGCAGTACTCTTCATGGTATTTGAGTCAGTATTCACACTTGATTCAGTCTTTATTTGTAGCTGTCACATTCATGGTGTTTCTTTATGCCGCTGTATACATTTATTATATTTTCTAGGGTATTATGTTCAAGGTTTTACATATTAGCGTTTTAGTATTAATTTCCTTCATACTACAGTTAGGGCATTGCAATGGTTTAAAAATTTTGTAAATAGTTTATTATCAACTAATATCATCTGAAAATAAAAGGGAACTAAAAAATTCTAGGAACTTACTATATGATGCACATACATAGGTCAGGTATACCTTATGTACTGTGCTTGAGACCCGAAGTGGTTTAGAGTTCGGTGGGATTTAGAATACTTACATGTATGATGATATTTTGGAGATGGGACCCATGTCTGTGGTATGAAATCCTCTTGTTTAATATACACTTACAGCCCAAGAGCAATTTCATATACTACTTTTAATAATTTTGTACATGAAGCAAAACCATCAGAAAGCAAAGGTGTTTGTCTCAGCTATCCATATGGACAGTATGGTTGTTCTGCCTTACTTTCATTCCTGGTTCAAAATTTGTATGCTACTGATAAGCACTCACTGTCTTACACTTAATATAAGTACTTAATAAAAAATATGACATACCATGATTGCATGAATCAATGGTGTGTCCAAGGAAACTGAGGGCAACATGGTAGTACCATCAGAATACCTGTATCAGTTGTCCTATGTAAAGCAACAGCAAACAGCTTTCAGTCTCCACCTGCAGTACTGTTTTGATTAAAAGGATACTGCACATTAAATATTAATTTTTTAGGTGAGAACAAATATCAGAAGCATTTGAGGATCATGAACTGTGTCCTGTAGGGATAAGAAGGCTCTATTAGATGGTTTTAAATGCCTCATTAATGATGGCTTTTGGCTTAGTCTCTTTGGTTTTATAAATAGGCATGGTGTCTTGTTCTGTTATGAATATATGCTGTTCTTTTCAGTATGACTATTACATACTCTCACCATGTCATTTGTAGTCACTTTTTTGCAGTGTTAAATACTGTCTTTATTATCACTATTGAAGTTGCAGTGCCAAGTAGGATTGTACTTCCTTTTAAACTCTTGAGAAAAGACCCCCCCCCCAACAAAGAGAACACTACAATTTTAGTGCTAACCAGAGGTCAGATTCTGCTTCCTGAATAAACTAGAGCCTATAGGGACACAAAGGAAAGTTAGCATCTACAAATTCTTAGAGTGAAAGAATGTTCCCTGGCTCCAGGTTGCCTACACAGAGTGCATTAATGCAAACATGTTTGAGGTCTGAGCTGAGATAGGGGTGGGGGCTGAGGAGGGAGGTCAGAGGCAGAAAGGTCAGCCTTCAAAGACAGGGCACTTTGTTACAATGGTAATTTTTTTAGTTTTATTTTGTATGTTTTTCATGGTATTTTAGTCAGTATTTTTTGAGACAGGGTCTGGGTGTGCAGCTCGGACTGGCCTTAAACTCAACTATGTAGTCTTTGCTGGCCTCAAACGCGTAGCAATCCTCCTGCCTCAGCCCTTCTGAGTGCTGGGATTATAGGTGTGTGCCGCCGTGCACAGGTTCTTTGTTACAATGGTAATTACACCTTCATACTTTCTATAATATGTACCAGTAGCAGGTAATATCAACAGCTATGGTTGATCATTTTCTTTTATTTTTTAATATTTATTTTAAAGAGAAAAAAATAGAACAAAATTTCAAAACAACATAATAGGAGGGTAGCAATGGTTAATACATTGCATATTGTTATCTTTAAATTAGTTACTCAGAATACAAGATATTGACATTCAGTTTTCCAAACAATATTAGCACAAAATTTTCTTTTCAATGAATTAAGAGAAAATGGTAGTGTATCTTTTTTTTTTTTTTGGAGACAGGGTCTCGCTATGTAGTTCAGGCTGGTCTTGAACTATGTAGCCCAAGCTGGCCTCGATCTCTTGGTGATCCTCAGCCTCCTGAGTGCTGGGATTACAGGTGTGCTGCACCACCCTTCCTGGCGGTTTATCATGTTCTTCGTAAACAGAATTAAACTATCCTACATCTGCAGCGTATCCCAGATTCAAGAAAATCATAAAAATTTGGCCCAATACACCATTTGACTCCCAAAAACCTTAGCTGTATTCCTGCACCACTGTGAAAAAGTGACAAAATTTGGATTAGCATCTAAACCAAACATTTTGGGATTGGCATTTAAATTTACAGCCAGAAGACACTAAGCTCATCACTGTTTCTATAAGAGTGCTGGAAACACAATTTGACAGCCCTCTGGCCAAATTTTCCCTTAATTATAATTTAGGTAGACTACTTTCCACTTATCCTAATGGTGCTAATCTACTGCCTGGTCCACTATCAGGTTAGCAAGTTGCAGGAACAACTCTTTTCCATGCACCCCTTTCCCGCCAGTAAAGAACCTAGTAAAGAAATTAACATAAGTGTTCTAATACTTAGAACTAATCCTTAGACTTAATACTTGTGTTAGTTTCTTTACTAGGTTTCCCTGTGGGCAGTAGGCCAAAGGTAATCTTGTAACAGAAAGTATGACAATTCACGAAAAATTTGACTACACTTACATCAAAAGCAGTGTGAAACCCTTCTAAATGTATTAATGGGAATAATATCCCTACATCTTAGGTGAATGCACTGTGTCAGAAAAGGTATTGATTTCTTTTATTATTATTATTTTTTGTTTTTTGAGACAGGGTCTCTCCATGTAGTTCAGGATGGCCTTGAACTCACTGTGTAGCACACAGGCTGGCCTGGAACTCGGGGTGATCCTCCTGCGTCAGCCTCCCAGGTTCTGGGATTACAGGTGTGTGCCACCACACCTGGCTGTTGATTTCTTTTATGGCTGAAGCCTTTCATTTTAGCATTCTCACTGGAACCCTCCCACAGTTTAAACTGCCAGTCTCCTTCCTTTCCAGCAAATTAGCTGGAGAAGTTGGCTGTCCTGCCAAGCATTCTACAGATTGCCATTTACCAAGCTCCCACCCCAGCCCCAACCACCACTACCCCTCACTTTCTCTTAACTGCTGACCAGCTCCCCACTAGGAGGCGGGCTGGAAACTCCCACGCAGCTCCCCGCACAGGAGCACCCAGATGGATCCTCCAGGCAGGAATCCTACAGGGTGAAACTGAACACAGCTCCCTGATCTTGGAAACCGTTGCTAGGTGCTGCTTTCCCTGGAGGAGATAATAAAAACAAATTTCAGGCTCTGAAGGTCTGGTCTTCCAAAGAGGAGTGCACAATTCATTGGGTACTTCCTGGAAACCTTTTTGCCCCATGCTACCCTGCATGCCCCACCCAAGAATCCCTTCTGGGTGCCACGGGGACACAAGGTCTGAGAGAAGGAACTAAGTTGTGACTCAAGCCAGCAGCATGCCCTATCCTTACCTTCTTAATGTGGGCCGCAATGTCCTTTTCTGTGTTAACATTTCTCTAGCGCCTGAGTACCTCACTGCATCCCTTCCGACAGGTCTGCATTTTTGATCATCGCCATTCAGTTGCACATGGCCACCTGGGGGGCAAGGCCGGAGCTGAGGGCTAGGGAACAGGTTTTCCCTAGCCCTACTGGCCCCTGCCACCTGCTGCTGGGAAGCACAGGTCTGAGAAACCTGGGTAGTGACCACAAAGCAGGATAATTCCGCCAGATTGCGGGTGAAGACAGGTAGGGAGGACTTGCGAGTTTCTCACCATGGAGCAGGGGCTGGCTGACTGTAATAGTCTCCTGGGGAGGTGCTGGCGTGATGGTGCTTAAAGGGAGATACAGTAGCTGCGGAAGCCGTGGTGCTTCTAAGCCACCGGGTGCCGCCGGCCACCGCTACCTAGTGCTAGAGCCCGCCCTGGGCCTGCAGGCCCCGCCCATGCAGCACGTCCCTATTGGTCTACTGCAAACTCCAGAATCCTTCCATTGGTCCATGAACTCGGTGGTTCCCTCGAGAGCTTTTGCCTATATTTTGTTGCAGGCGGCTGCGGGCTGCCCACATAGCCTGAAAGTCGACTTGGGCTGGATCACGAGGGCCACCCAGCTGTCTGGAAAGTGATTCCAAAAGCTTGGAGGTTTACCTGGGGTATGCTTTCGAATGACAGTCTCAGGAAGTTAGGTGGCCACCTCTAGGTGTACCTCACAGCCCCACCCCCTATCAGAGGGATTTACAGATTTTGACTGAGGTGGTTTGTCCTGTGGAAGGATATCTCTGAAGCAGCGTTGGCTTCGTGGCCAAGCTACATACTAGTGCAGTCATGTAGGAAAGGTTCTTGGTCTTGGTTTAATGTTCTACTGTCTCATTCTTTTTTTTTCTTTTTTTTTTTTTTGTGGGTACCGGGTGTCGACCTCAGGACCTCGCGCGCCAGCAGGTGCCCGTGCCGCTGAGCGATATCACCGACCCTTTTTTCGTATGTGGGTTCCAGGAGTCGAACTGGGGCCCTCGTGCTTGCCAGGCAGGCGCTTATGCCGCTGAGCTATCTCACCGGCCCCCCCTTTTCATTCTTGTTGATATTATTAATCTTAGCACATGTTTGTGGCGTATAAAGATCTTAAGTGGCTTTATTTGTAATTCTATACCAGACAGCAGAATGAGTGTTTCAATGAGCTGAGCAGAGGAAGTTGGTTTTATACAGAGAAAAGTGCTAAAGGAAGCAGAAATAAAGAAAACCAAACTGGTCATTTCAGAGTTATTTTCTTTATAAGGTGGGGGACAGGGAGACAGCAATAGAAAAATAACTGGTTGATTACCTGTAGGGTTATGTCAGATTACCTTTTTATAAAGATTAAAGCAGGAGGGCTGGTGAGATGGCTCAGCGGCATAAGCGCCTGCCTGGCAAGAGTGAGGTCCTGAGGTCGACCCCCGGTACCCACCAAAAAAAAAAAAAAAAAGATTAAAGCAGGAGCAACTTCATTTTCATGCCCACTGAAACTTGCTTGTTGGGAAATTTGCTTCTGTCTCTCTGCTGACTTCTGTGAAGGCCACATAACAATTTAGTTTCACTTTGGTGAGGTAGAGCTTTAGAGGAGTGGCTCTAGTTTGATTTTTATACTGGTCCATTAGGAGTTACTATAGCAGCTCAGTCTTAAACAGTGGTCTCTTATATTTTATTTTATTTTATTTTATTTTATTTTATTTTATTTTATTTTATTTTATTTTATTTTATTTTTTCTGTCTTTAGAGACAGTGTCTCACTGTGTACTTCAGGCTAGTCCTGAACTTGTTATATAGCTCAGGCTGGCCTTGAATTCGCAGCGATCCTCCTGTCTCAGCCTCGCAAGTGCTGAGATTACAGGCATGCACCACCAAACCTGGCCCTCCTATAGTTTTTAAAAAATATGTTTGACAACATCTCTGGTCTCTACCAGGTAGGCACCACTGCACCTTCCAGTATCAACAACCAAAAATGTCTGTAAACGGTGTCCTGTGGAGGGTGATCTTGCTTGCTCCCCGTCGAGGACCCCCTTCCCCCTCAGTCAGGACTGATTCTGAATATTACAGATCTCATCATTCACAGTGGCATGTAGGGATCCCAAAGCAGGCAGGCCTACTTGCAAATGAAGGCTAGGAATGTCCAGCAATTACAGATCAAACTAGCTCCACTGTAGACTGAAGCAGGATCTGTAGTCTGCTCTGGGAGCTAAGGAGCCCCCTCTGACTGAGTAGATAACCTCAGTGTCACTCCTGAATTCTATGCAAAGTGATTCCCAGTTAATTTTCAGTTATTCTTAAGGCTCTGAACAAAGGAATAAGTAACTGGTATCTGATGACTGGCATCTCCGTTCTGATTCAGCATTTGGGGGAAAAAAAAAATCTGACTGTCCAGAACTGAAGTTTCTTCAGACCTCCATTTAGGATTTCTGAGAGCTTTCTGAGAGAGAACTTGGTGTCAGATACTGTTCTGGGTGCTGGGCATATACAAGAGAACAAAACAGGCATAGTTCCTTTTTCCTGGAACTCGTTCTAGGAGGACAATAAAGATAATAAGCAAGTAAAAATATTCAGATCCTTATAAATGCAGTGGATTAAAATAAACTTAAGTAGACAGGGTGAAGAGTCTTTTTAAATAGAATGTTTGGGAAGGCCTCTTTGAGAAGTTGTGTTCAAGCCAAAATATGGTGACCTAGATGCTGAGTGGAAGAGAGTTCGGGGGAAGTTAATGGGCACAGGGAGAGGCTAGTTAAAGGCTGTTGGAACATTCCACATAAGAGGTGATGGGTAGCTTTGACCAGGGTGGTAGTAGCAGAGAAGGGATTGAGAGATGCTCAGATGGAAGAACAAAGTTCTGTTTTGGTTATGTTTAGTTTGAGGTACCTGTTAGACATTCCAAGTGGAGCTATCAAATATACAGTGGGATATATGATTTCTGGGAAGAGGTCCAGGAGTTGCTTCCCCCTTACAAGCACCAAAGATGCAGTATTGTTTCACTGGCTGGGTGGTTCTAGCCAGAGCCTCTGTGACCATGTGCCATTCTAGTTCATACAAATCAGCCTCCCTAGATTTATGTGGCCTTTACCATCAGGCCATAAAGTAAAACAGTGTAATAGTGCAGCCAATTAGGAATGTTCTCAGATTTGATGTCACAGCCATTCTTCTTGTGAAATATATGGGGCTTTTAACTAATTTTTCTTCATAACATCCATATTTTAATTAAAAATTACAAAAATAATAAATGTACAGGGCAGAAGATACAGAAAAAAGTAAGAATTATGGATATTAGCCTTACAGAAATAACTATTAATATTCACCCTAAATATATATCATCTTTTTTTCTATGTATATATATCCAGTCATAAGACACCAATAACACTGTACAATAAGCATTGTTTATTTTTTTGCTGTGCTAGGCAGTTGCTCTACCATGGAGTCATATCCCAACCTTGGTACATGTAACACTGTACATAAATTTTAATATATCATTTCTTTTACTTGCTTTTCCATATCTTCAAGCCTTCTACAACCTAATTTTTAATAGTTTTGAAAGTCCATCTATAGCCAGGCATGGTGGCACACGCCTTTAATCTTAGCACTTGGGAGGCTGAGGCAGGAGGATTGCCATGAGTTCAAGGCCAGCCTGCACTACATAGGGAGACCTTGTCTCAAAAACAAACACACACAATAACAAAATCCAAAAAGCAGAAGTCCATCTATAATACTTTTCCAACTATAAGTTTTTGAAAAAAAATCCCTGTTTTTGGACATTTAGATCTTTTTCAACATTTAAGTATTGTGAGAGTGCTTTGTTCCCATTGATAACCTTGGATGTAGGAGGTACTTGTAAGAAAAGGCAAACATTGCAGAAATTTAGACTCTGAAAAAGAAAGTTCCCGGTAATCTTAGAACTCAAAGATAACTGTTGAAATTAGATTTCTCCTGCATTATAAGAGGGCTTAAAAAAAATGCATTGTTCTCTGTCATGATGTTAAAATCTTTATTCTTTTTGTGACTTTCCTTACTTTCTTACCACTCCCTGTACCTGTCCACTTGCATGTGCATGCACCCTCTGCCTCTCCTTTCAGGCCATCTGTTTGATCTCCAGCAATGCAAGAAAAAAAAGTTTCCCTTATCTATAGATTCTCCAGCTACCACCTTATCTCAGCTCTCCTCCAAGAGTATGTAGTCTGTGCTCACTGTTTGCTGCTATTCTGTCTTTAATGCAGTACATCTAAATAGCTCATCAAGGTCCCTGGTAACTACCATGCTGCTAAGTGTTCTTCATTGACACTGTCACAGTTCTCTTTCGTGTGTGTGTGTGTGTGTGTGTGTGTGTGTGTGTGTGTGTGTGTGTGTACCAGGGGTCAACCTCAGGACCTCGCATGCCAGCAGGCGCCCGTGCCGCTGAGCGATATCACCGGCTCTTTTTTCGTATGTGGGTTCTGGGAGTCAAACTCAGGCCCTCGCGCTTGCCAGGCAGGCGCTTACGCTGGTGAGCCATCTCACTGGCCCCCACAGTTCTCTTTCTTACAGAAGCTCATTGGGGTCCTCACTTTACTTCCAAGACCCCACATTTGTTCAGTTCTGTCATCTTCTGGTTATTTCTCCTCAGGGTCCTCTACTTCTTCTACCTTTCTCGCTCCAAACCCTAAAGGAAGAAGTTTCTCAGGCAGGACTGGGCCACTTCAAAACGTGTCCCATTTTTATAGCTTTAAATTTACCATCTCCATTCTCACATCTTCCATGCTTGTATTTGTACTTCTCCCTTGAATGCCCATCCCATATTCCTAAGCCCTGTCTCAGGGATGTGTGAGAAGCTTCTCAAATTAACACCCCAAACATACCTACTTTAATCTTAGACCTGCTGATCTTCAGTCTTTTCCATCACTGTATATATAATCTCCATTCTTCCAGGTGCTTATGAAAGAAATCTAGACATTTCTTTTGACTTCTATATATTCCTCATACCTCACATCTGATCCATCAGCAAATTCTTTAGGCTTTGTCTTGAAAATAAATCCCCAAACTGACTACTTATATCCCTTGCTACTGTTACATCCCTAGCTCAAGCCACCATTGTTTTTCAGCTTAACAGTTGAATCTGTTATGATTTATATCTAGGTGCCTCCCCAAAACCTCATGCACTTGTAGGAGGGGCTTTTGGTGGGTGATGGATCATAGAGGGTGTGGTACTAATTAGTGGATTAGTCTACTGATATACTGATGAGTTTATAGCTAAATGTGATTTGGAAGGTGAAGCCTGGTTGGAGGAGGTAGGTCCCTGGGGGCAGGGTCTAGAAGGGTGTATCTCCCTCCTTCCTCCCTTGATCTTTCTCTGCTTTATCACCATGTTGTAAGTAAGCCTTCTCTGCCAGCCCTTTTGCCGTGCCGACCTGCCTTGGAGCCAGCTGACTGTGGAGTGAAACCTCTACAAAACTGTGAGCCAAAACAAACCCTTTTAATTTGTGGGTCTTATCGCGGCCACCTTTGTTGTGCTACAGACTGTTCTCTGCCAAGGAGCCAGGTTGACCCTTTAAGAAAAAAAGTCAAAGAAACAAACTCCTGTGACACTTGTGTCTCCTCTCTTCAGAACCTGCCAGTTACTTTGTCCTTTCTGGATTGAATTTGCGTTTGCACCTTTGTTAAGTCTGAGGACTGTGTGCTCTCTGTCTGCTCCATTGATGTATGTGTTTCTTCTTTTACCAGTATGATTCTTTCTTGATTACTGTAACTTTATGTTAAGTTTTGACAGTAGACAATGTGACTTTACTCTTTTTTAGAATTTTCATAATTGTTTTCACTATTTTAATACCTTTGCCCCCCCCCTCCTTTTTGAGGTAGGGTTTTGCTACTCAGTTCAGGCTATCCTCAAACTCCCAGCCATCCTCCTGCCTCAGCTTCCCAAGCATTGGGATTACAGGCATACACCAGCACTCCTGGCCCCCTCTTTTTTCCCTTTCCTTTCCTTTCTTGTTTTTTTATTGGTGCATTTTAGATACACATATTGATAACATTCATCATAGGGAATTTGTACCTGTACATGATATATTTTGCTGCTGCTTTTTTATCCCATTCCCCTCCCCTCCTTTCAAGCCCTCTTCCCCTCCTTATTTACAAAAGCTTTGTTTCCATTTTTTCCTTCTATTCTTTTTTTTTTTCTTGTCCCTACCTTTTTTTCTACCACCCCCTCTTGTTCCCCTTCTCATTTGAACATTTTCTTGCCATTTCCCAATATCTATTACACATTTTGGTCCACATTTACACTTTTGATTTCTCACAGCAGAGAACAATGGGATATTTTAACATGTGTGCCCAGTTTATTTCACTTAAGGGTATGGTCTCAAGATGCATCCATTTATCTACAAATAGCTCAAGCTTATCCTTCTTTATGGCACAGTAGTACTTGATTGCATTAAAAAGCCGAATCTTCTTAATCCATTGATCAGTCGATAGGCATTTGGGCTGTTTCCAAGATTTAGCTATTATAAACAGTGCCACCATAAATATGGGTGTGCATATACCACTGTGGTATGATGCTTTTAATTCTTTCGAGAAGATACCAAGTCGAATGGAACCTCTAGTTTTAGTTTTTTGAGGAATTTCCACACTGATCTCCACAGTGGTTGCACCAGTCTACACTCCCACCAGGAGTGGAGAAGGGTTTCTTTTCCCCCTCAGCCCTGCCAGCATTTGTTATTGAATGATTTCTTGATAGTAACCATTCTTTCTGGAGTGAGATGGAATCTCAGCATTGTTTTAATTTGCTTCTCTCAAATAACCAGTAATGTTGAACATTTTTTTCATGTATTTGCCATTTCTCCTTTGTCTGAGAAGTGTCTATTCATTTCAGATGCCCATTTTTAGATTGGGTCTTTAAATTTGGGGGTCTGATTTTTTTTTTTTTTTTTTTTTTTGAGTTCTTTGTATCTTCTAGATATTAGTCCTTTGACAAAACAGCTGGAAAAAAATTTTCACACTCTGTGGATTGTCTCTTCACTCTGTTGGTGATTTCTTTTGCTTTAATAAGCTACAAAAGCTTTTTAATAAGACGAGATCCTAGTTGTTGATTCTTTGTGATATTTCCTGTGTTCCTGTGAGTTCTACTTATTCTTCCAGCAGATTTAGTGTTTCTGTTTTAATGTTTAGATCTTTGATCCATTTTGATTTTTAGTTTAGTGCATGGTGAAATATATGGGTCTAGTTTTAATCTTTGGTATGTGGAAAGCCAGTTTTTCCAGCATTATTTATTAAAGAGGCTGTCTTTCTTCAAGTAAAGGTGTTTGGCTCCTTTGTCAAAGATAAGGTGCCTGAGTGTGTTCAGAGTTGTGTCTGCATCTTCTGCTCTGTTCCATTGATCCTTGGGTAGGTTTTGTTCGTCAGTACTATGTTGTTTTTATCAGAGGAGCTTTGTAGTATAATTTCAAGTCAGGGATTGTGATGCCCCTTGCCTTACCTTTGTTGCCCAGAAGAGCTTTTGCTATTCTAGGTCACTTCTGGTTCCAAATGAATTTTCAGATTGTTTTCTCTAATTCTGTGAGATATGCTATTGGTATTTTGATTGGGATTGCATTAAGCCTGTATAACAATTTTGGAAGTATGGCCATTTTCACTATATTGGTTCTTCCTATCCAAGAACAAGGGATATCTTTCCACTGTATTTATTTATTTATTTTTAATATTTTAATGTTTTGGTACCGGGAATCAAATTCAGGACCTCATGCTTGCCAGGCAGGTGCTGTGCCACTGAGCTAAATCCCCGGCCCCCTTTCCACTTCCTTTTTTCTTTTTTTTTTTTTTTTTGTGGGTACCGGGGGTTGAACTGAGGACATCGCGCACCAGCAGGCGCCCGTGCCCACTGAACGATATCATCGGCCCTTTTTTCGTATGTAGGTTCCGAGAGTTGAACTCAGGACCTCGCGCTTGCCAGGCAGGTGCTTATGCCGCTGAGCCATCTCACCGGCCCTCCACTTTCTGATAGCTTCTTTGGTCTCCTTTTTCAGAGTACTTTTCAATGTAAAAGTCTTTTACTTTCTTTGTTAGATTGATTCCAAAATATTTCATTGTTTTGATGCTATTGTGAAAGATGTTGTTTCCCTAATTTCTCTCTCATAAGTTTGTCATTTGTGTACAGAAATGCTGTTAATATCTGACTTTGTATCTACCTATCCTCCTGAATTTGGTTATTAAATCTAGAAGTGTTTTGGTGGAGTTTTTGGGGTCTTCTATGTAGAGTATCATATCATCCGCAGATAATAATAATTTAACTTCTTCTTTCCTATCCTTATTCCTTTTATTTCTTTCTCTTGTCTAATTGCTCTGGCTAATATTACCATAACTGTTTTGAATAAGAGTGGTGATAGTGGACATCCTTGTCTTGTTCCTGATTTTAGAGTGAAAGGTTTCAGTTTTTGTTCATTTAGTATGATGTTGGCTGTTGGTTTGTCATAGGTGGCTTTTAGAGGACTGAGATCCAGTTTTCTGTAGGGTTTTTATCATGAATGGGTGTTAAGACTTTGTCAGATGCTTTTTCTGCATCTTTTGAGATTATCATATGGGTTTTGTCCTTGGCTCTGTTACTATGGTGTATTACATTTATTGATTTGATTTGTTGAACCATCAAATGGATGGGATGAATCCTACTTGATCATGGGGTATAATCCTGATGATTTGGTGCATTCTGTTCGCCAGTATCTTATTGAAGATTTTTGCATCTGTGTTTATTAGATTGGCCAGTAGTTCTGTTTTTTGGTTGGATTTTTCTCTGCTTTTGTTATCAGGGTAATGCTTGCTTTCAGGAGTGAATTTGGGAGTATTGCTTCCCTTTCAATTTCATTAAAGAGTTCGAGAAGTAGCAGCATTGGGCTTTCTCTAAATTTCTTGTAGAATTCAGCAGTGAATCAATCAGGGTCTGGGCTTTTCTTTCATTGGTAGGTTTTAATGACATGGAAGCATCTTATTTCTCTGTTGGTTTTGAAAAACACTTTTGCAGGGTACATCAATCTGCTTTGGAAGTAGTTTTCTTTTAGGGCTTGAAATACTTCACTCCAGGCTCTCCTTAACTTCAGGGATTGTGTTGAGAAGTCTGCTGTGATTCTGATGGGCTTTCCTTTGTAGGTCATTTATTTCTTTTCTCTAACAGCTTTTAATATTCTGTTCTTGTGTTGAATTTCTGGAATTTTGACTGTTATATGCCTTGGTGTAGACTTTTTTTGATCATGGCTAATCAGAGTTCTATATGCCTCATTTATCTGTATGTCAAATTCTTTTTCCATGCTTGGGAATTTTTCTGTCAGTACTTCTGTGGACAGGCTTTTTATGTCATTAGCTCTATCTCCTGCTTTTCCATTGAGTCTGATCAGTCTTTCTTTTCATGATCCCTAACTGCAATCCTGTTTTCTAGATCTAATATTCTGTCCTCACATTGGCTCATTCTGGTGCATATACTTTCAGTGGAATTTTTAATCTCCTGGATATCTGTTTGAATCTATCTCATGGATTCCATTTCTTTCCTATGTTGGATGTTCATGGTTTCCTTCATTTTCCTAAAGTCCTTTTTTTAAAAAAAAATCTGTATCTGCTCTAGAGTCACTAAGTGTGTCTTTCATTGTGGTCACCATCTCTGTAGTTATCTGAGAAATTATTTCAGATTTGATTTTTTTGTAGAGCCTCGTTCATCTGCTTTGTTACTTCTGCTATTACCACTTCAGAGAGTCCAGGTGGGTGGCTTTCAAATTTTTCCACCTTATTGTCCCCTGGGTTTGCATTTGGTGAGCTGGAAGTCTGGGTTTGCATCTTGCTTAAGTGTGTTCTCTGGTTGTTTTTTTTTTTTTTTTTTTTTGTAGTTTAATTCCGTTCTTGGGTTGATACTTGTAAATTGTTTATGGCAAGTAGCTTCATTGCTAGTATTGTAAACCCTTAGGAAATGACTGCTTCTCAGAGATGTCTTCCAGGTGTGGCAGGCTTTTGGGTCTTGAGTCTGTTGCATGATCCTACCTCTTCAGTTTATTGGGAATAAGAAGTTGCTGCCTATTTGCCTACCCCCTGGTTCTTTGGCACTGGCCTGTAGTATTGTTCATGACCCTTAGGGAGTCTCAGTCTTGACTTATCAGGAAGAACAACTGATTGGAACAATTATGTCACCTTGGCTAAAGTAGTACAATCAGCAATAATAGTAGCATAAACAGCCTAGAAAATGACAAACTGTGGTAGCTATTAATTTGCCACCTCTAACCATGTGAACTGGATTTATGGTTATATAACAAAATCTAAAACAGATCAGAAAATTGTGTACAGTAAATAAGCTCTCAGCATGGTGATTTTCCCCTCAGGGGAGAAAATTTAAAAGAGGTTAGGGAGGGAAAATAGAGAAATAGAAGAAGAGGAAGAGATTAAAAGCAAGGCTGGAGGATAAAGGAAGGTTATGTGACCTTTGGGAAACTGGTACAGACAGCAGGGAAAGAGAAAGAAGAAATAAAAACGAGAAAAGAACAGAACAACAAGAACAACAAAAACCTAGAAACAGTGTTCACACTCATTTAAAAACAAGAACAGTCAATCCAGAAAAAAACATAACAAACAAAAACAGGAAAAGAAAAAAAAGTCCACTTGAAGTCGTGTCTCTGCTGTCACTGGTAGACAGAGCAGGCAGACAGAGCCCAGATCCACGTTGATTAATCCCAGCAATCAGCCGTAGATTTACAGTGGGGTAGTGGATAATCCCAGCAAGCCTGCACCTTTAGTTCTACTGAAGTTCAGGCTGGTTTCTGGCTGCGTGGCTGGAACTCATTTTGTTCAGCCTGCAACACTCTGTGTGCCTCTTACCAGCTTGAACTTGGCTCCTTTTACCTCTTGTGGACTTGAACTCAGTTCTGCCTCACCCTGATACTGGGAACTGCTAGATGGAGCCACCCTGCAGTTTTTCTTAGTTCTGAGCTTAGTTGACCTCTCTCCAAGGTGGCTACCTGCCAGTCACCCTCTTCTGGGGGTTATCTGAACCTGAATAACTCAACCAGCCCCTGCAGTCTGTTGTATCCACTACTCCATTCCACTGGTGCATTTCTCTGTGGAGGCCTCTGGGTTCACCATTATTCACTGTGCATCTGCAGGTTTCAATGGACCCTCCCAAGCAGTGAGTCAGGGCTCAAGGCAGAGGTTCTGCTTGCCACCTTCTGTGTTGAGATCTCTCTCTTTGCTCTTCCCGTGGGCTTCGAGTCTCCCTTCAGATCCTTGCCTGGTCCGGGGGATCCCACTTCCCTCCTCCTTCTGCTCTTCCTGTTGCTATATTCCAGCATCTGGACCCCAAATCTTGGAGAGGCTGTTTCTCTGCTGTTCGCCACTCTGCCATCTTCCTGGAAGTGTTTTGGTTTTTTTGTTTGTTTTCTTCTTTTCCTTTCTGTGTTTTTGTTTTTAATTAATTAAGTTGGTACTGGGAATTGAATTGAAAGCCTTCACAGTGAGCTACCTTCCCAGCCCTTTTTATTATTTTGAGGCAGGATCTCACTAAGTTGCTTGGCCTGGGTTTGAACTTGAAATGCTTCTACCTCAATCTCCCAGAGTGTTAGGATTATAGGCATCCACCACCATGCCTAATTTAATCTTTACTTTTTGATCGTGGAGACCTTTGTCTTTGCATATAAATTTTAGAATCAGTTTGTAGACAATGTCCACGAGGAAAAACCCTTTCTCTACCCTCAAGTTTAGTCATGGGGTTAGGCAGGGTGGCTGTTAATTATCAAAAGACAGGTTGTCAAGAGAAATGAGAAAGTTGAATCTTGGTGGGGTTTTTTTTGTTCGTTTGTTTGTTTTATCATATAAGAGAGTTCACCAAAAGCCCATATTGGTGATTAGAGAAAACATTCAGCCCCATTCCCTGCCCTTGACACAGACCTTCAGATTGGGTTGTAAAAGCCTTGAACGAGGAGGTTTGGGAGGTTCTAGAGTGATGCCCACCATCACACGCTGGGACGATGGCTTGCCTGGACTGGGTTTGGAAGCTCTGGCCTGCCTTCCGTATGTTGGCCTATGCTCTTCTCAATTTGGCTGATGCCAAGTTGTAGCCTTTGTAATAAACCGGTAAATACAAATTGTTTTCTTGATTTGTGTGAGCCATTCTGGCTTAGTATTGAATCTGGAAGGAGAGTTATTGTGGGAGCCCCTGCATTTGTAATTGGCCTAAGAGAAGTGTGTGTAGCTTAGGCACCCTATTTCTGGCTGGCATCCAAGTGTGGCAGTCTTGTGGGACTGAGCCTTTAAGTTCGGGGAGTCTGTGCTAACTCTAGGTAGTTAGTGTCAGAATTGAATAGAATCATTGGGCACGTATTTATTGTCTGGAGAGTTGGAGAATTGGTTGTTGGTGTTATGAGTTGAAGCAGATCATAGTAGTATGTATAATTTATGTTAATGAATAGTAGTTTTATTTATTTTATATGTTTTTTGCAATAATAGAGATTGAACCAACGATCCTCCGAGTGGTAGAAAGCCCTCTACCACTGAGCTACAGCCCCTGTATTTTGAGGCAGGTTTATTGTTTTTAAATGAATATGTTTTTTAATACTCTGAGATTTAATTTCAGATGTGGTAAATGTTGATAGTTATAATCTATGCAAACATAAACTTTTGAGGGCTCTCAATTAAGAGTCCTGAAACACTCCTGAAAGTTTGAGAACCTCACCTATAGATACTATGGATATTACTAAATTACAGGTGGCACTGTTACTCCTGGTAACTTACTGATAGCCAGGTGTGGTGGGGCACACCTATAATCCCAGCACTCCAGAGGCTGAGCCAGAAGGAGTGTTGTGATTTTGAGGCCAGCCTGGGCTACATAGTGAGACCCTGTCCCAGAAAACCAAAAAATAAATAAAAACATTTTTAAAAAAATTTACTGTTGTTTTGAGTTGTGATGCCTTCAAGTATGTTGCACAAAATTATAGAATTGAAACAATGAATATGTTGAGAGCTACAATCCAAAGCAGCATTCCCAGTCTTTGAGAGTTCTATCTTATCGTATGTCTCTTATAGATAGTTCTCCTTTATTACCCACTTTCCAGTTACTGGGACAAAGCACCCAACATCTGCAACTTAAAGGAGAGGTTCATTTTGGCTCATGGTTAGTTTTAGTCCGTGTTCTGCTGGCTCCAAAGCAGAAATGGCTTGGTGGAAGGGCATGGTAGAGGAAAGAGAAGGGAGGAGCCAGGGACAAGAATGCACTTTCTCAGGTCACACCCCCAGTGACCACCTCCAGCCAGGCCTCACTTCCTAATGGCACATTTAACTTCTGAGCTCATCAGTGGATGACTCCACTGATGAACATAGCACTCCCACGATCCAGTCATTTTCCAGACACATGAAACTTTTGGGGGACATTTTATTTTTTTAATTAATGAATTTTTATTTATTTTTTTAAAAGTAGAAAGATTTATTAGGAAAAGAAACGGAGAATAGGAGTGGAGAATAGGAATAGCTCCTGAGAGACAGGAGGGGTCCTGAATGGGTTGCCCTGTTTTTGTGTTTTTTTGATACAAGGTTTCACTATGCAGTTCAGGCTGGCCTTGAACTCACTACATAGCCCAGGTTGGCTTCAAACTTGCAGCAGTCCTCCTAACTCAGCCTTCCACGTGCTGAAATTACAGGCATCCACCACCGTGCCTGGCTTGGGGGACATTTTAGATCTAAACTATAACACACCTTTTATCTCTGTCCCTCTAAATTCTAGGTGTCAGCAAGCCGGGACATATTTTTAAGGATGTTTTCTACTCATCTCACTTTCTCAAACATCTTTCCATTATCCTTTTTGCTTTTGTAGTATAGTAGTCAGCCCTTAGTTTAAAATTGAGAATTCTCTTTCCTTTTCTTTTTGCAGTGCGGGTAGTCAAACCCATATCCTTGTGTATGCTAGGCAGTTGCTCCACCACTGAGCTGTAGCCTTAGCTTTGTTTTGGCTATCTTTTCAATTACATAGTTTTATTTCAGATTATTGGAACTTCGTTGATGAGTTTTTGTTTTGTTTTGTTTTCTTTTGCTTTGTTTTGTAATGGGGCATCATGATCTTGTGGGAAAGCCAGAATAATTGAGGTTACAAAATCTGAACTGTGGTTTTGAATCTGTTTTTAACCTATTTTCTTGGTGTTCTCATCTGTGAAAAATACGGAGTAATCACCCACCTTTACATCTTGATCATTCAGCAATAGTGAGTTTTTTTTTTAAGGTATGTGGTAGAAAAGATACATAGAGGAACTAGACATGCATCCTGTTCTCAAGGAGTTTAGGCTATAGTAGGGGAGGTAATATGTTTTTTGTCTTGCATTTGGTTATTTATGGATGTATCTATTGAAATCATCAGAATATAATTTTTTTTTTTTTTAAGACAGTATCTCACTATATACTTCAGGCTGGCCTTTAACTCACTGTATTGCCCAGGCTGGCCTCAAACTCACAGCAATCCTGCCTCAGCCTCCCAAGAGCTGGGATATGCTAAGATTTTTTTGTTGTTGTTCTTTTTGTTCTTACATGCTTAATTCTGACATTCACCAGATCTCCGTGATAAGATTTCAAGGAAGTGATTTTCTTTCCAGGTTTTTTGTGGGGTTTTTTATTTTATTTTATTTTATTTTATTTATTTTTTAATGTGGGTACCGGGAGTTGACCTCAGGACCTCACACTTGCCAGCAAGCACTTGTGCTGCTGAGCGGTATCACCACCCCTTTTTTTCCCCTTTGTGTGGGTTCCGGGAGTCGAACTCAGGACCTTGCGCTTGCCAGGCAGGCGCTTATGCCGCTGAGCTATCTCACCGACCCTTTGTTTTTGTTTTTGGTTTTGGTTTTGGTTTTGGTTTTTTTTGTGGGTACCAGGGGTCAAACTCAGGACCTCATGCTCCAGCATGTGCCCGTGCCACTGAGCGATATCACTGGCCCTTTTTTCATATCTGGGTACCAGGAGTCGAACTCAGGACCTCGTGCTTGCCAGGCAGGCGCTTATGCTGCTGAGCCATCTCACTGGCCCTTTGTTTTGTTTTTTAAAGACAGGGTCTCACAATGTAGTTCAGGCTGGCCTTGAACTCACTTTGTAGCATAGGGTTGCCTCAGACTTGCAGCAGTCTTCCTGTCTCAGCCTCCTAAGTGCTGAGATTATAAGCATGAGCCATCATGCCCAATTTTCTGCCAGTTTTGATTGTGTACTAAGTGTAGTATCAGATAGTGTCCTCCCTGCCAGATAAACCAGGACTCGGTCCTTCACTATAATGCATATAAATGAAGGCATCTTACCTGGTAGTATTGGCACCGTAGTTGAAAGCATGAGTCCACCACTAGGTAGTTGCTGGAGTAGGTAGATGAAATCTCAACCACATGGGTAGCAGTTTCTTCAGGAATGGACTCTAGAAATCTTAGTTGTCGTCTTTGTTGTTTTTTTTTTATGTGGGTACTGGGAGTCAAACTCAGGACCTCACGCTTGCCAGCAGGTGCTTGTGCAACTGAGCGATATCACCGGCCCTTTTTTCCTTTATATGGGTACCGGAAGTCGAACTCAGGACCTCGCGCTTGCCAGGCAGGCGCTTACACCGCTGAGCCATTTCACCAGCCCAGTTATTTTTTGCTTTCATTGTGAATACCCTTTCCAAGGTTCTCACTTGAGAATTCTGTGTTTTGGCAGTCTTTTTCCATTTTTCTTGAATGTTCTAGTGTGAGAATAAGCAGATTATCCTCTCCAAGCCAAATCTGACCTGCGACCTGTTATTGTAATAAAGTTTTATTGTAATACAGCGTGTCTGCTTAAATCTAATCAGTGACTGCTTTCATGCCATAACAACAGAATTGAGTATTTACAACACAGACCATGTGGTCCAAAATATTTATTATTTGGCCCTTTATAGGAAAAGATTGCTGACTTTTTTTCTTTTGTGTGATGTTGGGGATTGAACCCAGGGCCTTCGCACTGAGCTACACTTTTCTTTCCTTCAATTTATGTATGTATGTATGTATGTATGTATGTATGTATTTATTGTGGGTACCGGGGGTCGACCTCAGGACCTCGCACGCCAGCAGGCGCCTGTGCCGCTGAACGATATCACTGGCCCTTTTTTCGTATGTGGGTTCCAGGAGTCAAACTCAGGACCTCGCGCTTGCCAGGTAGGTGCTTATGCCGCTGAGCCATCTCACCGGCCCCATCAATTTATTTTGAGAAGGGGTCTTGCTAAACTGCCAGTGCAAGACTTGAACTTGTGATCCTCCTGTTTCAGCCTCCCAGCGTGCTGGATTACAGGCATGTACCACCACAGCCAGCCTTGTTTGCTGACTTTTTATACTATTTCTGATAATGTACCAATTCTTCCTTTCTTCCTTCCCCCACCCCTCCATTTGTCATGAGCAAAATTTTTTTTTGTGTGTAAAATGTAACAAATGTAAATTACCAAAAAAAGAAACATAAACATAACAAAATACGCTCTCCATTTTTTCATTATTACAGCCAATACATAGAAAATTAGCAAGTTGCTGTAAAGATATCTAACATTCTCAATTTTTTATTTATTGAGAATGGGTCTTACTGTATAGTGCAGGCTGCCCTTGAACTTGCTATACTGTTCAGGCTGGCCTTGAATCTGTAATCCTCCTGTCTCTGCCTCCTGGGTCCTGGGGTTACAGGCATGAGCTATTCTCAGTTACAGGGAACTCTATTCTCAGTTTTCGTACCTATCTTGATGAGGATCATTTATCAACAGTTTGTGAGCCAACACCAGTGCTGAACCAAATCTGAACAAGAATGGTCTTGTTCCTATAGTCAGTCTCTTACTAGAAAAATATGTATTTATACATAAAATATGTAAAAATATGTATTTATACATATATAACAACTTATTCACTCCTTTCCTGCTAGTTTCTGGTAAATCCAGTGTATTTCTAGTTGAGTATGTCCAGTACTCTATGAAGATGCACACCAATAGCGATGTGGTTCTTCCAAGTGAATGAAGTGCTTCCCGGATAGTGTGATGTGTTAGCACCTCACAGACCCCATTCAGTGACTGAATGGACTTTTTGACTTTACATGTTTTTAATTGTTTTTAGACTTAGTATAGCTTCTTTATGAATAGAGACAATAGGGCTGTATGTGTGTGTTAAAAAGAATTTTTTGAGGGCTGGAAATGTATCTCAGCAATAGGGTGCTTAGCTAATAGGAAAGATGCCACTGGTACAATCCCCAGCACTGAAAAGAAAATATTTGGACTGTTGGTTTTTTTGTTAAACCAACACATATATACTTTTTAATACACTGTTAATATTTTTACATCATATTGCTTGAACTGTTTAGATTTGGCAACCTTTATTTTGGTTAGGAACATACATTACCGTTTATTTCTGTTTTTTTTTTTTTTTTTTTTTTTTTTGTGGGTACCAGGGGGACGACCTCAGGACCTCGCGCGCCAACAGGCACCCGTGCCACTGAGCGATATCACCGGCCCCTTTTTCGTATGTGGGTTCCGGGAGTCGAACTCGGGCCCTCGCGCTTGCAAGGCAGGCGCTTACGCCGCTGAGCCATCTCACTGGCCCTGTATTTTTTTTTTTATAGCCTACTATAAGTTTGTTTGTTTTTATTTATCTTTTGTGTGGCTTTGGTTTGGTTTGGTTTGGTTTTTGAGACTGGATCTCGCTATGTAGTTCAAGCTGGCCTTGAACTCACTATGTAGCCCAGGCTGGCCTCAGACTTGAATCAATCCTCCTGCCTCAGCCTCCTCAGTGCTGGGATTAGAGGTATGCACTGTCACATATATTTTCTTTATACATGGAAACAGTGATTGGGTAGCTCAGTGATGGGTTCCAGGATTAATGTTCCTTCCATTCTCCTCCTTTGCTGTGTTCAGCATACCAGCCTCATCTGTAGGCTCCCTTGCCCTACTATTTGCAAGATGGCTGCAACCCACCCGCTAACCACATCCAAAGGCGTGTTTGTGTCTTTTTCCCCACTTTGTCATACCCCACCCCCCATGCTGTGTTGGAGATCTAACCCAGGGCGTCTTGTGTGCTAGGCAAGTGCTCTACCTTCAGTCCCAAATGTGGGAAACCATTTTCTTCTGTCTCATGGGACAGAATTCTATCATAATTCCGAGCCAGATCACTTCCAAGGGAACTAGAAATCTCCAAGATTGGCTTAGGTCTTGTTGTCCAGTAAAATAGACACTGGCCACAAGACTATTTAAATTTAAATTCATTCAAGTTAAATACACTTACAAATTCAGTTTCGCAGTCACATTCACCACACTTCAAGTGCTTGATAGCCACAAAAAGTTCTCTTGAACAGTTCTGGCTTACATTAATCGTGATTAACCCCGCATCTCCAGACCTTTTCAGAATTACCCTCAGTTTTAAGATTGGATTCAATCTCAGCTGCCTTACCGTTTTCCAGGGGTATCTACATGGTGAACAGGCACACTACCTAACAGTGACATAACTTCTGTGTAGCTCTTGGACTCGATATGCTCCCATTCTCCAAGTGACATATTCCCTCTCTGTAGGAAAAATAGAAAGGTTGTTTTCCTACCTGAAAGAATACTGAACATACCCTGAAGCAAGACCAGTTATTTTATCCAAAAGTTAAGATTTGAAATCATATTGGTAAATATAGTAGCAGGAGACTATGATTTATTTAATTGACAGAAAGTGTTTTGTATACCTAAATGGGTAATTGAAAAATGCCAGTAAACTGTTGTGTTCATTATTGTGCTGTGTAGAAGCTCTTATGCTAAGGGGTCCACTTCTTAAGTTATTAGTCCTGTGAATGTGAATGTGGGTTGAACTGTTCTCAAGCTTTCCATCAACTGATTATCAGTTTTTCCTCTGCAATTGCTTATGTGGCAGAAAAGGACATAATCTTTGATAGTCCCTTTTACTTCTCTAGTCCTTCTTGCACTCTCTGGGGCCTTGTGAACTTCCCATACAAAGAGAAGAAACAGTCGCTGGAAGGATACTGATTTCCTGTCCTCTTTACTGCATACTAGAGATACGGTCCAGCAAGCTCTGCACATTTCTTCCTTCCATCTCTGTTCCCCTGCCCTTGTGGAAAGGTGTCACCAGTGACATGCATGTGTTGAAAACTCTGGCTTGCTCTTAGGTCAAATAAATGTGTTACATATCATAAATATAAGAATGTTCTTATTGCACTGTTTCTCCCAATTTAGCATGTTTTGTCTGTACCAGAAACAATTGATAATGGCTGTTATTTAAAAGGAATAGGAATAACAGGAAGTTCAGCTTTTTATTTTTGATAAACTTTGCAAAGTTCTGTAATGAAATGATGCATACATTTTGCAGCATTGAGGCTGACTGATTTTTAAATGGACTTGACTAACAGCCATTTTGAGTCTTTTAGAAAATATTTTCAGTATTTATAATTTTTTTAATCAGGCATACCAAATGGAATTTTACATTTGTTTCAGTTTTGATATCACCTCAGGCTTTTGCACATGGTTTACTATTTTACCGATTTACAGATGAAAATGTTGTAAAAGGGAAATAACCATAGCGTATAACTCCTAATTGGAAAAGGAGAAAAATCAAAAAACAAGTTACTTCTCCATTCCATGTCAGGAGGACTAGATTTGCTTACATCTAACTACCAGAGTATAATAGTGTATATACTCTAATAGTATATAATAGTATATTATATAATAGTGTATAATCTGATAAGCATCACCAAAACATACTGGTTTCTTTGGCATTCTAAAACAATGTAGAGGGGGCCAGTGAGATAGCTCAGTGGCATAAGCACCTACCTGGCAAGCTCGAGGTCCTGAGTTTGACTCCTGGAACCCACATATGAAAAAAGGGCCGGTGATATTGCTCAGCAGCATGGGCGCCTGCTGGCGCGCTGTCCTGAGTTCAATCCCCGGTACCCACAAAAAGATAAATAAATTTAAAAAAATAAAATAAAACAATGTAGAACCGGCATGGTGGCACATACCTGTAATCCTAGCACTCTGGTGACTGAGGCAGGAGGATTGCAGTGAGTTCAAGGCCAGCTGGGCTACAAAGTGAGTTCAAGGCCCGCCTGAACTGTGTAATGAAACTCTGTCTCAAAAAGACAAAAAAATAAAGTAGAGGTGCACCATGTTTGGAAATTTCATACCCTCCCAGTGAAACATGGAGAATTTTTTTGGCACTTCATGGTGAACCCTTGGCTTCTCTTTGTTTCTTTTCCCTACCTCATAGAGGCATATTACATTTAATTATCACAGAATAGTCAGTGAAGAATTAATTGTTAAGTTGCACAAAGCATGAGTAGCTCAGTTTTATTCTCTTCAAAGAACTGTCACTGTTTTCTGTTTTTGTTTTTATTTTTTCCTCCTGGTTCTTTTGTTTTCATGTGGTTGAATTTTGTATTTGCTATTTCAGATACAAATTTTTCTCACCAGCTTTTACCATACATTCATCAGTTTTTCTAAATTTTTACAAAAAATGTAAACTTTAAAACTGGTTCTCTTTTTCTGGATTAAGGACAAGGTCTTATTTTTGTGTACAGAAAACTGAAGAGTATATTTAGCCCAGTTTAATGGCAAGTTCTTTAGCCTTTGCTTCCACCTTGGCAATGTGAGCCATGGATTTTGAACCCAGGACATTGCCTCTGCTGTTAATGTCCTGGGTCCTTGTAGTTGGTCCTGATAGCTTTCACTAGTTTTAGCCAGAGAGCCATTGCCTTCTGAATTAACCTGTGTGAAGGCAACAGTGGTACATTATCTTCCTTGTGGACTAGATCTCCCAAACTAGTTCTTATAGTCCCTGGACTAACATATTTGCTTGCCTAGGAGCTTTATAGAAGTGCCATACCCCAAATCTACTGAATCAGAAAGTCTGGGGGTAGGGCTATCAGTCTGTATTGGTTTGGTTTTGTTTTTAATTGTGCCACTAAATTAAAAAAAAAATTTAATATTAGTGTATGTTTGCAGTACATAATGTTTATATTCCTTGTGTGGAGTTGGTACATGTACATAACGCATCTCTGTTTTAATTAGTGTCTTAGAGATTCTGATACACCATCAGCTTTGAGAACCACTGATTAGAAGAAGAAGGTCCATGAATGTGCATAATTTTGGGTAAACTCTGAAACTTTGTCTCTGTGTGCTTTGGTTTGCATTATATCTTCCTTGCTAACCTTAGTCTTAAAAGTTATATCAGGGGCCGGTGAGATGGCTCAGCGGCTTAAGCGCCTGCCTGGCAAGCGCGAGGGCCCGAGTTCGACTCCCGGAACCCACATACAAAAAAGGGGCCGGTGATATCGCTCAGCGGCACGGGCGCCTGCTGGCGCACGAGTTCCTGAGGTCGACCCCCCGGTACCCACCAAAAAAAAAAAAAAAAAGTTATATCAAAAAATTAGGAATTAAGACAGCTTGTATTACAGGTTTGTGTGTATGTGGGGTTTTTGTTTGTTTGTTTGTTTTTTAAGAGTAGGAAATTTTATTGAGAGACAGTTCCTGAGAGAGACAGGAGGGGACCCAGAAAGGGATTGCCCTGTGTTGTATGTGTTTTGCTACTATTGTGTACATTTTCATTTTGTGTTTGTGTACATTTTTAAAGTTAGTGAAAGTACTTTTGATGTTTGATGTCAGGGTTTAGCCCTTGTGACATTTTAATGAGTAAATGCAGTTCCTTTCATCAGATAAAAATGCCAACACAGGAATTCTCTGTAGACGTAATAATAGTCCTGTAAGTTCATAAGTCAAAATTCTTACTACATACATATTTTGCTTCATTTGCCTGTCTTCCTCAGAAAAAAAGAGTGGATGAGCAGATAATTAGCAGTAAAGAATATCTGTCATAGAAAATGTCAGATTTGCATGCAGTAACAAACTGGGAGTTCTGTATGTTGTCTTAGCCTGTTATCTGGAGACACAGCGATGCACTTTGTATATCAAAGAACACACTTTTGTTAGATTTGGTGTATGAACAGTAATGAAGAAAGAGTAGACACACAGGTTCAAACAGTTGGCAAACTCAGATGGGCATACAGTATGTTTTAATTTTCAGGGAAACATGGTCACCTCTGTCAGATGTCACATAAAACTGATAGCTTAAGGCAGTTCTCAATTCAACATTAAATCCCTAAATTCCTTTTGATGATACTGTATCTTGGCAAAGCTGGGATTTCAACCATTGTTGTAAAATAAAAGCAGTAGATAGAACCAACTCTGTAAGACTCATTTCAGACTTAGGATCTTCAGAACTGTTAAGATATAAAACGTGTGTTAAATAGGAAACTAATACAGCGTAATATTCAAATTGAGAAAGGGAACATGTCTTCGAGAAACTACTGGCCCATTGTCAAACACCAAAACTCTTTTTTTCATAGTATGAAGCCTGGGATGGCAGCATTTAGATTTTCAGACTTCCTTACAGTTGGCGTAAACTTCTGTGGTATGGACATGTTGAAATTTCCTTTGGCTTTAATTTTTACATGGGTCTAGAGACTAACTAACTAGATTTGAATGGGGCAGTGAAAAGGACGCAATAAACCTCTGGATTCTAGAACCTCTAGATTCTAAGGTGAGTGTCTGGGGGACTTAATTTTATGGGAGGAGTTTCTGGAATTGAGTTTATTTTGCAGCCCCTGAAGCTATCCTTCACCAGTCCATCTTATTTCCAAATCTAACTTGATTCAGGCAAGTTGCTTTCATATAGTTTCTCCAAGCCTGTGTTTTACATTTGTACACCAATGAGTAGTGTTTCAGGGCCCCTCTGAGGTACAGGCTTAGAGGTTTTCCCTCATTTGGGGATTCAGCTGAGCAAAGCATCTGACCAGTGAGACTCCTGTGTGTATCTCCATACTCTGTTAGGACTAGTCCTTGTCAATAGCCTTTCAGTCCTAGATTTTCAAATAAAAATTTTCCCTGCTAGAATTACGGATTCACAAAGTAGCACCTGTCATAAAGAAGTAGTAAGAGGGCCGGTGAGATGGCTCAGAGGCATAAGCGCCTGCCTGGCAAGTGCGAGGGCCCAAGTTCAACTCCCGGAACCCACATACGAAAAAAAGGGCCGGTGATATCGCTCAGCGGCACGGGCACCTGCTGGCGCGCGAGGTCCTGAGGTTGACCCCCGGAACCCAAAGAAAAGAAAAAAAAAAAAAAAAAAAAAAGAAGTAGTAAGAGTGTGGTCATGAAAATTTTAGGGGGAGAATGTGTGTGAGAAGACAGAATTTGTAACTTCTTTTCTGGAGTCTCAGCTAAATAGGACTTCCCAGTCTCAAAAGGTAGAGACTAGCATGCCTGATATAGGCTAGATTTTCTTAGACATATTCTCAAGATGCCACATTTAAAAATCATATATAATCTGTTGCTGATATCTCTGTGTGTGTGTGTGTGTGTGTGTGTGTGTGTGTGTGTGTAGCTATTTCAATTTTTTAAGTAAAGTTCATGATACTATATTTGCTTTATATTGGTAACCTAACTGCCTGGGATCTTCTAATCAGTTGGTAGTGTAGACAGATCATTGTTTCACCTGCCTTTGTAGTGGTTCATTAATCTACTTAATAGCTTAGGGAATTGTCCTACCAGTTGAATACAGCTTTGTAGAGGTTGCTTCTGATTACATGATTGATTGATTGATTGGTTGATTGCCTTTAGAGGACTACCTTAGATGTTTTAATATACAGTAAAGATTTTTACAGTTGATTATGCCATCTCTGGGAACTTTGTTAGCTGGCAGAGTATCTGGTATATGTAAGTTTAGTTTAGTTTTAGCTTTTTTAATGTAAAAACATTAATACTGTAGTCAAGTTCATTTATGTCCTGGACCCTGAGAGATAGTTTAAAAACAACAACAATTGAATATCATGCAAATCATATTTTGTTCATTGTTTTGTCATTATTATTACACCTAGTAGTGATAAATAGTAGTTTTATGGACTTTTTTTATTGTTGGTAGTAGTGATTGAATCCAGGGCCTTCACACTGAGCTAGCTACCTCCCCTACCTTTTTTGATTTTTAAAATTTTGAGACAGTGTCTCGCTGAGTTAGCCAGACTGGCCTCAAACTTGTGATCCTCTTGCTTCAGCCTCCCAAGTAGCTGAAATTATAGGCATGTGCCACTGTGCCCAGCTATGCAAAAACTTTTAGGATCTTTTTTCCTTACAGTTTTTTTACTTTCTTTGCCCTTCAGATATAGTGAGATATGGCAAAGAAAAGTAACTTAAAGCACCTGTGAAAAACTGGCCTTCCCTTTGTAATCAGCATTTAAGCATGAATTTTGGAACTAGAACTATCAGAGTAGTTGTTAGGAAAATTATAAATTTGACATCTTTTAATCTTAAATAGGTTGAGAAGTTATACAAGCCTGTGTAAAATATGCAGATGGTTAAAATAACAACTCTAAAATAATACTTGTTAAGCTAGCTCACTTAAGTGGGGGATGCAAGTAAATTTGTTAAAATAAATCCTTGCCATTCTGTTAATAGCAGCACTGTTGTCAGTTATTGGACTAGACAAGAAATAGCAGTGCTCTTATCTCACCTCGTACAGGCTCGCTTTGGTGTTAAAGCGCTTTAGTTTGAGATGAGGCGAGACCACCTCTAGACCCATACCACACTCCCTGTAGTCCTCAGCTCACTCTAGAGCGGTGATGGGGAACCTTGTAGAGCTTTCAGTGACAGAGTCTGCTGTGGCATGCATGCCATAGGTTCGCCACCACTGCTCTAGAACTTGAGGATCTAATGGTTGTGGTTTGGCCTTTCCTTTGAAACTTGTTGATCTCTGAGGGCTTTTTGCTGTTTGTTTTGTTTTGAGCTGTCTTTGAGATTTATATCCTGATTCTGGTACATTAGAAAGTAGTCATTGGAAAAAACAAGGTTAGATGCTGCTGCAGCTACAACTTTGCTTACAGTGCCAGTTAGAGTCAAAATCTGCTCTCACTTGTACACACGTATCACCTCATCTCATGCCAGTTTGATGATGAACAAAACTAACTTAAAAATATTTTTTGCATAATGCCATACTTCTCTTTTTCTGTCACAGACATTTAACTGTTTTCTTTCTTTCTTTTTTTTTTTTCCTCTCTACTTGAATTTATTTTGGATTAAAGAAAGTAGTGGAGGCAAGAGGAGATGAGACAGGGAAGAAAAAGAAGAAACGGAGGGAAGGAAGGAGGGAGGAAATCAAGGGGAGAAGGAAGCAAAAGAACGAAAAAGATTGGGGGAATTTTTTTAGTGTTTTTTTTTCCCCCCCTAGGCTAGAATAGCGCCAATCTTTGCATTTTTTTCACCCAAGGCCCTGGCCTCCTGCCATCTTTCTGGACCCCTACATTTTAGCCTCTTTAAGGTGGCTATGTCTATGTCAGCCTCTTCCACAGCCTGCAGGCCTCTGGGACCCATGAACATAAAAGAGTAAGTAGGAGGCAGGGAGACCGATCTGGAGATGTCTTCCCAGGTCTCTGCATCCACTGGTAGATTCCAGCAGCCTTGACGTCGAGCCTGGTCCAGCGTGAAGAGTCCAGTCCTCTCAGCATTCCACCAGCCACTCTCAGTCCTGAGTTTAAGTGCTTAATCTTGCTGGTCTCTCACCCATCAGCAAAAAGACATTATGTAAATCTCAAGCAGTTCAATCAGTTTATTGGGACTGAGTGTGTAGCTTAGAGGTAGAGCACATGCTTAGCTTGCTCAAGGCACTGAGTTGGATCCCCAGCACTGTTGGTTTCATTCTTAGTTAACTGGTTTCTATCCAGTGATTATTCCCTTTACATTAGTGGTTAGGATGAACACAGCTTACATTTACTGTGGCATTTTAAAAGCAAGGGAACACCTTGGGTGATTCTGGTACCCAAGTACAGAATAGGAAGATAGTGCTCTGCTATGGGACTGTTAATTAGTAATTTTTTATTAGATTAAAATCCAGTTCAATATTACCTTAAAAATAAATTTAATCTATATTTCCAGGCTCCCCAGAGAGACTAAATCAGTCTTACTTCTCCTTGTCTAGTTAGTGTTGAAATCAGTGTTACATTTTTTTTTCTTTTTCTTTTTTTTTTTTTTTTTTTTTTTTGTGGGTACGGGGGTTGACCTCAGGACTTCGCGTGCCAGCAGGCACCCATGCCACTGAGCGATATCACCGGCCCTTTTTTTATATGTGGGTTCTGGGAGTTGAACTCCAGACCTCACGCTTGCCAGGCAGGCGCTTATGCCGCTGAGCTATCTCACTGGCCCACATTTTCTTTTCAATTTTGTTTGAATTTCTTTTTCATATGTTTGACTCTGTGCATAATGAATCTTGAGGCTACTGGTGCAAGAATTTACTAACATAAAACTTCATTTACAGTATTTGTGTTTATTGCATCAGAATGCTATTTTACTCCTCCTTGAGCCTGAGGGGAAATCATAAAAGCCCATTGAGATTTAAGTTATAAAAAAAACATACTACTTAATTACTGCAGAAGCTTAACCACAAGGTTTGCTGTCACAGTATAATACCCAAGTTGAGGGCCTGAAAGAAGCCTCCACACTTCTATCCCCAAGAACTCTCTTGTGTTTTCTGTTTCTGCCCTCTGTCTAGCAAACAAAAACATGAAATCTGTTTTTTGGTTTTTTTTTTTTTTTTGTACCAGGAATCGAAGAAATCTGTTCTAAGAGCTTCTGTAAAATCAGTTTAGAAACTTAATAAATGGCTCAACTACATGCTTCAGACTGCTACTTCCATCCCATTTTGCCAACTTTTTCCAACCCATTGCTTATTTTTTTTTTAATTTAAGAAAAGAAATGCAGTATTTGTTTGTTTTACTGTATTCTTCTTTCTTTCTCTTTTCTTTCTTGGTTTTTTGAGACAGGGTCTCACTGTGTAATTCAGGATGGCCTATGTAGCCCAGGCTGACCTCCAAACTCCCGGCAATCCTCCTGCCTCAAGTGCTGGGATTACAGGTGTGCACCACCACGCCCAGACTATCAGTCTTAGTAGCCTCATGGTGTAATGTTGACAGTATCAATACTACTTTGTTTTTCTTTACCATGTAAGAGGCCAATGTTATGTTTTTCTAAAATTCAAAGATTGTACGATACATTTCTCTATTGTGAACTTGCAACATTTTTTTGAGGAATCTTCTTGTTCTTGTTCTTGCTGATAGTTCCTGTGCTGGTCAACTGGTGTCCTTTTAGCAAATGTAACATCAGTGGGTAATGCGTGAATCGATTGTTGAATGTGACATTTGGGTTACTTTTTTCTTTTTTTTTTTTTTTTGTGGGTACCGGGGGGTCGACCTCAGGACCTCGCGCGCCAGCAGGCGCCCGTGCCGCTGAGCGATATCACCGGCCCCTTTTTCGTATGTGGGATCTGGGAGTCGAACTCGGGCCCTCGCGCTTGCAAGGCAGGCGCTTACGCCGCTGAGCCATCTCACCGGCCCTGGGTTACTTTTTGAAATAGGGGCAACAAGTCTGTTCACAATGTCATATGGTTTATTACTACACAAAAAAATACCTGGTGGCTGAGTTCCAGGATAAATTTCTAAATTCAAGGTGTGAAATGTCTTCGCATCTGTCTACCAGGGCATATATTTTTATACCATCCTTGGAAGGTTTATTTGGCATATATTGCCGAAACCTTCAACAACCACAAAATGATGCAAGTCGTTCATCAGTTGTCGTGTATTGAGACAGTGTATAAAGTGCTTGACAGTTCAAAACAAAGCTTTCAAAAAACAAGCAAATAGCAGCCAAATTGTCAGATTTTTTCTTTCTGGGAAGGTCTTTTAGTCATCAAAATTAGGCAATTTTGAAGGAAACTAAATCTCTTGAATGTCATTATTCTAAAAATCTCAACCCCACATCTGTCACTTCTCCATAAATCCTTTAAATTCTGATTAGCTTGATTAGAATGATAAAGTCCTGCTGTGAAGGCTTTGAGTTCAGATAGTGAGGTGTCATGATAAATACATTTTTGAGTATTACTATAGGTGCATATAGAATGTTTTACTTGTATTTCATTATTAGTGTATTTCAAAACATCTTGTAGCATATGGTTGGTTGCAAACAGTTTGCAATATTGAATCAACAGTGTTGGCATTCCTTCCAGTAGGTTTCACCCCTGCAAGAACCTAATAACATTTTCCTACCTAGTTGTAACATTGGATCCTATAAGTGTACATGACCATTTTGTAGCATTTTGACTAGTCAAATACTTATTTACATTATTGTTTTTTCCTCATCTGAATAAAGGTCTTCATTCTATATTTTTCTATCTGTCATATCTTGCTCCATCTCACTGTCACAACTTCTTTGGCTTACATGATCGAAGTCATCATCGGCAGCTGAATCACCTGATGACTCACTTTCAACCTCCTCCCAAAGTTGTAAAAGTAGATTTTCATGCAACATTGTACTGAATTGCGCTAATTCTACAAGAAAAATCAAAAACATTTAATAAAACAAGTTATAAATACACAAAAGTGTAACATGGTGTGTAACAGGGTAAAACTCACCTGTTGACACTGACATGTGCATACACCTTGCGATTTGTCATACCAAGTGGGTGAACACCAAGATTGCTTTCTGTATTCCCCCAGTGCAGCTACTGGGACACACAGCGAGCTACCATTATGCTAGAGTACATATTTTCATTAGAAAAGTATGGTAGGGCCATCTGTTACCACTCATGCTCCTTTTACCTAATTAATTGCAAGTTTTAAAAACTCCAATTTTAGGACTTGTTTCTCTTTCTCTTTAAGTCTTAAGTAACTTAAATTAAATAACTGAAACACCCCTGGCTCACTCTTTTGCTCTCCATACCCTCTATAGAATAAAACATGTTCAGGCTTTAGAATCCTAGGACGCCGATTTTAAATTGAAATAGCTAGCAGCTGTGTGACCCCCTTAGACACCTTATTTTATTGGTCACCTTAGTGTGTCCCTACATTTCAGTTATTCAGTCACTTAAAATATTTACTGAGCTCAGCTGGGTGCAGTAGTGAACACCTTTAATTCCAGCACTTTGGGAGGCTGTAGCAGGAGGATTGCAAGTTCATGCCCAAACTGGGCAATTTAGTGACTTGAGACCTTGTCTCAAAATAAAAAAATAAAAAGAGCTAGGATATAGCCCAATGCAAAGGCCCTGAGTTCAATCACCAGTACAAAAAGAAAAAAATTGCTGAGCACTGTTCCAGCTTCTGGGAAGACATCAGTGAATAAGGCATCAGAGCTTCTGCTCTTGTGGATCTTACATGCCGGTAGGTGGAGGGCAATGAATAAGAGAAGAAAATGAGTAATTAAATATAAGCAGAAAATTAAAATAGTATGATACAGTTATTGAGGCAGCTCCGAAATCAGCTAGGCGGGAAACACTTGTCAGTAATGAGAAGGTGAGATTTAAGCTTATGTCTACATAAATAGCAAGAGAGCCAGCCATACAGAGATGAGAGGAAGCAATATTCTAAGCAGAGGGAATAATCCTAATGTAGAAATAAATTGGATATTCAAAAACAGAAAGCCAGGGAGACTGAAGCCAGTGTTGTTAGGATAGAACAGAGTGAACATTAGTATGGTAGTAGTGGGCATTTGAGGAATGAAGAACAAAATTTGAGATCAGATAGGTGAACAAGAGCTTGGATTTTATCAGTATAGTGGGTAGCCGTTAGCCGTTGAGGATATTGAACAGAGGTGTGACAGAGCTGTTGCAGCATGAAGTATGTGTGTGTCTGTAAGGAGAATAAAGGTTATTACAGTAGTTCAGAATATAGCTGGTAGTGAGTTAAATTAATTAGGGTGCTAATAATGGAGATAGACGTGGAAGGATTTGGGATGTGTTTTGGAGGTATGTGCTGTAGATTTTGCCTTGAATACTGATACCTTTACTGATGGCACCTTTACCAGTATGGTGGAGGGGAGGGTCAGGTGTTTTACAAAATCGAGAGTTGTGTTTTCTTCATTTTTAGTTTAATATACCCATTATTAAAGAAATGATCAGAGATGTCAGAGTAGCATTTGAATATATGACTCTGAAGTTCCAGAGAAAAGCCAGAGCTAGCTGTAAATACAAAGTAGTTAAGCCCCAGAGAAATAGTGTTTAAAACGATTAGACTTGATTAAAAAAGTCACTAGGGAAATTGAGTAGATTGGGAAGAGGAGACCTAGTGCTCTGAGGACTTCAAGAAAAAAAGCTGGCCAGTGAGAGAGCTCAGTGGCTTAAGCGCCTGCCTGGCAAGCGCAAGGGCCCAAGTTCGACTCCCGGAACCCACATATGAAAAAAGGGCCAGTGATATCGCTCAGTGGCACGGGCGCCTGCTGGCACGCGAGGTCCTGAGGTCAACCCCCAGTACCCACAAAAAAAAAAAAAGGAAAAGAAAAAAAAAGGCATCAGAGATGACTGAGAAGGAACAACCAGTGAGATGGGAAGAAACTAGTGATTTTATAGTATTAGAGAAGTCAGTAGTTGAAAATATCAAGATGGAGATGCAGAAACTATCAAGTGCTACCGAGAAGACAGGTTAATTAAGAACAACAGAGACATTATATTGGCTTTGAGAGTCACTCATGATTTTGACAAGAACATTCTCAGTAGAGTAGGTAAGAATGGGTCAAGGAAAGAATCAAATTGAGGAAGGAAACACTGACTATAGACAACTCAAATCACAAGCATTCTATAATATATAACAAAAATAGATATGAGGTATATTTTCTAAGACAACAGATAGCAAACGTGTACTTTTTCTAATGTGAATCTATAGAAAGGTCACTGTATGGTTTATATATGTATATCTCCTATTTGTGGCCTCAGACATGGATTAGTGGAGCTGTGATCCATTCACACTGTGTAAGTGCTATTGGATAGAACATAGACACAGAGGTCTTTTGTGTAGCTGCCCTCCTGGCTATGTGCTGAGAGGCTCATTCTACTACTTTGAAGGTGTATTTAATGAATTTCAAGCTACCGAGATTGCAAAATGCATAAAGGAGGGGTGGTGAGCTTGAGTGCAGAAAGGGAGAAGAGAGAGAGGATGAAATGAGAACGAGAACTACTACCTCTGGAGCTTACAAAATCATTTTATCGGTAGATCCTTTTGCATTTACAATTTTGTTGTCTTGGCATTTTTTCTAATTGTGAATGTTTAAGGGTTCTATCTTCAATACTACATGCTGTTTGAATATTTGTGGTCAGTCCTCTTTCCCCAAATTCATATGTTGAAACTTAATCCCCAGTTGGTATAAAGAAGTAGGGCCTTTTGGGAAGTGATTAGGTGGTGAGGGCACAGCCCTTATAAATGGGATCATTGCCCTTACATGAGACCCCAAGGAGTTTATATGCCCTCACCAGACACAGAATCTACTGTCCCTTGGTCTTGGACCTCCTGGTCTCTAAAACTGATAAATTTCTGTTGTTTTATGGTTTTTCACTTTCCACAACTTTTTTTTTTTTTTTTTTTTTGAGTACTGGGGGTTGACCTCAGGACCTCAAGCGCCAGCAGGCGCCCATGCCGCTGAGCGATATCACCGGCCCTTTTTATGTATGTGGGTTCTGGGAGTCGAACTCAGGACCTCGCGCTTGCCAGGCAGGCGCTTATGCCACTGAGCTATCTCACCGCCCCCCCTTTTTTAAATGCAGGTACCGGGAGTCGAACTCAGGACCTCACGCTTGCCAGGCAGGCACTTATGCCGCTGAGCTATGTCACCAGCCCTTCCACAACTTTTGAAAAATAATTTCTTCGGGAACATTTTTACAGAAACATAAGCTTTCAGTAAACTACTCTCGTCCCTACCTGTAGTCTCTTGGTGTACAGTATAATATTCTGCCATCACCAAATGATGAGGAACAAGAGTTTCTGATACTGGTTTGCAGATATCTCTCACTTTGTGTGGCAGTTGGCATTATTACTGTGCTTTTTATCAATTAAGTAGACCCTCGGGACTTGTTTCTCTCTGTTTACCTAAACGTTATCAGCTTCCTATGTGTACTTCTGGCCTATAATTTTGGAATTCTACCCTTTGTTGTTGTTGTTCTTGTTTTTGTTTTTTTATTTTTTTTTTATTTTTTTTTTTTTTGTGGGTACCGGGGGGACGACCTCAGGACCTCGCGCACCAACAGGCACCCGTGCCGCTGAGCGATATCACCGGCCCCTTTTTCGTATGTGGGTTCCGGGAGTCGAACTCGGGCCTTCGCGCTTGCAAGGCAGGCGCTTAAGCCGCTGAGCCGTCTCACCGGCCCTTGTTTTTGTTTTTTTGAAACAGGGTCTTGCTGTGTAGTGCAGGCTGGCCTTGTACTCGCTTATGTACCCATCAAACTCATGGTGATCCTCCTGCCTTAGCCTCCGGAGTGCTGGGATTACAGGTGTGCACCACCACACCCAGTGAAATTTGACCTTTTTGTTGTTCTTGCCACCATTTTTTTAAGCAATGCATTATTTTCTATCTGAACTACTATATGCGGACAATCTATATTTATGACCCGAATTAATTCAGCCTTCAGATCGTAAAATACAGTTCCAGATATTAAAGTATTGAGATGTGATAGCTTAGCGGTGCAGTGCCTGCCTGGCAAGTGCGAGGTCCTGAGTTTGATTCCCAGTACCCATAAAAAAATTGTTACATTTTTTCCTTAAATGTAACAGTATATATTTAAACATAATGTGCACTTTAAATGTAATGATGTACATTTAGATTATTGGCACGAGCCAGTAATTCTGTGATCTAGGCTATTTATTAGTGATAAAAGCAGAAAGCCATGTTATATTGATACTTATTTTATTTGAAAGAAATTAGCTAGCTAGTCAGAAATTGAGGTTTGGGCCGGTGAGATGGCTCAGTGGTGTAAGCGCCTGCCTGGCAAGCGCGAGGGCCCGAGTTCAACTCCCGGAACCCACATACGAAAAAAGGGCCGGTGATATCGCTCAGCGGCACGGGCGCCTGCTGGCGCGCGAGGTCCTGAGGTCGACCCCTGGTACCCACAAAAAAAAAAAAAAATTGAGGTTCTCTGATACCATCTCACCCCAGAAAGAATGGCTATTATCAAGAAATCAACTAATAACAAATGCTGGAGGGGCTGTGGGGAAAAAGGAACCCTTCTCCACTGTTGGTGGGAGTGTCGACTGGTACAGCCACTGTGGAAATCAGTGTGGAGATTCCTCAAAAAACTAGGGTTGGAGGTCCCATTTGACCCAGCTATTCCCCTTCTGGGTATCTTCCCAGAAGAATGAAAAACATCGTACCACAGCGATATATGTGCACCCATGTTTATAGCAGCACAATTTGTAATAGCCAGATCTTGGAAACAACCCAAATGCCCATCAACTGAGGAATGGATAAGAAAGATGTGGTACTTTTATACAATGGAGTACTATTCAGCCATAAAGAAGGATAAACTGGAGACTTTTATAGGTAAATGGATGCAACGCGAGAAAATACTCATAAGTGAAATAAACCAGACGCACATGTGTAAGCATCGTATTGTCTCCCTAGTATGAGAAACTGAAAGAGTAAATAAGATCCAAAATGTACAATAGATATGGTGAATCAAAAAGAAACTGGTCAAAAGGAAAGAGAGACTGGGATGGGGGAATGGGGAAAAGAAAGAAGGGAAAAGAAAAAAATTGTATTTGTATATAAGATGGTTAAGATAGATACACTACTAATTTTACTTAGTTTATTGAAGAGTAAGGTTTGTACCAGTAGTGTTTGGACAATTGAATGCTGATATCTTGTACCCTGAATAACTAACTTAAAGATAACAATACATAATGTATTAACCATTGTTACCCTCCTATTATGTTCTTTTGAAATTTTCTTTTTTGATTTGTTTTGTTTTGTTTTTTCTTCTCTTTAAAATAAAAAATAAAAATAAAAAAAAGAAATTGAGGTTCTCTGACCAGAGGAAAATTCAGTTGTCACTGTGTCTGACCTTTCACTTTCCAAACTCAGAAACTGAATAGATTTAGATAACAAGGGATACTTGTTTTTGTAACATAGGGCTAATTGTATAAAGCACAGACTGGGACTTGCCCAATTAATACATTTTGTTTCATAGTCCAGAACTTGTGACTTATACAGTTAAATAATTTAACCTAATTCACTTGAAGGAACAAACTGTAGTTGTTTCTGTTTTCACTCTTTTAGGGAAAATATGTAACTTGGCCTTTTATTTCTCATACTCCTACAACACGAAAGTTTCAAGAATCCATTACAATGAAAAATTGAGTTGAGGTCAGGAGACACCCCAGATATTTTACAAGTTAACTGTTCTTTCTGTTTAAACATACACTAGCAAAGGAAACCAGTGAAAAAAGTTTCAAGTAGTTCAGAGCTTTTATATTGTTTGATAATAACAGGTTTTTACATACCACAAGATTCACCATTTCATTGTATCCAATTCCTTGATTTTTAGCTATGCAGCCATCTTCACTAATTTTCATCCTTATAAAGAGAAACTCATATACTGTATAATCACTTTCCATTCCCTTATCCTTCACCCCAGTCTTAAGTGACCACTAATCTACTGTCTGTATCTGTCTATTCCACACATTTCACATAAATGGACAATATACAGCCTTTTGTGTCAGTGCTTCATTCCTTTTAATGGCACAGAACATTCCATTGCATGGATATAGAACTACAATTTGTTTATCCATTCCTCAGTGGTATACATTTGAGTTGTTCTCACCTTTGGATTGTTACCAATACTGCTGCTTTGAACATTTGTGTACATGTGTGTACATATGTTTTCATTGCTTTTGAGTGTATACCTAGAAGTAGAATTGCTGGGTCATATAGTAACTCTGTGTTTCATATTTTGAGGAACTGCCAGACTGTTTTCCAAGATTACTGCATCATTCTACCATCTCTCTTACTATACATTCTTAAATAGTACAGTTGTTGATAGTAGGATGTGTCGGATATATGTAGCAATACTGAAAAAATTTAGCCATAGAGCTAGGGATTTTAAAATGCTTTTTCCTACCTTTGGTTAAAGAGAGAGACTCTTAAATTTGAGTTAAGGAAAATTTTCAAGGTTTTGAATCTTCCCACTTTTTGGAATAATGGCTATATACATTGTTAATACTCCTAATTTAAATTTAGCATTTATTCTTTAAAATTCTAAAAATGTTATTGATTGAATGCTTGGCTGCAGATAGCAGAACAAAAAACTCAAAGGCTTAAGTAATAATGAGGCTTTTCTAGTACAGTAACTGATAAGTTGATGTTACACTGGTTTTAGGCAAGACTGACTAGGTTGGAGCTTCCAAGTGTCCCAAATCAGATGTACTTGCCATGATTGATCTGCTGTGGATTGTATCCTTATCTTTGGTCAGAATTTCAGATAAGCTTGAGCCGAGAATGGATATATCCAAGTTAAGTGTCCTGCTAGGAAGGAAGGAAGAATGTATGCTGGAGAGATATCCAGTAAGGGTCCACTTGCAGCCATCCCTTTTCTTTTTCTCATAAAGAAAAAATAGATACAGACTCAATGCACTTGAGTCTGTATCTAGAGACTGTCTAGACCAAACCTAAAGACTAATGTTTTTTCTATCTTCTCCTGAGGATCCTTTACATTTCTATGCCTTTTTGTTCTTAAGTCCTTGTTTTGGTTAAGTATTTTATAGCTTTGAAATGTTTCCTTTGTTTTAAGTGATTAGGGTGGACTATATTTATAATCACTCTACCTGAGTTTTAATACTAAACAGATGTCTGTTGCAGTTAAGAACGTTTAATTTTTGTTCAGCAATAGTCCCTTGATTGATTTATAAAAGGGTTGGGTTTTTAGTATAATCTGGATTTTGTCTGAAGCAGCTATTTGACTCTTTCAGCTACGTGTGTCTGTGTGTGTGGGGGGGGGTAGTGCTGGGGATTGAGCCCAGGGCCTCGTGCACACTAGGCAAGAATTCTACTACTGAATTCTATCCCCAGGGGTCTATGCACACACACATTTTGAGACAAGGTCTTGCTAAATTGCCCAGGCTGGCCTCAAACTTGTGACTTCCTGCCTTAGCCTTCTGAATACCTGGGCTTAACAGGCATGCACTCCCGCTCCCAGCACTTCCAGCAAATTCTGACAACTAACAGGGCAAAGGGGAACTTAAACATTCTCCTCTAGGTCTCAGTGAGAAGAATGCAGATAGGCACTGAGTAATTTTCTGCATATCATATGTACCGTATGTACTATAGAATTTTTTTACTTTCTTTTTTATGGCTATTTGTTATTACTTGTTTGGGTGCCCTTACCAGTATTGTATAACAACCTCAAATCTCAATGAAATACAACCAACAACTGTTTACACAGTTGTGAGTTTGTAGGTTGGTGCATTTCAGGTTGGTGCTTTGCTCAGGTAGACTAGGTTGGTATTTAAACTTCTGGCCAGTTTCAAGTCTGTTTCACAAATTTTTATTCTGGAGCTTAGGTCGAGGGTGGCTACCTGGACGTATGACTACATGTTCTTCTCATATAGGACCGAAGTAGTATAAAAAGGATGAATAGAAACATGCATTGTCTCTCAAGGCTTCATCTTGAAGCTGGCACACTATGTTCTTCCAATTTTATTAGCCAAAGTCAGTCATACAGCCAAACCCAGTAAAAATGGGACCAGGTAATACACTGCTCCCATGATGTGGGAGCAGTGATCATTAGTAAGAAGGAGGGAGTGTTGAAGAACTGGGATGATATTACATAGCCATATGTTTCTTGTTGTTGTTTGTTTGTTTTTGTTTTTTGAGGCAAGGTCTCACTCTAAGCTGGTCTCCAATTTGACAGTCCTGCCTCAGCCACCCAAGTGCTGGGATTACAGGTGTGTGCCACCACTCCTGGCTAGCATATATATTAGTGTAGGGATAAAAGTGCATGAAAATGTGTGGGAAAAAAAACAGATTTCTCCTTAAAGTAAATAAATTAGGATTATGGAAGAATATTATTGGGTACATTTTAATCTGACTAAAACCACTAATAGTGTTCAAACTAACTTAATAAATGGTATTTACTGCTACCTTTTGGAAAGCAACCATGGTTGCACTGTATTTAGCTCCTCTTATCTCAGTACCTAAAGACATTTGCTAAGCTGCTTAAAAATTTTTAATACTAGCCTTTTGTGTAAATTATAAAAGTGCTGACATTTTTGCTTGTGGTCAGTGTTAAATTATTGACCAATCTCCCATTCTATCTCTAAAATTTAAGGAACTAGTTTACACATCAGTTGTTACGAGGGTTTTGTAATATGTAGAAAAGAGAATTAGTGAAAAGATGTGGCATTTAAATTTTCATTTAGAAACATCTAAGTAACCTGAGAAACATTTCAGAACATCACATGCAGTTTACCTAGGAAAAATTTTAAGTTTTTGTCATTTTGAGTTTCTGAAAATGATAGGGAAGTAATATTGTAGACTTTTAGGAATATAGATTTTAATGGATGAGACTGTTTTTCCTGCTAAGTAATGATGGAATTCTTTTCCATTTGAAAAAATAAGACTCTGTGGAATACATCTTAAATAAAACTGTTGTAAGCCATATGTAGTAGGACTAGGCTTAATTTTGCATATTAAGAAAAATTTAGGATAATAGTGGCTTAAAGTAGTCCAGATCTCTTATGTAAAATGTGACTAGAAGTAGGCAAACTGGTATGGTACTTCATTGTCATTAAGGATCCAGGCTCATAGCCAGTTAATCCACCATCCTTAATGTATTCCTTCCCTCAAGGGTCAAGCGGCTGGTTGAACTTAATCCATCATTTCTGTGTTCCATACAGAAGAGGAGAAGCAGGATATGTTTTCTTTTAAGGAGACTTACTCTAAGTCTCATATAGCATATCCACTGTGCCATGTTGATATTGTTAGAATTTAGTCACCTTGCTACATGTAGCTGTACGAAAAGTGGAGAAATCCATAAATTAGGGGAGCTGACTTGTAGCTCAGTGGTAGAGTGCTTGCCTAGCATTCATGAGACCCTGGATTCAGTTCCCAGTACACACCTGCCCGTGTGTGCATGTGCACGTGTGCACACACACACACAAATAATAATAATAAACCAGAAAAATCAGGATTCTGTTACCAAGGAGAGAGAAAATGCAGTAGATGTTGGAAGGAAGCTTACAGTCTCTGCCATATTATAATTTTTGTTCTTGTTTTGTCCTTTGTAAAACAAGAGGATATGTCATAATTTTATATTTGTTACATCATAATTTTATGGGTATTTGGCAAATGGTAGATACCAGATAAATAGGTTGCTTAATAAAGTTCAGTAGTAGAAATTATTTGTTGACTTGTGGAATCTCATTCACTCCTTTTTTTTGTGGTACTGAGGATTGAGCCCAAAGCCTTGAACATGCTAGGCAAGCACTCTACCACTGAGCTACAACGCCAGCCCCTCATTTCCTCTTGATAATAAATGGAAAGTTACTGTGTAAAGTGTGAGTACAAATACAATGCTGGTTCTCACTTTCAGTGATTATACAGAAAAAAAATAATAATTTAAAAATCTTTTACTTTAAAATGCAGCTAAGTACATATTTATACTCAAGAACTCAGATTTTAGTATGTATTTCAGCTAATTCAAAGACTGTTTATTTTAAATGAATCTTTTTTATTACTAACAAATGCTGTAGATTGTAAAATTCATGCCAATTTAAGTGTTGTTTAAAGGTAAGGGGAAGTGTGCCTGATAGTATTAACCTTCTCCATGACTGGCTTTTGTCTCCTCCCATTTCTTCCTCGCTAGGTGAAGGGATAATTACTGCATGTAATTGAAAACTATTTAGTTAAATGCAAATGAACTAGATAAAAATAATGTATCATACTGATAGTATAGCACTTGTCAAAATCAGACATATACCTAGTTTTTGCTTGCAAGCTGAATTAATAATTACATTAAAATATTACTAGGATGTACCAGTTATTTATTGCTGTATACCAGACTACTCTGAAACCTAGTAGCTTAAAATAACCATGTTAATTGAAATTTTTATCGAAATAATTGTAGTTTCACATGTATTACAACCAAGATATTGGCGTTGATACAATCCATTGATTTCCTTCAAATTTCCCCAATTATTTACCACTTGTGCATGTGTACTAAGGTCTGTACAATTTTGTCACCTATCTACAGTTGTATATCCACTACCACAGTCAAGGTAGTGAACAGAACTAACACTGAAAGTATGCTTCAGGTTGCCCTTCTGTAAGCATACTCCACACTTCCTCTAGTGCTGGTGCCGACCCTGCAGTCTCACTCTGGTCCCTAACTCCTGGCAGCCACTAATCTTTCTGCCATTTCTAATGTTTTGCCCCTTCAGAAATGTTGCATATGCTCATAATCTGTGGATCTACAATTGGGACAGGGCTCAGTTGGGACAGTGTATCTTTGTTCCACATGATTTCTGCTGGACTCTTCTGAGACTGGAGGATCTTAAGATGGTTCCATTGATGTGGCTGAAGCTTTGTATTGTATGGGTTTTAGGGTGTCTTAAGGACCTTTTCGTGGCCTCTCATTTGCTGTCTTCTGTAGGACTTTTCACTGCTTAGCGCTTCTTGTTCTAGCAGGAGCGCCTGGACTTCCTTACATGACAGCCCCCAAAGTGGAAGCTGCCTAGGTCCAGAGCTGCCACAGCTTCAGTTTTGGAGCAATCTTTAAGTTGGAGCAAATCACAGGGATAGGCCAGGTTCCAGGGGGAGAGGAAATAGATTCCACCTCTCGATGGGACGAGCAGCAGGTGTGTACAGGGATGGGAGGCATTGTTGGAGGCCAGCTTTGGATACAATCTGCTGTACATTTCAAACAGGTTAGTTGAATTATAGAGGTGATGCCACATTTATCTGCTTGGATCTGTTGTGTTATCTTTCTTTATTTTTGAAATGTGAATTAGTTTGAATTCCATAAAAAAGTACAAAGTGGAATGTGATAAGTTTACATAGTTTTCTCTTGCTAATGCTAGTTTCAAATAAAACTGTTTTCTGTTGCAAGGCAGGTTGCCAGAGTTCAAGTTATCAACCAAATCTGAGGATTCCCGAGGGGTCTATGGTATTTGCAGAACAAATGGTTGCTTAAAGTGGCTGTTAAGACAGTAGAATTGTTCACCCCTCTTTCATTTTCCCAGGCTGGCTGTTTCTTGTGCTCTAAAAATAGAAAGGGCTTGTATACATAGTTCCAGACTTTCCTAATACTAACTTTGAGAGACGACACAGATTTTCCTCTTTGCATTAAGTGCTTTAGGTAAGGCATAAAAATACTGTTTTTCAAGATATTTTCAGCTTTACAGAAGAGACCTTTTAAGAGTGTAAAGAAGGAAGGAGACATGCTTTTCAGCTGAGGAATTGAAACCAGGGAAGCATTTTCTCTTAAGATTTTTCTGACTATGAGATGTTAAACTTCATTTTGTTGTGAGAGTGGCAGCAGAATGTGTCAAAGGTTAGGCCCTCGACTTCTTTCGCAGAATTCTCGACTATCTATTTTACCCTATAATAAAGCTTGCATGGATTTCTGGAATGAGAGATAACTAAACGGCTATTGCTAAGTGAGAGCTACATGCTTAGAGAGCATTTAGTAAATCATGAGCATGAGTAAGTGGTTTCAAATTTAGAAATGAGGACCAGTGAGATGGCTCAGCGGCGTAAGCGCCTGCCTTGCAAGCGCGAGGGCCCGAGTTCGACTCCCGGATCCCACATACGAAAAAGGGGCCGGTGATATCGCTCAGCGGCACGTGCGCCTGTTGGCGCACGAGGTCCTGAGGTCGACCCCCCGGTACCCACAAAAAAAAAAAAAAAAAAATTTAGAAATGAATTTTCCATCTGAGTTTAGAACAACATATTATTTGGCTAAAAGTTTTCTTCCTGCCTCCCTTTCTAATAACTGATTTCACAGGCATTTACAGTAGTGCCCCTTATTGAAGTTTTTGTTTTCTGCAATTTCAATTTCCCATAGTCAGAGGGTAGGTACAGTATATTTTGAGAGAGACTATATCCATATAACTTGCATTCTTTTGTTGTTTGTTTGTTTGTTTGAGGCAGGGTCTCGCTGTGTAGTTCAAGCAGGGCTTGAACTCAGTCATGTAGCTCAGGCTGGCCTTGAACTCATGGTAATCCTCCTGGCTCAGGCTCCTGAGTGCCGGGATTACAGGCTAGCGCTACCATGCCAGGTTATAACTTGTATTATAGTTTATTGTTATGATTTTTCTTTGTTTTGTTTTCCCTTTAGAACTGGGCTTTGGACCCAGAGCCTCATGCATACCAGGCAGGTACTCTTCTACTGAGCTATAACTCTAGCCCTTCAAAAAATTTTTTTTCTTTTTTTGAGACAGGATTTCAGTCTTCGTGCCTCAACCTACGGAGTAGCTGGAGGAATTAGGCATACACCAATTTTTATATTTTATTATTAGCTATATTGTTGTTAGTATCTAACTACTCGTAACTTTAAAATTATCCTTTGTCATAGATATGTATGTGTAGGAAAAAACAGTATACTGTATAGGTTTCCGCACTGTCTTGGTTTTAGGCATCCACTTTCTTTTTTTCCAGAATGTCACATAAATGCGATCACATTTGTAATTTTTTGAGTCTGCCTTCTTTTACTTAGCACAATGCATCTGTGATTGATCCACATTGCACCTATCAATAATTTCTTTTTATTGCTAAGTACATCATTGTATACAGGTACCATGCTTTGTTTATTGACTAGTTGATGGACATTTGAGTTGTTTCCGGTTTTTGGCAGTTTTGAATAAAGCACCTGTAAACAGTCAAGTATTTTGTGGGGATATACATTTTCATTTTTCTCAAGTAATAAGGAAAGTATTTAGCACTATATTAAACTGTTGATTTCATCCTGAAGTGACTGTACCATTCTGCATTCCTACCAGCAAAGTTTGAAATTTCCAGTAGCTATGCTTCCTCACCAGCACTTGTTATGGTCACTTTTTAAAAAAATTTCCTTAACTTGAGCTGTTCTGATAAGTATATAGTAATATCTCTGCGTTTGGTTTCCTTAGTGACTAATGATGATTGAGCATCTCTCCATATACGTATTTGCCATCTGTTTCTCTTCTCTGGTAGCGGGTCTGTTCACATCTTTTGCTCACTTTTTAAGTTGGGTTGTTTTTGTATTGAGATGGGAGACTCATTTTTATGTTCTAGTTATCAGTCCTTTATCCAGTAATGTATTTTGCAGCGGTGTTTTCTCCCAGACTGTCGCTTGTTTTTGTCTCCTCCCTCTTTCCCTCCATCCCTTCTTTTTTTTTTTTTTTTTTTTTTTTTGAACAGTGCTGGGTATTGAACCCAGGAATTTGCACATGCTAGACAAGTGCTTGGTCCCAGAGCTACACCCTTAGTCCCAGAAGGTGCTTTTTTTTTTTTAATATGCGGGTATCGGGAGTTGAACTCAGGACCTCGCGCTTGCCAGGCAGGTGCTTATGCTGCTGAGCTATATCACCGGCCCCCAGAAGGTGCATTTTGATCCATGCTACAACTTAATGATCTGGGCTGAGATTGAGAGAATAAGTATGAGAGGGAGTATTGTGAAATGGTTTTAAAGCATGACCTCTAGGCCAGAACACTAGTTCTTCCTCAAGCTTTATGTCCTTAAGCAAATTTGTTAATTTCTCTCTGCCTTAGTACCCTTACCTCCCTAGCTGATAGTAAAACTATCTTACAGTGATATAACTAAGATAAAATGAGCTAGGATAAAATATAAATGGCCTGTACATTATCTGACACACCTTAAGAGCCCCGAAAGTACTGGCTTATTATTGTTATTGTTATTATAGCAGCAGTTTTATTTCTTGGTCTCATAGGTCTTTCAAAGTAGGGTTTTGTTTGGTTATTTAGGTACTTTTTAAATAATTAGTTCCCCCTTTAAAAATTTCATATTTATTATATATGGGAGGCCAGATAACATTTGTTTGGGTGTTGTAGCACCCCTGTGTAAAAGAAAGTTTGGAAAATTTATGTAACCTTAACTTTTAAAAGTACATAATTTGGCCGGGTGTGGTGGTGCACATCTGTAATCCCAGCACTTGGGAGGCTGAGGCAGGAGGATCACTGTGAGTTCGAGGCCAGCCTGGGCGACATGAGCGAGTCCAAGGCCAGCCTGAACTACATAGTGAGACCCTTTCTCCCCCAAATAAGCGAAACAAAACAAATACTATAATTTAAACTCTAACCAAGAATTTGACTCCTGCAAAGTTAAGTTTCCTCTGAATCATTCTCAAGATTGGCAGATGGGGCTGGTGAGACGGCTCAGCGGCGTAAGCGCCTGCCTGGCAAGTGTGAGGGCCCGAGTTCGACTCCCAGAACCCACATAACGAAAAAAGGGCCGGTGATATCGCTTAGCGGCACGGGCTCCTGCTGGTGTGCAAGGTCCTGAGGTCGATCCCCAGTACCCACACAAAAAAAAAAGATTGGCAGAAATCCAATAGAATCCAAAAGCCTTTGTAGCTACCAACCAAAAACATTCTTCCCTAGTGTGACTTTTAAATTTTGACATTAGTTTTATAAAAGCCTCACTTTTTGTCAAGATTAGAAAATTTCATAAATAAAATCACTCCAGAGCTTCTCATTCCTGTTTTAGGTTCTAATAGTGTGTTTGAAATATTTTCTCCTCCTGCAGTCGTAAACAGCAGGTAACGTATTGGATTTGACTCTTTTTAGAGAGTGAAAGTGGTTTAACACCAGCTAAACACCTCAGTAATTGATCTTTTGGGTATACCTCTGAAAGGACAAGGGTATTAATTATTCTTGTTATTGTCAAGGGACAGAAGAGTCCTCTCCAGACAGTGAAGTGTCTGCTCTTTGGAGACGTTTAGCACACAGCACTTTAGTTCTAGGATTTGAATACGGACTTTGTCATTTACTAACTTTGTAACACTGAACAGGTTTCAACTTTCTGTTCATCTCTTGTGTGTTAATTAGAGATAATAAAAGTTATCTATCTCATAGGGTAGTAATGAGAAGTAATGAAATTCAAGTTTCATATGACACATCATAAATACTTTGCAGATATTACTTGCTATTATTATTATTATTTGTGTTTAATTTCTGAATTAGTCAAGTACAAGGTTTTTAACTGGCCTTATGTTGAAAAAAAGTATTTTAGAGCAAATTCTTCCTAAAGTATATCTTATAGAATACAAAATTTGTAGATGCTCTGAGAACAAAATATGAGAGAAAATATAAGTTTTGTGGGAAAATATATTATGAGCTCTATTAAATACAAAAAAGTCCAGTCATCAAGTTAATGGTGTTTAGTTTGGTATTTACTAAACCTACCATCCACCACTGCTTTTAGTCAGGTACATCAATTAAATTGTTTAAGAAACTTTTATCCCATAGAATCTGCTTTAGGAACACTATTTAAGGATTTTTTTTTTTTTTTTAGTGATAACAAAGTCTGCAGACTGTTTGCCTATTGTCACCCAACTGTGATTCAAATCATTGAAGTTTTTTCTTACCATACCTGTTCCCTCTGGGTCTCTCTGTCGTATAATAAAGGCATGTTAAAACAGATACTGCATTTTAAAGGGTTGTGTTATGGAAGCTCAAGGGTAGAAGTTGGACTCCTTTCAAAATGAGAGTAGATGGGGCCAAGTGGAACTTGGAATTCAAATATGAACTTAGGGTAAACATGTATTTATAATACCAGGGCAAACAGCAACAAACCTTTCCTTATGGAGGCTGGGGCACTTTATTATATGACTACTACATTATAAATTGCCTTTTATGTTGGACTAAGGAATGTTGACTTCTCTGTTAACCTTTTTTGGTAGCAGGAATCGAACCCAGGGCCTCGTGCTTGCCAGGCAGGTACTATACCGCTGAGCTACATCCCCAGCCCTGTAAACCATTTTTAACATGCTGTAGTTAGAATACTATTTAAATTCTGAAGTCAGTCTCAGCATCCTTGATTTTGGATTTATTATAAAGTGTATCTTTAATACATACAATAAGAGTTAATGTTAAAACTTTCAGAGCCCTAAAAGGTATGATTTTTTAATATATTATTTGGAAACCTTAACTTTACTACTGATTGGAGCCAGTTGACAGGTTACATCCAATTTAGTTGTAAGTCATAAATTATCTGTGTTTTTCTTTTCTTGTTTTTTTTGAGACAGGGTCTCGCTATGTAGTTCACACTGGCCTTGAACTCACTATGTAGCCTAGGCTGGCCTCAAACTCATGGCGATCCTCCTGTCTCAGCCTCCCAAGTGCTGGGATTACAGGTGTGTGCCACCATGCCTAGCTGACTGTGTTTTTCTGTTACAGGCCTTCATCCATGGTCAGTCTTGGCATCTGTTACACTAAGTATGGGTATGCCTTTTTCATATACTCTGTGGTAATACTTAATGCAGATAAAACTGGTCCAATGAGTGAAGGGGATCAAAATTGAAACAGAATATTAGCATTAGAGTATAGTCATACAGGTAGAAGTGAAGAAGTGATGGGGGGAGGGGACTCAGTAGCCATATGGGAGTCTCTGTTCCAGTAGGAAATACAGAAGAGTTTAACTTCAGAAGGGTTAACAGTTCTTCCCCTACCATTCCACTACAAGCAGCCTTACCTTGTTTATAGTCATTCTATATAACTTGGGACTGTGGAAGAAAAATGAGGCGCTGAGCCTGACTTTGATTTGATTTGTCTGTTGGAAAATGGCAAATTATTTTCAGTATTTGATTATTTTTACTAGTAGCAGAAGGAAGTCTTTAGTCGAGAAACCCAAAATGGCAGATGTTCGGAGCAAGTAAGGCACTTTAGAGCTTTTGAACCAAAGTATCTATATCTGAGTCCAGAATCACTTACTTTGTAACCTCGAGCAAGATATTTCACCTCCTTCTTCCTCAGTTCCTTATATGTAAATTAGGGCTAATAAAAGTTAACTATTTCACAGGTTATTCATGAGGATTCAGAATAAACCAAGTCTTTAGTAAATATTAACTAGTACTCCCATAGAATTATTAAAATATTTTCCCTTACTCTTCTCATTTTATTATCCCCTAACTGAATAATTTAAAGTGATTCCTATGAACATAATAGCATAACATTTCTGTTAATACTCCATCTACCAGATAACACTTGTTTAGAGCTTATTCTTTGGGACATATATTACAGCTCCTCTCATTTAACACATGCAAACATTGAAGACTAGTGAAGTTAAGTAAGTTGCCCAAAGTTACCAAGTGGACACAGGACAGTTAGGTTTGCTGCAGAGGCCTGTGATCTTAACTCTTCTATACCACTTTTCATGGCACTTCTTTGTTGGCCCCATGTTTCATTGTTCACTACTATTTTCTTAGATATTGCTCCTCCTCCAGCCAAGCTAATTTGGTGCATTTCCAACTTCCTACCATTATCTGTGCCATTTCTTCTGGTTAAAATGCCATTTTCCCCACCAGTCTTCTGGGAAACCTTCCACAATTCACCTCGCCCAACTATTAAGGTCTTTGTTTAGCAGCTTTACTTGGTGCGTATCCACAGCATATAGATATTCATTATTCCTGAAAGGAAGTATGTCTAAAAGTAGGTGATCATTTTATGAAACTAATCCTTAATTTAAGAAAGCAATCCTTAAATTTAAGAAAATTTCAGCTTGGGTACTTATGAACCTTTCCTTTCCTTTGAACCTATTGTACCTTCTTGACTTCACACTGAATAATCCTATGTCTTATTTTTTGGAGATAAGTATGGCTTTCTGGCATACCTACTTTCATAAAATCACATCTCTTCTTCAGCTCATTATTATTTTTTATTATTATTGCTATTATTTATATAACCCTTCTGATCTCAGTAAAGATTTCTTCTTCTTCTTCTTCTTCTTCTTCCTCTTCTTCCTCTTCTTCCTCTTCTTCCTCTTCTTCTTCTTTCTTCCTCCTCCTCCTCCTCCTTTTTCTTCTTCTTTTTTCTTCCTCTGCAAACCTGTTTGCTCTAGAATCTTGCCCAGTCATTCTCTGGTTGTCAGACTTTTGTCTTCAGAGTGGCATAGATCTCCCACAGCAGTCAGTCAAACAAAATCCCTCTTGGCCTTTCACATTGCTATTCAGCTTCGTTCCTATTCTCCAGTGCTAGGCTTCCTCAGGAAATGATATAAATGCCCTCCTTCCATTTTCTCTTTACCCACAATTCTGTTGAAACTGCTGTAAAAAAAAATCACCCGTAACTTCTCTTAAGTCAAATGGTATACTCTCAGCCTTCCTGCTATTCAACTTAATGTTAAGAGGTATTGTGTAATAGAAGCATGGACCTTTGGGGCTACACAAGCTTTGTCTATATTGTTTCTAACACTCTCTCAGTCCATATTATCTCGGGTACCTTTCTTGGATCTCACCGCCTGTTTGCTCTTTACTTGTACTTAATGCTTAATTCTTCTTTGTATCTCAGAGTGATTTCTCAGCTCTCAGCTATTGTGTAGTATCTCCTAATTTCCATTGTACCAACTGTTCAGGAAAAACAAAAAAATGAAAGCAATGGTGAAGTGCAGAGTAGAAACATTTTTCTATCAGAGCCTAGTCCTGTTAGTGTCAAGGCTCTGGAAGATGAAGTTAGAAGAGAAAATGTCAGAAGATAGCAGAATGTCCCAGTTCCTCATTAAGGTAGAGTATCTGGATGTTACTAATTGCCGGTGCTCTTTGGGCTTGTTGATTAAGTGAACATTGGGCCTGGTGGAGGGGACTGTGTCCAGAGAGTTCTGCCTCTATTTGTGGCTTCCTGCTGCCTCTTGGTACACACACTGGGTCCCTGAATTGGGATCTGGTTACATGGTCACGTGTCCTGTGCTGCCAGCAGGTCAGATTAGTGTTTATCATAACCCCTAGACATTTTGAGTCCTACGCCTCCTTCATTCTTTGTCCAGGGCGTCACTAGATTCCATTGATTGTTCTTTAAAAATAGTTTGCATTATATCATCACCTCTTCCGTTTCTACTTTTTACCAAGCTGAATTCCCACGTTGAATCTGTATCATAGTTTAACCTGGTATTCTGTTAACATCTCTTGTCTCCCTCTTGGGCAATTCTTGGTGGATATCAGGGCTGAGTCTTTTATCATAGAGTACCAGCACCAGGCAGAGTACTCTAAAATAGAGTCCTTTATCATAAGATAGGATGGAAAAGTTAACAGAAACAGTTAAGTTCACTAGTACTTTCAAGAGACATTAGACACTGTAAGAATATAGGTAGTTGTTTGATTTTTAGGTGTGTTGAATTTGTGGTGATCATAATATGTGTAGGTGGACATATCCCCAAGAACATTGAATATTTATTACTGAAATTCAGTTTCTTAGAAATTCCCCTTGCCAGGCATGGTCGTGCATGCCTATAATCCCAGCACGTGGGAGGCTGAGGCAGGAAGATCACTTCAAGTTCAAGGCCAGCCTGAACCTACATAGACCCTGTCTTACACACACACACACACAGTGGCAGGGGGAAATTCCCCTTGTTCCAGAGATTGAGGAGACACTCCTTTTTAACTTTTCAGTTTTAACTTGGTAGAAATAATAGGAGCACCATAACTTAAATTGTTTTGCTCTTTTTCACTTATCCACACAACTAGTTTTGTCATGGGATAGGTGAGCTCCAAGAAAGTAACTAACCTTCAACCTGTAGCATGTTTTTGAAGTCACTGGATTTTCAAGTCTAGATTTTGGAATTGTATGGATGCTTTCTAGATTGTTTCTAGAGTCATTTCTAAAGCTATTATCAGCACTGAATGGCAGGGAATATTCTTTTAATGAGAGGTTTCTTTCGTGTTTTTGTTTTTTGTTTTGGGGATTTTTGTGTGTGTGCGCATGTGTATGTTTTTAAGGCAGGGTTTCACTATGCAATTCAGGCTGGCCTTGAACTCACTTTGTAGCCCGGGTTGGCCTTGAACTCACTGCAGTCCTGCTTTAGCGTCCTGAGTGCTGGGATTATAGGCATGTGCCACTGTGCCTGGCTGAATAAGAATTAGATTAAAAAACAGTTACATCAGATGTTTTTCAGTGTTTTAAATCTTTTTGGTTTTTTTTGTTTTTGTTTTTGTTTTTACTGTGGGTACCAGGAGTCGAACTCAGGACCTCACGCTTGCCAGCAGGTGCTTGTGCTGCTGAGTGATATCACCAGCCCTTTTTTTCCTTTACGTGGGTACTGGGAGTCAAACTCAGGACCTCGCGCTTGCCAGGCAGGCCCTTATGCTGCTGAGCTATCTCACCGGCCCTAAATCCTTTTAAGTTTTATAAAACTTTTTATTGTGATAAAAATGTACTTAGAATTTTCAATATACTAAATCATTTGTAAGGGCATAATCCATAAGTGTATAAGGGCATTTCCATAAGTACATTTACTTATGTTTGGTGTACCGTTACCACCATCCATTTCCAGATTAAACAGTACTCTCCATTCCCTTTCTTTCCCACCCTGTTAACCTTTATTTATATTTCTATGAATGTGTCTGTTCTAGGTCTTGTAAGTGAAATCATACATTGGAAAAGGCAGATACTTCTCCTTTTGTATCTGGTTTATTTCCCCTAGCATAATGTTTTCAAAATTCATCTAGATTTTAACATGTATCAGAATTTCCAAGTCTGGATAATATTCAATTGTATGTATATACCACATTTTTTTAACCCACTCATTCATTGATGGACACTTGGGCTGCTTCCATGTTTGAACTGTTGTGAATAATGCTGCTGTGAAAATTAGTATACAAGTACATGTTTGAGTCCCCGCTTTCAGTTATTTGGGGCATATATCTAGGTTTTATTAGGTTTTGTGAGTACATATTCTGAGATGGCATTTGGACATTTAGAACTAGCTCCTTTATGAAGTATTAATCCTGTTCAAAATGTTAACACAAATTTTTGCAGTTTTAAAAGAGGTTTATTTTAGGTACTTAAATTATCTTGGATAGTGATACAAAGATATCATCAAAAACTACATTACATATTTTATTCTGTAAATTAGTCCCTTGGTAAAATAAACTACTTTATCCTAGCTTATTGTACCTATTTACTGTGTCTGAAGAACCCAGTTGCCTGATTTTCCCCTATGCCTTGTAAATATTTCTATTATAGCCAAGAGTCACAGTTTATGTTGCTGGACATATGCTGAAATCACAATGAAGTTCAGTGCTATTGAAATTGTAATCTGAGGACCTAACAGGGTTTTTCATAGGAAAGAATTGAAGCATGTACCAATGGAAACCTTTAATATGGGGTCTTCTCTTTCACCACCCTGTAAAATTGTTCTTATCTCTTGTAGGTAGTAAAATACATCTGAAAACAAAATGATTCTAGTCTTGAAAACTAATACCTTTCATGTGAATTTGCTTGGTCACCAGTATCTCTGATGGAAGCAATCATTTTTCACTGTACTAGTCTTGGTAAAATGTGGCTATTAAAATATGGTACATTTCGTCTGTGTTCTTTCCATAAAATACTTAGTACTAAAGAAAGAATAATAAACTATTTGGTACCAATGACAGGATAATAATAATTTGATATTTGAAAGCCAGCCCTATGTTCATGGCCTGACTCTTAAGATGCTGAGGTCTATTGCTAACCCCCATGCCCACCCTACATAGGAAGGTAGGAAGTGGGACCCTTCTGGCCAAGTCAGCTCAGAGATCACAAATACCACCATTCTGAAAGGAAAAGGTGGCCCTCCTTCCAGGAAATTGAGCCCACCCACTAGAACATGAAGGTTCACCAGACGTTACCCATTACCAGCGTGCTTCCCCGGGGAGGAAGAGTGGGCTGTGCTTTAACACTTGCCAGGGCCTTTGGCAGGTGCCTGTGTACATTAAGCAACTACGGTATGCAGCAGTGTTGGCAAACTTCTTCTCTAAAGGTCCAGATATAGTAAATATACTTACCTTTGTGGACCATATAATTTCTGTCACAGATACTCAACTCGACTGTTGAAGTGCTAGGGCAGCCATAGATAATATTAAAGAACAAACCTGGCTGTGTTTATTGGAATAGCAGTAGGCCATAATTTGCTGACTCCTGGTATGTGACAACCCATAGTAGCATTTTCCACAGTACATTATTTCTCTATTAAAACGTTGCATTCTGCCACCTCGTACATTGTCCATTAGATTGTAACTCTTAAGTGACTCTTACTTTTTATACCTTGCACATAAATGATTGAATTTAATGTGTTAAATTTGTATTTTATAAGATAGCTATTACTAATCTTAAAATACAGTCATACTTAATTAACAACAGAGAGGCATTCTGACAAATGTGCCATTGGGCAGTTTCGTCACTGTATGAACATCATAGGGTATACTTACACATATGTGGCCGTAGTGTCACTAAGCTGTCTCATATGCTGTCTGTCGGTGACTAAAATGTCATTATGTGGCACAATATGGTTCAAATTTGTTTTTTCCCCTTACAATATGGGAAAATGTAGAAGAGAATTATAGTATTGTACGCATTATGTTAGACAAATTTTTTTTAGGTAAAAATACAAAATCAATGCTATTTTAGTATATTGCCGTAAAGGGGAAAACTAGCATTTCTTTTTAAGCCTGGAATACAAATCATTTTCTACACATAATTGAATCTAAAACTCTTGGACAGCAAAAATATTCGAGTACCTTTTGGTGTTTTGTGATGTGTATATATGAGGATTACATGTGAGAAGGTGCTAGTGGTTTATGTAACCAGAGCTTGGGTTAAAGGTCTAAGGTAGCATGGCCTGTTTTTTTGTTTTGTTTTATTTAATGTGGGTACTGGGAGTCAAACTCAGCACCTCGCGCTTGCCAGCAGACGCTTGTGCCTCTGGGTGAGCGATATCACTGGCCCTCTGTTTTTGTTTTTGTTTTTGTTTTTGTTTTTGAAACAGGGTCTTACCATGTAGGCCAGGCTGCCCCCGAACCTGTGGCAATCCTGCTGCCTCAGGCTCCCCAGTGCTGGCATTACAGGCATGTGCCACCACACCCAGCTATTTTTTGTTTGTTTTTGTTTTTGTTTTTTTGAGACAGGGTCTGGCTCTGTAGTTCAGGCTGGCCTTGAGCTCACAGTGATCCTCCCAGCTCAGCCTACTGGTGCTGAAATTACAGGCATGCATGAGAACATTAGATTATAGTTCAAAAAAAATTTTTTTTGACCCTGCTACATAATTTTAATTTGCAGCCCCAATGCAAACGAAAGCACTTTGAATTTCTTCTTCTTTTTTTTTTTTTTTTTGTGGGTACCGGGGGTTGAACTCAGGACCTCGCGCGCCAGCAGGTGCCCATGCCGCTGAGCGATATTACTGGCCCTTTTTTCGTATGTGGGTACCGGGAGTCTAACTCAGGACCTCGCGCTTGCCAGGCAGACGCTTATGCCGCTGAGCTATCTCACCGGCCCTGAATTTCTAATATTGTAAGTATCACTATAATTCACATGAACACAAGCTGTTAGAGGCCATCCATTTTAAGAATGTAAGTGGTCATGCATCCAAAAATTTTTGAGAAGTACTGAGCTAAGGCAGTGTCTGTTCAGGGGTGGAATGGTAGTTGAGCGGAAAAGAACGCTTCCATTGTATGGAAGGCTGACGCATAGAACATGTTATAGAACAGTACTCTCTGTGTCTCAGTTTGGCATGGTTTTTAACAGGATATGTATTATAAGCACTTGCTGGTAAAGTAGCTAGAAATAAGATGTTTGACTATAATCACTAAAATTCAGTATGGTTCTAAAAATCTTAGGGTGGATTGCATAGATACGAGAGGACTTCCTGGTAGCTTTTTGCCATTGTCTACTAAGGTAAAAGCTTAGGGGAATGTAGACTCTAGAATATATAAAGAACTCAAAAAAATCAGACCCCCCCCAAATTTAAAGACCCAATCCCAAAATTGGCATCTGAATAGACACTTCTCAGGTGAAGAAGTAGATATGATAAATAAGCATGTGAAAAAATGTTCAGCATCACTGGTCATTCAAGAAATGCAAATTAAAACAACACTGAGATTCCATCTGCAGAAAGAATGGCTATCATCAAGAAATCAACCAATAACAAATGCTGGAGGGGCTATGGGGAAAAAGGAACCCTTTTCCACTCTTGGTAGGAGTGTAAATTGGTACAACCACCATGGAAGTCAGTATGGAGATTCCGCAAAAAACTAAAACTAGAGATTCCACTTGACCCAGCTGTTCCCCTTCTAGATATCTTCCCAGAAGAGTTAAAAGCATTGTCCTACAGCAATATATGCACACTCATGTTTATAGCAACACAGTTTGCAGTAGCTGAATCTCAGAAACAGCCCAAATGCCCATCAACAGGTGAATGCATAAAGAAAATGTCATTTTTATATACAGTGGAATACTACTGTGCCACAAAGAAGGATATACTAGATATATTTTTAGTGAATGGATACACCTTGAGAAAATAATTTTAAGTGAAATAAGTCGAACACACATTTAAATATCTCATTATTTCTCTTGTGTGAGAAACCCAAAGGGCAAAGGACCAAAATGGAGGCTAGATATTAGGAAGTAGGAAGAAAATGTTTAAATGGGAAGGGAAACAAAGGAGGATAGAAGAGGAAAGGGAAGGGAATAGGGATAAAATTAAAATAAAAACGACTGGAAAACAATATAAACAAAGTTTTGTAAATGGAGAGGGGACAGAGGATTGAAGAGAAGGGAGGGAAAAGGGAGAAAAAAGAATTAAGATGTATTATGTACAGGTACAAATTCCCTATGATGAATGTGGTCATTATGTATATCACAAATGTACCAATAAAATTAATTAATAATTTAAAAAGATGGGCCGGTGAGATAGCACAGCGGCATAAGCGCCTGCCTGGCAAGTGCGAGGTCCTGAGTTTGACTCCCAGTACCTACATAGAGGAAAAAAAAAGAAAAAAGAAAAACAATAATTAAAAAAGAATTAGTGGTGACTGTATAAAGTATTTCAACTCAACAGCTGACCTCTACATCACTTGGCAAAGTCCTCAGTTCTGTTGAAGTATATTTGACTAGCCTGACTTGGGTGTGTCTTAAATGCATGTATTTACTTTCTTTTTTGCACTTCAGTAAGAATTTAACTCAGTTTTTTCAGTGGGCAATGAGAATAGAGAGGAGGTTCCGAAGCAGTACTCTTCCTCCTCCTCATTCCTCCCCATCATTACCAGCAGTGAAAACCTTAGGACATTTTTGAAACGGCTACATGGCTGTTTTTATGGACTTAGAAAGTAGGTGAAAAAAGAGCCTACTTTAGGAGGCCAGGGGCATGTACAAATATCAGACGAAACAAACAGTTTGGCAGAGGGGGAAAAAAGAGCTTGTGGATTAGATGCTAGGGCTGGTAAAAAAAAATTTTTTTAAACAGCGGCCAAAGAGAATTTTCTATTAATTGTTTAAACCAACCAGATACTTTCCCCTTAAGTTCATTTATCCCTGCTGGTTTAATGTGGAATTTATATAAGCCATTTTAAAATTCATAAGTATTGGGTTATTTTTAAGAAAGTAACACTTTTCAGTAGCATGAAAGCATCCTTAATCAGTGCTGGACCTTCAAGTTCACCAGGGCCAGAAGATTTTATAGAGCCGGGAATGATGTAAAGGCTTGCCCTGGGAAGAGTGTACCCCTAGTTATGGTGTGATTGAAGAGAGCAACTCATGTCAACTTTTAAGTTTGTCATCCAGTTTGGAGCAGATGATAAAGTTTGAGGAGACTCAAGTTAAAACATCTGCATTCAGAACTGCACTTAGCTCCTGACCTTTTTAAAAAATTAGTAATTATTATTATTACTTAATCACAGAGGCCCACAATTCTTCAAGCCCAAAACTGAATGTTCAGTTTTCTTGTAATTCATTTTGCAGAAAAACCTGATCTAAAATAATAAGGCTGGGCCGGTGAGATAGCTCAGCAGCGTAAGCGCCTGCCTGGCAAGCGTGAGGTCCTGAGTTCGACTCCCGGTACCCACATAAAAAATAAAATAATAAGGCTATTTATAATCTTTATATATCCTTAGTGTGGATATTCATGTGTTTCACTATAGGAATATTAATACTCAGTTACAGATAACTACTTCAGACCCCCTCGTGTGTGTGATGGGGGGGTATTCCAAAACTTCTGAGTATTTTTAAATACATTTATTCTCAGAATTATTCATTTGGTGTTTCTTTGGATGAGAGGTTATAGTCATAGTACTTACCTTGTAGAACGATGTGAGAATTAAATAGTAAAATGTTAAGATTTTGGGGGGGTTAAACCACCAATAAAACCCCACAATCCCAGTTTTGAAATATAACCTGGCTATCTTTCTGTGTATGTCAGTGTAATCCACTAGAACTTTATACAGTATGGACATAAATATTCTTTCCCTGGCTGTCCAATACAATAGCCACTAGCCGTTGAATGGCTGAATTTGACTAGTGTAACTGAGAATTGAATTTTTTATTTAAATTGAAATAGACACATGTGGCTGGGTGACTGTTGAACAGTACAGCTCTATATAATTCATTTAGGTTCATATTCAGTGTGGACTTTAGTTTTGATATTTTTGTAATTGTCCCCTCTGTCCCCTTTACTGATTTAAGTGATGTCAGGACCCAGCAGTTAACTTACTAGCTAAGAAAAGTTAAATGTGAGGGGAAGAACTTGGTTTCTACGTCCATCCTAGGCTTAGCATCAACTGATTGTTCCTTCTGTTTCAAGAGCTTTTTAAAGATTTAGTAGTAAATTTCACATATGTATATCTACTTGAACTTGAGCAACCTCTAATGATGTCATCTTGGGTGATTCATAAAATATGAATATTTTATATTTCTTTTTTTCTTTCTTTTTTTTTTTTGTGGGTACCGGGGGGACGACCTCAGGACCTCACGCGCCAACAGGCACCCGTGCCACTGAGCGATATCACCGGCCCCTTTTTCGTATGTGGGTTCCGGGAGTCGAACTCGGGCCTTCGCGCTTGCAAGGCAGGCGCTTAAGCCGCTGAGCCATCTCACCGGCCCTATTTTATATTTCTATGCCAAGAAGTCTCTAAACTTTTTAGTGGGAGACCATTTCCTGGTAAATAGGGAAAAAGAAAAACTTCATTGTAAACTTTCATAGGATAGCAACATGTTGGGGCCAACAATGTTGACATTTGTTAAGTGGATGCTATTTTCTAAAAATGATGGTTTTTTTTTTTTTTTTGGAGACAGGGTCTCATTATGTAGTTCAGGCTGGCTTTGCACTTACTTTGTAGCCCAGGCTGGCCTCGAACTCAAAGCAATCCTCCTGCCTCAGCCTCCTGAGTGCTGGGATTACAGGCATGCACCACTACACGTAGCTAAAATTGATTTCTATACACATTTAAAATGCAGTATTGTGTACAATGTCAAATGTTCCCGATAATTTCTTCAGGATAGGTAGGAGTCGTTAGTGTACCTATCAGAGTGTGCCATGCATTTTCTTCCTAATTCTCTTTTCACAAAATACTTGAACATTTATTAGCATGGTGTGTAGGTTATCCTGTGGGATTCCATGGTTTGCCTTTGATAAAAGATTGTTAGAAATGTTCCTGTTTTTATTAAATCTTAAATTGACTAAAGAGAGAGGCTTGGCAAAGGCATCCATTTGTCTCTGTTGAGTTTAAAAATAACAATCTATGCTCCTAATTCAGAAAGTAAAATCAATTGAGATGAACAAATGTGAAACATTGGGAGATAGTGCTGTTGGTAATGATTCAGAAAATGAGAATGTCCAGATAGTGTTCATATGGATAAAAGTTGCACTCACTGGACTTGGAATTTTTCTGTTTTTTAAAACAAAGTTTTCTGTGTCTTAATTATGTAGTAAAAGGGCAGTAAGACAAGGCAGCAGAAAAGAATAGCTCTTAAGTACATTGTTTAGTTTTTAAAAAGATCAAGCTTTAAAAGAACCATGTATGTTTCTGGATTTTATATATATATATATATATATATATATATATATATATATATATTCCGTTCACATGAATTATATGGAAGGATACACAGACCAAAGTGTAAGCAGTGTCTACTTATAGAGAATGGGAATGCAAAGAGAGGAAAAGGAAGAAGGCACGTGAATTATTTTTATAATTAAAAAAAATGGTAATGTTTTACAGATGCACACTGGCTAAAATTAAGTTCATGTTTTGTAATTTATAATATATAATGTAATATATATATTCCTCCCCCGATACTGGGGATTGAACCAGGGGCACTCAGCAATTTAACTACATCCCCATCTTTACTTACTTGTTTATTTAGTTTTGAGGTATGGTCTCACTAATTTGCCTAGGCTTGGACCTGCATTCCTCCTGCCTCAGCCTCCCTCAGTGCTTAGACACTGTATAATTTTTTATGTTAAAAGACTTTTTGTAAAACTTCTGTAATAGTAGTCTGAATTGAAAATATGCGATATTTGGTATAGTTTGCTATATTGTAACTTTTAATAGTTTTATTATAAAATAGTATGGCCTATATTAAGAATGAACTTTTGCCAGATTTCCTTGTACATAGTTATTTGAAAGCTAAAATAAAACTGATCCATCTACAAAAAAACTATTAAACATCAGAACATTTTTTCTGGAGTCATGCATTTATTTCTGCAGTGGGTGATGTGCTCCTTACCAAGACATGGAGATGAGATCTGGCAGCCCTCATCAGCCTCTTCATGTGGCACTTTGCACAATGTCACATCCTGATTTAGAAAAACAGACCATAAAGGAAGCAAGTGACTATAGCCATGCAAACTAGAGCACAACACAGAGGCTCTGTGGGGCAGGAGATGGTTTTTTAAAAATTCAACACAGGGCTGGTGATATAGCTCAGTGGCATAAGCGCCTGCCTGGCAAGTGCGAGCTCCTGAGTTCAGTTCCCGGTACCCACATAAAGGAAAAAAAAAATTCAACCCAGTTCTACAAGTCTTTAGTGATAAATTTCTAGGTTATCTCCACTGATTTGGGAAGTATAGCAAAATAAACAATAGTATCAGTCCTGCTACATTTGGGAAATACCTGCTATTTTGGATTTTCCTCCTTTTTCTCAGTTTCATTTTGGTTTTCTTTGCAGCTCCTCTTCCTACCTGATCTTTAAATTTGGAGGTCTCTCAGGACTTAATCCTTGGTCCTCTTCCTACTGCTGTGAGGCATGAACACCCACATCTATGGCTTGAGTCATCATAGGTGATGATGTTCACCTATGTAGAAGGTTCTGAGCTCCCAGCAGGTAGCTTTAGCTCAGAGCTATACCCAGTTGTCTCCTCATACATTCACAACTTAACTCTGAATCTTTTCCTCCTGTGTTCTCCTTTCCTTTTCTTCGCTAAGTGAAACAAACACAGCTGTTGAGTAGAAATCTAGGAATCGTCTCTAATTCCTCTACTTCCTACTTCCTAGAAAGCCACTGATTATTGTGTCTTACATGTCCCTAATTCATCTATTTTCGTAGGAAAGTTCTTTCCATGCCATTCTTAGATAAAAGTCCATCTAATAAGTATTTTTTATAATAGCCTGTGCTTGTCTTTCTCCCCTTTTTAATACTTTGTACATGTACAATGATATTCTCTTAGGTTAATTTTTATTTTCATTCCATTAGAAAAAACCTTGAGGGGCCAGTGAGATGGCTCAGCGGCGTAAGTGCCTGCCTGGCAAGCGCCAGGGCCCGAGTTCGACTCCCGGAACCCACATACAAAAAAAGGGCCGGTGATATCACTCAGCGGCAAGGGCGCCTGTTGGCGCGCGGGGTCCTGAGGTCGACCCCCGGTACCCACAAAAAAAAAAAAAGAAAGAAAGAAAGAAAGAAAAAACCTTGAGGCGAGAACCAAGGCACTGTTACTTGTGTTACCCTAGTAGCTAGCAAAGTGCCTGGCATGTGGGCATCATTAAATATTTATTGAATTAAAACACAAATGAAGAGATTTATTTTGCCATAGGATGAGTGGTGTGAAGGATGAGCTCATGGAGATGGACTTGAAAATAAGGTCTCCGAGAGTTACAGCCACAGGAAGGAGCTGCGGGACAGGGAGATGTAGAGGAGCGGGGATATGGAAATGGCAGGACTCATCAACTCTTGTCATGTTTGGACAGTAAGAGAAGTTGGTGTCAAGAATAAAACTATTTCTTAAGATCAGGTATGAAGGGAAGAGTAATGACTAGTTTTAGACCTGCTGGCTTTGGAAAGTCAACAAGATAATCAATAGAACAATAGAAATGGTATTTGAATAAAATACTATTTGTCAGTTCTAATGTAAATTGATAAAAATTTAACTATTAAGACTTTTCTGTCATGGGTGTAGATTTGGCAGCTATATTAATATTTTTTAAATTGGGAGATGTTATAAATATACATTGTGTATCACACAGAGATGGATTACTGTGAACTCATCAGTTTACCAGCAAGTTTCCTTTTAATTGTTATTTGCTAATGCTAATTTATACTTTTTTCTTAAAGACATAGACTGTAAAGTAAGTTCCATGAGGACTTGCTGCATAATTTTTTTCTTCTTATTTCTCTAGGGCCTATTCCCTGGTGGATTCCAGTCAAGTGTCTACATTTCTGATATCCATTCTTCTTATAGTCTACGGTAGTTTCAGGTAAGATGTTCTTAAAATGAGGCTGATTCCAGTTTGAGGCAGAAGGAGCATTGCTCTAAAAATGTTGGCACCAAAACTGTTCTTCAAAGAGAAACAGGACTGTGGCAGATTTGAGTTAGAATGGGATAAATCTTGTATTTATTCTTAAGTTTGCTGCTGTTAAACACTTCTTCAGTTTTTTTTTATGACTTTAGCATATTAATGCAAACATGCAAAAATGAATTGCTTAAAATTCTGATCTGGAAATAATGACTCACCTAAGAGTACTGATTATTGAGAACATTACAGAGCAGGTTCTTGACAGTGATTGTAGTTTTAAAGGGAACAAAAAATTTAAATGGAAGATAACTCAGAATAAGAAAAAATTACTAAATACTCCTATAAGATAAGTGATCAAGATCAAGGTGTAGATGGAAGGCATTAGTAGATTTAGAAGAACTAGGGAAACCAAAGTAAAACTGCACCCAAGAAGCTAGTAAAGTTCTTCATCTTGTCCTAAATGCTTTTAAATAATTAAATTATATCCTTACAGAAATTTACTTAATATTTTTCTTAACAAAGGTGTTGACATAGGTTGAGCCATGCAGAATTGCCACTAGTACTTTTTTCTTGACCCACAGAAATAATTTTTTAGATTCAGCATGCTGTTATTAGAGTTGTGCATGGTAGCATTACCAAGTATTTTCCCTGCGGACCTTACGAACACTGAGATAGGATCCTGGTGAAATTCTCATCTTAGCAGGAAGCCATAGGAATAGGAAGAAAAATCAAGACACGAGATATTTCCTTCTTTCCACTATCTATAGTTAAGATAGGAACTTTAGTGGTTGTATAATTCATATAGTTTTGTGTGTGACACTTGAAAGTGAAGACTGCTTGAGAAACTTTGGTGGGGGGGCAGTACTGGGTATTAAACCCAGGGACTCAAACATGCTACAGGCAACTGTTCTACCACTGAGCTACTGTATATCCCCAGCCCTTTAAGAAATTATAAGTTTGAGAACTTGAAAGGGACTGAGAGTGATAAATGAAATAGCCAGGCATGAGAACTTGAACTATCTAGTATAACGTCTAGATTTTAATGAGTACTTTTTAGAATCACAAACTTGCAGTCTTTACTTAACAATCAGTAGATCAAAGAAAAATACTGTTGAAATAAACTAATCAGGGTTTTAATGACTCAGAGGTGTCTACTGAGAAACCTGGGTCTGTGACCACTCTTAGCAGAAATCAAGCCAAAATAATTTAGAACTGTATCACTGTGACCTTTGTATGTCTACTCTTAATATTTTTATCTTATTTTTTCCTCATTGGATATATTACATATAAACATTTAAAAAGATTTTGTCGTTAAAAACAAAAGGATGGGGAAAGGGGGGGGAAGAAAAAGAAAAAAGAAAATACAAAAGGTGATACTTTGTGTATGTGTGGACCCTACCACTGAACTAAATCCTCTGACCTCCTCTCCTTTCCCCTTTTTTCTTTTTTTCCTCATCCTCTTTTTTTTTTTTTTTTTTTTTAATTTAGACAGAATCCCATTAAGTCATTGCCCAACCTGCACTCAAATCTGCAATCCTCCTGCCTCAGCCTCCTGAGTACTGTAGCTGGGATTATAGTTGTGAGCCACTGCTCCCAGCCCTTACACTACTTTTATTAATGCAAATTATCTTTTGTTTGACATATTGTGTATATTTTCATAGTCAGAATCATTTACATTCTGATCCTTTGCACCTGAAAAGTATTTTCTACAATCATCTTCATGTTAGCTTTTACTAATTTAAGAGTTGTATGTGCTACTTTTTACTTTTTGAGGCAGGTTCTCACTGTGTAGTACAGACTGGCCTTGAACTCAAGATGTAGCCCAGGCTGGCCTCAAACTCACAGCAATCCTGCCTCAGCCTCCCGAGTGCTGGGATTACAGGTATGAGCCACCATGCCTGGCCTTGTGGGTTACTATCTTATTCTGCTTTTGTTGGACAATTTGTTGCAGTGGGTTTTTGTGTTGGGTCTTCCTATGTAGTTCAGCCAGGCCTTGAACTCACTTTGTAGCCCAGGCTGGCCTTGACCTCACAGCAATCCTCCTGCCTCAGCCTCCTGAATGCTGGGATTACAGGCATGCGCCGCCATGCCCAGCTACAGAAGTACTGAATAAAACTTTATGACATAAGTGTAACATAGAATGAACATCACATAGATTAAAAGGATTTCTTTGGTGAACTTCTTTATTTACTAAAGAAACCACACACACAGGATTTCTTTGGTGAACTTCTTTATTTACTAATGAAGAAACCACACACACAGGATTTCTTTGGTGAACTTCTTTATTTACTAATGAAGAAACCACACACACACACACACACACACACACACACACACACAAAACAACTGGGGAATGAATCTAGGTGCTTTGCACTGAGCTACAGCCCCAGTCCTATTTTTTTTTTTTTTTTTTTTTTTTTTTTTGAACAGGATTTCACTAAGTTGCTCAATTGCCCAGGCTGGGCTTGAATTTACGATCCTTTTACCTCAGCCTCCCAGAGTGCTGAGGTTACAGGTGTGGACCATGACACCCACCAAGGTGATGTAATTTAACAAAGGTGACACAACTAGTTGTTAATAAAGTTTAGATTGGAACAAGTTCAAGTTCTCAAGACTTCTGGTCCCCAGGACCTTTTGTCTTTTACACTTTAATGTGATACGTTCTCTGCAAAAAATAAATTGTAATGCCTTTAATTATACATTTAAATTGAACTCATAAACCATTGTCACCTTCTCTTCTGTTTTCTGGAAGAAGTTATGTGTAACTGTGTTATTTCTTCTTCAAATATTTGATAAGATTCCCCAGAGACACCATCTAAACTTAGGCTTTTCCTTGTGAGTTTTTATTTTTGTTGTTGTTTTTTCGGGTTGGTTCCCCACTTTTTTGGGGAAAAAAAGAGGTTAAATATATATAATATAAAATGTACCATTTACACTTTTTATATGTACAGTTCATTGGCAGCTGCATCTTTTTATTATAACCATCTTAGTACAAGTGTTTTGTTTTGTTTGCACTGAAGATTGAACCCACGGAGCACAGAACTATATTGCATCCCTCTCTTAATTTTACTTCTATTTTGAGACAAGGTTTTGCTAAGTTGCTCAGGCTGGCTTCAAACTTGGACTTATCCTACTTTAGCTCCCTGCATAGCTGGGATCACAGGCAAATGCCACCGTATCCATCCATGATTGCTTTTTGTATGTTGATCTTGTATGTTGTAGCTTTGCTGAATTCATTTGTTAGTGTTGGTAGTTTTTTGGTATATGGATTCCTTAGGATTTTGTACATACAGAAACGTGGTCTACAGACAGTTTTGCTTCCTTTCAAATCTAAAAGCCTTTAATTTCTTTATCCTTTTTCCCTTTTATTATGCATGCTAGTGTTTCTAGTACGGTGTTGAATAGACGTGACAAGAAAGTGACATTTTTCTTTGCCTTGTTCCTGATCTTAGGGAGAAAGCATTTCCCCATTAAGTGTGACATAAGCTGTGTTTTTTCATAAATGCGCTTTATCAGGTTGAAGACATTTCCTCTTCTAGTTTTGGGACAGTTTTTTTCATAAATTGTTTTATATTTTGTTATATTTATTGAGATGATCATGTGGGGCTTATTTCTTATTCTGTTATAGTATATTAATAGATTATTGAATATTGCATCAAGCTTGCATTTCTGCAATAAATCCCATTTGGTCACAGCACATAATCGTTTCTTTATGGTGCTGAATTTGGTTTGTTGGCATTTTGTTAAAGATTTTTGTGTCTATGTTCATGAGGAATATTAGCCTGTAATTTTATTATGTCTTATAGTTTTGGTATCAGGGTAACAATGACTTTATTGAAGGAACTTAAGAAATAGAATGAATCTATTTCCTGGAAAAGATTGAAAGAATTATATTATTTCTTCCTTAAATGCTTGCTAGAATTCACAAGTGAAACCATCTAAAACCAGGTTTTTCTTTGTAGAGAGTTCTGTGGTTGTTATTTTTCTTACTCTTTTTTGGTTTTCTATTTCCCTCTTTGGCTCACTGTTTGGTTCCTTTTTTAAAAAACAACTTTATCAAGATACACATATCACGATGTTCACTTACTTAAAGCATGTAGTTCAAGTTTTAGTATATTACAAGTTGTGCAGTCATTACCAGTGTCCACTTCTAGACACTAGCATCATTGCATTAGCGGTCGTTCCATCTGCCTTTCCCCTTACCCCAGTAACCACTGATCTCCTTTCGGTCTCTATAGCCTTGCCTGTTCCAGACATTTCGTAACTAGAGTCATACAATTTGAAACCAGTTGTGACTGGTTGCTTCCACTTAGCATAATGTTTCTGATGTTCATCCACATCCTATTATTGCTGAATATTACTCACTTGTGTTTTCTCTTCATCAATTGATACACATTTGGGCTATATCTACTTTCTGGTTTTTATAAATAATGCTACCGTGAACCTCGATATGCAAATTTTGATGTGGGTGTATGTTTTAATTTCTCTTCAGTAGATAACCTAGTGAAATTACTAGATCATATGGTAACTCAGGTTTAACATTTTAAGAAGTATCACTTTTCCAAAGCAGCTACACTATTAACATTCCCACCAGCAATGTGTGAGGGTTTCAGTTTCTCCAAATTCTCATCAACACTTGTTATTATCTGTCATATTGACTATAGCTATTTTATTGAAGTGGGTATAAAGTGCTATCTCCTTGTAGCTTGATTTGCATTTCTTTAATTTTCATGTGTTTTATCTTTTTATATTTGTGAGGACAGATTTTTTACCAGATTAATGCTTGTAAAACATTTCCTACCTGTGGATTTGTCCTTTTATTTTCCTGTATGTTATAATTATTATATTATTCCTGATGCATTGACCTTTATAAAATATCCTTCTTTGCCTCTTTCATAACAATTTCTATTTTAATATCTTCTTTGATGTTAGTATACCCATTCCAGGTCTCTTATGGTTATATATGGGAAGATTTTTAATTACTAATTCTGTTTCTTATAGAACTAGATTTTCCATTGTGAGTCTGTTTTGGTAATTTGTTATTTTCTAGGATTTTTCCATTTCCTCCAAATTGTCTTTAAGTTGTTGGCATCATTGTGCCCTTAGTATTTCTTTATAATCTATTCTGTTTTGAATGGTCAGTAGTAATGTTCCCTCTTACATTTTTTATTTTAGTTATTTATGGTTTTTTCCTTCATCAGTCTAGGTAAACATTCTATCACTTGTGTTGATCACGTCAGAGAAGCAATGTTTTGTTTCATTGAAGCCTCTCTCTTTTAACATAGGCATTTAAAACCACCACACATTTCCTCTAAATAGTGCTTTGGCTGCATCTCATAAATTTTGGTACATTTACTATCCTTTGACTGAACTTTGCAAAGCTTCCTATAATACATAAAGCTCATCTCTGTCTCTCTTTGCAGCTGATCAGAAAAAATACATACAAGTATGGTATTCTTACTCATAATCAGTGTGTCCCAGAAGACTTTCACAAACCTGTAGGAAAATACTAACAGAAAGAGAAACAAAAAACTGGACCGAGAAATAAAAACACTGGAACAGGACTATTGTGATGAGCATATAGATCCAGGAATTACAATATGAGACTGGTTTAGAGAATTTCTTAGATAGCTTATAACTGGCAAGACAGTTGACTTTTTGTCTTATCAGGAGTTATGTGTTGTAAACAAATAACAGCTTAGAAATAGATCCAAAAGGAAGAGACATGTGTTTAAGGTGGCAGGGTAGGGGTGGTTACTGAGGATTGAACCAAGGGCCTTCATTCTTAGCTTTCCCCAACCCTTTTATTTTTTTAAGACAGGGTCTCGCTGAATCACTAAGATGCCCAAGCTGGGCTCGAACTTGTAATCCTCCTGCCTCAGTCTCCCAGAGTGCTGGGATTAGAGGCATACACTCCCAGCCTGGCTAGAAGACACACTTTATGCTTGTTAAGTCCTATGCAGAATTGTAGGACTTTTGTAATTGTAGAGTAAGTACTACTGTTTTTAACACAAGCGTCTACCTGTGCTTTAATGGTGCTTTAACTTACTCTAGGGAGACAATCTTACCAGGTTAATAAGACTTTAGAGATAATAAGAATTGTACTTTATATGCTTGTGCTACCCTTCATGCTACATGTGTGTAAAAGACTATGTTAACCAAAACAAGTCTCACTGTTGTTCACAAATCATGATTTTCTGAATGTATACACTGTTTATTGTCTTTTGAGCTGCTCTTTGCCATTCTATAACCTGTCTTGCTTTAAGAAAGCATCATATACAGAAATCTGAAATTGTTATATAATATAGTAAATGACTATGTATATGGTAATATATGTGAACACATTCTTTGTTTGTTTGTTTAAAGTACTGGGGATTGGACAAAGGGCCTTCTTACTGAGCTATATCCCGAACTGTTTTTATTTTTTGCTTTGAGATAGGATCTCACTAAGTTGCTTAGCCTGGGCTCAAACTTGTGATTGTCATGCCCCAGCCTCCTAGAGTATTTATGATTACAGGCATGTGCTACAATGACCAACCTCATATTTTAATTATTCAGCTTTAAATACTGTAAGTTTTCTAGGAACACATATTTAACTTTAAAGCTAAGTTCAACCTTGCAGGGCTTACCTTGGCCAACTGAATTCTTCCCTTCATTGTGTCTTTCAGTATTTGGATTACAGGGGGGGAAAAGAGGGAATTCTTAAAATGTTAAGATTAAATTTTCCAGTTTGCCTGTCTTCTCCATTATTCCCATTGCACTCAGTTACCAGAATTCAAATGGATAAACAAGTATAACTTTCAGTAAACTAAAATTTTTCACCTTCATTTTGCTTCCTCTATTTATTCAAAAGAATTTCAGGCCATTTACTAAGTTTTACAAGTTGTGATAGAATAAGCTGAAGTAAAATGGGGCCAAAGAAAATTATAGGTGGAGACAAAACATAGCCAAAAATAAACCCAAAAATACATACCGTGATGCTGGTAATCTTACTCCTGTGGTTCAGAAGTACTGTAGTAAGCCTCCTAGCAGCCAGCTTTAGGAAGAAAGAAAGAAATTTAAATCTCAAGTTCAGTCCCCTTGGATAAAAAGAATTTGAACCCAGTTTAGGTGAATTGTAACTGTTCTTGGTCTGAAGATCAGAGAGACATAACATCATTTCATAGCTTGGAGGTACACAGCAGGCAATAGGAAGTTGTGATTCATGACCATTTTACTGCTAAGTGTGGCCTTTTGTTATATTTTATACTATCTGGAGAAGTGAATGGTTAGTTAACTCTTCAACTGGTTGTTCCTGAACATTGATCTCTTAATGATGGGCAGCAGTCCAGACATGTAGCGCCAGCTGAGTATTGACATTGTCTTCTTTTTCCTTTTTTTCTTTTGAGGTACTGGGATTGAACCCAGGGAGCACCAAGTTACATCCCCAGTCCCTTTGTCCCTTTTGATTTTGAGACTTAGTTTCACTAAGTAGCCCAATTCAGCCTCAGACTATTGACACTTTTGCCTCAGCCTCCCAAACAGATGGGATTATAGGTGTGCGCCACCATACCCGCCCGGACTTTCTTGTCTTAACTGTACTTACAGCATATTTGTGATTTATCAGAACCGGGGACCCGAACAAGGGCTAAGTATAAGCCTGTGTTTCCTCTTGTCTTGAGGCAAGCAGTGCCTCAAGTTGGTCAAGGTAGGCCTAGGACTTTGCTCAGAAAATCCTTTTGAGTCCAGTTTAGTACATAAGAAAATGAGTAGTTATGGTCTTAAAGTTTTATTCCTAGTTAGAGAGTATAGCTCTGAGGCAGAGCATTTGCCTAGCATGCATGAGGTCCTGCCCTCCATCCCCAGCACTGCAAGAAAAATAAGATAAATTAAATCTGGATTGTACAGCATAGTGGCTGACAGTATGAACTCAGTAATGGTTAGCTGCTATTATTTTCATCCTCAGTACTGTCAGCTCCTTAGTCAGAATATTACCTCTTCTTACCCAGATTCTTAGTAGCTAAATCTTGATGTAGGTTGTATGTATGCACAGTAATTGGAAATTTGTTTACATCCTTTAAATTGACCTCGTACTTTCTGTTCAGACATGGTTGATGAAAAGAAAAATTAAAAATTAAAAGAGCATATAATGTGCTATAATTCAGTTGGACTGTTTTTTCTGTGACGCAGATGGTTGTTTGTGATGAAATAGCCATAGGTCGAGTCTTTCTGTTGGTCATTTAAACATCCATTTCAGTAATCCACACTGGATGCTTGTTAACCACTTAGCTAGGGTACACTTTGGATGGAAGTGCAGTAAATATCATTATGATGTGTTAATATCATACTGTATGTCACTGTGTAGCAATAATAATGAATTACGATTGTGGAGCAAGTTAAGGGGGAGAAAAGGTAATCATCTATAAAGACAAGATAGACTCTTCTAGGTCTAGCCAAGCAGTCTGTAGAGTTAATAAATTATCGAGTAAACTGGGACAAAGGCCCATAATTTAATATGGCCCTGAGTGGCTCCGAAGGCAGAGTCTTTTGCAAAGGTATTATTTAAACGGCTTAGATTTGTCATAAACTGTGCAGTGTAGGTAGTGTTATTGAACCCCAGTTACGCTGGCCTGGGATCTGCTAAACCCAGGCCCAAAGATCCAATTTCGTAAAGCTGAAAGACGACTTCCCAGCTTGAACTGCATTTAGCCAGATTTCTGTTTTGTACAGTGGTGATATGTGTCTACTTTTAATGATCAGTCGAGGCATGGTTTTACCTGAGCTTGTTTAAAGCAATGAGAAATTTAAAGTCAGTTTCTGGTTGAAGACCTAGTAAGAGGGTCCCTCTCTTCCCCATAGGACCTCATTATCTTGCCTGAGGCTTTCCTGTGTCTGCCGCTGCTCTTGTCAAATAGACTGTAAGAAAATGAATCAGCCAGAATAGGCTTTAAGCTAACCACAACCACCTAGTATTGTATTTAAAAAGAAGGGAAAGTTTTACCTCAAAGTAGCCAGGATAGAGTTTTTAGTAGTCCTGAGCTAATAGCAAATTGGTGTTATGTAGCCCTTCAGCAGTATCTTACCATCAGGAAGAATAGGAGAAACTAACAGTCTGTAATAGCTAACCCCCGGGGGTGGGGGTGGTTGGGGTTTTTTTTGTTTTGTTTTTGTTTTTTATTCCATTCCTAAGTGAATTTGAAGTCTTTCCAAAGCATGACCACCAGGAAGAAGCAGTCTTCATGTTCCATTGACTCCAGACAGGTTTCCATGAAATGCATCACCAGTCCTAGACATTAGGTCTGCCATGAGGAAGTACAAATTGAAGTTTAAAAGACCACAGGAACTGGGCATGGTGGCACACACCTATAATCCCAGCACTCTGGAGGCTGAGGCAGGAAAATTGCCGAGTTGGAGGCCAGCCTGGGCTACATAGTGAGTTCAAAACCAGCCTGAACTACACATTAAGACCCTGTCTCAAAAAGGCAATCAGTCGGGCCGGTGAGATGGCTCAGCAGCTTAAGCGCCTGCCCGGCAAGCGCGAGGGCCCGAGTTCAACTCCCGGAACCCACATACGAAAAAGGGGCCGGTGATATCGCTCAGCGGCACCGGCGCCTGCTGGCGCGCGAGGTCCTGAGGTTGACCCCCCGGTACCCACCAAAAAAAAAAAAAAAAAAAAAAAAAGGCAATCAGTCAAATGACCATAGAAATGAAAGCATATACTAAAAACTACCACAAGTGTCTTGGCAGGGGAAATATTCACAAACATTGTATCTATTTTGTTGTGGAACTAACATTGACAGGACAGAGTTTGTCTCCTGAGTTAGGAGCAGTTAGTATACTTTTTTGTTCCCTGCCAAAGTGTCTTTCTTTAATGCATAGAAAAATATAAGGTCCCAAATACACATGATGACTTTTGTAAAATCAGAGCTTTTTCTGAAAATTAAAAATCCCCAGGAAAGCTAATGCCTCAGAATCCTCAGACCATATTCCAATAGAAGAGGTTTAGGAAGTCAGTCACACCTAAACATACCCGTCCTTTAGTCCAGTTAGGGGAATTGTCACCCATTGGGGCTGTCCTCTGGTAGAACAGTTTGCTAATTGCTAACTAGCCAGAAGTTTAGGGTACCAGCTTGAAGCGCACCTAACCAGTCTAAACCCCACAGATTAGCCCAGTTACCCATTCTTTCTTTCCCTCCCTTCATCCCTGCCCAGACTGGCTTCAAGCTCACATACCTCTTCCTTGGCCTTCTACATACCTGGGATTACAGGACACACACACACACACACACACTCTCTCTCTCTCTCTCTTTTTTTTTAATGTGGGTACCGGAAACCGAACTCAGGCCCTCGCGCTTGCCAGGCAGGCGCTTGTGCCGCTGAGCTATATCACCGGCCCATTACAGGACACTCTTGTAATTGAAGATATTGCCAGTTGTGGCCAGCACCAGAAACAGATAAGGGAGTTTTAGCATCTAGGTTCAGGCCCTCATAGTTGAGGGCCAGATCTCTTGAACCAACCAGGAAGAGGATTTGAGTGAAAGGGGTGGGGAAACTGTGAAGCAAGCACATTGTCAGTGTGACCTAAGCCCTGAAAGTTTGATGAAGAGTCCCTTCCAGGAAGGGTTGTGACTTCTTCAGGATAGCATCCACTACTTTCCTAGAAAGAGGGATAAAACTTAACCAGTGCTCTGGTTGCCCCTGGGAACTTTTTAAAGGCGTGAACAAGGAATGAAAAGAGGCTGCTTCTCTTCAAAATCTGCTCAGTTTGGGTCCTACTTAAAAGACTAGAGGCGCTTGTACTTCCAGCCAAGATGGTGTAACAGGACTGGATTATCATTCCACCTCAACGCCCCCGCCCCCAAAACCACATAACATAAAGCAATGATTTTCAAGATGCTGTTTATCAGACAACAGAGGACAGTGATCCTGACCGAGGTCATGGTGCAAGGAGGGAGATTCCCTAAGGATATGGATCTTAAGAGTCCAGAGAGACCAAGGCAGCTCAATTAATAGAACACAGTACAAAAGAAAAGAAAATGGCAAAGAGAGAAAGGGAAACCCCAAAAATCTGCAGACAGGCCCTTGAACATTCATCAGAATATTGATCAGTGCATGCATGTGAAGAAATTACTTAAGGTAAAAGAAAAAATAATGTGAAAGGATTAGAGAGAGGAGTGCCTATTCCCACTGGCCAGATTTGGAACATTTATAAGTCATGTGAAAGTAACTCCTGTACTCAGAAGAGCACTCCTTTCAGTGACCTAATCATAAAAGCAAGACCTGAACAAATTAAACTATATCTGTATAACTAACAGCATCCCAGATAAGTGTGTAAAATATAGGAATATTAAAATATTGAGCAGCCAGTAGGAATATAAAAATATTGAGACAAGGTAAAGTTCACAGTATCTGGCATATGAACAAAGATTACCAGACAGACAAAGAAGGAGGAAGGCATGACCCAAGATGAAAATAATCAGAATTGACTCAGAGCTGACACAGATGTTAGAATCAGAGAAGTGCACCAAAACAGATACACGGAGAAAAAAAAGTTAGACAAATACATGGAAGATACAAAAAGGATCCAAATCAGATCAGTAGAACCAAAAATGTCAACGTCTGAGGCTCCCCCCCCCACACACACACCTTTCAGTACTGGGGATTGAACCTTGGGCCTCCACCCTGAGCTACATCTCCAGCCCTTTTTAAGCTTTTCATTTTCAGACAGGATCTCACTATCCTTGCAACTCTCCTGCCTCAGCTTCCCAAAGTGGTTTTTGGTATTAACAGTCATTTGCTACCTTGCCTGGCTGATTTTATATATGATTTTTTTTTTTTTTTTTTGTGGGTACCGGGGGGTCGACCTCAGGACCTCGCGCACCAGCAGGCACCCGTGCCTCTGAGCGATATCACCGGCCCCTTTTTCGTATGTGGGATCCGGGAGTCGAACTCGGGCCCTTGCGCTTGCCGGGCAGGCGCTTAAGCCGCTGAGCCATCTCACCGGCCCCTATATATGATTTTTTTTTAAAGAACACTGGATGAGATTAATGGTAACTAAACATTACAAAAGTAAACATTAGTGACCTTGAAGGCACAACAGTACAAACTATGGGAAGAAAATACAGAAAAGAAAGCCCAAGGGAATCATTGAGCTGTCCTTGGATATCAAAGAGAAACCACTAGTGACCTAATGTATGAGTAATTGTAGTCTCTGAAAGTAGAGAAAAAGGGGAGGTAGAGAAAAATATTTAAAGTAATGACCACATTTTTCCAAATTTGTTGCAAATTATAACCACAAACCCAAGAAGCTCTATATACCCCAGGTATAAGAAACATGAAGAAAACCAAGCTGAGTGTGGTATGCACACCTGCAGTTCCAGCATTCAGGTGGCTGAGGCAGGAGGATCATGGTTTGAGGACAGCCTGGGCTGTATAGTGAGACCCTGTCTCAAAAAAAAAAAATAAAAAAATAAAAATAAAGGAAGAAGAAGAAAACTTTACCAATGCATATCATAATCAGTAGCTCCAAACCAGTGATAAAAAAAGAAAATCCTAAAAGCAGCTAGAGGGGAGGAAATGGCATGTTCTGTATAAAGGAGAAGAGATAAGGAAAGCATCAAATGTATCATTAAAAACAATCAGGTAGGGCCGGTGATATGGCTCAGCGGCATAAGTGCCTGCCTGGCAAACACAAGGTCCTGAGTTCGACTCCCGGTACCCACATAAAGAAACAAAAGGGCCGGTGATATCGCTCAGTGGCACAAGTGCCTGCTGGCAAGTGCGAGGTCCTGAGTTCAACTCCTGGTACCCACGTTAAAAAAGAAATCAAGTATAAAGACTGGAACAGCAGCTTTAAAGTATTGGAAGAAAAAAACTATCACTATAGAATTCTATGGCAAAATATCTTTCAGAAATGAAGACAAAATAATGACGCGCACAACCTGATATGCACATTCAGACATGCACAACCTGAAAGTATTCACCAAGCAGGGCTTAGGGGCACATACCTGTAATCCCATTACTCAGGAGGCTGAGGCAGGAGGATTGCCACGAGTTTGAGGCCAGCCTGGGCTATATAGTGAGTTCAAGGCCAGTCTGAATTAGAGCGAGACTCTGTCTCAAAAAAAAAAAAAAAAAAAAAGCAGCAAAAACTGATAGAACTTCAAGGGGAGCTGGGCGTGGTGGTATATGCCTATAATCGCAGTACTCTTTGAGTTGTAAGGCAGGAGGATTCCAGTTCAAGGCCAGCCTGGGCAGTTTAGCAACTCAGCAAGACCCTGTCTCAAAAACTAAAAAAGGGGTGGGGATATCAGCTCAGTGTGAAGGCCCTGAGTTCAGACCTCAGTGCTGCAAAAACAAAATAAGCCCACAAATATAGCTGAAGATTTCAATAATGGTAGAGTAAGTAGGCAGAATCAGCAAGGATACAGTGTATTTGAACAATATTCTTAGTCATTTTGGCCTAATTGATGTTTATGAAATACCCTAACAAATGAAACACATTCTTACTATGTGTACCTGGAATATTTACTAATGTAGACTGTATTTTGGGGACATAAGACAAGTCTCAGTTTATAAAGTATGATCTCTAAAGTTCAGGCTGGCATAACAAAATACTATAGACTAGGTGAACTTAGACAACAAATATATTTTCTCAGTTCTGGAAATTGAAATGAGGGTGTCAGCATGGTTAGACTCTATTTTCCAAAGTGGCTGCGTCAGTTTATGCCACCACTAGCAGTGTATGAAGAGCCTAATTTTTTGTGTCTGTGTTTTGATTTGGTTTGGTTTTTGCAGTATTGGGTATTGAACCCACGATCTTCACACTAAACTACATCCCCAACCCTTTTTTATTTTAAGACAGGGTCTTACTAAGCTGCCCAGTCTGGGCTCAAACTTTTTGATCTTCCTGCCTGAGCCTCCCTGAGGGCTGGGATTACAGACTTCGTGCTAAGAGCCCAGTTTTATATCTTCGCCAGCACTTGATTAGTGTCAGACTGTTTTTTTATTATAACCATGTTAGTGGGTATGAAAAGTTCTCTGTATATTCTATCTAGATATAAAGGTTCGTATCAGATACATGATTTGAAAATATTTTCTCCTGTCCCATGGGTGTTGTCTTTTCATTTTTTTTATAGTGTCATTTGAAGCACAAAAGTTTTAAACTTCGATAAAGTCCAATTTATGTATTTTTGTCATGTTTTTGGCATCATATCTGACAATCCACTGTTACATCCAAGGTTACAAAGATTTACCCCGTTTTCCTCTGAGAGTTTTTATAGATTTTGGCCCTTAGATTACTTACCACATTCACAATGGGACCATAATTCATATGTCTTGCTGCCAAGTGGATTGAATCACTGGTGGTACATGCACGACTGCCCCATCAGGTGGTTTTTTATTAATTTTACTAGTAAAAAGACCCATAAAGGTGATTAGACCCATTTATACCACCAGTAGTACAAGCCACCCAGTGGAACAGTCTACACGTGTGCTGGTGGTTCAAGCCGGTGGGAACATGTTAAAGTACTTCAAATTAAATAAAATTTAGAATTCAGTTCTCTGTCACACTAGCCACATTTCAGATGATCATATAGCTCAGGTCTAGCACCTTGGTTGGTGTGGACATAGAACATTTCCATCATCATGGAAGTTCTTTGAAAGACAGTGACCTCCACAGGGGAACACGCTAGCAGGAAGTGAGCTAAGAACGAAAACAGGTTGTCCACAGAAAAGAAAAATAGCTGAGCAAGTGTACTGTGCACACAGTTGTTCACCAGATGAAGAATTGTGAGTTAACACGAGATGCCCATTTAGTCTCCCAGATTGATAGTGGCTGTTTCATTCATGATGTCACTGCCAGTAAGATTTCAAACCCCTTTATTTCCTGCTTTTTCGCCTTAGCTCCTCCCATTAATATGCCATCTATTTAACTTATTTTTCTTATTATCTGTCTCCCTCCTCCTTTGAAAGTAAATCCCATGTATGTAAAACCTAATAGGGTTTTGCTTACTATTTTCCCTCCATTGCTAAGACACATAAAAGAAACTTAGTCTTTATTGTTGAGTCAGAGAAGACAAGGTATAGGAAAAGGAGCACTTTCATGAACTGCTGTATAGAGTAAATTGGCACACCAATTTACTGCTTTCAAAAGGAAGTGGTTGTGTGGCATGTAAAAGTCTCAAAATGTGCTTGCCCTTTGACCCTGCATTTCTCCTTCTAGGTTTTTATCATAAGGAAGTAATTAAGGATGTGCACAGCGATAGAGCTGGAATATTCAGGCACATTGGAATGCTTTCATCTTCAGTCAGGAGCATTCTTAAACTGACATTTGGAAGAAATGTAGATTATTTTTTAAAATGTGATAACGAACTATTTTTCATAGTCCCTTTCTTAATGCCTTAGCATTTTAAAATACTGCCTAAAACTTAACTATAATTTTTTTCCCCACAGGTCCCTTAATATGGACTTTGAAAATCAAGACAAGGAAAAAGACAGTAACAGTTCTTCGGGGTCTTTCAATAGCAACAGCACCAATAATAGTAAGACATTTTGTGTCAGTTCATGTTCATCCATGTAGTTATCATGATCCTCCCACTTCATAGTTCATTGGGCTCAAGGTTTTATGTTTGGTATCATAATAAAATCTAATCTATGTTCTAAGTTGGAGCTACTGTATTGATTTCTTGCATATGGTCAAAAGCTTGCTGCTGAGAGTGTAAAGATAAATAAGATATTAGTATCTGCCTGTGTATGACCTCATTTAGATACTTTGATGAAGTTGGTAATTTTGTGTGGATTATAAATTCATTTAGTGACCCTTAAAAGAGAGCTATTTGAAATACTTGTAAAACTAAGTATCATTATTGATACCTCTTCTGATACTTAAAATCTTACAAGAGCCAGGCATGGCCTGTCCCAGCTTCAGGAGGCTCAGGCAGGAGGATCATTGTGAGTTCCAGGCCAACCTTAACTTACATAGTGAGTCAAGGCCAACCTGAACTACATAGCAAACTCTGTCTCAAAACAAAAACAGGAAATAGAAAAGAGCTATATGGCAAATGTTCAGCAGCATTATTCATAATACTCATAATACTGAGCATTATTCATAATATTCATATTAGTTTATAGCCAAAGGCCTATAAACTAACGAACTTACTTTTAAAAATGGTTTGTCCATACAGTGGAATATTGTGCATTAAAAAAGAATGACGTACTAGTATGTGCTGCCATAAGAATGAAACTCAAAACAGTATGCTGAGAGAAAGCCAGACACTACTTACTGTGTGAGCAAGCATGTCTATATGAAATTTCTGAAGCAGCAAATCCATAAAGAAAGTAGATTAAGGGTTGCCTAGACTAGAGATTATAAAGAGAATTAACTAAACTGAGGGATCTTAATAAGGGTGATGAAAATGTTCAAAAACTAGATTATGGTGATGGTTTCACAGGTGACAAATTTATCCAAAAATACTATTGAGTTATAGACTTAAAATGGATAAACTTTATGGCATGTAAAGTATACTTCAAAAAATGTACCTCAGTAGAGTAGTAGAAAATTTATGGTGCTTATTATGAAAAGAGTTATATTAGAAATAAGGAGATACAGGGATTGGGAGTGGAGCTCAGTTGCAGAATATTGGCCTATCATGCACAAGGTACTGGGTTCTTTTTTTGTTGTGCTTTTTAAAACAGGTTTCACTGTGTAGTTCAAGCTGGCCTTGAACTCACTGTGTAGCCCATCCTGGCCTCATACTCACTGCAATCCTCCTGCCTCAGCTTCCCGAGTGCTGGGATTACAGGTGTACACCACCACACCCAGATAGGCCCCGGGTTCTATCCCCAGCACCACCACAAAAAAAAAAAGAGGAAAGAAAAGACTTGATTTGACAGTATTAAAGATTTACATTGAGTACCTATCATGTACTCAGCGTTCTATTAGAAAATTTGAAAGGTGCAAAAATACAAGAGTAGTTCTTTCCAGGATGTTTTAAAAAATGGTAAAGACTTAGCAAGTACCAATTCACCTTCTGTACTTGGAGCAGGTACTTTTTTTCACTGACCCTCATAGCTTTAGGATTCTTACGAACAGGCAGCTATCATCAGTGGGTCAGAGTGAGCAGTAGAGATTAAACCATTTTGACATACAGAGGGAGTAAGAAAAAGGCAAGTCAGGTGAGCAATGGTGGGTCATGGAAGGTCTCTTTCCTGGAGAGGGGTGAGCTTGACTAGAAATAGTGAACTTGGGTTGATGGAGAGGAAGTCATTCCATGAGAGGGGGAGATGGGCATGACCCATGGAACACATTAAAATCACCACCTGCGGTAATAGGAAAGAAATGCTGGAAAGCCAATAAAAAGAATATTAGTGAAGTATATTAAGTTAAAAAGAGGTCATTTAGTGTCCATTTCAGTTTTTCTAGTTACTCTAATACCCTGTCAACCAAATTATGTTTGCCCAGTTTTTACTGAATTAAATTTATTTCATTGTCCCCATCAGCATGATAGTGGGCATGATAAAGACAGTAAGTAGAATCACTTAAACATACTGAGTCTTTTTTTTTTTTTCCTTGAGTCTTTTCTTGATGTTACAACCTTAGGATGTAAGTAAACATCTATACTAGTAACTTACTGGGAACCAGCAGGTAAAATCCAGTATAAAAACTGATTTTCAGATTAAATTTTTACTTAACAACTTACCTTCTATCAACATTTCAAGCTAAATAACTTTATACTCCTGAAACCTTTTTGGAAAGCCCAAGTTTATGTAGCATATATGCAAATTATATATTTAAACCCAATTAGAAATCTGTTGTACATTGCATCACAGAAACCTAAGAAAAATCTACTAGCGTAATTGTATCTGGTTACAGTTTTATTATCAACATACAGTAGAAAACCTAAGAATATTAACCATATTCTAAAGAGAACAATATACTTCATTTTAAAGGGTCATTTTATTAATTCTACCTCCTGCGTAATGCTAAATTAGCCTCTACAACATATATTTCTTCAGCCGGGGTGGTGCCACATGCCTGTAATCCCAGCACTTGGGGAGGCTGAGACAGGAGGATCACTTCAAGTTCAAGGCCAGCCTGAACTATATAACAGAACCCTTTCTCAAACAAACAAACAAAAACATATATTTCTTCAATACCTACTCTTGAGTCATAGATATCAAAAGGGATAAGGACAGATTAGGATAAAGTGCAGTCCATTCATTTCCTCATAATAAGGAAAAACATTATGACAGAAACAGCCAATGCAAAGAAGGCCACTACTTGATTTTGAAATACAACATCATTTCAGGTTGAAGAGATAGCATAGAAAACAGATCGCCTTTGTCAAAAATCAAAGAAATAGGGCCGGTGACATGGCTCAGCGGCATAAGCGCCTGCCTGGCAAGCGCGAGGTCCTGAGTTCGACTTCCGGTGCCCACATAAAAAAGGAAAACAAGGGCCAGTGATATTGCTCAGTGGCACAAGTGCCTGCTGGCAAGCGCAAGATCCTGGGTTCGACTCCCGATACCCACATTAAAAAAAAAAAATATCAAGGAAATAGTAACAACCAGAAAGATGAACAGAGAAATACAGTCTCTTGTGCAGGTGCTATGGAGATTGAAGTCCTAAATAACAGTGCAGAAGAATCAGGGCAAATGTTCTAAGGGGAAAAAAAAGTTACGAATTTAATGTTAAAAGATTGCATTTGCTCGTAATCAGAATAATACAAATAAATGAATTTGTGAAAAAGCCAAGAGTAAGGAAAAGTGTAATGCCAGCCAGCATCATTGCTTGAGTGTTAGGGATGAAGGATTTCTTAAAGTTACGTGCTATAGATATGTCAGAAATTAAAGCTCAGTATGGTGGTGCACACATGTAATCCCAGCACTCTGGGAGGTTGAGGCAGGAGGATCACAAATTCGAGCCCAGCCTAGGTAATTTAGTGTGACCATATCTCAGACGTGTGTGTGTGTGTGGATAGATAGATAGACAGACAGACATATATGTACACACACACAAAATATAGGCTAGGGGTACAGCTCAGTGCAAAGACCCTGGGTTCAATCCCCAGCACTGCAAAAAAAAAAAAAAAAAAAAAAAAAGTCCCTAATTATAAAAGAAGCTTAAAGAAGAAGTATTAAGTGATGACAGGATTAGTTGGGACATGTAACCAAAAAACTCAAAACTTCCAAAAGGGAGATTATCACTTTGAATGTTCTCACTTCAGGGTGAAGGGTAAAATAAATAAAATGACCTTAGGGTATGTACCAAAGACTGAGAAATTACTGTTTCTACTTGTGTGGGCAACACAAAACTACACGAAAGTCAGGGAAAGTAGAACAGGCCTACCTAGGAAAAGCAGGAAAATGAAAATTAGAAACATAATGAAATAGCACTCTATAACTACCAGAATAGCTAGAACTAAAAGCCCTGTGGATGTAGAACAAGGAAGAACCCTCTTTAGGCTTCTGGAGAGAGTAGACATTCACAGAATCATTTTAGAAACCATTTCGGCATTATGTATTAATGGTGAAGATTAAAAACACTCTTGGACCCAACAGTGTCACTCCTGGTTATATATGAACAAATATGGGCACACATGCACCAAAAGTCACATAGAAGAACAATCAAATCAGCATTATTTGCAATAGCCACAAGCTTGAAATCAACCAAAATGTCAGTCATAGAGTAGACGTTAATATATTCATACGGTGATATCAAGTTCATATAACAGCATGGATGATTTTCACAAATAATGTGGAGTAAAAAAAAAGCCAGGGCTGCAAAAAATACTACAATTCAGGGCCGGTGAGATGGCTCAGCGGCTTAAGCGCCTGCCCGGCAAGCGCGAGAGCCCAAGTTCGACTCCCGGATCCCACATACGAAAAAGGGGCCGGTGATATCGCTTAGCGGCACGGGCGCTTCCTGGCGCGCGAGGTCCTGAGGTCGACCCCCCGGTACCCACAAAAAAAAAAAAAAAAAAAAAAAATACTACAATTCAGTGTCTGTCTATAAAGTTCAAAAAACAGGCAAAGTAAAAACATGATTATTTATGGGTGCCTATTTGGGTGGAATACATAAAGTAAGAAGAGAATATCATAAATGTTGGTATAGTAGTCCCCTTCGGAGGAAAGGGAGTGTGACAGGGAAGGGTCCTGAGGTTGACCTGTTCCTGAGTTGATGTGTGATGAGTCACCGAGCTCCCGTTTCTATACTTGCATGAGTGTGATGTTTCACAGTAAAAACCATTAGAAAGGGGCCGGTGAGATGGCTCAGCGGCGTAAGCGCCTGCCTTGCAAGCTCAAGGGCCCGAGTTCGACTCCCGGATCCCACATACGAAAAAGGGGCCGGTGATATCGCTCAGCGGCACGGGTGCCTGTTGGCGCGCGAGGTCCTGAGGTCGACCCCCCGGTACCCACAAAAAAAAAAAAACCATTAGAAAGAACATTGCAGGGACAAGAAGACTTCTGTCTTCCTCTCTTATTTCCCCTCACCTTGTTAGACCTCCTGTATGCAGCCCAAGAGGTCTGTATATAGATATTCCCACTTATTCCCACTTGCAACAGTCCTTCATTAATTAGCATTAAGAAGAAAAAAGCCACATATACCCCATTGTTTGACATCTTGAAGTCTTTCACTTCATATGTAATTTATTTGTACTGTAAAGATTGATGGAAATGTATATTAGAATTTGTGAATCTCCCCCCTTAGACTGTAAACTCCAGAAGATCTGGAAATTACTTTTTTAATCCTTCCTATTGTTAGTACAGTAAGTGTTTGGTAAATATTTAGTCAAAAGATACAAAATCAGCCAAGTGTGGTGGTACACACTTGGAATCCCAGCACTGTAGGAAGCCAAGACAGAAGAATGACGAGTTTGAGCCCAGCCTGGGTGACTTACCAAGACTTGGTCTCAAAAAAATTTTTGAAGGAGTGAGAGGGATGTAGCTCAGTGTGAAGACCCTGGGTTCAGTCTCCAATACTGGGCAAGGGGAAAATTTATTTGAACTCATGTAAGTCTTCTGAATTATGGGTACTCTGTTTAGCTTTGTTTTAATTTGTTTTGTTTGTAAGTCACTGGATTTGACTAAAATTTGTAATGAGCTCCTTCCCGTCAGATCATTATCTTCAGTCCTTTAGGAGGTGCTGTGCTAAAGTCAGGTACACTTTTTAAGGTAGCAACTGAAGGGGCTTTACTTGTCCTGTGATACTACTTCCTGCTTTAAAATCTGTGTTATCAGAAAAGAAATTCTGTGCATTCTGTTATTCATGTTCACGTTTGTATTTTAATTACAGTCTAAAGTAAAATTCAGATTGATTATAAACACATCTTATATACCCTAGTTACTATAGTCTTGGTGTTCTACAGAACAGCCATTTAACTTTTCTGCCCATATTTTGAATTAATATAATTTATCTGTAGAGTATATAAGATCCTTTATTTCCAGAAGAAGGAAAAATGTGTGTTTGAGGATTAGTGGATTTTTTTAGAAGACTTACTTCTTATCCTGTAACAACTAACCATTTATTTGAGAAACCATTGTTTCTGGTCATGAACAGCCTCTTAAACCTAGATTCCTCTAGTTATTTTTTAAACTACTGTGAGGCTCTTAAGTCCAGAAACTATGTGGGAGAAATTTAGAGATTCCATAGCATTTTCTCATAGAGATGGAAAACAACAACACGCACATGTGATCCATGGGCCAAGCTGAATGAGTTTGACTGTACCTCAGGACAGATGATTTCCTGGATCATTTCTGTTCGTCATGATATCTAAATCATTTTTACTAAACTGAATTGCCCCATTCTTAAGTGAATTATTTGACTCATCCACCTAACTACTAAGGAACTTTTTTTTTAAGGGGGAGAGGTTTATTTAGCTCACAGTCTCAATCCACAGTCTGCAGACAGGCATTACAGAGGGAAAAACAGTTCATGGCAAGGTAACAAAGCAAGCAGGAGAAGGAAACAATTTTGTTTCAAATAAATAATACTTTATTTCATGAAAAGCCCTAAACAGCTCTTAAGGACAGGCAAATTTAAATACTTAAAACGATTTTTAAATATTGGTTCATCATTGCAATCCTTTGTGTCTATTATGCTCATCATGGTTACCTATTTGTAGTCTTAATTTACTGAAGAGTTTTTTTGATACTTTTATTATAATCATTTGATGATTTCTTTGATCCCTTTCATGCACTTTTTTTTTTTTTTTAAAGGCAGGATCTTATGTAGTTCAGGCTGGCTTGCGCTCACTATGTAGTCCAGGCTGACCTCAAACTTGTGGCGATCCTCCTGCCTCAGCCTCGCTAGTGCTGGGACTACAGTCATGCGCCATAACGCCTGGCCTCATGCACTTTTCTTTATAACATCTTAGCAGAGTTAATGTGGAAATGGGTAGCAGATGAGACAAAATTGTAATTTACTCTTTTCATTCTCTGGTTAGCAGATTTGCCAATGTTTTCATTTTCTATTAGTGGTTCTCACCCCTGGATACAAAAGACATTTACCTGGGGAATTTAGTCCCCACAGATTTTAGTTTTAAATGGTCTAGGGTTGGACCTGGGCACTTTTTTTTTTTTTTTTTTTTTTTTTTTTTTTTTTTTGCCAAGTCAGGGATGCTTTTCTTTTCTTTTTTAAAGAGAAAAACAATAAAAACAAGGGCTGGTGAGATAGCTCAGTGGCATAAGCGCCTGCCTGGCAAGCGCAAGGTCCTGAGTTAGACTCCTGGTACCCACATACAAAAAAAGGGCCGGTGATATCACTCAGCGGCACGGGCGCCTGCTGGCGTGCGAGGTCCTGAGTTCGACCCCCGGTACCCACAAAAAAAAATTAAAAAAATAAAAACAATGATCATTTCAAAACAAGATAATAGGAGGTTAACAATGGTTAATATATTGCATATTGTTATCTTCAAAGTAGTCGCTTAGATTACAAGATATAGGTATGAAAAATTTATCAGACAATATAAGCACAAACTATTCTTTTCCATGAACTAATAGAAATTAGTGTAATTATCTTAGCTACCTTGTGTGTATGTGTATATATATATATATTATATATATACACACACACAATATATATATGTTCTTTTCCCTTCCTTCTTTTCTCCTTTCCTCCATCCCAGTTGTTCTTTCCTTTTGAGTAGTTTCTTCCCCTTTCATGATATCTGTTGTACATTTTGGATCTTACTCTTTCGGTTTCTTACACTAGGGAGACAATACGATATTTACACATGCGAGTCTGATTTATTTCACTTATGAGTATGGTCTCAAATTTTTATTTTTTTGAGACAGGGTCTTGCTATGCAGTTCAGGCTGGTCTTGGACTCACTGTGTAGCCCAGGCTGGCCTTGAACTTGGGGATGATTCTTCTGCCTCAGCCTACTGAGCGCTGGGATTACAGGAGTGTTCCACCATGCCCAGCTCTAGACACTACAATTTTTTTTTTTTTTTTTTTTTTGTGGGTACCGGGGATCGACCTCAGGACCTCGCACGCCAACAGGCACCCGTGCCGCTGAGCGATATCACCGGCCCCCTTTTTCGTATGTGGGTTCCGGGAGTCGAACTTGGGCCCTCACGCCTGCAAGGCAGGCGCTTACGCTGCTGAGCCATCTCACCGGCCCTAGACACTACAATTTTTAAAACCCTGGGTGGTTCTATTGAGTAACTAAGAGAACTACTGTGCAAAATCTCATATCCCAAGATAATTGCCCATTTATCTCTTATTCTTATACCTTAAAATGTTGTCATGAGGGCCGGTGAGATGGCTCAGCAGCATAAGCGCTGGCCTGGCAAGCGCGAGGTCCTGAGTTCGACTCCCGGTACCCACATAAAGGAAAAAGAGGACCGGTGATATTGCTCAGTGGCATAAGCGCCTGCTGGCAAGTGCCAGGTCCTGAGTTCGACTCCCGGTACTCACATTAAAAAAAAATGTCATGAAATAATTTTCCTGATTTGCTATTTGCAGCTCTTATTCCTTATTCATCCACTTCCCCGTTAGAGTAAACATAAACATATTAAATCCTCAAATTGAGAAATTAGTCAGTGGTTTAAACTACCTCTTTTATCAAACCTAAAAACAAGATTTAACAAATATACTCAGATTAAGTAATCTGAGTTTTTACTACCTCTTAATGTTCTTGATTTGGGTTATTTTTGAGACGTGGTCTCACGAAGTTGCCCAGATGGAACTCAAACTTGTGATCCTATTGCCTCAGCCTCCTTGAGTGCTAGGATTACAAGTGTGTGCTACAGTGCCCAGCTTTTTTTTTTTTGAGGGGGGGGTCTCTATCCTGTCATCTAGATGGTCAGTACCAGAAGGTAGTAATCTGATTTGATAAATGTTTTTTGGGCACTTAACTATAGTGAAGGCACAGAGGAAAGGAGCTCATAATCTCATTGGGAAAAAATCACCGGGCCTTGGATAATCTATACATTACATAGCACTCCCAAGAACTACCTGCATTTTAATGAGCTAAGATATATATATAAAGTGCATAGGCACAGTGCCTGTTATGTAACAAGTGGTTAATATGTCCCATTTTCTGTTTTTCAGGTATCCAAACAATTGACTCTACCCAGGCTCTGTTCCTTCCAATTGGAGCATCTGTCTCACTTCTAGTAATGTTCTTCTTCTTTGACTCAGTTCAAGTAGTTTTTACAATATGTACAGCAGGTAAATGAGTTTCTTTGTCCATTCGTAGTATATGAAAAGGAAAAATGTTTTTCCTTAGGATTTACATAGCATACCATGCAAGTTTTTCTTCCTGAATCTGGCTTTTTCTCTCCCACCCCCAAACCTCCTTAAACCACTTAACAACACATGTCATCTGTTTGGCGCTATCAACACAGTCTGAAAGAAGGGACACATATTTGAAGACTCATGAGCTTTATGACACCAAAGCAGTTATTACTTTAGCTGTGGCTTCTTTTCTAGTAGATCACCGGAAGATGCAGTTTGGCGTAGTGGTCAGTGGTGCAGCCTGTACCAGTGTTTCTGCAGGTAGAAACATTGTTAGCTAATCAGAGATGTTCTCTTGTCAGCTCTCTCATTTTTCAAGTTAAGCAGTGTTGTAAAAAACATTAACAAAATACCATAAGACTTACTAGGACCCACTGTTTATCTTTCCTTGTTAAGTTAGTAGAGAATGGGAAAATTTACCCATACTTCCCCTATTTCAAAATCAGCTACCTTTTTCGTACTTTTAAAAGCGGTATCTATGTAATAGTAAAGAAAGTCTTCAGTTAAATTGTTTCCACTCATCAAAAAAGTATTTCAGAAAGTGACTAAACTGCCGTTTTTCTTACAATTGGTGGAAAATAAAAAAAAATTTAACCATACATTTTCTTTCTCTAGTTCTTGCAACGATAGCTTTTGCTTTTCTTCTTCTCCCGATGTGCCAGTATTTAACAAGACCCTGTTCACCTCAGAACAAGTAAGGACTTGGGACTTTGTTCTAATTTACAAACTTGTGTTTCTCTCTCATGCTTGGTAGCATTATTAGGAGTCTTTAGTGTCTGGTGTTACTGGTACACACAAATGCCAAGAGATTGGGAAGCAAGATAGTTGACCGTTTAAAACTAAGATACAATACTTCCTTTTGCACCTTTTCTTGGCAGAGGAAATAAAAACAAATCTTTAGAGTCATTGTAATATGCTTCCTGTTTAGATTATTGAAAAATAAGCAGTTTTCTTTCAAAGCAGTGCTTTTTTATTCCTTTACTGATGACCTCATGTAATATGAGAATAGTGGTTGAATTCAAACATTCTTTACCCTTCTTTGGTGACCTAAATAAGCTAGGCCCTTTGGTTTAATGCCAGTGATCACACTTTAACTCCTAAAGGTGTTGCTCATTGGAAATAAAGTGCTGATAGAGATGCTTTATGCATGTGGAAACCAGTCACTAGTGGCAGCTAATTCTCCCAAGAGTTAGTGATAGCTAAATAGCTGGACCATGTCACAAATATTTTTATCTTTGCTAAGTAAATTCAGTTGTTGGCTTTATTTTGTTTTCCTCTTAGGATTAGAATTTTCCCCCGTAGTTAGCCTTCTAGAGATTGATATTGTCACTTCAGACTTTTAAATACCCATTTTGATAATTTGGCCTAAAAAGTATATTATGAAATGGGAGGAGAAGTTTAATTCCTCTGAGTTTTCTGTAGCTTACTCCAAAGAGGCTTGGATTTTCTAGATTTGTAGGTATCTTGGTATTGCCTGCTATTCTAATCCAGCTGTCATGAATTCTGACCAAGAACCAAAGGAGAATTTGGTCATTGAATGCATTGTGCCCATCAGCCCCCTAAATATTGTGTGTTTTCCAGGATTTCCTTTGGTTGCTGTGGGCGTTTCACTGCTGCTGAGTTACTATCATTCTCTCTGTCTGTCATGCTCGTCCTCATCTGGGTTCTCACCGGCCATTGGCTTCTCATGGATGGTGAGTAATATGTGACAGATTGTGATTTTTACTTAATATAGTTTTATAAATAATGACTTAGCATGTTCAGAGTTGTACAGCAATCTAGGTGCAATCAGAACAATCAATTGTAGACCATTTTTGTCCCTTACACCCTAAAATCTATACCCATTAGCCGTCATCCCTTCCCTCTACCTTAGTCCCAGGCAGCCACTAATCTGCTTTCTGTCTCGATAAATTTCTTGATTTTGGACATTTATATGGCTCTGTCTGACTCCTTTCACTTAAAAAATATTTTGAAGGCTCAATCCATGTTATACCCTCTATAAGGTGGTTCATACTATCATAACCTTTTTATAGCTGAATACTATCCCTTTACCAATTTTATTTATTCCTTCATCAGTTGCTTCTCCTATTTTTGGCCAGTAAGAATGTGTATATAAATATTCAGGTTCAAGTTTTTGTGCAGAGTACTTTCTTATACATAATATGGCTTATATATTATGTATAATAAATAGCACATATAATATGGGTTATATTTTATATATGATATGCAATATACATTTTAATGTATATTAGTGTACATTAATGTAGTGTTACAAAATATATCTGTATTGTTATATAAAGGTATGTCATATCCAGTCATTAGCTTCAGAATATTCTTTTTTATGTCCATTATTTAACTGTTGCAGCCTTAGATTGTTTTTAATATTTAATCCTTTCCATTTACTAGTAACCCTGCGGAAAACATTCTTCCACTTCTTGGTAGAATTTCAGATTAGATTTTTTCTCTCTTTTTTTTCTTCTTCTTTCTTATCCAGGGCCTTGGCACCAAGCTACATCCTGAGCCCTTTTTTAATTTTTTGAGACAGGGTCTCACTAAGTTACCCAGGCTGGGCTCAAATTTGTGATCCTCCTACCTCAGCCTCCCAAAATGCTGGGGATACAGGTGTGTGCCACCACACCCACCTACATCAAAATTCTTTTATATCTGTTAACATACTGACTTTCAGAAACAGGTAGCAGTTTATGTGCCTATGTATATAGCATATAAGAATTTCCTTTCACTGATAATGATGAAATAATAACAATAGCTAAGATTTCGAGTGCTTTTTATGTATTAGGCTCTCTACTAGGTATTTTGCATAAATTATCATATTTAATTTTCAAAGTAACTCTTTGAAGTAGGAATCATTATTCTCATTTTGCAGAAGAGGAAACAAAGATTCAGCGAAGTAACTTGATCTAAGTTACAGAACCTCTGTGTCTGTTTCATACTTAACTACCAAAGCACCTTGAAAGAACATTTCCAAAAATGCCCTGTGATTCTTTTGGTCTTTCCCATCAGACTTTTGAAAACTTTTAAGATTCTACTCTTGGCCAGGCATGGTGGCACATGCCTGTAATTCCAGCACTCTGGAGGAGAAGGCAGGAAGGATCATCATGAGTTTGAAGCCAGCCTGGGCTACATAGTGAATTCAAGGCCAGCTTGAACTACATAAGCAAGATCCTGTCTCAAAAAAAAAAAAGATTTACTGTCATTTTTTCAGTTTGCTTTCCTAACCTCAAGAAACTTCTATATAACTTCCATATAATTGCTCTTGCTCTGTCCCACAAATTCTGTACACCTTTTTGTTTCTTTTGCTGGTTCAGATGAGAAGCAGATTAAAATATAAAGGCAGTCAAAGCTGGGCATGGTAGCACATACCTATAATACCAGCTACTCAGAGGGCTGAGGTAGGAGGATCACAAGTTCAAGCCCAGCCTGGGCAACTTAATGAGACCCTGTCTCAAAACTAAAAAAAATTTTTAAAGGGCTCAGGGTGTAGCTCAGCGCAAAGGCCCTAGGTTCAGTTCCTCATAATGCAAATAAAAAGGCAATCAGTTTTACACTTTTTGTAATATTATCTAAAGAACTTTTAAGGAGAGAAGTTGAAAATCAGGGATCACAAGTATGGATTCCATCTATTCTTGTTACCATTCTAAGCAACTACAAGGTAATCCAGACCTAGGAAATAGTTCTTTGGAACCTGCTGCCAGGCCTGAGGGTCCCTCTGCACCTTGCTAGGCAATGTTTCCATGAGCTGTCATTGTCCACCAAGCCCAGAATCTCCTGCAGTGATGCCTGCTGTTCAGGCCTCAGATTGAGGAGCAGCTAAGTTATTCCAGCAGTTCCAAAGTAACATGACATTAGGGTATATATACTTTCCATAACTGATCTGAAGTGTGCTGAGTAGAATTTGGTACATAGTTTGGGGCTTTTGTTTGCCTGTGTAGTGTTTTTGTAGAGTCTGCCAAAAAATGTATATACACTTCAGGAAAAGAAAAACTTACATAAATATTTTAATACTAAATTTATTGAGACTTCGTGATTTTAACATAATTACCTTTGGCCTCTACAATTCCAGAAGGTGCTCAAAGTGGTGGCCATGAGCTTCCAGACATTTATTAGTATGGTAAATTGCTGCTTTGGTAACCTTGGTCATTGAGATTACTGCACATGCACTTTCAGTTTCTTCTCTAAGGGCCACAGTGTACTGGGTTTTCTGCTATATACAACATCCTCTAGGGCCCCCCAAACAAGGGTAACACCATCTGTTGAAAAAAAACACACTATTTTTCTTTTTTTTTTTTTTTTTTTTTGTGGGTACCGGGGGACGACCTCAGGACCTCACGCGCCAACAGGCACCCGTGCCGCTGAGCGATATCACCGGCCCCTTTTTTCGTATGTGGGTTCTGGGAGTCGAACTCGGGCCTTCGCGCTTGCAAGGCAGGCGCTTAAGCCGCTGAGCCGTCTCACCGGCCCCACACTATTTTTCTTTTCCTGAAGTGTGTACGCATTTTTTTGGTGGACTTAAAAACACTTGCATTGTCCAGGCACAGTGGCACACACTGGGCACCTCAGCTATCCAGGAGACTGAGGCAGGAGGATCACAAGAGCCCAGCCTGGGCAATTTTGCAGACTTTGTCCCAAAGTTAAAAAGAACTGGAAATGTAGCCCAGCCCAGCATCCATGGGACTGTGGGTTTCATTCCCAATATGGGAGGGGGGGGTCTCACATCAAATATGTGATTTAATTCAAAACGAAGGACGTTTTGCTTGTAGTCAGATTAGATAGAACCTGACAAAAAGGATTGTAAAGTATCTTTTTTTCTGTGATCCAGAATCAGTTTCACATCAACGCACTCAGGAAAGGTTAATGAAAAGGAAGAGTATGTTGTAGCATCAATAACAAAATCTTAAACCTTAAAGAAAACTAAAAGCTCACCCTGGTTCTTAAAGGAATTTTTTCCTCATAAATAATTTTGACAAGTACAGTTGGTAAGAAGCTGTGAGAAACTGAGAAAACAAACTATAAAGTGGATTACAAGTCTTGGAAATTATATTTAAATGGCATATTGTAATCAGAAGTATATTTGTAGCTGCATATAGTGGCGCAAACCTGTAATCTCAGCAATCTGAGGGACTGAGGCAGGAGGATCACTGTGAGCTCAAGGCCAGCCTGAACTACATAGTTGAGACCCTGTCTCAAAAAAAAAAAAAAAAAAAAAAACCAAAAAAACAGAAGTGATAGTTGTACTGATAGTACCTTTTGAATTATAAAACATTCCAATATAAGGTATACATATTACTTTTGATGGAGGGCGCTACTGGAAATTGAACCCAGGACCTCCGCACTGAACTGTATCCCCAGCCCATTTTTTAATTTTGCAACAAGGTCTTGCTAAATCACTAGCCCAGTCTGAGTTCAAACTTGCAGTCCTCCTGCCTCAGCCTTCCAGAGTTCTGGGATTACAGGCCTATACCACCAGGCCCAGCTATTACATTTTTTTGTCTTTATGAGACAGTTTCACTGTACAGCTCAGGCTGGCCTTGAACTCCCTATGTAGCCCAGGCTGGCCTTGAACTCACAGTGATCCTCCTGCCTCAGCCTCCCAAGAGCTAGGATTACACTAGCCACTACTCCCGGCCTATTACTTTTGATTATAAAGAAACAGCACAAGCTATGTTTTTGTACTTTTGCGGACAAAGGATAAGAATGGTTTTATTAGGCTAAGGAGGAAAAAGCACTTCTCAGTAAGACATATGAAAAGGTTCCTTTTACTATAGGAGTCTCTTTCTCTAGACCAGCAACTCCCAAACTTTTGGGTACCAGGGACCAGTTTTGTGGAAGACAGTTTTTCTACAGACAGTGGGAGAGGGGATTGGGGGATGATTGGTGCATGTTGCATTTATTGTGCACTGTATTTATTATTATTATTACATTAAGTTGTCTTAAGGAGCACACAACCTAGATTCCTTGTATGCAGGTACATGGTGTCGGGTTTGTGCTCCTGTGAGAATCTAGTGCTGTTCCTGACCTGACAGGAGCAGCTCAGGCAGTAGTGCAGTGATGGGCTCAGCTGTAAATGCAAGCGGAGCTTGATGCTCTCACCTGCCAGCTGCTCACCTCCTGCTGTGCAGGCTGTGACCTGCAAGATGGAGACCTCTGCTCTAGACTGTGGAGTTGATGGAAAATGGGCCTTAAGGGACATACTTTATTTTCCTAGTAACTACTGTCGTTGGTACATTTCCACTGTGAAGTTTACCCAATAGGTAAACATTTTTGCTGAGTATTCAGTGAGGCTCCCCTAAACCTTAATTGGCTCTCACTGATAGCATTTTCTGTCGTTCTTGTAATTTCCCAATATTTACTAGTTCAAGGATCTCTTCTTCCTACCAGTTTGCACTGGTCAAACTGCCCTCCTGACCCAGAATAGAATTTTTCGTAATAAAAAGAGAGCCTTTGGGCCGGTGATAGAGCTCAGCGGCGTAAGCGCCTGCCTGGCAAGCACGAGGTCCTAAGTTCGACTCCAGTACCCGCATATTAAAAAAAAGAGAGCGAGCGAGCCTTTGAGCTTTTTATTTCTCAAATGTGTTTTTGACTTATTTTCTGCTGTTACAGGAATGTAGCTTTCTAGCCTTGGTCTGCAATGTTGAAATGTTCTCTGGCACAGAAATTACATTTCCAGGCTTCTCTGCAGAATCAGAAGTCGTCTTGTAAGCAGTGAGATTTGGTGGTAGGGTTTTTAAGTGAGTGTTGTTTAATTAAGGGTTGTCCTTTGTGTTTTCGTTTTTGTTGTTTTGAGACAAGGTCTCACTATGTAGCCCAGGCTGGCCTTGAACTTGCAGCAGTCCTCCTGCCTCAGCTGCCTGAGTGTTGGGACTATAGGCGTGTGCCACCATGGCCAACTAACTTGTCTTTTGAAATTAATGTAGAGTGAAAACAGGATAATGATTTACAGGGCTACACTAAGAAGTATTCATACAGGTGGCACACTCCTGTAATCCTAGCACTTGGGAGGCTGAGGCAGGAGAATTGCTGTGAGTTTGAGGGCAGCCTGGACTACATAGTGAGTTCAAGGCCAGCCTGCACTACACAGTGAGACCCTGTCTCAAAAAAAAAAGTATTCATACCAAAAAAATGCACTTTAGCATTCTCTTGAACTGAAATCTAGGGCTCTTTTATCTACTCTGTTTCATGCAGTAAATTAACCTTTTAAATTTGAGAAGGAATGTGATATTTATACACAATGGAGTACTACTACTGTGCTATAAGGAGGGATACACTTGAGTCGTGTAGGAAAATGGATGCACCTTGAGACCATAATGTTAAGTGAGATAAATCAGACACATAAGCTCTTTTTTTTTTTTTTTTTTTTTTTTTTTTTTTTGGGTACCGGGGGGTTGACCTCAGGACCTCGCACGCCAGCAGGCGCCCGTGCCGCTGAGCGATATCACCGGCCCCTTTTTTCGTATGTGGGATCCGGGAGTCGAACTCGGGCCCTTGCGCTTGCCGGGCAGGCGCTTAAGCCGCTGAGCCATCTCACCGGCCCAGACACATAAGCTCTTAAGTATCACATGGTTTCTTTTATGAGATACCCAAAATATAAAGAGCCAAATAAATGATAGATAATAGGAAATAGGGAGATAGATCTTTTGTGAAAGGAAAGGGGAGCAAGAGATGGGAGGAGAGAAGGGAAGGGGATGAAGAATTAAGATGTGTTATGTACATACATGTACCAACTTCCCATGAGGAATGTAATCATTATGTACTGCAAGCATGTACCAATAAATTTTATTTTATTTATTTATTTTTTTTATATGTGGGTACTGGGAGTCGAACTCAGGATGTCGCATTTGCCAGGCAGGCGCTTATGCCGCTGAGCTATATCAACAGCCCAAAAAAATTTTTTTTAATTTAAAAAATATATAAATTTGGGATGGCGTGAACAAATTAGAGCAATATGTGATAGTATGTTAGCTAAATGCTGATGCATCTTTTTTATTTTGGGGGCGATGAGGAATAAACCCAGGACTTCATACATGCTAGCCAAGCACTCTACAGTGGAGCTGCATCCTAGCCCAGGCTGATGAATCTTGCACACACACATCTTCACGGATCATAGAACCCAGCTTCACCATCTGCATCCCCTGCACACTTCAGGGACTAGCAGTCCAGACACAGGTCTAATCCAGCCGCTCACAGTTCTACTACCTTCTCATTAAGAGGTTTAGTGCCAGAAATGTAGCAATTGATATTTTTTTTTTCTTATTTTAAAACACTAGACTCTGGTGCTTATAGGGCATAGATATCTCAAAATCCTTCATCTTAGAATGTGAACACTGTTTAAGACCCCCACAGGTTGCATATTCCTTCTTACAGAAAATATTTTTAGCTCAATTTGGTGTCACCATCTTGTCCCTAGCCCTCCTCCTGGTTGTGGAGGACCAAGTGAGACAGAGATAGCAATAATAAATTTAAAATAGTAGGTGTGGTGTGCACACGTGTAATTCCACCACTTGGGAGGCTGAAGGCAGGAGGATCGGTACAAGTTTGAGGCCAACCTGGATCACATAAGTGAGTTCAAGGTCATGGTGAGATCCTGACTCCAAAAAAAAAAAAACCTAAAATAAAGAAATCATAGCTAAATGGCTAACATTAATAATAACTCCCTACCACTTCTAGTTAATTCACATGTAATGAAAAAAATTTGTTGGCAAAACTATCAAGGGAAGTCTTGGGAGTTTCTCAGGCAGCCAGGAACAAAGAGAAGTTACTACTCTGGGAAAGTCCTAAGGAAGATGTAAGATTAAGAACCCAAGAACTTTCTCTGAGCTAATCAAATGTGCTACTATCTGCGTCTTCAGACACAGAGCTTAGAATACAGTGGGAAGACTGATTGGAAAGAGGAGAATAGTGTAACTGCGGGAGGCTCCATGTCTGCAGCTCCATCACGTGTAAGTTGTACAACTTTAAAATTAGACCTGATCCTCACAGGGAAGAAACCTCATGACCCTAAGGCGAGAAATGATTTGAGCAGGTTTTGACGGTGGCAGTGAAGAATAAGTGGGAAAGAAAGGAAGGGCAGGAAGAGGGAAAGGACACACATCAAAGCAGGAGGTAGGGGAAGGCATGGCTAAAGTCTGTAGTAATGGTGAAGGGCAACATCCTAAAATGGCTAAAAATTTCATGGATAAGGTAGAAGACTACTAAATTGAAAATGAAACCTGAATCTTCAGATTAGGATAGAATGACGTTGTCTGGAGTCATAGAAAACATCCTGTCATTGAGCAGTTCTGAATCTTTCATGTTCAGGTTAGACCGTGATGGGGTAGAACTAGCATAAGGTGAGTGACAGAGCAGCAAGTGGGTGAGACTTTGTGAACTTTAAAAGCACATTTTGGGTGGATGATTCTGTGGTACACTGATAAGTTCAGGAACAGACAAGCCATCTGCCTGTGCGAGAGACATGTAAGTGTAAGCCTTGCTTCTCTACCTAGTCTGTTTCCCTGCCCCTGGTTATTTTGTGCAGTACATCAGTCAGTCCCCTGACCCTCACTTCCCACACATTCCTGAATCTCATCTTTCCTTTTTAGGCCTGTTTCTCCTTTGTTGCCTTGATACTTTGAAGCATTGCATGCCTTCACCTTTAAGCCATGAACAGATCACCCCAGCCAGGTTGGATACACATACATGTTCCACATGTTCTCTGATCACTGCTTCCCAGCCTCTGTCCCAGGGTCTTTCCACCTGCTAGTAACCAGTTGTATTAGTCAGCTTTCCATCACTATAGCAAATACAAGGTTTATTTTGCCTCATGGTTTTGGAGAGTCTAGTCCATGATCAGTTGGGCCTGTGTCAGCACATTATAGCAGGAGCACATGGTAGAGTAAAACTGCCCACATCATGGTTAGGAAGTGAGAGAGGAAAAAAGAAGGGCCTGGGTCCTACTGTCCCCTTGGACGCCCCCCCCCCAGTGACCTGAAGACTTCCTACTAGGGTCTTCTGCCTCCCAGTAGTGCCACAGACTGGGATTAAGCCTGTAACACATGGGCTTTTGGAGACATTCAAGATCCAAACTCTATCCAATAACTGTTGCTCCTCAGCCATCTGTTTATGCATGGTAGTGTCCTCCTTACTGATTTATGACATTTGTTTCCTATGATGATTTTGAGAGATCCTATTCCTTAACAAATAAGGTCTGGGTATACCTCTCAGTGCCCTAAACATTGTGCTTCAATCATCTTTTTGCAGCTTTGTTCATTATATTCATTTCAGATGACATCAATTTGTGTACATTCGACCAGTTTACTTATGTTTTTATAAATTTGTAAAAATTAAAGGTGGAGTTAGGTGGGTGTGGTGGCGCATGCCTGTAATCCCGGCACTTCAGGAAGCTGAGGCCAGAGGATTGAGAGTTCAAGGCCAACCTGGGCTACATAATGAGACCTTGTCTCAAAAAAAAAAAAAAAAAAAAAAAAAAAAAGAATCAAGTATAATGAGCATCCTAGAATATTGTACGGTTAAAAGAGAGAATATAGGGCCGGTGAGATGGCTCAGCGGCATAAGCGCCTGCCTTGCAAGCGCGAGGGCCCGAGTTCGACTCCCGGATCCCACATACGAAAAAGGGGCCGGTGATATCGCTCAGCGGCACGGGTGCCTGTTGGCGCGCGAGGTCCTGAGGTCGTCCCCCCGGTACCCACAAAAAAAAAAAAAAAAAAAAAAAAAAAAAAGAGAGAATATATAGTTTTGATTCTTCCTAGTTTTACTCCTATCTTTTCAACTTTTCTTTGTGGTAGGGATGAGAATGCTTTTTCTCTTCTTGTTTATGCAACACCAGACACACACACAGTAGGAACTCATTGAGTTGGTGAGTAGGAATTCATTGAGTTGATGAGTCCGTAGCCTGCCAAGCTACTACATTTACCCATTTTGTTACATATGTTGACAAGTTACCAATCTATTAAAATACTATACATCTGATATTTGGTTTTTCTTGGGTTTCTTGCTTTTCTTAAGACAGTTTGGAATTTGAGGTTAATAGAACATGATTTTCCATTTTTTTCAGCAGGTATTTTATTGAATGTCTGTCATGCTGGGAATCCACAGAAAGAATAAGACATGGGTTCTGAGCTGTGCATGGTGGTGTATGCCTGTAATCCCAGCTACTTGGGAGACTGAGGCCAAAGGATTCTAAGTTTGATGCTAGCCTGGTCAGTTCAGCAAGACTTGTCTCAAAACAAAAAGAATTGGGGAGATACAGCTTAGCGCTCCTTCGGTTCAGTCCCAGTACTAACCAAAAAAGAAGAGCTGAGGGCAGAAAGAAGCCCTTCATCCACTGACCCCTGGTCTAGGTTCCAGGGACGCAGTGCTCTGTGCCCTCAGAGTTCTTCCACTGGAGTTGAAATAGAGAATCAAGAAAAAAAAGCAGTATCTTGTATTTTGAATGTTGAGAGGTATAAGAATAAAGGGCAAATACTATATAGAAAGGAAGCACAATTTTAAATATAGTGATACTTGATTCACAAACACTTCTGTTTGCAAACAGTTTGGTTCACACATAAAAGTGTTTGGCAAAATTTTGCTTCTGTTCGCAAATTCCATATCGGATGACAAACATTACCACAACCATCTTCCCCGCACAAACACAAAGGCAGCCATCTTCCCCAAAATCATAAAACAAATTAAGTTCATTAACTGAGGTGCTACTGTATAACTTGCAGGAAAGTCTATTTGGCCCTGAGAAGTTAACCCTTGAGTAAAGACTTGAGGAAGATGAGGGAGTGAACCAGGTGGATTTTGTGCTAAGTTCGTTCAAGTAGAGGGCACGGCAAGTCAAAAGCACTGAAATGGGGACATGCCAGGCAGATTGGAGGAAGCACAAGGAGGTCAGTGAGACTTGTCCAGGGGAAGTAGCAGGTGAGGGTGTGAAAGGTAACTGGCAGTGGGACCTTACCAGCCAACGTGAAGACTGGCTGTCCTGTGTGTGAAATGTAAAGTTGTTTAAAGGTTTTGAGCAGACCAGTACAATCTGACTTGGAGTTTAAGAAGATGAAGCTAAGGTCCAGAGGCAGGTCCAGCATATGGGAGTTGAATTAAAGACAGAGGTTCATCACTGCATTTAGCCCTGAGAGGATCCTTGGCAGTCCTGAGGAATGATGTCCATGAAGTGACTGACAAAGAATAAAGCCTTTGTAGAACAGGTGTGAGAAAGAGCAGCTGGAAGTGAGCTAGTCTTCAGATAATACCATCTGCATTACAGGAAATGCATAGAATAGAGAGAAAGGCCAGCTACAACAGGGAGGCACTCCAGAAATCAGGAAGGTAATACATTCTGTAGGACAGATGACACCAATCTTAACAAGCCATTGAAAAAGGACTGCCCTAGATTCAGAAAGATTTAAAACACATACATTGGTCCTGGGTTGGTTACTACTGGCTTAAACCCTGTATAAACATTGTAGGGGCTACTAGAGAAATTTGATTAAATGTGATGAAAATTCACCAAAATGGAAACTAGAGAGTGACTTTAGAAAAGCAGGTTGTGTGATCTCACATTTTAAAAAATACAGCTGTTGCCATGATACTATCCACCATGTTATATGTTATAATACAGCAAGAAGGTTTTTCTAGGTGCCAGCACCATGCTCTTGGGCTTCCCAGTCTCCATAGTGAGAAATAATTATTTTCTTTATAAAAATAAATGTGTAACTGGGTATGGTGGTACACACCTTTAATCCAGCTCTGTAGGAGGCTGAGGCAGGAGAATCCCAAGTTGAGATCAGTGCCTGGGCAAACAGTGTAAAAAAATTTCAGGAGGATGTTTAACAGCGGTATTCACTGTATTTTCTAGTTTTCTATAATGCAGTTACTGCTTTTGTGATAAGTATTAAGACCTTAAACTGGGAAGAAAAGAACTGGAGACAGCTTATGTCTACAACTTTTTAAAAGACCTTGCTATATAGGGACCAGAGAAATGGGAAGTAGCTAGAGAGGGGATTTTTAGGACAAGTGTTGGATATGTGTATGTTTTAAGGTAGATGTATTGCATATTTATATATCAGTAGGGAAAACTCCAATAGAGAAGGAAGTGAATCGATGTAGTGTCACTGAGTGAAGGAGGGGATGCAGTCGATCTAGGGTGCAAGCTGCTTTTAAAGCAAGGATCATGCCTCCACAGTAGTGGAGGGTGGCAGGAAACAAGAGCACAGTCTCAGACAAGCCTGGCCTAAGAGAGCGGAACCCAGCTCTCCGACAGCTCAGCACTCAAATCCTAGCAGGTCCAGATGGGCTCGAGTGAGCACTTCGCACCAGTGGGCACAAGTGTCTGAACCTGGAGTTTGCAACTCCTGCTTTTTGAGAGGATTGTGCATTCTGTTGGATTGATGAGCTGAAGATCTTGTAGAAAGAGGATGAGCCCATCATCCACACCCTGATTTCTTTCTGTGCTGTCTTTTCCTCAGCCCTGGCCATGGGTCTCTGTGTCGCCATGATCGCCTTTGTCCGCCTGCCGAGCCTCAAGGTCTCCTGCCTGCTTCTCTCGGGACTGCTAATCTACGATGTCTTTTGGGTAAGTGTCTCCCTGGGAGACCCTGCTCCCCTGTGTGTCTTCTTGGAGCATTGACTGCTTATAACTGCCCACTCTTGAGTATCCAGAGCCTCTTGCCTGATGGCCTCTGCAGGTCCCTCTCTCTGGTCCTGAACTGTCCGTGTCACAATGTGCAGGCTCTGTCTGTGCCTTCTGTTGGTGGAACTGTGATACAGTATGTGGCCTGCGTGTGACTCCCAAGAGTGGAAGAGACAGCAGGCAGATGATGTGTCCTGCGCCTGCCTCCTGGTCCCACTGTAAGGGAGTCTCTGCAGCTGGCTCTGAGATATTCAGAAACCTACAGGCACAAGCAAACCACAGAGCTTTTCTCCTCAAAAGCAAGCAGGAACGCCGCAGTACTCCAAACTCTGCTCTTCAGAACAAAGAGCGGCTGGCTGGACATGGGTTGCTTGTAGTTCCCTCTGTTAAAGGCATCTCTCCACCTCGGCAGGTATTTTTCTCAGCCTACATCTTCAACAGCAATGTCATGGTGAAGGTGGCTACACAGCCAGCTGACAATCCCCTCGACGTTCTATCCCGGAAGCTCCACCTGGGGCCCAATGTTGGGCGTGATGTTCCTCGCCTGTCTCTGCCTGGAAAATTGGTCTTCCCAAGGTAGGACTGGCCTGCTGGGCCTCATCCCATAGTGCTGAACACTCCACCTTCCTGAGTGTATCTGTTCCCTGCCTTGGTCATCTTTTACTGTCAGCATTCTGAACCTTGACTGAAAAGGACTCTGAGCCTTCATCTCCATTGTACAAATGCAGTAAGGATGAGAGTAGTGTCATTAAGTGATACGGGTGCTGTTCTTTATCACTGGGTAATGTTAATCGAACAGCCATACTTTACTGCTATTCCTGTTTTTTAAAGTTGGCTGGAAACAAGAGAGTCTGGATTCTTTTCACTTTTGCGGCAGTAGTAAAAATATGTTCTAGTGGTAAAATTACATACTTCCTGTTTGCGATCTCAGCAGTGAATGTGTAACAAACAGACTTTCCTGAGATTTCTAGAAGAGGCAGTACTCACATCACCTGAGCTGTCACCTACATGGTGCTCTCCTGGGACACTGAGCAGCTAGGCTGGAGCCCCTAGTGCTCACAGGGCTTTTAATCTCTACATTTAAAAACTAGCGTCCAGCAGGTAGAGATTTCCATCTGCCATTCAGATAAGTTTTTTTTTTTTTAATTAACATATAACATATACAGAGTCCACCAAAAAATGTATATATACTTCAGGAAAGGAAAAACTTCTATAATTATTTTAATCCTAAATTTATTGTGACATTGTGAGAGGAATACAAGTTACCTTTGATCTCAGATAAGTTTTTTTACTTCTTAAACAGCTGACAGACTTTGCAGCAAAGAAATAGAAATTGGATCATAGCATGTGGCATCCCTAACCTAATACTCTGCGTTTCAGCTCCACTGGCAGCCACTTCTCTATGTTGGGCATTGGGGACATTGTGATGCCCGGTCTTCTGTTGTGCTTTGTCCTTCGCTATGACAACTACAAAAAACAAGCCAGCGGTGACTCTTGCGGGGCCTCTGGACCCGCCAACATCTCTGGGCGCATGCAAAAGGTCTCCTACTTTCACTGCACCCTCATTGGATACTTCGTAGGTAAGAGAGGGCTGTGAGTGTGCAACCAGTCCCTTCACTGGGTTCTCCACCCTGCAGAATTAAATCAGATCTAGCTACAGATACTGACCAGGAAAGCAGTAACAGTGGTTACTGTTTAGACAATCAAAAAAGACCCCTCCCGGCCCATGAGATGTTTCCTGCTCTCTGTGCTGGGTGCCCCTTCCCTGTCCGACAGTATGTCTGAGGAACATGAGGAAGAACATGACCAGTCCTCAGAGCCAGGCACATACCACACATGCTTGTGGATTAGACTGTGTAAATCTCCCATAGAGTTTAATGAATGTCTTATTTCCTATTTAATAAACAGACATTGGTCTTCATTAATTCTCACATTTCTGTCACCTCTGACCTCAGCTAGTTTTTCCTCAGCCAGATTAACTACAGGCAAACAGGAAGAGAAAGTTGTGGTTAGGCTAGGAATAGCAGTAACCTGTCACATACACAGCTGCTGCCAGAGTGCATGGAAAAGAGTACCTCTCACCTCTGTACCTCCTGCCTAACATTAGCACTGTACTCACCCATAGCATTACATACACATGGGTTCGTTTCATTTAAGAAACCCTGAGAGGAGAAAGGCAAAGGGTACTATCCCCATCAGGCAGATGAGGGAGTTCAGATTGAGTGAAATGCCTCAATCAAGGTTACACGGCTGTTGTAAGGAGAAGAGTTGAAACCTGAACCAGGTCTTTCGCCTCCAAGTCCAAGGTCACATACCACAGGAGACAGAGACTGGGCACGTTCAGGGTAGAAAGAAGAGTTTGGACCCAGGAACCTGAGTAAGAAGTGGGACTTGGACCAATCACGGGACCTTGGAGTTGCTGTGCTAGTGCACATTTCATACTCTAACCATGGACTGGACTATGTCACCACCAGTCTATACAACCTCAAGATTTTGCCAGGAGGCAGTCAGCTGACAAAGAGACTCTCCTTAGGCTGGCCCCTGAGAGTCACTCACCAATGTTTGCCCTCCTAGGTCTCCTCACTGCTACTGTGGCATCTCGCATCCACCGAGCCGCACAGCCTGCCCTCCTCTACTTGGTGCCATTTACCTTATTGCCACTCCTTACCATGGCCTATTTAAAGGTGAGAGAAACAGTTACAGGTCTGCAAAAACAGTAACTTGACATTGACCTTGGGTTTGGGGATGTACTTTCTTGCTGGAGGTGGTTCTACTTAAGCCCCTGATCAGGAGCCTCTCAGCTCTTGATCTGGACTGTTTTGTGTGTTGGTCTGGCATTAAGCAAATGTCCTCAGATTCTTAGAGCCGCTGACAGAAAATGCTTATGATTTTCTATACCACTTGATCGTAGAGTACTTAACTGAAACTCCAAGAACCTGGCTATGGAAACTTCCTGCTGCTTTTTTTTTTTTTTTTTTTTTTTTGTGGGTACTGGGGGTCGACCTCAGGACCTCGCACTTGCCAGGCAGGCGCTTACGCCGCTGAGCCATCTCACCGGCCCCTTCCTGCTTCTTTTAAAGCAGTAGTACCCTAGGGCTGAGGGCTCAATCCCCAGCACCAAAAAAAAAAAAAAAAAAAAAAATCTTTCGGTTTAATTAATAATATCAAAGCATCATGTAATAAAACCAGATCCAAAATGTAGGCATGGTACCACATGCCTGTAATCTCAGCACTCAGGAGACTGAGATGGGAGGATTGTGAGTTCAGGGCCATCATGGGCTACATGGCAAAGACCCTGTCTGAAGAAAAAACAAGAACAAAGTAACGAGATTTAGAGAGCATATATTGAGCCGGGTGTGGTGGCGCATGCCTATAATCCCAACACTCAGGAGGTGGAGAGGCTGAGGCAGGATGATCCTGAGTTCAAGGCCAGCCTGGAATATGTAGTGTAGACTTTGTTTCAAAAAAAAACACACACGTCTTGTTTACCAGGTTAGTGTTTTCTCATTTTACAGATAGGAAAAAAAGACTGAGTTTCATTAATTGCCCAGACTGTTAACTCACAAGTTAGAATTTACGTCAGGGTAGAATGTGAACAGTTTCTAAAAGCCCTTCCTTGCTCAAGAGGTCCAGGAGTTTCTCTTCTGAAATCATGGATTACTTTTCACTGAGCAAAATCAGAATGCTTTTTGGTTCCCCACAAAAGTTCTCTGAGCTGAGATTCAGAATCAGAAAGGCCTTGAGCCTACGTGTGCCTCATGTTTAAATCGGTAACTCAGGAAATTCCCTTCTTTCCCAGGGTGACCTTCGGCGGATGTGGTCTGAGCCATTCCACTCCAAGTCCAGCAGCTCTCGATTCCTAGAAGTATGATGGGTCACATCAGAAGTGACCAAAATGGCCATCGTCGTCTTTTCCCTCACCACGTGGTTTTGTTTCCTCTCAGCACTGGCCTGGTACTCAGAGGCGTACCTGTGTAAGGAACTGACATGTGACTGGAGTTGGCCTCCAAAGGGAGCTCACTGGCCGGAGAGGGTGCTGGCCCAGCTGGGTCCTTCTCTTCCGGCCCCTTCCAGAGTGAGAGGCCCCTCCCCAGCACTGCTTCCTCCCATTTTTGTGGATCTGCACCAGACTGTTACCTTGCGGGGAGTTGGAGACTTGACTATTTAAAAACTGCAAACGGCAAGGAGTCGTTCTAGAACTTTTGAACACTAAAAGGATGAAAAAACAATTGGCAGACCGATGTTTCTTCAGTGAACCCTCCAGAACTTTGGGACCAGTTTCCTTTGGGGGACTCAGTTTCAGAGAACTGAGACAGAAGTTCTTCTGTCGTTATATTCTTTCCTTTTTTTTTGGATTTATTAAATATTTTCTGTGGTGTGAAGTGACTTATTAAATCCACAGACATTGAGTGACTTCTTACAACATATACATAAGAACTTGTTGTAACGAGTTCATGTCCACCCAGACATCATGTTGGCAGTGAACAAGGGCACGGTTTTTATACATACGTACATACACACACACACATTCGCGCGCATAGATTATATGAATAAGCAAAACCCGCTGAGGTCATGCTGTTTAGCCATCAGGGGCTTGCTGTATTTTGAGCATGTAGAGCTGTTCACTGCGGCTTCCTTGAATAAGCTGCCATCTCTCCCCTCAGCTGACCCTGCAGCTACAAACCAGGCTAGCGTTTGGACTGACAGACTCGTGGGTTTTAGGGGGCTCTTACTTGGTTTGATCAGTGTAGTAAATTAGGGATGAAAAGTTAAAACTTTTTGGCCCTTTTCTTTTTACAGGCTTCTCCCTTGCCAAGTTTTAGTAGTTTCTTCTTGAACCAATGCATGTATTATAGCAGCAGGCGTCTTTGTGCTTTCTGATCATAGTAATGTACTACCTGTAAATACATTTTTCTATTTTGTATTTTTTTGTATTTTTTTTTTTTTTTTGGCATTTTGTTTCATTGGTGTGCTGTATTTTCCATGCCCTCACTCCTTTAAGAAAGAAAGAGAAAAAAAAGGAAAAAAGCAACACTATCCTGTCCTTGCTGTTGTGATTATAGTCTTGGTTTACCTGTGGTGACAATTGGGTACTGGGGACAGATTGTTGGGTACTGGGGACAGATTGTCAATGACATGCCCCTCTTCGCTTGGCCCTAAATGCCAGGAATGCACCCAGGAAAGAACAGGCTGCTCTGTCCCCTGCAATCCATCCCTGTGCTGTGGCCATTGCTGAAGAGCCCGGCGTTCTGGTAGGAACTAGTGGTGTCTTCTCACCTTTATTTATGCAGCCCTCAGTCTGGTGAAAAACCACGTGTTCAGAGGCAGAGAGAAGCCTGAATTGTCCTGAACCCCTGGTGGTCTGGTGTCTCCTGTAGGTCACTGTCTCTGTCGTGCCCTGCAATCAGCACTGCTGTTGGTGGAGTGGGACATGTCAGGGTATTGGATTCCTTTCATCTTCACACTTTGCTGGAGGATTTGGGGTTGTAATAAATGAGTCCTTTCTAGCCTTTGTCCTCATTTTTGGTGTTTGGTACCAAGCAGAGTTCCCAGTCCCCTCCTGCTATTCGCTTGTTCTTGAAGACTGATGGGAAGACCTGTCTGTCTCCAGATGTGGTCACCTGTGGCTCTGGTTCAGTCATGGAGATACCAACATATTGAAGCTTCAGCTGCCCACAGAACTCGCACTGCCCTGGACCTGGTGGAGACCGCACATGGCCCTGTGTCCTGCTCGTCAACAGTACCGCTTTCTCAGCTTTCAGGGTGCAAGTGGCAGATTCAACGGCACAGGGCTCAGAGACCTGCAGATGACTCAGAGCCAGTTGCCTGTAATGAGTAGAAATGTTATTGCCCTGGCAACTGGTCTTCTATCTTTAAAAAATTAAATTCCAGATGGAGTATATTTTTTGGTTAATCTCACTTCTGCACAGATTATGGGAGGAAATATTCAGCCTTGTGATGTGACTGGGATTCTACCTGCTAGTCTTCAAAGCCCTTAAAATTTTTTTTTTTTTTTTGGTGGGTACCAGGGGTCAAACTCAGGACCTCGCGCACCAGCAGGCGCCCGTGCCACTGAGCGGTATCACCAGCCCTTTTTTCATATGTAGGTACCAGGAGTCGAACTCGGCTTCGCGCTTGCCAGGCAGGCGCTTATGCTGCTGAGCTCTCTCACCAGCCCTAAAATGTTTTCTTTAGAACTTTGGCAGAGAACTGTAAACACTTGTTTTAAAATTAACCAGGATAGACACTGCTTTTCCTTCAGTTGTAGAAGTCTTCTCTTTTGATGGGGAGAGGGTATGGAGCTGGGATTAATACACATGCTTCAGGTTTCTCCTACAATCCCCTCTGTATGCCCCCATAGGTCCTCATCTTACTCTGGGTTCTCAGTTACTATGGGGTTTGGGGTTTTCTAAGAAGTCTGCATTAGGCATGGCATGTTTACAGGGTGTAAGCCTGGACCCCATTCTTTCCTTCCTTACCAGTCCGGTTCCCTTCTTCCTCCACAAGAAACTGCATGCTAGAACTCTCTTACTCATAGTAGTAACGACCTCCTTACTCATTTTGAGGTGATGAAGATACGACAGCAGTTCATCCAAAGCCTGGCGCATCCTGTTCTTGATGGGCTGCGAACTGAACTGCACCAAGCCAGCACAGGCCTTGGTTAACCAGGTAAGTTATTTTATCCCCGAGAAAAAGGCCTGAGTCTCTGTCAGGGGCAGGGGCAGGGAGTTCTATCTTCTCGATAAGGCATTAGAATCTGCTCTGTGTGTATAGCAGCCCTCACAGATTGCTAACGGAACACTGCGTCCTGTGGAGACACTGTGTTGGGGGGGTGTGGGGCTAGGGATTGAACCCAGAGCCCAGGGCCTTTATACTGAGCTATATGGACAGTTTTGGGTTTCTTGTTTTGTTTTGTTTTGTTGAGACATGGTCTCGTTGCCCAGTTACCCAGGCTGGGCTCAAACTTGGGATGTTTCAGCTTCACCCTCACTGAACACTAAGCATATGCCGCCACATTCAGTGACACTTCTGTTTTGTAAAGCTTCACATCTCTGTCCGAGCCTGGGAATAGGGCAGTTTTATATGTACGTGAAGACATTCATCAGGAACGGCAACCATGCAGCCCTCCTTCCTGTAGAAGCACCTCAAACAGTACTGGTGCAGAAGGTGGTGGCACACATCTGTGACCCCAGCACTCTGGGCGACTGAGGCAGGAAGGCTGCTGCACAGGTTTATACTAAGTCCAGCAATCCTAGAGCTAAAGCTCAGTCCTCTCCCCTCCTCTGGAAGGAGACAGCTGAGGTTCTCTTAGTCCAGAAATTATTTCTATGCCTACGCAATTGACAGACTGCTTTCTATTTTGCAAGTCTAAATCCAAAGCAAATTTCTCCTGTGTGCAGAGCCTCTTCCCAAGCAATCCATTTCCCACTCCAGTCCTCCTGCTTCAGCCACAAGGTTTTTCCTCTGCAGCCTTCCGCCCGGAGTTCTGGTCTACCTTTGTGGTCTGTGCAGGGATTGCTTCAGCTAGCTTGATGTGGGCAGAGTGAGGTAGCAGCTGTTCCCTCCACATAGCATCACACGGTAACACCACACTGAACTCAAGTCGACACCGCGGCTCTGCCGGTGACTGCATGCCTTGCTGTAAATAGCAAAGTGTGCTCTGAGCATCTCCTACTGCATGACTGGACATGGTGGCTAAGAGAAGGCTGAAAAGCAGATTGGTGCAGGAGAAGTCTAAGTGATGGGGACAGGCAAGCATTTACTCAGTGTTTGTAAACCACAGAAAGCAGCAGCCAGCACACTGGCCTTTAATCGCAGCAGGATTCAGAAGGCTTAAAACTCAGAGCCAGTAATTAGCAAGTACTTTACCTAATGTCCCACAGGGAGGTTATCACAATTCTAACTTCATGTAGCACTCACCGAGGATCACATCGGTGTACTGTAGAGTCACGGATGTCTTGTTATTAAGAACTCATGCTGCAGGCACAGTTCATGGTTCCTTTCATTTGGATTTTGCCTAGGCAGCGGTTTTTTTGGGGGGTGGGGGTGGTTTACCAGGAATCAAACTCAAGACCTCGCGTTTGCCAGCCAGGCGCTTGTGCCACTGAGCTACGTCCCCGGCCCCTCTAGGCTGCTTCTTAAGTTTCAAGAAGTCTTTTTCTCATGGAGTAGAACTTGTAAAACTTGCTTTTGGTTCACAGGCAACAGAGGCACTGAGGGTCCACAGATGAGCTCTGAGCTTTCTCCAGCCCCCACTGAGACCCCAAGAAGACAGAGGAACGGGAACCTGTTAGAGAGGGGAAGCAGCACTTGAGAAACGGGGAGTCTGCTGAGCAGTAAGCAGTGGGCCCTCTCCTGTGAGGAAGGAAAAGAAGTGGGTGTCCACAGGACAAAGACGGAAAGAGGGCAGTGAGACAGCCACTTGCCCGCCTTCAGCCCTAGGGTTTCAAGTGCCAGTTCTGCCTTGCCCAAGACATTTGCTTCAGGTAAATGACCCTCTACCTTCTAATGAGACATTTTGCTCCGCCTGCATGGATCTTCTGGGTGTAGGCAGTATGTGCAGTTAATGTCTAGCTAGCTTTTGTACATGAACTTTTACCAATGCAGGCAGTGGGCCCCTTCACCTCAGTCTGGATTTATCCCCAGGGTTATGATAACACCTCTGCAGGCACATCCAGATTCAGAAAAGGAGGTTAGGGCTTGCTACTACTCATCTATTTGTGGACTGTCAGTGCCTCTGTTGCCTGCAAACCAAAGGCAAGGAGCAGCCCTGAGATGGCAGCATTCTGTGGGTGAGTCACAGGCTTGACCAGGGCAGAAAGGCAGTGCTGTCCTCCCCTCCATGGCCAGCAGGTTGGACCCGGTCTGACAGCCCAGCGCACCAGGAACCCATCCCCGCTGCATTTCACTAGGCCCTGGCCCCCCACAGCCACCAGCACACTTCATACCCGTTCCCTGTGCCCTGTGGTTCTCCTTGCTGTCCCTGGCTGGCTTGCCAACAGGATCTCCTTCTCTGGGTTATTCCTGGTGAGAGAGGTGGCCAGAACAGGGTGACAGGAAGAACTTTCTGCCAACTTGAGCCAGAGAGTAGGGACTCATAGATGACTCTAACTTTTGACCTGATCAATTAATTGCCAAAACTAAGATCAAGAAGATATTAGAGGGCCGGTGAGATGGCTCAGCGGCACAAGCGCCTGCCTTGCAAGCACGAGGGCCCGAGTTCGACTCCCGGATCCCACATACGAAAAAGGGGCCGGTGATATCGCTCAGCGGCACGGGTGCCTGTTGGTGTGCGAGGTCCTGAGGTCGACCCCCGGTACCCACAAAAAAAAAAAAAAAAAAAAAAAAAGAAGATATTAGAAAAGAGAATTTTTAGCCAGTAGAGCAGCAAAAACCAAAAAAGTGGGAGAAGCACAGAAACAGTGTCTAAAGGACTAGGGACCCGAGAGAGGATCTCAGCAGTGGGAGGCAAGAGGAAAACTGCACCGTGTGGGTGAAGGCATTCGTCAGCACTTACCGCTCCCTTGGCCCTGGGTTAGCAGTGACAGACACCGTGAGCCTTAGTTTCTTCATCTGTAGTGGGAAGAAAGTGCCTTAAAGAATTAAATATCAGGTGCTTCTCTGGTTTGCTGAGGTCTTACAAACTCCACACACAATTTACCAGTTTTTAGGGAGTTAGAATACAATTAAAACAATCACATTCAGGGTGGGGGATGTAGCTCAGTGGGGGAGTGCTTGCCTAGCATGCACAAAGCTGGTTCAATCCCCAGCACTAACAAAAATTAAACAGATATGTACACTTTCTGATGCACGTGACCACAGCTTGTTGTAATACTTCAGTTCTTAATACTTAGGAAAACTGTTTCTCATTCCCTCGTTGAGTACTCAAGGCAGAGCTGGTGCTTGAATCCTAATCCAGGCCTTCAAAACTGGTCAGAGTCTGAATAGATCATGGGATCTAAAGTCTAGGCCAACACAGGGTCTTCATGTTTCCTCCTACACACCGGACTTCACACGATGCTCTGTACACAAAGTGGACGATGGGAAGCCTGGGTAGAAGGGAGAGGGGGCCTGCAAAACCACATCCCGAGGTGCCGGAGCAGCCCCTCGCAGGAAAGTCAGTGTCCAGGTCCAGCGTCACTGCAGCCTCCCAGAGCCCTGTAGGGTCTGCCTCGAGCCACTCCCTAGCCTGAAGTCCCTGCTTAGGCACTTAGCACAGAGGGGCTCTCTCCTGCGGGGACGGGTGGGATGGGTTCTGCATAAGGGATCCTTCACATTTTGGTTGTGTACACCAGAGTATCTGCCACTAACCAGAATCTGTAAACAACTATGCCGTGTATGGTTTTTCGTTTGTTTTTCTTTTTGATACTGGGAATGGAACACAGGAGTGCTATCTCTTACCTGCACCTCCAACCCTTTTTTTTTTTTTTTTTTGGTTGGTTTTGGTTTTTTGAGACACGGTCTCGCTATGTAGTGCAGGCTGGCCTTGAACTCGCTTATGTAGCCCAGGCTGGCTTCGAACGCACAGCATTCCTCCTGTTTCAGCCTGCCGAGTGCTGGAATTAGGTGTGCACCGCCATGCCTGGCTTTATTTTTTATTTCGAGACAGTATCTTGCTGAGGTGCTCATGCTGACCTGAGACTTAGGCCTCAGCCTCCCAACTAGCTGGGCTGACAGGCCTGTGCCAACAAGCTCAGTGCGTATGCCCCTCACACTTTAGTGTACCTTAGAGCCCTGCTGCTTGTTTTATGGAAAAAGTTCACTACACTGTAAAACTAATCTTCCTGGCAGTCATTTGTGGGACTGTATTACTAGTTAGAAAATCAGTGGGTGGGAGTGTGCACGTGCATGTGTTGCTAAGGATGGAACCCAGGCGCCTTGTACTTGCTAGGCAAGTAAGTGCTTTACCACAGAGCCACGCCATGAGCTCACAAGGAATTTTTCTCGAACACTGTTGGAACAGAAGGCTCAATGGGCTACACTCCCAGCCTACATTAGAATAAAGAGCAAAGGGTCTACTCACCCCCTTGGCTCAAGTCAGCCCCCATCAGATCAGAGAGGGACAGTAGCCGGACCAGACAGAAGGTAAAAGTAGATTCCAACAGAGCTCTTGGGAGATTCTGTCCACTGGGACAAAGGGAAGAAGTCAGGGCCAGGCTGTATTAAAACTGGCTGAATGACCTCCAAGACCAGCTGAGGATGCCCTGACGGTAACCTGGAGGGATGGCCCAGGGCTTTGTCCTGAGTCCAGCCCTATCCAACTTTTCTCCTGATAATTCGCCTGAGAATGCAACTGCCAGGCTTAGCACACTTGAAGAGGATGTGAAGTTGGTAGAAAGGATATCACTGTGATCCAAAGAAAGCTTTGGGGCTAGGATGGGATTAAATCAAGCTTTGAGGAGCCTGGCACCTGATAGCCACACAATGGATATTAACACCTCCCAAAGGTCCTTTGATGTAGGTGCTGGTTACTGTCACCAGTGTCACTGAGGACCCACCAGGCCTCCAGGATCACCCAGCGGAAGTGGCAGAATCAGCTCTAATCAGCTTGTGTCCCTCCTCACAGAATTACAAATGACCTCCACCTTCAGAAATGCAGATATGCATTCAATAGCCTCTGCCCTGGTCTTCCCCACGTGCAGGGTATATTCCATGTTGTGGTACAAAATGGTTGTCAGTCATCTCAGATCTGTAATATCATGGTATGCTATAGGCAGGGAAAGTTTTGCCCATTTTATAGACCAAAAAACTGAGTTTCAAGGTCAACTAGTTTGCCCAAGTCTTCCTGCCCACTTTCCCGGTGCATATTGCCCACATTAGGAGAATACGACCAAGGTTTATAGACCTGTCTTTGGCGTTCACAGAGAGCTGAGGGGAGTTTCTGTAGACGGGATGGCCTGCTGGGGTGGGAGACCACAGGTCCTGTAGGAAGCAGAGGAGAGCTGGGCTTCGGCTGACCCTGTGCTGACAAGTGCTGTCGAGAGCAGCCATGCAGCCCGTTTCCTCCCCAGTCGAGCCGCAGCAGAGTGGGGAAGAGGGCACTGCCTCACGCAGATGGGGAGTCGCTGGGCGGAGGGGCCAGGATGCATGCTCCCAGCAGGCCAGGCCCTCACAAGTAGAGGGAGGGATTTGAAGAACTAGATTTCATGGTTAAAGTTATGATTCCCATATTGCTGATATGAAAACAGCTGTCAACTGATGTTCCAGTTACTCAAACCAGTACTCCTGCTAAAAATAACTTTGTTTTTTGGTGGCACTGGGGATTCAGCCCATGTCCTTCACACTGAGCTATCCCCCTTTATTTTTTGAGTCAGGGTCACGATCATTTGTTAAATTGCCCAGGGCCGGTGAGATGGCTCAGCGGCTTAAGCGCCTGCCCGGCAAGCGCGAGGGCCTGAGTTCGACTCCCGGAACCCACATACGAAAAAAGGGCCGGTGATATCGCTCAGCGGCACGGGCACCTGCTGGCGCGCGAGGTCCTGAGGTCGACCCCCGGGACCCACAAAAATAAATAAATAAATAAATAAAATAAATTGCCCAAATTGGGCTCACATTTATAATCCCCCGCCTCTGCCTCTCAGAGTGCCTGGATTACAGGCAGGAGTCTACCCTGCCCAGCTTAAAAATGACTGTAAAATGTATATGAGATATAGAAAATGTATTCTGAGTGACAGTGAAGACAGTTCTGCTTCTGATAATGGAGGACGAGCTTCTCCTTTCCACCCAACCCCCTGCAAATGACAACTGAATTCTCAACAGAATATAACTACCGTAAGGCAGTGAAGAGGCCACACTCCTGAGACTGGGGGAGTTGCAGTTGGAAGGAATGGCACTGAGTGCTTTTCCTATTTGTGTGGTTTGTCTGAGGACAGGCCCCATTGGGTACCATGTGGTATAGTTAAAGCTTGGTTAGAGCCAGGTGTGGTGGCACATGCCTGGAATCCCAACACTCTGGGAGGCTGAGGCAGGAGGATCACAAGTTCAAGCTCAGCCTGGGCAACTTAGTGACTCCCTGTCCCAAAAAAAGAACTGAGGATGTAGCTCAGTGCAAAGGGCCTGCATTCAATTCCTAGGACTTAAAAAAAAAAAAAAATTTGTTGGGCCGGTGAGATGGCTCAGCGGCGTAGGCGCCTGCCTTGCAAGCGCGAGGGCCCGAGTTCGACTCCCGGAACCCACATACGAAAAAGGGGCCGGTGATATCGCTCAGCGGCACGGGTGCCTGTTGGCACGCGAGGTCCTGAGGTCGACCCCCCGGTACCCACAAAAAAAAAAAAAAAAAATTTGTTAAAAGTTCAGAATAACCCCAATACCTGGAAAGGGGACAAATCCCAGAAAGGAGAAGGGAACACCGCACATCCTATGTAAACTCTGCCCAAATCTCTAATCCCTAAAGTATTCAGAGCAGACTCCAGGCAGTCCAGAAAAGACTAACAGAATTCAGAGAAATTTCAGCTGCTGACCATCACAGAGGAACCAGTTTGAACTCTTGATTTCAGCCAAGCTAAATGCCTACTTAAAAATAAATAAAAATAAAAAACTTTACAATTTCTGCAATGTATTATTCATGGTATCTAGGATATAATTTAAAATTACTACATATATGTACAGAAAGATCAGGTCCTTATTCAAGAGAAAAGGCAATTAATGGAAACTGATGTTATGGTGGTAGACTCAACATTCAAAGTTTTGCTTGTGGGGGGTTCCACCCCAGTAATCCCAGCATCTTGGAGGCTGAGGCAGGAGGATCAAGAGTTCAGGCCAACCTAGGCTACATGGTGAGTCCAAGGCTAGTGTGGACTACAGAGCAGGACCCTGTCTCAAAAAAAAAAGAAGGGCCGGGGATATAGCTCAGTGCCACAAGCGCCTGCCTGGCAAGCGCAAGGTCCCGAGTTGGACTCCCGGTAACAAAAAAAAAAAAAAAAAAAAAGTGTGTATAGATTTGTATCTATATATATGTATATGTATAGTTTTAGGTTTTTTTAGGCCGAGTTTCTCTTCCTTCCCTTTTCTTTCCCTTTCCCTTTTCTTTTCTTCCTTCTCCCAGTACTGAGGACTGAAGGCCTTCTCACTGAGCTAGTTTCAGTGAATTGCCCAGCTTGGGCTCAAACTTGGGATCTTCCTGCCTTGGCCTTCCAGAGTGCTGGGATTACAGGTGTGTGCCACCATGTCCAGCCCTTCCCTTTCACAGTGAGAACAGGCCTGTCACTGAGTAGTTCTGTCAGCCTGTTTCCTGCCTGTAGAATTCTGAAAGGGTCCGACCGCCTTCACTCACTCTGCAATCCCTCTGTTCTGCTCTGTCCACGCTGGCAGCACTTCTGCCGGAGTGAAATTCTCGAGAACTCCCTGGGGTGCTAGGATTTGCACAGCAGACAAGTGGCTCATCTCCAGGTCTTTCCTAGATAATAGGGTATTATGGGCTTCAACTGCGGGGACTAAGGAGCCGTCACACACTTAAATCTCCAGACTCTTGTGACTTAATGCTATGACCTGAGCTTATGACCTGTGACTCATTGAAAAGGTCACCCTGTCCTTGGGAAGCAGGTCCTGTAACACCAGGGCAAGCATATCTGTCATGAAAACCCCTAGTCCCTCAAGAGGAAGGGACAGCCGTTCACTCAGTGACTACACTGCAGGGGGAACAACACATTTCAAGGAGGGTTGGAGACAGGATCCAAGTTAATAGTGATACCCAAAGGCCCAAAGTGTCTTCCCAGCTCCTGCCCTTGTTAGAGCAGCAGCTCACAGGTACTAACGATCTGACTGCAGTCCCAGCCAGGGCACCCTGGTCTGTGAACTCCTCTGTAACTGGCATTGACTGATACCCTTGGCAGCAGAGTGACTGACCCCACACCAGGACCCTGGCCCGTGGACTAACCACTGTCATGTTGGGGAGGGCCACATCCAAACTTGAAGCACACACCTAGCACTCTAGGGGCTCACAGGTGCCAGGTCCACACGGCATAGCAGATGACTGCGAAGGAGGCACAGGAGAGCACCATGAACAGATGACCCACGGGTTGCATTACAAACCACGCCACCCAGCAGCAACCTGGCGGAGTGCTGGGAGGGAGCCAGCTGAGGGGCACACGCCTGTGATCCCTGCACTGGGGGGCTTAGGGAAGAGGGTCAGGACCCTGTCTCCAGAGAGAGAAAAATAAAAAAGAATGCTGGAAAAGCTCACCCTTCTAAGTCCTGGCTTGTAGTTTCTTTTCCTGTATCAGTTGCTCTGTTTTTGTCACCCGTATGTGTTCAGTGTCTGTAATTTAAAACACTGGCAGAACTAGTTCCTATTTGTTATATTCCCTCCCTGCCTTTGCCCTATGAAATTGGTCATTGTTTATTTTGTTCCTATAAAGCTCCAGAATTTTTATAGTCGATATAATAAAAGAAAAACAAAACATAATCCTGACCCATTACTAAGTATGTCATCTATGTAAGAGCATTTGTGCTTGAGTCTTTATAAAACAACCTCAATGCTTGTATCAAGATACTAATAAATTGAAGATTTCCCCAATTGAATATGCAGCTTTCCCTGTTCTCTTCTGATGTCATTCACTGGTTTATTCAGCAAATATTTGAGCACCAGCTGGGTCAGGTACAATGCTGGGCACCAGAAATAAAATAGCCCTCCAAATAAGGGAGGCTGGGTTTGATCGGTGCACACTGTATGTATGTATGCACATATCACACTGAACTCAAATATGTATAGTATGTGCTAATAACTTTTTTTAAAGTCTAGGACTGGGGGTGTAGCTCAGTGATAGAGCACTTGCCTTAGCATGAGCATGAAACCCTGGGCTCATCCCCAGCACTGGGAAAAAAGTGGGAGGGATCCTAACACTCTTTTGGGCAGCAAACTTACTAAAATTGAACAATGCAAGAAGATCCACATCCTCTCTGCATTTCATAATGCCTCAAAGCTGAAGCATTTCAGGCAGATAGACAAGACAGATAATTTTGGTTGCTACTTGTATTTATTGCTATTGGGATAATGTTGCTTCCAGGCTTTCATGAAATATAGCTAGGAAAGGCTGGGCAGTGTAGCACATGCCTATAATCCCAGCACTCTGGGAAGCTGAGGCAGGAGGATTGCTGTGAGTTCAAGGCCAGCCTGGGCTACAAAGTGAGTTCAAAGCCAGTCTAAACTACACAGTGAAACCCTGTCTCAAAAGAAAAAGACAAAAAAAAAGCTAGGGAATATATATAGTCATATGTACACTCATATCTGTGTACACAGACTTTTACATCTATACACATATACATGGGTACATGGATGAATGAATGGATACCTTTTGTGTGCATATGGTACCAGGGATCAAACCCAAGGCCTTGCACATGCTAGGCAAATGCTCTACCACTGATCCACATGCCCAGGCTTTCTGTCCATGTTTTTATTGACATGTAATAATTGTCTTATTTGTGGGGTACCCTGATCATTTGGTGCATGTATACAGTTTGTAGTGATGAAACCTGGGTACTGAGCATTTTGCTGGAGCTGAATTGCCACCAAGGAGATGCCCTGAAGGAGAGGCGCCATCAGACTTCTCTCTAGTCTGTGTCCCCAGAGAAGGATACATGAGTTTTGATTGAGACAAAGAGTAGAAACCAGGGGCCGGTGAGATGGCTCAGCGGCTTAAGCGCCTGCCCGGCAAGCGCGAGGGCCCGAGTTCGACTCCCGGAACCCACATACGAAAAAGGGGCCGGTGATATCGCTCAGCGGCACCGGCGCCTCCTGGCGTGCAAGGTCCTGAGGTCGACCCCCGGTACCCACAAAAAAAAAAAAAAAAAAGAGTAGAAACCAGAGTGGCCCCACTTGCTGTCCTGTTTCCCCTGCCACAGCTGAGTGCTCCACAGGGTTGGATGTACTGGTCATCAAAGAGGACCAGCAGGAATCCTACTGACAGTGCCAGCTGCCCAAGAAGCAGCAGGAGAACCAAGGGATCTGCATCTTGGTGGCAGTTGGGCAAGAGACGGTGGAGCTTCTCTCGCACGGTGGGGACAGGAGAAACACGCATGGATTCCAGTGAATCATATGGGCCTCTCTGGCGTTCCCCCACCCCTTTGTACCAGGGCACAGAGGGGCAGCAGCCACAGCCAGAGGCACGTGACCATCAGTGGCACTCGCAGCCTTTGGAAGTGGTGTTCTGGTCACTCCACCAGCAGGGCAGCATCACCCGCCCAGTGATTGCTGGAGCAAGAGAAATTTAGGCTGGAGAGTGGACGAGTTATAATCTGCAATTCTGAAGGCAAATGGAGCGAGGGAAGCTAGTTCACCTCACCAGCCTCCTTCCTCTGAGCTTCCCTGAGAAAGAAAAGCCCACGGAAATGGCAGAATTGCTGCTCCCAAACCTGTGTGGAGAAGCAGGCAGGGGAAAGGTGCCCCACAGGCCTCCCTGAGGACCAGGAGCACAGTGCTGAGCTGTGAAATCGTCCTCCAGGTTGTGCACGGCTGTGCCAGCCATCTGCAGGATTACTGAGGCAGGTCGGTACCTGGGAAACCCAGGCTCTTCTGACAGCCAACTCTGGCTTCAAGATTCCCTGGCAGCTTTGAGGAAACCTCAGGCCAGGCATGGTGGTAAACACCTGTAATCCCAGCACTCAGGAGGCTGAGGCAAGAGGATTACTGTGAGTTCAAGCCCAGCCAGGGCTACATAGTGAGCTCAAAGTCTGAACTGCATAGTGAGACCCTGGCTCAAAAAAAAAAAAGAAAGAGGGCCGGTGAGATGGCTCAGCGGCGTAAGCGCCTGCCTTGCAAGCGCGAGGGCCTGAGTTCGACTCCCGGATCCCACATACGAAAAAGGGGCCGGTGATATCGCTCAGCGGCACGGGCGCCTGTTGGCACGCGAGGTCCTGAGGTCGACCCCCCGGTACCCACAAAAAAAAAAAAAAAGAAAGAAAGAAACTTCCATAGACTGCACAGCAGTCTAGAATGTCCCACCCCACCTCTGCTGCTCTCCTTACTTGGTGTCTTTCCATCTGTCTGGCGGGGCTCTGTCCTGCTGGCCTGCCCCACACGTCTCCCCGAGGGGCTCCGCACGTGCTTCATCCCACCCTGCCATCACATCTGCAAGGTTCTGGGGCAACAGGACCTGGCAGGGGTCAGCAAAGGAAACCTGCAGTTTCTAGGCTGTGCGACAGCTATTTACATGGAGAAAAGAGTCAGGAGGGTCTTTCCACTCTGTTGGAGGAATTGTAAAAATTCATAACATACTTAGAACTATGCAAACAGAAAAATGAAGCAAACAGTAATTGGAAGAAAAAACAAAATTGTCTAAACAAAAATATTAGAAACAAAACCCACTATTTGGCTCAGCCATGACATACGAGCACTGTCAAAGTCACATCGGAAAAAAAAAAAATCTAAAATATCCTTATTTAGAGCCAGGAATATAGCTCAGCAGCACAAGTGCCTGCCTGGCAAGCGCAAAGTCCTGAGTTCGATTCCTGATACCAAAAAAAAAGAAAATAATTTAAAAAATAAAGTTATACTGGGGGTGTGGGAGATATACCAAGGAGAGTGCTAAAATTCCATCCTTTATCACTGGAGTATCGGCATACAGAGCCCCAAATTTTTACATCAAGAAATATAATAACTAATATATATTTGCTTAATGGATATATTTGAGAAACAAACATAAAACAAAAAGTCTGAGGAAGTGAGAAGGATGAGGCAGAAGGCTGATGTTTTTGCTACAAACTTATAATACAGACTATTAAATCTTTCTTCTTTTTCTTGGTGGTGTCAGGGATCAAACAAAGGGCCTTGCTAGGCAAGTGCCCTAACACTGTGCTACACTCCCAGCCCTATTTAATCGTTGTGCATTTTTCTTTAAGAAAAAATAGGGCCGGTGAGACGGCTCAGCGGCTTAAGCGCCTGCCTTGCAAGCGCGAAGGCCCGAGTTCGACTCCCGGAACCCACATACGAAAAAGGGGCCGGTGATATCGCTCAGCGGCACGGGCGCCTGTTGGCGCGCAAGGTCCTGAGGTCGACCCCCCGGTACCCACAAAAAAAAAAAAAAAAAAAAAAAAATACAAAGTGAAAATATTACATATCAAAACCTCTAAAAATTATACTGATGAAATTTTAAGTCTACATAAATGGTTTGTTTTCTAGGAAAAGAACATGATTCACCCTACAGATGGTAAAACAAAACAAACAAAAAACAGAATAAACCAGTAGGTTAGAACAAGTTCAGAAAGCAATTATTTCTGCCCTCAAAGAAGTCTCAAGTGCCTGGGGTATAAAGCAACTGAAATTTTCTAGCATGCTGGGTCAGAGGATAAACTGATTGGTATAACCACTGTGGAGGAGTGAAAGCAGTCTCCGCTGAACCTATGCGTACCCTCTGACTGGCAGCTTCACCCCTGGGCATGTATTCAACAAAACAGTGCTGTGTTCACCAAAAGAAATGGACAGGAAGCCAGGCATGGTGGTGCACACGTGTAATCCCTCTACTCTGGGAGGCTGAAGCAGGAGGATCACAAGTTCATGCCCAGCTTAGGCAATTTAGCCACTTAAGAGACCCAGTCTCAAATAATTAAAAAGGGCTGTGGATGTAGCTCAGGGTGAAGGCCCTGGGTTTTAATCCCCAGTACTGAAGAAAAAATTCATATCTGCTTTATTTGTAGGCAAAAAACTGCAAACGACCTGAAAATCCATCAACAGTAGAATGGGTAAACGGGAATACAGTATTCATATAATGAATATACAGCCATGTGAGGAAAAGAATGAACCAGTGACCATAGTTGATAACATAGGTAAATCTCACAAACATAATGTCGAGTGAAAAAAAGTTACTCAAAAGAGTTCGTGGAAATTAGATAGTGGATACCATGGGGAGTCCTGGCTGAAAAGAGGCACGAAAGAACCTGTGGGGTGGTGCAAGCATTTTATACAGCAAGACCTGGACTTGCGAGGGAGTTCCGCTCTGGGAGAGTCATGCAGAACACCTGTGAAAGCTCACGGCGCAAATGTTCCTAAGTCAGGGATCCGTCCTCTGATCCGTGTGATTCTAGTTCAAGCACAATTGTGTGGGGAAATTCACAAACGCTGTATATTTAAAATGTGTGGACCTTAATGATTATAACTCAGTTTTTTAATGGAAAAGAAAGTTATCCAGCCCCCGCTAACATTTACTGAGAGTTCTAAGAAAGAACTAAGATCAGAGCCCAGGGCTCTGCCTCCCGTTTCTGTTGCAAGCAGGCCTGCAGCCCCGATGCTGACTCGATGAGCTCTGAGAAGCACGGCCTTCGCAGGTTCACAGTTACTGATTAGTGACATTAACCCATGGGCCTCGGGGGACAGGCGTGCACCCCCAGCTTGGCAGACGTCACCTCTGGTGGAAACATGAAGACGCGAAACCGATAGAGTCTGTGACCCGCTCCGGAGTCCTACGGTTTAGTGACCATGGCTGGCCACAGCAGGAAGGCAAGAGGTGACCATCTTCTTGTAAGAACTCTGGGCTCCGAGACCTGAGTTCTTTTTTGGGTCACAGCCCAAAAAAAGATGTCTGCGCACAACACTTGCAGCAGGCCTGCTCTTGCCCTCCCTGGACTTGGTCTCTGCACAGCTTTTCCTCCTGGCCCTGTGGTCTAATCTCTTGCTCGATGAGCCCTGGCTGTGTTGTCACTGAGCTCGGGGCACATGGGCCTTTCCGGTGAATGCAGAGGTGAGAGGCACTCCCCAGCTCTCCTCTGCTCTGGGCTGCTGGGCTCAAGTTTGGCCACAAATGCCTTCTCGCTCAAGAATTTTCTTAGGGTCCTCACCTGAGCTCTTTCCCGCACTATGCTTTCCTTCAATCTCAACAGCATTGGGGCTGAAGAAAGGAGCCAGCACCTCGGGCTAGTGCAACATCTCATGGGAAACCAGAAGTTAACCCATTTTTTAAAAAATAGTTTATGGCTGATATATTTTGTAGACTTTATTTCTATATGCTTATCTGGTTAGGTTGAAGAGCTTTCTTGTTCTTTCAGTAGATCATCTACTCAGAATAGCTATGACAAGGCAAGTAGTCCTCCTCTCTCTGCTACATGACACTGCTCTAGGTGACGAGCTGTCCCTTTACCACTGAATAAAAAGCAAGCCGAGCCCAGCGCCAAGGAGCACTACCAAGAACATCCCTGTGATAGGTAGATAGAATAGGTGTAGCTGTAGCCAGTATACTGGCACATACCTATAATCCCAGCACTTGGGAGGCTGAGGCAGGAGGATCACTGTGAGTTCAAGGCCAGCCTGAACTGCATAGAAAGACCCTGTCTCAAAAAAAAAAAAAAAAAAAAAAAAAATTCCGTTTGAGAACACAACCCACCCCTTAAAGGTTCCACCACCTCCGAATAGTGCCACCCAGGAGCCCAAGCCTTTAACACATGGGCCTTTGCAGAAATTCAAGACCCAAATACATAGCACCTGCTAATGTCTGGTATGGAGAAGACGGACCCAGCAGCTGGTGAGAGTGGAAAACTTTAGAGCAGAACTCTAAAATGATTGCAGAACTGGAGGTCTAACCACCCCAGTGAGTGTTTAAGATAGTTAAGAAGAATGAGTCATTCGAATGTACTGATGTGGATGAATGTAAAGTAGAAAAAGGAAGCCGCTTCAGGGTGTGTGCAGGGAGGGAGCGGTCACATACGTGAGATGTTTCTGGATGCACAGGGGCCCCGAGCCCCTGAGAAGGCAAGTGACTCTTAACCATGGAAAGTGTATTTCAGCATTTGCAGAGTATTCATAAAACTTCTAGGACAGTTTAAAGACTAAGCATTAAAATGTCAAACCATTTCTAAAAAGGAAAGCCATGCACCGTATGTTCCTTTTTGCAACTATTCAGCTGACAGCCGATTAGTATCCAGACTATGCACACAGGACAAATACAAATCAGTAAGGAAACGATAAACAACCCATAGAAGAAGCAGGCAAAGATCATGAATGGCAAATCATTGCAGAAAGCAGAATGGCCAATAAACACATGAAAAGATGTGTACTTTCTGAAGGAAGCAGATTGAAGAAAAATTGTAAAGTCTGATGGTACCAAGGAATGCAGGGAATGCAGACTCAAGAGACACTCAGATGTCTCCTGGTCCAACCTCAGAAAAGGGCAGTTTGGCAATATCTAGTAAAACTGAAGAAGCCAACCATGGTGGTGCATGCCTGTAATCCCAGCACTCTAGGAAGCTGAAGCAGGAAGGTTGCAAGTTCGAGCCTACCCTGGGCAACTTAGCAAGACACTGTCTCAAAAAATAAAAGACTGGGCATGTGGCTCAGTGGGCAGGTCTTGTGATCAATCACCAGTACTATAAATAACAATTATTAAACAAAATTGAAGAAACAAATTGTTAAAGGCCTGGCAAGCCCATTTCTACTTAAATGCTCAGAAGTTCCCATACATGGACAGAGACACATTCCAGAATGTTCTACACCATGGTTTATAACAGTGAAAACTACATAATTTATACAATGGGATGACATGTAGCAATCAAAAAAAAATGTCCTGAGCTATATGGATTTTAAAAAATCTCTGAAGCAGCATCTGGTTTTTTTTTTTTTTTTTTTTTTTTTTGTGGGTACCGGGGGTCAACCTCAGGACCTCATCCACCAGCAGACGCCCGTGCCGCTGAGCGATGTCACTGGCCCTTTTTTCATATGTGGGTTCCGGGAGTCGAACTCGGGCCCTCACGCTTGCCAGGCAGGCACTTACGCCGCTGAGCCATCTCACCGGCCCCAGCATCTGGTTTTTATAAAAAGTAACTTGGAAAAGAAAGAGAAATTTGAGGGCTGGACGTGGTGATGCACACCTGTAATTGCAGCACTCGGAAGGCTGAGGCAGGAGGATCACCAGGCAGGAGGATGAGTTTGAGGCCAGCCTGAGCTACATAGTGAGTGAGACCCTGCCTCAAAAAAAAAAAAAAAAGAAAAAGAAAGATAAATTTGAGTCATTTGTAGAAAACTGGATGGATCTTGAGACCATAATGTTAAATGAGATAAATCAGACTCAGAAGGTTAACTGTTGAATCGTTTCTCTTGAGGGCCGGTGATACAGCTCAGCGGCGCAGTACCTGCCTGGCAAGCGCAAGGTACTGAGTTCAATTCCCGGTACCCACAGGAAAAAAAAAAGAATGGTTTCTCTTATATGAGAAACCCAAAATATAAATAATTTAAAGAGCAAAATAAAAGATGACAGGAAACAGGGACATCAATTTTGTGGAAACAGAAGGGGATCTTGGATGGGGGAGTAAAATGATCCCCTTTTACTCAGACCCAGAGAGGATGTGAGCTAGGGTGCAGTACACGCACCAGTTCCTCAGGACGAACGCAATGAGTGTGTGTTACACATGCGTACCAGCAGTGTGATCACTCCGGCAGCACGCACACAAATGTGTGCCAGTAGTACTAATAAAGTCACTTGGGGTGCTGGAACAAATCTCAACAAATTCCAAACATTCTAAATAATGCAGAAAATGTTCTGAGACCACAGTGCAGTTAAGGTAAAAATCCAGAACGATGGGTATGGAATTTCCTTTCGGGAACTACAGTGCTGACGGCTGCGCACCCCAAAGACCACTGAGCTGTGCGCTTTGAAATGATTCAAATGGTAAATTCTATCATGATTTTGAAAAAATAATCAGTAACAAAAAATACCCAAGGAAATCCCATATTTATTTTTCTTCTTAAATTTTTTTTTATTTTTATCAGTACATGTGTGCAGTACCTACTGATTACATTCCCCATGGGGAGCTGGTGCATGTACAAGCACGTGTACCAACTTCCCACGGGGAATGTAAACATTACATACCACACACGTGCTAATAAGCTAAAATAAAAAGAAGAGACGGAGGGGAAGAATTAAGATGTGCCATATTTGGGCCAGTGAGATAGTTCAGCGGCATAAGCACCTGCCTGGCAAGTGTGAGGTCCTGAGTTCGACTCCTGGTACTCGCATACAAAGGAAAAAAGGGCCAGTGATATCACTAAGCAGCACAAGCGCCTGCTTGCAAGCGCAAGGTCCTGAGTTTGACCCCTGGTACCCACCAAAAAAAAAAAAAAAAAAAGATGTGCCATATTCATTTTTTTTGCTACATTCTTTTTTTAAAAAGTCCGAGTAACTGATAAGTCAAAAGAGAATCTACAATGAAACTTGGAAAGTGTAATACATCCCTTAGGAATGTATAACTTTAAATTCATTTATTAGTAAAAAGCCTGAAAGCAATCAAAAAACATCCATCCCATGAAGGTGGGAAAGAAAAGCAAATTAAAACCACCCGCACACAAAATAGAAGGAAACCACAGAATACAAACTACAGTTTTTTGTGGCACTGGGGACTGAAGGACAAGTGCTTGTTCTATGCTGGGCTTCACCCCCAGCCCTCAAATGTGCTGTGACAACAGAATACTGAATGGCAGCAAGGCCAGCGGTTCTTCAGAAAGACGAGCACAATCAGTAAGACGCACTGTATCAGTAACTGATAGGCTGCATGAGATTAAGAAAAAGATAAACTATAAATATTCTGGCAGGAATAAGAGTCACCACTACACCACCACTGCCAACAATATGTACCACGCATGTAATCAGAAAGAAACCATCAGATTAATGTAAATTGAGAGACAGGCTACAAAACCAACCCACCTGGACACTTCAAAAATGCCAATGTCGGGCTGGTGAGATGGCTCAGCGGCATAAGCGCCTGCCTGGCAAGTGCGAGGTCCTGAGTTCGACTCCCGGAACCCACATTAAAAAAAAAAAAAAAAGCCAATGTCACAAAAACCAAATCTCAGTCTAAGGTGCTATCCTACAATGAAGGAAACTAAAGTAAATGAAAACCAGGTGTGGCAGCGCACACCCATGATCCCAGCACTCGGGAGGCTGAGGCAGGAGGATCACAGCAAGTTCGAGGCTAACCTGGGCTACAGAGTGAATTACATAGAGAAACCCTGTCTCAAAAAGCCAACCAGGGAGGATTCACCATGGCTGAATAGAGGAGGAGCCTTGTTCAGAGCTACTCAGAGAAATTCAACTAAAACACAGGTAATTGGAAGAAAGGGGAGGGACATACACCCTGAAACTAAAATCAATCTGACTTAAGAGACTAATAGATCTGGGCCGGTGAGATGGCTCAGCGGCTTAAGCGCCTGCCTGGCAAGCGCGAGGGCCCGAGTTCGACTCCCGGAACCCACATACGAAAAAGGGGCCGGTGATATCGCTCAGCGGCACGGGCGCCTGTTGGCGCGCGAGGTCCTGAGGTCGACCCCCCGGTACCCACAAAAAAAAAAAAAAAAGAGAGACTAATAGATCAAGCATAACACAGATAAAGGACTTAATAAAAGGGCCAGCTGGCCCACCCAGCTGCCGGCGGGTCACCGGATCACGACAACTACCCGCTGTACTTGGAATCTTAAAAGAACAGAAAAAAAAATGGATATACTAAAATAATGTGTCTAACATCGAGCCATACACGACAGACTTGGGATATAAGGTCCCCTGCCTCTTCTGCCTTCCTCCAAACAGAAGACGCTAAAGTCCAGTAGCAAATTCTGCTGACACAAACTGCTCCCTCCCTGATGATGGGCCAGTTTTCCTTTCATTTTTTTTTTCTTTCCTTTTTTTTTTCCTTCTCTTTTCTTTTCATTTTCATTTTTCTTTTCTTCCCGTTCCTTCTGTGCACCAGAGCACAGAACTGGAACTGCCAGGAACAAGATTAAAGACTGCAGGGGTGCCCGTAAATGGGTCCGCTAGCCCCTTCCCCATGACCTGTGGTTAGAGAGGTGCGGGGAATTAAACAGCCCTGCATCTCGGGACTGTGCAGCCCCGGGATCCCCCCATGCCACCCAGGGAGCAGAAAGGCACCCCACAGCACCCCCATCTTCCCCAAGGAAGTTACAGGCTACAGCTGAGGCGGGTGATGGTGAAGCAACGAATGGGAAGTTAGCGCCCCAGCTCGTGAGAGGAGTGAGAATTGGGACTGAGCACGCTTGGGCTGCAACAGCAGGAGCAGAGGACCAGACCACGTCACAGCATCGCACCCCACCCTGCAACGAACGACCTGAGGGACACAGATTCGCCGGTGGAAGAGGAACACAGAAGGCTGCGCAAGGACCAGGGGGAGCCAAAGGTGCAGGGGACGGGGAACAGCCCCGTCTCTGTCTGAAAACAGCACAGCAACTGGGAGAGAGACGCTGCCAAGAGAAACAGGGTAAGGAGTGGGAGGCCGCTAAGGGACATACAGGAAGTACTGAGGACTCTGGCCCCAGGCCCCCACATCTGGAGGCCAAGATCAGCTTCAAATCCAGCACAAACTCTACTGAAGGCTTCGTAGTTTCAGACTCTCGGTGGACACCAGAAGAATTTTGTCTTTTTATTTAATTTTACTTTTCTTCTTCTGTTTGTTGGTTTGTGGTTTGTTTCCTGTTCCTTTTTTTTTTTTTTGTCATTACCTATATTTTTGTTCTAATCTATTCTTCTTTCCCCCTTTCCTCAATTTACCTCTCTAGACTTAATCATATTCTCATAGGAATGAATAGTCTGTCTAATTTTTCTGATCAATTTCAATAATCCCTTGCTTACTCCTTCATTCTTTCTCTTCTGCCCTCTTCTCTAGTTTGCCAAAGCTTGCGTGATCATCCTTCATCCTCCAGCCTGGCTTCTACTTTATTTCTTTTCAGTTATCTCTGTTCTATCCACCATCCTTCTTAAATTTCCCCACCACAGGGTAAAACCACTCTACCAAGGGGAAACACTTTGCATACAAACTCCTAATTTGTACTCGGTTCTGTTATATAACTGTAGATTTTGCTTCTATGGTTAAAGGTACAAAATTAATAGTTACCACAGTTGGTCAGTTTCTAAACTGTGCTTGATGCTATTCTCAGTGCTAATTTTACTACTTGAGCTAGTGTTATGGGTTCAAACTCATAATAGAAAGCCAGGCAGCCAATCTGGAAGTTTGATGAGCCTTTAATTAAGCTGACCAGCTGACCGATCTGTTCAATCCACACAGGGAGATCACAGATCAGTCCCGGGTCTGTTTAACACACAGAATTTAAAGGAAAAACCATATCCTGATTGGAACAGAAATCAACTATTCTCGGAACAGCGAATAATGGTTACGGTACATTGGCTTTTACGTAAGGAACTTGCAGAGGTACCTAGCTATTACAAAAGAATAGAACAGCAAGTTTTTTTGTCCACTTTTGGTATGCAGTTTAGATATACTTCCTCAATGGTATTTTTCTATTGTCTAGTAACTATGCAGCTAGTAACTATGTAGCTATGGGAGCCACCACACTAGGATGTTGTATCTGTTTTAGTCAGTTATTCTTTCTCCCCCCCGCCCCGGGAACCAGAAATCGAACTCAGGACCTCGCGCTTGCAAGTCAGGCGCTGTGCTGCTGAGCTATATCCCTAGCCCCTATTCTCGCTTCTGTAATAATACTGGGAAGCCCTGGGGTAATAACCTCACTACACCCCAGCACCAAAGGACTGGGGACTGAGCCAAACAGATACCAACATCTCACTCTTAATTAATTGGAAAGGTAGGATCTTGGGACAGACACAAATCAAGAACCTCCTGCACACAGAAGACATCCTGAAGAACAAACCTTGCCTACAGAGGCCTTGATACTAGTGATAAAGCTTCCTACTACAAAAACTTACAAGGGTCAACACAGAAAACAAAACAAAAACTTTTGAAATAGAAAATGACAAGACACAGAAGCAAAATGCAACCTCTGACCTCCAGCCCACCCAGAACAAGTCCAGGAGACAATGAGATAGAGGAAAATGGAAGACACACACCTGACATTTCAGAAATGATAGCAACCAAAGTAAAGAAACAAATCCATGAGGCTGCAGAGGAAATCAGAACAGAAATAATCTCTCAGGTAAAAAAAGAAATGTCAACATTTATAAAGGAATTGCCCAGCAAATCTAGAGCAGAGATAGATAAAAAAAATAGATGATTATGATAGGAAGAGGATGGAAAACGTGAATGATCAATATAGGAAAGAAATAGAATGCATGAAACGGGTTCAAACAGATATCCAGGAAATTAAAAATTCCATTGAAAGCTGGCAGAACCACTTGAATGAAACTGAAGACAGACTTTCAGACCTTAAAGACAGGATCTCAGCTAGCAATCGTGAAAAGAAAATAACAAAAGACCAGGAAATAACAATTCAACAGCTGCAAGATAACGCAAAGAAAAAAAATATGAGAATAATTGGTGTCAATGAAAAAGCAGGAGTCAACACAAATGACAAAAAAACTATTTGCAGAAGTAATAGCAGAAAATTTCCCAAGCATGGGAAAAGAATCTGACATACAGCTTTCTCTGCTCACACTCATCGTGGAGGCAGCAGGCAGGGCCTCAACATGCAGAACAACGCCGGCAAGTTCGTGGACTTGTACGTGCGGTGGAAATGCTCCGCCAGCAACTGCATTATTGGTGCCAAGGACCTCGAATCCATCCCGATGAACGTGGCTGAGGTTGACAAGATCACGGCAAGATTAACGGCCAGTTTAAAACCTATGCTATCTGTGGGGCCATTCGCAGGATGGGTGAATCAGATGATTCCATTCTACAACTGGCCAAGACTGATGGCATCATCTCAAAGAACTTCTGAGTGGAGAAAGTTGTGGATGTGGAACATCTGTCACAAATAAATAGAAAGCGGAAAAAAATAATCTGACATACAGATAAGTGAAGCATATAGAACTCCAATTCGCCATAACCAAAATAAATCTACACCCAGATATATAATAATCAAGATTCCAGAAACTTAGCATGAGAACAGAATATTAAAAGCTGTTAGAGAAAAGAAACAGATCATCTATAAAGAAAAGCTCATCAGAATCACAGCAGGCAAGTCAACAAGAGCTAGGAGTGAAGGATTTCAAGTCTTGAAAGAAAACAACTTCCAACCCAGATTGATGTACCCTGCAAAATTATCTTTCAAAATTAATGGAGAAATAAGATACTTCCACAACAAAGAATAACTGAAGAAATTCAAGACCACCAAACCAGCACTACAAAGGGTACTGAGAGATATTCTAGACAGAGATAAAAATGACCACAATTCTAAGAACAACAACGGAAACAAACCACCAAGCAGGGTAAGCAATTAAACAGAGGGGAAAAGTAGGGAACCAACAGCAGGAAAATATCATGACAAAGACAAGCCCATACATATCAGTTATAACCATCAATGTAAATGGCCTCGATTCACCAGTCAAAAGAACCAGACTGTCAGAATGGATCAATAAACAAGATCGAACAATATGCTATATACAAGAAACACATTTAACGCAAAAAGAAATTCACAGACTAAAAGTTGAAGGATGGAAAACAATACTTCGTGCAGCAGGAACCCAGAAAAAAGCAGGGGTAGCTATTCTGTTTGCAGTAATGTGAACTTCAAACCAAGAATGATCAAAAGAGATAAAGAAGGTCACTACGTACTTGTTAGGGGAAAACTTCAAGAAGAGGAGATAACAATCATAAATATGCATGTACCAAATATGGGAGCACCCAACTATATAAGACAAATATTAATAGACATGAAAAATCAAATGAGCAATAACACAATTGTAATGGGGGACCTTAATACCCCACTGTCACAAATAGATAAACTCCAGATAAAAAAAATCAGCAAAGAAATATCAGAACAGAACCAAACCTGTGAACGAATGGACTTAGTAGATGTTTACAGAGTGTTCCGCCCAATGTCAGAATACATTCTTCTCAGCCACAAATGGGACGTTCTCTAAAATAGACCATGTACTAGCACATAGAACATGCTTAAGGAAATGTAAAAGAACTGAAATTATCCCATGCACATTATCTGACCACAGCACAATGAAACTGGAAATTAATGGTGAAAGAAACCACAAAAACTCCATAAACACATGGAAATTAAATAACACCCTCCTGAACAACCAATGGGTCACAGATGAAATTAAAGAAGAAATTAAGCAATATCTACAATTAAACAAAAATGCAGATACAACATACCAGAACCTGTGGGACACAATGAAAGCAGTCTGAAGAAGGAAATTTATAGTGGTGAATTCTCGTATCAGGAAAACAGAACAAGCACAAATAAACAATCTAATGTTGTACCTCAAGCTTCTAGAAAAAGAAGAACAAGTCAAGCCCAAAGCCCATAGAAGGAAGGAAATTATAAAGATCAAAGCTGAAATTAACACAATTGAGACTAAGAAAACAATACAAAGAATAAATCCAAGAGTTGGTTCTTTTTTTTTTTTTTTGTGGGTACCGGGAGTCGAACTCAGGACCTCACACTTGCCAGCAAGCACTTGTGCCACTGAGCGATATCACTGGCCCTTTTTTTCCTTTATGTGGGTACTAGGAGTCAAACTCAGGACCTCGCGCTTGCCAGGCAGGCGCTTATGCCGCTGAGTTATCTCACTGGCCCTGGTTCTTTGAAAGGATAAATAAAATTGATAAACCCCTAGCCAATCTCATCAAAAAAAAAAAAAAAAAAAGAAAGAAAAGACTCAAGTTCAAGCAATGAGGAATGAAAAGGGTGAAATCACTATAGATCCTGTGGAAATTCAGAAGATCATCAATACCTACTTCGAAAATCTATACTCTCATAGACACAGAAGAAATGGACAGGCCGGTGAGATGGCTCAGCGGCATACGCACCTGTCTGGCAAGCGCGAGGGCCCGAGTTCGACTCCCGGATCCCACATACGAAAAAGGGGCCGGTGATATCGCTCAGAGGCACGGGTGGCTGTTGGCGCGCGAGGTCCTGAGGTCGACTCCCCGGTACCCACAAAAAAAAAAAAAAGAAGAAGAAATGGACAGATTCCCAGCTACGTGTGAATTAGCAAAGCCGAATCAAGAAGATATAAAAATTCTGAATAACCCAATATCAGTCAATGAAATTGAAAATGTAATTAAAAACTTACCAACAAAGAACAGCCCAGGTCCTGATGGATTCACTGCTGAATTCTGTATGAAATTTAGAGAAGAAAATCAGAATAGATGGTTTTTATCTCAATCTGATAAAAGCCATCTATGACAAACCAACAGCCAACATCATACTAAATGGACAAAAACTGAAAGCTTTCTCTCTAAAATCAGGAACAAGACAAGGATGCCCACTATCACCACTACTATTCAATATAGTTCTGGAAACGCTAGCCAGATCAATTAGAAAAGAGAAATAAAAGGAATAAGGATAGGAAAGGAAGAAGTTAAATTATCATTATTCGCAGATGACATAATACTCTACATAGAAGAACCCCAAAACTCTACCAAAAGACTACTAGATTTAATAACCAAATTCAGTAATGTAGCTGGATACAAAGTCAACACTCAAAAATCAATAGCAGGGGCCAGTGAGATGGCTCAGCGGCGTAAGCACCTGCCTGGCAAGCGCGAGGGCCCGAGTTCGACTCCCGGAACCCACATATGAAAAAAGGGGCCGGTGATATCGCTCAGCAGCATGGGCGCCTGCTGGTGCGCAAGGTCCTGAGGTCGACCCCCGGTACCCACCAAAAAAAAAAAAAAAAAAGATTGGCTTTTTTTTTTTTTTTATGGAGAAAAGGTAAAACAAAATTTCATAACAAAGTAATAGAATAACAATAGTTAAAATATTACATGTTATCTTTAAAGTAGTTGCTCAGGGTATAAGATATGGGCATAAAAATATCTCCCAACTGATATTAGCACAAACCTTTTTAATGAACTAAGAGACACTAATAGTATAACTGACTTGCATTTTTTCCCTTTCCCTGCTGTCCTTTCCCCTTTCACCCATCCTAGTTCCTTTTTCCTTTTGAACAATTTCTTCCTATTGTACATTTTAGAACTTACTTACTCTTTCAGTTTCTCACACCAGGGAGACAATATGATGTTTACACATGTGAGTCTGATTTATTTCACTTATGAGTATGGTCTCAAATTGCATCCATTTACCTATAAAAGTCTCAAATTTATCCTTCTTTGGCTGAGTAGTACTCCATTGTATAAAAATACATCTTTTTTATCCATTCCTCAGTTGATGGGCATTTGAGTTGTTTCCAAGATTTAGCTATTACAAATTGTGCTGCTATAAACATGGGTGCACATATATCGCTGTGGTACGATGTTTTTAATTCTTCTGGGAAGATACCCAGAAGGGGAATAGCTGGGTAGAATGGGACCTCTAATCCCAGTTTTTGAGGAATCTCCACACTGATCTCCACAGTGATTGTACCAGTCTACATCCCCACCAACAGTGGAGAAGGGTTCCTTTTTCCCCACAGCCCCTCCAGCATTTGTTATTGGTTGATTTCTTGATAATAGCCATTCTTTCTGGGGTGAGATGGAATCTCAGTGTTGTTTTAATTTGCATCTCTCGAATGACCAGTGATGTTGAACATTTTTTCATGTATTTTTTTGCCATTAGTATTTCTTCATCTGAGAAGTGTGTATTCATCTTAGATGCCCTTTTTTTTTTTTGTACCAGGAATCGAACTCGGGACCTTGCACTTGCCAGGCAGATGCCCATTTTTTTATTGGGTCTTTGAATTTGGGGGGGGGGGTGTCTGGTGTTTTTCAATTCTTTGTATGTTGTAGATAGAAGTTCTTTGTCCAAGGAATAATTGGCTAAAATTTTTCCCCCTCTGTGGGTTGTCTTTTTCACTTCGTTTTCTTTTGCTGTGCAAACGCTTTTTAATAAGATGAGATCCCAGTTGTTGATTCTTTGAAGTGTTTCCTGTGCAACCTGGGTTTTGTTCATGAACTCTCTACCTAGACTATGTCTTCAAGATTTCTACCTACTTTCTCTTGCAGTAGATTTAGTGTTTCTGTTTTAATAAGTAGATCTTTGATCCATTTTGACTTTAGTGCATGGCGATAGCCATGGGTCTAGTTTTAGTCTTCGGCATGCAGAGAGGCAGTTTTCCCGCACCATTTATTAAAGAGACTATTTTTCTTCCACTGAACATGTTTGGCTCCTTGGTCATAGATAAGTGGCTGAGTGTGTTTATAGTTGTGTCCGCATCTTCTAATCTGTTCCACTGACCCGCAGATCTGTTCTTTGCCAGTACCATGCTGACTTTATCACAGTAGCTTTGTAGTATAATTTCAAGTCAGGGATTGTGATGCCTCCTGCCTTGCCTTGTTTGCCCAGGATTGCCTTTGCTGTTCTAGTTCTCTTCTGATTCCAGATGAATTTTAGAAATGTCTTCTCTAGATCTGTGAGGTATGCTAGTGGTATTTTGATCGGGATTGCATTAAATCTGTATACCAGTTTTGGCAGTAGGGCCATTTTCATTATGTTTGTTCTTCCTACCCATGAGCAAGGGATATCTTTCCATTTTCTGATGTCCTCTTCAATCTCCTTTTTCAGAGTACTGTAATTTTCAATGTATAGATCCTTTACTTCCTTTGTTAGATTGACTCCTAAGTATTTCATTTTTCTGGATGCTATTGTGAAGGTTGTTGTTTCCCTGATTTCTCCCTCACTGAGTTTGTTGTTTGTGTAAAGGAAGGCTATTGACTTTTTTTGTGTGTGTGGGTACTGGGGGTCGACCTCAGGACCTCGCGCACCAGCAGGCGCCCGTGTCACTGAGCGATATCACCGGCCCCTTTTTTGTATGTGGGTTCCAGGAGTCGAACTCGGGCCCTTGCGCTTGCCAGGCAGGTGCTTATGCTGCTGAGCCATCTCACCGGCCCAAAAAAGCCAATCAAACAACCAACCAAATAAAACAAACACAATGCCTGGTCTGGGACCTTGAAAAAAAAATCAAAAAACAAAAAACTGCTATTAAAGACAAGGAGACACTGGCAAAATCTGAACAGAGTCTGCAAATTGGACACCTGACCTAGCAACTACCCTGCGGGTAACATGGGCAGATGTCCTTGTTCTTAGGAAACACACACTGAAGAAATTAGGTGCAAAGGGCTGTGATATTTACATCCCACTCTCCAACAGTTCAGTTCAAATGGGCCTGGGGTAGAGTCCAGAATTTAGCTCTAAGGAAGAAGCCTCAGCAAACAGTTCAGCTGGAGCCTGTGACCTCCCCGACACGTGCACGCACAGGCAGATCTCCCACTCAGGACAGCTCCTAAAGCCCCGGTAGGCCGGTGACCATGGCTCAGAGCCTCAGCTACTTCACTGAGAGATGGACGGCAATGTGGCCTCTAGGCCCTGCCCTCTGCCGAGGCTAAGCAAGGCCCAGGCAGTGCTGAGAGGTGACACCCAGCTGGGCTCCTGGGACAGCGGACCTGCCGCAGCCGGCCCCTGCCCTGCTGGCCACCATGGCCCAGCAACACCAGGCACTTCTCGGTGGACAGAGTGGACACAGCTGAGGGCCCATGGGCCTGAGCACCAAGCCAGGTGGAGCCAGAGTCCTGCGCAAGGCCCTCTCGGGGCAAGGTCACAGGTGCCATTTGGATGCCCCCTGCTCCTCTCTGGCCCCACACCTCTTCCCGTCCCCTGGCACCGGGAGGAATGGGTCAACAGCCTCCCCAGCCTCCCAAAGCGACCTGGCCCTCTGCCCCCACAGAAGCCAATGACGCCCGGCTGGGGAGGTCACAGAGCCCTCTGAGCACCCTCTCCCCACTGTTCCAGGGCTCACAGGAATCCCACGTGGGCTTGTGACTCAGAGTGGCAGATTGTCATGTGTCTTCAAGGGGCGTGGGACAACCTTACCTTTGGCTGGCACCTGGGTTGGGACCAGGGTGGGGACGGGCAGATCCAGGAGACCCCGAGGGGGTGTGAGCTAGGACCAAGACCCTCCACGCGCTACCAAGCCAGGACACCTCCGCAAGGTGCCGGGCCACCGCCTGGCCACAAGAGCAAGGAGGGGAGCAGTTGCCAGAGCCTCCAGGGCACCTCCTTAGCAAGGAAAGATGCCCCCCGCTAGCCTGCACGTCCCACCCAAGGAAGCCCACAGCTGGAAGCAATCAGGACCTAAATGGACACGAGGAAGCTCAGCCGCTGGCTCCTGGGTCCAGGGCCAAAGGCAGGAGCCCGAGGCTGCAGCCTGACGGGCGGCGTGGGCACCTGGCACCGCAATCCTCACACGGTGGTGGCTCCAGGTTGCCCCACATCCCCCAGACATTGGCTCCGCAGGCTCACTGGTCTGTTTTCCCTCCAGAGACCGATGCCATGCCACTGCTGCAGCTTCCTTCATGCTTTTCTGGGGGCTTCCCCGCCTCCTCTGAACTCTGCTGCAGTTCTCTCCCAGCTGCTTTGCTTGTGGCCTCAGCCCAAACCAGCCCCACCTGGGCTCAGGGCCCTGGGCAAGTCCCCCTCCCACCGCTGCTCAGGGCCAGTGCCCTGGACCATTCAAACACTAAACTGGGGTGGTGCTGCACGCCTGTCCTCCCAGCGTTCTAGGAGGCTGATGCAGGAGGACTGAAAGTTGAAGCCCAGCCTGAGCAACTTACCAAGGCCCTGCCTCAAAATAAAAATTGAAAAAGGGTTGAGGATGTAGCTCAGTATGAAGGGCTTGGATTCAGCCCCTGGGCTTTTTAAAAAAATCGCCTTTCAAGTCCCCACTCCTTCCCTGGATCTCAGGGCCCTCCACAGCCTGGCTCCTTCCCATGCGCATCCCAGTCCCCACCACTCCCATCTGCCCTTGGGAGGCCTGGCCTGGCCTCCCTGCCGGTCACTCTCCATATACCACTGAGGCTGGCAGGATGCAGTTCCTCGCCTCCTAAGCTGCCTTCTCGGACAGCCCCTCCCTCCCCTGCCCCAGCCTTGCAGCCAGGGTGCCTAACCTCCTCCAACACACGGTGTGCCAGCAGGGCGTTCAGAGAAAAGATCCAGCAAGGGTCGGGACAGGTACACTTTATTGCATATCCCACCCGTGACCGGCAGACCACACACCGCACCCATTTGTCCTTCGCAGAGCGGCCCCACAACCCAGGAGCACATGCTTCCGGAGCCTGGGACCCCGAATCCCACTGAGGCCTGGTCATTAAGGGCCCCACCCGCTCACCCTAAGTCTTGACCTCGGCAAAGGGCCAGGCCCTCTGTGGCCAGGGCAGGAAGGCACTCCTGCTACCCACAGCCACTCCTGTGAGAGTGAGGCCCTGCTGGCTGGTGTGCAAAGAGGTAGCAGAGCCCAGCATCCACACTGAAGATGGACGTATGTCCTCTGCCACAGGTCACAGGGGCTCACCCTCCTCTCCCGGAGACTCCCTACTGCGCAGTTTAATCTAGGTGGCCAGGGCCAGAGGGCAGGAGAGCCCCTCCAGCCAGTGTGCAGGGCAGGCACCAGGCTGGGCCTGGCTTGAAGGGGCCACAGGGACGGTCCGTGCCCAAGGGTTTGGCAGATGCCAGGGTTAAGGCCACATGGCTCCGCTCCTTTCCTACAGTCCAAAGCTGGCAGGGGCACTGGTCCCCTCAGAGGGGCTCAGCTCTGGTAGCTCCGGAGCACGTGCCCAGCAATCACCAGCCTCTGGATCTCACTGGTGCCCTCGTAGATCTCGGTGATGCGGGCATCACGGTAGTGCCGCTCAGCTGGCATCTCTGTCACATAACCCATGCCGCCCAGGATCTGAATAGTCTAAAATGGAAAGCAGAGGCTCAGGAGGCAGTAGACCCCCACACACATAAGGAAAGACTGGGCAGAGTCAGCCACACAAAGGCCCAGCCGAGGCAGGGGCCACATCCGGGCAGGGCGGATGCTCACCTGGTGGCTGATGGCAGTCGCGGCCTCTGATGCAGCGAGCTTGGCCATGGCCGACTCCTAACAAGCAGGGATGGCAGTCAGCAACTTCACTTCGGGGGAGCCCCAGCTCCTGCCCCCTCAGTAGGGGTGGGCCTATGGGGGCCTCGCCCTGGCAAGGTAGATACACAAGCCCACCTCTGCCCACCCAGACCCCTCCCTTGAAGGGTCCCTTCCCACCCCCAGCTCTGGGGGGCCCCTTCCTCTCAGGCACCTTCGTGAAAGGCTTCTTATTGTCCTTCAGCATGGCAGCACGCCAGGTCAGCAGCCGGGCACTCTCCAGGGCCAGGGCCATGTCCGCCAGCTTGAACTGCAACAGCCCGGCCCCACCATCAGCAGGTGCCCTCCGTGCCCCAGGACAGATTGGAGAGGGAGGGCCTGGGCAGGGCAAAGGCCAAACTTCCTCCCCAGCATCTAGGCCCAGGCTTAGGCTCCTGACATCGGCCTACCTGGATGCCTTGAAGCTTTGTGAGAGGTGCCCCAAAGGCCTTGCGGTTCTCAGCATAGTTCACGGCACAATCCAGGGCAGCCTGGGCAATGCCCAGGGCCTGGGAGGCGATGCCGATGCGGCCCATGTCCAGGGTTTGCTGTGGGGACCGCTCGGTCAGTGGCTGCAGGCTGGGGCACAGGGCCTGGCCCCAGGGCGCTGCCTCCTGCCGGGCTCACCATAGCTATCTTGAAGCCCATCCCTGGCTCCCCCAGCAGGTTCTCTTTGGGGATGCGACATTCTTCAAAGATGAGGTTGGCTGTGGATGAGGCCCGGATGCCCAGTTTGTCCTCCTTCTTCCCCAGTGTGAGCCCAGGTGTTGGCATGGGAACCAGGAAGGCACTGATGCCCTGAAAGCACCAAGATGCCGAGTGACTTTCTCAGCGGCTTCCCCACCCTGACACCAACAGTCCAGACACAAGCTCCAGGACCCTCCCTGGGCTCTCTTGGCCAGGCCAGGACACCCCCTGCTGGCTTCAGGGATGGTGCCAAAAGAAGGGGAGGGGCAGGCCCAAGTCACCCCCAGGGCAGGAACAGCTCTGCAGGGAGGATCCCACCTACAAACAGATGGTCAGCCTGGCCTCCCGCGCCCCACCTTGTTCTTCAGGGATCTGTCCATGCTGGCAAAGACCACAGTGGCTGCGGCCTCCCAGGCATTGGTGATCCAGGCTTTGGTGCCATTCAGGATCCACGAGTCCCCTTCCTCCCGGGCCGTAGTGGATGCAGCTCCGGCGTCGCTGCCGTTCCCTGCCCCACACACAGACTCAGGACCCAGCACTGGGAACCCAGCCCCGCCCTGCAACTGGGCTCCCAAGCCAGGATCTGACTGCAGCAGCCCCAAAGCTTCCAGACTGGTCCAAGAGGGCACGGGGTCCTGTGCAGGAGCCTAAAGGACCCCAGGGCCAAACCTCTCCCTACCCGCCCGTACCCCAGGCAGGGCCACAGCGACCTCCATGGAAGATCCAGGCAGCCACAGCTTGGCCCAGAGGCCCACACCAGAGTCCCTTCCTCCTGCTCAGGGGCTGACCAGCAACAGCCCCCCAGTCCTGGTAGCCCTGCCTCAACCCCAGGGTCCCCAGATCCCATCTGGGCCTGTCACCCCGACTCTGAGGGAGAGACACCCCAGGACCATGGTACCTGGTTCACTGAGGGCAAAGCAGCCAATTTTGTCGCCACTGGTGAAAGGGGTGACCCACTGCCTCTTCTGTTCCGGGGAGCCAAACTTCAGGATGGGGCCCAGGTAGAGAGACTGGGGGGACAGTGGGCGGTGGCTGAAGGCCACCCCAAGGCCTGCTCTCCCCTGAGGCCCACCCACAGGACTGAGTCCAGAGACGACTCCAGGGCGTGTCCCGGGGACCCAGGAAGCTCACATTGTTGACGCTCATGATGACACCGGTGGAGGCGCAGCCCCGGCTGATCTCCTCCACGGCAATGGAGTAGGCCAGGTAGTCGAGGCCAGCCCCGCTGAGCTCCTCCGGCACGTCCATGGCCAGCAGCCCGAGCTCGCCCATCCTCTTCACCTGGTGAGGGAAGGCAGTCACAGCCAGGGCACTGCTGGGCTGGTGCCCATCCTCCCTGGCCCTGGCCCCAGCCCCTCCAGCCCTAAGCCAGCGCCTGCAGACACTCAGGCCGTGTGCCCGCCCTGCATCCTAAGCCCCAGTCCAAATGCTAAAGACCTAGCCCAGCTGTTCAAACCATGCTGTCCCTATACCCCCTCCCCCAAGTTTGTTCACCTCTGTCCACAGCCACACCAGTGAACAGGCAGAAGGCACAGGAAGCCTTCAGGGGACTTAGAGGTAAGGAACAGGATAGTACGGTGCCACATTGGTCTTCCTTCAGTCCCTTAAGCACACACACATTTCCCCCCCCACCACAGAGCCTTTGCACACGCTGTTTCCTACGTCAGTAAGGTGCTCGGTGGACTAGTGATTTTTTCCTCCTTTCCTTCTGATCTCAATACAAGCACCATCTCTTTGGGCTGCCACCTCTGGGCTCACTTAAGTCAAATCCTTAAATCACACACTCTTCTGATACCTTTGCAGCACTTATGCAGCTGGAATTTCTTATCGACTAAGATGCTCGTTTTGACTAAGCTCTTTCTGTGTGACCATGAGGACAGAAACTTTGTGTTTTTCCTCACTGTTACAGGCCTGATGCCAGTGAAAGTGAATGGATAAGAGCTTGAGAAGGGTGTGTGTGTGTTACTGGGAATGGGACCCAGGCCCTCGAGCAGATAGGCAGGTGCTCTCCCACTGAGCTATGACCCCAGTGTTCTGTTTTGTTTCATTTTGTTTCATTTTGAGACAGAGGCTCACTAAGCTGCCCAGGCTGGCCTTGAACTCGTGACCCTTTCTCAGCTTCCCAAGTAGCTGGGATTACAGGTACGCGTAACCATGTCCGACTGAGTTTGGGATGTCTGACTTGGAGACAGTAATAGTAATAGTTAATATCGAGTTCCTCCTATGTGCCAGACTCTCCACAAAGCGCTTCTGGTTTTATTTTGCAGTAGCAGAAATCGAATCCTGGGCCTCGATCATGCTCGGCCAGTGTGTACAGTACCTCGTGCTCTGTGTAGCATCTCATTTGAGTCTCTGGAAAGTTCTATGAGAAGAATGTTATATGTTAACTGTTAACTTCATGGTACAGCTGGGGAGACTGGGGCTCAGAGGAGTTAAGCAATCTGCCCAAGGCTGCAGAGCATACAAAGTGGGACAAAAACCTGGCAGCAAACACAATCTTAGCCAGCTCCGCCCATGCTGACCTATAACAAATCCTTTAACCTTGTCAGCCCACTTTCCACCTGAGAAATACGTACCATAGCAGAACCTACCTAAGGTCAAGGAAGAGGCAACTGAAACCAACTGTCTGTGGGGAACAGAGACACGGGAAGGGACAGAGGGGGTACTGCTTTTATTAGCCCCCTGCCCCTTTCTGTGGCACTGGGGATTGAACCCGAGGGCCTTCTCACCAAGCTACACCCCAGCCCTTTTTTGTTTTGAGACAGGATCTCCGTAAGTCATTAAATTGTCTGGGCTGGGCTCAAACTTGTGATCCTCCTGCCTCAGCCTCCCCGAGTGCTCAGGTAACAGGCAGGCGCCACCACATTCGGCTTATTAACCCTTGTCTATACAGTCGTCCTTCAGAACCAGAGGGGGACTGCTTCTGGGATACCCACATACACCAAAGCCCCCAGGGGCTCATGTCCCTTTATATAAAATGGTGTAGTCTTTGCACAGAACCTACACATATCATCCCATGCACTTTATTTTATTCATTTCTTCATTTGCTTGTGTATTTCTTTTTTTTTTTTTTTTTGTGGGTACCGGGGGGTCGACCTCAGGACGTCGCGCGCCAGGAGGCGCCCGTGCCGCTGAGCGATATCACCGGCCCCTTTTTCGTATGTGGGTTCCGGGAGTTGAACTCGGGCCCTTGCGCTTGCCAGGCAGGCGCTTAAGCCGCTGAGCCATCTCACCGGCCCTGCTTGTGTATTTCTATGGTGCTAGAGACAGAGCCCAGGCCCTGTGCACCCTGGGCACTCGCTGTGCCACTGAGATCCTCCAGCCACATCCTCCCGAGGTTGTGAAGTCCTAGCCATGTGACTTATAATACCCAATACCCAATAATGACAAGAAAAATGGTGCACACGTTCAGATGCAATTACTTCCCTGAATGTGTTCAATCCTTGGATGGTTGGATCCGGATGTGGAACCCGCAGGCACTGAGGGCTGCCTGTAAGGACAGTGCTGTGACCACGTCCCCACACCACTCTGACGTGAGGGAACGGAACTTTCTCTATAGTTAGAGTTACTTCTGGATTATAAATGTTTCACCACCCTCTCCCATAAATAATACGTAACCTCCCGCACCGCTGTGACCACAAACAAGACAAGATATAGAAACCCCTGCATCTGGCTCAGGCCGAGTGATTACGGTCACCAACCAGCAAGTCCTGACAGCGATGTGAGCTGCTGCGCTTCCGTAACAATCTGTGTCCCTGTGGGAAGCTACTACGGGAGACACCCGGCATGGGGCGGGCCTGCGACATTCACCTGCTGGCACCCGTGCTGCCAGCAGCCCCCGCACCCCACCACGCCGCCACACCCTGCAGCCCCTAGGGGCACACACAGGGGAGCAAGACAGAGTGGCAGCCCCCGAAGATATCCATGTCCTCACACTGGGTCCTTTGCTCTAGGGATGCGAGAAATGAACAGCCTCATGAAAGGCACCTCCTCCCGCCTCCTCCCAGTGAGGGGCTGGGGACACAGCTCAGTGAGGGCTGCATGCGCCAGGCCCTGGGCTCCATCCTCAGTCCCGCAAAAATACATACATAAATAAATAAAAATAGGGCCAGGGATATAGCTCAGCAGTACAGCGCCTGCCTGGCAAGTGCAAGGTCCTGAGTTCAATTCCCGGTTCCAAAAAAATCAATGCTTTAAGTCATTTCTAAAACTCACATTTCTAAAACATTAAATTTATTCTCAGTATGCCTATGTTCACTACAGTCAAAACTAACTCTCTTTAAAAAAGAAAATCTTCTGGGCCGGGAATGTAGCTCAGCGGCATAGCGCCTGCCTGGCAAGTGTGAGGCCCTGAGTTCAATTCCCGGTACCAAAATAAATAAATAAAATAAAATAAAATAAGATTTCCTGCTGGGCATGGTGGTACACACCTGTAATGCCAGCACTTGGGAGGCTGAGTCAGGATGATCACCTTGAGTTTGAGGCCAGCCTGGGCTACATGGTGAGTTCAAGGCCAGTCTGAACTGCACAGCAAGACTCTGTCTCAAAAAAAAATTTTTTTAAATTTTTAAAAATTCCTATCTTGAAGATTTGCTTTTTTTGGTTGTTTTGATGGTGCTAGGGATCAAACCCAGCCCCTCACACGTGTTAGGCAAGTGCTCTACCACTGAGCTGCACCCTGAGTTCTATTTTTTTATTTTGAGATAGAGTTCCTTGGAGTTGCCTAGGCAGATCTCAAACTTGTGATCTTCCTGCCTCAGCCTCCTGAATTTCTGGGATTACAGGCATGCACCACCATGCCTGGCAAGATGTGCCACTTATCCAAGGGAAAACCTAGCATTTGAGAGGCCATGGGTTCAATCTCCAGGACCACACACACACACAAAAAAAAAAAGATAAAAAGGAAAGAGAAACACACTGACAGCAGGCCTGTTAGCACCTCTTTAGGTCCAACTGTGCATATGGGCCACATGCTGGGATGCTGAGGGCCTCGGACCCATGCTCACCTACCTACTGGGTGCACAATCTAGCTCAACAAGAAACACTCCCTAGGCGTGTGCTGACTGCCTGGCACCTACTGGGCACAAGGTGTCACGCTTGACATCAGAGAAGAGTAAGAACAAGATCCAACCCACGTGTTCAAGAAGCCGAGTGTCTGAAATAATTGTGAAACGAGACACACCCCACAGTAGGAGCATTAAGGTTGTCGACAATTAACTGAGTATTTTGGAAGAGCTGGTAGAGAAGATCTGGAATATTCCCAACACAAAGAACTGATTATCCCAGTGACCTTCCCCCAACAGAGCTCTGGATTAATACACTGGTGAGGTCTGAAAGCACACGATAATATTAAGTTCAGAGTAACGAAGCAGCTGGCAACCTTTGAGGGACATTTTATATGCAAACCACAAAAATAGTTAAATGCATAAAGTGAGGTTTATTCATATAATGAAATATTATTTAGATTTAAAATGAAGGAAATCCTTTCATTTGTGACCATGCAGACTGACCAGGCGATCAGTCAGTGAACTATATCAGATCTGGACAGCTTGACTGTACTTGCAGTTATCATCTGAAGCTGTAGGCCTGAGAGAGGCAGAGTGGCCTGGGATGGCTGCTGTGGCCATGAAGGGGAATTGAGAGATGTTCATGAAAAGGCACAGTGTTGCTTTTGTACAGTACAAGAAAGATTTGCAGAACTTGTGATGGCTACAGTGTCCCTTATACAGTTTTAATTTGCTACAAGAGTTGTTTTTATTTTTTCCCCACATATCTAAAAGACAAATGTGTTAAGTGATAAATACGCTAACTAGAAAAATTGTGGTAATTAGTTTACAATATAAGCATATATCAAAACTTTACATTGTACACATCATATATATAATTTACTACCATTATGCTAAATAAAATGAAAATTTATTAAGGAAAAAAAAAGAACTGATTAGGGCCGGTGAGATAGCTCAGTGTCATAAGCGCCTGCCTGGCAAGCGCGAGGTCCTGAGTTCAACTCCCGGAACCCATGTACGAAAAAAGGGCCAGTGATATCACTCAGCGGCTGCTGGCGCGCAAGGTCCTGAGTTCGACCCCCGGTACCCACAAAAAAGAAAAAAAAAAAAAGAAAAAGAACTGATTAATATCTGAGGTGACACACATGCCAATCACTGTGATCAGATCATCACACATTGTATACAGGTGTTGAAATGCTACACTGCACCCCAGAAATATGTAATATATATATACTATATATATATATTTTATTTTTCCAAAAGACATGCAACAATGTGATTGGCACAACCAGCAAATTCTGAATTCTGAATGAATACTCCCAGAACCCAGAAAGATGAATTCTGTTTGCAAAAATTAGAGGAGGTGGCAAGCAGAAGGCAATTCCAGGGCAGTAATAACAAATCAGTGACAAGCCGGGCATGGTGGTGCATGCCTGTAATCCCAGCACTTAGGAGGCTGAGGCAGGAGAACTGCTGTGAGTTTGAGGCCTGCCTGGGCTCCAGTTCAAGGCCAGTCTGAATTACATAGCGAGACCTTGTCTCAAAAAAAAAAAAAAAAATGTTATTCAATTAAAAATTTACTGAGTGGATGAGAAGAAAGAGATTCATTTTATATACATAACAATAGTTTTCAAGGGCCAGTGAGATGGCTCAGCGGCATAAGCGCCTGCCTGGCAAGCGTGAGGTCCTGAGTTCGACTCCCAGAACCCACATAAAGGAAAAAAAAAAAGGGCCAGTGATATCGCTCAGTGGCACAAGCGCTTGCTGGCAAGCGCTAAGTCCTGAGGTCGACTCCTGGTACCCACATAAAAAAAAAAAATTTTTTTTTTCAAATTTACAAAGTCTGAAACTGGTTGGAAACACCTTCTGTTTCTTATTCATCTTTGTGACAAAATGACACTGTAAAGTCATAACTGTTCTTTCATTTGTTAGTTTGGACATAAAAAGACTAAAGGTCAGTTAAAGTTACAAAACCAGCCATGTAAGTAGAAAATGGCACCTACCTTCCACCTAATTCTTGGCCTACCCACCTCAAAATTCCGCCCCCCCTTGACCCTTCTCTTGCAAACTACTTTACTGGGGGAACAAAAATTCTTCAGAAAACATACACTGTACTAATGAAAAACATCAAAAATTCTTTAGGAAAACATAATTAAAACTCACTACGCTACAGGCCAGGGGGCAGCTCAGAAGTCTGTATCTGGCTCCTTAACTACCAACCGCAGCTGCTCAGCGAGAAACTGAGCCTCCAGGGGCTGGGTGCAGCTCAGTGCTATAGAAGCTCCCTAGCTCATCTGAGGCCTGGGTTTCCTCTATACCACTACAAAATGAAGGAAGGGAGGGAGGAAGGGACGGCGAAGGAAGGGAGGGAGGAAAGCGGGAAAGAGGGAAAGAAAGAAACTAACTCAGGCGGGAGCAACGCTGCATGCCTCTAATTCCAGCACTCTGAGAGGCTGAGGCAGGAGGATCGCAAATTCAAATCCTCCTGAGCAACTTAGCAAGACTGTCTCAAAACAAAAAATAAAAAGGGCTGGAGATGTAGCTCAGTGTAGTGCTCCACTGCGTTCAATCTCCAGTACCACTAAAAAAAAAAAAAAAGAAAAAAAGAAAAGAAACTTAACCTCTGGCTTGTTTCCTCATCTCAAAACTGGAGATAATTAAGTAACCACCTTACTGTGCTGTCCTAAAGACTCAGTGAGTTAAATGTATGAATTTACATTTACCTGAACTATAAAGATTCCAATTGTTAGCTACTGATCATCGCTGTTATAATTTGGAGTTTTCTTTGGTGTGTGTAAATGTGGGGTTGGTCACTGAACATACGCAAACAGTAGGCAAGTGCTCTATTACTGGACTATAGCCATAGCCCTACTGTATCTTTGAAACACTCGCTGTATTATTTGGCATTGTGCAAACATGTCATACCACCTGCATGTGTCTAGTTCTCTCAGCCTTCCACCTGCTTCACCCCTGAATTCCCTTTGTAACTGGGAGCTTAGCACCATACAGGGACAGGGATAAGAGCAAAAGGCAGAACTAGGGATGGAGCTCAGTGTACAGCACTTGCCTAGCATGCACAAGGCCCTGGGTTTGATCCCCAGCAGTGGGGAAAAAAAAAAAAAAAAAGCAAACAGGCCTTGGCCCTCAGCCCCTGAGAGGCACACTTTGAGTAACCACTGCAGCCACCAAGCAGCAGCTCAGGTACAGACTGGACCAATCAGCGGATCTGGAGCTCCTCCTCGTCCCCAGCTTATGGGTGTCCAACCTTTTGGCTTGCCTGGCCATGCTGAGTAAAGAGGAATTATCATGGGCCACGTATGTAAAACAGATAATACAGTTAATGTGCATAAGAAACAAAACTTGCTTTTTAAAATATTTTTGTAACATTCAGAAAAAAAGGGCAAGCAGCCCATAGGAGGTGTGCTGAACACAACACACCTGCTACAACCTGAGACCATGCACAGATCACCAGCAAATGGGCTGATGAGCACAGGATTAGATTACAGAGGTGGAAACACCTGGTAGATAATGAAACAAAACACAGATGCAATCACACTTTCAGCTACCCTCATGCATTCAGGAAACCCTTACAGAGCTGTATCCCTGTGCCAGGTAGGAAAAGCTGCTGTCCCTGATCTGTTCCTTCAAGCCCCACTTCTGCCACCATTGGAAGGATTAACCCCAGCCCCATAAAGCAAGTCAGAAAGCATTGCACCAAAGGACTTGTTAAGAGTAAGCTGGCAGGGCTGAGGATGTAGCTCAGCAGCACAGCGCCTGCCTGGCAAGCGCGAGGTCGTGAGTTCAATTTCTGGCACCAAAAAAAAAAAAAAAATGAGTAGGCTGGCAAAACATTATCTTCTGGCAGCAGCTTTCCAGCACAAAGCAAATTGATGGATACTGGTAATATGATACTGGTAATTAAGCAAATTATGATATTGGTAATAATTTGATAGAGTCCAACAATATAGGACGGATCTGTCCTCTGGCAGGAATTTTCCCACACACAGCCGAGTCTTGGGCAGTGGCCCTGGGGTATGAGCCCCTAAACTGCTCCTGCTGCGCCAAGGCCTGTTTGTGTGTTGCTTTCCTCTCCTCCCGGAATTCACGCTTTTTCACATCCCCACTAAGGCGCTGAAAGGTGAAGTGGCAATGCCAAGTGAGGCCACCGAGTCACAAATGTGGTGGGGACGGTGGGGGCAGGGGCGGGGAGGCCCAACAGCACCGTTCCTAACTAGAACGGGGCTTCCCTGCCGGCCGGCTGGGCCTCTGGGCTGTGCACATGGATGGTGATGGAGAAGGGTTTTGAGCCAGCCAGACTCGGGCTATGAGGTCTAGCTGTGCACACCAGCAGACCTCACTTCTCTCGCTTCACTTCTTCCGCTTCTGTTTCTGCGACAGTAATGATAATGAGAAGTACAGTATAAACAGCTACCATCATTCAAGTGCCAGGCACCTTACCTTTGACAAACATTATGTCCTTTGATACCTGCAATCATTCCAGAAGGCAAAAAATGGAGACTAGCCTAAGTAGAGATATAGCAGTGTACGGATTAAATAAGACAACAAAAATCCCTACAAGTAGCCCAGCTGATTTTTCTAACCAGAATGCAACCTGCCTATCTGCTTTGGGGACTTTGGATCTTCCCACAGTCCAGGCACAGTGGCCCACAAACTGACCACACGACATTCATTAAGCCAAAAGACTGGCCCCAAAACCTGCAGGCCACGTACACGGGACCAGTAAAAAACAGACAAGAAGAAGAGCCCAGAAAGGTCTGCCCTTCCACAAATCATGCATTCCACGAGTCTCTCTGGAGCATTTGTAAACGTGCCAGACACCTTACCAGGTCAGGGGACATCCGAACAGCTTACACGGCATCACAAATGGACCGAACAGAGATGGAGAAGCACAGGAGGGAGCGTATTGGTGGGGGTCTGGGAGAAGACCCCTCGCTCTTAGTCCCATGACCTTGGGAACATTATTTAACCTGCTCACAAGCTTGAGTTTCATTGGTGATCCCATGGGCATAATACCAGTATGTCTATCCTCATGACTGCGTGAGGAACGAATACGGTAACCGACGTTGCGTGCACAGGACAGGGCGTAGCACGTGTCGGGTTCTCTAAGCATTAACTATTACTAGCAGCACAATGCCTGGGACGGAACTAAGCAGGCTGACCACCGCTACATACTGTCATTTGGAAATGAAATCCTGGCTAAAGGTCTTACAGTGAACAAAAGAAACCTCCAGAGCACTCTGGGGTCCAGAGCCCCAGCAAACGGGCGCCCTGACTAGAGTCAAAGTGCCCCTGGCTGTCACTGTCACCACTCATCCGAGGGCAGCCGGCCATCACACACCGAGGTTGGTGCTCTCACCTGCGCCGCTGGGAAGAGATGCTCCTTGTCCACCTGAGCCGCGATGGGAACCAGCTCCTTCTCGGCAAAGTCCCGGCAGGTCTGGCGCAGCATCTGGTGCGTCTCGGGCAGCTCCACGGAATGGTAGATGGTGTGTAACCGTCGCCAGTCCCAAGGGCGGAGAGCTGCCGGCAGGGAAAGGAGAACACAAGAGATCTTGAGTGGTAAAAATCATGATCCTCTTAGAAGCTCTCCACCAGGTAGGAGTTCCCCCTGTGGGGGAGTAATGTCTAGCAATAGTTTTGGTTGTCACAGCTGGAAAAGGGAATGTTATTAGTACCCAGTGGTAGAGGCCACTAAACAGCCCATCATGCACAGGATAGGTCCACAACAGAATTATTGGCCTGTAGTCCCAGGTAACTCCCAGGCTGAGGCAGGAGGATCACTCTGAGCCCTAGAGATCAAGGCCAGCGTGGGCAACACAGCAAGATTGGCAACAACAACAAAACCGTGGCCAAGGCTAAGCAAATGTTTACTGTGTGGCCCAACACTCTCCAGACACTACCTCAAGCTCAGTATAACACCAACAATAATAGGACCACAGCTCTGTGACCTCTGACACGGGTTTAACTTCACTGAGTTCTATAAAACGTGGCGACAATAGCACTCCCTTCCTGGAGAGGGCGGGTTAAAGAAACAGTCCCGCTGGCACTTAGCACAATCCTCAATCAAAGGTTCCCCTATTGTTATCGGGAGGAGGGTGGATCTGCATCAGCTAAGTATGCCTCGGCCACAGACGCCAATGGTGACAGACACAATGGGAAAGGTATGTGGGAAATGGTAAATAACAGCGCTAACATTATGGAGCATCTATTATATGCCCGGCACTGTACTGTTTTCTATGCGCTGTGATTTAATCTTGCTAACAACTCTCCGAGAGTAGCAATAGCTCGCTGTGGCCATTCTACACTTGGGCCAGAGAACTGAGGCCAGAGAACAACTAAGCGTCTTGTCCAAGGTCACAGACCTGAGTCCAAGTTCAGCCCCAGGCCTGGCTCCGAGGTCGCCGGGCCCGGAACTCCGCGTGGGTGACGGAGAGGGGTGCGCATACGGCTTCGGCGGGGGTTCGGGGTGGGAGCGGCGGCGCCCTGAAGGGCCAGGCCTGCAGGGCCCAGAGGCGACCCAACTGGGGCAAAGGCCGCGCGCCCCAGCGGGTGCAGCCAGCCGGCCCGGGGGCTGGGCAGGGCGGGCCGGGAAGACCCACGCCGTGGGCTGCCCGGCAGTGCGCAGCCCGCGCGCACTCACCTCCACCGAGGGGGCCGCAGGCCCGGGCGAGCAGCGCGGCGGCCATTGACGGTGGACACGGCTCGGCCTTCTGCGCGACCTGCGGTTGCGAGCGCGGGTTCCGGACTGCAAGGGGCGGGCCCCGTGGGGCACACACCACGCCCTCGGGCCTCGGGGGCGGGGCCTAAGCGCGCGCGGGCGCGGCCTGGAGGCGGGGCCTCCCGCGACCCCGCCCTCAGGCACCGGCCTGTATTTCCCTGTGCTGCGGAGAGGAAGTCTCCAAAGTTGGCGTGCAGGGCTGGTGAGATGGCTCAGTGGCCTAAGCGCCTGCCTGGCAAGCTCGAGGGCCCGAGTTCGACTCCCGGAACCCACACACGAAAAAAGGGCCGGTGATGTCGCTCAGCGGCACGGGCGCCTGCTGGCGCACGAGGTCCTGAGGTCGACCCCCAGTACCCACAAAAAAAAAAAAAAAAAAAAAGACAAAGTTGGCGTGCTGCCGTTCGGGCCTCATCAGTAAGTAAAAAAGCTAGCAGAGCAAAGAATGGGCCTCACAGAAGGGCCATGCAGGTCTTTGAAAGCATAGTAAGGGACAGCAGTCCTCAAAAGCCAAGCGTTAAGGCGTGCTCCTGTAGTCCCAGCCACTTGAGAGGCAGAGGCGGGAGGATTGCTTGCGCTCAGCAATTCACAGCCAGCCTGGACGATGCAGCGAGACGCCTTCTCAAAAAAAAAAACCTGTTGTGATGGCGCACGCCGGTAAGCCCAGCACGTGGAGGGAGGCTGTGGCAGGAGGATAGCCTTGAGTTCAAGGCCAGCGTGGGCTACATGGTGAGACCTTGTCTCCAAAAAAAAAAAGACTTTGGCTTAAAAGACTCATCAGTGGACACGTTTCTTGTAAATTCCATGGCCTGAAGAGCCAAGACCTATCCCTGCCCACGTCTCTGTGCTGCCCAGCCCCACTGTGTGTTCCCTGGCGCCTGCTTCCATCGCACAAGGCAGGCAGCTTTGCTCTACAACCCTTGGCCTTTGCGGTCCCTGTTCCTTAGCCTGGACTGCTCCTCTTCATTCAGGGCCTGCGCCCATCTGCCCTTCTGTTATACCAGGCCAGTGTTTCTCCGCATGCTCGAATAAACCCTCTGTTCATTCGTGGTACTTCGTCTCTGCTTTGTTTTTGTATACCTACACGCACATGCCTCTGTGTGTGGGTGATGGTGGGATGGAACCCAGGACCTTCGAAATGAGTTACATCTCCAGGCCTTATTTTTTGAGAGAGTCTTACTAAGTCACTAAGTTGCCCAGACTGGGCTTGAACTTGTGATCCTCCTGCCTCAGCCTCCCAGAGTGCTAGGATAACACACTGGCACTACCAAGGCTGGCTTTGAATTTACTGTTTATTCCCTTACTAGCACCACTGGCTCCCATAAGGGCAAGGGCCTTGTCCTGCTTTCTGCTCAGTGTTCGGGTCCATGGGGGGTTGCTAGGAAGGGAAGAGTTCTTTCCCCTTAAGGTTGTGAAGTGAGATGCAGCAGCTACTTCTGTTCCAGTCTCCCAGCTGGGTTCAGAGCCATGCGTTTGATCCCTAGCATTCTGGTCAGGACACCTTCTACTCCAGAAACTCCAAAGGTCTCACTTGCCAACAAGGGACCTCCCTCTGCACGAAGTATTGATGTGATTCCCACAGCCTCCCAGCACCCGCATATCCCCAGCTACCTTTCTGTCCATAACCCAGCCATGCATCTGTCCCCAGTACTGACCCTACACTCCAAAAATCGCATGTTCCTTCAAAATCTTGTTCTACTTCCTGAGAAAAACAAAAAGATGCAGAATATGTGTGGCAGCGTATGCCTGTAATCCCAGTATTAGGGAAACTGAGGCAGGAGGACCACAAGTTCAAGGCCAGCCCAGGCAATTTAGCAAGACCCTGTTTCAGAAAAACGCTGGGGGGATATAGCTCAGTGGTAGAGCACTTGCCTAGCTGGATTCAATTCCCAGTACTGGGCCTGGGAGCAGAAAACAAAGTCCTTAATGTGTAGCCCAGGATGACCTAGAACTGGCAGCAATCCTCCTGCCTCAGCCTAGTGAGTGCTGGGATTACTGGTGTGCACCACAATGCCCAGCTAATTACTTTCATTTTTAAAAGGGGCATTTAAAAGAAAGCTTCTTAGTCCACGGTGCTTTTAATTCAAACAAATATGCTGGGCAGGGTGGCTCATGCCAGTAATCCCAGCACTCAGGAGGCTGAGGCAGGAAGATCTCAAGTTCGAGGCCACTGTGGGCTACACAGTGAGTTCAAAGCCAGCCTGAATTACATAGCGAGACCCTGTCTCAAAATAAATAATTAAAATAAATGTCATGACAAATGCTCTGAGGTCTCCCTCACATCCTCACATACTAGTCATCTTTCCCACCTGGGCACCAGCTCTAGGTAGAAAAATAAATTTAAAAAAAAACAGGAAAAATAAATAAATGATTCATGTTTGTGAGCAGAGGCCAGTAACTGCTTCAGGTGCCTCAGACTAATCAGTCCCTATTTGGTGTTGGAACTGAACCTAGGCCCTTGTGCATGCTAAGCAAGTGGTCTACACTGAATGACACACCCGGACTTTAATTTTAAAATTGTATTGATTGTGATCTTAAATGAGTGTTTTAGACTAGAAATGTTTTTTGGCTACCATGTCTCCTCACAATAGCTCACTCTATGCTGTAAGCTGTATATTTTCTCCCTTTTTTCCTTTTACTTGGCCCAAACTCGCTCTGCAGTCTGTTTCTTCCTACCTTTAATAAATGTGACTTTGCCACCGTTAAAAAAAAAAATCAATATACTTTTTGCCAGACATGGCAGCACACAGCTGTAATCCCAGCTACTTGGGAGGCTGAGGTAGGCAGATCTTGAGTTCAAGGCCAGCCTGAACTTAGCCAGACCCTATCTCAAAACAAAAAATAAAAAGGGCTGGGGATGTGCCTGTGTGAGGCCCTGGGTTCAGTTCCCCAAACTGTCCCAAGTACACTAGTTTTCCAGCAGAAAGAGACTCAGACTGGCTGTAAAAGCCTGGGGCGGGGCCGGTGAGATGGCTCAGGCGCATAAGCGCCTGCCTTGCAAGCACGAGGGCCCGAGTTCGACTCCCGGAACCCACATACGAAAAAAGGGCCGGTGATATCGCTCAGCGGCACGGGCGCCTGCTGGCGCGCGAGGTCCTGAGGTCGACCCCCGGTACCCACAAAAAAAAAAAAAGCCTGGGCGAGGAAAGGAGCTGCCTGTGAATATCCAGAACTCTAGGGACATTTCTGAGTAGGTGTGATGGAAACATCCTTGTATCATGACTGTGACTGCGACAGGAAGACTGTGTACATTTGTCAAAAAGCATCAGCTAGCCAGGCATGGTGGTGCACACCTGTTATCCCAGCACTTGAGTTCCAGACCACCCTGAACTACACAGCGAGACCATGTCTCAAAAAACCAAAAAAGAAAAAAGAAGCATCAAATGATACTCTTACATGTGATAAACTTTAAGTGTAAAGCCAACAGTAATCCTAACATTCTGAGAGCCTAAGGCAGGAGGGCCCCAAATTTAAGCCCAGCTTGGGCAATTTAGTGAGACCCTGTCTCAAAATAAAATGAAAAGGAAGGTAGGGGAATGGGAAAAAAAGCAGCAGCAAGATATATCATGTACAGGTACAAATTCCCTATGATGAATGTTATCACTATGTATATCTAAAATATACCAATAAAAAAAAATGTTTCAAAAACAGAACCATAAAAAAATAATGTGAAAGTTGAAAAAAAAAAAAAAAAAAGAAAAGGCTGGGACTATAGCTCAGTGCAAAGGTTCTAGGTTCAATCTCCAGTGCTGGGGGAAAAAAAAAGCAAAACTCAAAAAAGCCTACCTAGCTTTAAAACACATATGCAAAGTTTAAGGTCTCAAAGTCCCAACACAAAATATCTTTATAAAATATTTAACCTAGCTGGGTGTGCTGGCACATGACTGTAATCCCAGCACTCTGGTACAGTGAGGCAGGGGGATTGCAAGCTTGAGTCCAGCCTGGGCAACTTGGTAATTCAGAAACTTTGTCTCAAAATAAAAATAAAAAATAAAGGGCCAGTGAGATAGCTCAGCGGCATAAGCGCCTGCCTGGCAAGTGTGAGGTCCTGAGTTCAACTCCTGGTACCCACATAAAGGAAAAAAAGGGCCAGTGATATCACTCAGCAGCACAAGTGCCTGCTTGCAAGCACAAGGTCCTGAGTTCGACTCCTGGTAACCACATAAAAAATAAAATAAAATAAAAAATAAAAAGGGCTGGGGGTTATAGCTCAGTGAGAAGCCTGTGTTCAATCTCCAGTATCAAAAAACAAAATGACAAAAATATTTAAATTGAAATACAATACTAAACTGGGCATGGTGGCATATGCTTATAATCCCAGCACTCACAAGGCTGAGGCAGGAGCATCTCCATGGGTTCCAGGCCTGCCCGGGCTACACCATGAATTCAAGACCAGCCTAAACTACCTAGTGAAACCCTGTCTGAAAGCAACAAAACAAAATAGTAAGTCCAGCACAAGTACTATTCCTCAGTCACCCTAGAAATCAGCTCTGCTCATTCAACAGAAAGGGAATGGAACCGCCAAGAGAAGAGAAGTGTGGAGCCCACTCCTACCCACCCCCGCCATGCCAGGGACTCAGTCAAGAAACAAGATGGGGCAGGAGTAGTGTGAAAAATCTTTCTTTTATTACTGTCTCTTGTGGCAAAATAACATTTTATACAAATAAGTCACCCAGTTTACTTTGGACACAAGGACTGTACAAACTGGAATGAGGTTCTTGGGTAAAGGAGGAAGAACAGGTCAGGTCATTGACACTTCTTAGATTCTGTGAAAAATACATTTGCAAGGGAAAAAACAGACTTTCACAACTTCAGTGACGTCACATGGTCCTTCGTAAAACAAGAGGTATGTCCACCTCCACCAGACCCGCCTGTGGCAGGATGTTCCGTGACACAGAATGTGAGCAACACGAAGGTTCAACGATTCCACCAAGTACACACCAAGGAGTCCGGGCTGTGCTTTTCAGACAGATTCTCCCCATTCCCAAACCTCACTGACGGCGAGAGGGCACTGGCCACCAGAAGTGACTTTATGGAGGGGAAAAAAAAAAAAAAGAATACTTGGGACCCCAGCAAGGGAGGCAGGGTCAACTAAGGTAGGGCTCACCCGGTTTGTGCATTAGACATAGCCTTGAAATCCAGTCCAGAAATGGGCTCCACACCACCTGAAAAGATGCGGTGAGGGCTGTCCAGTCAACACCGTGCCAAGAACTGCAGTCTGTGGTCAGCCCCAGGCTTCTCCAAATCACTGTCCCCAGGTGTCAGAAATCAGAGGCCCAAAGCCCAGACGTCTTCAGAAGTCCACGACCCTGAAGAAGCTTTCTCTGCAACTGCTCTGAGCTAACACAGCATGAGACAACAGCCTATTTTAGCCCCCAATGACTTCTAGTCACTACTTCCTATGTTTATGCTTTAGAACATAAAATGAAAGAAGCTGGGATCTTCTTTGGAGAAGCTAGAAGGGCAGCTTAGCCCAAAGGCTGCAGAGAAAAGCAGAGGCCCTCTTGGGAATTCAAAGACCGAGGCTCCAGGAGAAAGGAGGCAGAGGCCCCCCAGGTGGGCCTGCCTGGCTGCTGCAGTGAGCTCCCTCCAGGAACTGCCTACTGGATGCCTGCTCTTGACAAAGGGAACAGTCTCCCCACGCAGAGAGCTGGTTGATAGCAGGTAACTGCTATCAATAATAAAAATTTCTTAACAGCACACCTCCAGACTCAACTTCTGATGGTTTAGTCACTTTCAGAAGTATTGCTTCCAATTCTCTCAATTCAGGTATAGAAACTTGAATTTTTTTGTTTTGTTTTTTGAGACAGGGTCTTACTATGCAGGCTGGCCTTGAACTCACTACATAGCCCAGGCTGGCCTCAAACTTAGGGCGATCTTCCTGCCTTAGCCTCCCAAGTGCTGGGATTACAGGTGTGCACTGCCACATCCGGCTAGAAGCTTCAATTTTAAGTTCATCTCAGCCAACACCCAGAATGGTAACGCTTCTCAAGATTTCCTGCGCAGCTAGATACAGGACACTGGACTTCAAAAGCAGAGGATAGCAAATCCCACCCTGCTGGACACAACTCAACACCCAACCGCAAAACAGTCTTCAGTGAGACTAGGGCAAGTTAACAGGGAAGGGGTTACTGCACTACTCGAGATATAGTGCCCAGCTCCTTCACCTTCTGGGTGCTTTGCCAGCAAAAGCTAACACTGCAGGTAAGAGAGAGCCCACTAGTGTCCATGCAACTGCCTTCCTTGGGGCCCATTTTTCAAAACAGGCTCTACTGAGCAGAGCGCTGGGCAGCTCCAGAACGCGCATCCTAGGTAATGTTTGAATTTCAGACGGCAGACGCACTCCCAACCAGGCTTCTGTCACACAGAGGAAGGAGCCTCTGAAGCTTGAGAGGAATAGGTAAATCTCACTAAAGGCCACAGTGAGAAAGAGAAGAAGGTAGGGAGACGGTGGGTGCTGACGTCTGTCCCCAGGTGAGAAGGGAATGAAGGCGATAGCTTTCCCCAGCAGCATATGGGACAGAGCCACACTTAAGGCACCTGGATTTGGAGTTGACTCCAATTCTGAGATTCACCAGGGTGGTGATGAGGCACCCATGTCACAGGGCACACAGTTCCCTCCCTCCCCAGCAGGTGAACCCAGTGCCAGCACTCAGCGTAATCCAGAGTTTTCACAGTGAGAAAGCTGCCAGCAAACGGCATCACCAATTCTTTGGATGGGCACAAAGCGCAGGCTGAGGGTCAGGGCCACTCGCACTCTAGAAGCCCAACAGGAAGGAACACTGGCTGAAGAATGCACACGTGCTTCTGGGGCACAGTGCTGCCTCTTCTTCCCCTGGCCACACATGGCCTTTCCCCAAGAACCTTGGGACACAGCTCCTGTCACAGGTACACTGATGCCTCACACTGCCTTACCACACACCTGGTCCCCTTTCTATTAATGCTAAGTGGGCCCTGGCCACAGGAGAGGGCCCTGGAATCTGGGCTAAGCACCTAAAGCCATCCACAGAGACAACCACAGGCAGCTGAGGAGGTGGGAGTCCATCCCATAAGGGTCCAAGGACACAAGTGGCCCACAGGAAGCGCCAGGGAGCTGTTTTGAAAACACGTAATTCTGACAGGCTACCTCAGCCTGTCTCACCCTTTCCAAACACCCCAAATAATCCCAGCTAGCAGCTTAAAGGATCTGAATATGAATTACTTAGCTCTGGCTTGCCAGATGGTTCCAGAAACTACTTCATTAGAAAGAAGATAGGAAAACTCCTAAGTAAGAAATCCACAGAGTTTAGGAGGCAAATCCCCATTAGAACCCAATCCTTCAGGCTATGCTGTGTAGAAGAAGTCAAATTTCTCTTTAAAGTAGCTGTTGCTTTGTAACTAGACCTTCCCTAACACAAGCCAGATTAGTCCCAGGAGGCTGATCAATACTATCAGAAGTCTAAACGCACATCACATGTGCTGGAAACACCACTGACATTTTGTAAAAAACTCCTCTATAGGAGTCTGGAAACAAAATCAAAATACAAGAGGCCTGCTCTGGCCTTGAAAGAGAGTATGTTCCATGAGCAAAACTGATATATTCTACTCCAGGAGATGCTCAAAAGTCAGGAGGACAAAGCAGCAGAGCAAGTTCATCTGTCCCCTAGAATAAGAACAAGAAGGCACTGCTAGGCTAAAATCTTGGTCTATCCCCAGGAGCACTGCCGGGGGATCCTGAAGTCAGACAGATAAACAGGCTCACCATGAAATGGGTCCTTCAGTCTGGCAGGATCTCCCATTACTGGTGCCTCCACTCTCAGCACCCAGTTTTTTCCAGTTGGTTTAAGACTACGTGCAGGCCGGGGCAGACTGGGCTATGGGCAGCACTAGAAGTTCTTAGAGGAGGTACCCAGGAGACACCCACCTCTTCTGGTCAAGAAGGACCACTAACCTGCAGGTGGCAGCCACAGCCCTCACCTGGCACTGCTGTGCTGGAGAGACTGAGGTTCATCAGCATAACCAGCAGACAGCTAGAACTATAGGAAAATAAACTTTCTTTTTAATGTGGATTGCAGAAGCCTTATTCTAATCTTTTACTTTACTGTAATACCTCTGTGACCTAAGGGACAGGAAAGAAAGGGAAAACACAACACTGCTTGGCACCTCTCTGGGGCACAAGAAACTGCCACCCCAGCCTTGGCCTCCTGGACAGCTTCCAGATGTCTGCTGACAAACAGCAGCTTCAATCCCCTCCAAGCACCAGGACCACTAGGCCCTCGCAAAGCACCTCCTCTGTCCACCCCTGCAGCAGTTACTGGCCTCCATTATAGGCATAATCAGCCTTGTTGTGCATTATCAGCTTGTTGTCCACGAAGTAGAAGCTGTCAGAGCGGGTCTCATAAGGGTTTTCAATCATCAGACGAACTGCAAGTCAAGGAAGGAAAAAAAAAGTCAAGAGTTATGCATGAGTCTGCCCCGTGGTTAAGGGGAAAACACTTGGAACTCCCAATTCCCAAGCAAGCACTTCTGCAAAATGTGAGTACGGGGCCAGTGCGATGGCTCAGCGGCTTAAGCGCCTGCCTGGCAAGCGCGAGGGCCCGAGTTCGACTCCCGGAACCCACATACGAAAAAGGGGCCGGTGATAGCGCTCAGCGGCACGGGCGCCTCCTGGCGCGCGAGGTCCTGAGGTCGACCCCCCGGTACCCACAAAAAAAAAAAAAAAAAAATGTGAGTACGCTCTGCTAAGTACTGAGTCGAAACCCGGGGAGCCAGCCGTGAGAGCTGGGGAGACCCGCAGAGGCCCCAAAGTGAGCGTGATTTCCACTCAGCCTAAGGATGCAGTCAACTCCTGGTCATCCCCAGCCTCGTTCGTCCCATCGGTGCCATGGGAAATGTCCTTGCCCTCTTGGCAGCATGGACCACAGCTGCTTCCATTTACTCAGTGGTCTCAACTGACCAAGCCAGCCCTGGCTTCCCGTCTGCTGCCCACTGCTAGCCAAGCTGGTGCACATCCAGAAAGCTAGGCCTCACTGTGCCCGCTTCCTACAGACACCCCTGACAGCCAAAGGAATCCCACGGAACTAAAGGGCAAGGAGCTTCTCCAGAGACGACTCAGGTATTAACCTGCAAGTGATCTAGTCAGAGATCTGCTTGCCTTGGATCTAAATTTAAGTTTTGTGTTTGTTCAGACAGTTGCCCAGACCTCCTTACCGTACTGAAGAGTGAAGGTAATTAATAGTCACTACCTCTGATCAGTTTCATTAATGATTATATACCCTCTTGAGTCACCTGGAGCACTACAATTTTCAAAAGGTGACACTTAAAGTTCTTTGAAGGCCAGGCGTAGTGGCACATGTCTGTAATCCCAGCACATGGGAGGCTGAGGCAGGAATTCAAAGCCAGCCTGGGCTACATAGTGAGTTCAAGGCCAACTTGGACTACACAGCTAGACCCTGTCTCAAAAACCCAAAAAAATAAAACAAAAGTTCTTTGAACCCATTCAGGCCAAAGCAATTTAGTTTACATGTAGATGACTGACCCTCAAAAATCTCTTCGTTTATTTGGCTTCACAGGTATAACTTGTAATGCTATCCATGATCTTTTCTTGAAAGCATCTTCATTCTCCTGCCCAACTTGGCTTCAGCCAGAGTAGATGCTATCATGAACAATGCCCCACGCTGCAGCAATCCTCATTTTACCTGGGAACAGTACTGTCACAGGAGTAAAGAATGTCGGGGTCTTGGCCTAGCCCCAATCTCCCACATGAGTAGACCACGAATGGCTTAAATAAAAGACAAGTGGTATGATTTTAGGGCTCCAGGAGGATCAAAACCCTCTAACAGAATTCGAGATTCCCTGGGGGTTGAGACAAAGAACTTCTCTGGGCTGCCCATATTTATTTGGTTTTCAAATAAAGGAAGGGGATACTAAGGCAAGCACTGGAACTGAGCAGGATCTTGGGAGTCAGTTCAAAGACTTCTCCAAGCAGTAAATTTTGCCAATTAGGAGAACTGTCTTATTTCCAGGTTGACAGTTACAGCAGGAGTGAAATGGCTGCAGCTGCAGTCTCTATCTAAATAAACTGCAGTCAGAGCCAGGTGCCCTCAGCTGTGGCCTTGTCTTGCCCTTTGAGGTGTCACAGCATCACAGGCCACTACAGGCCTCTGCCAGGACCAGTGATGCAGAGAGGTTCACTTACTATGAATCCGCTGCCACTCTCCAAGCAAGGGGCCTAAGCCTGGGACAGACTCACAAGTAAATACAGAAAGCAAATTGATTAATTTTAAATCCTGCTCAGAGCCACTTCGTAGTGGTCTCTATCAAAGAGTGCCTGATTTTCAGGGTACGCAATCTATTAAGATCTTGGGATTTTAAGAAAATTGTTCAAATGTATGTAGATCCTTCCACACAACTAAAGGTCACCATTATTCACAGGATTCCACTTCCATTTGCATAAATGTCCTGAACCAGTTTTCCCAAATCACAGGCAGATGATGGTAACTGCAGCTAGCGAGATAAAAGTTCCAGAAACTAATAAAGCCTATTCCTTTTCCCTAGTTCAGTCCCTGTCTTCCCTTGCCTGGGTTACATAGCAGCCTTCTCCACTAGAGCACCTTCCCCAGCTAGGCCTCCTCACCCTAAAACCGTGCTTCCACTGTCTCCTTTCTACTGCCACAAAACCGGCAAAAGCTCCCTAGCTCCTAGGTTGATTCTTGGCTTTGTTGTTTTGTTTTCTTTTTTTGGGGGGGGTACTGGGGGTCGAACTCAGGACGTTGTGCGCCAGCAGGCGCCTGTGCCGCTGAGCGATATCACCGGCCCTTTTTTCATATGTGGGTTCCGGGAGTCGAACTCAGGACCTCGCACTTGCCAGGCAGGTGCTTACACCACTGAGCTATCTCACCCACCCTGTTGTTTTGTTTTCTGAGACAGGGTCTTGCTATGTAGTTCAGGCTGGCCTCTAACTTGCAGCAATCCTCCTGCTTCTGCCTCCCAAGCGCTGGGATTAGAGGGTTGTGCCACCCCACCAGGCTGCTAGGTCGATTCTAACAGTTTATAAACCCTCTAGCCTGCAGAGAAAGAGAACGAAAAGACCTCAGGCTTTTGATTCTATTCAGCCTGCAATTTCTCACCAGGCTCTGATTATGGAAAAAGTGCAGGGCCAATGACTAGGACACAGTGGAAGCCGCTACTAACACTTGAGATTCTTTTTCTAGTCAGAGTCCCAGGCAAGGTCCCAGGCCTCCTTTATCTCCCTCAGCCACTCCCCTTCCCACAACAGGTGTCTAAAAATGATGGCCTATATTTTTATAACCTTCTCTGCTCCCATATAGGCACAGTCAGAGTTTGAAACAAAAGATAGGAGCAGGAGGAAATAAGAAGCCTTAGGTCAGATGACCAGATACTCATCATGTTACTGCTGCCCTCCTCTGCAGGACGAAGCTGTCAGATGAGGTTCAAGGTACATTCCTTAGGGCTGGGGATGCAGCTCAGTACCTACTTGCCTAGCGTGTATAGGTCCCTGGGTTCCACATCCAGCACAAAGAGAAGGGGAGGTAAGGGAGAGGATTGATTCATTCCTTGCAGCTCAGAATCTAAATGCAATAAGAGTCAGGAAATACATACTGATATCCTCTGAAAGCTGGGGAAACTCATAGATATGTTCACAAGTGTTCCTACTGCTGGGGATGCAGAAGCCGAAATCAAAGTCAAAGTTTTTCAGCAGGCGTTCCCGGAAATAGTGCCGTTCAATCATCCGGAAGTTTGAGACAGGTTTGTCGCCCACTGTGAACTCCACTCTGCAAAATAAACTTCTGTGAGTCCTACTTTGCCTCCTCCCTCCTCCAAAGGCAAGCCCAAACCCAGCCTCTCCTGGGTCCTCCCCACAAGAAATAATGGTACTCACGTAGCACCAACTGTCCGGAGGCGGAGAAATGCTGGTGTGAACTGATAACGGACAAAACGTCCCGCACTAATATCCACATCTCCACCCTCCTCTTCTTCCTCCTCCTCCTGGTGATCTGAAAGAACACATAGAATCTCGAGTGCACCAGCTGGATACCACCAGTCCACACAGCACAGTGACAACCAACACACCAACACCAGCAGTGAGCATGGCCCCACTTACCATGTACTTGCTGTATGCCAGGCCCTGTGCTAACAGTGCAGACTCCTCATGGCAACTCTCTGAGGTATTATGATGTCCATTTCACAGATGAGAGAGCTCAAGTTCAGAGGGGTTAAGTAATACATCCACAGCCCCAAAACAGTAAATCACATCAGCAGGGATTTTAATCCAAGTCCATCTGACTCCAGCCTGTTTTTATACACCATGTTATTTGCCTTGTATAATTTGGGGGCTCAGGATATAGTCTAAGATGAAGTCTGAAACATAAGCTGGACACGAGGCCTCTGACACAGCTCTGTATAAACACACTGAGCCTGCTGTTCACAAGTTGAAATGCTACGATGAACCAAAAGAATAACACTACAAAAGGTAAAGCTAAAGTTCCTTCAAATAATACAAACATTTCTGACAAGCAGCAAATGGAAGACACTGAGTTATAGTACTTCCTTGGACCTGATGTCCATTCCAGGCCACTCCAGACCCAACCCTCTGACCACCTGGAAAGGGTGAAACATACAGGCAATGAACCATGTGGGACCTTATAAGGTTAACGCTGACCTCTGGCCTGCTCCATTCCTGAACCCAGAAGATGAAAGATTTAAAAAATTAATCCCAGAATTGTTCTATTGTGAACAAGAAGTCAGTACTTCCAGTGTCCAGTATGGGAATTTTCTCCAGGACTAAACTGAACATGGGTGCTTTCAAGATCAAACATCTTGGCTTGTGATTCCCAAGAACATTAGCCAACCAGATGGAGCAGGGGTTCACACCCAGGAACTAAAAGCCCTGGCTCCACCAGTGTGGTTCAAACAGCCAGGGCAAATCTTCTCCGGGATTCAAAGTCATCAGAGCAAGTGCTGAAGGAAGGCACTGATTTGGTGTGAACCAAGATCCTTAAATGAGACTGGGGAGACTGAAAATCCGGATACTTTTATAGTTGAGTTTTACACTGAAATGACTACTCTGAGCCCAGTCTGATCCAAACCCACACACCTGTGGTAACCCTGGGGTCCTTGAAATGTCCTAACTTACTGCGACATGTGCCTTAGGGATGAGAACACCACAGACTCAGAAAGCTAGCTGGCCTTGACCTGACCATCCCAATATAAGTAGAGTAACAATGAACTTGAGCTTATAGGTGTCTTGGTCAGGACTAGGTAGATTATGGTAGCATAAATACAGGGTGCAGGTGACCCAGGGCTCTAGCCTTGGCTTTGTGATTAATCTGAGCTGAGACTTCTGAGACTCAACTTTTTTGCAGTGCTGGGGATGGAACCCAGGGCCTCAGATGTGCTAGACGAGAGCTCTACCACTGAGCCACATGCCTCGCCCAGGATAGTATTCTGACTTCTCTGCAATAGTGATATCTCCTCTTACCAAATTTTTAGGCTCCTTCTGAGTAGCAAATCAAATGAGAAAAAACGGCAAAATAAATTATTACAGATCAAAGTTGATACTAGGACATCTGTGGCAGTGTTCTAACAAAAGACTAACTCCAGAGGGCGCTAAGTCTCCAGAAAAGTGCTCCAAAGATTTCTGTGGGCCCTTGGCCAGAAATTAATCACCTGAGACTGCAGTGCAAGTACAGGAAGCTTTTAATAAAGACCAATTTAACAAATCCCAAACAGACTAGTTTGTCTATCTGTACTAGAAAGTGGAGATGAAACCAAACTGAGGTTTCTAGTGGCAGGGTCTGAGGAAGGGGTAGCAGGTTACGTGTCTGGACCACAAGGTGGCAAGAAGCAGCCCCTGAAATAGCCCAGGAAGCAGACCTTGGGCAAGAAGTGTCCAAACAGAAAGAAAGGAGCAGAGGAAACTTAAGGAGCTAAAAGCAAAAGATGTGAGAAAGAGAAGCCCCCTGGCCACAGGTGAAATGAAATCTAGCAAAAAGCAAGCTGTTCCTTGTGCCTAAGATGATGGTAGCCCTTGATATCTTTCCTAATTGAACATCTGGATTCCCCGCCATAACATCTTTGCTACCAATAGCTTGGATGAAGTGCTGTCTTACAGCCTGCTATATATTTAAGAATAAACTTTTATTTTAAAAAAAAATCCAAACCTGGGCTTACTGGGAAACCCAAGGCACTATTTAGACACAATGAGAAGACAGGTAAATTTACCTCATGGTGTAGAATGGAATCCTCACTATCACCTTTCCAAGAGGACTCAAGGCTCAGTTGTTTCCCTCATTATAGTTTAATTTTCCTAACTGGAGGCAACATGATATGATGAAAGAGCACAGGACTCAGGAAAGTGTCACCTGGAAATTCTGAGTCTCAGGTTCTTCTCACAGAAGTGTGAAGATTACATAAAGCGATGCGCAGAAAGATGCAAACAGTGACCAACACAGTGCAGATACTCAATAAATACCAGCTTTCTAACACAACCCAGCACACCCAGCAGGCCAGGCTATAGGAAGAGGGCATGGAAGCAGGACACACCATGGTCAAGAAACAGGATGGAATGGCACACAAATATTCAACTTCCCAGAGATCTTTTGCTCAAACTGTCAGGTGACCCTACAATACTGAGGCCTACCTGCAACGCAAGGTTTGGCAATCTCAAAAAGCACTGTCCCAGTCTCCAAATCTCGAATTTTGAAGCGGGTAAAATCAATACTGTAGATGTTGTCTTCTGGTTTACACAAATAATCTGAAAACAAGAGAGATCAACACTGTTACATAACCCTTCAAAATATGATTTAATCCTCAAGGTTTTCGTTTTGGTTTGGCTTGGGTTTTTGTTTGTTTGATTTGCAACACTGGGATGGAACCCAGGGCTTCACACAATTCACTCACATCCCCAGCCCTAATTCTCAAATTCTGAAGCAAACTCAGTTTTGTTTTGTTTTCCTATGCTATTTACTTATAATACCACTCCTCCAAAACATTCTCTGGTGTTAAAATAAGACAAAGTTGTACGGACAGAATCAGGAGGTCTAAGAAAGAAACACAGAAGCCAGGCAGGGTGGTGCACACCTACAAATCCCAGAACTTGGGAGGCTGGGACAGGAGGATCACCAGAAGTTCGAGACCAGTCTGGGCCATATAGTAAGTTCAAGACCAGCGTGAACTACACACCTAGAGCCTGTCTCAAAAAACCAATAAAGTGGGCCGGTGAGATGGCTCAGCGGCATAAGCGCCTGCCTGGCAAGCACGAGGTCCTGAGTTCGACTCCTGGAACCCACATAAAGGAAAAAAAGGGCCGGTGATATCACTCAGCGGCACAAGCACTTGCTGGCAAGCGTGAGGTCCTGAGGTCGACTCTTGGTACCCACATTAAAAAATAAATAAATAAATAAATAAATAAATAAATGAAAGAAACACAGAGCAGGGACTTGGTTTGGATCAAAGAGTATTAAAAAACATTTAGAAACAGGGATACAAAAAGGATTTCTTTGGGAACACCTACAACTCTGTCATTATCAACCTGGATACCAGAACAAGATGGAATTTTTTTAAAAGTCCATTTTAAAACATACTGATGATAGATAATACAATGTTTGTTTGCCAACCATGAGTATGAGAAAGCAGGGATCAGCAAACTTTTCTGTAAAGAGCCAAATTATAAATAATTTAGGGTTTGTGGCCACATGGTCTACTTTAACAACTACTCAACTCTCCTCACTGTAGCACAAAAGTATCCATGGATAGTAAGTTAATGAAAGAATGTGACTGCATCCAATAAAATTGTACTTACGGACACTAAAATATGAAATTCTTTTTTTTTTTTAATATGCAGGTACCAGGAGTCAAACTCAGGACCTCGTGCTTGCCAGGCAGGCGCTTATGCCGCTGAGCTATATCATCGGCCCAAATATGAAATTCTTAATTTTTTTTTTAATACTGGCAATCAAAACCCAGTGCTTTTGCACCACTGAGCTACATCCTCAGTCCTTTTTTTTTTTCTTTTTTTTTATTTCTGAGACCTGGTTTCCTTGAGTTGCTAAATTGCCCAGGCTTCATTTGAACTTGTAATCCTCCTACCTCAGTATCTCAAGAGCACTGGAGTCACAGGCATATGCCACTATGCCTGGCTTTGAAATATGAATTTTATATCATGTCATGAATTTTAAAATTTATTTTCAACTTTTTTTTTTTTGGTACTGGGAATCAAACTCAGGATCTTGCACTTGCCAGGCAGGCACTTATGCCGCTGAGCAATATCCCCAGCCCTCAACCACTTCTTAAGGTAAAAAACATTCTTAACTGGTGGGCTGTACAAAATCACACAATGGAGACAGGTGAGGTGGCGTACGCCTGTAATCCTAGCACTTGGAAGGCTGAAGCAGAAGGATCATCAGTTTGATATATTATAATACCACTATGCGGTGAGTTCAAACCCACCCCAAACTACACAGTGAGACTCTGTCTCAAAAAACAAAACAAAATCACATGGTGGGTCCCATATACAAGGAGCAGAATGAATGCACCAAGGAGAACACACTGAAGTACAGCCTGTAACAACCTAAGGAGCTAATCAAAATAGTATCCATCAAAGAAAATTTCATTGACTTCTTTTTACTCCTGACAGCATCTTCCCCTTGACCCATTCTGACACTTTATCTTTGATTGCTTGTTTGTTATTCTTTCACATTTTACAAGCTGTCTCCAATAAGATGGCAACTTGAGAGCTACTGCTTATTCTGTAACTCCAAAACAGGCCGACACTGGTTCTGTGCCTTTAGAGGGTCCTCAATAAATAACTTGAAAACAGAACTGGTGAAATTTCAAGAGTAACAAAATCCAAGCTCTGGACCTGTGGCTTTCTCCGAGGAGCTGCGTAAGTGGGTTTGGGGGCAACAGCACCACTCCCAAGCCCCCAAATGGGATCTGAGTGCCCACTGAGAATGCGGCTTCTGGGGCCAGGCATTAGAATGACCAACTCACCCCTTAACAACAGGAGCAAGCATCAGTCTAGAGAGGTCAGGCGCTGTGCATTTCTATTCTTCCCATGCCCCAAATGAAAACTTAAAGAACAGAGGCACCTTTTTCAGTTTCAGTAAAACTCAACAGCAGTATTGTCTAAAGATGCACTCAGGCATGCAAGCAACAGTCCCAATCCAGGGACGGGACATCAAAATATCCAAAATCAAAACTATTTTAGCATATGGGGATTCCCTTTGCCCAAGCTGGACCAAGACCCACTTTCCCCAAACTCCCATTACCAAATCATTACTGCAGCAGCCCCAGACCAAAGCAATTCACAGACAACACCAGGGCATCTTTCTTGGCAGCAGGGTTGGAAGTGTGCAGGTGAGCGGGGTGGATAGGGGAAGCCAGACCTAACTAGGTGACTGCAAACTCCTAGGGGAAAATAGCAAGACAGTATCAAAGGGTTGGCTTGGCAAAGAAAAAGAGGGAGATCATCCAGAACAAGGAGTGGACAACATATTCCTTCGCGCCTTCCCTCATATCAATGCAAAGACGTAGGAGGGTTGCCCTTATGCAAAATTTGCATTTCTGAAATCCTGACATAACCCTTAATTCACTAGAGAAAAAATGACAAGAGCAAGATTCACATGCGGGAGTTTGTACATACAATGAAACTTAAATATTAAGATTTTCTCTGTGGCATAGTTTTTAAATTTGCACGAAATGCCACGGCCACGTGTGCTGAAGAAGGAAGTGCCCACCTGCACACAAAGGGGCAATGCCTGGGACCAAAAGGGGAGGAGACCAAGGGAGGCTGGAATGGGGGAGGGGCTGTCAGGGGCCGGAGCCCAGCGACGGGCGGAAGCGCAGGTAGGGGATCAGGCCCGGCCGACGGCTGCCGCGGAAGCTGGGGACGGACGCGTTGAGGGCGCCCGGCGGGGGAGTGGGGGCTTCGCCGATGGCTGCAGGTACTGGGCTGAGGGAACCGGCTCAGAAGGATCCGGTTGGCCGTTCTCCATTCAGGTCAAACTGCGTTGCCGCACTGGGTCTGGCCAGGGGGAAGCCGGCATGGCCAGATTCTGTGGCCACCTGCAGCCAAGCCCAAGGAGAACCCCTTCCCCACCCGGCCCCGGCGAGGGCGGCCAGGCGGACTGAGCAGCGAGCACCGGGCAACGCGGCCTGGCCGCTCCAGCGGCCCGGGTGGACCCTCTCGCGGGTGGAGCGGGCAGACCAGCTGAAGGCTACGGGGACTCGGGGCCCGGCCCCAGCGGCACTCACTCTCGGTGACCCGGCTGAGGCGCAGGACGTGCTCGGGCCGGATGGTGTCCAGCGCCAGTAGCTCCTGCTCGGTGACCACTGCCCCGATGCCGTCGCCGAGCGCGTGTTGGGGCGCCTGCCGCCGCGCCTTGAGCCGGTTCAGGACGCCGCCGCCCGCCTTCTTCTTTTCCTCCTTGCCAACCACCAGCCCCCCGGACCCAGCTGCCGTCCCCGCGGCCGAAGCCTTGGGGTTCGACCCGTTCATCGCTCCGCCGCCAAAATGGCCGCCGCCTCCACAGCGCCGTAACTATGGAGAGCGGGGGCGGGGCGGGGCGGGGCGGGGCCTGCGGGGAGCAGCCGGGAGGTTCTTTCTCCAACTTTGGTCCTGCCAGGTGATGAGTCGGGGGGAGTGGCTAGGGACCTCCACGCTCTCTCTCAGGCTTCCAATGTAACCCTACAGGTTAGAAATATGTATCTTACAGTCGAATGAATTCTGTCATATAAACTGGAAAGACATCTTCAAAAAATGTTTAGTATATTTTGCAGAGAATACAAGTTAAGACAGTGCTTGCTATGCAAAGGCAGCCTCAAGACAAGCTTTACAACTAGATTGCAGGACTAAGCCCTCCTGTGCCAGGTCCTGGGCTAGACATTGCTCTAGGCTACAGGAAATTTAAGGATGAAGGCAGAGTTTGGGTCTGCCTTGTTCACCACTGTAGTACTGCCAAGTTAGCAAATGCCTGGCACACACAATAGGTGCTCAATAAGGAACGAATGAGTGAAATTCTGAACAGTGCCCCCCACCCTCCGCATAGGAACTTCCACTTTGTCAGGAAGACTGAAGAACGCAGTTCATGGGCCGGTGAGATGGCTCAGCGGCGTAAGCGCCTGCCTGGCAAGCGCGAGGGCCCGAGTTCAACTCCCAGAACCCACATACGAGAAAAGGGCCGGTGATATCGCTCAGCGACACGGGCGCCTGCTGGCACGCGAGGTCCTGAGGTCGACCCCCCGGTACCCACAAAAAAAAAAAAAAAAAAAAAAGAACGCAGTTCATTGTGACAGGCCAGCAAGTAGAGTCTAGAAGACAAACTGACTCCCCTGACTGCTGTAAGAGGTGCAGCAGAGGTGCTAGGAGAGCACAGGGAGTGGTTTATTCTGGCCGGATTGGGGGATGGGGGGTTCACAGAAGTGACATTTCCACTGGGCCTTAGCAGTTAACCATGATTTCACCCAGTGGAGGAGGCCAGTAAGGGAAAGGCTGCCCTCTTACAGCCCTTTGGGATTCTTGAGGGATTCTTCTGTGTTGGAGGCCTGGAGCTGATTTATGCAAAGTGTCTGCTGGATCTGATGTCACCTCATCCAGACTTAGGCAGAGTGATATCCCGGCCCTCTGGCGATGATCAGCCTCAAGACCTGACTTAGGCAGGGCAGTGCTGGTGCTGGGTCCTCTCACCTGCTGGGAGGGAGCTGGGAGGAAGCTGGGAGGAAGCTGAGAGGGGCTGCCAGGCCTCAAAGTGTTCCTCACAGTCCAAACCTGACTCCACCCAGCTGCCCAGTTAGGTGGAACAGTACGTGGCCAAGTTCCTTTCTGAACACTGTCCTGCCTCTTGAGAGACTGGCATCCCGTGGCACGTACCATACTGTTCCATAAATATGTAAAAAAAAAAAAAAGGTCTTTCCTTTTGCAGACAACTTTTTAAACCACTCAACTGTGAGTTGTTCCTGAAGAATTTCCAGAACTTTTAATATGGTACTTGTGATTGCCAAGAAGGTAGTTTAGTATGCAGTCACTCCTTGCAAATTTGCTCACTGAACCTTTGTTGTCAGGGCACCAAGACTTGAATTACTGGATCCCAGTTTTTTTTTTTTTTTTTTTTTTCTTTCTAGGAATCGTGACAAGTATATCAACTCCTTCACCTGCAATTCCACATCCAGGAATTTAGCCTACATGTACACACAAAGATGTTCACCCCAGGAACATTTTTAACACTGATAAATTATTGTAAATTACAGTTAAGTCCATGTTGTACAGCCGTTAGAAAGACTGAGCTTGAACTGTATGTACTAGTATGGAAAGATTTTAAAGATACCTTGAGTAGAAGCTGATTGTGATGGTGCACACCTGTAATCCTGGCTCCTGGGAGGCTGAGGCAGGATTGCCACGAATCTGAGGCCAGCCTGGGCTGCATGGTGAGTTCAAGGCCAGCTTGAACTGCACAGCAAGAACATGTCTCAAAATAAATAAATAAATATATTTATTTATATATTTGGGGGAAAAAGCAAGGCACAGAATCCTAGTTGTTTAAAATATAGATGTGTTTCTGTGATTATAAAGGAAGTCTGGATCTATATTAAAATGTTAACCTTGATTACCTCTGAAATGAGAGTATTAGAAGGAGTTAAAAGGAATATGTTTGCTTTTGACATTACTTGGAGCTACTTCTATACTATTTTATCACAAGCATATAATCATGGGCTGCATGTATGCTTTTTTTGGTGGCAGCGGGGCAGTGGTGGTGGTGAGACAGGGTCTCCCTATGTAGTACAAGCTGGGCTTGAACTCACGCTGTTTCCCAGGCTGGCTCAAACCCTCAGCGATCCTTCTGCCTCAGCCTCCCAAGTGCTGGGTTATAGGCATGCACCACCATGCCCAGAATCTATGCTTTTTTTAAAAAAAGAAAACATCTTAAATTCTGTGTCTAGGAGGCAGACTCTGTGCCAAAATACAGTTACTTTCTCTTACAATTTAAAAGCAACCTCAGGGGGCCGGTGAGATGGCTCAGCGGCTTAAGCGCCTGCCCGGCAAGCGCAAGGGCCCGAGTTCGACTCCCAGAACCCACATACGAAAAAGGGGCCGATGATATCACTCAGCGGCACGGGCGCCTGCTGGCGTGCGAGGTCCTGAGGTCGACCCCCTGGTACCCACAAAAAAAAAAAAAAAAAAGCAACTCAGGGCTAGCTGAGGTGGTAGAGTACTTGCTTGCCTGGCATGTGCAAGAATGCCCTGGGTTTGAACTCCAGCACCACCACAAAAGGAGATCACCAAACCCAGTTGTAATCCTAGCGCTCTGAGAAGCTGAAGCAGGATGACAAGTTTGACCCCAGCCTGGGCAACTTAGTGAGACCCTGTCTCAAAATTTAAAGAGGGCTGGAGATGTAGCGTACTGCAGAGGCCCTGGATTCAATCCTCGGTAACACACACACACACACACGCACGCACGCACGCACGCATGCACACACACACACACACACACACCCTATGTGGAGGAAGAAGGAAAATAAAGAATTACTGCATTAAATAATTAATACCAAGGTTTCCCAGGGCTATACATAGGAAGCCTGGAACACAAAAGCTGGCCTCCCTTTCACCCCAGCTGGGTACTCTGTGAGTTCCTCCAGCCACTGTAAGAACTGTGACAGTGGCTGGTTTTCAGGGCAGTCCCAGAGGAGCCAGGCGCTCTGCCTCAAATCAGGCCAGGCAGGTGGAGCCGAGTTGGAGCAGCTAAAGTAAGCCCCAGAGGGCTTTTCTAAGACTGGAAATGCAGTTCTGTCCACAGCCTCCCTAAAAATGGCACACGTGCAGTCAGCAGGTCAGGGCTGGGACGGCAGGCACCCCTTGTGTGCTGGGACTGAGAGCCAGTCATTTCTCTAATAGCCAAGTCACTTTACTCCCTGGCTGAGGGCTGTTTTTTTTTTTTTTTTTTTTTTGTGGGTACCGGGGGGTCGACCTCAGGACCTCGTGCACCAGCAGGCGCCCGTGCCTCTGAGCGATATCACCGGCCCCTTTTTCGTATGTGGGATCCGGGAGTCGAACTCGGGCCGTTGCGCTTGCCGGGCAGGCGCTTAAGCCGCTGAGCCATCTCACCGGCCGTTTTTTTTTTTTTTTTTTTTTTTTTTTTTTTTGTGGGTACCAGGGGGTGAGGGCTGTTTTTAAAAAACACCAATTTATTATTTATAGCCCACCTGCTTCCAGAAGGTTTCTAGCATATTCTGAAGTCTTATTAAAGTACAAGATCAGTGAGTAAAAATTCATACAGCCTTGTGGAAAGCAGTACTTTCGAAATTTTTAATGGGTGTATTGTTTGATCCAGTAATTCCTTAAAGGAATTCTAGAGAAAAAAATTTGCACATATGCACAAAGATGTATGCACAAACATGTTCACTGCAGCCATTTGTACTTGCAAAACATGAGCACTCTTTTAATGTTAACTGATGGGGATTAGTAAAATAAATCACAATCTAATGATAAAATACTGTGTAGCCCTTTAAAGGAAATCTCTATGTATCAACCTATGTATTTATAGAAATTCTCTTAAGACATATTAAGTAAAATTCTCTTAAGACATATTAAGTACAGTATATTTAGGATAATCCCATTTTTAAAAATACTATATATGTATATATTTTATATGTATATGTATAAATACATATAAAATGAAAGATACACACCAAACTATCACCTGTATTATCTTCTAGGGATTAGAGGGATAATGATAAGGATGACTTTCACATTTTGTGCCCCATATAATTTTTAAAAAATATTTGTGTATATATTGATATATATATATATATATTTTTTTTTTTTTTTTTAATGTGGGTACCGGGAGTCGACCTCAGGACCTTGCACTTGCCAGCAAGCACTTGTGCCACTGAGCGATATCACCGGCCCTTTTTTCTCTTTATGTGGGTACCAGGAGTCGAACTCAGGACCTCGCACTTGCCAGGCAGGTGCTTATGCCGCTCCGCTATATCACTGGCCCTATTGATATATTCTTTTTTTTTTTGTTTTGTTTTGTGGGTACCAGGGGGACGACCTCAGGACCTCGCGCGCCAACAGGCACCCGTGCCACTGAGCGATATCACCGGCCCCTTTTTCGTATGTGGGTTCCAGGAGTCGAACTCGGGCCCTCGCACTTGCAAGGCAGGCGCTTACGCCGCTGAGCCATCTCACCGGCCCATATTGATATATTCTTATATCAATCTTAAAAGGTTACTTTTTTGTGAGGAAGGGTATAATAACCACAGATTCATCAACCATCAGCATTACGCACTGAGTCTTAAAAGGTTTTTTTTTGTTTGTTTGCTTGTTTTTTGAGACAAGGTCTTGCTATGTAGATCAGGCTGGCCTCGAACTCACAGAGATCCTCTTGCCTTAACCTCCCGAGTGCTAGAATTACAGATGTGTGCCACACCTGGCTGAAAGGTTCCTTTCTAAAAATAGTATATCATGGCATTAACAGCACAGGGTTTGGAATCAATAGGACTATGTCTTGCTCTGCCACATCCCAACTATGTGACTTTGGGCAGGTCATTTCTCTTCTGAGCCTGCTAGTCACCATCTTGCCTAGGTTGTTATAAAGAAGAGACCCAAAGTAGGAACAAAAAATACTAGGTGCAGTGGTGCATGCCTATAAATACTAACTACTTTGGAGGCTGGGGCAGGAGGATCACAAGTTCAAGGCCAGCCTGGGCAAATTAGTGAGACCTTGTGTCAAAATAGGGAAAAAGAAGGCAGGGGGGTCGCCTGTGAATATAACTCAGCGGTAATGCGCTTGCCTAGCAAGTGCAAGGCCCTGAATTCAATCCCCATTGTAGGGAAAAAAAAAAAAGTACTACGCTGTTGCCAGCAACCATGCCAGTGAAGTTCACCACTGTAAGTGGCCTTTTTCCAGGACCCCTCTACAGGCACATTAGGCAGGATGCAGCCAAGGAGCTGGATGGGAGAGTACAGGGATTGAAAAGTACACTCAAGTCCAGAGCTGAAAGGAAATGGGTTGGGGACCAGGCCTTGAGAAAACAACAGATGCAAGTGGAAGCAAATGGGGTTACAGTGTAAGTGGTTAGGAACAAACAAAACTAAGACTAGGGTTTGCCAGCTCCAGGACCTCCATTCTCCACCCACTTCTGCCTTAACCCTTCATCCCCCTTACAGTAAGCAGCTTTCCAGTAAGTGTTGGCAAATCTCATCTGTCTTCCTCTGTGGGGGCTGGGGGCAGTACTAAGTATGGAGAAAGGTCTGGCACACTGGCTCCAGCCAACCGGGAGCCTGATTTCCTTAGTAAGATTAAGATCTGGACCCACGGAGTGGTCCAACCCAAACCCGGCACTTAGCCCAGGATCTTCTGTCAGACAATTTCCCTCCCTACAACTCCCTAGAGCAGGGCTTCTTCAGGTCTCTTCCCCGTTTGGCAGCTCATCCAAAGGTACTTGAAATAGTAATGGCTAAATCTGAATTAGTAAAGAACTCCAGTTATGGGTAGGCTCAACCTCACAATGAGGCTCTCTGGGCCTCATGGTTCGTTTTGGCTCTGGGGATAACTCCATCCACATTGGCCTCATTCTTGGAGCTAAGCGCTTGAAGGGGTAACACTCCTGTCCCCCACAGAACCAGTGGCCATCATTCCTGCCTGGGGAAATACAGCACAGAGGTTCTGGAGCCATGTTACATAGTATCCTGGGGAAATGGGAGGCCAAAGAGTAACGATTGAGAGCAAGAGCCCTGCTTTAAAATCTCAGCTCTGCCTTTTTCTGCTCTGTGGCTTTGGGCAAGTCCTGTTACCTCTCAAAGGATAATACCAACGGGCTTGTGGAAGATTAGACAGCTAAGATCTGAAAAGTATTTGGCCTACACCATTTCAAGGATTCACTAGAGGATAGCTGTAATTACTGCTTTTACGGCTTTAGAAAGAGCGGTGGGCTTTGATGGCAGATACACTGGGCTCAAACCCTGCCTTAGCCATTTACTGACCAGCCTGAGGCAAATTACTGAACTTTTTTGAGTTTCATTTTCCACAGCTGTAAAACACTGCCCAAATTATAGGAAAAAAAATCCTTCCTGCATTCTGCCCTTCCCAGTGTATACTCAACACTGACAACGCATCAGAAAAGAAAAAGGCAGAGAAAAATACCCTGTAACTTAGGCTGTCGATAGCCCATCATGGAGGCTAGGGGACAGTCACGAGGACAGCAGCTACAAGCCAGGTATGCTGGGGAGAGGGGTAGTCAGAGCCAGTGTCCTAGTGACAGTAGAAACAAAGTACAGTAACCCATATTTCATTGACTGCCAGGTCAAAATGGCCAGGCAAGGCTTTATAGGATATCACTCCCTTCAACACCCTGGCAAAGAGAAAGCAAGAGATACATGGCTAAACAGGCAATAGCTTCCAAGCTCATCACAGCCAAGTGAGCCCTCCCTGGATCTCCCTTTTTCCCACCATCACACCACTTCTTTGCAATAAAGTTCAAATTCAGTCCCAACAGAGTGTCACTGCAAATTGTTTATTAAAACACAAAGCAATGGACAGTGAAAAACATCCTGATGTTTTTACTTTCTGGTGGGAGTAGGGTGGGGCACGGAAGGGGTAGGGACAGATGGAGACAGCCTGGAAGGAAAGACGACTCTATCCACCCCCACTGCTTCCCTGGCCAGCCAGGTTCAAAGCCCCTCAAGTACATCTTGCTGTGCTGCTGCTATAAAAGCATGTTGTAACTACAAAGAGCTGGTTTGACCTCTGCAGGGAGAGGATGAGAAACTAGAGTAGGAGCTTCAAGGGCTACCAAGAACTTGACACTTTTTCTCCAATACTTGGTACCAAATAGAGCACAGGCCCAATTTGGAAGGGCGACGTTGGTTTCCTGACAAGCCAGGTTAGGCCAGTGATGGTTGGAGACTGCCCTGAGCTCAGAATGGGCAGCTGGTCCTGGCCTGGGAGACCTTCGTGGAAGGGAAAGGTAAAATTCCTCAAATCCAAGGAGGGAGCTAATCCAGGGTCCAATTTCTTCTCATTCCCTGGATCATGACACACCAAGAGTCAAGAATGTCTCTTTCCTGGTTTTGCCAAAACGTCTCTCCTGCCAATTCTCCCCTCCTACCTGGCAACTTAGCTCTCCTTTCCCGACAGTTGTCCTTTGAAAGGACGGAAAGCACACTTCAGTTTGTTGTTGTTTTTCCTCATATTGAAATAAAGCACTGAAGCTCAAAATAGAGGTGAGAATGGAGTTCTGCTTTTCCGGGTGGTGTGTGCTCCCATCTCACAAGACTGCCTGGATGCGAGTGGTGCCAAGGCCCTCTCTGCCAATAGGCACTAGTGTTTCCCTGGCTGCCAGCACAATCCTCGCTCGTTTTTATACTCCTGGGAGGAACCCATCCCAAGAGATACAGCCCGCTCTTTTCCTGCCAACCCAGCCAGTCCCCAAATCATCTGCTCTTATCAAGATGATTTGGCCACCTAAAGTAAGCTGGACAAAGGCAGCTGGGGAAGGACAAACCAGAAGGGCAGCAAGGCTCCATGTGCAGAGACCCGCCCTCCCCAGGCTGCTGAGCCCCTGGTGCCAAGCTGGTCTTGTAACAACATCAGGAAACTGAGCCCTCTTGCCCCAGGAGAGGTCCAAATAAAAGAGTCCTACTCAAACTGAAAGGGAAAACTGCTCTGGTCTCTCCTAAGCTTGAAAGTTAAGGCTTCTTCGCCATTTTCTTAGAGCTCTTTGATCCCTAATTATATCTTCCCCGCAAAGAGAGGCAGAATTCTGAATAGATCCTGGGTGTTTCTGGTTCTGCTTCAGTGTACTCTCACTTAGTCTTACCCCAGTCTCCTTCCTCAGGGGCCACAGCAGGAGGCCCAAAGCACACCTCCTCCAGCCCTATCTTTAAGAAACAAAACAAAACAGGAGCATCTATTAGTCTCTCACTTGCTCTCCTCAGTCCTTTTGGAGGCATGGAGGGCAATGTTACATGTTGCCACTTGATGCCATGAAGGCTCCTCAAGGCAAGACACTTGAATTATGTCCGAGTAGGCCAGCCAAGGGGAAGCAGCACAGGGAAGCAGACCCTCCCACACATACACCTGAATCTAGAGGGAACGCCCACCCTGGCTCAGAGCAGGAGAGGAAAAGGCACTGTGCTGACCGGGGTGGGTCCTTCCCCAATGCCCAAGGAGGGGAGAGAACCTGCTAGTTCTTTCCTTGGGCATCATTCCCTGGTGAGCCAATTTCTAGGGAAAGGGATCTAAGTGCTAGGAAAAGGAAAATACTGATGCTGTTTTCTGAAGTTCTCAGCTGCGATTCTTGAAGCCAGGGTTAGGCCTTCCCAGAAGAGGCTAGGCAGGACAAAAAGAGAAATTCCTTAAAACAGAAGCTTCTCCAAAAAGATAAAGAAGTCAAGCCACACTTCCAAAACTGGATCAAACAGTTCCCCGGCACAGAAAGGGGGAGATTAGCTTAACTCAGAATAACCCCATCTCATCAAAGCCCACAAGACCTCTAATGTGACCTTAATATCTCCAGGTGAGTGGGAGCCAGAGAACATGACCACACCCTCCAAACCACAGCTGGCCCTGCAGGTCAGGGCTGGTCCTCCTAGGAGTCTGACACCACTGTCACTTGAAGATTATCTTTTAAATCACCAGCACTCAGGGTATCCACTGAGCAACTTTTCCTGCTCAGGAGTGGAAACTTTTCAGAAAAAGGGACTTGGTTTAGGGGACGTGGACCCCATAGATAGTTTCTTGGCACAAGATTTCAGTCAGCATGAGTAAGACCCCAATTAGAGACTGGCTAGCCCCTGGCCCAAACAGACTAGACTACAGACTCTCCCATCTTCAGCAGATATCTGTGTGGTCCTCACAGAAATTGGACTAGAGACACACATCTGTTCTTGTCTTGACCAGCTGGGCTCGGTGGGCCCGAAAACCTGGGAGAGAGTGTAAATCAAGTAGAAATGCCCAGGCCTCTTCTCCCTCACCGTAAGTGCAGCCTCTCAGTTCTCTCACTAGCTCAAAAATACAGATAGGGAACAGTGCAAAAAGCAAAGATGAACAGAGTAATTCTTTTTTTTTTTTTTTTTTTTTGGTGGGTACCGGGGGTTCGACCTCAGGACCTCGGGCGCCACGAGGCGCCCGTGCCGCTGAGCGATATCACCGGCCCCCCTTTTTCGTATGTGGGTTCCGGGAGTCGAACTCGGGCCCTCGCGCTTGCCGGGCAGGCGCTTAAGCCACTGAGCCATCTCACCAGCCCAGAACAGAGTAATTCTTAACATACACAATACAAAAATAAAAATAAAGCATGCCCCATCCCACCTCTTTAACCTAAACTTCATGTACCTATATCATCTTGGAGGAGCCAAGAAAAAAAAAAAAAAAAGCTTTCAAGTTCAGCATCATGAGCCAGCTATAGCCAGCCCTAGGCAGCGCTTGTTAGCTGGGTGGGCTCGGCTCCAGGGGAATCTACCCCAGCCCCCACCATGCTTCTTCCCATTTCCTCACTTCCCCTTTAGCTTTTATTAGCCATAGAAAGATGTGCCTTCCTTTTGGACAAAACCAGAGAGGAAAGCACCCGTCCCTGTCCCTGGGGAAAGGGGTGGGCTTGGAAACAGGCAGAAGCAAAGCTGCTTGGCATACAGTACCATTAGGAAATGGCCCCAGGAGTCAGGGTTTCCTTCTGAGACACTGAGTCACTGAAGGGATGGGCTGAGGTGAGGAGGTGGGACCCCTCCTTCCTCAGAGATCCAGGCAAACTAACAAACAAGGCAAAATGTAGACAACTAGTCCTTCATTTTGTCTTATCCACTGGCAGTGGCCCACAGCTTTGGGAGTTATGATGGAACAAGAACCAAAGACACCATCAGAAGCCCAACTCGTCAGGACATCTACCGTCTCAGGCAGGTGGTCCCCAAAACCAAGGCTACAGTACCTCATCCTTTAGAAGCGGAGAAGCTTCGGAAGCACTCCAGAAAATGCTCCTGACTGCTACTTCAGGCCACAGCCATCCAGCTGCCTGACTTAGTACCTTAGGATGGAGGCCCAAGTCACAGCGAAAATAAGGGGTTACAATTCTCAAATGACTAAGCACTGGCCTGGAATAATCACTAAGAGCCAAAGCCAGGACATAAACCCAAGAGCTTTTTACTTTGTCACATAAGGAACAGTTCAAATATATGGAGTTCCAGTAAACCAAACTCAAAATTAAACACATTCTAAAAGTATGGGTCTGGCCTGAAATTCTATACTGCTCTAGCCCAAGCTGAAGCTAATCCTGCTGCCTCTCATCCACAAAATTCCTTTTAGATTGGCTGGCTCCTACCTCATGTTGCCCTAACTGGAAAATGGATGACCGTGGTCAGAAAGGAGAGGAACAAGGAAGCTTCATTTCCTGCAGAAAATTTGCCAGGAATTCGAGACAGACACTTAGATGCTAAGGTTAGCTTTCAGAGCTGCCAGGATTATGGCCAACTGGGAATCTTTCGAGTCCATCATGCCAAGAACCTGACTGCTACTTGGATAAGGAGATAAAAGGACAGAGAGGCATACTATTAAGATCAACAAGAAACTGCTGGGCCAATACAGCCAGTCAGTCTCGTTTCCTAGGGCAGTCTAGTTCCTGGTTGAACTGTGACAAAGGACATAGGGATAAATGAATATCAGATACTAGACACTCTAAACAGTGGTCAGTCACTTAGTAGGGCTCAAGTCTCTGAGGTTGCTCTTAAATTATGCTAACATAAGCCTTTTCTAATCCAAAGACCAGAAGAAACTTTTAAGGTCAAGTGTTCTGTTGCTGCAGGCTGGAAAGCATCCCTGTCCCCTGGCAGCAAGACCCTACAAAAGGGCCAGTAAAGAACTGCTGGGTCAGGTCCTCCTGGCTGCTGGCTCAGAGATCCAGGGAGGGAGATACCAACAAGGTGAGGTGGTAGAGGATAAGACATTCAAGCAGAGAACAAAATCCCCATGTCTCCTTCCCTTTTTGGTAATCACTCTGTGGGATGGTTAACAGGGAGCAGAAATTCCAAATGAGCCAGATTAAGAAAAAAATTGAAAAGAAATCAAGTCCCCAACAGGCACTGAAATAAAAATGATTTGCTGTGGTAACAAGTCAGAGGCAATTTGAGGACCTGACATAAACTAATCTAATCGTCTTGGATACCAGACAGTCCTCTAACTAGCACATGTCAAGGAGATAAGTAATGATAAAGCTCAAATACTTGAGATGGACCTGTCACTGGATTAATCCAGAAAGCCTTCCAAGTAAGGAACCATTTACTTTTTAAAACCTTTTTCAATTCCTTTTGTCTTTACCATACATCTTATACACCTTCACAAACACATTCTTTGAATCCCAGGACATCTGAAAATGTGGCCATGACTTCAGAACATATCCAGCTCCCATTGCTGGTCTTCTCAGGTAATAAAGATGACATTTCCTTGCTGCTAAATTCTAATCTAAATAAGGAACTGAGACTGCTCTGAGTTCAGAGTCCTTTCCACTACATATATAAATGAGGATCCTTGTCAGGAAGGACCCATTTACCCTAAGTACCCCAGAGAGGAAAGAGACAGCTGGGGGCCAGCCATAGAGAGAAGACTAGGACAGAAGCAGGTCTAGGACCAGGTGGTGGATGAAAGCTATTCTCCACTCACTCTGCCTCTTTTTATCTCCTTTACCTTTTGTGTCTGTGGGTTTTTCTTTTGCTTTTGTTTTTCTGTGTTTTTTTGGGGGGGTGTTGTTAATCACTGTGAAAAATACAGAAACCAAAACCAACGTGTTTGGTTTCTTTCCCACTCCCCTCCACCCTGCTCGGGATGGTCATTTATTCTCACAATCGGCAGAGGCAGAAGAGGGTTGGAATGAAGACTCCAAAGGCCACCAGGATGGGAAACATGAGGCTGCTGTTGTCCGAGGCATAGGGGTTGGGTGTGCGGGGGCCTGACTGCACCCGGTTCTTATTGGTCTGTCTTTTAGGATTAGACCCTTCATCGTATTCTTCTTCTTCTTCTTCCTCTTCTTTCTTCTCCAATCCTGGATGAGGCTGCAGCTTTGGTACGTCTAACACAAGAAAGAAAATAACTATTAAGTAAGGTCCACCTCAGCATTTAAGTAAGACCCTTAAGAACAGCAAATGAGCTCTAATAAGGAGAATCCTACAGCTGCGAGTGGCGGTACATAGCTATAATACCCACGCTCTGGGCAACTATGGCAGGAGGATTAGAAATTTGAGCCCAGCCTGGGCAACTAAGTGAGGATATAGCTCAGTGTGAAATGGGGGGTGGCATAACCCTCCTGTGACCTAATCGGGGTCCACAGGAAGGAACAGAAATAGCAGAAATAGTCTCTAGCCTACAGAACAGCAGAGCGTTATGAACACTAGTCTTCCTCAGATTTAATTAAAAAGTAGCTAAAGGAGGCTCTCTCTCTCCCCTTCCTGCCCTACTTCTTCAGATATCCAGATTACACAGGGACAATGACTCAGCACCCAAAATTTAACCTTTTCAAATACCTCCTCCTCCCATAAGCCCACAGTTCCTTTCAATTCACAGAGCGACAGAAAGGTTGATCTACAGACTTCTGGGGTCTGGCCCACACTGCACTTGTCTTGCCTCTTCCTCGGGAGTTCAAGCACAGAACTGTTTGGTGTAAGAAATCATCTTTCTAAATGTCATCATATCAGCATTTAGGGGGACAACAAGACAAGAGAATGAGATCCTCAGTGCATTCAAAATGACCTGGGGAAAGGCACACAGGTTGGACAGAGAAAGGCCACTAAGACATAAGCTTTCTCTGCAAAAGTTAGCCTGGGAAACTGGCAGCCAGGATAATCTAAATTAAACCTCAAGAAAAAAGATACCCAAGACTAGATCCCAAGGTCAAAGTGACATTAATAAATGATTTTTTGTCCCAGTGCAGTACAGCAACACTAGAGTCTTTCAGAACCTACCAAAACCCTAAGGGACTTTTCCTTTTGCCCCTTCTCCTAGAAAATAGATATCAAACAAGGAAATGGAATGAGGACAAGTTTTAGGCAGTTCCAAATGACTACAAAAATCAGGCATCCCAATAGGGACATTATTAATCCAGGTTTATAGGGAAGTAAATTTTTCTAAGATAAAACACCTGATTAAATGATAGCAGCAAATATGAACACATACCTTCCTTCAAAGCCTGTGGCTAGTACCATCTAATACTCTGTCCTCATCCACCTGACTCTGAATTGCCCACGACATGGCTTAAAAGTATTTCCAAAATAATGACCAGGTACATTATTTCCCAAGGTTTTCCTTAACCCTAACCTTCAGCACAAGTTAAAAAGCAGATCAAAAGCCCAACTTACCTTCCACCGTCCCAGCCATGATGTAGAGTGCACAGACTTTGGGATTGTCATAGTACCCCTAGGAAATAGGAAAGAGGGGTGAACCCCACATGGCAGCAAACAACTTGCCCTCACCCACTCTTTAAGCGCTTCCCTCGCGATGAGTTACCTTGACAAACTCAATGTAGAGTTTCCCTGTGAAGGTAGACACCTCCCCCTGGACACTCAATTTCCCCTTTCTGATGCTCATAGGGATGATTTCATCATGAGCCGTGCTGTGTCCAACACGATCAAAGATATCCAAGTCCTTCACCACAACATGGCCATTCAGTCGTACATCAAATACCTTCCAGGATTAGAAAGTGAAAAAATGTCAAAACCACCAGCTTCAAATCCCTTCAAGGAATTGGAGATCATGCACCTGCCTGGGCTTCAAGTTCAAAAATAATTTTAAAAATGCCAGGTCTGTGTATACTCCACAGTGATTAGAGTCCTTTACCTGAGCCAAATCAAAACCATGTTGCTTTACTGCCAAGGAGATTTCATACAAAGAACAGAAACACAAAGCTCAGCATAGAAAGGAAGAAATTTACAGCAAAGAGCAGAAGAAAAGGATAAAGCTGAAAACAAGGTGTTGAAAACTAAGGAGGGAGACAGTAACCAGGAACGCCTTAAGAGGACCAGTTAGTAGCCAAGAACAAGGACTCTGGCATTTCTGATGCCAACCCCCAAGGAAACCGCAAAGTACAAGCACATGGGTGACCTTCTCTAAGTGCAGAAGGAATACACCTTCCTCAATTCATCTCTTCTTCCCTTCTGGGGTGGCTCTTACACTCTCGTGCACCATAACAGAGGACTGTCCAAGAGTAGCAATGTCCCTTTGGTCAAGCAGGGAACTCAATGGGCCTTACCTTTTGCTGGGACTGTGCAAAGTAGACTTCAGCAAATTTCAACACCAGCACGTAGTCCCCCTCCTCTTTGATGGGCACTTCGTAGCCAAACGTCTCCTCATTGTACCGCTCTGTTTGATATAGGATCTGGTCCTCAGGATTGGAACGCAAGATTGGCAGTTTCATGCCATAATCTGAGGCTGAGGATAAAGACAAAGAGAAAGGACATCAGAGGCAAGACATAAAAGAGTAGAGACCCCAGAACTGCCAGAGGCATTTCCAGGGCAATGCTAATAACCCTGCAAGTAGAAGGGGCCACCCCCTTTGCACCTGGCTCCAAGCAGAGCTCACAAAAGGCAGGAATCAGATAACCATTACCATGGAAGAGTAACATGAAAGAAACTAGGCACTAATCACCCAACAGCCCTTATAACCTTCACAGCAAGCTTTATGAAAGCACATTAAAATAACTTTTCCTGGCCGCCTGGAGAAAGATGGGAAGAGAACAAGTCTACCTCATTATGTGAAGAAACTGCTGTGATGCAGGTGCCTGGTTCCCGAGAGGGAGAGCTGCAGAGAAACCTCCTGTAACCAGAGCAACAGTCGGGAACTCTAATCAAGGTGATTAAGTCCAAATGGTTTTTTCTCAATCAGAAAAAGCACAGAGTCTAAACAGGATTATCTGGTTAGGAACGTCTTTATTGTCTTTGTTACAAACAAGATTCTAGCTTTGGTTTTTCAAAACTTTTCATTCAAAAAGATCCCAGGCTGGCAAAGACAAGCAGCTCATAAAAAGAAGGATGATGTGCTCTAGTTTTCTTTAGGTCCAATCATCCTGCTTCCCACAGACTCAAAAAGCGCCACCTACTCTCTCGAATATTTCCTCAGTTAAACCAACAGAAAAGAACAGTTCTACTGTAGCTCCTGTACCCAGCACAGTGCCTGGCACATAGCGGCCAGTGGATATGTTTGCTGGATGAACAAATGGCAACAATGGCAATGAAGAATGGGCCTGCAAAGCAGAGACGCCATGCCATTGTCAGCACGAGGCTACAGCACCCCGAAGGAAAGAGTCCACAAGGTCCTATTGGCACCTCTGGCTTAAGATATCCAAGTCCTGGTAGGTACCTTTCGTATTTCACAAACTGACAAGGAATAAGGCTGAGTAAGAGAAAAAAGTTACCTATTCAGATATGGTGGACATACCTGTAATCCCAGCACTCTAGGAGGGTGAGGCAGGAGAATCGCCATGAGTTCAAGGCCAGCCTGAACTACATAGCAAGACCCTGTCTTGAGACCCTGTCTTGAGACCCCATCTTAAGGAAAAAAAAAAAAGATTGGCTTCCAATTTCACATGGTGACCTTAAAGACAGTTGGCCCTGAGATCCTCTGGGAGATACCTATGCACAGCATTCCCAGAGATTTATTTCCTGAATCACCAAATTTTCAAGAGCGAGGATGTGGTAAAAGGTAAAAGATTAAGAGACCCAGTGGCTGAGGTCAAGCCCCCCACATACAAAATAAACATAACTGTTAACAATTCCAGTAAGTGACACTATCCATGAGATCAGATGGGCTGATGAGACAATGAAACAGGAAACTCACTGCACTTTTGTCAGACATTTTTCTTCCTATCTGTCCTCAAGAAATCAAAGAAGGGTAACATTACAAAGGATCCACTGCTAACACCTCCCAGCTTTTTCCCAGACTCAAAAACCCATTTCTCCCAGACACTCACCTATAAATACTAAAAGACTTCTATTTCTCTTCCAAATGAGGTCTAAGAACTTCCTTCTGCTGTAAGGACATTAACTAGATTTGACTTATTGATACACAGAAAATTTTGTGTGCCTGTGTGGGAGATCTTTTTTTCTTGCCAAATGGAAAAAGTGAGAAACTAACAGTAATGTCATCTGTGGCAGCCTCAGTCCCATGGCTACGAGAATTCAGCCATGTGAACAAAAGTTACTTAATAACCTTGGAATTACCTTTAAGTATTTTTCCCTTTAAAGCCCAAGTGGCCGTCCTAAAAGAATAGCCATAAGCAAAGTTACATTAGCCCAAGCCCCCAAGAGATGTGGCAACATAAAGGATTTTTCTTTCCTCCTTACCCTTTCACAACTAAACAGATTTCTGAGCAGTGTGCTGACTGTATACTTCATTGTATTTTAGAGAAATCTGTTTATAGCAGCTGAGTAAGGACATACAAATAATAAGCACTAAATAAATGCCTGTATTCTGAGGAGTTAAGAGATGAACTAAAAGGGGCCGGTGAGATGGCTCAGCAGCCTCAGCGCCTGCCTGGCAAGCGCGAGGGCCCGAGTTCGACTTCTGGAACCCACATACGAAAAAAGGGCCGGTGATATCGCTCAGCGGCATGGGCACCTCCTGGCGCACGAGGTCCTGAGGTCGACCCCTGGTACCCATAAAAAAAAAAAAAAAAAGGGATGAACTAAAAGAAAAAGGAAGTAATAAAACTAACTGGAAAACTACAGCTGGGAAGCGCAGAAGCAGGAAGGCCAGGATGAGCAGGGACCTGTTCTATATAAGACCACCGCCGTAAAGTTCTCTGTGGCACTCCAACACTGCTCAGCACCCTAACACTAGGCCTCCTGATCATTAGACAATTCTTCTGAATCATTAATTCTCAAGTGAGGCTGGTTCCTAAAGAATAATTGTGCCTGGGCATGGCAGTGCATGCCTATAATCCCACATACTCAGAAAGCTGAAGTGAAGGATTGCAAGTTCAAGGCCAGCCTGAACAATTAGACAGCTCCTGTCTCAAACTGTAAAAAAAGAAAAGGGCTGGGGCCCCAGGTTCCCTCCCCAGCACTGGGGAAGAAAAAAAAAAAAAAAAAAAATCTGAATGGTCTAAGGCAAGAAACCCCAGGATTCAATGACCTAAATCCTCTCTACCTGTGGACTTCCAGTACCTGGAAGTGGCTGCAAATGAAGTGTGCCTGTTAGGCGACAGTACAAGGATAGAATTCTAAACAAATCCCAGGGCCATAAGCAAATCAGAGGCAGCAGTGACACTCTATCTCTCATCCTATCTTTCAAGCTCTTATCTCCCCAGGCCAAATCCTTCCCCACCAGAAGGAAAGCTGCCCAAAAAGGGTCTTCCTTAAGACTACAGAATTAGTAATCTGATAGGCTCAGGTCCCGGCCAGCATTTTCCCCCCATGGGGCCATGTTCTGCCCTATTTTTAATTCCATGTAAAAGGTCATCAGCAGAGGGGAGAAAAAAATAGTGACACTTACCCTACTCTGGACAGAAGAGTTTTCAGAGTCCTGTCAGAAATTTCTAAAGCATAAAAAGTATTATTGAGAAGGAAAACAAGGCTCAGAGAAAGCAAGTTCCTCAAGGTTATATGACTTTAGCAGGTATCTTTCTATGAAGAGGAAAGTAGCCTTCCCCTAAAGCCAAGCCAAATTCTGTGCCTTAGGCCAAATAATCAGGTGTTTTCCTAGTCAGAGTAAAGAATCCAGAATAAGCAAGTTAGAAAAGAACCTGGAGGGGCCGGGGGTACAGCTCAGTGGCACAAGCACCTGCCTGGCAAGTGCAAGGTCCTGAGTTTGAGTCCCCGTACCAAAAAAAAAAAAAAAAAAAAAAAAAAAAGAACCTGGAATGCACAGTCTGCCAAAACCTCAAAGTGAGTGTGGCTGGACATTTTTTCCTTTTCTTTTTTTTCTTTTAACTTTTTGGCAGTACTGGGGATTGAACCCAGGGCCTCTGCACTGAGCTAAATGCCTGGCCCTTATTTATTTTTTATTTTGAGACAGGGTCTTGCTAAGTCACGAAATTGCCCAGGCTGGGCTCAAACTATAGATCCACCTGCCTCAGCCTCCCAGAGTGCCAGGATTATAGGCATGTGCTACCATGCCTGGCTCTAAACCACCTTCTATAGTGATATTTTCATCCATTGAAGCAGACTGAAAAACACCTTTTCTGGGCTATAAGCACTAGCTAACCTCAAGGCAGAAATAAAATTCAATAAACATTATGAAAGTGCCTTTGAAAGCATAAGCCAGCAGGTGCGCTGAGCCATTCGTTACAAGAATGCTGAACTACAAAGAAACCATAGAAAAACAGCAAGTTCAAAAGCAGGCCAAACCCTTATCTGACTAACTTGGCAACAAATACCTGAATTCATTCAACATATGATAAACTTTCCTTGGAGTGCTGGAAACAATATCACAAGCACATGGGAAAAGTAAGACACAGAGCTCCTACAGCGATTAGTGTAAATAGCTGCATGAGGCAAGGGTCTCCAAATACCTGGCACACCCTTATCCAAGCAGGGCAGAAGAGGAAAGGCAGAGTGAGCAGCTGCACTTCCCTTGGTGCAGCTGACTCCTAAGCACATAAGGAACTAGAAAGCTGACTCCTGAGTAGAAGCACAAACACATCTCAGCCCCAGACCTGCTGCCAGCAAAATGCCACTCTCAGGAACCTGGTTAAGCGCAATGTTGTAACAACTAGTCCAAGCTGCATGTGGCAACTCTCACCCCTTTTCTCCTGATCCGTTCCTTAATAGTGCCTAATTCATACCCAGAATGGCAGACCACGCGGAGCTCAGAACCTAGCATCTACACAATACCCCAAAGTCCAAAATAAGACTCCAATATGCATGAGCTCTAGTAGATCTCATGTGATTTTACCTGCTACACTAAACTCCTCCCAAGGAACTGCCACCATGAGGACAGACAGCCTAGCTGACTGCTGAGCAGGTCAAAACAACAAACAAAACAAAACCGTATGTGTACCAGCAAATTAAATCAGAATTTCTGACTAAGGGTTGAGATCTGTTTTATCCTCTGCAGGAGAGACCTAATAGAACAAAGTAATCAACGTAAAGCCTGGCATCTACTAAGTGAAAGAAATCAGCTGCACAGTACCCTCGCCACAGTTATCTCAACAGGCAAAGTCCACAAACTGCCTTTAGTTTCCTCAAAGGGCTCCTTCCTCCCTGACCACACTAAAAGGTCTAGGACACAGATGGTAATGACCAATAAAGTTTGGCTTTGCCTGCTGCAAGCCTGGAGTCCTGACTCAGCTGAACCCAGGTTCCTAAGACCTATGTGCCAGGGCTAAATAAATTCCAAGACAAACATGGAACTTCAGAACACAGCCCTGAATCCCAAGACCCTCACATGTAGAAAAGCAATAAACTCCTAATATAACAAACTTCCAAGACACTAAGTTAAACTCTTTAATAAAGGCCAAATGCCAAATCTGAACAATGTGGAAAAAAGAGAAAAAGTCTGTCTCTTAGTTGTCTGGAGTGGCACATTGCCAGTTTGGCAGCCTCTGAACCCAGAATACAGCATAAATCTCCTTCCAACACATGAAGCTAGGAACTTCCTTCTTAAACCTGTTTTCCAATCGCACTTACAATAGAAACAAAGAATCCAGAACAGATTTCCCCAAAGAGTGGTTTGAGGGCGGCCTACATCAGAAGCCCCTGCTGCAGAAACCTGGGCTGCAGCAAAGAAAAAAAATTTTATCTATTAGTACCGGAAGGGGGACCAGGGATCTGCACTTTTAACCACCTCCTCTAGCAATTCCTACACAAAGTACCTTTAGGAATTGTGAAACCCCGTAAAAACCACAGTTGCTCAACCAGTTAAGTCACAATCACTCCCCCCACCCCCAGCCGGAATCATGCTTCTGGGACCACCTGGGGTAGGCTGTAGCACTCTGTGACACTCAGATCTCACACTGGTTGACCCAGCTGACACACTGCCACCAGCCTCACAGGCAGGATGGCTCCAATATAACCACCCCCTGGGTGGCTTCTACTTTTAGGCACACAGATTCCTCACCCCAATGGAGGATGGGCGAAGGAGAAGGCTATCAGCAAACTTGCCTGGCCCAACCTCTTCGAAGATACCTGGCTATCTGGCTAAGAATCAAGCCCCGCTCCTGCAAAAGGGGCAAGGAAAGCGATTGATTTCTGGGTCTGCAAGCATCTACCAGGAACTGTCTCCATAGAAGACCAGGGACACCCTCGAAGCCTGGGGAGATGAGGCAGGAGGTCACCCTTGTCTTTACTATCCCAGCTCGGGCTGGGGTAAGGGATTAAGAAAAAGCAGGATGCAAGGTCCAAATATAACTTCTCCTCCACGCTCTGCCTCGATCGCTCTTGGTAGGTAGCTTCGAGACGGTGCTAGGCCCTGGGCTCAGACCAGGTCCCTTAGGAAACGGGAGAAAAACTTCGCTCGAGACGTGGTCCGAGTCGAGGACGGGGCTCAGATCCCGCAGCAATACGCGGGCTGCACCCCGCACCTCGGGCCCCGGTCCCGCGGCTCGGCGGAGGGGGTCTCACCTCGGCCCACCCGGCCTTCCAAAGGGTCCTTGCGGAAGTGGATCCCGTGCACATCCACATGAGCCTCGCCGCCCGCGTTGACTGCCCAAATGACGCTCTCGGGCAGCCCGGCCTCAGCCGCGCTGGCCACGCCGAGCCCGGGCTCCCGGACCGCCGGGAGCAGCAGCAGCAGTAGTCGCAGAAGCGCCACAGCGGCTCCTTCAACCGCCCGGGGCCTCAGCATGGTGGCCACCACTGCAGGGACAGCCCCTGCCGACCCTCGTCCTCGGCCGGCCGCCAGGCCGCCCCGGACTCAATCAGACAGCGCCACGGGCCGTTCCGCCTCAACCGCCGGGGACATGTCTCTCTCAGGCCCCCTGCTCAGCCACGGGTGCCGCCTCCCACCTCAGGAGCAACCTACCCCGCCGTCCAACCCCCGGCCGGGATCCTGCAGCCAATCAGCACCCGGCCCTCATTAATTACCCACCACCCCGCCGGGGACCTCTCTCCCATTGGCTAGTAGGCGCCGAAAGGGGCGTGGCCACACCTAGGCTCCCACCCAACCACAGGGCCTGAGATGGAGCGCGGCAGAGGGAGGGAGTTCGGTTGAATCGGCGGTTCGGTGCGGAAGTGGCGGGTGCAGCGCCCAGGCGGCCCCGGAATCCCTTAGTTAAATGAGAAAGGTGGCCTGGGGGGAAGGTTTAGGGTAGGGCGCACTGACACGTCGCCAGCACTTCCGGTACTCCAGATCTTAGGACTGACTAGGTTCTGGAGGGGGCGTTGCTCTCGTTCCCGCCCTCTTTCTTTCTCAAGGCGAGGTATTAACATAAGCTCTAGTAGAAGAAGCAGCGCATACTTTCTCGATTTAAAGAGACCACGCTTTTCCCCCGTGTAAAGTAGAAGGCCCAGCCTTTCAGAAACGCCACAAGCACGAGTCTTTAGGGCGTGAGTCCCACGAGGATAAGGTCCCGCCCCCCACCCCTTAGCGAGCTCGGGGCGGGTGGTAGAGTCCAGGTGGCCGTCCAATCACAAGCCTCCAACGCAGCGGAAACGCGTGGCTTTGTGAGGGAGGGGCTCCTGGTTGCCCGCGTCTCCATAGCGACAGCCTCAGGCGGGTCTCCGAGCTGGGGGGAGCGGGTGCGCGAGTAGTTGGAGGCCTTGACGAGTCTGGAGGCCTGGGGTACCTGGCTGTCCTCCCGGCTCTTGGTAGTTCATCCAGCATTTTCCTGTTTTGGCAATCCCTATCCTATGGTCTCTGCCCAAATTCTCATTATTTCAATGAGAAAACTGGCTCAGAGAGAGGCTGTTGCCAAAAGGTCTCGCCACAAGTTTAAGGCAGAGCCAAGTCCCCCCCAAAAAAACCCACTCATTTAATCATTTGTTCCAGAAATCCTTATCCAGTCCCTACTACTAAAATTGTCAGATTTAGCAGATAAAACACAGGAAGCTCTGTTACCTTTGAATTTTAGATAAATGGAACATATACTAGAATTTTTTTTCTAAAATTCACACTTAACCAGACTTCTTGCATTTTACCTTACAACTCTACCTACTAAGTGCTAGACTTATGCTTAGCGTTACAGTGACCAAAAATACACCCTGGGTACCAACATGAGAATCAGACTTTAAACAAGTCAAGACCAAATTACTTATTTACAACAGTGTTAAATGCTACAAAGGAACAAAACAGTGCCAAAATGGAGAACAAAGGTCAGATCCCACAGGAATAACTTCTGTTGTGTGTGTGGGTTTTTTTTTTGTTTTGTTTTTTTGTTTGTTTGTTTGTTTTGGTTTTGTTTTTGTTTTTTGCCGTGCTGGAAACTAGGGCTTCGGGGGAGCTAAGCAAAGTCTACCACTAAGCCACATCCTCGGCCCCAGGGAGAGCTTTTGCATATATTCCCTCCTGGTCCCACTTGTTCTCCTATTTTGCCTCTCCCAGGGCACATCTGGGAGTCTACACTGGGTTTTTAAAATTCCACTTTCCTCTCTGAAAATTGTTGTTTTTGGAGGAAACTGTCAAATACAGAGGTTTGGATACAGAGCGGGGACAGGGTGGAAAGGCGAAACAGAGGCCCAGAGAGGTGATAAGGTTTCCTTCATCCTTGGCAGGTGGGCTGCAGAGCCTGGGTTCTAGCCACATACTACACGGCCTGCAGGAGCTCCTCTTTATGTTACTTCAAAGTGAAGGAGAAACAATCACAAAAATGGATTAAAACCTGTGAGGAAGCCTCAAAAAGCCTAACCTTCACTTTCTCTTGGTCCCCCAGATCTGTGCTAGCCTCGGGTGAGCTCTTCAGATTCGTCCTGAGTACCCTGTACCAAGGAGCCTGGCCCCCTTTTGGAGATCCAGCTGCTCAGGAATTAAACCGTCTCTGCTGGAAAAGATAAAACTCAGACCCTGGAGGCAGGATGAGCGGGATCTGAGTCAGGCTGCCTGGTTCCAAGACCAATTCTGCCACTTCCTCATTGTGTAGCACTGAGCAAGTTGTTTCCTCAATTATGAAATAGAGATAATAATTTTTCCTATTTCAAAGTGCATATTCGAGAATTAAAGAACAGGAGGAAGAGGATGAGGAACAGGTGGCAATGCACATAATAAAGTTAGAACTGTTAAATAAATAGACAAATAAAAATGGAGAGCAGTTTAGATACCCCAGGACCAATCACCTATGGCCACATAGCCAAAACTTAATTCATTCTGATTTTCCCCAAAACACTGACTCCAAACATTAAAAAAAAAAAGTAAAGGTTTTAGTTCTTTTTTTTTTTTTGTGGGTACTGGGGGTCGACCTCAGGACCTCGCGCGCCAGCAGGCGCCCGTGCCGCTGAGCGATATCACCGGCCCCTTTTTTGTATGTGGGATCCGGGAGTCGAACTCGGGCCTTCACGCTTGCAAGGCAGGCGCTTATGCCGCTGAGCCATCTCACCGGCCCAAGGTTTTAGTTCTTATCAGCATGATTCAATAGAATTAACCCAATCAGCTACAGACAAGTCACATTAAACAGCTCTGTCTGCCTTAGAATATGTGACAGCCAATCTAGAAAAAGGTCAAAATACTTCCTCTCTTATACTTTATAAACCAGCCCATAACTGCTATAAACGGAGGCCTCTTGCCAATCTCAGTTTGCAGTCCCCTGATTCATGGACTGCTCTTTTGTAAGCACAATAAACTCTTAAAATTTTAATTTGATCTGATTTTATTTTTGCCAGTAGTGCCTGGCACAAGCCAAGCAATCAACCAATTGTTATCCTGAAATGAAAGGGTCTCCAGAGTTCTTGCTTTCTGCATTTGTACCACACTCCCCACCTTATAGTACTGTAAAAGGTTGTTGAGTTATGCTTTTATGCTATGAATGACCTCATAGCTCTTTTTTTTTTCTTTGCAGTACTAGAGATTAAACCCATGGCCTTTTGCATGCTAGGCAAATGCTGTACCACTGAGTTACATTCCCAGAACTTTTTATTTTATTTTGGACAGAGTCTTCTTGAATTGTCCAGGCTGGCCTTAAATTTTCGATCCTCCTGCCTCAGCCTCTTGAGTAGCTGGGATTACAGGTATATGTGGCCACAATCAGCTCCCTCAGAGCTCTTGATAAGTAAAATCACTAAGGTAATAGTTTAGCTTCCTTAAAACCCTTTCTCCTGAAGGCCCCTGTGCCCTTTGAGTGTGACAGTCCTTTTGTAGATTGTACAAAATTGCTATGGGCTAGTGAAAATTTGGTACTATTTAATAGGGAATCCCCTGACAGAAGTATTGGGTCAAAATTCACCAAGCCCTTCCTTATCGCACAAGATTCTTACGCCATTTGAAAACCCCATGATTTACTACCCCCATTTTATACGTATGTAAGTCAAAGCCCTGAAGGACAGGTACCAGCAGTTTTCAAATGGCAGGCAGTGCTCCAGATAGCAGAATTGGCGCCTATAGAATGTGGTTTCATCCGAAAGAGTCTGGCTGGGGAGGGTGGGACAATCTCCAGGGACAAGAGGTGACTGAAGTGGGGGAGTCAAATTTCTAGCAGCTGAGCAAGTTTCAGGTGCAGGACTCAGGACTGAGATGGGGCCAGGTGCAAGAGATAAAAGGTTTAGGTCATGTGGGGCGTGGTGGCGCACACCTGTAATCAATCCCAGCACTCAGGAGGCTGAGGCAGGAGGATCCATGTGAATTCCATGAGTTTGAGGCCAGCCTGAAGAACAAAGTGAGACCCTGTCTCCAAAAAAAAAAAAAAAAGCTGATGTCTGAGCCCTGGGCAGCTGACCGTGGAACTGCTGATGTGACACAGAATTGGGTTCGGTTCTCTCCCAACCACGTCACTCCCTTTCTCTCTGAGCTTCCTCTCTCCCAAAATGTAAAAGACACCATCTCCCTCACAAGAGACACTTTTTGTGGAAAATGCAGACAACCTGGAAGGGAACTTAATAATGGAATCACTCTGATTCCATCCAGAACTGAGACAAGGCTTGCAAATCCAGTCAGGTCTTCATAGCAGGTTCTTAACACACACGGGCTCCCACCCACCTGGCTGTCACAACCACATCAAGAAGCTGGAACATAGGCAGTGTCTCCTTTATTCAGACGAGAAGCTAAAGCTCAGGAGGATTAACTGATTTGTCCAAAGCCACACAAAAAGAAGCACAAATCCTCTTTTTGTCTTTTGGGGGTGGGCTTCTAATCCACTGCTTTGATTCTGATCCAAGTTACCTATTGGACCCAGTTTGGTTCAATTCACAGCTCCACCACATATCTTTGGGTAAATAAATTCACCTCTCTGAGCCTCAGTTTCCTCCTCTGTGAAATAAAATGATGTACATATGTCAAAGTTTTGTGAGAAATAAGACATGTTTTAAACAAGGAAAATAAAGACATTTTGTTTGTTTTTCTAAGACATATTTTTAAAAGCTAGCTTCTTGGAACCATTGAGCACATAGCTAAATGCTCAACAAATAGTCACAGGCCACACTGGTCACACACCCCTGGATCCCAGCTATTCCGGAGTCTGAGGGGGTATTTCGAATTCGAACCCAGCCCAAGCAACTTAGTGACTTAGGGAGACCCATCTCCAAAACACAGTTTTTTTTAATAAGGGCCATGGATGAAGCTTAGTGCAAAGGCCCTGGGTTCAATCTCCAGTAGCACAATAATAATAATCATAGTCAAGTACACCTGTAATCTTAACTACTCAGGAGGCTGAGGCAGGAGGATCAAGGTTTGGTCAATTTAGCAAGAACTTGTCAATAAATATAAATAAATAGATAGATAGAGATAGATAGATACAGATATAGATAAATGGGGCTAGGGAAGTAGCTCAGTGTGAAGTCCTAGGTTCCATCCCCAGTAATTTAATAACAATAGCAGGCCTATAATCCCACCACTTGGGAGGCTCAGGCAGTAGGATCACCATGAGTTCGAGGCCAGCCTGGGCTACATAGTGAGTTCAAGCCCAGCCTGAACTACATAGTGAGATCCTGTCTCAAAACAAACAAACAAAAATAATAATAATAGCAATAGCAGCAATAGTAGTAGGAGTTGTCATGGTCGTCATGAGTGTTTGGGAGCGCTGAGACCCAGACTCATAGCTTAGCTCATTTCATGGAGCTATGTGGCCTCCGGAAAGCCATTTCTCCTCTCTGGGTCTCAGCTTCCTCGTCTGTAAAATGGATATGATTAGAAGCCCACCACCTAGAACTCTTAGTAGTCCTTGACCAAGTGCCTGGCTCACAAAAGGATTTGGTACACAGTAACTATTAATCACACCAGAAGAAATCATTACACCATGTAATACTGGCAATCTGATAACAGAGAAGGCCCTGGGGAAGGGCTCAGCTAAAGAGTTGGGAAAAACCCTTCCACTTAAGGGAAGGAAAAGTCAGAGGGAACCAGAGTTCAAAAGTGGAAGAGGGAGCAGCTGTGAGCCCCCAGAGGCAATTTCACCTTGACACACACAGGTGAAAACGGGTGTGTCTTCCTGCGCAGATAAGGATCAAAGAACAGACCGTGCTATTAATTAAGCCTTGCCTATTTTTAAGTTAATGGGATATTTTTCCCCCTTAAGGATAAGCTTCTAATAAAAGTTCAAAAGGTAAACACAGAAAAGGGACTGGGATCAGACGTGCCCCCTGCTTGGTCGGCTTGGGATCTTGGACTCCTAGGTGGGTGGTCTGATCCCAAAGCCAAGTTTCCTCGCCCTGGGGCTCTGGGAATTAGAGCACAATGAGATCAGAGCTGCCAGAGAGGCGGGGAGCACCTCCAGGGTGTCTTCTGGCCCTGACCCCAATAGGTAACGTGAACTCTTGAACCCAGAAGCATGGCCAGGACTCCAACTTTGGGGAGGGAGAATGGGCATGTCTGTGTTTCCCCAGGAGGATGCGAGTCTCTGAGAAGCCAGGCAGGCCTAGCACGGCTAAGGACAAGGACAGAAAAGGCAAGCACTTTCCCGTGTGGGTGGCCTTGGGCAAGTCACTTCTCTTCTGGGTTTGGTTTGGTTTGGTTTAGTATTGGATATTCAACCAAGCAAGCACTAAGCTATATCCCCTACCTTCCCCACTTTTACACTTGAATGTATTTATTTTTCAGTACTGGAAATTGAAACCAGGGCCTTCGCATTAAGCTACATCCCCAGCCCCTTTTCATTTTATTTTGAGACTGCATCTTGCTAAGTCACCAAGTTGCCCAGGATGAGGTCAAACTTGGGATCCTCCTGCCTCAGGCTCCCAGAGTGCTGGGATTACAGAAGTGTGCCATCGTGCCCAGCTTAATTTTTAAAAATTTGAGGCAGGGTTTTGATCAGTTGCTCAGGCTGGCCTTGAATTTGCGATTCTCCTGCTTTGATACCGTATAGCTGGGATTGCAGGTATGCGCCACCACGACCAGGGACAATCTATATCACCTACTATGTGCACAAGCTTGACAAGTCATGTTCCCCTCTGAACCTCAGCTTCCTGGCCTGAAAAATGAGGCAGTTGCAAAGATGGAATGAAACACTGAATAAAAAGAGCTTAACATATACCCAATGACACTGCACCCATAAATAAAGCAGCTGCTTTGTTCTCTCCAGTCTTGTCTCGAGCTGGGCAAATTAGAGAAGCAACCAGATGGGATCCTGACGGCCAATATTTGCATCCTGAATAGTAAAAACTTCCTGCCATTTTGGAAATGTGCTGTATCTGCACCACCCTAGTACATTAAACACATGTAGCTTTTTTTTTTTTTTTTTGTGGGTACTGGGGGTTGACCTCAGGACCTTGCGCACCAGCAGGCGCCTGTGCCACTGAGCAATATCACCAGCCCTTTCTTCGTATGTGGGTTCTGGGAGTTGAACTCAGGACCTCGCGCTTGCCAGGCAGGCACTTATGCCACTGAGCTATCTCACTGGCCCATATTTTTATTTTTTAAGGCAGGGTCACACAACCTAGTCCAGGATGGCCTTGAAGTTTGTAGCCCAGGATGGTCTGGAACTCATGACCCTCCTGCTTCAGCCCCCCCAGAGGCACATGTGCTATTAACACATGAAATGTGGCTGACACAACCCATGAAGGGTTACAAAGAAGAAAAGTGTACTGGCGGGGGGAGTGGTTGGGTGAAGAGGACAGTTTGCTAACATTGCCAGGGATAAAGAAATAAGACTAGAATCTAGGCTTTTCAGCTTCCAAACCTGTCCTTTTTCCCATTCCATGGCAATGTTTGCAACTATGAGCCCCCCCGCCCCCGGCACAAGGAAATGGTCCAAAAAGACTGCAGTGTGGAGCTGAGACTCCAGGGAGAGGCCTGGAGTGCTTCCTGGCCCCAAGGGCTGTGTCCTAGCTTCACAGTCATGTGACAAGTGATCGCTGAGCACAGACTATGTGCCCAGCCAGCGCAAGGGTTAGGAGGCACCACAGAGAACAAGCCAGACAAGATCCCTGCCCTTGTGTTCCTGCCAGCCAGAGAAGCCAGATGACAAGGAAGTGAATAAATCTCTTTATTTATACTTTTAGGGATTGTGCGCATTTATTCAGTAAGTGGTTGTGAAGTGGCTTCTTTGCTTGGGAGAACCTGAAGTGAATGAGATAGAAATGGTCTCCACCATTACGAAGCTCACATTGCGGTGAGGGGCAGGGGGTGCTGGGCAGTAGCAGATGAAAAGGGATTGAAATGGTCAAGTGTGGTGGTGCACACGTGTTATCCCAGCACTCGGGAGGCTGAGGCAGGAGGATCACTGCAAATTTCAAGGCCAGCCTGGGCTACATAGTGGGTTCAAGTCCAGCCTGAATTACATAGTGAGACCCTGTCTTTAAAAAATATTGAGGGCCAGTGATATAGCTCAGTGGCATAAGCACCTGCCTTGCAAGCATGAGGTCCTGAGTTCAACTCCCAGTACCCACGTATAACAAAAAAAAAAAAAAAAATCAGGTCTTTCCACCATGTCTCCATGCCACCATGATGGTACACGTGAATGTCCCGGCTGACATTCTCAGGAGCATCAACAATGCCAAAGAGAGAGAAACACTAGGTCCTCATCAGTCCAATCTCCTCATGGTGACAATGAAGCATGGTTACACTAAAAATCTGAAATCACCGATCACCTCAGAGCTGGGAAAATTGTTGTGGCCCTCACAGGCAGGCTACGCCAGTGAGGAGCAATTGGTCTCAGAGTCGGTACACAGCTCAATGAGCCAGGAAAATGGCAGTGGGCTGCTCCCGTCCTATCAGTTTGGTTTCATCAAACTGACAATCTCAGCTGGCATCGTGAGCCACGTGAACCACGAAGCAAGACTGAAACACACAGGGAAGCTGGGCATGATGGCACATGCCTGTAATCTCAGCGAAGGCTGAGGCGGGAGGATGGCAAAGTCAAGTCTAGTGTGGACAACTTAGTGACTTAGTGAGACCCCATCTCAAAATCAACAATTAAAAATGGGTTGGCAATATCACTCAGCGTGAAAGCCCTGGATTCAATCCCCAGTACTATAAAAAATAACAAAATACAGGAGCAAAAATGCTGGGATTCTTTTTCTCAGAGATATATATATATATATATATATACATGTACAAATAAAATCCCTCAATGGATAAAAGATACTGAAATATAATATAATAAATATAAGCCAGGCCATAAATTTCTTTCTTGTTTTTTATTTGTTTATTTTGAGACAGGGTCTTACCACATAGTTCAGGCTGGCCTTGAACTCATTATGTAGCCCAGACTGGCCTCAGATTCATGCAATCCTCCTGCCTCAGCCACCTGTGTGCTGGGATTACAAGTGTGCTCCACCATACCTGGTTCAGGCTATAAATTTCATACGTGCTCAGAAGAATGTAAATGAGCTGTGGTGGTGGCTTCCTTCCTTCAATAGGTGAGTCAAGAGCCAAGGCCTAAGAAATAAGAAGGATTAGCTATTCTAAGAGTACAGGGAAAAGCATTCCAAAAAGAGGGAACAGCGTTCATGAAGGCACTGAGCCAAGCCCTCTGCTATCAAGCCTGGCCTAGTTTTCACAACTACCTTACAGGTAGATGCAATTATTATCACTAACAATAGACAATGAGGCTCAAAGAGGCAAAGAATCTTCCTCACCATATGTATCCTATGCACGTACATCCTTAACTTAAAGGACGGCAGAGCTGATCATGATGCTCAGACCCTCCGTTCCCCATGTAGGAAAGACAGCCACCAGTTAGGGCAGGCGGCAGGCACCTCCGGTGGGAAGGGATTATTCCAGCCCCGCAACCAAAGCCGCAGACACAAGAGGCTCAGGGCCTCCTGGCAGCAGCATGTGGCACAGACAGCCACTCCCTGGTCACCGAGCCAGGGCCCAGAGTTAAGCTGTGGTTATCTTGTCACTGTCAATGAGCACCTCTGGCACAGCCATTAAAAAATGCCATGGCGGACTTTCCCTTCCCCTTTCCTCAAGGGGGAATCACCGGGCCTGCGGACACATGGGAGAGGGTGGGAGGCGACCCAGGAGTAACAACAGCAACAGTGATAACAGTAAAAGCTGTCATAATGCTTTCTGCCTACCGGGACAGCCCCACAGACTTCTCATATACAGTTGTTCCTGGGTATCCATGGGGAACTGCCCCTCCCCAGTCTGCAGATGCTCAAGTCATTTCTATAAGACAGCACAGTATTTGTGCACTTTCCATCATCTCTAGTTTACATACGCTACCTAACGTAAATAAATAGTTCTTTTACTGTATTGTTCAGGGAATCGTTATATCACATTCGCTTGTCCGGTACAGATACAATTTTATTTTTCAAAAAACTTTTTTTTTTTTATAGTACTGGGGGTTGAATCTAGAGCCTTTGCACTGAGCTACACCCCCAGACCTTTTTTTTAATTTTCATTTTGAAGCAGGGTCTTGCCAAATCTCTAAGCTGCCCAGGTTGGGCTTGAACCTGTGATTCTCCTGACTCCATCTCCCAGCGCGCTGGGATTAGCAGTGTGCAGCACCACACCTGGCTTTCGTTTTTCAAGTATCTTTGATCCGTGGTTGGTTGAATCCACGGGAGAGCTAACTGTACTATCTTGTTAGATTTTCAGAAGCCCACAGCGTCAACCCTCTCTTACTGTTGAGAACACTGAGACGCAAAGGGGCTGATCGCTGACTTAGAAGTGGGAAAGCTAGGATTTGAACCCATATAGCTGGCTCCTGTATCTATACTGGTTTTTTCTAAAGCCTTTTTATTATAAGACAAGGCAAGCAGAGAACCGCGTGAAACAAATAGACAACCTAGTGAATTATTATAAGGCGAGCACCATTTTAACCACCCTACTAATCCAGAATTAGACCAGAGCCCCGCCATACAGAGACCCCATGTGTGTCCCTCCTCCTCCTCCTTTTCAAAAGCAACTGCTGTCCTGACCTTTGTAATAAAAATCCCTGCGTGTTTCTTTATGGTTTCTCCGCCCAAGTGCACATCCAAGGACACCATCGCTATCACTCAGTTGGGCCCATTTTTTAAAACTCACTAACTTTTAAGTCTTTTCTACTTTTTTTTCCTTTCTGGTGTGTGTGTGTGTGTGTGTGTGTGTGTGTGTGTGTGTGTGTGTGCTGCAAGGGATGAAACCCAGGGCCCCATACATGCGAGGCAAGTGCTCCACCACTGAGCTACATCTCCAGCCCTCAAGTCTCTTAATTCCCTTCCCACCCCCTTTGTTTCTTATGCTTGATCTGTTGAAGAATCCCGGTCAGTTGACCTGTACAGTTTCCCAGTTTGCATTTTGCTGCTGGGAGCGTGTTCCTTTGCCCTAGAATTTCCCACGCATTGCCTTGCAGCACCTCGAGGCATGATCAAGCTCAAACGAGGAGGAGGTGTTTGTCGCCTTCCAGACAGGCACCTAATGTCTACTGTTCTATGATCAGAGCCCATGCTCTTATTTTTTTTTAATTTTAAACCGAGGATTGACAGAGGGGCTTGTGCATGCTAGGCAAGCTCTCTACCACTGAGATATACCTCCAACTTTTTTTATTTTATTTTGAGATAGGGTCTTGCTAAGTTGCCCAGGCAGGCCTCAAATTTGAGATCCCCCTGCCTCAGCCTCTTCAGCAGCTGGGTTTACAGGTGTGTGCTATATGCCTGGCTAAAGCTCATGTTCTTAGGTGCTGTGACGGGAGCTTCCCGGCTACTCTGGATTTCTTCTACCCTCTGCACAGATCTGTCTCCAAAGGTAAGACCTTCACAGGCACCAGGCTTTCTTTTGCAGGCTGCAGAAACAAGGAAGCAGGTAGTTCCTCAGAGGGCTCACCTGAGCCTTCCATACACCAAGGTCTGCGGTGGGCTTGGGCTCTGCCTTCTTGTTGGGTGTCACCTCTCTCTGCTCCTCCCCCAGGCCAGTAAACAGGACAGATAGACTTCTGCTTAGTTTCCCAAAGAGGCTCAGCTGTCCCTTTTCTCTGGGCCTTTGCACATGTTCTTCCCTTGACCATAAACACTCTTCCCAGCCACCTCTTTTGACTGCAGATTGCTTATCCATCGTGGCTTAGCAAAACTGCCCCTCCTCCTCTCCCTCCCCTTTCCCCACAGAATGGAACGGGTACCTTTTTTGGTGTGTGTGGTACTGGGGACTGAGCCCAGGATCTTCACACTGAGCTACACCCCCACTCCTTTTTTATTTTTTATTTTGAGACAGGGTCTCACTAAATTGCTAAATTGCCCACACTGGGCTCAAACTTTTTTTTTTTTTTTTTTTTATGTGGGTACCGGGAGTCGACCTCAGGATCTCGCACTTGCCAGGCAGGCGCTTGTGCCGCTGAACGATATCACCAGCCCTTTTTTTCCTTTATGTGGGTTCCGGGAGTCGAACTCAGGACCTCACGCTTGCCAGGCAGGTGCTTATGCCGCTGAGCTATCTCACCGGCCCATGGGCTCAAATTTTTGATCCTTAGTCATACCTTAGTTTCCCAGAGTTGTGGGATTACAGATGTTTACCACTATGCCCAGTTAGAAGAGGGAGCCTTTTTCATCCCCTCTGGCCCCAAGGCTAGCCTAGTTAGTACGTTCCCCTCATCTGTTTTTGTTTGTTTGTTTTTTGTTTTGGGGTTTTTTTTGAGACAGGGTCTCACTACATAGTACAGGCTGGCCTCGAACTCACTATGTGGCCCAGGCTGGCCTCAAACTCATGGTGATCCTCTTGCCTCTGCCTCTTGAGTGCTGGGATTATAGATGTGTGCCTGGCTTGTCTGTTTTCTTATCTATTTCCCCTACCAGAGTTTGAGCTTCTTGAGGACAGGGACCCTGGCACAATACCTGGGACATAGTAGAAGCTCAATAAATACCAGTAGGGGCTGAGGATATAGCTCAGTGTTAAAGTGCCAGCCTAACATGCATGAGGCCCTAGGTTCCATCCCCAGTACCACAACATAAATAAATAAATTTGAACACATACATGAAGCAATGAACAAATTAGACTTTACAAGTCCCAAGGAGGAAAATCAGGCTCAGTTTAAGGCCTTTCCAGTAATAAGTGTTCTTCTAACATGACTCACGGGGCTCCCCACCAGGGGAGGTATTAAAGCAGGGGTGTGGTGAGGCAGAAAGAATTACTACCTAGGAAAATGCGTCTCAGTTCTTGAAAAGTCACAGAACCCTTTCTTCAAACAATTTTACTAAGAGCCCTAAAATACAACACCGATGAAAGGGAAGAGTTCTAGGGTCGGCATCAGAGGAGGCAGAAGCCCAGCCGCTGGGCTCCCCTTGTCCTGAACACAAAGGTTCCTCTGAACAGTGGCCCTGCTGTGACCTCAGCTGCCGTGTCTGTTATTTTAGGAGGCCACACACTGGGGACAGAGGTGTCCTCGCTTACTCCTAACTGTGGCCTGTCCTGTGGTGCCCCCAGGGGCTGATCCTACCAGTTGACAGGGATGCCCGTAGACTGCCCTCCTGTCCCGCCAAGGGCACCGTGTTTGTGAAAGCTGGTGTGGGGACAGGCAGGGCTGCAGGCTTGCCTAGCAGGGCACAGAGCCAAGGGCTTAGCCTCAGAATTGGATTATTAAACTGAATTGGGAGCACCCAGCCTCACGGGCCTCAGGGACATGGGGATTACCTGGGCCTCTGGCTGGGACCCACGGTCCATCCCATATTCCCTGCCAGGTCTGAGGAAAAGAATCCTCTCTCTGCTGTGGCACAGGGGCAGGGAGGCTCTGCCCACCCAGCAGTTCCAGTCTTTACCCCCACAGCCTGTCCCAGCTGCCGGGACACACACCTGCCTCCCACATGCCTGGGACCTACAGCTGAGCTCTTCAGACGAGGGCCACCGGCCAGCAGCATCAGCATCCTCTGGGAACTTGTTAGAGATGCAGATTCGTGGAACCCAACCCAAACACGGAACCAGGATCACTGGAGCGAGGCCCAGATCTGTGTGGTTTAACAAATCCTCCAGGTCACTCTTATGCATGCTAAGGTAGAGAACCCATGGCTTGGACTACACCGGCCACCACACATACCTGCCCAAGTATTCCCCAAACCTGCCAAGCTCCCAAACTTCTCCTGACTCTTTCAATCCTTCCCTGGTAGGAATTAATTACAATGATTATAATGGATCTAGTCTATATTGGCACCATTCCACTGCATTTGTGAATAGCAGCCCTTGGAAGGACGCAATCCAATACCCCAAGTATGCTTACTTTGTCCAGACTCCATCCTTTATTATCCCCGTATTTTTATTGGCTCTGAGGTCACAGGGCTGAGGCAAGCTGGGGTGGGCAAATAAGGAAACTAAGGTTCAGATAGGGGACACAACTGGCCCAAAGTCACACAGCAAGCAAACCTAGGGTCTGACCACTGGACAGCCTGCTTTTCCATCTCAGTGGAGGATGGCAGCTGTTTTTTTTTTTTTTTTTTTGCTGGGTACCGGGGGGTCGACCTCAGGACCTCGTGCGCCAGCAGGCGCCCGTGCCGCTGAGCGATATCACCGGCCCCTTTTTCGTATGTGGGTTCCGGGAGTCGAACTCGGGCCCTCGCGCTTGCCGGGCAGGCGCTTAAGCCGCTGAGCCATCTCACCGGCCCGATGGCAGCTGTTTTAACATCTGTCTCCTCTCACACTCTGGGATTTCCTCCAGGCCAAAGCTCTTGTCATCACTTCCTCAGGAAATCCTTCCCCGACCTCCCCAGAGTAGGTCAGGTATTATATCTGCCAGGGGTTCCGGCCTTCTTCCTTTATAGCAGGATCTCCATTTGTAATCACATATGGATGTGTTTATGTTGTGTCTGTTTCCCTGACCATACAAATACTCCCAGAAGTCAGGATGCGGTGCAGACCCCGCTAGATACTTACCCACTAGTCATCCTCCTCTTACAGAAACTAGTAAACGGGGCACCTGCACACTCAGCTAAATAACATCCCTCAGCCTCCCTCTTTGTGGGAGGTACCAGGTTTGGGCTTATGAAATGAGAATGGGTGGGTCTATTATAGTCACTCCATATCTGTGTGATAAATGCAGGAAAGTTCAGCCAATTCAGGGCGTGCAGGTGGCGCTCGGGAAATGTGTGCACTGTGTAACCAGGCCCAAAGTCAAGACCACCCTGGTTGTCATTCTCTTGGAAATATTTTTATTGGTTCTGAGATCACAGGGCTGAGGCGAGCTGGGATGGGCATAGAGCTAAGGAGGGCAGTGCGAGGCTCTGCCCTGGGGCAGACATGCTGTGTGGGGTCTGCTGGCGGGCTCCCTGGCCCACCCAGCCAGCGGCGACTGAGGACATGGCACTTGGCGCCTGGCACGACCTCCGCCAGCTTGGCACGGTGGCCTCCTCATCGGTGGGCGCCCCCTTTTCCAGTTGCAGGAGTTGTGAGTCTTTCACAGTGCGGAGGGGTGGGGGTCCGGGGTGGGCACCTCCCCCGGCTGCAGGCAGGCCCCATCCGCCAGGACATCCTGGGCTCAAGGCGGCTGCGGCGGTGGCGGGGCGAGGCCAGCTCCGGCTCCTCTTCTCCCCTTCCCACCTGGGGGGCTTGGCAGTCCTGGTGGGGCCCTTGAGGCCTCAGCGGGACATCATCCGGACAAACTCTGCAAGGGTACAGGAGCGGCAGGGAAACAGCAGCAGTCAGGGGCCAGCCAGAGACTGCTCTGGGCTCTACATCCACTCTGCCCCCTCCGATCTGTCTTCCACACAGCTTCCAATCTGTACAGCGACCTCTGCTTAGACCTCCGTGGCTCCCCTCAAGACGTCTGGTGTACCGACACAGGTCGGGGCCTTGCCTGATCTGGCCCCGCTAACAGCTCCAGCCATATCGGTACATGCACCCCCAATCTACGCGGCGACCACGCAGACCTCATTACCCCCAATCTACGCGGCGACCACGCAGACCTCACTTGCAGAATCCAGGTGGCTTGTGCTTGTTCTTCCTAGTGTGGGGTCTATCTTCTCCATTCCTGCTGTCTCTCAATTTTTCTTCACCCTTTGCCTCCCTTGCTTCTTTTTTCCCCTTACACTTTGGTGTTTGTTTTGTTTGCTTGTTTTAGTAGTTTTAGTGGGATCCTAGCAGGACTGACTGGCTGGTACAGAGATTTCCCTTAAAGCTTCTGCCCCCACATGCGCACAGTCCCCCGACCCTCGTGACCATCCCACCCCAGAGTGTTAGTACCTCTGAACTGGTGCACCCACGCTGACCCACCCTTGTCAACCCACATCCACATTTACTTTAGGGTTTGCTCTCAGTGTTGTATTTTCTATGTTTTAGACAAACATACAGTAACATGTATCTGCTCTTATGGTCTCAAACAGTAGTTTCACTGCCTAAATCCTTTGTACTCTGCCTATTTATCCCATTACCCTCTTTCCCCAATCCTGGTGGCCTCTGATCTCTTTCCTGTTCTGATAGATTTGTCTTTCCCAGAACATCACAGAGCTGGAATCAGACAGTGCGTAGGTTTTTCGGATTGGCTTCCTTCACTCAGTCACATGTATTTGAGGTTCCTCTATGTCTTTTCATGCTTGATCACTCAATATTTTTTAATGGTGAATAATATTCCACTGTCTTCGATACACCACAGTTTATTTACCTGTCCACCTACTGAGGGACACCATGGTTGCTTCCAAGTTTTGGCAATTATGAAGAAAGCTTCTATAAACATCCATGTGCGAGTTTCCATGTGGACATAAGCTTTCAACTCATTTAGACAAATGCCCCTCCTTCTTTTTCTCCTGGTGGCTTCCACCCATGTTGCAGGGCTCCCCTCATTTATAACCTCCTCTAGGAACTAATCTTCCCTACTTCTCCCCAGCTTGGCACAGGGGCCCTCTCCACACTCCACATCCTCCTTCCCCTCGCTGCTCCTGGGCTCTTCAGGGTGGGGACCAAGTCTCAGTACATAGCAGGTGTACAAGACAAACATCGTGGTAGAATCAGTGGGCAATGCCAGGCTTTCGGGGAAGGGCCATCACCTCCTGCAGCATGCAGGTAGACAATGTGACACAGGGCACCTGAGATTTTTCATATCTGATGGTAGCAAAGCCATCTCTCCATCTATTCACACTCTCCCCCCGGAAGTGTGGCCAATTACTCCCTTGAAAGCCTCCCAATTTTGTGTTCTGCACACACTCACACTCTGGCTCAGAATGCAAGTTCCTGGAATTCAGGGTCAACATTTTCCTTTTCCCCCATATCCCATAGTATCTGGAATGCTGTCATGAACAAGATTGTATAGTAGATAAGATTCCAGGCCTGGGTTTGTGCCAGGCTCTGACTCCTAATAGCCAGTCTTGAGCAAGTTATATTACTTCTGTCTCAGTTTCCTCATTTGTAACGGGAGATAATAATAGTACAGTCCATGAGTCATTGTGAAATTAAATGAGATAATATATGCATATTTACTTAGTACAATGACTTGTACATAAGTGTGTAATAAATGATAACTATCGTGATTATTAATTCTTTTTTTAAAAAAACTCTTACTGAATATTAGCTATTGTCAGGTGCTTTGTTATGTAGGAAATACAGAGATCAAAAAACAGGGCTCCTTTTTCTCTCCAATTTTAGGGTCGAGTTGGGCCACAGCTGTAATCAGCAGCTGGGAGACAATGTGAAGAACAGGAGTGAACCTGAAGTGCTTATTCAGAGATGGCAGTGGGCAGATGAACAGGGATGGGTGCATGGAAAGGCAGGATGGTAGAGAGTTTGGCTGGATGGATGATTGCATGATGGACACACAGTTGGAGAGATCCATGGACGACCACTGCTGGCTTGCTTCTCTCCCACTTGCAAGCTCCACCTACCTTCAAAGTCCACTCGTCCATCCCCATTGAGGTCCACATCTCGGATAATTTCCTCTATGTCTCGGTGTCCCACCTGATGGCCCAGGAGCTTCCTCATGGCCTCTCGCAGCTCTCCAGTACTTATCTCCCCATCACCATTGGTGTCAAACTAGAGAGGGCAGGAGGAAGGGGACAGAGCCACAACATGGAGACTGGCAGCAGCAGATCCAAAGGCGGAGATCCTTTCTCAGCATCAGTGTCCCTCTTTCCTCTGCGTCCCTTCTCTGTCCAAGTTCCCTCCCCTGGTCTGGGGCCCAGAGCTTGGGCTTCTTTTCAAGTAGCCACCATGGGACTGGGATTCAAATATTCTGCCCGCCTCTGCCGGTCACTGACCCTCACCCACCTCTCGAAAGGCATCTCGCAGTTCCTTTACGCCAATCATATCTGCTGTCTCTGCCAGGAGTTTTGGCCCCATTAGCTCCACGAAGTCATCAAAATCCACATGGCCACCCACTGGGGCAAAAGGAAGGGGCTGGGTCACCCTCAACACACCCATTGCCCATCTCCACCGAGGCAGGTGTGGGGACAGCCAACCCCTTCCTGATCTGCCCGTCTTGAGGTTCAGGTTTTAAGCAAAGGCCAAATGAGGACAGAAAGACAACCACAGATAGGTAGCATGTCAAATAATGGCTCAGGGAAGGGGCCAGAGGTTGAGTAAGGGGACAAGTCAGGAAGTGGAGGCAGGAGATACGGATGGGAGGAAGACACTTTGGGTCACAGAGGCAGATGTGGAGGGACCGATACACACCCGTGGAAAGGCAGAGAGGAGAAGCTGTGGGTCCCAGCCTTACCCTTGTGCAGATGCAAACTCAACTCCCAAGTGGCTCTCCCCAGGGGGGAAGGACCAGAGAGCTGGTACCCACCCACCTGCTCACAGAAGCTTTCAACCACTGATTGACAGGTGTTGGAGGATAATCCCAGCTGCAGAGGTGGGGATGGGGGAGAACTTGGAGGTGGGCAGCCTGTATTCATTCCCTGAGCTCCTGGGAGGCTCAGCCTTCAGCCACCCGGAGAGGCAGCTGGCTTGAGAGCGCACCCTGTGCCAACCACTTCCCACCTCACTCCCCACCCCCCTGATGCCTCCCTTCACCTACCAAACAAACATCTTACACTTGCACCCAGACTAAGACAGAGAACTGCATCCTTCTGGCTGTTTCCACACATCTGACATGGTGCTGCCTCTACGTGTTTCCACCTGTTTTATTCAGTGTGAACTGGGTTTTTACCTGGAGCCTAATGCAAGCTTCTGGTTGGTTCCCTGGTGAGCTTTGTCTTTTTTTCTTTGGTGGCACTGGTGACTGAACCAGGGGCTCTCTACCACTGAGCTACATCTCCAGCCCATTTTAATTTTTTTAGTTTGAGGCAGTGTCTCACTAAGTTGTCCAAGCTGGACTCAAATTTGCCATCCTCCTGCCTCAGCCTCCCAAGTAGCTGGGATTACAGGTGTGCACCACCACGCCACACTCCCTCTGATCATGTTGTGTTGCCAGCCAGGTACAGTATCGCACTTTTTGACATATATTCCCTCATTTACTTCCTGTGCTCCTCTCCCTTATTGCAACCCTCATTTGATGGATTTGGAATTTGAGACTCAGAGAGGGTAAGCAGTTTCCACCAGGTCACAGAGCTGGAAAGAGACAGATGCAGAATTGGAACCCAGGTTTGTGTGAGCAGAAGGGAAGAGATGCCCTGGGGAGGGACTCACGGTTCATGTTGATCTGCTGGGACAGCTCGATGAGCTCCATCTCAGTGGGCATGTAGCCCATGGTGCGCATGCAGTTGCCCAGGTCCCTGCAGTTGATGTAGCCATCCTTGTCCTTGTCGAATTCTCTGAAGGCCTCTCGGAGCTCTGGGGAAGTGAACAAAGGTGGACAGGGTTGGTGGTAGGACCCACAGAGTCTCTGGGGACAAAGACAGCCCAGGACTCAGCAACTAGGAGAGGTACACCCTGTGTCCCCCAGGACTCAAGGGTCTTCAGCTTGCTCCTGGCTTGCTCTTCCAGTGGTGGGCTCCACAGCAGGTCCCTGTCTGTCCCAAGTCCTGATTCCAGGAGGCCAAGGTGTCTCTGCCTTTCTTCCCACCAACCTCCCTCCCATACCTTCTTGGAGGGCTGAGCAGCCCTTTCCCCCAAGGTCCAAGTTTTACCTTCGATCTCTTCTGGCCGCAGTGATCTATCCTGAAACAGAAGAAATATATCCTATTAGCAGAGGCAAGGGACCTGGAAATTATCAGATGCCCATCCAGTGGGGCATCCAAGTGGCAGCAGGCACCGGGTAGGAGCTGATAGAACACAGCAGAAGTTTGTCTGGACCCTGTCCTTGAAGGGAAAAGTTGCAGCCACACATGTCCCATAGACACAGAAGCTCCTGGGCTCCAGACAGAAGATGCTCCAGGACCCAACACTGCCCTGGAGCCTGAGCACAGAACCTCTGCATCCTCCAGACCCTTGTTCCAGGTACAGGAATGGGCCTGGAACAGAGCCAGTCCAGAGGCAAAACCTGTAAATAAAACAGGGCCAGGGGAAGTCACACAGAAAAGAGAACACCACCCAGTGACATCAGAAGGGGCCAGGGAGGGGAAGCCTGCAAGACAATGGGAGAAGAAGGGTTGCAGGGAGAGAGAAAGCAGGGATACACAGGCAGCCCCAGAGGGAAAGAGGAGCAGCTAGGGGCTGTGGAGCCAGAATTGGGGCTGTGCCCTGCCTCCTGGGCACCATCCCATCTTCCCCTGTTTGACCCCTATCCCTATACCTTGTCCTGTCACAGGACACAGCATAGGACCCTGGGGGCTGCCAGTGTCTCTAGCTGCTGCCAGGGCCCAAAGCACACACCCCTAGCCTCCAACAGGGCCCAGGTCTCCTTGGGGAGTCAAAGAAAGCCTGGGTCCAGGCACCAGAACAGATGGCAGAGAAGTCTCCAAAGAGCAGGCCCAGAGGAAGCATGGGGCAGGCACCGGATGGTGCCCCAGGCCTGCCCAAGAGGAGACAGATTGGCACGGAACAGACATGGGTACCCATGTTCCACTCCTCCACCTTTGGGAAGAAAGGACGTGAGGCAGGTGTGGGCGCCTGTATCCAGAACACAGGCACTCGGCAGGCCACAGTGAGGGTGGTGCACGCAGGCTGTTCCAGCCATGGGCCCCGGGTGGGTGGAGGCTGTGGCTGCCCACCCACTCCACACCGGCCCCAAGGGAGGGCTCTGGCCCCCAGAAGGGGAAGTGGCTCTGCTGTTGAGTATGTGAGCCCAGGATAGCAGCCTGCTGGCTCCCAGGTCCTCCAAGCATCCTTTCTAGCTGGAGGAAGGAGTCGCCTGAAGGGACCTTTGTCTCTGTGAGATGGTTGCTGCCGGGGGACTTTCACTTAAAAAGGCTCCTCGTAGTGTCTGGCACGAGAGCTTATCACTGCTGTTCTAGACAGGCAGGTATGTTCCTAGACTTTCTCAGGTGACCAAGAAGATGTTTTTTTTCAATGTGTTGTATTAGCAGTAAGTGAAAGTGAGTACAGTCGTCACTCAGTGCCAGTGGGAATGTGTTTCAGGTCTCCCGTGGATACTAAAATCTACGGATGCTCAAGTTCCTTTTATACAAGGTGTGTCATTTGCATATAACCAATGTACATTATTCCAAACACTTTAAACCATCTCTAGATGACTTGGAATTTCTAGTGCAATGTAAATGCTGTGCAAGTAGTTGTTACACTATACTACTTAGGGAATAGTGACGAGAAAAGGTAGTCTGTGCGTGCTCAGTACAGATGCAATGTTTTTAAAGTAGTTTTGAAGCAAGCCGTGGTGGCACATACTTATAATCTCAGCATTCTGGGATGCTGAGGCAGGAGCATGGCAAGTCTGAGCCCAGCCTGGGCAACTTAGAAAGATTTCGTCTCAAAATTAAAACAAACAAACAAAAATAAATAAATAAAACAAAAAACAAAAATGGGGAGAGGCTGGGATTGTAGCTCATTACAAAGGCCTTGGTTTTAATCCCCAGTAATGGGGAAAAAAAAATTTTTTTTTTTATCTAAAGTTGGTTGAACTCATGGAAAAGAGGGCCAGCTGTGTGTATATGTGTGCGCATCTATGCAAAAGGTACTCACAGGGACCAGCTACTTAGCCATACAAGTTCTTTCCCACCCATCAGGGTGCTGTTGACTCTCCCCACAGCTCCTTCCACACCTCTTATATGCTCAGACCCCAGGCAGCAGCAAGGAAGGTGCCTTTCCCAGCCTGCCTGTGGCAGGCGCCCTGGTGACTAAACCTTGGTGCAGAGCAGTGCGGGGTATGTGCTGGGGAGTATAGCTGGGGATTCCAGTGATGTGGCATAAAACCGTGTGCCCCAATTCAGGGGGGTCAGTGGAATGAGGCACGTGCACTCCTTTCCCCCAAGCTATGCATCTAGGGACAAGAGCTTGGGCCCTAGAGTCAAACAGATCCAAGCACAAATCCCAGACCTGCTACTTCCTAGCCGTGGGACCATGGGCAGGTGACTTCCATTCTCTGAGCCACAGTGTCATCCTCTGTAATATGGGTTGATTCTAGTATCGACCTCGCAGGCCTTTATGCCATAAGACAAGACATGTAAAGTATTTAACATGTGGTGTTTAATAAATGCGACCTGCAAATGTTGTATCTGTAACATCAGCATCTCCTTCTTCCCTGTGACTGTTCACAGAAGGCTATCTAATACAGTAGCTACTAGCCACATATGGCTATTCAAATTTGACTTAGAATGAAACAAAATTAATTCAGTTCCTTTGTGGCACTAATCATATTTCAAGGGGTCAACAGCTGTCTATGGCTAGTGGTTACTGTAATGGACAGCATGGATTTTAGGGGTTTTTCCTATCATGGTAGAAAACTACTGGACAATTGCGTAATCTAGAATCATTCCAAGCAGGAGGCTCTGAGGTCACACTATTTGACTACTAGACTACCATTGACTAGCTGGTCCTTCAGTTTCCTCATCTATAAAATGGGCATGATAAAAGCACCTACCTCTTGGAGTTCCTGAGGATTAAATGAGGCCGTCCATCAACACACTTAGCCCAGTGCCTGGCACATCATAAGTGCTCCACAGAATTTTATTTGCTAGCATTATTTCTTACTGGTGAACATGGACTCACTTTGCAGCCAAGAAGGGGAAACTTTGGGGATCCAATTTGAGGAGAATCCACTGGGGGACAGGAAGTGCTGGGTACAGAACCCCCTCTTCTTCCCAGTCCCTCAACATGCCCTGTGAAGCCAAGTTCAGCGAGCTCCACTGGGCCAACTTACGTACAGGCTTCCTGTTCTCAGCGAAGCCCTTGCGCAGAAAGATGCAGGCAGGGCCGAGCAGGTTGTGCATGACGGTGCAATTCTGGGCCAGCATCAGGAGTGGTGCAGGGAGCTCGCCGCTGGCCGCCAGCCCTTCCTCGCTGGTCTGCACTACCATGTAGCGGCTCTTCTCCTCTTGGTGCATCTGCAGCCCGCACCAAGCAAATGCAAAAGAGAAGCAGGGCATCACCTCCTTGCTCACATAGGCCCTCCTGGCCCGGCCTGGCTCCTGGTCCTGGAAGGAGTCTCCTCAAGAGAAGATGCTTGTGGGTTACAAGAGCCTCAGGATGCACAGGGCCAGGTGTCACACTGGTCCCACAAATGGAGACGCTGCTCCTTGACTGAAAGTTGTTCCAGGGAGAGCTGGGTGTGATGCTCTCCACGTCACGCATACACACGAACACACATACACATGCACACTGACACATACATAAGCACAGAATCACACACTTGTGTGTATGCAGAAGCTGAGAAGAGAAGTAGACAGAGGGAAACTCTGTCCTAACCAATGGGAAGTGCTCTCGCAGAGCATAACAGAAGGATGTCCTTCTCCCCAAATGTTCCTAGTATCCCGGCTCCATCCCTGGGGCCAAGTCCTGTCTCCCAGCTCCCTCCTGGGCTCTGACCCTACCCTGGTGGGATCCCACTGAGAGGCCGGAAGAGCCATCAGAGCTGGCAAGGTGGAGAACATGCTGAGCTGGTTTGCTGGACTAGAGGTTGCAAACAGGTGCAGTTACTGCCGTAAATGAGGCAGGCAGGTTGAAAGAGGTGGGGACAGGGACAAAACTGATGCTGTGTGCCCCACTAAATGGGCAGCACCACTTAGCTCCAACCCACTGTTGCCAGCTCTCCTGATCTAAAGCACCAGGTGGGCTAAATAAGACATGCCTGTGCTTGGCTTCCACCCCACTTGTGACCTCAAGGTTAGACAGGCTCCCAGCAGTTCTTTCCCTCCCTCCCGCCTTCCCTGGCTCCCTGCCCAGCCTGCTGGACCTCCAGAGGCTGAGGCAAGGGCCTTGTCTGCTGACCGAATATAGCTGTGCTCCCAGGCCCTGGCCGACCCCATCCTCCTCCCTGCAGGTTCCCATGCAGCTATAAAAAGTCAGCACTGCCCACAGAGCTTCCCCCTAGGACCCCAGCACCATCCAGATACAACATTAGGTCCCACCCTGGCCTCCCCAGCATGCCCATTGCCTCTCCAGAATCCAGGTCATGGCTCTCTACCCTTAGTCCCGCACTGGGTGGTCTCTCCTCAGTGTGGGGTCCTGAAGCAGACTCTTCCCAAGGATGGACACAGTAGCTAAACTCCTGAGGGCTGTCTTAGTCTGAGAACGCTGAGCTGCATGCCCTACCCCCCCATCCAATTCACTCCATTTCTAGCCAGCTGCCTGCAGCTTAACAAAGGCCATGCCTAGGAGATCCCAAGACCAAGAGGCAGGCTGTCCCACCAAAGCAAAGATCCACCCCGTCTTCTCATGTTTCTCCCCAAAGCCCCCTGCTGTGGGACATCAGATGGAGACTCCCTTGCAGTCCTAGACAGGGAGGAACAGTATTCTAGTTCCTCTAGGAGAATAGTGATTCAGACCCAAGGATCCAAGCCTCAAGTTCAGCGAGCATGAGAAGGGTCAGTTTTTAGAAATCACAGAACTTGAGAGATTATCAGATAGACCAAGCATGCATTCTAGCTGGATGCCCCAAAGAGGGACGATTCAGAGCTGCCATTGCACTCACTCACACTTCAGGACCCGGGCACAGACCCAGAGAGTCCTTCCCAGCTGGGAGCGGGCACTGAAGGAAGCCTGGGCCTGCACATGGCCTAACCCCAGGGAACAATCTCAGAAGATGTTTGCAGAAAATCAGACATTTCATTTCTAGCTGAAGCTCACACACTTGGCTCAGAATGAACATAATCCAGGAAGGAGGAGGCAGCAGGTGGCAAAGAACTCTGAGAGGCGGTTTAATATGCTGGCTTTGGACACAGCCTTAGGGACAAGTTCTGTCTCTGCCATTTGCTTGCTGTGTGACCTTGGTCAGGTCACTTCAGTTCTTTGTGCTTCAGTTTCCTTCTCTGTACAGTGGGGATAGTCACGTCTACTCAGAGGATTTTTGTGAGAAAGAAATGAGCTACTGCATATAAAGTGCTCTGCATAGTGTCTAGAACACGGTAAGAGCCAAATAAATGGAGTTGCCATAGTGATGACGATGATGATGGTGGTCGTGGTGGTGGCGATGCAGTTTAAGAGATGCTGGGTGCCAAAAGGCATTTACTTCCGGCACCAGAGGAAGTGGGGGAACATCTGCCAATCAGGAAGGAAATGAGAAGGATGGAGAGGAATCTGCTCCCATGAAGAATGAGCCAGTGGTGGCTGGGGAATTTCCACTGCATCTCTTGATCATAACACTGCCTGGCACCAAGCTGCCCCTGGAAGCTGCAGTTCTTCTTCAGCCAGTGATGGCACCTGACAGCCTGGTGCTGGCCAACTCCGAGCCTGGAGCAGGCCGGCTCTCACCATTACCAGTTCCCTGGCTACCACTCAGGAAGCCAAGCCACCAGCTGACAATGTCTCTTGGCACTGAAGGGACATGTCCTGGGCGTGGAGTGGTGACAGGAAGGGCCAGTGCGCCTCGTGACCTTTTGGCTTTCTAACAACACAAGCTGGACAAAAGCACACAGGTCAAAACTCCCTTCCCCTGAGGGTCCAAGGAGAAGCTGAAGGATGCGAGTTCGGGGAGGTTGAAGAGAGGGCTGCTGCACTAAGTGGGAATTTGGACTAGACGAACTTGAAGGTCAGATTCAGGAATCTATGATAACATTTCTGAGAGCAGAAGAAAGAAAGAGAGAGAGAGACAGCCTCTCCTGGAGGAAAAAAATAAAATAAAATCCCATTTCTGACTTTACACAGCCCAGGGTCTAAATCCAAGCTCTGCTTGCTGTTGATGAGGTGACATTAGGAAGGTTCTTATCTCTGTGTCCAGCTCCTTTCTCTGCAAATTAGCAAAGAGAACAACTACTTAGTGGAAAAGAACAAGTGAGAAAGCAGATGTTGGATATTTTGTAAATAGGAAAAAGCAATTATTGCTACTGTTCTAAGAAACATGACACTGAATGCAATAAGTTTTATGATTTTTCACCTTATTTCATGGACTCAGAATGTGAAAGTGTAGCTCAGTGGAAGAGCATGTGCTTAGCATGTGTGAGGCCCTGGATTTGAAAAAAATAATACCAACACCAAAATAACAACAACAACAACAACAACAACAACTTCTATTTTCCTTTTCTTCTCCATCCCACTTCCCCAAAGCCCAGAGTAGAAAAATTATGATTGCAATTGACAATAATGCTAACATTTATTGAGTACTATGTACTAGGCACTCTGCATAGCACTTTATTTAGTTCTTACAATGACCTAAAGAGATAGGTATTAGGGCTAGGGTGTAGCTCAATAGTACAGCATTTGCTTACCATGCATAAGGCCATAGACTTAATGTCCAGCACAGAGAGAGGGAGAGAAGGGTCTGAAAAGAGGAAGAGAGGGAGAGGGAGAGAGAGGAAGAGAGAGAGAGAGAGAGAGAGGAAGAGAGAGAGAGAGAGAGAGAGACAGAGAGACAGAGAGACAGAGAGACAGAGACAGAGAGAAGAAAGAGAGACAGAGACAGAGAGAAATTGATTCATATCCCCAATTGATGAACAAAGGACCTGGGGCACAAAGATATGAAGTAATTTGCTCAGGGTCACATGAAAAGGGACACCTGAGTTGTGTGACTCTTAAGCACTCTGCATTGGGGCCGGTGAGATGGCTCAGTGGCGTAAGCGCCTGCCCGGCAAGCGCGAGGGCCCGAGTTCGACTCCCAGATCCCACATACGAAAAAGGGGACGGTGATATCGCTCAGTGGCACGGGCGCCTGCTGGCGTGCGAGGTCCTGAGGTCGACCCCCCGGTACCCACAAAAAAAAAAAAAAAAAGCACTCTGCATTGAAGATGGGTGAGGAGACAGAAGGGCAATTCTTGTTCTTAAGTTCAACTCCTTAAACTCTAGACAGAACCCACTGCAAGGTATTCGCCTGTGGTGTGCTAGACTAATTCAGATCAGTTTCTGCTTCCCTGAAACAGTGTGGAGGCCGCCTCTGAGGCAGAGGACTCCTTTAAGATGATGACAGATGGGGGCATTGAGGACACACAGAGAGAAACCATCAGCTTTCAGAAGGACTCAAGAAACAGTGGAGATTAAATGGAATGTGATGTGAGCAGCTTAGCCAGAAGAGGAAGCTGACAGGCAGAAAAGCCCAAAATGTCCTAAATTGAGAGGCCATGAAACTGATGGAGGAGGTAGGATGGGGCTTGGTAAAGGAGCTATTTGTGAACCTGTGACCTTAAGTGTGTTACCTAACCTCTCTGAGCAGCAATCAAGTTCCTTGTCTAGAAGATGGAAGAACAGGAGGAAAGCATCTGTGTCATTCCTTCCTCCTTTAACAATATGAGTCTCTTCTAGGGCCTGACTACAAAGCCCACCTGAAGCAAAACCTACAGGTATGAGCCCAGACCTCCCTGAAAGATGCCTTAGGAGTGAGTATGTACTCCAGAATATGACTTCTGTACGCTCCTGCTCGAGATAGCATTTAGGCACCCTATTTCCTCAGCTCTAAACCAGTCATTCTGATCTTTCTTGGGATTCTGTGACCTGACTCAAGAATTACTGGGCAGAAAAAAGGGGATTCTCTGCTTGGTTCCTTTTAATACTCAAGGGATCCACTTTGAAATCTCAATTCTGAAGACTTAGAGACTGCCAGAGAGGAGCACAGATCCTCAAAGGACATGAATGAGCCCTGGGGCCAGCTACTGGGAAGGGTCTTCTAATCCTGCCAGCTTCAAGGGTGTCTGTGTGGTGATAGCCTAAGAATCCACACCTTCCATTCTACCGTCCAGAAGCCTCAAAGCTACATGGGTTCTTTCTTAACTCTCATGCAAATTCCCACAGGCAGCCTCCCCTGTCCCTGCCCCTTCCCACCCCCTGGCAGCTCTAAGTTCCAACTTCAGCTCAGAGCTTAGGATATAAGAAACTGCAATCAGGAGGTATCTAGGAAAACAGGGAAGCAGCTCTGAACAGAACCCCTGGGAAGGATAGCAAGCTTCAGATGCCCACCCCTCCACACTCAGCCTCTGGGACAGGTGGCAAGATGTCCCAGTCCCCAGCCCCAGGGCTTGGGAACTCTGGAAACATACCTTCCTGGAGAGATGTCTCAGTGGCGACTTGACACAGTTGCCCATCCTAAGTTGAGGCAGCCCCTCTCGGGATCCCTGGGTCCATGAAGAAGGCTCCTTGGGGACTGAGAGACCTCAGTCCAGGTCACTGCCAACCCCAGCCTCCCTCTGCCTGTGTCGCTCTTCCTCCAGGACTGAGCTGAGCCCTCTCCCTTGCGCGCGTGCTCTCTTACTCGTCTGCCTATTCCTGCTCTCTGATTTTTTTTTTTTTTTTTTGGGTGGGGAAGTGGTTTGTGCATGTGTTTGTGTGTCTGGGTTTAACTTTCTGGGCACTTTCTTAAGGAACAAAGGCAGAAGAGGAGATTGCAGTACACAGAGAAAATCGCCTGGAGAGCTGATGGCAGAGGACAGCTGAGCTGAGAAGCCTGCGGGATCATCTACATCAGATTAGAGCCGAATCCTCTCTGCTTCTTTCCCCTTCCCTCAGCCCCTCCTTTCCCGGCTGCCAAATCTGCTGGGAGATTGCCTCTGGGAGGGGACCCAGGGTGGCAGCTGCAGCTCGGAATTAGGCCAGCAGATCCAGAAGGAGAAGCTGGCTAGTTTGGGCCCCCAAAGCCAGGGTGCCTCACAGCTTGCAGTCCTGTGTGCACACACTGACCACACACACACACCGCACACATGCATGCACACACAACCCCCCAGGGAGATGCATGCCTCCTTTGAAGAGCGGTGAGCTGGACAGGCAAGCATCCTCATTGGCCTCTGGCAATTCCAGCTGGATGGAGAGCAGGCGGCGGCAATTAAGGGCCTGGGAGATCTGGTGACGTCTCTATTACGCTCCATTTTTCACACTTGCCTCATCATTGAATTGGGAAGAGGCTTGGGGACTGGCAGCAGAGCTGAGCTGACAGCTGAGATGGCCCTGAGGAGGCAGGACGGAGGCCGTGCTGGCACGGAGGGTGTGGGCAAGGTCTCTGGACTTTCTTCTCATGCTCTGCCTAATCCTGAGTGAGAATCGTCTGCTGGCTTTCCTGTAGTGCAGAGCAGGAAGACTGCCCTTTACCAATGGTCCTCGAGGTCCCACAGCTGCAACTTTATAAGTGGTCACTCTTCCTCATCCCTTCAGGTCCTGGCTTTGATGTGAATTCATCTCAAAGCCTCAGATGTCCTATTTGAGACCTACAGCTGGAGCCAGATAACCAGACAGGAAGCATCTGTTTCCCGCATTCATTTTTGCCCAGCAGGGGGCACCAGAGAAAACAGGGAGGAAGGATGCCTCCCAAGCTCCTGATGCGACCAAGTCTTAAACTTGAAGTTCAGTTTCAGCCCAGACTGGCTCCAATTCCAGGGGCTTTTGTCCAGTTTGGGTGGCTGGTGGAAAATCCCACTAGGGAAGATGGCTGGGGCACTGCCCAGGGGGTGGCACAGGCTCGCTCCTAGGAGACTGGGAGGAGGTCCCTGGTGGCTCTTGATGGTCACAGTGCAGCCACTGCTGGTCAGGGAATGGTTTAACCAGGGCACTCACTCAGCAGCCTTGTTTGGGCCAAAGCTCCAGAGGAGAGGATGGAGAAGGAGGGCACAACCTCGTGGGGTGTGGATGCTTGAAGGGCTGGACAGGAACAGGAAGAGCAAGCCGCCACCATAAATGCCCTCTTCAAAAACTTCTTGTGGAAACAGAGCATGAAGGAAGCACTCTGCAGGCCTGAGCTGGGTCAAGTTCAATGGACGCTGATGAATGGGAAGGATGAGGGGGTGAGTCCTGCCTGCTGGTGATCACCTCCCATTCCTGAGCTTCCGTTTTCTCCAGTGGAAAATGGGGCTTCCCCTACCTTGGTAATAATGGGGAAGAGTGTGGCACATAACAGGGACTCAGTAACTAATTTTTCAAATGGAAGAGAGAAGTCTCATTTGCCCAGCGTTTACGTGCTTGGCTCTGGGACCATTGTGGGGACCGTGATAAACATGGTCCCTGCTTCGAGGGAGTTTATATACCAGCAGGTGGGCAAGAGATAGTAAAGGAGCTATGGGCCCAGTTATTTCACTACATTTCAGATAAATGCTATGAAAGGAAACACAAGAACTCTAAAAATAAGAGATGGGGGAATGTGACTTAGTCTGGGGGAATCAGGAAAGACTTATAGGGAAAATCTGGAAAAGCACCCAGGTGGGTGATATATGCCTGTAATCCTGGCTACTCAGGAGGCTGAGGTAGGACTGAGTTTGAGACCAGCCTGGGCAACCTGGCAAGAGCCTGTCTCAAAAAAAAAAAAAAAAAATTAAAAATGGAAAGGGTTGAGGATGTAGCTCTGGGTTTGAGCTGAAAGAAAAAAAAAAAAAAAAAGACAAGATGAGAAAAGAAGAAAAAGAGAAAGAAAGCAAGAAAAGAAAACCAATTCACACTATGTAAACAGGTGGAAACATGCAGAGGCAGCAGAATATCAGGCAGGGTTTTCAGTGCTGGCTATAGACTAGGATCGCAGGGGTCTTCCCCAGAAATTCTGGTGTAATAGACCTACGTGGGCTCCAGACACTATTTAGTCTACTCTCAGGGAATTTGAACCTGCACATAGTGGTGAGAACCCCTGAGACAGAGGTTCAGAGCTTGGGATGCAATCACTAACTTGGGTTCAAATCTTGCCCTGCTGCTTAGTAACTGTGTGACCTTGAGGACATGGTGGTCTTTCTGAACTTCAGTTTCTTCATTTACAAAATGGGGATTCTAGTAATGCCTCCCTTAGGGCTCTCATAAGAGTCAATGGGGTAATACATGCAAAACGTCTGGCCCAGTGCCAGTCACCTAGAACATGTCCCCCTCCCCTGTCTAGTCAATGTCTTAAAGGGCCAGGTGCAGCATTCATTCATCCAGCATCCACTCACTCAGACCTGGTTAGTCCTGCCCTCTGCAGGCCATACCAGGTCACAGCACCAGCTTGTCGACCTTGGGATATGCCTCTGTCCTTGGAAACAGGAGACCCAAGATAGCAAAATCAGGCCTCTTATGGAAAAATCAAGCACTTGAAGAAAGCCCCTCCTGCTACAGGGAGGGGGGCTGACACTAGCCTGAGGTTTAAGGGCGAAAGATATCCAAGGGTTCAGATCTGGGGCTTCAGAGCTTCCTTAAACTAACTTGAGCCGGCCGGTGGTCAGGAGGAGCAGATGGCTTGACCATCAGTAGGAAACAAAACAGGGCTGGTGAGTGGAGGATGCCCTGAAGAATAAAGCAGGTCACATGTGCACCCCACTCACAATCCTTGTCCACTGAGCTGCAGTCCCTGGGCCTCTGGAAGCCACACTTTAAGAGTTATAGAATGGAATAATAGGATCAGGGGGATGAGAAGGATAAACCCGTTGCTGATTATTCCTGATTAGGATAGAGCTGGCCTTCAGTTCTGATCAGTTCTACCACCAGCATTTGAATTTGGATGACAGCCCGGTGCTAAGACATGGGGAAAGCTGGGTCGTAACATGAGAGGTGCTTTGTAGATGCTTCCAACAAACAGGGAAGACACATAAGTGGCTTTCAACCCTATCAGCTCAATGCAGCATGGGCAGGTGTGTTTGGAGACAGGCAGTCCTGCCCTTACTTATTGTGTGATCTTTGGAGAACTCATTCCCCTCTCTTGAGCCTGTTTCCTCATCTCTAAATTGAGGAGTGACAATGTCACCCTGAGCAGATTGTTGTGAAGACAATGAGAATAGACTTTGACAGTTGTTCAGTGGGCTCTAGACTGAGGTCTCAAGTTCCCTGGCTGCTTCCCAGGAAATGTAGACATCACAGAAAACTCTTGCCCAACTGACTAAAGTCACTACTGTCACCGGTGATGATGCTAACCATAAACTGACCTTCTCTTTCCCCGGTCAACCCCTGGAGAAAAAGCAAAGAGGAGACTTGGCCAGGGCAGGAATGAGGAATATACACAGCCCTTCTCCTAGGAACATAGGCCAGGTGTTATTGAATCCATCAAGACCCAAAATATCAGCATGGCCTCTCTCCCAATTTAAACCACAGGAACTAGGAAACTTTAAAATCCTGATGATGACAAATTCATTCATTCATTCATTTACATAATACTGACATCCAGCTATGTGCAAAGCAGTGTGGAAACTGGGCTGTTCTATTCAAATCAGAAGTGACGTCTCCATAGCTGGGAAAAGGGAAAGGTGGGACAAAGCTATGGGTTTTATTCACATCTGCCTCCTCTACAAGGGCTGTTTCTTCTCAATCTTAAAGAGCAGAAAGCCTGCTCATGAAACAATCCAAGACCCAAGCCTTCAAATCACTCCTATTCTAAGTTAATTCCTTTCTCCTTCTCCCCCTTCTTTTCCTCTTCCTCTTCTTGTTCTTCTTGTTTTTTTTTGTTTGTTTGTTTGTTTGTTTTTTGTTTTTTGTTTTTTTTAAGTGGGGATTGAACCAAGGACCTTTGTACTAAGCTATATCCTCAGACCTTTTAAATTTTTTTAATTTTGAGACAGGATCTCACTGAATTGCCAATGCTAGGCTCAAACTTATGATCCTCCTGCCTCAGCCTCCCAAAGTGCTGAGATTACAGGCATGTGCCACCATGCCTGGCTTTATTCTGACTTAATTCCTGACACCACATTGTCTCTCCAGGCAACTGGGTGGCACGTCTTTGTAGGCAACAGAGAGGGAACTAGGGATGGTCCTTTGGCATTCAGCTCCTTCCTTTAGTAACCTTTCTCATTCATCTTAGAGGTAGCTTTCAAAATACCTTACACAGACCCTTATTCAGACAATTACTCTATTAATAACAGCAATAATATTAATGAAGCCTGCCCTTTATCCAGCATCTACCATGAGCCAGGTATTTGATATCCTTAATCTTGGGTAATTCTTTTAATAACACTGCAAGGTAGTTTTTGTTGATCTCATTTCTAGATGAAGATACCAAGACCAGAGAGACAAAATGACACACCAAGGTCACACAAAAGATAGAAAGTAAGGGCCGGTGATATAGCTCAGCGGCATAAGCGCCTGCCTGGGAAGCATGAGGTCCTGAGTTCGATTCCTGGTACCCACATATAAAAAAAAAATAGAAAGATAGAAAGCGACAGAGCTGTGATTGGAACATGAAGAGCTCTACTATCATTCAAGCTATGGTTCTATGCTTTGGCCCCAAAACCATACTGTCTCCCTACAGGCAGTAAGGATATCCCATGAGTTCACAGGTAGAATCTTAAGCCCTGTTTCCCCTATGTAGGAGTCTAATTTAGTACCTCTGATGTCACTCTGAACCTGGCTCTCCTGACTTCATCACAAACAGAAAGAAGATGTCCTTGGTAAGCTGAATCAAATAACAATAATAATAACAAACACTGATAGAGATGTTGTTCTCTGCCATGCACTGGGACAAGCTCTCTCTATATCACCATATCTCATTTAACTTTCCAAACCGGGTCTTGCCGTGTAGTCCAGGCAGGCCTCAAACTTGTGATCCTCCTTCCTCAGCCTCCCAAGGCATGCACTACCATGCCTGGCTCCAGACTCTTCTTGAGGTACTAGGAGTGTCCCTATTTTCAAAGTTAAAAAAAAAAAGAGCTTTAATTCAATTAAGGAACTCATATAAGGTTTAAAAAAGAGAAAAAAAAAAGAGAGAGAAAAAGAAAGAGCTGGAACTTGAGAGAAATGAAAAATAAACTTCCCCAGATATATTTTGCCCTAAGCAGATCCTACCTGAAAGTTCCTGTACTCAGAACCTTATCTTCCTTCTGTTGGTTTCTCCCTGTCTCTGAGGACAGAAATCTCAATGCAGAAGACAGGGAGAAGGAAAGATTAATTCCTCTCTGTCGCAGGAGACCAGAGGCTCTGACACAAAAAGTCCCAGCCTGGGTTTGTTGTCAGTTTGTTGCTGTTGTTGTTCTAACAGTGCCTTAGAGGTGTCAGCAGGAAGCCCAAACTGAATGTGCTGGGCTTTAAAGAAAAAGCTGCAGCTCGAGAAGTAAAGGCTTCCAGAGGGAGGTAGTAAATATTTGATGGGACCTTCCATCTTCTGACTCAGGTGACCCTGGTGACATTTCAGAACATGAGGCTGGAGAATATTCTTCCTTTAATGACTGGGAAATTAAGAGGAGAAACAAAAGCACATAGCTGCAAAGCTCTGATCTCAGAAAGGGCCCGTGCAGGTGAATTCTCCAAGAATGGGAAGCAAGGGCTTGTTTTCTATGAGTCAGATCAGCAGCACACTGAAAAACCAGGAAGTGTGTGATTCTGGGCTTTCCAAACTGCTAGATCATTAGCCCCCAAATAGCCAGAATCCTTGCTGTCTTGTTCACTGTTGTCTCCCTAGTGTATAGAAAATGCCTGGACAGAGGAGGTATTTAAGAAATATTTGATAAATGAGTGAACTGCTATCACCTGTTCAACAACACGGCATATTTGTTGCAACCTGGTTCCTATCCACAGATCATTCCTGCCCTAACACTCTGAGTACACCTCTTCGCTAACACATGAGCCACTGCAGTGAACTTCTCCCTCGGCATGTTGCCACACTAACTCTCAGAGCTCTGCATCCAAATCTGTACTCCGGAGAACTCTTTCCAGCTCACTCGGCTAACGAGGGCTCCCTGCAGGAACAAAGCCACACGCTGCTGCCCTGTCACACCACCACAGCAGCCCCGTGCAACCCGAATCCATGTGCAGCTGCCTTCATGTCAGACCTCCACTGGCATCAGCCACTGCGGAGTAGTATTTTGAAAAGATTTGTGCAGATCTGAAGCAAAACACGCACAACCTCCTTGGAATGCTGATCCAGCATGGCAAGCCAGGAGCTTGAGACAGCTTCTCTGCACTAGATCTTAGCACAGGAACGCTCAGGCCCCCGTGTCCCCCGCAAACGAAGCAACGCTCTGACCAGACCTCTGCATGACACTCCTCTTTGGCTGCTGCAGAACTGTCTCAACGTGGTGCCACTGAGTTTGACTTGATTACAGACTCTAAACTAGAGGAAATCCAGGCTTTGTTCAGGAGTTCATAGACTCCTGTCTCCCCCGAAGTACAGTCCCAAACTACAGACCTGGACTATGGACACAGAGCTGTCTGTAAAGGGGAGCTCCCCAGATGCCGGGACCCTTGAGGGAAAGGCCTGCGGGAAACAAAAGGAGCCACTGATGACCTCTTTGTGGCCTTTCTGACCCTAGAATGCACAGCAACTCAGGCTAGGGTTCTCCGGGTGTTATTCCACGTCCTACAACTCCACAGCTGCCCTCCTGCCATCCTAATGGCATACCTGCTGTGACAATCTCCTAAAAACACTCCAAAGTTCCAGTTTGAATCCTAGCTCTGCGCAGCAGCTCCATGGCTGCCCAGACACCTCTTTCCTCCTATTTTTGAACTCCATAACTTTCCCCAGGCCTTTGGGGACACTGTAGGCAATGACTAGGGTCTCCCATCTCCAAGTAAGTCTGTGTTCTCTAAGGCTGCCCCAGACGCCAAAGTCCCTGCTCTCTTGAGTCACTCTCTGGATGTACCGGCCAGAGGCCAGAGGAGTGGGTTTGGCGCCACCTGCTCGGAGCACCCCTCTGACCCCCGCGAATCTCCTGGAGGGCTGTGGAAGTCGCTCCCCTCCGGGACCGGCGGCTTCCAGCAAGTGTGAGGAAGGCTGGGCGGCGGTGCCTCGCCCAGAAGAGGCCCCGAGTGTGGACAGCGCACAGGGTGCTGAATCAGACACGGGGGTGAAGGAGCGAGGGCCGGCCCGGGCGCCGGGCCGCGGGAGGACAGGGTGAGCCGGGGCGTGACCCGGGGGCCCCGGGCAGCGGGCGCAGGGCTGTGGACGCGCGGCCGCGGCAGGGTCCCGAGCGCCTTTCCCGGGCGAGCGGGCGGGAGGCGCGGCCCTTACCTGGCCGAAGGCGGAGCTGAGCATGGGGCGCAGCCGGTGGAGGAACGGGTCCGCCTCGGTCGCGGCGGCGGGCGCGGAGTCCCCGCGGCCCGGGGCTCGCAGGGAGCCCCGGAGGCCGAGCGCCGGGGACAGCCCCCGTTCCTCCCCATCCCGCCCGCGGGCCGGCGGCAGCGGCGACGGCGGCGAAGGTCGGGACGCCGCGGCCGGCAGCGCCTCCCGGGGCCTGCAGTGAGCAGGGGGGAGCCCACGGCGGCTCCCCCGCGCGCCTTCCTCGCGCGGCACCGGCCGGCACAGGGGCCTCCGCGAACTGGGGTCCCCGGACGGAGGCGGCGTGCTCGGGCAGGCGCCGGGCAGTCGGCGGCCAGGCAGCCCCGGATCCCGGGCAGGGCCGTGGCGGGGAGCCCGGCTGCCCCCGCTCGCCGCCGCCGCCGCCGCCTTCAGCAGCGATGTCTTGGACTCGCTTTTGGCGATGTGCGAGCTCATCGCGGCGGGGCCCGCGCTCGCATGGCCCGGCGGGGGCGGCACGGGGCGGCGCGGCGCGGGGCCCCCGGCGGGCAGAGCGCGGGGCGCCCGGCGGGAGCCAAGCCCGAGGACGCGCTGGAGGCGGGCGCCGTCCCCTGGCCGCTTAAATGCGGCCCCGTCGCCGCCGCCCATGTGACAGCACAGCCTCTACGCCCGGAGCCCCGAGCTCCCGGCGGCTGGCAGTGCAGATCTGGGGGGCTGCCTGCTGTCCCCTGAGAGCCCACCCCCGGATCGCGGTCGGCCCAGGTACCGCTGCGCCCCGCCCCTTGCCCCGCCCCACGCTCGGGGAGTCCCGCTTCCGGGCGGCCCCTGCTGGCGAAGGGGGTGCTGCGGCAGGGAGCCGGGAGACCGAGGAAGGGGCGCACCGCCCAGAAGGAGCCGAGACCCTGGTAGCGCCCACAGCGCCCGGCGTTACCCCTGGAGGCTTGCACAGTGCCCCAGAACTGGCCGAACCTCCAAAACTGTAGGCAGGGTGCACTCCCCAAGGGGCACAACTTTTGGGAAGAGGACGAAAGAAGAGCAGAGAACTAGAAACCCAAACGGAGGAGCCAGAATGGTATGGAAGGACATGGTGAAAGGAAAAGCCTCCACTCTGTGGGCGCTGCATCCACCCACAATAGCGCGCAGCAGGACTAGGATGGGCCTGTAAGTCAGCCACCCGGTCTTCAGTTCTCAGACCAGAAGAGAAGCCAGGAGGCACCTGGCTGTATTACCGGCCTATGAGGGCCAGATGATGATAAAGCCTCAGGGGGGACCTATTTGCTGCCTCCCACCCCACCTCTTGTCCTCCACCACCACCACCACTTTCCTGCCCTTCTGGCTGCTAAGGAGATTCCTTCTCTTGGTAGTCAGCCAGGGAGTCACACGGGGCTGGTTTGAATCTCAAATCCCAGCTCTGCGGCTTACCATCTGGGGATCTCAGGCAACTGCCATCAACTCTCTGAGCCTTGTTTTCCACTTCTATAAAATGCAGATGATTGCAGATAATAATCCTAACTAACTTCTTGGTGACATTAGATGACACCATGCACACAAAAGGCCTAGCCCAGTGCGTGGACAGGACACACGTGCTGTTAAGCCAGCTCCCTTCCCTCTTCCCATCTTGTTCAGTGATGGAATGCTTAAGGCTGAGTGGGGAACCTCTCCAACTCTTCTGTTCTCTGGCCCCAGTGCCATCCACAGTCTGGCCGTTGCTTAGCCTCCCTGGAAGGATAGAGGGACAGATTGCCAATATTACATACACCTCATTCATGTCAAGGGGCCTGTTTTTCTGCACTATCTGGTTTGTTTTGTTTTTTGCAGTCTTGGGGATTGAACTCAGGGGCTTGAGCATGCTAGGCAAGCACTCTGTCACTGAGTTACATCCCCAGCCCTTTTTATTTTTTATTTTGAGACAGGGTCTCACTAAGTTAACCAGGCTGGGCTTGCACTCAAGATTCTTCTGCCCCAGCCTCCTGAGTAGCTGGTATTACAGATACAGATAAAGTATGTGCCACTACACCCAGTTTACTATCTTCTTCTTTTACTTATGCATACACAAGAAATTTAAAAATGGGAGCTGGGAAGGCAACTGCCCAGAAGTCAAAATGAAGAGGAAAAGTACAGCAAATAATTCCCCAGTTCACCTACTGTAAGGGACCAAATTGCCTTATCAAACCTATACAGGTTCTTAACCATAAACACTAAGGCCATCTGGAAGGGAGGGGGGCAGCAGTCCTAAAGGCTCACTGCAATGTCCATCCAGATATGCAGAGTATAAAAGATTCACCCTTACAGAGTTTGGGGTCAGTCAGCGTCTTACCTATTCCAACTCTCAGAATAATCACGTTTGGCAGGATTAACAGGTTCCTGCCTGCTTGAACCTTTGAATGGCTTGTCCCACTGGTGGTACAAACAGATCTAATCACTTTCACACTCTTTTTACTAATAAAATTAATAAAAAGCCACCTGATGGGACAGTCATCAAGCAGTGGTTCAAGCAGCCCAGCAGCAAGACATACAAATTACAGCCCTGTCATGATTGTGTTAAAAACAAATGTACATTCGCTATAAATCACAGGAGATAAAGCACCTTAGCAGAATCTCTCAGGCTGATGAGGGCCAATGGGCTGATGGTTGTTTTTTTGTTGTTGTTGTTGTTTGTTTGTTTGTTTTGAGACAGGGTCTCACTGTGTAGTCCAGGCTGGCCTTGAACTCACTATGTAGCCCAGGCTAGCCTTGAAATTGTGGCAATCCTCCTGCCTCAGCCTCCCAAAATGCTGGGATTACAGGCATACACCACCATGCCCAGCTTTGATGGTTATTCTAAATCCCTGCTGTGCCACTTGGTTACCTTCCTGAAATCCCCTAAATATTCTTGGGCAAAACCTCTGTCAACAGCTCATTTTGAAAAGAACCTGGTTAGATCACCTGTGATTATTACAGCAAACAAAAGAAATCAAAATTACATTCACAGAGCAAATGGATGAAACATCTGTACTTCTATCCCAGATAATCCTGGGTATATGCTAGAGGTCATTTCATTTGTAAAAATTTATTGATTTTCTCATTTATTTAATAGATACTTAAGTGACCAGGCACTGTGCTCTGCATCTGGGATACAAAGATGCATCCATTCATTCAACAAATACTCATGTACCTGTTGTTTACCATGCACTATTTATTTTTCCCAGGGCTGGTGATCAAAAACCAGGGCCTCGCACATCGTAGCACTCGCACATCGTAGCAAGCAAGCGCTCTACTGCTAAACTACTTCCCCAGCCCATGCCAGGCACTATTCTAGGTACTAGGGATATGGTGGGTAAACAAAACCATCTATCCTCAGCAGCAAATTAAAAAACAAAAAAAAAAGTGCATGGAAATTTAATAGTGGCAAACTGGTGGTACGCAGCTCCATGAAAAGAAACAAAGTAAGAGTACAGGGCTTAAAGGAATGTGCTAGTTTATTTTTTTAGCAGTACTGGGGGTCAAACCCAGGTCCTCCAGCCAGGTGCAGGGGTGCATACCAGTAATCCCAGCATTTGGGAGGCTGAGGCAGGAGGATCACAAGTTCAAGGTCAACCTGGACTATACAGTGAGTCCATGTCCCAAAAATAACAACAAAAACATGCAAATAGTGGTGGCACACGCCTGTAATCCCAGCACTCGGGGGAAGCTGAGGCCCTAGGAGGATCACCATGAGTTCAAGGCCACCCTGGGCTACATAGTGAGTTCAAGACCAGCCTGAACTACAAAGCGAAACCCTGTCTCAAAAAAATAAAAACAAAAACAAACAAACAAAAACCCCAAGCAAACAAAAACCCAGGGATGTTGAGTGTAGTGGTATATGCCCATAATCCCAGCACCCTGGAGGCTGAGGCAGAGGATTGCTGTGAGTCCAGTCTACATAGTGAGTTCAAGGCCAGCCTGAACTACATGGCAAGACCCCATCTCAAAAAACCAAAAGCAGAGCAAAACAACCATGATAAAAACAACAAAAACCCAGGGTTTTACACATGGTGGGGAAGTGCTCTGAGCTATGCTGAGATACAACCTCCCCCCAAAGGTAATAGGTTTTTTTGGTTTGTTTGGTTTTGTTTTTTGAGACAGGGTCTTGCTATATAGTTTTGGCAAGCCTTGAACTCATGCGATCCTCTTGCCTGCATGTCCAGTGCTGGGATTACAGGTGTGTGCCACCATGCCTGGCCAAAGGGAAGGTGCTAGTTTAGACACTGATTAGGAAAGCGCTCTCTGCAAAGGGATGATTTGAGCGGAAACTAAAATGGAGTAAAGAAGCAAGTCAGGTATATATTTGGGGAAAGAGCTCTCCTGGCAAAAGGGAGATATTTGAAAGTCCTGAGGAGGAAAGAGCTTGGCATGTTCAAGGAGCAGCAAAGAGACAGAGGGTTGGAGTGAGCAGGGGAAAACACTAGATGTGAAAGTGGAGGGGAAGGCGGGGTCCAGAGACTCAAGGGCTTTGGCTTTCTTCTAAGCACGCAGGGACAGCACTAGTGGGTTTGTTGTAGAGGACTAGCATGTGACTGCGTGCATTATTCAAATCTCATTGGCTGCTATGAAAGTCAATGGTTGGATGGCAAATGTGGAAATTCGAGGCAAGTTAGGTGCTGTTCCAAGGTATCAGTAAGAGAAGATGGTGCTGGGACCAGAGTGGTAAGTGGTGGAGGTGATAAGAACAGGTCAGGGCCGGTGAGATGGCTCAGTGGCATAAGCGCCTGCCTGGCAAGCGCAAGGTCCTGAGTTCGACTCCCGGAACCCACATACGAAAAAAGGGGCTGGTGATATCGCTCAGCGGCACGGGCGCCTGCTGGCGCACTAGGTCCTGAGTTCGACCCCTGGTACCCACCAAAAAAAAAAAAAAAAAAAAAAGAACAGGTCAGATTGGTGGAAGATGTTTAAAGAATAAGAAAATTCAGATCTTGTCAAAAGAACTGGAAAGGAAATAAAAGGAAAGGGAAAAAAACAACTCTAATGAGAAACACAGAGTAACGGAGCTACAGGTTAGGTTATACGGGGGCACAAAACAGACTTTTCAGGGGAGTTAGAGAGAACACCTGAGGAAGTGACATTTGAGCTGCTGTTCGCAGGTTGAGTGAATTCCAGCAGGTGAATAAGGCAGGTCAGGCAAAGGTCGTTCGTTCCAGACAGAAGGAATAGCTCAAGGGTTGGGGGTATGAACCTGCACGGTGTGCTTGGGAATCACCAGCTAAGCGGGGAGGAAAATCATGGGGTCAGAGATGGCCTGGAAAGGTGATTTGGAACTAGACCATGAAGGATCTTGAATGTGACATTTAGGAACTGAATTCATGAAGGTTTTATGAACATGTGTATCACACAACCGGAACTGTGTTTTTGAAGATAATGCTGATATATCGGGTGGGGAAACAAAAGGAGATGGAAGAGGAGGACAGTTAGGTCCACTGATTTAACAAAAATCAGAGTGTACACACAGTGTGCGTTGGGAACAGAATAAATATACTATCATGCTTTTCTTCATGGACTTTTTAAGTCTGGCAGGGAGGTAGCTGTAGAGACTGGGTCAGGTTCAGGAAATGTTTTGGAAATATCATCATTAGAACATAAGAAAATCTTGGATGTGGAAAATGAAAAAGGCTTCCCTCACTGCTTGTGAGATCTAATGGAAATGGACTTACTACAAAGTATCCTGCCATGTAGAAATAATTTTAAAATCATTCTTTTGGACCGACCATGCCTTCGTAGCTTTAAAAGCCCTTTCGCATGAAGCCTCACACTCGCGTTTAGGTGTTACATAAATTGTAATTATTAAATAATTACATGTTATTATAGTATTTGACTGTATAAGCCTGGGGTGAAAAATTATGCAAAGAAGAGCTGTTCTGTAGCATTAGAAGGACAACTTCTCAGCATTGCAAAGGCAGTGAAATAGAGAAGATGGGTCTGGCCCATTGCTTCAGCTCAGCAAGAACTTCTGGGTAGCTGTCTTTATGTCTCATCTGAGAGAATCCATTCAGAAGTACTAAGGCAGGGATAAGGGCCAAATTCCTAACTTGTACACAGGTCTCTAACTGAAGTTTTCTCATTCTGATGATGCCATGTCCCTGTCGTAAATTTGTTCCTTTAAATTTGTTCCTTCCTGACCAGGACTGTATCACATGTTTAAAGTCTTGAAAAGGGTTGTGGAGCAGTTACACAGTGTTGCCTGAATTAATTCGCTGTGACATTCCTTGTCTAGCTTGTTCCTTTCTGCTGTTGTCAGAAACAAATTCTGCACCTAATCTCCCTTTGTTTTCAGATGACAAAACCTCTGTTAGGTTTCAGAAAGCTGGGATTACAAAATGTTCTTAGGGTTTTAAGTCCTCTGTGGTGATTGGAGAGCACAGGAAAGGATTGGAGGAGAAATTTCTTTTAGAGGGTGGGGCCACAGTCAGCATACTAAATAGAGGATTCCTTTCTCTATTGGGACCTACATGTTCATCATTTAAGAGGATTCCATGATTTTGCAAATAAAATGAAAAGCCATGGAGGTTACAAGAATGTATGTGTGGTGCAAAAGGAAATGGTACACTTAAGACTGTACATCTCACTGTGTACAAATGATAAGAAAAATCAAGAAGTAGGACAGATAGAGCAAAAATAATTAATACTGGCTCAGTGCAGTGGTACACACCTGTAATCCCAGCTACTCAGGATGCTGAGGGAGGAGGAGCACAAGTTGGAGCCAGACTGGACAACTTAATGAGACCTTGTCTCAAAAAAATAAAATAAAGTCAGGCATGGTGGTGCACCCCTGTAATCCCAGCAGTTGGGAGGCTGAGGCAGGAGAATCACCGTGAGTTTGAGGCCAGCCTGGACTACACAGTGAGTTCAAGGTCAACTTGAACTACATAGCATGATGCTGTCTCAAAAAACTGTTTTTTAAAAAATTAAAAGGGTTATGGATGTTGCTCAGTATTTCCTGGGTTCAATCCCCAGTACCAAAATAATAACAACACTGACAAGTAGAACCAACTACTCGACTATCCTAGGGACACGAATTACTCTTTTGAAAATAGTAGCAACAGAACTCACTTGGTTACAAAGGCAAAGAAGAGAAAAGGCATGGGTGAGGAAAATTCTATTCCATACAGATAACAGATTGGTCAGAAGTTGTATCTTCTTTTAAACACAGCGCATCTGGGCTAGCTCAGCGGGAAGAGCGCTGGACTCCATGTGTGAAGCCTTCAGTCCCATCCCCAGCACTGCCCAAAACAAAACAAAACCAGCACACCTGGTCTCCAACTATTAGAACATACCTCGCCATCAACTTGCATTCAGAACATTCCTCTTTCCCTAATCCGGAGCATGTTTCCAGCTGCTCTGTGACAGTCCTTGTCTAGACGGATACAAGAAGTGACCACCCTGGATGCCTTATGCCATTAATATTGATGCCAGGCACCCCAGTACCCTAGCAGTGAGACACATATGATAAATATGCAGCACGTCAGAAGTCACCCATTTCGTCCATGCAGTTTCCACTAGATGAAATGCAATCCAAATTCAGATGACCTAACGACATTCCAGCCAGTGGCCTCCTTTATTATCTGTCTCCCCCTCTGCTCTGTATGTTCCATGAAAGCAGAGACAGGGTCTGTTTTATTCACTACTAGATATCCAACACCTACCATAGTGACTGACACATTATAGCGTAGTAGGTGCTCACCTAACATTTAGTGAAAGAATAGCTAGTGAAAAGAAGAAAATGTTTTTGTTTTTTATAGAAATCAGTCCCCTAAGCTTGGACTCAGTGCAGAAGGAGTTGGAATTCAAAGAAGATTCTACACGGTTTTAGTTTTGTTTTTTTTTTTCCTTAAGACAGGTCTTTCTGTTGTCTGTCTGCCCAACCTCGACCCTGAGTGACCAGCAAGCATAAAAGTGCAAGTGGCCTTTAAGGACCAGCCACGTTTTTGCTACAGACAGGAGGGTTATATGTTTTAATTGCCGGAAGGTTCCATCCAAAATCAGAGTCAGCCAACAGTGCAGTCTGTGAGCAGGCGGCTACATCTGTGGCACTTGGAATCGTGCCTGGTGCTGCACCAAGTGGACCCACTGGTATCGCATGCAGAGGAATGGGAGGCACGTGGGGGCCCAAAGGTATAACTAGTCACCAACGGGTACAGAAGTATTTCAGTCTTTCAACAATCGAAAGGCAGCGCCACAGCATGTCAGCTGACTTCCAGTCCTAAGTACTGGTAGGGCAATACCCACCGCAGGAAGTCCACGATGCATTTGGTTTCTTTCTTTCTTTTTTTTTTTTTTTTTTGTGGGTACCGGGGGTTGACCTCAGGACCTCGCGCACCAGCAGGTGCCTGTGCCGCTGAGCGATATCACTGGCCCTTTTTTCGTATGTGGGTTCTGGGAGTCAAACTCGGGCCCTCGCACTTGCCAGGCAGGCGCTTACGCCGCTGAGTCATCTCACCGGCCCCGCATTTGGTTTCTTGAAAGCTGCCATTTGCAGCTTCTTGATGAGATACAGAGGCAAAGCCTTTGCAAGGACACATAAACATTACAGTTCTGTCTGATGGAGCCTCGCTGAGAAGCTCCTCACCTTTTAGTCCCGAGACAGTTTTCCCTTGGCAAATGTGGCATCAGTGACCTAAAGATGGATTCCAGGTAAACTGCCTATCTGGGGCAAGACATTTCTGCAGGTCTGTGACTCACATTTAGAGATGAGTTTAGAGACCTCACCAAGCAGATGTTTCCTCGCCTGGCTCTGACACAGCCAGTTCTGTCCCTGTTCTACATGTCATCCAGTAACAAAGAGGTACACGGGGACCAGGCTGAATGAAGAAGTCAAAGCTCTGCCTCTCGAATCTCCAGAGATGCTCAGCCTTTGATGGAGGAGGGATTTTAGTAAAAATCTGACACATTCTCTGCCCTTCCAACTTCACTTTCTGTTCTCTTTTTATCTGCTTTCAGCATCTCCAATTAATCTTGGGATGAGAGCCGAAGGCAAAGAGCCAATGGTGCCTGAGGAATGCTAAAGAGCAAATGGGTCCAGAGAAACGAATGCCAGCGAGGGACCCCACAGCAGAGACAGACACGGTGAGCAACTCTCCTGTTACCATGAGCTTGCGAGGCGTGTGCGCGGGTCTCTGCATTGGCACCATCTGCCGATTCCTCAGGAGGACAGAACAAACCAGCGAGGCATGAAGATTAGATTATGTAATGCTCGAGAATTGCTGTTTTCAAAGAGGAAACAAATGGAACGAATTGATTTGCTTGTCAAAGTCATGTCACCAAAGGAGACCCGTTCCCTCCTCTTCTGAGAGGACCTCATTAAAGAGAATGACTGCACAGACTCCGAAAACGTGAGACCACAATCCACTCCATTCATAAGCACAGGTCCAGTTTCCAGAGTTGCACTGACAAATCCTATTCTGGTCTCCCTGCTTGAAAAATGACTATTCAGCTACTACCTAAAGGGCACCAACATGGCAAGGAACATAATTGCCAGTTGCCAGCCACAAGATTTGGAACCTTTGTGCTTTGCCCGACCCCTTGCTTCTGGGGAAGCAGCATCTAATTTGGGGACCAGTGGGGTCATAGTTACTGTTCAGAGCTCTAAACAAGTGCTTTGGTAGGGTGGGGGTTTGTTCTTTAAAACATATGCATCAGGAAGGAGAATGTGATGCATTTCTGGATTCCTTTGCTGTTGCTGGATTTTTTTTTTTTTTTTTGTAGTATTTGCAGTGGACCTAAAGAATGAATGAATGAGAACCCTGAACTTGCTGCCACAGTTTCATCCCTAAAGGTTTCTCTGCCTCACTGATATACCAAGACTGAAACTACCAAGTCTTTATTCAACATGTAAATGAAAGCTTCTGTGCCAGATTTTTTCACTTGCCCTTCCAGATCCACTTCTCCATCCTGCTCTTTGCCCTGAGGTGCTGACCTATATGAACTACATCATCTCACTCCTCAGCCCTCTTACAGCTGAGGGGAGGCAGCCTCAGGAGACTGAAGGGCAGAAGGAGGGTGAGACGGAAGTATCTAGTCCCACGGCTCCCTCCCTGCCAGATCGCCTTAGGCTGGTTGTGTCGTTTGATAAAAGGTCACCCCTCTTTCTCAAGGCAGCCCTTTCCACAGCACCCTTTCCTTCTGCGATCTGTTAACTCCTCTCTCCCCTCAACCTTCTGATCTAAGAGTGATAAAGGCTATTAGTAGCCCCTTGGATACCACATGTATTCTTATGGTTTCCCAGTGTCCTGCTCAAACCTTGTAAATAGCCCTTTATTAAATCCTCCTGTAATTATCTAATTTGAGTGTGCCATCTGTTTCTTTTACAGACCCTGCCTGATGCACCTACCACACATGTCAGTCTTGTTCTAGGTCCTACACCATGCTTTTTTTTTTTAAATAAGTAGCAGAATTAATAATACAATATGCTGCCATGTTATGTAGTTATTCTGCTTGTTCACCTTTTTCCAAAGTCATAATAACAACTTAAAGATAAAACCTAATTCTTCTTTACAACATAATTGTGCAGTAGAGTTTGTATGAGCTAAATATAATTCAGAGAACAAGCTTTTTCATGCCATCAAAATTCATGTTAGCAACTATAAAGAGAAAACTCCAGAACTGATGCCCTTGACTCAAGATTTAGCAGAAAATATCTTCCAGTATTTAAATCAATCCAACAAATATTTGAAAGTCTATCATATGGCCAGCAAGGTGGTGATCTCACAGTGGGAAACAAGAGACATGGATGTGACTTTATGGAATTGCGTTGTTCCGTACAATAACTATGCCACCAAAAAGTTCAATGCAGATTGCATTTCCATGAATCAAATAATATACTGTGTGATCACGAGGAACTTACTGTTTCCATAATAAGTTTATAAAACAATCACCCTTCGATCTTTTGACCCAATCAGATTTTGAAGCACATCTATCCAGTGTCCTTCAAATGAAATTTATCTTTAGTCTGTGGGGAGGATAGGTCTCCTTCCGTGCTCCTGAAATAGCAGAAATTGTGGAATGGAATTTAGAGGAACGATAAGGGAATTTCCATTTATAGATCACATATAAAATGCTAGGCAATTTGCATCTGTTAGCACATTTAACCCTAAAATAAACACATATTCCATCGTTCTCTTATTTTCTACTTCTGAAAATAAAAAAATAAAATTAGTATGGCAGGTATGAAGTCCAAATCCATTTTTGCAAATGAGAAAGCAAAGCAAAAATATTATTCAGTGTAGGACTATAAAGATTACATGATTCCCCAGCTTCAGTGGCTTCCCACTGCTCTTGGGATCAAATCCAAAATTCTTCACACGGGCCTGTTCCCTCCGCCATCAGTTCTCCTGGCCATGCAGGCGTCTTCCCACTTAAGGCCTTCACGCTCCCGAGGTTCTCTGGTTGGTCTGCAGCCTCTTCCTGGCCTCTCCAGATTAACTCAGCCGCATCCCCGGCTTCCGCTCAGTTTACACTTCCCAGGGAATGTCTGTCTCCCCAGCTGGGCCCATGTCACTGTGTCCTTAGTGCCGAGCATGAGAGAAGGGCTGGACTCTCGTGTGTCACCTGACTGAACAAAAGAAGGGCTGCCCAGAGGGGCTCTCTGCCTGATGGCGGCCCACCTCCACTGTTTCCCTGGTTGGATTTCCTTCGGTCCGGGGTGGGGGTGTGGGGGGGCTGCAAAACATGGGTTCAACCAGGGGAAGGTCAAAAGAACTCTCATTTGAGGCTCCAGAATATCTTCACCACCTCTGGATCCCCCTCAAGTGCACACTGAGAGGCTCCAGGACCAGGAGCTGCAACTCAGGTGAGGGCATACTGGAAGAGAGCGTTCCTCGGCTCACACCTGCAAACGTGGGCTGCACCAGGCCACGTGACTTGCAGCAGCTGCACATGCGCAGAACGATTATTTGTGGCAGCCGCGCAGTTCACCTTGGCAGGCTTGAAGGCAGGCCGTGGTGATGCAATGCAGGGGGAGGGAGCGGAGAGGGTCAGGATGGTGTCAGAGTGTACTGAACACTGCCCAGTGGCAGGCACCGTCCTGTATTATCCCACTGAATACAGTACTAAACGTTTTATACAGTAGTATATATACTACTAGTATATACATATATTTTATATAAATATATATATATATATATATATTTTTTTTTTTTTTTTTTTTTTGTGGGTACTGGGGGTTGACCTCAGGACCTCGCGCACCAGCAGCCGCCCATGCCACTGAGCGATATCACCGGCCCTTTTTTCGTATGTGGGTTCCGGGAGTGGAACTCGGGCCCTGGCGCTTGCCAGGCAGGCGCTTACGGTGCTGAGCCATCTCACTGGCCCTATATTTTTATATATATACTAGTAGTATATATATATTTTTATATATATACTAGTAGTATATATATATTTTTATATATATACTAGTAGTATATATATATTTTTATATATATACTAGTAGTATATATATATTTTTATATATATACTAGTAGTATATATATATTTTTATATATATACTAGTAGTATATATATATTTTTATATATATACTAGTAGTATATATATATTTTTATATATATACTAGTAGTATATATATATTTTTATATATATACTAGTAGTATATATATATTTTTATATATATACTAGTAGTATATATATATTTTTATATATATACTAGTAGTATATATATATTTTATATATATACTAGTAGTATATATATATTTTTATATATATACTAGTAGTATATATATATATATATATTTTTTTTTTTTTTTTTTTTGTGGGTACCGGGGGGTCGACCTCAGGACCTCGCGCGCCAGCAGGCGCCCGTGCCGCTGAGCGATATCACCGGCCCCTTTTTTGTATGTGGGTTCCGGGAGTCGAACTCGGGCCCTCACGCTTGCAAGGCAGGCGCTTAAACCGCTGAGCCATCTCACCGGCCCATATATTTTTATATATATACTAGTAGTATATATATATTTTATATATATACTAGTAGTATATATATATTTTTATATATATACTAGTAGTATATATATATTTTTATATATATACTAGTAGTATATATATATTTTTATATATATACTAGTAGTATATATTTTTATATATATACTAGTAGTATATATTTTTATATATATACTAGTAGTATATATATATTTTTATATATATACTAGTAGTATATATATATTTTTATATATATACTAGTAGTATATATATATTTTTATATATATACTAGTAGTATATATATATTTTTATATATATACTAGTAGTATATATATATTTTTATATATATACTAGTAGTATATATATATTTTTATATATATACTAGTAGTATATATATATTTTTATATATATACTAGTAGTATATATATATTTTTATATATATACTAGTAGTATATATATATTTTTATATATATACTAGTAGTATATATATATTTTTATATATATACTAGTAGTATATATATATTTTTATATATATACTAGTAGTATATATATATTTTTATATATATACTAGTAGTATATATATATTTTTATATATATACTAGTAGTATATATATATTTTTATATATATACTAGTAGTATATATATATTTTTATATATATACTAGTAGTATATATATATTTTTATATATATACTAGTATATATATTTTTATATATATACTAGTAGTATATATATATTTTTATATATATACTAGTAGTATATATATATTTTTATATATATACTAGTAGTATATATATATATTTTTATATATACTAGTAGTATATATATTTTTATATATATATACTAGTAGTATATATATATTTATATTTATATACTAGTAGTATATATATATTTTTATATATATACTAGTAGTATATATATTTATATATATATATATATTTTATATATATATACTACTGGTATATATTTTTATATATATACTAGTGGTATATATTTTTATATATATACCACTGGTATATATATATTTTTATACATATACTACTAGTATATATATTTACATAGTAGTATATATACTAAAGGTTGTATATACGAGGGGTTAGTGTGTCCATTTTATAGACAGGGAAACTGAGGCTCTGGGGTTTTAGAACTTATCCAAAGGTATAGGTAATGATAGGTGCTGGAGCACAAATTCAAACTTGTCTGACTTTGAAATGCCCAAAAATCTCCTAAGCGCGCCCTCTTTTTTTTTTTTTTTTTTAATATATGCGGGTACCGGCAGTTGAACTCAGGACCTCACGCTTGCCAGGCAGGTGCTTATGCTGCTGAGCTATATCACCAGCCCTCCCTCATTCTTTTTTTTTTTTTGTGGGTACCGGGGGTCGACCTCAGGACCTCGCGCGCCAGGAGGCGCCCGTGCCGCTGAGCGATATCACCGGCCCCTTTTTTGTATGTGGGTTCCGGGAGTCGAACTCGGGCCCTCGCGCTTGCAAGGCAGGCGCTTAAACCGCTGAGCCATCTCACCGGCCCCCTCCCTCATTCTTAAGAGGAAATTTTCCGTAAGTGTGGTAGCCAGTGGGAGGGAGTTCAGCTGGTAATCCTAGGACAGCTGCCTACTTGGGTTCATGGTGTTTCTGTGTCACCTGGGGCCTCGGTTTTACCACCTATAAAATGAAAACAATGTTGCCTGCCTCCTGTTACTTATGGAGAACACTTCTAACGTGTAGTGATGCCTAGCAGATACCAGGGGCTGTGTACAGTTTTGCACTAGGCCTAAGGTGCGCCAAAACAGAAGAGATCACGCAATGAACCGAGGTAGCATATGAGCGTGCTAAGAAACTCCAAAGCCCTGTTGAGGATTGTTCTACAAACCTGCGCAGGGTTGGACCCATTTCCCATTAAGAACAGATGAGATCTAAAAATGGGCCTGGCACCCAACTGCAGCCTGCGATCCTGCTGGCCTCCCCTGTTGGAAGGTGGGCAGCTCTGCTGTTGGTTTCTCACAGCTGGCTGCGAGGAAGTGCAAACCACCTGTTATAGGTATGAGGATTCACAACCAACAGGCTCTTCTTCCCTTGCACCTTCAGAGCAGTGGGTGTTTCCATTAGGTAATTAGAGAAAGGTCTACCATGCCTTTGGAAATTTCTACATTTTGCACTACTGAAAACAAAAAGAAGCAGAAAGACAGAATTAGGACCTGTGCTGACATTTTGCTGGAATGTCCCATCTCAGCTGGGTTCCCTAATACATGTAGCGTCCCATTCACACAAATGCATCTGCTCAAAGCTCTAACGCAGTTACAAGAGCGCTGCTGGCACATGTCTGCTCAGAGGGTTGAAAACTTTGCCCGGAGAAGTCTAGTCTGAGAGGCAAATATCAAGCCAGGCTTTGGCCAGCTCTCCTTTCAGGCAGATATTTTGAGAAAAGAAATCTCAAGAGCCTGGATGAAGGGACAGAGCTTTGGACTGTCTGAACTGGAAGGTCACTGAGTTCCAACAGCCTGAGGCCCAGAGAGATAAAGTTAGCTGTCCAAGGTCACACAGCAAGCCTGTAAAAATCGCCATGAATTCATGTAGCCAACAAGTATTTCTTGAGTGCCTGGCACTGTTCTAGGCCCTAGGGATACAGCAGTGTTGAAATAAGACAAAAATTCCCATTCTCCTGGAGCTGGCATTCTAGTAGAAGGAGACAGAGAATAAAAAGATAAATTAGTAGCATACATAGTATGCTAGATGGTGATAAGTGCTTTGGAGAAAAATGAAGCAGGGAAAGAGAATAAGGAGTATATGACCTGCATGCAATTTTAAGTAGACCGGTCAGAGACAGTGTCACTGAGGACCTGGTGTTTAAGCAACGACCTGATGTTGGTGAGGGAAGAAAACATGCCAGTATCTGGGGAGAGAGTGTCCTGGGGGAGGAAGCAGTCACAGCAAAGGCCTGAGGCAGGCGGGTACTTAGTGGTTCCCTGGAGTAAGAAGGAGGCCTCTTGAGTGAAGGAGGGAGGAGAAGGGCAGGAGGTCAGTACCAGCCTGAGGGGCTGTTGGATGGACTCTGGCTTTCACCCCAATTAGCTGGGGAGCCATTGGTGAGCTTGGGGCAGAACAGTGATATGATGTAAGCAAGTAAAAAAAGGCTGAAGCCGGGCATGGTGGCGCACACCTGTAATCCCAGCACTCAGGAGGCTGAGGCAGGAGGATTGCCGTGAGTTTGAGGCCAGACTGGGCTACATAGTGAGTTCAGGGGCAGCCTGAACTATGCAGTGAGACGCTGTCTCAAAAAAAAAAAAAAAAAGGGGGCCGCTGAGATGGCTCAGCGGCATAAGCGCCTGCCTGGCAAGCGCGAGGGCCCGAGTTCAACTCCCGGAAGCCACACATGAGAAAAGGGCCAGTGATATCGCTCAGCAGCACGGGCGCCTGCTGGCGCGCGAGGTCCTGAGGTCAACCCCCGGTACCCACAAAGGAAAAAAAAAAAGACTGAAGCATGCCAGGCATGGTGCATATGCTGTAACCCCAGTGTTTTGGGCAACTGAGGCAGGAGGATCATGAGTTCAAACCCAGCCTTGGCAATTTAGAGACCTAGCAAGACCCTGTTTTAAAGTTTAAAAATAGCCAGGCGTGATGGAACATGCCTATAATCGCAGCACTCATGAGGCTGAAGCAGGAGGATCACCTCAAATTCGAGGCCAGCCTAGGCTACATAATGAGTTCAAGACCAGCCTGAACTACACAGTGAGACCTTGTCTCAGAAAACAAAACCAAAAAAAATAAAAATAATAATAAAATTTTAAAAGGCTGGGGATGTAGTTCAGTGCAAAGGTCCAGAGTACAATCAATTCCCAGTACCATCAAAGAAAAAAAAAAAAAAAAAAAAAACCACAAAAGTGCTTCCATTCATTCATTCATTCATGCAGCCCTCTTAGATACCACACATTCTGCTGATGACAAGCTAGACACCCTTAGAGTGACCCAGGGGACACTCTGGTGTGTATTTTGTGCTGATTGGAGACCCCAGAGCAAAGAGAAAGGAGGCTCAGCCACGACCTTCCCCTCACCCGCTCCTACTCCTTCCCTCCCTGCCCTGCAGCCCAGGGAGAACAGACCCAGGTAGCTGCAGGGCTCTGTGCTCAGGAGGCTGCTGGAACCTGCAGGTTATAAATAGCAACTACTGTGGCAGGGAATCAAGCTACTCTGTCCGGATGAGTCAGAGGCACAGAGCCATGGCCCCCCAAACTGCAGCAGTGCTTCTCCACCCCGCCAGCCCACCTGGGGCATCCTCTCTGACCTCTTACCCTAACCAAGCCAGACCACTGCTTCTCACCATGGTCCTTTCTGGCCCCATCACTCCCTCCTTCTAGGTTCTACCTCCTAGAGCACCAGAAACTCTATTGGTTCATTAGTTCTAAGGGGGAGGATTCTATCATATTTTAAAACCCAAGATCTACAGTTGGGCCCACCTGGATTTAGGCCCAACTGTGCTACTTTTTGTGACCTTACACAAGTCACTTTACTGATGGGCACCTCATTTTTCTCATTCATAAAATAATAATAATAACAACAGCACCTACTCCATGGAACTAAAATCACCCACATAAGGTATGTAGCCCAGGGCCCAGCATATAGTAGCTGCTCAATTAACAGCAGTGATAGTCCTGTGCTCAGCTACAACACAATCCAGAGAGAGGTGAGAATAAATAAGAAAACAGCTTTTGTCTACTATACTGTGCATCTTTTTAATTTAATAATCAATTTTTTTTTTTTTTGTGGGTACCGGGGGGTCGACCTCAGGACCTCACGCGCCAACAGGCACCCGTGCCGCTGAGCGATATCACCGGCCCCTTTTTCGTATGTGGGATCCGGGAGTCGAACTCGGGCCCTCGCGCTTGCAAGGCAGGCGCTTATGCCGCTGAGCCATCTCACTGGCCCTTTTTTTTTTTTTTTTGAGACAAGGTCTCGCTATGTAAGCCAGGCTGGCCTTGAACTCACATATAGCCCAGGCTTGCCTCAAACTCGGGGCGATCTTCCTGCCTCTCAGCAATCCTTCTGCTCTACTGCGCACCTTGAAGTCTGGGCTCCCGACATATAATACATATAATACAGTATTTCCTAACTTCCAAACTAAGCAAGTTTTACCCCCCATCTCACACAGGAAGAAAGTGAGACTCGTTGCGAACCAGGTGCCTTGGCCAAGGCCATACTGTGCTTGGTGAGGCAGTGTCTGTCACTACGGCCCCAGGGACATGGGCAGCATGCATCCGCGCCCACCCTACACCCGATAGGCCACTGTGTGTGGAAGCCAAAGACTAAAGGGGGTGCTGGTGCCTCTCAGCTTTCTGTGGAGCTTCTGTCCGGCCCTCGGCCACCTCGCCGAAGCCTAGGCTAGCTCTCCTTTGGGTGATATTGAGTAGAACTCTCACCACTAACAGTCCTCCCAGAGATCTGTTTTAACCATTTGTATAGGTCACACACATTATTTAAGGATGAAGGTGACAGAAACACTTTGGCATCGTTGACCACCCTCCTTTGCTGTTGCAGGGTTGTGCCTGGTCATCGTCTCTAATCCCCAGGTTGCAGACAGATACCCTTAAAGTCCCCTCCTCCCTGATCCTGGAAGCCTTGTGAAATAGTAGAAAGGGCATACATTTGGGGGTCAGTTGAACTTGGGCACCCTCCTGGCTCTATCATTTCCTAGCTGCTGTGTGACCTTGGGCAAGTCACTTTACCTCTCCGACCCTCATTCACATGGCAAATTAAGCAATGCCTACCAAGTGCCAGGCTCAGCTCATCTACTGCGGTAGATGAGACAAAGTCTTTGGCATTATGTGGCTTTTGTTTTGGTGGGCAGAATGGACAGACATAATAAATAAGCAAGCTAGTAATTTCAGAAATGGTATGTCAGTGAAGAAAATGAAACAATCATGTGTGATCATGACTATGGTGGAGGTGGAGACAAGCTCTGTTTGCAGTAAGGTCATCAAGAAGAAAGTGACTTTTATCCTAAAGCCCAAGTGATGAGAAAGGGCTGGCTGCGAGTCCTAGGGGGACAAAGGCCTGGAGCAGAGAAGGACTTGGGTGTGTGGAGCTGGGGTACAGGCAGTAGGGGGTTGGGGACACAGGGGTGAGATGAGGTCAGAGAGGCAAGCAGGGGCCAGGCAGATCACAGAGCAACAAATGATGAGAATCCCCAGCGCATCTGTGAGAGGACATGGACTTGGCACGTGGTGGGCGCTCGATGTGTAGTAACTATGATGACTCTGAGCCTTCCCTGTCCTCCCCGTCCCAGGGACCCTCAGTCCCCCTCCTCTGCCCTTTACCGCAGTCCCTCCCTGGCCCCTCCCCGGATGGAGGGAAAGACTTGGATCCCAGCAGAAAGGAGGAAGCATCCCCCATTCTCCATCTCCTCTCCTCCCCTTCCTCCTCCGAACCCTCCCACCACAGCCCAGTGATTTTCCTGCCTCTCTCACAAGGCGATTTTATTAAACATCTCGAAAAAATATTCTCTCACTCCCTCTCTCTTTATTTATAAAAATCAACTTAACACCCTGCTCCTTTGTTCTATTTGGAAACTGGAACAGCCTGGTTTATATTTAGCCGAAATCCTGCTCCTTTCCCCACAGATTCCGGCACAGCCCGATGAGCTGGAGGGGCTATGAAGGAGGGGAAGACAGGGGTTTGGGGCAGATGTGGGGGCTTCCAAGGACCGTCCCCTGGACGCCCACGTCACACCCGAGTCGGAGGGACCTGGAAGGATGGGAAGTGAGGAGTCTTCCCCACAACAACAGGGTATCCCAAGTCCGGGCTTTGCCACTCATTGTCAGTCATTCTGCCACTCTCTGGTCCCATACAGATGTCCCCAGAAGAGGAGAGACAGGGAAGAAAGAATATAGAGAGTCAAGCCCTCATCTGTCTTTTTCTTTTCCCCAATACTGAGGACTGAATTCAGGGCCTTCACACTGAGCTATATCCCCAGGCCCCCTTTTTGGAGATGAGTCTCACTAAGTTGCCCAGGTTAGGCTTGAATTTGCAATCCTCCTGTCTCAGCCTTCCAGAGTGCTAGAATTTACAAGTTTACACCACCATACCTGGTTTTCAAACCCTAATCTGGAACTAGGCCCAGAGAGGCAGCATAAGGCAGGCATAAGGCACTAGTGTGCGGCTGGGTTCAAATTTAGCCTCTCCTCTGCACCTCACTAGCTGGATGCTAGGAGGGGGGTATTTAACAGGATCACTGTATCTGCCTGACACCTGTATGTGCTTAGTAAACAGCGACTGTTGTTATTTATCACTGTGAGCTGCAGGAAACTGTTGGACTTCTGTAATTCAAGGCACTACACAAAAGCTGCTTCCTCCCGGAAGGCTTCCCAGATTAAAACTCATCTGTTGACCTAACAGCCCTGGGCTACACAATGGTGCCATGAAGACCTCACAGGACCCCACTGTGATCAGAGATGGACATATGTACAAGGAATGATAACAAAATAAGGTTGGGCCGGTGAGACAACTCAGCGGCATAAGCGCCTGCCTAGCAAGCGCGAGGTCCTGAGTTCGACTCCCAGTACCCATATACGAAAAAAGGGCCAATGATATCGCTCAGCGGCATGGGCGCCTGCTGGCGCACGAGATCCTGAGTTCGACCCCTGGTACCCACACACACAAAAAAAAAGGTCGTTTAAATTATAAAAATTTATTATAGTAAGAGGCACCTTGCCATTAATTACACTCAAAATATTCTCCCTTACTTCAAAGACACTTATCCCATCATTCTTTGCACTTTCTGAAGCAGTTCTGGATGTCTTCTTTCATGAGTGTTTTTATGAGGTGTGATCAAAAAATACAGTAAATGTTGCTGCCAGTATCATCCAATGGAAAGGCAGGCTTGTAAAAATATTAGTGTGTCCTCATCTACCGTATTCACTGGATCTGGCACTATGTGACTTCTGGCTCTTCCCCATAGTCAAAATGACCATGAAAAGTAAACATTTTGAATGGATTCAGGACACTGAGGCAGCAACAACTGTGCAACTAAAATACTCAAGAAAGAGGATTTCCAGAACTGCTTCAGAAAGTGGCAAGAATGATGGGATAAGCGTATTTGAAGTGAGGGAGGGTACTGGTGGGGGTTAGTGGCAATGTCTTTTATTGCAATAAATTTTTTAAAATTTAAACATTCTCTATATATTTTTTTTCTTTTTTCTTTCTTTTTTTTTTTTTTTTTTTGACACAAGGTCTCGCTATGTAGTCCAGGCTGGCCCTGAACTCACTATGTAGCCCAGGCTGGCTGTGAACTCAAAGTGATCCTCCTACCTCAGCCTAGGATTATAGGCATGCTGGGATTACAGGCATGTGCCATCACACCCAGTCTCTGTATTTTTCAATCACACAGTGTAATTGTCACAGAGAGTACTAAATTCCAGAGGAGATTTAAGCTCCTTTTGTTTATACCTGGCATCTAGGGAGGCAGCATAGGATAGAATAGTGGGGGACTGGAGGTATAGCTCAGTGGAACAGCATGTGCACAAAGGCCCCCCCAAGAATGTATCTGGGTAAATAAATAATGGTATATTATATAGTGATGGAATAGTATTCAGCCATGAAAATGAATGAAGTTCTGATACATGCATGCTAAACATGCCTGAACCTCAAAAACATTATGCTAAGTGAAAGAAGCCAGATTCAAAAAGTCACATACTGTATGATTCCATTACATGAGGCATCCACAACAGGCAAATCCATAGAGACAGAATGCAGATTAGAGGTGGCTAGGGGCTGGAAGGAGAGGGAAATGGGGAGTAACTGCTTCATGAGTATGGAGTTTCCTTTTGGGGTGATGAAGATATTTTGGAACTAGACAGAGATGATGGCTGTATGATGCTACTGAATTGTTCACTTTTAAATGGTTAACTGTATGTTATATGAGTCTCACCTCAAGTTCTTAAAGAGTGTAGGATTACTTCATGGTCCTATCAACTGATGTGAAAAAAAATATTTGATAAAATTAACACAGTCATAATTTTAAAACAAACCCCAACAGTGTAAGAATGGAAGGGAATTTCTTCAACCTGTTAAAGGCAGCCTCAAAATACCTACAGCTAACATCTTTAATGTTAAGTCTAAACACTTAAACATTTTTCTCCTTGAGATTGGGAATAAGGCAAAAACATCTGCTCTCACCACTTCTATGCAACACTGTACTGAAGTCTTAGCCAGGAAGAAGGCAAGAAAGAAGGAGGGAAACAAGATAAATATAGAAAGGGCCGGCGAGATGGCTCAGCGGTGTAAGCGCCTGCCTTGCAAGCGCGAGGGCCCGAGTTCGACTCCCGGAACCCACATACGAAAAAGGGGCTGGTGATATCGCTCAGTGGCACGGGTGCCTGTTGGTGCGTGAGGTCCTGAGGTTGACCCCCCGGTACCCACAAAAAAAAAAAAAAAAGATAAATATAGAAAATACTAAGGAATTTACAATAGACAAAACTATTAGAACTGATACTTTTATTTAGCACAAAAGATCCAAAGTCAATATATCGTAATGTATTTACACTAGCAATTAATAATTGGGGAATTAAATGTATGAATACGTGATAGTATAAAAAACACAAAATACTTAGGCATACATTTAACAAAATGTGCAGGATTTGTAAATTGAAAACAACTTCAAAATCTTGCTGAGATGGGCCGGTGAGATGGCTCAGCGGCGTAAGCGCCTGCCTTGCAAGCGCGAAGGCCCGAGTTCGACTCCCGGATCCCACATACGAAAAAGGGGCCGGTGATATCGCTCAGCGGCATGGGTGCCTGTTGGCGCGTGAGGTCCTGAGGTCGTCCCCCCGGTACCCACAAAAAAAAAAAAAAAAAAAAAATCTTGCTGAGAGAAATTTAAAAAGACCTAAATAGAGAAAGATATATACAAGGTTTATATCTTAAATGTCACTTCTATAGATCTATAGATTTAACATGATCCTGATGAAAACTCTAGCAGAATTTTTGGTAGAAATTAATAAATTCTAAACTGTATACAGAAGTGCAAACAAATTAGAATAACCAAAACAGTTTTGAAAAGCAGAATGTTAGAATATTTATGCTACTTGATTTTGAGACTCACTCTAAATCTCCAGTAATCAAAACAATGTGGTATTAGCCTAAGGACAGACATAGGGATCAATGAAACAAAATAGAGAGTCTAAAACTAGATCTACATACATACAATTAATTGATGTTGACAAAGATGCCAAGGTGATTCAGTGAGGAGAGGAAGCTGGCAATGAAACACATCTGTATGGACAAAAAACAATGAACCATGATCCCTACCTCATACCATACACAAAAAGTTAACTGGCTGGATGTGGTAGCACACGCCTGTAATCCCAGCACTTGGGAGGTTGAGGTAGGAAGATCACTTCAAGTTCAAGGGCAGCCTGGGCTACAAAGTGAGTTCAAGGCCAGCCTGAACTACACAGTGAGACCCTGTCTCAAAACAACAACAAAAGTTAACTTGACATGGATCAGAGACCTGAATGTAAAAACTTAACGCATAAAACTTCTAGGAAAAAACCTAAGAGAAAATTTTTGTGGCCTTGGGATAGGTAAAGACTTCTTAGGATACAAAAAACAAACAAACAAACAAAACAAACAAACAAAAAACCTGATAGGGCTTCATTAAAATTTTAAAAGGTTTGTATCTAGAATATATAAAGAATTTTTGTAACTAAATGATGAGAAGATACACCCAGTAAACATATGACATAGGACAAAAAATTGAACAAATACTTCACAGAAGAAGACATACAACTGATCAAATTATCAGGAAATACAAATTAAAACCACAATAAGACACTACTACACACAGGGCTAGCGATATAGCTAGTGATAGAGCACTTGCCTAGTGTGTGTGAGGCCCTGGGTTCAATCCCCAGCACCCAAAGCAAAGCAAAATAAAACAAAAGATAGCACTACACCCAATCTAGAATGACTAAAATTAACAAGACCAACAATACAAAGTGTTGGTGTGGATATGGAGCAAACAGAGCTCTTATACACTGCTGGCAGGAGTGTAAAATAGCACAGTTACACTGGAAAAGTATGGTAGTTCCTTATAAAATTAAATATAGTTGGGTGTGATGGCACATGCCTGTAATCCCAGCAGGAGGATCGCCACGAATTTGAGGCCACCCTAGCTAGACCACATACTGAGTTCAAGGCCAGCCAGAACTACAGAGCAAGATACTGTCTCAAACAAAAACAAAAACAAAATATACTTAAATATACAATTACATACGATTTCAGTGTTTTACCCCTAGCTATTTACCTGAAATATATGAAGTACATGTCCCTACAAAAGGCTTAAATGTGAATTTCATAGTAGCTTTACCCATAGTAACATCAAAATGGAAATAACCCCTAAGTTACTCAACAAGAGAACTGGATAAATAGCTTGTGCTATATCAATGTAGTGGAATTTATTCAGCAATAGAAGAGGATTGCCAACATCATAATTTTGTACTGCAAAAGAAGCCACTCACAAAAGCCAACTATACGGCTTCCTTTATATGAAATTCTAGAACAGACTACACAATCTACAGTGATAGAAAGCAGACCAGTAATTGCCTGGAATAAAGACAGAAAGACTGCAAACAGGCATAGGGGGAAAGTTTCAGGGGGATCAAAACATTCTGTATCTCCACTGGATTTTCTTTTTTTAAATGGAACCCAGGGCCTTGCACATGCTAGGCAAGCATTCTACCACCAGTTATACCCCCAGCCCATATTCACTGAATTTTTATCATTTGTAAATTATATCCCAATAGTCTGAGTGGCTTCCATTTTTAAAAATATATAAAAATAAAAATAAAGAAAAAATTATATCCCAATAAAATTGATACAAATAAGACTTCATTTGGGTTCAGTTTTTGATTTTGCCTCTTCGTAGCTGTGTAATCTTAGGTGAGATATTTCATTTTTCTCTGACTACTTCCTCATCCACAAAGTGAGAAGAATAATACCTCTCTCAAAGGGTTTTGGTTTTTTTATTCCTGCTTCCTCGTGTTGGTCACCTCCTGCCCCTGTGTCACCCCCTCCACAAAGAGTAGGGCTTGGCTGTGTAAGTAGATGGGTGATGTGGAGCAACAGTCTTTGGGTTTTGAGACAAGGCCATCAAACACACTGAGGTTTCTCTTTTGGTTCACTCTTTCTGGGGGGGAATTCAGCCACTGTGTCCCATGAGCGCACTGGGGCAGCCCTGGGGAACGCTCTGTATGGCAAGGACAGAGGCCTCCAGCCAGCAGCCAATACCAGAGTGCCAGCCAGAGGAGCCATTTGCAGCACTGAGTCCGTCTGGCCTTTAGATGACAGGCTGACCTCTGGACAGTCAGCAGCTGCGTAAGCCAGAGCCACCCAGCTAAGTTGCTGCCAATCCTGACCCACAGAAACTGAGTAAGGTAATGACTATTATTGCTTAAGTCCAACACAGTGGTGAATGCCTGTAGTCCCAAGTACTCGGGAGGCTGGGGCAAGAGTATCACTTAAGTCCAGGAATTCCAGGCCAACCTGGGCAACTTAGGCAGACCCCCCCGTTAAATAAAAAATAAAAAATAAAAAGGGCTGTGAACAGCCCAATGGTAGAGCACCTGATGGAAATGAGCCCCCAGACTCAATTTGTTGGTGCAGATAATAAAACACTCAGACATCAAGAAATCTCAACAAGGCTTTTTATTTTTGCAAGAGGGCACAAGCTTGCGGTAGCAGGTGCAAAGGAAAAAGGAGGATTGCCCCTTTTATCCCTAATGCAGGGAGACAGCTGACGTCTTTCTCACTGGCTAGTTGGGAGGTTCACAATCAATCCAAGTGGCTAATTCAGATGGTGCAAGGAGAATCTGAGGGGTTGCTGAGGGGAAGGGAGAGCAGAGTGGAGGAGGATGTGGAGAACAGAAAATCCTTGGCCCATGATAAGCTATCTTTGGTTTTTAGCTGTGTTCCCAGGATTGGAGCTGAGTGGGCATTTTCTGCAACTTAAGTGTGTTCAGGAAGCGCTCTCTAGGGTGGGCTACAGTCCAACATGAGTCACACCTGTTTGATAGAAAGGACAGAACTCACTGTTTCCCATACACCTGTCTAGCATGCATAGGCTACAAGTTTCCATCCCCAGTACTGCCAAAAATAAAAGGAGAAGAAAAGAAAAAAAGAACCCCTATTATTTTACAAAAGGAAGTAGCAACTCAAATGGGAAGATGATAACTCAGGAGCAAATGGAAGAGTGAGACTTCCAGGAAGATGGCGAAGTGGTGAATAGCAGAGAAACAGCCTCTCGGAGATTTGGTGTCCAGACACTGGACTACAGCAACATGAGGAAGAGAAGAAGTTGGGAAGTGGGTCTCCAGGACCCGGCAAGGATCGGAAGGGAGAACAGAAGCCCACAGGGAGAGTGAGGAGAGAGACCTCAACACAGAAGAAAGAGGTGGCAAGCGGTGCTTTCTCCTTGAGCCCTGACTCACTGCATGGGAGGGGCAGTACAAACTTGCAGATGCACAGTAACTACTGGCAACCTCAGAGGCCTCCACGGAGTAACATACCCTGGAACGGAGCTGTGGATGCAGAGGACTGCAGTGGCTGGTGAGTTATTTGGGTTCAGACCTCCCCCAAGAGAGGGTGACTGGCTGGTAGCCATTTTGGAGAAAGGCCAACTAAGATTGGAAGTGAGAGCAGCTATGGGCTGTTTCCTACTAGCAGCTTCCAGCGTCAGGGTGAGGTAGAACCGAGTTCAAGTTGGTAGGAAGTCAAGGAGCTGAGTTCAAACAGGCAAGAGGCACACAGAGTGTTGCATGCTGAACAAATAGAGTTTCACCCTCACAGCCAGAAACCAGCCTGAACTTCAGGGGAATTAAAGGTCCTAGCTTGCTGGGATTATCCACTACCCCACCGTAAATCTATGGCTGATTTTCTGGGATTAATCAATATGGATCTGGGCTCTTCCTGCCCACTCTGTCTACCAGTGACAGCAAAGACACACCCTAAAGTGGACATTCTTTCCTGCTTCTTTCTTTTCTTTTCCTGTTTTTGTTTTCTTTTGTTTTGTTTTTTCTTGATTGTTTGTTCTTATTTTTGTATGAGTGTGAACATTGTTTCTAGTTTTGTTGTTCTGTTCTTGTTTTTCTTTCTTCCTTCTTTCTTTCCCTCCAGTCTTCTTCACCAGTTTCCAAAAGTTCACATAACCTTCCTTTGTCCTCCAGCTTTGCTTCTAATCTCTTCCTCTTCCTCTATTTCTCTATTTTTCCCCCAACTTAAATTTTCTCCCCTGAGGGTAAAATTGCCATACTGAGGGCATATTTTCTGTATACAATTTTCTGGTCTGTTTTAGATTTTGTTATGTAACCACAAATCTAGTTCATATGTTTAAAGGTGGCAAATTAATAGTTACCACAGTTTGTCATTTTCTTGATGTGTTTGTTGCTAATGTTATTGCTGATTGTACTACATTAGCCAAGGTGATATAATTGTTCCAATCAGTTGTTCTTTCTGATAAGCCAAGACTGAGACTCCCTAAGGGTCATGAACAATACTATAGGCCAGTGCCAAAGAACCAGGGGGTAGGCAAATAGGCAGCAACCTCTCATCCCTAATAAAGTAAAGAGGTAGGATCATGCAACAGACTCAAGACTCAAAAGCCAGCTACACCTGGAAGACATCTCTGAAAAGTAGTCATTTCCTAAGGGTTTACAATACTAGCAATGGAGCTACCTGCCATAAGCAATTTACAAGCATCAACCCAAGAATTAAACTTTAAAAAAAAATGAGGGCCGGTGAGATGGCTCAGCAGCGTAAGTGCCTGCCTGGCAAGCGTGAGGGCCCAAGTTTGACTCCCAGAACCCACATAGGAAAAAAGGGCTGGAGATATCGCTCAGCGGCATGGGTGCCTGCTAGCACATGAGGTCCTGAGGTCGACACCCGGTACCCACAGGAAAAAGAAAAAATGAGAAGACACTTAAGCAAGATGCAACCCCAGACTTCAAGCTCACCAAAGGCAAACCCAGGGGACAATGAGATGAAACAATCTGAAAGCCACCCACCTGGACTCTCTGAAGTGGTAACAGCAGAAGTAACAAAACAGATGAATGAGTTTCCAGAAAAAAATCAAATCAGAAATAATTTCTCAGATAACTATAGAGATGGTGAGCATAATGAAAGACATGCTTCGTGACTCTAGAGCAGATACAGATTAAAAAAATAGAGGACCTTAGGAAAATTATGGAAAACATGAACATCCAACATAGGAAAGAAATGGAATCCATGAAATAGATTCAAACAGATATCCAGGAGATTAAAAATTCTATTGAAAGTACATGCAGCAGAATGAGCCAATGTGAGGACAGAATATTAGATCTAGAAGACAGGATTGCTGTTAGTGATCATGAAAACAAAGATTTCTTAAAACTAGCAAGGGACCATGAAAAATCAATTCAATAGCTGCTAGACGATGCAAAGAAGAATAACATAAAATTGATCAATGAAAAAACAGGAGATAGTGCAAATGACATAAAAAAAATCTGTTCACAGAAGTAATGGTAGAAAACTTCCCAAGCATGGAAAAAGAATTTGGCATATAGATAAGTGAGGCATATAGAAATCCAATTAGGGGCCGGTGAGATGGCTCAGCGGTGTAAGCGCCTGCCTTGCAAGCGCGAAAGCCCGAGTTCGACTCCCGGATCCCACATACGAAAAAGGGGCCGGTGATATCGCTCAGCGGCACGGGTGCCTGTTGGCGCGCGAGGTCCTGAGGTCGACCCCCCGGTACCCACAAAAAAAAAAAAAAAAAAAGAAATCCAATTAGCCATGATCAAAAAAAAAAAATCTACACCAAGGCATATAATAGTCACCATTCCAGAAATTCAACACAAGACCAGAATATTAAAAGCTGTTAGGGACTAGGCATGGTGGCACATGCCTGTAATCCCAGCACTCAGAAGGCTGAGGCAGGAGGATTGCCCTGAGTTTGAGGCCAGCCTGGGCTACATAGTGAGACCCTCTCTCTCAAAAAAAAAAAAAAAAAAAAAAAAAGCTGTTAGAGAAAAGAAACAAATCACCTATAAAAGAAATTCCATTAGAATCACAGCAGACCCTCATGTCAAGGAAAACTTGGAGTGAAGTAATTCAAGCCCTAAAAGAAAACCTCCAATAATATGCTGCATACAAGAAACATATTTAATTCAAAAAGAAATTCATACATGGAAAGTCAAAGACGGAAAACAATACTCCATGTGACAGGAACCTGGAAAAAAGCAGGGGTAGCTATTCTATTTGCAGGCATAGTGGATTTCAAGCCAAGACTGATTAAAAGAGACAAAGAAGATCACTATATCCTTGGAAAAGGAACAATCTAAGGGGAAGAGATAATAATCATAAATAGATATGCACCAAATACCAGCCTACCCAACTATATAAAACAAATATTAATGGACATGATAAATCAAATAAGCACTAATACAATTGTAATGGGGGGGCCTCAACACCCCACTGTCACAAATAGATCAACTAGACAAAAAATCAACAAAGAAATATCAGAACTGAACCAAACTTTTTAACAAATGGACTTAGTAGATGTCTACAGAGTGTTCTACCCCACAACATCAAAATACACATTCTTCTCAGCTGCACACAGGACATTCTTCAAACTAGACCACATAGTAGCTCATAGGACATGCTTACATAAATACAAAGGAACAGAAATTATCCCATGCATATTATCAGACCATAGTGCAATGAAATTGGAAATCATTGGCAAAAGGAACCACAAAACATGGGAATTAAATAATACCCTCCTGAACAACCAATGGGTCATAGATGAAATTAAAGAAGAAATTAGACAGTTTCTACAATTAAACAATAATGCTACTACAACATACCAGAATTTAGGAGACACAATGAAAGCAGTCCTATAAGGGAAATTTATAGCAGTGAATTCTCATATCAAAAAACAAACAAACAAACAAACAAAAAACAGAGTGAGCTCAAATAAACAACATAATGTTGAACCTCAAGCTTCTAGAAAAAGAACAGCAAATCAAGCCCAAGTTTGTATGAGGGAGAAACTTATAAAGATCAGAGCAGAAATAAATGCAATAGAGACAAAGAAAACAATACAAAGAATCAGTGACTCTCAAGGGTTTGTTCTTTGAAAGATTCAATAAAATTGACAAACCCTTAGCCAACATTAAGGAAAGAAAAGACTCAAATTCATTCTATTAGGAATGAAAAGGGTGAAATCACAACAGATCCTACAGATATCCAGAAGATAATCAATACCTACTTCAAGAACCTGTATTCCAAGTATACGTGCTGCCCAAGCAGGCACAAGAGGACCTGTATTCTAGTAAGACAGACAACACAAAAGAAATGGACAGATTCCTAGATACATATGAATTACCAAAGCTCAACCAAGAAGATATAAAAATTATAAATAAACTAATATCAGGAATGAATTTGAAGATGTAGTTAAAAAACTACCAAAAAAGCAAAGCCCAGGCCCTGATGGATTCACTACTGAATTCTATAAGAAATTTAGAGAAGACCTAATGCTGCTACTTCTCAAACTCTTTAATGAAATTGAAAGGGAAGCAATACTCCCATATTCATTCCTAGAATCAAGCATTACCCTGATACCAAAACCACAGAAGGATCTAACCAAAAAAGAGAACTACAGGCCAATCTCTTTAATAAATGCAAAAATCCTCAATAAGTTATTGGCAAATAGAATGCAGCAAATCAGCAAGAAGATTATACACTACGACCAAGAAGGATTCATCCCAAGAATGCAGGGATGGTTCAACATACACAAATCAATAAATGTAATACACCATATTAACAGAGCCAAGGACAAAAAAATATGAGCATCTTAACAGATGCAGAAAAAGTGTTTCTGCATCTATAGAAAATTGGAATAGATGGTCTTTAACTGAATCTGATAAAAGTCATTTATGACAAACTAACAGCCAACATCATACTCAATGGACAAAAACTGAAAGCTTTCATTCTAAAAGCAGGAACAAGGGCCGGCGAGATAGCTCAGCAGCATAAGCGCCTGCCTGGCAAGCGCAAGGTCCTGAGTTTGACTCCCAGCACCCCACATACAAAAAAAGGGCTGGTGATATCACTCAGTGGCACGGGTGCCTGCTGGCGTGCGAGGTCCTGAGGTCAACCTCCGGTACCCACAAAAAATAAAATAAAATAAAATAAAATCAGGAACAAGACAAGGATGTCCACTATCCCCACTCTTATTCAGTATAGTTCCAGAAACATTAGCCAGAGCAATTAGACAAGAGAAAGAAAAGGAATAAGGATAGGAGAGGAAGAAGTTATATTATCATTATTTGCAGATGACATGATACTCTACTTAGAAGACCCCAAAAACTCCACCAAAAGACTTCTAGATTTAAAAACCAAATTCAGTAGTCTAGCTGGATACAAAGTCAAAACTCAAAAATCAGTGCCATTCTTGTACACAAATAAACTCACTGAGAGAGAAATTAGGGAAACAATATCTTTCACAATGATACACACAAAAAATGAAATACCTAGGAATCAATCTAGGAAGGAAGTAAAAGACCTTTACATTGAAAACTATAGTACTCTGGCCAGGTGTGGTAGTGCATGCCTGTAAATCTCAGCACTCAGGAGGCTGAAGCAGGAAGATTGCTGTAAGTTCAAGGTCAGCCTGAGCTACATAGCAAGACCCTGTCTCAAAAAAAAAAAAAAAAAAAGAGAGAGAAAGAAAACTACAGTACTCTGAAAAAGGAGACTGAAGAGGATATCAGAAAATGGAAAAATATCCCTTGTTCTTGGGTAGGAAGAACCAATATAGTGAAAATGGCCATTTTTCCAAAATTGTTATATAGACTTAAAGCAATCCCAATCAAAATACCAATAACATATCTCACAGAATTAGAGAAAACAATCCTAAAATTCATTTGGAACCAGAAGAGACCTAGAACAGCAAAATCAATTCTGAGAAACAAAGGCAAGGCAGGAGCATCACAATCCCTGAGTTGAAATTACACTACAAAACAACTTTGAGGGCTGAGGATATAGCTCAGTGGCACAAGTGCCTGCCTGGCAAGCGCAAGGTCCTGAGTTCGATTCCCGGTACAAAAAACAAAAACAACAAACAAAAACTTTGATAAAAACAGCATGATATTGGCAGAAAAACAAACAAACAAAAAAACAATGACAACAACAAAAACAGACCTGAGGATCAAGGGAACAGATTAGAAGATGTAGAAATAACTCCAAACACATTCAGCCACCTTATCTTTGACGAAACAGCCAAACACCTTCACTGGAAGAAAGATAGCCTCTTTAATAAATGGTACTGGATAAACCAGCTTTCAACATGCCAAAAATTAAAAACCAGACTCACCATGCACTAAACTGAAATTGAAATGGATCAAAGATCGAAATATTAAAACAGAAATACTGGGCAACCCACTCAGGACCCCTCCTCTCTCTCAGGAGCTATTCCTATTCCTCATTCCTTTTCCCAATAAAATTTCCTAATCTTAAAAAAATAAAAATAAAACATAAAACATAAACACTAAATCTATTGGAAGATAGAATAGGTAGAACTCTTTTTTTTTTTTTTTTTTTTTTTTTGGTCTTTTTGAGACAGAATTTCACTATACAGTTCAGGCTGGCCTTGAACTCACTTTGAAGCCCAGGCTGGCCTCAAACTTAATGGCAATCCTTCCTCAGCCTCCTGAGTGCTGACATTATAGGAGTGTGCCACCACACCCGGGCAAGAATAGGTAGAACTCTTGAAGACACTGGTAGTAGGCAAAGACTTTAGAACAAAACCCTGATCCGATAGGAAATATCATAAAGAATCAACAACTGGGATCTCACCTTATTAAAAAGCTGGGTTCCGGAAAAGGATGGCGGATCTGTAAAAAGCAGGCAGTGAACCTCTCCAAAAGCGCCGTCCGGACCCTGGAATATAGTGACTGGAGGAGGACAAGAAAGAGGGAAGTGGCTCCCATGGACCCAGGAAAGATCTGAAGCACAGTTTGGGGCCCACGGAGAAAGTGAAGAGAGAAACCCCAACAAAGAAGAAGGAGGTGGCCACCGGTGCCATTTCCCTGTGTCGGGAATCCCGACGCGACAGAAGTGGTTCAAATCTGCGGACACGCAGTGACTGCCGGCGCCCCCAGGGACCTCTACGGAGGAACACGAGAAGCAGTGGTGAAGAGAAGCAGCAGCTGTGAAGGACACACTGACTGGCGGTGAGTGCTGACACCCAGCCGTCAGGCGCGCAAGAGAGCGACTAGCTGGGCGCCATTGTGGTGGGGGGCAGCAGCTGAGCTCAGAACTCAGGGCGGCCGCCACTCCATCCACGGCTCCAGCGGGGACCTCTGCAGAGGAACGCGAGATGCCGCAGTACAGAGACGCACCAAACGAGAAGGACACACTGACTGGCGCTTTTCTTGCTGCTATTCCAAGACTGAGATTGTCTAAGGATCACAGAAAATACTGTGGCACAGAACCAAAGAACCAAGGACTGGGCCAAACAGGCAGCAACTTCTTATCTCCAACAAATTGAAGAGGTAGGATCTTGCAGCAGGCTCAACACCCAAAAATAAGCTACACCTGGAAGATACCTCAGAGAAGTAGCCATCTCCTAAGAGTTTGAAATACTAGCGATAAAGCAACCTACCATAGGCAATTTACAAACAGCAACCCAGAAATTAAACTAAAGAAAGAAAAGAAAACGAGACGACACTTAAACAAGATGCAACCCCACACATCCAGTTCACCAAAGGCAAACCCAGGGGGCAGTGAGGTGGGACAAACCGAAAGCCACCCACCTGACATCTCTGAAGTGGTAACAACAAAGCAGTTGAATGAGGCTCTGGAAAAATTTAAATCAGAAATAATTTCTCAGATAACTGCAGAGATAATGTCCACAATGAAGACCATGCTTAAGGACGCTAGAGCAGACACAGACAAAAAAACAGATGAGCTTAGGAAAATGATGGAAGCCATAAATGCTCAGCATAGGAAAGAAATGGAAACCAACAAAGCAGATTCAAGCAGATATCCAGGAGAACAAAAATTCCATTGAAAGTATCTGTAGCAGATTAAGCCAATGTGAGGACAGGATCTCAGATACAGAAGACAGGCTTGCAATTAGTGATCATGAAAAGAAAGAATTCTTAAAAATAGCAAGGGACAATGAAAAATCAATCCAGCAGGTGCTAGATGATGCAAAGAATAACTTAAGATTGATTGGAGTCAATGAAAAAGCAGGAGATAACATAAATGACATCAGAACACTGTTCACAGACATTATCACAGAAAACTTCCCTGGTAGAGAAAATGAATTTGACGTTCAGATAAGTGAGGCTTACAGAACTCCAATTAGCCACGATCAAAAAAAATCTTCAGCCAGGCATATCATAGTCAAGATTCCAGAAATTCAACATAAGAGTAGAATCTTAAAAGCTGTTAGAGAAAAAAAACAAATCACCTATAAAGGAAAGCCCATCAGAATCACAGCGGACTTTTCAGCACAAACCCTCAAGTCAAGAAGAGCTTGGAATGATGTATTTCAAGTTCTAAAGGAAAATAACCTTCAACCCAGATGGATGTACCCCGCAAAACTACCTTTCAAAACTGACAGAGAAAGAAAATACTTCCATGACAGAGAACATCTGAGAAAATTTATAACCACCAAACCAGCACTCCAAAATGTTTTGAAGGACATTGTAGAAAGGGATAACAAGGACTACAACTCCAGGAACCCCAACAGAAGGAATCCACCAGGCAGAGCAAATGATTAAAGAGAGGGAGGGAAAAATAAAAATTAAAAGAGGGGGAGCCAACAACAAGAAAATAACATGGCAAGGATAAGTCAATACATATCAGTTTTAACCATTAATGTTAATGGTCTCAATTCACCAATCAAAAGGCACAGACTGGCAAATTGGATCAAGAAGCAAGATCCAACAATATACTGTATACAAGAAACACATTCAATTCAAAAAGAAATTCACAGACTGAAAGTCAAAGGATGGAAAACAATACTCCAAGTGACAGGAACCCAGAAAAAAGCAGGGGTAGCTATTCTTTTTGCAGACAAAGTGAATTTCAAGCCAAGAATGATTCAGAGACATAAAGAAGGTCACTACATCCTTGTAAAGGGGACAATCCAAGAGGAAGAGATAACAATCATAAATATATATGCAACAAATACCAGTGCACCCAACTATATAAAACAAATATTAATGGACATGAAAAATCAAATAACCACTAATACAATTGTATTGGGGGATCTCAATAGTCCACTGTCACAAAAAGACAGATCAACTAGACAAAAAATCAACAATGAAATATTAGAACTGAACCAAACTTTGGAACAAATGGACTTAGTAGATGTCTACAGAGTGTTCCACCCCACAACATCAGAACACACATACTTCTCAGCTGCACATGGGACATTCTCCAAAATAGACCACATACTAGCTCATAGAACCTGCTTAAGTAAATGCAAAGGAATTGAAATTATCCCATGTATATTATCAGAGCATAATGCAATGAAATTGGAAATCAATGGCAAAAGAAACCACAAGAACTTCCTAAACACATGGAAATCAAATAGCACCCTACTGAACAACCAATGGGTCACAGAGGAAATTAAAGAAGAAATTAGACAGTTTGTGCAACTGAATGATAACGACAGTACAACATACTGGAACTTATGGGATACAATGAAAGCAGTCCTAAGAGGGAAATTTATAGCATTAAATTCCTATATCAGGAAAACAGAGCAAGCACAAATAAACAACTTAATGGTGAACCTCAAACTTCTAGAAAAAGAAGAGCAGGCTAAGCCAAAAGCTCGTACAAGGGAGGAAATTATAAAGATCAGAGCAGAAATTAACGTACAGGGGACTAAAAAAACAATACAAAGAATCGAATCAAAGAGTTGGTTCTTTGAAAGATTAAATAAAATTTACAAACCCTTATCCAACCTTATTAAAAAAAGGAAAGAAAGTACTCAAATCCACACAATTAAGAATGAAAAGGGTGATATCACAACGGACCCTGCAGAAATCCAGAAGATCATCTATACCTACTTGGAAAACTTGTATTCTAATAAGATGGAAAATGCAGAAGAAATGGACAGATTCCTAGATACATATGAATTACCAAAGCTCAACCAAGAAGATATAAAAATCCTAAATAAACCAATAACAATCAATGAAATCGAAGATGTAATTAAAAACCTCCCAACAAAGAAAAGCCCAGGCCCTGATGGATTCACTGCTGATTTCTACAAGAAATTTAGAGAAGACCTAACACCACTACTTCTCAAACTCTTTAATGACATTGAAAGGGAAGCAATACTCCCAAATTCATTCCTGGAAGCAAGCATTACCCTGATACCAAAACCAGAGAAGGACCCAGCTAAGAAAGAGAACTACAGACCGATCACCCTAATGAACATAGATGCAAAAATCCTCAATAAGATACTGGCAAACAGAATGCAGCAAATACTCAAAAAGATTATACACCATGACCAAGTTGGATTCATCCCAGGATGCAGGGATGGTTCAATATACATAAATCAATAAATGTAATACATCATATTAACAGAACCAAGGACAAAAATCATACGATCATCTCAATAGGTGCAGAAAAAGCTTTTCACAAAGTCCAGCACCCATTCATGATAAAAACCCTACAGAAAATTGGAATAGATGGTCTTTATCTCAATCTGATAAAAGCTATCTATGACAAACCAACAGCCAATATCATACTAAATGGACAAAAACTGAAAGCCTTCTCCCTAAAATCAGGAACAAGACAAGGATGTCCACTGTCCCCACTCTTATTCAACATAGTCCTGGAAACTTTAGCCAGAGCAATTAGACAACAGAAAGAAATAAAATGAATAATGATTGGAAAGGAAGAAAGTAAATTATCACTATTTGCAGACGACATGATACTCTACATTAAAGACCCCAAAAACTCCACTAAAAAATTGCTAGATTTAATAAGCAAATTCAGTAGTATAGCTGGATACAAAGTCAACACTCAAAAATCAATAGCCTTCCTGTACACCAATAACAAACTCACTGAGAGAGAAATTAGGGAAACAACACCTTTCACAATCACAACTAAAAAAATCAAATACCTAGGAATCAATCTCACAAAGGAAGTAAAAGACCTCTACACTGAAAACTACAGTACTCTGAAAAAGGAGACTGAAGAGGATATCAGAAATTGGAAAGATATCCCTTGCTCTTGGGTCGGAAGAACCAATATAGTGAAAATGGCCACACTTCCAAAACTGTTATACAGATTTAATGCAATTCCGGTCAAAATCCCAACAACATATCTCACAGAATTAGAGAAAACAATCCTAAAATTCATCTGGAACCAGAAGAGACCTAGAATAGCAAAGGCAATTCTGGGCAACAAAAGCAAGGCAGGGGGCATCACAATCCCTGATTTGAAATTATACTATAAAGTTACTGTGATAAAAACAGCGTGGTATTGGCAAAAAAACAGACCTGAAGATCAATGGAACAGATTAGAAGATGCAGAAACAACTCCAGACATACTAAGCCACCTTATCTTTGACAAAGGTGCCAAACACATTCACTGGAAGAAAGATAGCCTCTTTAATAAATGGTGCTGGAAAAACTGGCTCTACACATGCCAAAGATTAAAATTAGACCCATGTCTTTCACTGTGCACTAAACTAAATTCAAAATGGATCAAAGAACTAAATATTAAAACAGAAACATTAAATCTCCTGGAAAATAGAATAGGTAAAACTCTTGAAGACATTGGTGTAGGCAAAGACTTTATGAATAAAACCCTCATCGCACAGGAAGTATCACAAAGAATCAATAACGGGGATCCCATCTTATGAAAAAGCTTTTGCACAGCAAGAGAAACCACCAACAGAGTGAAAAGACAACCCACAACATGGGAAAAAATGTTTGCCAGCTATTCCTCAGACAAAGAATTACTATCGAGAACATACAAAGAACTCAAAAAATCAGACTTCCCAAATTTAAAGACCCACTCCAAAAATGGGCATCTGAGATGAATACACATTTCTCAGATGAAGAAATACAAATGGCAAATAAAAATATGAAAAAATGTTCAATGTCATTGGTCATTGGAAAGATACAAATTACAACAATGCTGAGATTCCATCTCACTCCAGAAAGAATGGCTATTATCAAGAAATCAAGGGGGCCGGTGAGATGGCTCAGCGGCTTAAGCGCCTGCCCGGCAAGCGCGAGGGCCCGAGTTCGACTCCCGGAACCCACATACGAAAAAGGGGCCGGTGATATCGCTCAGTGGCACGAGGTCCTGAGGTCGACCCCCCGGTACCCACAAAAAAAAGAAATCAACCAATAACAAATGCTGGAGTGGATGTGGGGAAAAAGGAACCCTTCTCCACTGTTGGTGGGAGTGTAGGGTGGCGATTCCTCAAAAAATTCCTCCAAATATTCCTCCATTTGACCCAGCTATTTCCCCTTCTTGGTATTTTCCTGAAAGAATTAAAACCATCAAACCACAGCAATATATGCACATCTGTGTTTATAGAGGCCCAGTTTGTAATAGTTAAATCTTGGAAACAGCCCAAATGCCCATCAACCAACGAATGGATAAAGAAGATGTGGGGTTTTTTATACAATGGACTATTACTGTTCCATAAAGAAGGGTAAGCTTGAGACATTTCCAGCTAAATGGACGCACCTTAACACCATACACTTAAGTGAAATAAATGGGACACACACGTTTAAATACTGCATTGTTTCTCTGGTGTGAGAAACCAAAAGTGTAAATAAGGATCAAAATGTATAATCGAGGGCCGGTGAGATGGCTCAGCGGCTTAAGCGCCTGCCCGGCAAGCGCAAGGGCCCGAGTTCGACTCCCGGATCCCACATACGAAAAAGGGGCCGGTGATATCGCTCAGCGGCACGGGCGCCTGCTGGCGCGCGAGGTCCTGAGGTCGACCCCCCGGTACCCACAAAAAAAAAAAAAAAAAAAAAAAAAAAATGTATAATCGATATTAAGAAATGGGAGGGAAATGTTCAAATGAGAAGGGGAACAAGGGAGGGGGGAGAGGAAAAGGAAGGAAGGGACAAGAAAAAAAAACAATAGAAGGAAAAAATTGGAAACAAGACTTTTGTAAATAAGGAGGGGGAGAGGGGTTGAAGGGAGGGGAGGGGAATTGGGAAAAAAAGAAGCAGCAAGATATACCATGTACAGGTAAAATTCCCTATGATGAACGTTATCATTATGTATATCTAAAATGTACCAATTAAAAAAAAAAAAGTAAATGGAAAACCACCAAAGGCCAACCAGCAGTGGACAGTATGCTCTAACAGAGGCTAGCTGACTGACTGGTGGACAGCTGGGAGGGCTCTGTTGTCCTGCCTCCTTCAAGGTCATAGGTGCTGGAACAGTGGGTCAGCACGTAACTACCTCAGCCAGACTCATGATCGGTTTCTCTGCCCAGGCGTGAGTCGAAGTTTCTGGAAGTTCTGCACTGCAAGGATTTAACACACAGCCCAGGATACCCAGGAAGCAGCCCCCAACCTCAGTGAGAGACTCAGGAGTTATTTTTGAAAAGCAAGCCAGGCCTGCAGGCAGCCCTGGCAGAGCGCAGAGCTGGAAGATGGGCGAGCCAGGAGCAGAGAGCAAACAGACAGCTACCGCAGAACCTACGCCCGTCCCCATGACGTCAGCCCCACGCACGGTGACATAATACAGTGGTGGGCTTGGGGGGCTGGCATCCTGCACCCGCTTGGAAACTTTTATAAACTGCAATAAAATATGCATAACATAAAATATTATTCTTGGGAATTTTTAACCACTCCCTTCCCAGGATGAATGACACTGGGGACTGAGTTCTCACAGGAACCCCGGGAGTTGGGAATACTAGCCAAAAATATTGGTGACCAAATGATGGGCGAGGTTTTTGCTCCAGTCAAGGAAAATCGTGGAATTGGAAGGAGGGTCACTGTTCGGAGGCAGTGCTGGGGACCAAGGGTCAGAAAAGAGTTGACATCCTCCATCTCTAAAAATACTAGGGGTGGGGAGGAGGGACCAGAGGAGCAGGTGTTTTGGGGCTTGAGTTGGAAGCAAAAGCTGCAGGGGGCAGAAAGCAAGCCAGCAGCCGGAATGCACCTAATGAAGCGTGCAAGGGAAGAGAGAGGTGTTTGCCACTGGGTGGGGATTCATGGGCAGCCGGAGGGAGCCATCAAGGCCCCAAAATAACTCCAGCTTCTGCGGGAGAGACTGGAACTAATCAAGGTGGTAATAATCCGAAAATCAGTCAGAGAGAGGCTGCTGAAAAGGCCGCGGGTCTCCAAGCAGGGGAGGAAAATAAACAAAGACGTGGTTCGCAGTTGCCAGGGGCTGCTGTCCTGGAAAATGGAGCCAACATAAAAGAGAGGGCCTGGGGCCTCGGGAGCCGGGCTGCAGGAGCTGACGTCTATTACCTGCTGACTGCATGGCTAAGCAGGGACTCCGAAGTCAGCCAACTTGGATTTGAATCCTTGTTCTATTTCTTGCCAACTATGGGTTCCTGGTCAAGTCATTTTGCCACACTGAGCCTTAGGGTCCTTTCTAGAAAATGGGGATGAAATCCAAACCTGCCCCAGAGGGTAGCTGAACATAAGGGATTGGTGTACGCAAACTTCTATCTTTTTTTTTTTTTTTTTTAATGTGGGTACTGGGAGTCAAACTGAGGACCTCGCGCTTGCCAGCAGACGCTTGTGCTGCTGAGCCATCTCACCGGCCCCAAACACTTATTTTGAGTGCTCCCAGCAGCATTCAGCTGGGCAGCAAGGAGGGCAGCGGCAGGGCAGTAGGTCCCAGCTCCCCACCACACCCTCTCCAGGCCCTGCACGGGGCGGCAGATCCAGAACAGATACTGGAAACGGCCTATGGGTAGCACATGTGGGGCTCAATAGGGACAGTTACCCTGGACTTGCGGTGAGACCCTGGCCAAGTCCTTTCCCCTCTCTGGCCCTCAGTTTCCCCAGCTGCACAGCAAGAGGTGAAAACAGGTCATTGTGGTCCCAGAACTCCAAATTCTTGCCTCCTGGTTCCCCAGTGGGTGATGGTGGAGGCACAGAGGAGAGAAGAGGGACAGCCAGACAGCGGCGGACAGGCTTCCCTTTCCTGGCTCTGGCCCTTCCTCTGAGAGTTCCAGACAGAGGGCAGAGCAAAAGCAAAGGCCAGGAAATGAGAGCCACATGGCCTGTTGGGAGCTGCACCCAAATAATCCTGTGACCTGCTTTATACACTCACTGGATAAGTCAGCCACTGTTTACTATTGTGTGCCAGGCACTGTTCTAGGTTCTGGGGTTACAGCAGTGAACACACAAAGCCACCATCTTCATGGGGCTCTTATTCTTGTTTCTTTGTTTTGAGACAGAGTCTTGCTATGTAGTTCAGGCTGGCCTTCAGCTCACTATGTAGCCCAGGCTAGTTTCAAACTTGGGACGATCTTCCTGCCTCAGCCTCCCAAGTGCTGGGATTACAGGCATGCGCCACCACACCTGGCATGGGGCTCTTATTCCACCTGGGGCAAATGGAAAAAGCAAGTAAACAACTAATAACAAGTATAATTTTAGAATGGGATAAGTGCTATGTGCATAAAAACAAATCTTTATAAAGCAGCTATGTGAGCCAGGTATTACTAACAAATATTAAATAATTTAATCCTTACTACAGCCCCAGGAGATATGTGCTATTGTCATCACCCCTATTTTATAGCTGGGGGAACTGTGGCACAGAGAGGTTAAGCAAATTGTCAAATGCCGAACAGCTAGTAAGGGGCAGAGCTGAGCGTCATACTCAGGCCATCTCGCTGGTGGGGAGAGCGTTAAGTAGGGCAGTTTGTCCAGAGACTTCTTAGGAGGTGACATTTGAGCTGAAACACAAGGCTAAGATACAGAAAAATCCAGGAGGCAGAAGGTTCCAGATGGAGAGAACATTGAGTGCAAAGGCCCTGAGGCAGGTAGGGGCTTGACAGGCTGAAAGAAGAGCAGGAGGTTAGTTTTAGTTTTAGTTGGAGCAGACGACATAAAGATCAGAAGGGTGAGCTGCACAGTGACATGGGGTGAGCAGCCTCCTCTGTCCTCTCTGAAGCTCCGGACTCCCCCTGCTGGTCGGAAGGATGCTCAGCAAGTGGGGCCTACCACAGTTCTGACAGGTGCGGGCTCAGGCAAAGCAGACTGCCAGGAAGTGGCCCCAGCTGAGTCACCCACCTGCTGTTTGGCCTCTGCAGCAGAGCCCCCAGATCACCACCTCTGTGCCTGCTAGGGCCAAGGAAGGGGCCCCTTCATCCTTTACTCCTCACCCTAAATCTGCATCCTCCCTGGCCACAGAGCCTCAGCAGAGGCTGGACCCCCTCGCTCCTGTCTTCAGGCTCCCAGGTCCCAGCCTGGTCTCAGGGGTTCTAGAAAGGGCTCCATCTTCCTGGTCATATAGACCCGAATTAGATTCCAGGTTCCACTCGTGTGACCTTAGAATGTGGCGTCACCTAAGTCTGAAGAGTGGGGGTAATAATTATGCATATCTCATAGGGCAACAGTGAAAATTAAATGTGACATGCCTGAGAAGGAGCTTTCTGAGGACCGGGACTGTTCTACATCTTTATCTGAGAGGTGGTACACAAAATGCAATGACCTATGTGTTTTAGATTTGTGAATTTTACTGGATATACACTATAGTCAAATTTTTTTAAAGTGCAAAGAACCTGACCCATGGTTAACACCACATAAATGTTAGCTAGTATTAGTATGAAATGTTCCATGAATATTTGTTGAGTAGGTTCTGGTACGCTTTTGTAGTTCATTTATCATTTATTTGATTCCTTGTGTTCTTGGTGCCTGGGTGCCTAAGGGACCTCAAACTCAACACATCCCTGATTAAGTTCTCTCTTCATCTCAGTCTTGCTCCTCCCCCAGGCTTCCCTAGCTGCCCAGAGGCTCAATTCAGAAATGCAGCTGTCTCCAACCCTGCTTGCATTCTCTCCAACCCTGCACAGCTAACTTATTACTTAATACCAGACCTCCTAGAGAGGAATATTGCAAATATGGCCCCCATCAATTCCTGCCTAAGAGGGGGTGCTGACCTCTCAGCAAGAGATAGAGTTTAACCATACGTAAAAGAATGAAGGTGGACCCCTTCCTCACTCCACACATAAAAACTAACTCAAAATGGATCATCAACCTAAATGTGAGAGCTAACAGTATAGAACAATTAGAAGAAAACCTGGGGGAAATCTTCATGACCTCTATGGATTCTTAGATTTGACATCAAAATCATGAGCAAGAAAAAACACGAGCAACAGGAGAAAAAAACAAAGGCTGGGTTGCAGCTCAGAGGTAAAGTATCTGCCTAGCATGGACAAAGCCCTGGGCTTAATTCCCAGTATCACAAAGGAAAGAAAGAAAGGGAGAGAGAGAGAGAGAGGAAGGAAAAAAGGAAGGAAGGAAGGAAGGAAGGAAGGAAGGAAGGAAGGGAGGAAGGAAGGGAGGAAGGGAGGAAGGAAAGAGAGAGAGAGAAAGAAAGAAAGAAAAGAAAAGAAAGAAAGAAAGGCAATTGAACTACATGAAAAGTAAAAACAAAGGATATTATCAAGAAAGTGATGGTCTAAGCTACTTGGAAGTCTGAAGCAGGAGGACTGCTTGAGCCCAGGAGTTTCAAGTCAGTCTGCAGAACATAGTAACATCTTGTGTCAAACAAATGAAAAAACACAAACAAAAAAGGAAAGTGAAAAGATAACCTGTACAATAGGAGGAAATATCTGCACATCGTATACTGATTAGCATTTATTTTTTTCTTTTATTAGTGCATGTTTGCAGTACGTGATGTTTACATTCCTTATGTGGAGTTGGTACATAACACATCTTAATTTATTTTTTCATCCCTTTTCCCTCTCCCCTTTCCCCCTCCCCCTTCCTGATTAGCATTTAGTATTCAAAATAGAAAAGGATTCTTCACTTGATCTTAGCCAAAAGACCTAGAAGCAAAATATAAAGAATTCTTACAACTCAACAACAAAAAGACAAACAACCCAACTTAAAAATAGACAAAGTAACTGAATAGATATTTCTCCAAAGAAGATGTTCAAATGGCCAAAAAGCAAATGAAAAGACATTCAACAGTGTTGGTCATAAAGTAATTGCAAATCAAAACCACAATGAGATACATCTCACACCAACTAGGATGTCCTAAGCTTATAAAAAGGGAGGAGATGGGTAACAAATGTTGGCAAGGATTAGAAAAATGGGCATTTTTGTTGTCTTAGCCAGTTAGGGCTGCTATAACAAAGTACCACAGACTGGGTGACTTACAAACCACACAAGTTTTTCTCTCACAGTTCTGGAGGCTGGAAGTCCAAGGTCAGAATGCCAGCATGGCCTGGTTCTGGTGAGGGTCATCTTCTAGGTTGCAGACTGCCCACCTCTTCTTGTATCTTCACATGGCAGAGAGAGAAAGACAGAGAGCAACAGAGCTCTCTGGGACCCCTTTTATAAGGGCACTAATCCTATTACTAAGGGTTCCACTCTTGTGACCTATTCACCTCCCAAAGTCCCTACTTCCTGATAGTGTTACATGAGAGGCTAAGATTTCAACATATGGCCAGGTGTGGTGGCACACACCTATAATCCCAGCACTCAGGAGGCTGAGGCAGGAGGATCACTGCAAGTCTGAGGCCAGCCCAGGCCTCATAGTGAGTTCAAGGCCAGCCTAAACTACATACCAAGATCCTGGCTCAAGGAAAAAAAAAAAAAAAAAAAAAACTTTCACCATAAGAATTTTGGGAAGACACAAACATTCAATCCATTGCACTCATACATTACCAGTGGGAGTGTAAAATGGTGCAGCCTCTGTGGAAAAGTTTGGCAGTTCCTCAAAAAGTTAAACATAGAATTACCATATGACACAGTAATTCCATTCCTAAAAGATGTGAAAACAGGGACTCAAACAGAAATTTGTTCACCAATGTTCATAGCAGCACTATTCACAATAGCAAAATGTGAGAACAACTCAAATGTCTGTCCAAGACTGAATCGATAAACAAATTATGGTGTATATATACAAAATGGAATATTATTAAGTCATAAAAAGTGACAACATGCTGATACGTCCTATCACTTGAATTAACTTTGACAATATTATGCTATGTAGGGCCAGGGATATAGCTCAGCGGCACAGCATCTGCCTGGCAAGAACGAGGTCCTAAGTTCGATTCCTGGTTCCCCCTCACAAAAAAAAAATTATGCTAGGTAAAAGCCAGACACAAAGGCCACATATCACGTGATTCTTTTTTTTTTTTTTTTTTTTTTTTGTGGGTACCAGGGGGTCGACCTCAGGACCTCACGCGCCATCAGGCGCCCATGCCGCTGAGCGATATCACCGGCCCCTTTTTCGTATGTGGGTTCCGGGAGTCGAACTCGGGCCCTCGTGCTTGCCGGGCAGGCGCTTAAGCCACTGAGCCATCTCACCGGCCCCCACGTGATTCTTTTTATATGAACTGTCCAGAATAGGTAAATCCATAGAGACAGAAAGCAGATTAGTGGTTGTGAGGGCTGAGGGAAGAGAGAATGAGAGGTGATTGACTACTGGTATGGAGTGATAAAAAAAAGTTTTGTGGAAAAGTTTGGCAGTTCCTCAAAAAGTTAAACATAGGTTGCACCACATTGGAACACATTAAATGTTACTAAATAGGACATGACATATACACAGAATAATCATCATAATAAAAGAGGTAAAGCTTATTTCCCTCCCTTTGAATCAAACCAGTCTTGGGACTGGCACTGACCATTTACAACAGAAGTGATTCTGGGACTTCTGAGGCCAGGCCTTAACAGATGGCTGCTTCTGCTTCTCGAAATCAGTTGCCACAAGAAGAGGCCCATGCCCGGTGAGATGGCTCAGCGGCATAAGCGCCTGCCTGGCAAGCACAAGGGCCCGAGTTCGACTCCCGGAACCCACATACGGAAAAAGGACCGGAGATATCGCTCAGCGGCATGGGCGCCTGCTGGCGCGCGAGGTCCTGAGTTTAAACCCCGGTACCCACAAAAAAAAAAAAAAAAGAAGAGGCCCATGGGGGTAAAGTGAGGTCTCCCCGCCAACTGCCCCAAAGAAGCACACAGCCAGCAGTGAGCATCGAAGGCAAGGCCATGCCAGTGAGGCCACTCTGGACTCCCGCTGATAGCATGATGCAGATCTGCCCTCTCACCCCACAGGATCATGATAAATAACAGGCTGATGCTTTAAGCCACAAAGTTGTGGGGTGACTTATTATGCAACAATATATAACCAATTCTAACATTAAAATAAAGCCACTTACTCCCCTGCATCCACACCATGCCAGTCAGATCTCTCGTCTCCCTCCAGGGAGCAGCTTCCTGTCTCCAGCCAGCTCCTAAGCTCCATCTTCCCCTGTAGCTCGAGGGGACCTTCTAGCCCTCTATCTCATCTCTCAGTCCTCCAGATAGTGAGCAGCCTCTTCAGTGTGGGCAGCAAGGCCCTAAATGACCCGTCCCTGCCATCTCCGTGTCCCTAGCATACCCCTACTATTCAGTTCCTGAAACTCAGCCCTTCCCCTCCTCACAACATTCCCACCGCCTCTCTCCCCCGGCCCTCTTTCCCCTTTGAGCCTCAGCTCAGACACCACCAGCTCCACGAGGCCCTCCCTGAGCCCACAGGCTGAGTACGTTCCACCTCTCGGCACTCACCTACCCCGTTCTTACCCCCATCCCAGCACTGCCTTCGACAATCTGCCTCTCTCACCAAGGCACAGGTTCCCAGCCATTTCAGTGCAGGGAGCATCTTTGTCTTCTCAGAGTCCAGTGAGTAGATACCCAGGGAAACCCAGGAAAGGGAGGGGGGGCATGCTGTGGTACGGGCTGGGACCACCTCAGCACACATTTCACACAGATTGCTGTATGAGTGCAACAGGGCTGTGGCTTCCGTCTCCCTCCTCCCAAAAAGACCCTGGCCAATTGGAGACCTGGAGCAGACAGAGGTCAGAGAAACTGCTAGGGGCTGGAGCGATGAATGTCAAAGCAGGGGAGTGGCAGCTTCCTCCATGTGCCCAACACCTCGTACCCAACCCTTAGACCAGTGATGGCGAACCCTGTAGAGCTTTCAATGATAACAAACAGCTGGCTGCAGCACGTGTGCCATAGGTTCATCATCACTGTCTTAGACTGTGACGGTGGAATGACCAGTCCATCTCCCTAGTACAGTGTCATGCAGTGGTTACTTGCATGGGCTATGCAGGCAGGCAGACCAGCTTTCAAATCCTGCCTCTGCTATCTGCCAGCTGTGGGACCCTGGAAGAGTGACTTTACCTCTCTGATCCCTTCTCCCATCATCTGGATAATAGGGCATGATAATGGCCCCTTATAGGTGGTCCTGAGGAACAAAAAAGATAAGGTGTGCAAAAAACACATAGCAGAGTTGCTAGCACATAGGCTTTCTGAAATGTTAGCAAGGTCTCTTCTTGATGCCCTGTGAGTTATACACACCAAGGCCTAGCACTCTGCCCTGCACGTGGTACAGTATATGGCCAGCCAGTCCCTTAGGAGTGAAGGAATGAGGCCTCTGGTGAGAAAAAGAATGACAATCATACTACCACATAAGTAGGAACTCTTTCAATCCTTACAACCAGTACAGGAGGCGGGTACTAGTTTTGCGCCCACTTGACAGTTAAGGAAACTGAGGCCCAAGGGCATGCATGACATAGTGGCTAGAGGCTAGATCCAAACTAGGCACTCTGAGTCCTTAGACCTTTACCCACTACCCTATACTGCCTCTCCAAGCCCACAGCCTGGCTCCCCTGTCAGTTTGGCTTCTAATCCACTACATGACCTCAATCATATAAACCTCTCTCTGGGCACAGTCACCTGTCCCAACAGGAGCCAGAGCTGAAGGGCATTTCCTCCCATCTAACAGTCCAGTCCTTCCTTGGCCAGTGTCTGGCCAGTGACCCACTGCCTGACCAGCCCAGCTGGGGTAACACCTTCCATGGGCTGGATCTTTTTTTTTTTTTTTTTTTTGTGGTTACCGGGGGTCGACCTCAGGACCTCGCATGCCAGCAGGCGCCTGTGCCACTGAGCGATATCACCGGCCCTTTTGTCATATGTGGGTTCCAGGAGTTGAACTCGGGCCCCTGCGCTTGCCAGGCAGGCACTTACGCTACTGAGCCATCTCACCGGCCCCATGGGCTGGATCTTCATAGGAGGGTGACTGCACATGGATGCCACACTACCCTACAACACTGGGGGAGGGGTCTAGCCTCTGCCTATTCCCAGCCCCCCTGAAAGCCCTGAGGGAGGCTGAGGCGGCCACCCCCAGATGTCTATTCCTGTCCCTGGCCTAGCTCTGTGCTGAGGAAGCAACAGCTATTTTGAGGCCCTTCTCCCTCCAAGTGCGAGTGGTGGGAAGGTGCTGGGAACATCCCGAACCCAGAGGCCGGCTGTCACATCCTTGCCCTGGATCTTAGCCACCCAGGCCTCTGCGGCTCTGCCGCAGTTTTCAGCTAAGGTGATGTGGTCAGTTTGGATAACACAGGGGAACTGATTCCAGCAGACTTCTGCTAAAGTCGGAGTACAAGATGCCCAGGCCCGGCCCATAGAGGACAGGACTAGAACAGCTGGAGCTGAACCGGCCTGCTGAAAGAAGGAGCTGCCTGGAGTTTACAATTGGGAAAGACATTATCAGGACAATGGTTTAAAAATACCTGACATTTCTTGAGTGCTCACAGTGAGACAGGCTCTGTTCTAAGCACTTGACACAGAGGTGAGTAATGTAGTCCTCACAAAAGGAAACTGAGGTGCAGAGAAGGGAAGAGACTTGCCCAAGGGCACACAGCTGGCAAGTTGCTGAATCGGGACTTGAACCCAAGTGAGCTGACTCCTGAGTCCATGCTTAGAATCACTTTCTGCCCTGGAGACCTCCAGGCCCGAGGGGTGGAGAGAGAATGTGAATTAGGAGAATGAGCAGTGTTGAGAGAGTCCGTTCCCTTTTACAGTCTCAGCCCAGCCAGACCACCTCAGTGGGCTCAGCTCCCTCGCCTGCAAAACAGGGATAATGATTGTTCCCACTTCCAGAGCTGAGGTAATCATCAGTAATAATATACTGTGGGGCCTAGGGCTCTGTAACTTCCTCTTATGAGACTAACATACACACATGTCTGTCCATCTGTTCAGGTTGTTATAGCAAAACCCCACAAGCTGGGTGGCTGAAACATTCATTGTTCACAGTTGTGAATGCTGGAATGTACAGAATCAAGGTGCTGGCCCGTTTAGTGTGGGATGAGAGTCCACTTCCTGGCTCATCCAGTTCTCTTCTCACTCTGTTCTCCCAGGGCAGGAAAGGGTGAGTGAGCTCGCTGGGGCATCTTTTTGAAGGGCACTAACCCATTCGTGATGGTTCCATTCCTTAGTCACTCTCAAAGTCCCCACCTCCTGATACCATCATGTTGGGGGTTAGGACTTGAACACAGGAATGTGGGGGATACAAACATTCAGTGCATAACAATATGGTAAAATTAAATGGTACAAAAGGGCACACAGTAAAAGCAAACCCCTCTTCCTACTTCACACCTTTAATTTCTCTCCCCAGCTTCTTGTGTCACCTTTTGGAAATTTTCCATGCAAATAAAAGCAGAGAAACTATATAGGACAGTGGTTACGAACATGGACTCCCTGGTCTAAATCCATGGTCTAAATCCATCTTGTTCCCATAAGACCTTCTAGCTATGTACAGCTTGGGCAAATTACTTACTTATTCTTGCTGAGCTCCAGTTCCCTTACCTGTAAAATGGGATTAATAAAATAACTTTTGAGTAACTGTGAGGAATGAGTCAATCTGCACAACGTCGTTTAGAACATTCTCTGGCACATAGCTGTCCTATAACAATCCATGTACAGGGGACCCTTTCTGAAAGACATTGAGGAGGCCTTTTGCCATCACAATGCTGCAAGACATGTCCTTGTTCACCTGTCCTTTGGCACAAGTGCAAGTGGGACAAATACCTGGTGGAGAAATTGCTGGGTCAAGCAGGAGTGCCCTTGGATTTAATTATATTTGGATGAGCCAGTCCTCACAGCAGGCGGGGGCAGAGAACCAGGTCCACAGGGGACTGCGGAGAAGAGGGATGAAGGGTTCTGTCTCTGAAATCCAGAGGATGTGGTGGCTCCCCAGGCCCCTGGCCAAGCAGATGGAGGGTTTAATTTTATCTAGATTGTCCCCGTAAGAGTTTTTACAGGAAATTGGTTGATAGGATTAGAGGAGCAGGAGCCTCTAATGAGCAGTGGCTGCTTTATAAAATGCTGAAACAGATGTAATATTCCTTTGCCACCATTCTCTATGGCGGCATCCAGACACTCAAAAGGCCGCATAAGATGGCACCCTGCTTGGGTTCTCCTTCCTTAAAATCCTTCTGGGGCCTGGACATGCCAGAACAGGGAGTACAGAACAGGGTGGTGAAAGGACAGATTTTCAGTAAGACAGACATTCGCCCACATTACTGTGTCCTTGGGGCCATTCATTCCCTTTCTGCATCTCAGAGAATAACAGAACCTAAGCTCACTGGGTTGCTGTGAAGACTAAACAAAGTCAAACTCTGAAAATGCTTGGTGCAGTACCTGGGACAAGGAGAGCGCCTAATAAATGGTGGTCCAGAAGATAGGGTGAAGAATAAGCCAGCTATCCTGGATCCAACCTCAGAAGGCCTAGGGAACCAGACTGCCTTTGTAGCCTCTTGTCTCCCAATCTAAGGGGAGCATCTTCTGCAACTGCCCCAACCACCTCCTAGGGGATGCTCCAGATTTCCCCAACTGGGGTGTGGGTTGTTTCCAAGGGCTAAGGCCTCCTGGAGCTAGGAGGCCGGTTTTGTATGAGATGCAAAAAGGCAGTGAGGGTGGGACCTCTCCGACAACGCGAAGGAGAGGATGTACCCAAAGGAATTTTCCCAAGCCCCAGCAACCTCCCTGCCATTTATGATCTGGTTTAGCATCTACTCCAAGGAATCCCAGGATTTTAAGAAGAGCAATAATAGCATCTGCCCCATCGATCCCGGCGGTAGACAAATCGATAAAGGGCAGAGTTCCGGATCAGAGACAGGATGAGATTCTAGCCGAGAGTGAGTCATGCCTGGGTGATCTCACCTCCGAGCCTCAGCCCCCTTCTCCCACTAAAGCGGGGATGGCGGCTCTGCGGCGCGGCTGGGTGAGAAACCGAAAGGACCGACCCAGACTACCGCCTCGCAGTCCTGGCTCCCGGGCGGGCACAGCCGGGACGCACTACGCAGCCCCGCAGGGATCGGGCCTCGGGGGAGCCCGCCGCCCTCCACACTCCCGCGGGCGGATTCCCCCGCGGCCTCCCGCGCCTCGCGGCGGGGACCCGGGTGATTGCAAACAGCCGCTGGCCTCATTAGGAGACGTATAATTAGCGGCTGGCGGAGCCCGAGACGCCGAGCGCTAATTACCGCGCGGAGAGGCTGCGCCGCCGCAGCTTGCCTGCCCCACGCCGGCGTCTGCACCCTCGCGGGACCGGACCTGGTGTCCTCTCCGGCGCTGTGCCTCGGCGGGAGGAGCAAGTCATTCACTCACAGCCGCGTTTATCATGGGCTCGCTGCGCCCGGCGCGGTGCCCACGGAATCCCGCTTCAACTGCCATCCTAATAATTCGTAATAGGAACTGTGTTATCCTACTGCACTCTGGGACCTAGAGACGGGAATTAACCTCCCCGACAGCACCTGGCTAGCGAGTGACGGGCTGCATGGTGGTGGCCTTAGAGGATCGGGAAACCGGGCACTGCGGGACATCAGCCACGTGGACCGCAGCAAGGACTCAAGTTGGTTTGGGGTGTCCTTACTGGACACGTGACTGGTCTGGGCCCCAGCTGCATCTATAAAAATGGTTATGGAGTTGGGATTTAGAGAATGAAGGTTGGGAAGAGTGAGAGGCGTTATTTTTAGGGAGGTGGGAAGGCGGGTGCTGGGAGGTTGGAGGGGGGGGTGAGCTCTCCTCACTCTGTAGGCCCCTGGCGTCCCCTGCTGGCCAAGGAGGACACTAGCGACAGTGTTTGTGGATAATGAGATGATTCTAGGGTGACAAGAAAGAATAGTAATTGGTCCCTCAGCAGGGCCACTGCGCCACCCCTTCCCTCGTTTTCTTCCCTTCGGAAGGTCAAAGAGAGTGGGCGGTGGGAAAATTGAGAACTCATTCCAGATCTTGCAAATAATCAGTTGTGAAAGGTGCCTCTCTTCCTGGGCCGCAAAGGGCCAGCCATCCGAGAGCCTTACACGATTCTAGTCATGGGTAGGCACGAAGCCTTAACTACAAGAGGAGCGGGGGATTTAGCTCAGCGGCTCAGTGCCTGCCTGGCAAGCACGAAGTCCTGAGTTCGATTTCCGGTCCCCCCCACAAAAAAGACTTAACTACAAGAATGTGCATCAAAGTATGGGTGTAACAAGAAAATCTAGAAATAATTTAAAAGTCTGCATCAAGGAGATACTAACTTAACAGTGGCATATCCAATAATGCAACACTGCATAGGTGACAACATTGTAGGATAACTGACATGAAAATATAGTCAAACAGGAGTATAAGTCTTACAATTATGTTGTGCAAAATAAGCCAGACATTAAAGAAACCATGCTGTAAACTACTGATATAAAGTTCAAGAATAAGCAAAACTAGTCTATTGTGATAGAAGTCAGAATAGTGTCTACTTCTAGTAAGGGTTTTGACCAGGAGAGCTTGGGGTCCTTCTGCAGTTTTGAAATGCTCTCTGTATCTCAATCTGGGTGGTGGTTACACCAATCTACACATATGTAAAAATTCACTGAGTTTAAGATTATGCACTATTTATATATGGCATATCCCAATAAAATATTTTTAGAAAAATACTGAACTAAAAAGGGAAGAAAAAGAGTACTAAATAGTATGACCCTCTAGTACTTTTTTGTGCGTTTTTGTGGTGGTGGGGATTGGACCCAGGGCCTTCATGCTGAACTATACCCAAGCCTTTTGAATTTTTTTAAATTGAGGTCTTGCTAAGTCACTAAGTTGTCCAAGCTGGGCTTGAACTTACAATCCTCCTGCCTCAGCCTGTGGATAACCATGTCTGGCTTGATCCTCTATTCCCATTTTTTTTTAATTAGACCATGCAGTACACAATGATTACATACATCATGGGGAATCGGTACATGTGCACAACACATCTCAACTCTTCACATCTCTATCCCCTCTCTTCCCACCCCCTCGATCCTCTATTCTTGAAAAGGAAAACCATAATTTAAAATATGGCACAGGGCCTGGGATATAGTTCAGCTGCACAAGCACCTGCCTGGCAAGTGCAAGGTCCTGAGTTCGATTCCCGGTACCAAAAAAACAAAAACAACAACAACAACATGGCACAGTTCTCAAATTGTTTTGTCTCACAATCCATTTAGACTCTGAAATTGAGGATTCCAAAAGCACTTTTGTTTTTGTGGGTTATATCCATCAATATTTAACATGGACTTAAAACTGAGAAATGTGGACCGGTGAGATGGCTCAGCGGCTTAAGCGCCTGCCCGGCAAGCGCGAGGGCCCAAGTTCAACTCCCGGAACCCACATACGAAAAAGGGGCTGGTGATATCGCTCAGCGGCACGGGCGCGCAGGCGCCCGAGGTCCTGAGGTCGACCCCCCGGTACCCACAAAAAAAAAAAAAAAAAAAAAAACTGAGAAATGTGGAGACCAAGAGATGGAGGAAGTGGGGGTGGGAGGGAAGGGGAAGTAAAAAGAATTAAGATGTGTTACGCATATGTATCAACTTGCCACGATGAATGTAAGCACTATGAATGTAAGTACTACAAATACGTACTAATACAAATTTTTAAAAATTAAGAAAAACAAATGTTTAAAATACAATATACTGGGCTAGGGAGGTAGCTTAGTGGTAAAGCACTTGCCTAATATGTGCAAGACCCTAGGTTCAATCCCCAGCACTGCAAAAACAAAACAAAACAAAACAAAAAAAAGCACGCAATATACAACTACAAGTAGGCATGGTGGCACATGTCTGCTACACGGGAGCCTGAGGCAGAAGGATGGCAAATTCAAGCCCAGCCTGGCATATTAGTGTTAGTGAGATCCTGTCTCAAAATAAAAAAGGCTGGAGTTGTAGCTCAGTGGTAGAATGCGTCTGGGCTCAATCTGTAGTGTCCTCCCCCACCACACCCCCAAAAAAACCCCAAACCCAGTTCTACCGGAGTCACAGCAATGTCGTCACATATCACAGCCTCTGGAAAACTTTACTGTTCATTCTTAGAGAATTAAAATGGCAAATAATATCTTATTACTATGAAAGTAATTTTAAGGTCGGGGACTCCCTAAACAGAGTCTTGGAAATCTCAGTGATCCCTAGGCCACACTTTGAGAACCGCTGACTTGGGGAAAAATGAGAAGAAAACATACTATAGGACAGGTATTCTCTCTCGATGTTGGGATTATAATTTATTTTTATTTGCTCTTTTGTGTTTTCTGTTTTTAAAAGACTGGCAAATACAACGACCACATATTGTTTGTGCATATAATAAAAACGTGCCAATCACCCAGCTCCACAAGACTACTGAAAGGCCCAAACAGTAATAGCATATTTGACTGTAAGGAAGAAAAACCGAGCTCTAACCTGAGAAAAGGGGTGCGATTTCTCGTGTGCCAATCCTTGGGCTTCAAATGCAGGGGTCTTGGCCTCAAAAGTTCCGCTATCTAGCTTGGGGAGAGAATACAAGTACGTACATACATAACCCACACGCAGCGGCGACTTGCCCATATTGTAAACTCCAGCGTGGAGCAGAAACGCCCCTCACAGCCACAAGCCACTCAATTGCGGAGTCCAACCCCCACACAACTTGATTTAAGAATCTTAGAAAAACGCATGCGCCCTTACTAACGCAGGTAGGCGGGGCTTGAAGGAGACTGACGCAGGGCTCGGCCTTTCAACTTTCTAGCTCCGCCCCCATATTCTGCCTTCCTCTCTGAGTGGCTGCGAGGCTGGGAAGGCGAACTTCCCATTGGCCGGGGGCAGGACCGACATCCGGTGCTCACGTCCGGCCGGCGGGCGCTAAGGTAGCCATGGTGCGGTTCAAGCACAGGTAAGTTCCTTCTCCCCCGCCCCCCGCAACAGTTACCAGTCCAGGACCCCGGTTTGCACTCACCTCCTCAGGTACCTTCTGTGTGAATTGGTGTCGGACGACCCCCGCTGCCGCCTAACTCTGGACGACCGAGTGCTGGGCAACCTCGTACGGGACACGATCGCCCGAGTGCATGGGACTTTCGGCGCCGCTGCCTGCTCGATCGGCTTCGCGGGTGCGAGGGCACTGGGGAACCCGAGCGGACGGCGGGATTTGGAAGGGCAGGCACTATAAGGGAGAAAGAAGTGGCCCGGGAGACTCCTAGAGCGGCCAAACTGTGCACCATCTTTTATAAAAATACTGGCGTTTTTAGGCCCCCGGGACTCGAGCGAAGGTCTAAATTTGGGTAGAGTTAAAAGCAGGGGCCCGAAGGCAGTGGGACTTTGGACAAGAATCTTCATTATACCTGTTTGACATCTGTGTCGTGGGGATTGCTATTGAATTTATGGGATAATTGAGAGAATTCGTGTATAGTTCCTAATAAGGTTATTTGAACGGTTACATTGACATCACATATAAAAATACATCTTACCAAAATTACCCCCTAAAATGCCTTTGAGCCGGGTGTGGTAGCGCACGCCCGTAATCCCAGCACCCAGGAGGCTGAGACAGGATCGCTGTGAGTTGGAGGCCTGCCTGGGCTCCATACTGATTCCAAGGCCAGCCTGAACTACATAGCGATACCGTGTTTTTAAAAAAAAAAGCCTTTGAGAGTCGTGAAATACTGAGTGCAGGGTCGTGTATATGTAAACGCAGATAAACCGAAGCAGAGACCAACCCCCCCACCCCACACTTTTAAATTAGTACCTTCGTTTACCATAAGCTCAAACCTGAATCCTGAAAAATTACACGAAGCAGGCATAACTCCCTTAAATCAGGTGAGACTCAGCTGGCTGATAAGAACCTATGGGGGCCCAACTACAACAAAACCACCAGTTTTTCTTTTTTTTTTTTTCCTCTTTTGAGTGAAGATGAATCTCCTCTCTCACCTCATTTAAATAGTGACTGTAAGAGTATTTTAAATCCTAAATTAACTCACCAGGCCTGAATGGTAAGGCACTGGCCCCTCCGCAATCGTGGCTTGTCTTAAAAGTTTTCTCTCTCTTCAGGAATGTTTTTACTTACTGATGCATCCTCTGAAATGCCACTTGCCTGGAAAAATCTGTCACATAGGCTGTTTGCCTGAGATTTTTAACCTGCTCCTGTGAATCCTAGGTTTCCAAGATGTGTCTTTTGTCTTGCTGTAGTTCGGTACCTTAACGTCTATACTGGAATAGTGCTACTTCGATGCCGGAAGGAGTTCTACCAGCTTGTGTGGTCAGCTCTTCCTTTCATCACATACTTGGAGAACAGAGGACACCGATATCCTTGTTTTTTCAACACATTGCATGTGGGAGGTAGGAGCAGCATGTAGATAGGTGAGCAGGTCTTCCTGCTAGCCCTCTAAGAACAAGATACTTTTCCTCCTCAGCTGCCAAAGTATTTTAGAGACCTTTCACAATCTACTGACGACCATAAAAAACTCTTTCCCATGCCAGGTACAATTAGAACATGTCAGAAGTTCCTAATTCAGTACAACAGGAGACAGCTGTTGATCTTGTTGCAGAACTGCACTGATGAAGGTAACCCAGTGTTAACCCAGTGCCCACCAGTAACCAAGATTCAACTGAGATCACTCCCAAACATCTTTCATCTCTGCTCTTTCTCCAGGAGAGCGGGAAGCAATCCAGAAATCTGTCACCAGAAGCTGTTTACTAGAGGAGACTGGTGAGGAGCTTTCAGACAGTGGTGATGAGGCCATGGAAACAATGGAGTGAACTCTGCTTGCCACACAGCAGGCTGCACTGTGCCAGAGGCCACTTGTGAAATTGGACATTCTAGGGGGCAGGAGCAGCATGTTCTACAGTTCTCCAAACTGGAGGGCTCCCAACCAGAGGACCAATGACCACCTTGACATGGAAGACTTAAACTGGTTTCCTTTAGTATCCCCTGGTTTGTGAATGGTTATGTAAGCGGTGAAAGCTCTATAGACAACTTTTGTATCTAAATGCTTGGATGAGAGTAGGGTGAATAAATGTACTTGGCTTCTATAACCTTCAGACATAAGTTACAAAATGGTATTATGCTGTGTAACCAGATGTTCCCCCAAAACCTTAAGTGCTTGTAGGTGGGGCTTATGGGAGGTGACTGATTATGGGTGATACTCCTCAGTGGATTAGTCTACTTGTTTATAGCTACATGGGATATTAGGAGGTGAAGTGTGGTGGGGGGGTCACTAAGGGTGTGTCCAGGAGGTGTATACCCACCTTCTTCCTCACGGCCATGCCTCCCTGCCTTGAAGCCAGCCTACTATGGACTGAAACCTCTACAAACTGAGCCAAAAATAAACCTTTCCTCTCAGTTGTCTCTCAGCAACAGGGCTTACAGAATTTATACTTGACCAAGTCTCTCCCCATTTATAGCCCTGGCCTTGGTGAGAAGATTGACTCCTTGTGTGATGAGTTTTAAATATTCAGTATTCCACTTGAGGCTTTGTACCTCCAATCCCCAACTTGGACTCTTAAGACGAATCATTTGTAGTAGAGATATTAGTGAGAAATATCAACTAAATTTTGCACATTATCTATTTGCAGTCTCAGGGTTTTGCTTTGGCAGGGGGACTGAGGATTTGAGCACAGGACTCTCACACTGAGCTATATTCTCCTTTATTTTGAAACAGGGTCTTGCTAAATTGCCCAGGCTGGGCTCGACTTGTGATCCTTCTGCCTCCGAGTGCTGGGATTACAGGTGTGTACCACCATGCCTGGACCAGTCTCAGCATGTTAAGTCCCCAATTTATAAACATTTGAGTTGTGAACTTTCACAGGTGTACTGTACAAGACACACTTCGTTGGCTTACAAATGAATCTGACTTCCAAATAATTCTCCCTCCCAGAACTTGTTCCTAAGTCAGAGACTTACCATATTGATCTATAGAGCAGTGATGGTGACTTTTACAGCTTTCAATGATAAAAACAGCCCACTGCAGCACGTGCACCATAGGTTTACCATCACTTCTATAGGATTTTACACGTACTGTGGTTTGTTTTTTTTTTTTTTTTTTGAGATGGTCTTGCTAGGTAGTTCAGGCTGGCCTCAAACTTGCAGTGATCCTCCTGCCTCAGCCTCCCAAGTGCTGGAATTAAAAGCGTGCACCACCATGCCCAGTACACACTAGATTCTCTACCAATACTTAACCGTGTGACTTGGTAAGAAATGAAGATTTTGGCCAGGAGTGGTGTGCCCCTGTAATCTCAGCTATCTCAGAGGCTGAGGCAGGAAAACGGCAAGTTTGAGGCCAGCTGGGGTAATTTAGCAAGACCTTGTCTCAAAATAAAAGGGGCTAGGAATGTAATTCAGTGTGAGGCCCTGGGTTCAATCCCTAGTACCACCCAAAAAAATTATTTTTTGGCATGGGGGAGTGGGTGTGGCATTTCTAGGATTTGTTTTTTTCTGTAACAAAAGGATGTCACTCAAAATATTTTACTGTCTGTAAAGATGTGTGATTCTGGCTTCAGTGTGCCTCTTATCTCAGAACTGCAACACCTTCATTTATCCTTGAGTTTCTAACCCAGAATTTCTCAAAAATGGAGAGTTAAAGCTCTGTTTTGCTTTGGGCCTGACACCAGAGAGAACAGTCCATAGTAGCACAATTGTTCAAACTCAATAGTAGCTGTTATTTTAACATAAATTTAAGAACTGACAGGTCTAGCTGACCTGTAATGAACTTTAAAAAACCAAGAAGTTCACACTGTTTTTGCATATGATTTATTGCAACTGTGCTTTTACATTCTATTACACCTAGAGGTCACTTTATTAAGCAGCAAAAGAATTCACATCAAATTCAGCTGAAACCAAGGCATAAGAAAGCTGCTGCAGACAGAAAAGAGGCACACCTCCAGGTGTGCTAGAATCCTATTTCTACAACTCAGGCCACTGTCACTTAAGCTTCATCTGAGTGAGGGGTGGCAGGTCTTAGTGATGGTTATAGCTTCCCGTTACCAAAGCCAGATTCAAGAGGCGGAACTCCCCTTCACACATGTGATAGGGATTGAATCTAGAGCCTTCACAATGAGCTACATTCCCCAGTCTTTTTGAGACAAAGCTTCACTAAGTCACTAAATTGCCCATGCTGGGCTCAAACGTGCAATCCTCCTGCCTCAGCCTCCCAGAGTGCTGGGATTATAGGTGTGCATCACCACACCCAGATCCTATTCCTGTTTCTTTAATAAGAGAACTGCACAGGTCTGAAAGATTCAACTTTTTTTTTTTTTTTTTTTTTTTGGTCTTTTTGAGACAGGGTCTCACTACGTAGTTCTGGCTGGCCTTGAATTCACTTTCTAGCCCAGGCTGGCCTCAAACTTGCAGCAATCCCCCTTGCCTCAGCCTCCCGAGTGCTGGGATTACAAGCATGCACCACCATGCCCAGCCAAGATACAACTATTTTTAAAAGACAAACTGATGGTGCACTGAGAGACCAGGAGGGTCTGGCACATGCTGCCACAGTAAAGCAGTGCTACACCACTAGTTTGGGCTGCTCCAATGGACGCTAAAGGGGTTCAAACTTATTTTGGGTTGAGACAATTATTATACATGGGTCAAAAAGACTAAATTGGCCACAAACTAAAAATCTTGGCAGGAAGAGATCTGAGTGTCAATACTTTATTTTGGTGTAAAGACAGGAAGCTGGAAAATACACTGTATTTAAAATTTGCTTGGTTCCCCCTTCACATTGTGGACACCCCCTCCCCCCGCCCAAGCTAATCTGTTCAAACTCAAATACTTAAAAATTACAGCAGCAAAACAAAAGCATGGAAAAAAGAAAACCAAATGAAAAGGTAGCCTGGGCCAGTAGTGTCACTTGGTATGGACGACTGAGGTGCTGAACAGGAGCTTCTGTTTCTGTTTTTTCCTTTTCTTTCCGCCTTTCTCTTCTAAAAGGAAATAGAGATCACTTAGCTTACAGTGTCACCTCTTCTCCCCTGGCTTTTTCATTATTAAGTGTCAGCAGTGTCTGGAATTATGACTACCTGGATTCAAATACTAGTTGTAGCACACACTATGTACTGTCTTTGGGCAAGTCACTTTACCTCCCTGGACTTCAGTTCTTTCTTGTGTGTAACTTGAGATTATACCTGTCTAACATGGTTCTAGGAAAATAAAATTAGCACAATGCTAGGCATATAAAGCACACCATAAACATACCATTCTTGTCTAATTGTGTAGACTTTTTCATGACCCACCCTTTCCCAACTCAACAGTCTAATGTATAGGCAGGATCATCTCATTAATACTGGAAGAAAAGAGAGCTCCTCAGAATTTCCCTTCCAGGCTTCAAGAATTAATCTGGGGTAGTAAGCAGGTCCTATATGACTGATATACCAAGTGGCGCATTACCTGACACTCAAGTATGTTGAAGACTGAGACCTAAAGACTTGGAGGGGAAAGAGCCTGACCAATCCAGGTGTCCACTGGCTGCAGGTGGCAATGATAGTACATGTGTGGTAAGTTTAAAAAGCTATGCTGAGCACTCCAGTTCTCTGCCTTTACCAGAGAGGGGATCTGAAGTAGCTGGTGTGTCCAGTTTCATGAAGGCTGCTTCAATAGCTTGGCTGAAGGAATTTTGGAAACTGGGTACAGGAACACGGTCAGAATTATCACTCTCCCCATCACTGTCCACAGGGGCAGGAGGAACTAAGCTGTTCTCATCTGAAAAAAAAAAAAAACCAGTGTTATAATTCTAGAAACCACTCCTATGAGCTTTTAATAAAAGGAACTAAACTTACCCTTCACTAGCAGGCCCTCCTTACCTTTCTTTGGAGCAGTTTTGGGCCACACATCTGCTTTTGCTTTCCCAACCCGCAGCATCTGCCAAAGTGGGAAGAGGGAGTGAATTTAAGAGTCTGTTCCAACTTTTTTCTAGATGCTCACCTTGACACTAACTGCTTAGGCTAGGGGCATGTTACAGTTTGTGTCTAGATATCCCCCCAAAGCATGCACTTTTAGATGAGACTTGGCAGCTGAATCTAGAGTTTGAGATTGATTTGTAGTTCAGGGCTGAGATTAAGGATGCTGGGATTAAGGGTGTGAGTGCTACACTGCCCTAGAGTGGGTAGTATGCATACAATATAAGGGACAGAAAGAGGCTTGTCCTCTCTCTCTCTCCTTGCTTTTGCTGTCTTCCACCACCATGAACTGTTGCCCCTCTGCCATATGCCACTCTGCCTTGAAGCCAGCCAATTATGGACTAAAACTTCTATGAACTGTGAGCTAAATAAAAAATAAACCTTTCCCTCTTTAACTTTGGGTGCCGGGTATTTTGTCCCAGCAACAAGAGAAAAGTAACAGACAGGGCACAAAACCAACCACCTTTGAAGATCTACCAAGCATTTTTTATTTTAACATGGGTACCAGGAGTCGACCTCAGGGCCTCGCGCTTGCAAGCAAGCGCTTGTGCCACTGAGCGGTATTACCGGCCCTTTTTTTCCTTTATGTGGGTAGCAGGAGTCGAACTCAGGACCTTGCACTTTGCCAGGCAGGCACTTATGCCGCTGAGCTATCTCACTGGCCCCTGCCAAGCACTTCTTATCACACTCTTTCAGTCATGTACTCCACAGTGGTACCTCTGTTCATGAACACTTCTGTTTGTGAACAATTTGGTTCACAAACAGAAGTGTTTGGCACAATATTGTTTTTGTTTGCAAACTCTGCATCGAGTGATGAACATGACTGCAGCAATCTTTTCCAGAATCATGGAACAAGTTAAGTTTGTGAACCAAGGTACCACTGTACATAGCAACTAATGGAAATGACAGTGCAACCCATAAGGTGGTAAAGCCTAAGCTGATCTGTTCCTTAGGAAATAGGTAAGGAACACTGTATATGTATAGAATGTGTAAGAGATTCTTACTCAGGCTCTCAAGTTAGCAACACTAACTTTGATAAACTTCCTGCCTTTCTTATGACCCCTAAAACCATCAACCTGCTGTGATAAACTATGTGTAGTACCCTGCAATTTTAAAACAAACCATGTGAGTATTGACCTTCAGTAACTAAAAACTAAACTTTATCCTGAAATAGCCTAATAGCATACATCACCCTTGTAGCCTTTGCATTTCCAATAGCTCCTTAATCACTAGTTTCTAGATTCAGTCATAGACCAGTAAATTTCTGTGAACCACAACAATCCTGCCCTTGAGGAACTATCTTCATCTCTCCTGCCCAAGGCCAGCTTTTCAGCTGTTATGAGTCCCATCTGCCAAATATGCCGCACAAGTCAGAGTAGGGTGCACTGTACTCCTGGAAATTATCAAAAAAGCTTCCCACATGATTCAAGTAGGAATGCCACATCCTAAAGCACGCCTCCCATAGTGAGGCATGCATGTTATTCAAGATGAGTTGGGCTGACAGATGTTGGTTTCATTGACTAACCTTTCCTTCTGATGTATCCCCTTGGTACTTGCGAGTATAGGTCCAAACAGTATGACATCTCAATCATCTTCACAGTTCTCTCACCCCCAAATCTGGTACTAGGGAACAGGGGCTCCTGTATGCTAGACAAGCACATACCCAGCTCACCCCCCTTTTAAATTTTCAAACGGGATTGCACTGAATTGTCCAAGCTGGCCTCAAGTTTGTGATCCTTCTGCCTCAGCCTCCCAAGTAGCTGGGATTACTGGTGTGCACCACCACTCCTGGCTTGAATTATCTTATTTTTAAGAGGTGATTAAAGCATGTCACCTTTGCTTTACTCTTACCAAAAATGTTTTAAGTTTTTAACCTGAATCCACTCATGAGGAAAACAAACAGATCCAAACTGTACCAAACTATAAAACCTATAAAATGACTGGTCGTTATGCTTCAAAAATATCCACTTGAGTGGGGAAGGGAAGAGACCCAGAGGAACTGTTACAGACCAAGGAAGTCAAACAGATTTTACAACTAAATACAATGAGTAATCTCATTATACTCTGCATTGAAAATAAAGGACACTGAGACAAATAGGGAGATAGAAATGTGTACTACATGAGCTATTGCAGCAGCTGAATTTCTTGGATGTGGCAATTGTGGTTTATAGGAATTTTTGTTTTGTTCTGTGGTGCTGGGAAATTGGACCTGGTGCCTCACATATGCTAGGCAAGAGCTATTATCCCCAGCCTACAGAATGATTTCATCTGACATGTATCTCCTAAGTATTTAGTAGTGAAGTGCCATTGTGTCCAAAACTTATTTTGTATACAAAATAAAAGGCAAATATAGCAAATAATAAGAATTGGTGAATCTAGGTGAAATGTATGAATGTTCATACTACTATTCTTTGAACTCTTTAAATTTGGAGTTTTTCAAAATAAAGCTGAAAGAAAAACAATGGCAATAAAATGTAATTTTAAAAATTTAAGCATTTGGCATTATTCTTGGGAGCCACTTGTTTTTACTTCTGAAGTGCAGTAATTAACTTTCAGAACTGCCATCAAATTATTTCATCCTTGGGCCGGTGAGATGGCTCAGCGGTGTAAGCGCCTGCCCGGCAAGCGCGAGGGCCCGAGTTCGACTCCCGGAACCCACATACGAAAAAGGGGCCGGTGATATCGCTCAGTGGCACAGGCGCCTACTGGCACGTGAGGTCCTGAGGTCGACCCCCCGGTACCCACAAAAAAAAAAAAAAAGAAAAAGAAAATTATTTCATCCTCCTTAACACAGACACTCCTTACCAACATTTAATTTCTGCTTATTTTCTCAGTCCTAACTGCCGTTTTTATATGAGAAAAATCCTTATCAACTACAGGCAGTCCCCAACTTAGAATGGCTCAACTTTACAATGATGCAAAAGTGTACCCACCATTTCTGTTTTTCACTTTCGATACAGTAGTCAATAAAATCACATAAGAAATTCAACACATTATAATAAAATAGGCTTTGTGTTATAGATGATTCTGCCCAACTATAGGCTAATATAAGTGTTCTGAGCATGTTTAAGGTGGGCTAGACTAAGCTATTATGTTCAGCAGGTTAGGGGTATTCAAGTGCATTTTCAAATTAAAAAATATTTTCAACTTAAGATGGGCTTATCAGACCTAACTATTCTAAAGAACTTTTAAGGCAATTATTCCAACTAGTCCCATAGAAGATTCACTTCTTACAGGGGCACTTCTCAAGCTGTCCATTCACCTTCCTCAGCCGTCTAAAGGCATGAATGCTGAATGTCTGCTTGTTGTGTGACAAGACTACTAAAGTGATCTGACATCAAAGTCTCACTAGCTTAATGTATTCCCCACCTCACTCCCTAAAGATATTACTTTGGCTAGTTATAGGATAACCAAGACAACCCTTCCCCTCCCCAAGTGAAGAGGAATCTGAACAAGAGCGCCCAGAACCCAGGACCAGTTAAAATTAATGTATTCCTAGCCCCTAGAAGAGTGCCCAGTTTACCAGAATATAATGTAATATACACAGCCGAGTTCATGTTGAATACCTTTGGGCTGCTTCACAAGCAAAAGATTTACCTGGGCAAAGGAAGGGAAGGGAGAGTCTTCTTCTAGACTTCCAACGCAGAATGAGGGACTCCCCTGACTGGCAGTGGGTGACAGAGGGGTCAGCAGAAAGTCTGAAAGGAAACCAGAGACCTGATTATGAGAGTCAAATTCCAAAGAGCCAGTGTCCTCTTAATAAGAAAGACGAACCCTGAATCAGGTCTGGATAATTGCCAATACCCCCCCACCAAATAAACCTTAATCCAACTAATTCTGCCAAGAACATCACCTATTAACATCAGCGATCTGTGGAGAAAGAAAAAACAACTTCATAGTTAAGAGTAGCACAAAGAGTCATGGTGGCATCTAGTCCCACAACAAGAGTAACGCTTTTCTTATGAAATGCTACACTTTCCACAAAGGCTGGCTCTCAATGCCTAGATATTTTGTCATGGACTGGTTTTATACAGATGGAAAAGCTCCAAGAAAAACATAAAAATCATGTCAGCCTTTATGTTCCAGCCAGCAGATGTCTATGATCAGGGAGTATTCAATTAGGATATAAGAAACACATAAGGGCTGGTGAGATGGCTCAGCGGCTTAAGCGCCTGCCCTGCAAGCGCGAGGGCCCGAGTTCGACTCCCGGAACCCACATACGAAAAAGGGGCCGGTGATATCGCTCAGCGGCATGGGCGCCTGCTGGCACACAAGGTCCTGAGGTCGACCCCCGGTACCACACAAAAAAAAAAAAAAAAAAAAAAGAAACACATAAACAAGAGGCAGCATAAAGATGTAAACTTTCTTCCAATACTCCCTAGCTTGTAATACTCCGCTTTACACTTTCTGACCTAGAATTGAACACTTCTCACAGTCTATGCACTGCTCTAAGCATCACTGGGCAAGAGTGGACTAGTCTCTGCCAGTAACAGACCCTCTATACACATCCAGGGCCTTTTAGTGCTTTATTCCTAGGACCACCCAGCTGCTATTGCCTAAATACATTAAAAGCCCATACTTTCAGAAAAGCTAGTATTGGTGAAAACAGTATTTATACCACAAATAATATATCCAATGATCTACCATATTCCTTCATACAGCAGCTCCCTCCTCAGTTAAATACAAGAGCACCATGGTTGTGCAGTCCTCAAGAACCAGGATCTAGTCCCAGTTCCTGCCACTAATCCCTACCTTAGTGTCATGTTCCCAATCTGTAAAATCGCAGGCATACGATCACAGGGTTGCCAAGTTTTAAATGTTCTGATCTTTGAAAGTTCTTAAAAATGCCTGACAAAAAAGTAAGTGTTTTCTTTTGAGACTAGGTCTCGCTAAACTTGCCTGGGTTGACCTCAAATTCACATTTCTCCCACCTTTGCCTCCCCAGTAAGCTGGGATTACAGGAGTGCAACACCATGCTCAGCTTGAGAAGTCCTAAGTATCAAAATCTGTCAGATGGTCAGAAAAGAGAGCTCTTTGGAATTATAGCCAGTAATGCTGTGGTTTTTTGTAGTAATGGGGGTTGCACTCAGGACCTTCTCACTGAGCTATATCCTCAGATCTTTTTTATTTTGAGACAGAGTCTGGCTAAGTCACAAGATGCCCAGGCTGGGCTTGAATTTGTGATTCTCCTGCCTCAGCTTCCCAGAGTTCATGCAGCACCACGCCTGGCTTAGCCGGTGTTTCATTTCATGACATTATAATACATTATAATACATTCCCTCTATAAAAGTATATATAAATTATATATATAAATACATACATACGTACATACATACATAAATGTGTATTTTTTTTTAAGGGGGAGTAAAGCGCAAAGGTTCTTTGAACAACCTGTCTGGTATTCTATACACTTAGATATATAAACCCACAATGAAAAGTTTTGTTTTGTAGCTCCCCCGCCACAATGATGTTTCTTTTTGTTCTACAACTTCTTTTTTATCTTCCCATTAGTTCATAAAGACACTGATTTCCTTCTTCAATAAAGTATTTCATAGCATCAATACTGTAATTTAGCTATTTCCCTACCAGTAAGTTGTGTAGGTCATTTTTTTGCTTCTGCAAATACTGCCACAATAAAGAGACACACACAAAGATGCTCAAATATGTAGGGGAAATATTTCACATCTAAAAACTAGAAATAAGACAGCTGAGTCACAAGAAAGAATGTCGGTTTCCTACATTCCTAGTGAGCTACCTTGAAGTTCTGAGAAGCTGACAGTATTAAAAAAAAATCAGCACAGCCAAAGGGAGAAGGAAATCAAACAGCAAGAATTTGATTTAGCTTAGAACTACCCAGAGTAAGGTTAATTTGCCCAAAAACTATACTATGCCCAGTGGGTCAGAGTTGTAAATGCAGACACTGGTGTTTTACTTCAGGTCTATCCAGTGGCTGAATTCATTAACTCTCCACTATTTACCTGCATGAGAACCTGGACTTCTGCTAAGAGGAGAAAGGGAGAGGGATCCATGGCCCTCAGTGCTGGTAGGACCCAAAGCAGAATCAGAAGAGCAAGTATATGAATTGAAGGCAGGAAACTGCTGTAGATTCTCCAAGGGAATGTGGACTTCTGGATCTGCCAAAAAAAAAAAAAAAAGATAGTAATGATAGGTCATTTATATGATTCCTCACATTTTTCCCAACAGCTGAGGACAACCAATATGCATATACTCAAGAATCTGGAGGATGCAAATAGCAGCTTTAAAACCGAAATTTATTATTTTTTGGGTACCAGGAATCGAACTCAGGACCTTGTGCTTGCCAGGCAGGCACTGTGCCGCTGAGCTACATCCCTGGCCCCAAACCCGAATTTATAATAATTGTCATTCTATAATACGTCTTTAATATAAAAGTCTTATTCTAACTGTTAACAATTGAAGCTGGATGTGGTGGCACATGCTTGTAATCCGAGTAGTCAGGAAGCTGAGGCAGGAGGATCACTGTGAGTTTGAGACCAGTCTAAACTACAGAGATCTGGGGCCGGTGAGATAGCTCAGTGGTATAAGCACCTGCCTGGCAAGCGTGAGGTCCTGAGTTCAACTCCCAGTACCCACATACGAAAAAAGGGCCAGTGATATCACTCAGCGGCACGGGCACCTGCTGGCACGCGAGGTCCTGAGGTCGACCCCCGGTACCCACAAAAAAAAAAAAAAAAAAAAAAAAAATCTGAACTCGGGTGATAAACATACAGGTTCAGTATACTATTGTTCTACCTGTCTGAATAGTTCTATAGTGAAAATATTAAAACAAAAAAATCCTGTCCTGAAGCATTTGTTTTCTCAAACTTTAGGACATGTGCCAAATAGCTAGACAGTGTTGGAAGCCCACATACATACTTACAGCTAAATCCTTTCTCTAGCCAAGGACGCAGACACTCTTGGGACTTACTAGGTAGAGCTGTCGTCTTTAATATAGGTGAGGTCCATGATCCACAGAATATGGGGAATGACTGCCCTCAGCACTTTCAGCAGAGCTCCCATTCCCTTACCTGGAACACGTTTTTGTCACTCACTATGGCAGGATAAAGTCCATCTTCTTCTTTTCTATGTGCTATGCATACGTTGACCCACATGAACTCATTAAATTCTCAACCAAGCCTCGAAAGGAGGTACTCTCATGATTCACAGTAGAAAACAAATGGCAAAGCTAAGCATGAACTCAAGTATTCTGGCTCCTAGGCCTGGACTCAAAAGCCCCACACAATGAGTCACAGCAGACTCACAGATGAGAGTTCATGAACTTACACTTGCCCTGTTTCTTGTTCTCCTCCATCTCAATCCTGCGTTCTCGGCGGCGTTCCTCCCGAGCCTTCTTCTGGCGCTGACGCTTCCTCTTCTCAATGTCGTCTGTGGGTTGGTCAAGTTGTGAGAAGGCAGACCCCAGACCACCTGGTCAGTAGCCCCTCCCAGCTGACTTGTAGCTAAGCCCACACTCATGGGCCCACCTGGACTAGACGAACGGAGTTTCAGGAGGTACTGACAATACATACTACTCCTTCCATCTCTTCTCACACTAGGTTTCCCCAAGAGTCCTTGAATCCCACTGTAAAGAGAAGTAAAATGGGCTTTCTCACCTGAGAACATCTCTAGGGTTTCCTTAGAGACCACAGGAGGCTGCAGAGCCAGTTCACAGAGGCTGAACTCACAGGTGAGCGGTAAGTGAGAAAGATATCTATGACGCTGTCGAACATCCTACATTGGAAAAGGGACCATACGCAACTAAGGCCAGGCCTAACTCTTGAGCACAGGGTCCCAACCCAGATTTCCAACAGTTTACATACATTCAGACAACCCTGGGACTTAAAATCCACCACAACTGAGGAGAGAGAATGGGGAAGATGAAAAAGTGTTAGGGAGGAAGGGAGGGAAGGGAGGTGGGAGGGAGGGGAACAGAGGAGGGGAACCACTGACAACTACTAAAAATCAGATTTCCTTACTGAAAGAAGTTTGTCCTGAAACAATAAAAAATGAAGCTCATCAATTTAAGTTTCTTTTCTGTACTTTTTCTGAATATGTTTTATGGAAAGATCACAGTGCTCAGAATCTCTAATTTTGAGGCTTATAACAAACTTGTGAATATAGGGATAATTCCCAAAGGCCAAAAGTTCTCATGTGTAAATTATCAGACCATAACTCAGGTTACCTGCCATGCTAAAAAAATGCACTTGAAGCCTATGTAACCTAGCTTAAAGCCTCAAAGGACTTCAGATTTTTAGAAACTTCTCCCAAAGAATAAGGAGAAAGAAAAACAAGAACAAGCTTAATCATGATTGAAAGGAGGAGATACCTATCTCCCCAAACTACAGCAAATAAACCTAAGATGCAGAGAGTAGTAGAAACTGACTTACAAGAACCCTGGCACAGTAAAATAAAACCATGTAACTTTTAAAAATTCACAGTATCATCACCAACAAAAACAGACTTAAAAATAGAGGGTACCAGGCATAGTGGTACACTGTATAATCCCAGCACTCTGGGAGGCTGAGGCAGGAGGATCACCAGCCAGCCTGGACAACTTAGCTAGACCCTGTCTCAAAATAAAAATTAAAAAAATAAATAAAGGGCTGGTGATATAGCTCAGTGCAAAGGCCCTGAGTTCAATTCCCAGTACCACAGGGAAAAAAAAAAAAAAAAAAAAAAAAGGCTGGAGGTGTAGCTCAGAGGTAACAGCACTGGCCTAGCACGTTAGCATGTGCAAGGCTCTGAGTTTGAGCCCTAGCGTCACATACATACATACACAAATACCTAAAGGTTTACAGATTTAGACTGGCTAGACCTGTAGAGATTAGGTTAATGCTGCTCCCTGATCCTCCTCTTCTAAAGGCAGGCCCTTACCTCAGACATGGAGTACCCGGCAATCTCTACCACAGTTGCTGAGATCTTCTCTGGACTCCGCTCCAGGCTGCCATACTCTCGCACAAGGCAGCGCACGTTGATGGGGTGCAGGAACATGTGCTGCCCATCCTCCGCTGAAGACAAGGGCTCTATCACACAACAATCTCGGGCAGCCCTCAGCATGGGCCCTCTCATGGCTAGGCCTGCCTCTCCCTGCCCATGCTGAAAGGCACTGAGACCCTCCCCGCCAGATCTAGCAGTGTGGGAACCCAGCCCTCCTCCTCAGGGGCCCTCACCTTGGTAAAAGTAGTAACAAGGTGAGCTGCTGAGGTGTGTGAAGCCAGGCTTAGTGACAGGTTCCTGCTGGCTGGACTCAATACAAACGGTCCCCTCCCCAAGATTGTCATCTGCTAACTCCGAGTCATCACAGGTCTCTGAGAAACCCTCAGGCACCGGTTCAGACACTGCTTCCTCTTCCTCTACCACAGGAAGAGCAAGAGGGCGAGGAGAGTCCAGAGAACAAACTTCCGTGGTTTCTTCATCAAAGGCAGACAGATATTCTAGCACACCCTGGTAGAACAAACTCAAGGTCAAAAGAAAGTATACATCTTGTTTCCCAAAACTGATGTGGCAAAGGTAGGCATAAAAAGCTCCCTCGATGTTTATCTGAGTTCTCATGTACATGGATTTAACTCCTCAAGAAATAATAGGAGGGGGCCGGTGAGATGGCTCAGTGGCGTAAGCGCCTGCCTGGCAAGCGTGAGGGCCCGAGTTCGACTCCCGGAACCCACATACGAAAAAAGGGACGGTGATATCGCTCAGCGGCATGAGCGCCTGCTGGCTCGCAAGGTCCTGAGGTCGACCCCCAGTACCCACAAAAAAAAAGAAAGAAATAACAGGAGACACAGAGGAAATAGTCATAATCCTCTCTTCTCCCAAGAGAGTTCAGATCTCACAAAGGTGCCTACTAGCTCATCGGCAATATTTGAGGAACAGCAGCTAACTGATCTGTAATGGGGCACACTGACCTTCCTGGGTTGAAAAACAGACTCTTTCGCCAAGGGAGCCATCAGCACCAGTTGTTCCAGAGCAGCCACGACACCAGGGACCTCCCCTCTGCTTTCAGCCAATCCTGACAGAGCCTCTTCCCGAGTCTAAAGCCACCAGAGAGAACACCAAAGAAAGTTAAGTGCCAAAGACTGGCAAGAATAAGACTACAAGACCTGATGGGAGAGGTTTCATTAGATACTTAAATCCTTGCTCTTTGGGCTGAGAAAGACTGATTGCCTAAAGTGCTTGACTGGTCATCAGTACAGCAAAAGAGAAAAAAAAACAATCCCCACTTTGAAGGAAACCAGCAGCAAAAAATATCTGGTACCCACAAAGGATGGTACTTTGGTTAGAATCTTTGACCTTAACAATACTACACACAAAAAAAAAAAAAATTTTTTTTTTTTTGGTACCAGGAATCAAACTCAGGAACTTGCACTTGCCAGGCAGGCGCTGTGCCGCTGAGCTATATCCCCGGCCCCAAAAACTTTTTGAACAAAAATCCAAGAACATAAAATTAGCCTTCTAGACAGGTGTGGTGGCCCACTCCCATAATCCCAGCACTTGGGAGGCTGAGGCAGGAGGACTGCTATGAATTTGAGGCCAGCCTGGTCTACATAAGCGAGTTCGAGGCCAGCCTGGTCTACATAAGCGAATTCAAGGCCAGCCTGGTCTACATAAGTGAGTTCAAGGCCAGCCTGTACTAGTAAGACCCTGCCTCAAAACAAAGGTAGCCTTGTAGTTTTTACAAATGATACTCAGAGACAAGCCCAGAATAGGTGAGAGAGGTTTGGCTACCCCCACTTAAACTCAGACATCCTGGATAGGTCTAATTCTATGTAGGATTTCTTCCAAATAAAATGGCACTCAAACAAATATTAATGCAATGAAGAAAGGAAAAAAGGGAGAGAGGAACAGGGAAAAGGGAGGGAGGGAAGAAGGGGGAGGGGGAGGGGGGAGGGGGAAGGAGGCAGCCACAAACAAGCAAACAAACAGGACAAGACATGGGACCTTGCCCAAGGAGGACTTGGTAGTCAGAATTTTTGAGAAAGGATATTGCTAAGTTGCTAAATTGGTAAACAGACCAGGTGGAGCTTGAACTGGCAAACCTCCTGCTTGGCCCCCTAGAGAGCTGGGATTATAGGCATATATCATCACATCAGGCTAGAAACAGGAATTCAAATGCTTGCCTTACCCATTCTAGTTATGCATCATTAAACAAATAAGCCATCCTATGATTCCATTTCCTCAAACATAAAAGTAGACAGCTGCATCTACTACTGCTGGAAATGTAATGGTTACAGATGTGATTTCAGCACTAGACCTATTACACACAAATCACTCAATAAGTGACAGCTTGTATTGTCCTGATCTACACCAATGGTTCTCAAAGTGTGATCTGGGGATAAGCATCGCCCTGAACTTATTCCAATATACATTAGTAAGCCTGCAGGGCCCAGGCCTAGAGAAGCATTCTCTCAGAGAACAGCCGAACAATCATAATCCTCATGCTTTAAGTTTAAGGAAGCTGTTGTGGTGGATAGAGAACCTAGAGAATCTACTCAGTTAATTCTTGCTATTCCAAGATCCTCGGCAGGTATAGTTAAGACCTGCCAGGCAGACTATGGTACTTTCTCCACAATGTCTCTCAAAACACCTCTAAAAAAAAAAATCCACTATGTTTTCAGACATGAAAAAAACCTACCTAGACTAGTACAGTGGTGCACACCTGTAATTCCAGCACTCTGGAGGCTGCCAGTGGAGGCCAGCGTGGGCTACACAGTGAGCTCAAGGCCAGCCTGAACTACATAGCAAGACCCTGTCTCAAAAAACAAAAACAAAACTTCTACTTTGCTTAATTAAAAAATGTATCTAGGGCTGGGGATATAGCTCAGCAGCACAGCGCCTGCCTGGCAAGCACAAAGTCGTGAGTTCGATTCTTGGCACCCCCCCCCAAAAAAAAGTATCTAATATAAGAAACTGCACTGTCACAATTACTCAAAATCATTCTAATCTTTTCCTTTTGGCTCCAGAAAGAGCCTAATAAACCTTAGGCAGCCCTTCCCTCCCATCACTACACAAACCCAAGAGGAGACTGATTGGCTTTTTTAGCCATTCCAAGCTTATAAGCTTCAATAAAGGGTTGAAGTAACTGACCCCTGCATCCCCTTGTCCCCCACCACAGAGTTGGAAAATTCAGCACCTCTGGTTTTTAGTTCCTAACGCATCCTCTCTCACCTTGAGCTCCTGGATAGCTGCCTCAATAAAGCAGGACTCGGGAGTATGCTTCTCCTCTGCCAGTTGCCGCTCCAGGGCAACTTTCTCTTCCAGAACAACCCGATGCAGCACCTGCTCCTTAGAGGCCAGCAGCAACTTGGAGTACTGGCTGTGCTGTTCATCTACAAGAAAGCCAACAAGATGAAACAAATCCAACACTCAAAGTCTGTGATGGTGTGGCTAAAAAGAAACTTTCTCACACACAGACTTTTTTCCTAGTGAAAATGGGGTATTTACCATAACTTCTTAGGTAACAATAGCCTTAAAAGGTTTGTAACCCTAACCAAAAAATACAAGAAGTCTATTTTTTTTTTTTTTTTTTTTTTTTGTGGGTACCGGGGGGTCGACCTCAGGACCTCGCGCGCCAGTAGGCGCCCGTGCCGCTGAGCGATATCACCGGCCCCTTTTCCGTATGTGGGATCCGGGAGTCGAACTCGGGCCCTCGCGCTTGCCGGGCAGGCGCTTATGCCACTGAGCCATCTCACCGGCCCAAGAAGTCTAAATAAAGTCAAATGTTTAGTTGCATGATGTTTATTAAGTACAACATTTATGTACTATCAGAAAAGTTGAAACTAATCAGGTAAGTCTAAAAACAGATGGTTACACAATGGTATGTTTATTAAAGAGAATTTTGTGGGCCATAAAAATGGTTTTCTAAAGAGGAAGCAACTAGTGACCAAAATACCTATGCTTTGTGAAAAATCACAGATATCAGACTGGCAAAATTAATCCCAATCTCACAAAATTGTATGTGCATAAAGTCTATAGTTAACATTTTGGGCACCTTTGGGTAAAAGGATTCTGGATGATTTATTTCCTTTACTTCCTTCCCACATATTTTCTGCTTTTACAAAGTTTAAAACAATGTTATCTTGAGACCTCCTTGAAATTCCCTAAATATTTTGCAACCCTATCCTGTACTGGCCAAGAGATGACCACTTATAAATTTGAATACATATCCTTCAAACCTTTTTCTACACACTTATATGTATGTGTGCATATATATATATATATATATATATATATATATATATATATAAATTTTTCATTAATGATAAAATATGTATCCTTTTCTGCAGCTTATTGTCTTAAAAAAATTTGGGAGGTTTTTTTGTTTGGTTGTTTTTTTGGAGACAGGGTCTCGCTGTGTAGTCCAGGCTGGGCTCCAATCCACAGCTATCCTCCTGCCTCAGCCTCCTGAGTGCTGAGATTACAGATATGTGCCACCACATCCAGTATCTTCAAAAAATTCATGATACAGCAATCTATTCCATCCTTACCTTCCATCTACTATTTCACAAATGATATAATAACTCTTTGAGAACATTTAGGTAGGTTATTCCCAATTTCTCATACTACAACAAAAAAATCCTTATACATGTCCCTTGATATAAATTATTTCCTTATAATTAAATATAAATGTTAGGTTAACTATTCAGATCTTGGGTTTTTTTGTTGTTTTTTGGGTTTTGAGACAGGGTCTCACTATGTAGTTCAGTCTGGCCTTCAACCTACTATGTAGCCCAGGCTGGCCTTGAACTCATGGCAATCCTCCTGCCGCAGCTGGGATTACAGGCATGCATCACCATGCCTGGCTACTATTCAGATCTTTTTTCTTTTTTTTTGGTGGGTACTAGTGGTCGACCTCAGGACCTCGCACGCCAGCAGGCGCCTGTGCCGCGGAGCGATATCACCAGCCCTTTTACTGGGAGTTGAATTGAGGACTTCGTGTTTGCCAGGCAGGCGCTTATGCCACTGAGCTATCTCACCGGCCCTCAGATCTTTAAATACTACCAAACTGCAAAATATCAATTTACTTCCACCAAGAACAAGAGCAGCTAGCTAATTCCCAAATCTTGACAAAACCCAGTGTTACTAGTATTCTTTTTTTTATTGGAAAGTGCCAATCTGATGCACATTTTGACCTACGTAACACTTAGTCAAGCTAAATCTTGTACATACAAGGAGGTTACTCTGATTTCTTTTATAAAAGGGAAATGCTATGTCACATGCTTAGCTCATTCTTCTACTAGGTTGTTAACCAAGTTTACATATGGAACATCTCTATATTCTAGATGTTAACTGTTAGTTTTGAATGTGTAAATCTTCCTCTAGTTTACACTTGTCAACTCTAAGGATTGTCAGATAAGTTTCATTTTTATAAAATCAAACTTATCAATCTCAATCTTTTCTTTTATAGCATCTATAGCCCCAGCCTGCTTAAAAAAACCATCTGTTATGGTTTGTATCTAGATGTTCCCCCAAAGCCACATGCGGTCATAGGTGGGGCTTTTTCAGAGGTGACTAAATCTAGAGTGTGTGATGCTGGGATTAAGGGTGTGTGGTTACTAAATCAGTCCACTGATTGGTTTGGCACCACCCTAATCCCAATAGCCTACATAGAGTATAAACGGGGCAGAAAGAAGCTGCTAAGGTCCCTTGTTTGCTTTGCTACCTTCTGTCCACCATGAACTGTTTCTCCTCTGCAATGCTTGTCTGCCATGCCACTCTGCCTTAGAGCCAGCCAACTATGGACTGAAACCTCTACAAACTATGAGCCAGATAAACCTTTCCTCCCTTAACTTTGGGCATCAGGTATTTTGGCTCAGCAACAAGAAAAGTAACTAAGACATCATCCGTACCTGAGGATTTAAGGCCTAGTCTCAAAATAAAAAATAAAAAAAGGGCTGGAGATATACCTCAGTGTGAAGGTCCTGAGTTCAATTCCCAGTATTGTAACTATATTTTCTTTTAAAGATTTAAAAGATTTGGATTTTTTTTTACATTTAGTTCTTCAAACTACCTTGAAATAATTTTTAAGAATGGAATGAAATACTGTTTCCAGTAAGAACCATCAACGGTTTCAGTATCATTTGAGAAATTTCTTTACCTCAAAGACTAAACGTCATTTTGATCAAATGCTCAGTTCCACATGGGAAATGGGAATATAACAGCTCAAGCTTTCCCCACTGTAAGCACTTATTAACGCGTCATATCCTGATGGCCTATCATCTGTCTCCTCTATTAGACTGCTGTGTCTAATAGTAACAAGGCTGTCTGACTATGGACTATGGAATCCCCAAGACTGGGTACAACGCCAGACAATGTTCAATAAAGCCTGGTAAAATGAAAAATTAAGATGCACAGATACGTATAAATGAACTGGACCTGAAACCAAGAGTTAAACCACTCTGCAAACTCCATTCTAACCTACTGGAATCCTAACTAACTTGGTTGCGTTAGAACTGGCTTGTCCAAAGGCTAAATTTGACACTACAGAGGTATAGTCAATAGACTAACAGCTGTACTCAGGATTATTTGCCCCAAAATTTAACTGAACTTACCTCCTAGGTGAATAGGATGGTCTACATTCATCCACTTGGATTTGGGCAAGGCCACCAACACTCCTTTCTGTCTCTTCATCAGCTGCATTGTAATGGTATCACCGACAACATACTGGCGTGACTCTGTGGCAACAACACTGTAACACAGACATTTAGATGAAGCACATCAAGGAGTTCACAGACTGGGGTCTAACCTAGTAGCTGTCTCTGTCTCACCTCTTGAGATCCTTCTTATGCACAGAACTGTAACAGATGGGACATTTACTCCAAGTCTTCTCACTAAGTGAAAGATAATGCAGGATGCATGCCCAGCAGAAGATGTGTCCACAACGGGTTATCTTGGCTGCAGTAGGTGGATAGAGGCATATTGGGCAAGATGGCACTTCGTGGCTACAGATACGCTGAAACAAAATGGCACCACAATTTCACTGCTTTCACAATCAACTAGAGGTGGTCAAAACTAAAAGCCTCTCCTCTCTCATTCCCACACACCTCTATTCAACATATCTTCATGAAACTATTTAACAATGTAGGTATATGAATGACAGCACTTTAAGCAAATCATTAAGGAAACCATAATAATGGTTTAACATATAAAGCAAATATGTTAACAGGTGCTTGGGGGTTCTTCATTAAAGGAAAAAAAATGACAGAAATCCTACAAACCCACTTACAAAAAACATTTAATATGTACACATAAAGGCATAAAAAGGGGTCCAAAAGTAATCTACCAATGATTTCCAATAAAGTCAAAAACTTTTACTTTATGTATCCCTCTGTTTCTCAACCAATGCATATAGCTTTCTATGTCATTATCAGGGGACTTCATAAAATTTTCACAGTAAATAGAAGTCCAAGCTTCAGGGCCCCAAAAAATCCCTGCTAGGAAGGATAAAAAGGAAAAAAGGGAAGGGGAGAGAGGGAAAAGAGAAAAGGAGGGAAAGAGGAAGGGACAGTATCATTTTGAACGTTATTCTAGGGGCCGGTGAGATGGCTCAGCGGCTTAAGCGCCTGCCCGGCAAGCGCGAGGGCCCGAGTTCGACTCCCGGAACCCACATACGAAAAAGGGGCCGGTGATATCGCTCAGCGGCACGGGCGCCTGCTGGCGCGCGAGGTCCTGAGGTCGACCCCCCGGTACCCACAAAAAAAAAAAAGGTATTCTACATCAGATACCCTTTTAGGATCAGCGAACAGATTCTAACTGGAGTTCACAACTTCAGAGGAAAACAAATGCAGCAGTGACTTGGACAGAAGCACAGCTGTGTGCTAATTTGACACTGAGTACTGAAAGGGCTGCCAGTGGAGCAGTATCCACATAACTGAATCCACCCGATCAGGATAGTGATGGTCCCTCAGAGTCCCTGGTTGCCACTTCCCAGGGGAGGGTGTTGGTAGATGTGACTTCGTACACAAACTCAAATCAGATGCTTCCATCCCATCCCCGCAGGACAGTGCCAGTTACAAAATAAACTCCAGGAGAAAATGGGGGTGGGGGGGCGAGATGGCTCAGCGGCGTAAGCGCCTGCCTGGCAAGCGCGAGGAGAGTTCGACTCCCGGAACCCACATATGGAAAAAGGGCCAGTGATATCGCTCAGTGGCACGGGTGCCTGCTGGCGCGCAAGGTCCTGAGGTCGACCCTGGTACCCACAAAAAAAAAAAGAAAAGAAAGAAAATGGGGACTGACTTCTGGGAAATGGCTACCATAAGGCCAGGCAGAAAAAGGAATTGGCAGTAACATGGCCAACAACTGCTCTGTCACTACCATCCCTTTCCTTGCTTCTATCTCGCACCAGCAACTTCTAAGTTTGGTTAAGCTACTCACCACTTGTTCCACAAAGTCCCAGTTGACTAAGGTATCAGGATCAGCAAAATGAGCTGTGTAGTCTTGGTCTTCGGACACCACAAATTGGCAGCTACAAATAAGGAGGAAAAAGGAAAAGAACAGACTGCCAGACTCACCCAAGCCCTCAGCAGAAATTCATTTCTTCACTTATAATTCAAAAACAGGGCATAACAGCCATGATTTGTGAAGTACTACACAAGAATTTCAGCCTCAGTTCTGGCTCTGGCTCTGGAAGGATTCCAGACTCAGCAGGCTCTGGAAGGATTCCAGACTCAGCAGGTAGCAGTCCAAACCCATGAACTATTTCTTCTGCTTCCAAGCCCAGCCAAGTTCCCCGCTGGTCTCCCTTGAACTAAAATTAACCCAGACTATGGTTCCCTCAACCAACAGTAAACATTTCCTCCTGCCACCCTTAGAGCGCCAGAACATGGCTAGTCTTCAAGGCAGTAAAAACCTGTTCTCAAAGAGTTGAGACCAGTTTATGTAAGTACATAATGCTTACTTCAGTCCAGATCCAAGGTCAAATCGTACAACGCATACTACACAAAAGGAAACAAAAGGGGAGCCGGGCATGGTGGGCCACACCTGTAGTCCCAGCTACAATGGGAAGCTGAGGCAAGTGGATCACAAATTCAGACCTAGCCTCAGCAACTTAGCAAGACTTTGTCTCAAGCTAAAATAACAAAAAAAAAAAAAAAGGACTGAGGATGGAGTTCAATACTCTCCTGTAGTAATTTAAAGAAAGCCTGGGCCGGTGAGATGGCTCAGCGGCTTAAGCGCCTGCCTTGCAAGCACGACAGCCCGAGTTCGACTCCCGGATCCCACATACGAAAAAGGGGCCGGTGATATCGCTCAGCGGCACGGGTGCCTGTTGGCGCGCGAGGTCCTGAGGTCGACCCCCCGGTACCCACAAAAAAAAAAAAATAATAAAGAAAGCCTCACGGCACCTCACCTACCCAGAGAGACTCAATATCACTTCCCCCATAGCAGCAGAAAGACTCACTTGGCCTGTAGAAAGAGTTCCTTGTTAAAAGGCTTATGTCCCCACTTGTTCCTTCTTCCCCAGCTGCCATGTCCACTGCCTTCAAAGTGACCTGCCTGGCCACGTGGTTCAAAAGTGAAATTCAACAAGTGGTTCAGGTTGATCTTCTTAGGACCAGAGAATTGGGCAGGGCTAAACTCTGCCCGTTGAGCCTCTGCTACCTAGAGAGAATGACAACGTTTTAGATTAGGACAACACTTAGCAATTTACAGCAAAACCAGCACACACCCTCCTCTGAAATAGTTCAAATGTTAACTAAATAAAACATAGGGTTAAAGTAAACAATCTTCCTAGGTTAGGGTAATACAAAAGCCTATCCAATACCTGATGGGAGTAAAGAGGGGAAAACAGCTTCTGTCATCCCATTAAGGTCTGTTCTGCTAAATGACAAATAACTATTAAATGACAAAGCCCAGCAAAAACTCCCTTAGCTGTGGTAAAGCACAAAAGATGTACTGACTAGTAGGATTAATCTTTCTACACTCCCATAGGAATCCTGGTACATTTTCACTCTTTTTATGTATTTTTTCCCCCAGTACCAGGGATCAAAGCAGAGGCCCTGTGATTTGAATCCTACACAAGCACTGGGCCTGTGAGCTAAACGCCCTAGCCCTAACACCTTCATTTTTTCACAGCTACTTGTTTTCTGATTTCTTTCTGGCAAACCGAGTCTGAAGTGGCCTGTAGGGAGGTGCTAACTGCCATAGGTTTATGGATCCTGCTAGAGACCTCCCATCTCACACAGTTAAGCAAAACTGACAATTAGAATATGCAGGCAGGGGCCGGTGAGACGGCTCAGCGGCGTAAGCACCTGCCCGGCAAAGCGCGAGGTCCTGAGTTCTACTCCCAGTACCCACATAATGAGAAAAGAGCCGGTGATATCGCTCAGCGGCATGGGCGCCTGCTGGCGCGCGAGGTCCTGAGGTCAACCCCCGGTACCCACAAAAAAAAAAAAAAAAAAGAACATGCAGGCAGACTAGTCTGTGTTCAGAAATAAACCCAATCAGCAATGCAGAAAAAGTTTAGAAAGTACCAAGAAACTATCTGAGAAACAGCACTGCATACAAAGATAGAACAAATGTCAGAGTGTATTTCAGTTTTCAACAAGAGTCAGCTAGATCACTTCTCAGTCTGTTTCCATTTAAGTTTATAAACACTCCACAGCACCACTAAATGGTGGTATAGCATCACTTTAAATGACAATATACCACAGCATAACATGGGCACACCATGTTTTAATGCTGTTACATGATAAGGATTGTTTGTAGCTTTTCCACTGTTAAAGATAATACCTGCCTCTCTCTCTGTGCTTCCTACTGCCATACATACCATGAGCTGCTTCTCCTCTGCCATGCTATACTGCCTTGGAGTCAGCTAACTATGGACTGAAACCTTTACAAACTAAGCCAAAATAAACTAAAAAAAAAAAAAAAAAAAAGATAATGTTCTGAAGTCAGGCATGGTGGTGGCACACTTGTAATCCCAGCACTTGGAAAGCTGAGGCAGGACTGCCATGAGTTCGAGGCCAGCCTGGGCTACATAGTGAGTTCAAGGCCAGCCTGAACTACACAGCAAAACCCTGTCTCAAAAAACAAACAAACAACAACAACAAAAAAACAAAGACAAGGCTCTGATAAACATTTGTAGATAGATCTGTGTGTACAAATATTTGGGCACATGCAATTCTTTTTTTTAGACAGGGTCTCGCTTAGGTAGTTCAGGCTAACCTTGAACGTAGCCTGGACTGGCCTTGAACTTGTTTCAATCCTCCTACCTCTGCCTCCCAAACGCGAGGAGGCATGCGCCACCACATCTGGCTGCAATTCTCTTTGCTTCTTTTCTTCCTTCCTTTCCCTCTTTACCCCTGCTCCTTTTTTGTGGTGCTGGGGATCAAATCCAGGGCCTCACACATGTTACACATGCGCTCTACCATAAGCTACTCCTCCAGCCTCTTATTACAGTGGTACCTCAGTTCACAAGCACTTTTGTTTGCCAACGATTTGGTTCACAAACAGCACCATTTGGCAAAATTTTGATTTTGTTTGCAAGCTCTGCATCAGGCGACAAACACGACTGTGGCTATCTTTCCCACATGAACTTGAATGTGGCCGTCTTTTCTAGAATCGTGGAACAAATTAAGTTTGTGAACTGAGTTACCACTGTATTTCTTTTGAAAGTACAGAAGGAATTATTAGGCCAGAGGAAATGCAAACGTAAGGGCTTTGGCTGCTTAGTCAAATCTGGAGATTTTTTAGAAGCACCACTAGCAAATATTGTTAAAAAATCTAAGGCGTGCCAGGCATGGTGGTGCACACGTATAATCCCAGCACTCAGGAGGCTAAGGCAGGAGGATCACCACCGTGCGTTTGAGGTCAGCATGGGCAACATAGTAAGTTTAAGGCTAGCCTGAATTACAGAGCGAGGCCCTGTCTCAAGAAGTTAAAAAAAAAAAAAAAATTCAATTAAAAAAAAAAAAAGAATCTACGGAGTACAAACGGGGATACAGTGTGTGTGTGTGTGTTGGGCCCAATGACATACACCTGTACTCAAAGCTGCCTGGGAGGCTGAGGCAGGATTGCCAAGTTCAAGACCAGCCAGGTCAACTTAGTATGACCTTGACATAAGATTAAAAAATAAAGGGATAGAGGTACAGTTCAGGGATTCATGGGTACAATCCCCAGTACAGCAGGAAAAAAGAAAAAGGCAGGTAGGTATAATGAAAGGTGTCTTCTATTGAGGCAATAAATATGCTGAGATACTCTGTGTACACAAAATCATGGTACATTCCCTTTCAAAATAAATACAACCTGCGGCATAACATACAGCTAAACAATTTCCTCTTTTTTTTTTTCTGTATGTGGGTACCGGAACCAAACTCAGGACCTTGTGCTTGCCAGTCAGGTGCTTATGCCGCTGAGCTACATCACCGGCCCCAACTTCCTTTTTTTAATCTTAAAAAACAGATGTTGGGGTTTTCCGGAAAAAGATGGCGGATCTGTAAAAAGCAGGCAGTGAACCTCTCCAAAAGTCGCCATCCGGACACTGGAATATAGTGACTGGAGGAGGACAAGAAAGAGGGAAGTGGCTCCCCTGGACCCAGGAAAGATCTGAAGCGCAGTTCGGGGCCCACGGAGAAAGTGGAGAGAGAAACTCCAACAAAGAAGAAGGAGGTGGTCACCAGGGCCTTTTATCTGTGTCAGGAATCCCGACGCGACTGAAGCAGTTCAAATCTGCAGACACGCGGTGACTGCCGGCGCCCCGGAGGTCCTCCGCGGAGGAACGCAAGAAGCGGCAGTGCAGAGAAGCAGCAGCCGTGAAGGACACACTGACTGGCGGTGAGTACTGACGCCCAGCCATCCCAACGCGCGACAGAGCGACTAGCCGGGTGCCATTGTGGGGGGGCAGCAGCTGAACTTGGAACTCAGGGCGGCTGCCACTACACCCACGGCTCCAGCGGGGACCTCCGCGGAGGAATGCGAGATGCTGTAGCGTAGTGCAGAGAAGCAGCGGCCAAGAAGGACACACTGACTGGCGCTTTTCTTCCTGGTATTCCAAGACTGAGATTGTCTAAGGATCACGGAAAATACTGTGGCACAGAACCAAAGAACCAAGGACTGGGCCAAACAGGCAGCAACTTCTTATCTCCAACAAATTGAAGAGGTAGGATCTTGCAGCAGGCTCAACACCCAAAAATAAGCTACACCTGGAAGATACCTCAGAGAAGTAGCCATCTCCTAAGAGTTTGAAATACTAGCGATAAAGCAACCTACCATAGGCAATTTACAAACAGCAACCCAGAAATTAAACTAAAGAAAGAAAAGAAAACGAGACGACACTTAAACAAGATGCAACCCACACATCCAGTTCACCAAAGGCAAACCCAGGGGGCAGTGAGGTGGGACAAACCGAAAGCCACCCACCTGACATCTCTGAAGTGGTAACAACAAAGCAGTTGAATGAGGCTCTGGAAAAATTTAAATCAGAAATAATTTCTCAGATAACTGCAGAGATAATGTCCACAATGAAGACCATGCTTAAGGACGCTAGAGCAGACACAGACAAAAAAACAGACGAGCTTAAGAAAATGATGGAAGCCATGAATGCTCAGCATAGGAAAGAAATGGACTCCATAAAGCAGATTCAAGCAGATATCCAGGAGAACAAAAATTCCACTGAAAGTATTTGTAGCAGATTAAGCCAATGTGAGGACAGGATCTCAGATACAGAAGAAGGCTTGCAATTAGTGATCATGAAAAGAAAGAATTCTTAAAAATAGCAAGGGACAATGAAAAATCAATCCAGCAGGTGCTAGATGATGCAAAGAATAACTTAAGATTGATTGGAGTCAATGAAAAAGCAGGAGATAACATAAATGACATCAGAACACTGTTCACGGACATTATAACAGAAAATTTCCCTGGTAGAGAAAAAGAATTTGACGTTCAGATAAGTGAGGCTTATAGAACTCCAATTAGCCACAATCAAAAAAAATCTTCAGCCAGGCATATCGTAGTCAAGATTCCAGAAATTCAACTTAAGAGTAGAATCTTAAAAGCTATTAGAGAAAAGAAACAAATCACCTATAAAGGAAAGCCCATCAGAATCACAGCGGACTTTTCAGCACAAACCCTCAAGTCAAGAAGAGCTTGGAATGATGTATTTCAAGTTCTAAAGGAAAATAACCTTCAACCCAGATGGATGTACCCCGCAAAACTACCTTTCAAAACTGACGGAGAAAGAAAATACTTCCATGACAAAGAACATCTGAGAAAATTTATAACCACCAAACCAGCACTCCAAAATGTTTTGAAGGACATTGTAGAAAGGGATAACAAGGACTACAACTCCAGGAACCCCAACAGAAGGAATCCACCAGGCAGGACAAACAATTAAAGAGAAGGAGGGAAAAAAAAAAAAGAGGGGGAGCCAACAACAGGAAAATAACATGACAAGGATAAGTCAACACTTATCAGTTTTAACCATCAATGGTAATGGTCTCAATTCACCAATCAAAAGGCACAGACTGGCAAATTGGATCAAGAAGCAAGATCCAACAATATGCTGTATACAAGAAACATGTTTAATTCAAAAAGAAATTCACAGACTTAAAGTCAAAGGATGGAAAATACTCCATGCTATAGGAACCCAGAAAAAAGCAGGGGTAGCTATTCTTTTTGCAGACAAAGTGAATTTCAAGCCAAGAATGATTCAGAGAGATAAAGAAGGGCACTATATCCTTGTAAAGGGAACAATCCAAGAGGAAGAGATAACAATCATAAATATATATGCAACAAATACCAGTGCACCCAACTATATAAAACAAATATTAATGAACATGAAAAATCAAATAATCACTAATACAATTGTATTGGGGGATCTCAATAGTCCACTGTCACAAAAAGACAGATCAACTAGACAAAAAATCAACAATGAAATATTAGAACTGAACCAAACTTTGGAACAAATGGACTTAGTAGATGTCTACAGAGTGTTCCACCCCACAACATCAGAACACACATACTTCTCAGCTGCACATGGGACATTCTCCAAAATAGACCACATACTAGCTCATAGAACCTGCTTAAGTAAATGCAAAGGAATTGAAATTATCCCATGTATATTATCAGAGCATAGTGCAATGAAATTGGAAATCAATGGCAAAAGAAACCACAAGAACTTCCTAAACACATGGAAATCAAATAGCACCCTACTGAACAACCAATGGGTCACAGAGGAAATTAAAGAAGAAATTAGACAGTTTCTGCAACTGAATGATAACGACAGTACAACATACCGGAACTTATGGGATACAATGAAAGCAGTCCTAAGAGGGAAATTTATAGCATTAAATACCTATATCAGGAAAACAGAGCAAGCATAAATAAATAACCTAATGGTGAACCTCAAACTTCTAGAAAAAGAAGAGCAGGCTAAGCCAAAAGCTCGTACAAGGGAGGAAATTATAAAGATCAGAGCAGAAATTAACGTACAGGGGACTAAAAAAACAATACAAAGAATCGAGTCAAAGAGTTGGTTCTTTGAAAGATTAAATAAAATTTACAAACCCTTATCCAACCTTATTAAAAAAAGGAAAGAAAGTACTCAAATCCACGCAATTAAGAATGAAAAGGGTGATATCACAACGGACCCTGCAGAAATCCAGAAGATCATCTATACCTACTTGGAAAACTTGTATTCTAATAAGATGGAAAATGCAGAAGAAATGGACAGATTCCTAGATACATATGAATTACCAAAGCTCAACCAAGAAGATATAAAAATCCTAAATAAACCAATAACAATCAATGAAATCGAAGATGTAATTAAAAACCTCCCAACAAAGAAAAGCCCAGGCCCTGATGGATTCACTGCTGATTTCTACAAGAAATTTAGAGAAGACCTAACACCACTACTTCTCAAACTCTTTAATGACATTGAAAGGGAAGCAATACTCCCAAATTCATTCCTGGAAGCAAGCATTACCCTGATACCAAAACCAGAGAAGGACCCAGCTAAGAAAGAGAACTACAGACCGATCACCCTAATGAACATAGATGCAAAAATCCTCAATAAGATACTGGCAAACAGAATGCAGCAAATACTCAAAAAGATTATACACCATGACCAAGTTGGATTCATCCCAGGATGCAGGGATGGTTCAATATACATAAATCAATAAATGTAATACACCATATTAACAGAACCAAGGACAAAAATCATACGATCATCTCAATAGATGCAGAAAAAGCTTTTCACAAAGTCCAGCACCCATTCATGATAAAAACCCTACAGAAAATTGGACTAGATGGTCTTTATCTCAATCTGATAAAAGCTATCTATGACAAACCAACAGCCAATATCATACTAAATGGACAAAAACTGAAAGCCTTCTCCCTAAAATCAGGAACAAGACAAGGATGTCCACTGTCCCCACTCTTATTCAACATAGTCCTGGAAACTTTAGCCAGAGCAATTAGACAACAGAAAGAAATAAAATGAATAATGATTGGAAAGGAAGAAAGTAAATTATCCCTATTTGCAGACGACATGATACTCTACGTTAAAGACCCCAAAAACTCCACTAAAAAATTGCTAGATTTAATAAGCAAATTTAGTAGTGTAGCTGGATACAAAGTCAACACTCAAAAATCAATAGCTTTCCTGTACACAACAAACTCACTGAGAAAGAAATTAGGGAAACAACACCTTTCACAATAACATCCAAAAAAATGCAATATCTAGGAATCAATCTCACAAAGGAGGTAAAAGGCCTCTACACTGAAAACTACAGTACTCTGAAAAAGGAGATTGAAGAGGATGTCAGAAAATGGAAAGATATCCTTTGCTCTTGGGTTGGAAGAACCAACATAGTGAAAATGGCCATACTTCCAAAATTGTTATACAGATTTAATGCAATTCCGGTCAAAATCCCAACAACATATCTCACAGAATTAGAGAAAACAATCCTAAAATTCATCTGGAACCAGAAGAGACCTAGAATAGCAAAGGCAATTCTGGGCAACAAAAGCAAGGCAGGGGGCATCACAATCCCTGATTTGAAATTATACTATAAAGCTACTGTGATAAAAACAGCGTGGTATTGGCAAAAAAAACAGACCCGAAGATCAATGGAACAGATTAGAAGATGCAGAAACAACTCCAGACATACTAAGCCACCTTATCTTTGACAAAGGTGCCAAACACAATTCACTGGAAGAAAGATAGCCTCTTTAATAAATGGTGCTGGAAAAATTGGCTCTACACATGCCGAAGATTAAAATTAGACCCATATCTTTCACTGTGCACTAAATTCAAAATGGATCAAAGATCTAAATATTAAAACAGAAACATTAAATCTCCTGGAAAATAGAATAGGTAAAACTCTTAAAGACTCTGGTGTAGGCAAAGACTTTATGAATAAAACCCCAATGACACAGAAGTATCACAAAGAATTAACAACTGGGATCTCATCTTATTAAAAAGCTTCTGCACAACAAGAGAAACCACCAACAGAGTGAAAAGACAACCCACAACATGGGAAAAAATGTTTGCCAGCTATTTCTCAGACAAAGGATTACTATCGAGAACATACAAAGAACTCAAAAAAATCAGACCTCCCAAATTTAAAGACCCAATCCAAAAATGGGCATCTGAGATGAAAAAAACACTTCTCAGGTGAAGAAATACAAATGGCAAATAAATATATGAAAAAATGTTCAACATCACTAGTCGCTCAAGAGATGCAAATTAAAACAACACTGAGATTCCATCTCACCCCAGAAAGAATGGCTATTATCAAGAAATCAATAACAAATGCTGGAGGGGCTGTGGGGAAAAAGGAACCCTTCTTCACTGTTGGTGGGAGTGTCAATTGGTGCAGCCACTGTGGAAATCAGTGTGGAGATTTCTCAAAAAACTAGGATTGGAGGTCCCATTTGACCCAGCTATTCCCCTTCTGGGTATCTTCCCAGAAGAATGAAAAACATCATACCACAGTGATATATGTGCACCCATGTTTACAGCAACACAATTTGTAATAGCTAGATCATGGAAACAACCCAAATGCCCATTAACCGAGGAATGGATAAAAAAGATGTGGTATTTTTATACAATGGAGTACTACTCAGCCATAAAGAAAGATAAACTGGAAACTTTTACAGGTAAATGGATGCAACTCGAGAAAATACAAGCGAAATAAACCGGTTGCACATTTGTAAACATTGTATTGTCTCCCTAGTATGAAAATGCAATTTCACTGTGACTATTCCATTCCTTAATCTTCTATTTTTACCTAGGTTTTACATGGCTTAATCTTATACTGAGTAATGTTTCTCTCCAAAAGGTATTTGTACATTCTCTAATGCTTGAGTCTGTTAATACAGGAGAATGTTTACTTGTTGTCTTTAAAAAAAATAAATTAATTAAGGGCCGGTGAGATGGCTCAGCGGCGTAAGCGCCTGCCTTGCAACCGCGAGGGCCCGAGTTCAACTCCCGGATCCCACATACGAAAAAGGGGCCGGTGATATCGCTCAGCGGCACGGGTGCCTGTTGGCGCGCGAGGTCCTGAGGTCGACCCCCCGGTACCCACAAAAAAAATAAAAAATAAAAAATAAAAAATAAATTAATTAAAAAAAATAAAAAATGTTTTCTTCCTAAAAAAACAAAAGAAAACAAAACAAAACAGATGTTGAAGCTTGTTCTACATCACTTATGTAAGTCACCACAGGAAGCCCAAGACTTCCAGGTCACCCCTTTTCTCTCATACTCCAGAGAGCAGTGGTGGCGAACCTATGGTACATGTGCCGCAGCGGGCTGTTTGTATGATTGAAAGCTTGTCCTTATATGGCTCTCATGTCCTCTAATCAGCCTTCTCTCCCCTGTATCTCAAACTTAGACCTAAGAGCTATGCTCAATCAATAAAACTCCCCACATTTTTAAAGCTTTTATTTTCACTTGCTGTCCTAACTGGCCACTGTCACTCTACGTAATGCCACCTGTTATAATTCCTGGTTCTCTTTCCAATACACTGACCCTTCATTTACGTGATCTTCCTTTCACCCCTTCCTTGGGGTGGCAGGGGGCAGTACTGGGGGTTGAACCCTTTTTGTTGAGCTGCATCTCCAGATTATTTTTATTTTGAGACAGGATCTCACTAAGTTATCCAGGCTGGGCTGAAACTTGCAATCCTCCTGCCTTAACCTCCCAGACTGCTGGGATTCCAGGTGTGTGCCATCACACCCGGCTATCATCATAATTTTTAGCATCAAATTTGGAGATTTTTAGTAAGCAGCACTTAATATCCAACCAGAAATTCATTCTGTTCTCAGGGTAAGTCTAGATTCCAATAATTCTTTATCTGCACCTAGAGTCTCCAAACTAGTGATCCAACTGCCCCCCCCATTTACTCTCCTTATTTTAGCTTAGATCCTGTGGTCCACTACTCCATCTTTTATCTGCTATATTCACCTTGTGAAACCATCCCCTCCATAACAGCCTCAGAGCAGTGAAAGATACCTAAGTGACACAACTACACAACCAGTACCACGGTAGCCCCTCAGACTGCCTAGGAGCCACAATGAAACCGTACCACACTTCCACGATCCATGCATCCCCTTCTCTCCTAGACAACTCCTTCATTCCTCCCAAGCTGCCCCTCTCAGTTTACCTTATTTATCAGAATGGAAAAAATAAGCACAATCAGGAAAGAACTCCAACACCCTGCCACCAAACCTTCCCCTTGTTGTTTTGGATGAGATGAACTGGCAAGGCCAACTCCTTCACTTCTGCACTAGACTGTACCATCCATCATTTTTCCTCTCCCCTGCATCACCTTCACCCTGTCACCAGAACCACACCACTAGCAGAACCATGCCGTAACTTTTCTAATCATAATCCCTCTTGACCACACAGTTCCCTCAAGCTGCTGGTGCACCTCTCTAACCCTTTCAGAACAAAGTCACTAAGAAAGTACGGTCTATATTTGCTGTTTCTTTTTCCCTTCCTCCCATTCTCTCTTAAATCCATGCCCACCAGTTTTTTGTCATCACTCCAACAAAGTAACTCAACACCAATGACCTACCTTCACGTTCTTGAATCCAAAGGTCATTTTTGGTCCTATTCTTTCTTTGGTTTTTTGAGGCAGGATCTTGCTACGTAATTCAGACTGGCCTTGCACTCACTGTGTATGTAGCCCAGGCTGGCCTTGAACTCGTTGCAATCCTCCTGTCTCAGCCTCTCAAGTGCTAGACTACAGGTGTGTGCCACCACACCCAGCCTTTGGTCCTAATCTTAATCTACCAACGGCACTTGACAAAAGTGATCAATTTCTCCAGCTGGATTTTAGTTTTCTTTCCTCCCTCAACAATCATTTCCTGCTCCATTCCTTGCTGGCTCCTTATCATCCTGACTCAGTATTCAGTTCTTCAACCTAGTCCCCTTCACAACACTCACTCCTAAATGATCTCATTTAGTTCCACAGTTTTAAATACCAACTCTATGCTGACAGCTCTGTTTCAAAGCTTCCATCACTCTCTCACCACGAGTATCTTTACTGGGCTAAGAGTGCTGCTCAGTGGTTTGCCAAAGATGCTTTAGACTTTGGATTCAACGCTATTGCAAAAAAAAAAAAAAAAAAAAGGTATTTTTATGGCTTCCTAATTAGACTCCCATGGCTTCCCATCTCTCTGGACAAAAGCCAAAGTCCATCAAAGGCCCCATATGCTCCTACATTTTAAATTTTATTTTGAGACAGAGTCTCACCGTGTTGCTAAATCACCCAGGTTGGGCTTGAACTTGTGATCCTGCAGCCTCAGCCTCCCAGAAGGCTGGGGTTACAGGTATGTGCCACCATACCTGGCTACTTCCAGCTCTTAGTACAGCAACTGCAGTGCCAGCTAGGTGGCACTACTTGCAGGGCTGGTGCAAGGTTTTTCGTAAGGCCGTACAGTGTATGCTTTGAATCAGCATCCACTATATGATACTGTTTCTCCCATGGACAAGATCCACGGGGTCCAGGAATCATGGGGCAAAAGTGAAATGATACGAACAAAATTTCTGCTTCCTGTTCCTGCAACCTTATGCTCTACTGGCCTAGAAGTCTTAGTTTCAGAATGAGGAAGAGTAGTACCAGGAAACACAATTGATTCTATTGAACTGAAAGCTTAAGACTTCCCCCCTAGTCATTTTGGGCTTCTCATGACTGAGTAAAATAGCTAAAAAGGTAGTTACAGTGTTGGCAGGGGTGACTGATCCAGACTACTAAGGGAAAAGTGGACTACCACTCCACAATGGAGGAAAGGAAGAAAATATATGGAGTGCAAGAGATCCCTTAGGGTGCCTCCTAATATTGCCAGGCCCTGTTATTAAGGTCAGTGGGAAACTACAACAACCCAATCCAAGCAGGATGACAAATGGTACAAACTTTCAGGAATGAAGGTATAGGTCATCCCACCAGGTAAAGAACCAAGACCTGCTGAGATGCTTGCCAGTTTTTGGCTTCATTTCCTTCCTCTCCTCCAGTGATAGTAGACTACTAGCTTTACTTCAAAAATACCCAAAACGGGGGCCAGGGATATAGCTCAGCAGCACAGCGCCTGCCTGGCAAGCGCAAAGTCCTGAGTTCCATTCCCCATGCCAAAAAGGAAAAAAAAAAAAAAAACACTGCCACCTCGAATTCTTTCCACATGCTATGCCTTCTGGCAAACATTCTTCCTCAAACCCTACAGTATTCCCTTGCTTCATTCAGATCTCAAATCCACCTCCACAGATAAGTATCCCTTAGCCACCTTCTAAAGCTGCATTTCTGCCTGCCCATGGTGGCACATTCCTGTAATGCCAGCACTCGGGAGGCTGAGGCAAGAGGATTGCTGCAAGTCTGAGGCCAGCCTGGGCTACACAGTGAGTTGAATGCCAACTTGCATACACAGCGAGACCCCGTCTCAAAAAACAATAACAAAACAAAACAAAAATTGCACTTCTGCGGGCCAGTGATAACACTCAGTGGCACAAGCACCTGCTGGTAAGCGCAAGGTCCTGAGTTCAACTTCCAGTACCCACATTTAAAAAAAAAAAAAAAATTTGCACTTCTGGGTTTGACTCAGTGATAGGTCATTTGTGTATCATGCTTGAGGCCTTGGATTCAATCCCCAGCACCACAAAAACAAAAACAAGGCAAATTTAAAACTGTACTCTTTACTCTTTATCCCTTTTCCTCCTTCCATCTACATTTTTAAATCTTTTTTTAAACCAATAAGCACTAGCCATCAAATTTATTATATGGTAGTTTATTGTCTCTCCAAACTAGAATATAAGCTCCTGAAGGACAAAGACAATGTTCTATGTAATGCTATATTCCAAACTGCTAAATGGTATTTGATGAGTGAGTAAATTTTTACGTGATCACACCCATTAAGTCTTATTCTATAATGATTATATAACTCTGGACCATTAAAAGAGCAGGATAATTTCACCAGTCTCTTGTTGTTAGACATGTAAGTTGTTTCCTAAATTTTGTAACTACAAACAATATGACAGTAAACACACTTGTACATAAAAAGTTTTTATGTACTCACAGAAACATATCTAAGAAACTTCTAAAAGTAAGATATCTGAGACTAAGGATATAAGCTTTTTTTTTTTTTTTTTTTTAATGTGGGTACTGGAAGTCGGCCTCAGGACCTCGCGCTTGCCAGCAAGCACTTGTGCTGCTGAGCGATATCACCAGCCCTTTTTTTCCTTTATGTGGGTTCTGGGAGTCAAACTCAGGACTTTGTGCCTGCCAGGCAGGCACTTACGCCGCTGAGCTATCTCACTGGCCCAGATATAAGCATTTTACATTTTGCTAGACACTATAAGGCAAATGTCTTAAATTAACAATGTTTTGACTTAAACATTCCAAATGATACCTAAAAGTTCTGTACAAATTAAGGTATCCAAATTTGCCATAATTTTTCACAACCAGCAACGAGGGTATCTTCTTCCTCCAAGCAGGGGAAGAAGGAGGCAAAGTTCTAGACCTAGTTAATCCTCTACTACTCAAGATTGCTTTGGCCGGGGATATAGCTCAGCGGCACAGCTCCTGCCTGGCAAGCGTAAGGTCCTGAGTTCAATTCCCAGTACCAAAAAAAAAAAAAAAAAAAAAAAAAAAAACCATTGCTTTGATGACCTATTCTTCTACTTGTCGTTTGCCCTCCCTCAGCTATTAATAAACTACTGAGGAGGAAAAAAATCAAATCTTGTGCTTATGTTCTAAAAGGAACATTCTTAAATTCCATACCTCATCTCGTCTCCCACCATTAAAAGAAGAGCTAAAGAGTTTGCTGCTGCCGCCACCCCTTTGAGGAGGCATCTTATTAAAAGTTTTGCTTTTCTGTGAATTGGAGCGACGGGACTGGTTGCTAAAATTTTCATTTTTGGGGTAGGAAGGTTCACGCTTGCGATTGTAACGCTTCGATCCATTTGAGTTCTTTCCATCTGAAAACAAGAAACACAAAAGAATTAGTTAAGATATCTCATGTATGTATATGTGTGTATATATATATGTGTGTATATATAAAATACACCTATTTGACCCAAAACTCTGTCTAAATAAGGGAAAATGGGCCTTTTCACAACCTCTGAGAAATACGGAGTTCAGGCCACAACATTAGTACTTTGAGTAAACCAATCATAAAGTGGTTTCTTATTTTGTTTTAAATGATGTCTTAGAGGCTGGGTGTAGTGGCACACACCTGTAATCCCAGCACTAAGGAGTCTGAGGCAAGAGGATTGCTGCAAGGTCCAGGCCAGCCTGGGCTACACAGTGAGTGCAAGGCCACCCTGAACTACATAGCAAGACCACCCTGTCTCTAAATAAATAAATAATGCCTTAGAGGCCTGAAGGGTCCCTCCCTCAGGGAAAATACAATAATAGATCAAACCACATAGATTCGCAGTTCATACAGTGTCTTTTTTACAGAGCATAAGCACTGCTCTTGCAAAAGTTCATTCAGATAAAGTAACAGGAAAGGAAATAGCCATTCTATATTAGGAAAAAGTATTTTAGCTGAATCCAAGGCAGAAGACATTGTTCCTTTTTAATTACTATAACAGAGCCAGATTCTGTACTGCAAGGGGTTGGGCCAGGCAGGCAGAAATTGTATAACTGTGTGTGTGTGTGTGTGTGTGTGTGTGTATAAAAATAGATGTATTATGTACATAATATATGCATACATATTCAAAAGGCATAGTCAAAACAAAAACAATGTATGCTCTACAGCCTGAGAAGCTACTAACTTGACAGAAAAAAAGAAATTGAGCTTTAGTGAACATTAGCTCAGCATGAGTTACATCCTTTTAAGAAATGTCTTAAGTTGAATGCTGATATCTTGTACCCTGAGTAACTAATTTTTTTTTTTTTTACGTGGGTACCAGGAGTTGAACTCAGGACCTCGCACTTGCCAGGCAGGCACTTATGCCTCTGAGCTATCTCATCGGCCCCTGAGTAACTAATTTAAAGATGACAATACACAATGTATTAGTCATTGTTACCCTCCTATGATGTTGTTTTGAAATTTTGTTCTATTTTTTCTCCTTAAAAAAATAAAATAAAATAAAATAAAAAATGTCTTAAAATTTAAAAAATAAGTCTTGAGGGGTTGAATGGAGGGGAAGGGAATGGGAAAACAGCAGCAGCAAAATATATCATGTACTAAAAAAAAAAAAAGATGGGCCGGTGAGATGGCTCAGCGGCTTAAGCGCCTGCCCGGCAAGCGCGAGGGCCCGAGTTCGACTCCCGGATCCCACATACGAAAAAGGGGCCGGTGATATCGCTCAGCGGCACGGGCGCCTGTTGGCGCGCGAGGTCCTGAGGTCGACCCCCCGGTACCCACAAAAAAAAAAAAAAAAAAAAAAAAAAAGATATATCATGTACAGGTACAAATTCCCTATAATGAATGTTATAATTATGTATATCTAAAATGTACCAATTAAAAAAAAAAAAATGGGGCCGGTGAGAGAGCTCAGCGGCATAAGCACCTGCCTGGCAAGTGTGAGGTCCTGAGTTCAACTCCTGGTACCCACATATGAAAAAAGGGCTGGTGATATCGCTCAGCGGCATGGGTGCCTGCTGGCACGCGAGGTCCTGAGTTCGACCCCCAGTACCCACAAAAAAAAAAAAAAAAAAAAAAAAAAAAAGGCCTCAGCCAGGCATGGTAAAACACACTTGTAATCTCCATATTAGGTGAGAATGAGGTAGGAAGTACACAAGTTCCAGTCCCACCTGGGCAACTTGGCAAGAACCTATCTCAAAAAATAAAAAGGGTTGGAGATGTACCTCCATGGTACAGCAACCTCGGGTTGGTCTCCAGCATCGCCAAAATAGAAAGAACATTTTCGTATTTTTTTTCTCCAATTACATCTAAGAATACATATTCCATTTTGAAACTATGAAAGAATCAAGTTGCCACTATCTATAAAACACCACCCCACTAATAGTGTTTAATTTCCTTTTTGTACACTTGTCACACACCTTATACAAAATGTACTGTCTTGCTGGATGTGGTGGCACATGCCTATCATCCAGCATTCTGAAAAACTGAGACAGAAAGACCACAAGTTTGAGCCCAGCCTGGGCAATTCAGTAAGACTCGCTCTCAAAAAAAAAAAAAAAAAAAAAAAAAAAAGAGCTAGGTATGTAACAGTGCAAAGGCCCTGAGTTCAAGCCCCAGTACTACAAAAAAAAATATATACACATACATATACTGTATATTGTTCCTTTGTTATATCCATAAGCATTTTCATGCATTCCCAAGTCTTTCAAAGCATAATTACTGGTTGCACTGTAGTCTATCATACATTACAGCACAATATAACTAATCCTTTTCCTTTTTTTTTGTACCGGGAATCGAACTCAGGACCTTGCTCTTGCCAGGCAAGTGCTGTGCTGCTAAGCTATATCCCCGGCCCACTAATCTTCCATTTTTGCACATTTAAATGGCTTCTATTTTTTTTCTAGTTTAATAATAGTACCAAAAGTGTCTTTATACAGAGACCTAGATTATATCAAATTATCAAACTGAATTAGCTCAGCAGGTATGATTATTCAAGCCTTTTATACATCCTCAAGTTACTTTCGAGAACCATTACACTTACTTTTCAAAAATTTTTAGTTTTTTGAGAAAGGGTCTCATTATGTAATCCAGGCTGGTTTCAAACACAATCCTCCTGTCTCAGCCTCTCAAAATGCTAGGATTACAGATGTGTACCACCATGCCAGGTGTGACATTCTTTCTTTTTTTTTTTTTTTTGTGGGTACCAGGGGTCAACCTCAGGACCTCACGCGCCACCAGGCGCCCGTGTTGCTGAGCGATATCACCAGCCCTTTTTTCATACGTGGGTTCCGGGAGTCGAACTCGGGCCCTCACACTTGCCAGGCAGGCGCTTACGCGCTGAGCCATCTCACCGGCCCCGACATTCTTTCTTATAATGCATTCTCTCTCCCCCCCTCTCTCTGTGCTTTTCCAATATAAATTGAGCCAGGTATGGCAGCACACACTTGTAATCCTAGCACTCTTCAAGGCTGAGGCAGGTACATTATAAATTCGAACCCAGCCTGATCAATTTAGAGAGACCCTGTCTCAAACCTTTAAAAAGGACTGGGGTTGTAGCTCAGTGGGAAGGCCCTGGATTTAATCCTCAATACTGAGAAAAGAAGAAAAAGAGAGAGAGATCAGTCGGTCTAGTTCACTACACTATCGCTATTACTGAGTTAAATTTTGTTCAACTGAAAGGTCAAAATGGTTTTGAATTTTAAATCTAAATTTCTCTGAGAACTAGAAACAAATGCTTTTTGAGTCTGTTGACCATTTGTATTTTTTTATAAAGAGCCTGTTTGTATTCTTGGCCCCATTTTTTCTACTGAATTGCATGCATTTTTTTTGTCCCAAGTTGAACAAAGAATCCTGAATAGCATACTCAGCAAATGCCAAAATTTACCAGTTAAAAAAAAAAAAAAAAACGCAGCTGGGTGTGGTGATGCATGCTATATTCCCAGCACTTAGGAGGTCAAGGCAGGAGAATTGCTGCCAATTCAAGGCCAGCCTGAACTACATACCAAAACCCTGTCTCAAACAAAACAAAGCAAAGCAAAACAAAAGCAAAAAAATACAAAATAAAAATCTGAGAACTATACAGCCACATAACTAAAAGGAGGTTCCCAATTCACTCCACGTCTTATCACAATATCAAAATCCGATCAAGTCAGTCTGCACATTATTTTAATGGTTTAAAAACAAAACTTTAGCACTTGGGAGGCTGAAGCAGGAGAATTGCTATGTGTTCAAGTCCAGCCTGGGCTACACAGTAACTTCAAGGCCAGTTTGGGCTGTAAAGCAAGACTCTGTCTTTAAAAACAAACAAAAAAGAACAAAGAGCAAAAATTTAGAATGCGAGAACCTTTTTCTTTTTTTTTTTTTTTTTAAGGGATAGTTTCTCCAGGTTGGCTTTGAACTGCTAAGCTCAAGCAATCCTCCTGCCTCAGCCTTCCTGCAACTGAAGGCATGCAACACTGCGACTCGCTGAAGTTGGGGAACTTTTCATGAAGTAATCCATTAGGTTTATCTCAAACTTTTCTTTGGTTTTAGTTTTTTGAGATGAGGTCTTCCTAGGGTCCCATCTCCCCACTTTTTTTTTTTTTTTTTTTTTTTTTTGGTATTGAGGAGTGAAACCCTCAGGCCTTTGCACTGAGCTGTGTAGTTCAGGCTGGAACTGAACTCATTACGTAGCCCAGGCTGGCCTCAAACTTACTGCAATTGTCCTGCCTCAGCCTCCCAAGTGCTGGGATTACAGGCATGTGCCATCATGCCCAGCTTAGTTCAGGCAATTCAGCAAGACCATGTCTCAAATTAAAACAGGACGGCGGTTGTAGCTCACTGTGAAGGCCCTAAGTTCAAGCTCCAGTACCGTACACATACACATACGTTAAAAATATGTATCTATACACACACATATACATTTAAGATGGGTGTGGTGGTACACACGTGCAATCCCAACACTTGGGAGGCTGATGCAGGAGGATCATGAGTCTGAGGCCACCCTGGGCTACATAGGGAGACCCTGTTGGGGGGGGCAGAATCTGTATATATACACACACAAATATATATATACACATAGACATATAAAAACATGTCTGGAAACACAACAAGCTGTCTATAAGTTACCTTGGGAAATGGAGCTACTCACATCACTTTAGGGTTTTCAACCTGCCAGTTCACAGCAATCACCCAGATATGCTTTCAAGGAATTCCTGTGTTCACTCCTAATCCTCTAAGATTCTGCCTTAAGTACTCAACATTACTACTGTATTCTGATATTACTTGAGGAACTTTTATCTTTGCAGTACTGGGTGTTGTACCCAGGGCATTCATGTTGAACTTTATCTCCAGCCCCTCTTTATTTTTGAGACAGGGTCTTGCTCAGTCACCCAGGCTGGGCTTGAATTTGCAATCCTTCTGCCTCACCCTCCCAGCGTGCTTGGATTACAGGCCTGTACCACCTGTCATATAGCCCTGTCTATATGAATAACTTATAAAACTAAGTACTTAGAGCCGGGTGTACTGCCACACACATGTTAACCCAGGACCCAGGAGGCTAAGGCAGAAGGATCATCCCAAATTCAAGCCCAACCTGGATGACTTAGCAAGACCCTGTCGCAAAACACAAACACTAAGTACTTAGAAGAAATTATCTCCAAAAAAGTAAAATCATTAGCTTAGTTTACAACATACTAAATAAATTCAAGGAAAAAGGAAATGTGACTTAAAAAACTAGACTCCAAATTTTGAAAGTAACCACCTCAAAGAATGAATGAGATACATATCACTCCCTCCAAACCCAACAAATATCACCTGAGAGTAAAGCTAATAATCACATGAGATGGCAGCAGCATAAATAAAATAGATCACAGAAACACAGCTTGGCTAAATTCACTCCTACCAGTGACCCTTAAATCAGGGGAGACGACCAGAGTTTAAAGTTAGAATTTGAAGCTGGCTGGGTGGTGCATGCCACCAGCCCTTGCAAGGCTGAGGTAGGAGAATGGCAAGTTCAAGGCCAACTTGGGCAACTTAGCAAGACATTGTTTCAAAATAAAAAATAAAAAGAACTGGGAACATAGCTCAGCGGGAAGGCCCAGGCTTCAATCCCCAGTATCACAAAAATAAAGTCAGAATTTGGTTTGAGAATGTGAATCAGTGGTACAGTGCTTACCTAGCATGCTCCTTAGTTCAACCCCCAACACAGTCAAAAAATTGAAAACAAGAATTTAAAAAATTAAACTTTTTATCTACTCTTTCAGTTAGCATCAAACATGGCACCAGTGGTAGCAGTTAGTAAGTAAAGCTTCAGATCTCATACAAATTTTGCTGTGCCCTCAACCCACAGAATTAGATTATGAAAAGATTTCAAATAGAGGTTGGGGTTTTAGCTCAGTAGTAAAACACTTGGCAAGTACACGGTAGGGAGCCGGGAGGATTGCAAGTTTGAGTCCAGCCTGGCACAGGAGGAGCCTGTGAGCCTGGCAACTCAGCAACTCATGGAGACCCTGTCTCATAATTAAAAATGAAAAGGGTCTAGGACTGTAGCTCAGTGTGAAGGCCTTGGGTTCAAGTCCCAGTACAAAAAAAAAAAAAAAAAAAAAGGAGGAACCGTGCTAGGGATGTAGCTCAGTGGTAGAGTGCTCATCTAGTAGGCACAAGGCCCTGGGTTTGATCCCTAGCACCACAAAAAATTTTAAAGCTTTGAGAAAAGGTAAGGAAAGGCTCCTTGAAAGAGGCACCCCATGGATTGCAGAGATTTAGGTAAAGCCAGATTCTACATTGCACAGACTTAAGAAAATAAACTGGCACTCAGCAAGAAGGCTGTTTTCATTTAACTTTTCACCACACTGCCAAAGAAACACTTTCAAAACTGTACTCTGATGGACAGTGACTGCTGCTCATTTCTAAGGCGGATCATAGCAAATGAGCATATTAAGGATTCACGATTTTAGCTACTAAAATCCACTTGTCTTCCTCCTCCTGTCTTCTACTTACTTACACTAAGATTATGAAGTCATACTTCTTGAATAAAAAGCTGGCTCCTATCTCTAAACCCAGGCAACAGGCAGCTGAAGATTAAAGATACTGTCCTGCCTGGGACCCAGAGATAGAATTCAGAGTACTATTTTTGAGATGTTTGGAGACAACCTGCCAGGATATACATGTAATTAACTTGAGGGCATAACTCATCCCTCTTTGATAATGACATGACACTGGTTTTCAATCCTGGATGCACATCGGTCACTTTTAAAATTATGAATGCCCAGGACCCAATGGCCCAACACAGACTTAGTAAGAACTGCCAGAAAAAGGCCCTGCCACACCCTTATTTTTAAAGTCCTTAGAGCTGAGAACTGCCAAGAAGCCATGTCAAGATATATTCCAAAATGGATAAGACCATTAGTCAAATGGCTGAAATCCAGAACCCAGGATTTTTCAGAGTCAAAAATAAGAGACTCCAGCTGGGTGTCATGGCACAAGCCTATAATCCCAGCATTCCAGAGGCTGAAGCAGGAGGATCACTGAGAGTTTGAGCCTGCCTGGACTACACAGTGAGTTCAAACCCAGGCTGTACTGCATAGCAAGACACTGTCTCCAAAAAAAAAAAAAAAAAAAGCGTGCGCAAGAGAGAGAGAAAGAGAGACTGACTTAAAACTTAATCCAGTGTCTTGTAGTTCCACATTTCCCAAATGGAAAGGTCTCTTCCAAGTAACAGCAGCCAAGCATGGTGGAATACACCTGTAATTCCAGCACTTGGAAGCCTGAGGAAGAGCCTGGGCTACATAGTGAGTTCAAGCCCAGCCCCTGAACTACATAGTAAGACCCTGTCTCAAACAAAACAAACCAAAACAAACCAAGTAACAGCAGGCATATTTAGCCACCCCTTCATTACCAAATTACAGGCTACAAGTTCTTCCACAGATAAATATTTGGTACATCAACATTTCTAGCTCTGGTTCTGACAGGTGACAGAGCCTAGAGGTCAGAATACCAGCCAGGAAGTTTCTGCTGCTGATTCATGCTGTAATCACAAGCAAGTTGCTTACCCATCGTCCAGAGTGGTTGACAAGCACTTCCAGAGGGACAACATATGGCCTTACTACAGAATCAACTGACAACAAATTGAATCCAGTTGAAATTAGTAATTCTGAATGAAAGGAAGAGAGAGGTGGTATCAGGAACCATGCATGTGCCAGTTAAGTTACCTGCTTGCTAAGAGAGCTTATTATACAAAGTATACTTATAAACGTTGGCTAAGACTGCATAATTACGTGGATAAATCTCTAAGCCTTGGTTTTCTTGCCCATAAAATAGGGCTAATACTCTACCTTCCTTCCTCACAGAATCATGAGGATTAAGAGAGAAAATGTCTGTAAAACACCTACTATAGTAGCTGACACAAAGCTGCTATGGATTAAGAGCCCCTATCAATAAACACAAAAACACAAATCATTCTGGTAGAGAGCATCCACTAGACTTTCAACATGTTAAGCCATACAGTAAACCCAAGGACTTCAGTCAACAGACGCTGAAATTCTTCTAACTTCTCCAAGTGGTTTTACAAAAGGCTTTCAATCATGTCAATTTCCAAAGCCACTAAAACTGCCAGGCCTATTTAGAGGTCAGAGGCACTCAAGGCAGATTACCTAGTAACCTAGCTTCTGATACTGGAATAACAGGAAAAGTGTCAGGACAGCGCTTCACACCAGCAACCTCAAAATAACTGCTTCCTAATACCTGACCTTCCCTTAACCTCCATGACAGTACCATCTGTCCAGGGGGATGGGGCAAGAGTCTGGTTCCTGGCCAGTGTCCACTGTTTGCCTATAAACTGCCAATCCCCTCCTTGCCTCTTTACTTTCTCTACCCCCAAACCACCTCTCCTCTATGCTATCATCACAGGACAATCACTGTTGAACTATCCGAAGATCTTAGTCCTACTGGAATAAAACTGTAAGAATATACCCCACAAAAGAAACACTGTAAATGTCTGAAGTAATTAGCCAAGGCAAAGAAACGGGTATGCCACTCTGGCCAGAAAGATCAAGAAAATTCCAGTAACCAACTTCACCTATTTCCCCTGTACAAATGAAGAAATTTAAGGGCCGGTGAGATGGCTCAGCGGTGTACGCGCCTGCCTGGCAAGCGCAAGCACCCGAGTTCGACTCCCGGATCCCACATACGAAAAAAGGGCCGGTGATATCGCTCAGCGGCACAGGTGCCTGCTGGCGCGCGAGGTCCTAAGGTCAACCCCCGGTACCCACAAAAAAAAAAAAAAGAAACTTAAGCCAGCCACAGGAACAAATATTTATTAATCATGTAGCTAGGAAGTAAATGACTTATAATGTACAGTTTATAGAAACTGTACCTTTCTGTACCAGACACCTTTCTCACATGAGATAGAAAAAGGAGAAGGGGGAAAAGGTATTAAATATTTGAATATTAAAAAAATTGTTCCTTTTGCCTTGACAAAAGACATCTCTTCTTTCAACTCAGTACTGAAATTCAAATGGTCCTTTTAACAATTTCTAGCAAAATTAAGTACATCAAGTGCTGAATCTGTTTTTTGAGTACTGTAAGAACCTTTTATGGAGGGGCCGGTGAGATGGCTCAGCGGCTTAAGCGCCTGCCCGGCAAGCGCAAGGGCCCGAGTTCGGCTCCTGGAACCCACGTACGAAAAAGGGGCCGGTGATATCGCTCAGCGGCACGGGCGCCTGCTGGCGCGCGAGGTCCTGAGGTCGACCCCCCGGTACCCACAAAAAAAAAAAAAGAACCTTTTATGGAACTATGCAGAACCTAAGCCTACTATTTAAGTTAGTAGGACCATCTCCAAGTCACTAATCAGCGATCCTGAATATCTGTTGTACTAGCCCTGGACTTAGCTGCAATGTTTTTTTTTTCTTTTCCACTGCTTTTTGGTTGTTTTGGTTTTTGGTTTTTTGAGACAGGGTCTCACTATATAGCCCAGGATGGCCTCGAACTTGTGGCAATCCTCCTGCCTCATCCTCCCAAGAGCTGTGCTGTTTTTTAAAATGGGGTCTTGCTATGTTGCATCCTCCTGCCTCAGCCTTCCAAGTCATTGTGCTTTATAGGTGCTGATCACCTGCCTGGCTGAAATGGTTTTGTTTTTCTGAGTCTCGCTATGTTACCCAGGCTGGTCTTAAACTCCCAGGTTCGAATGATCCTCTCACCTTATCCTCCCAAGCGTGAGACTACAGATAAGTACCACATTGGCTGCAATATTCTTAAGGCAGAATTTCCTATCCTTCAGTTCAACTTTATTTATTTTGGCACCGGGATTCAAACTCACGACCTCGCGCTTGCCAGGCAGACGTTGTGCTCCTGAGCTATATCCCCGGGCCCCAGTTCATCTCTAAAAATTAGCCAATATCTAAAGTTTCCTAATCTTTTAATGTCTACCTGTTCTGCCTTTTGTTTCTAAATGCAAGCTACTCCTAAAAGAAAGCAGTGAATCATGGTTGGTAAAGTATCTGGCTAAAAGCAACTTTATTCCTTGCTGAGAACATACTATACACAGCAGAAGCCAGAAAGTAGGCACTGGCAAGAGGAAACACAGTCAAGCTTTCCAGCAAACACATTAAACAAAAACTAATGCCACCTGAGGGCACACTTACATATTTCATGAAACCTAACAAATATTCTCTGTTATTTCCTTAGAAGTTTTCAAATAAGAAAGTAAACAAGTGTTTTATATAACAATAAAAACAGCAGTTTAAAAGTCAGAATTAACTGAACAATTAAGTGAATATTCACTCTATAACTGAAATGTTGATCCTGACAATTATTCAGTTTGGTTAAACTACAACAGAATCCTGTATCTTGTTGAGTAATCAGATAGTTTCACTCATCAACATACTCAAAGTCAAGAGCACAAAAATAAAATGCCTGAAGTACTTCATTGTTTTTGTTGTTGTTTTGTTTGGGTTGTCACAAGCTTTCACCTACTGCTCACTAAGGAAAAAACTTAAGGCATTTATTGCAGCTGACTCATGAATGTATGTCACTGGCTTAAAGAAAGGCCCTAAACCAGGTGTGGTTGCGCATGCCTGTAATCCCAGCATTCAGGAGGCTGAGGCAGTAGGATCGCCATGAGTTCAAGGCCAGCCTGCACTACATAGCAAGGCCCTGTCTCAAAACAGAGGGAAAAAAAAAAAAAAAAAAAAAAAGGCCCTAGAGCCAGGTGTGGTGGTACACACCTGTAATCCCAGCACTTGGGAGGCTGAGGTAGGAGGACTGCCATGAGTTTAAGCCTGAACTACACAGTGAGTTCAAGATCAGCTTGAAAAACACAGCAAGACCCAGTCTCAAAAAACTAAAATAAAAAAGGGGCACTAGAAAAGCTGGTAAAGAATTGAGTTGGAGAATCAAATCCTTAAGACTACACTGGAGAATAAAGTGCAAAAGTTACACTGAGAAATACTCAGACCACTCTAGTGCAACCCCAACAATGACTAAGAGAACTGACTATCCTCTATCTTTAGAGGGACCTATGATAAAAGCACACATTTGCAAAACCCCAAATTAGTCTACACACTACAGTACTTTCTGACCTGGCCTAAGAGTTCCCACTAATCTGTTTAGGTATTTATTCATTCACTTAGTTAGCAGCCCTGGGGGTTGAACTCAGGGCCTCTACACTGAGCTACATCCCCAGCCCTTTTTATTTCGAGACCAGGACTCACTAAATTGCCCAAGCTGGACTGGAACTTGGGAACCTCTTGCCTCAGCCTCCCAGAGTGCTAGGATTATAGGCTAGGCGTGCGCCTTTACAATGGGCTCCTGCTTTAGAAACTGGTCTCCACGTGAGTTCCATAAGCAATCTCCACAAATCCTCAGGCACACCAGATAAACAAGATTGTCATACCCAGCAGATAAAGTCTGTCAGCCTTACAGTTTTTTATTTTGCAGTACTGGGGAGCACTCTACCACTGAGGTATATACCTCCAGCTTTTTAATTTTTGAGACAGGGTCTCAATAAATTGCGCAGGTTGACCTCGAACTTGTGATCCTCCTACCTCAGTTTTCCAAGTATGTAGCTGGGATTATCCTAAGCTTTTTAATCATAAAAAATTTTAAACAACTGAATCTCTACATTTAGAATTCCAAACATTTCCCCCTTTGCCACAAATTCCCACCTTCACTGAAATGCCTTCCTATTACTGCTAATATAATGAAAATACTCATTCCACTCATCAACATACTCAAAGTCAAGAACAAGAAAATAAAATGCCTTAAGTACTTCAGTGTTTTTGTTGTTGTTTTGTTTGGGTTGTCACAAGCTTTCACCTACTGTTCACTAACGAAGAAACTTAAGGCATTTACTGCAGTTGACTCATGAATGTATGTCACTGGTTTAAAGAAAGGCCCTAAGCCAGGTGTGGTGGCGGACACCTGTAATCCCAGCACTTGCGACGCTGAGACAGGAGATTAGTATACACACTTTAAAATAAGATGAAGAATGGTGAATTCCAGACTCTGCTAACTCCTAATATCTGACCCTCTCAGCTTATTTCTGAAGGAGGAAAAATCCCACCTTGCTAGACAGGTTAATGACTGGAATAGTGGTAACAGAGGTAAAGCCTAGCCCAATACATGGTACATGGTAGGCCCTCAATAAATGACAGCTATCATCATCATGTTCATAATTTAATATTAAAAAGCCTGGGCCGGTGATATAGCTCAGCGGCATAAGCACCTGCCTGGCAAGAGCGAGGTCCTGAGTTCGACTTCCGGTACCCGCATTTTGGGAAGGAAAAAAAAAAAAAGCCTGACTACAGAAATGACAAACTTCCCTGTTAAAGGGCAACACTATAGCCTAACACAAAAATAGGTATATTTATGATGCATTATGGTTGTCAGGTACATCTCTAACCTCTTAATTCACTTCTTCAATATTCTACTAGCTCCACCTTTACAGGTAAGGAAACAACTCATTTAAGGCCTGGACCTAAAAACACTGAATGGAGAATCTTGTTTTTCGGGAGTTTTGGGGGGGTGGGTAGTCCTGCTTGGCCTTTAAACTCGGATCCTCTTACCTTAGCTTCCAGATTGCTGATATCACAGGCATGTGCCACCAGGCCCGGCTCAAAAACTGATTTTTATATATCAAGTTTTGTTTCTGTTTGCATGTGTTTGCTGTGCTAGGGATGGAACCCAGAGCCTTACGCATGCTAGTGCTGTTACCCCTGAACTATATCCCCACCCATCTACCTTTTGAACAAAGCTATTCAAACATGAATCTTCTTCAACTGAAGAATCCAAGAACCAGGGATATAGCTCAGCGGCACGATGCCTGCCTGGCAAGCGCGAGGGACTGAGTTCGATTCCCGGTTCAAAAAAAAAAAAAAATTGAAGAATCCATTGGTGTCAGGTTATTAAATATGAGGCTTGAATTTGAAAAGCCATTGGGCCTCACCCTTTCTTGTTTAAACTTGAAAACTATCCAATGCTAATTCAATATTAAAGGATAGAACAAACAGTGGTTTTAGAGTGTGGACTGATGAGTCGGTCAAACCAGGTATTAATGCCCGCTGTGAGGCAGACACTAGCTGGGTGCCCTTACCCTTTTGAACATCAGTTTCCTAATCTGCAAAATGGGGATAAGAGTACCAACTTTGCCAGCTGTTTTGAGTTGCAATGCAAGAATTCTAGTAAATCACGCGGTACATAGCTGATTATCTTAATTATAAATAAAAGCCACGGAAATGAAGTGGTAGGAACTATACTTGAAATCGTAGTTTGTCCCTGAGTGACCTAGGAGAAGAGAGCAGTCGTCCCACTACCGTGAACCCTGTCTTACCGCTCTTGGGTTTAGACTCGCCGGCGGGCCCCGCCGAGGCGGAGCGGGGCGGCTGTTGCCCCTTGCTGCTGCCCGAAGAGGCGGAGGAGCTGTTGGAGCCGCTGTTTTTGTCCATGTCGGAGGCGGTGGCGGCAGCGTTGGGGGAGCTCTGCGGCATCAACGGGAGCCTCGGCGGCGGCGGCGGTCGGAGCGGAGCGGGCGCGGCGGGGACCCAGGCTCATGGCGTTCAGGGCCGGCGGGGGTCGGCGGCGACAGCGGTTCTCGGCCTTCATGGCGACATTTTTCCTTGATTCCTTCCTTGGCTTCTCAAACTGGGAAGAGAAACGGCAGGCGGGGCTTTTAAGCCCAGCAAAGGCGATGACCCAGAAGGAAGAGGAGGCCGGGGCTCGGACGTCCGGGCCGGGCCTGGCGGGGCGAAGGCTGCAGGGAAAGGGAAATAGAAGGAGGGTGCGCGAGCCCCGCCGGCCGGCCGGCCACGCTCTCCCGCCACGGGGCAGGAGAGAGGGCTGGCTGTCTTGGTGTCGGGGACAGTTGTCTCCGACACAGCGACGGACACCAGCCTCTAGGCCGAGGCCGAGCAGCTCCCGGAATGGCGACGAGTCGCCAAACAGCATCTCGAAGAACCCGGATGAACTATATATAGTGGAGAAGTAAGCGTGAAGCACTATGGGAAGTGTAGTTTTTTTTACATCCGGGTCCAACGATTGCCCCCCCACACACACCACGGAGAGGGCCTATGGGATTGTGGGACCTGTAATTCCAGTCAAGTCCAGGTTTTGTTCTTTGTGTGCTAATAATGTAGGTAATGATAACAATAGTGCAGCTGAATATTGGAATACCTGTGGAATTCCTTTAGGGTTTCTTTTTATTTATTTTTTTAATGTGCATGAACATTTATTAGACACACTGAAATTCAGGCACAAAACAGACAGAGATCCCTGGCCTGAGGTACCTTATAATCTAGTTAGTATAATACAGATTAAAAACAGTAGACAGACAAGTTCCATGTTAATGCTCAGTTACCAGAGTCAATATTAAAGAGCTGTGATTTAGGTGATCCAAAATGGCATCTAATCCTAAAATCATTTATAAAATGTATTTGGCCTTGGAATCCACAGCACTTCAAACAAGGTAAGTTCCACTGCAGATAAAACAGTCACAAAGATGAAAACATTCAAGGGCAGCTTTATGGCTAATATGCTTCTCAGGATTCAGTTCTGCTTTTCGAGTCTTACTGGAAGGCTTCTGCTCAGCAGCCTTGGGATGGTCCTCAGCACCTTCACTGTCTGTCAGCACCTGACAGCTTGAGTCATTATTCTGAGAGTCAAACCACAGATCAATATTCTCACTGTCAATGTGTTCACAGTCTTCTGTATTCTGTAAAACTGTCGCTAAGTTAGCTGCTAAAATGGCTCCTTCATCAATGTTCATGACTGAATTTTCTTCATTGCCAGGGAGAAGTTTTCTCCATGCTTTGGTTATGGTACTTGCTTTTATCATGTTCTAAAGCCCTAGATACCTCATAAATTGCATCCAACACTGTCAAGTTCTTCCAAAACATTTTTGGGTCAATTCCTTCATCCATATCTTTCTGGAGAAGTCCTGCTCAGTAGTATCTTTTTACTGTGGCTAAAACTCCCTGGCTCATTGGTTGAATCAGACTTGTGACATTTGCTGGCAAATATTTCACAATTATTCTGCTATCATTTGAACTGAACAATTCTTCATTTGGATGTGCTGGGAGGAAGTAAAGCACTGCTTTTTCTAGAACACCTTTAGATCTCAAATACTTCTGTACCTGTGGCACAAAATATTTATCAAACCACTGTTTGAAAACAGACTGCTCGGGCCGGTGAGATGGCTCAGCGGCATAAGCGCCTGCCTTGCAAGCGCGAGGGCCCGAGTTCGACTCCCGGATCCCACATACGAAAAAGGGGCCGGTGATATCGCTCAGCGGCACGGGCGCCTGTTGGCACGCGAGGTCCTGAGGTCGACCCCCCGGTACCCACAAAAAAAAAAAAAAAAAGAAAGAAAACAGACTGCTCTATCCACGCATCTTTTTGACTGAAATAAGTGACAGGAAGGTTTGAAAGGTCAGTTCCTTTGAATGCACGGGGTTTTTTGCTTTCCCCACAACACAAAGATTAAGTTTGTGTAAACCTGTGGCATTTATACAACACATTATAATGATTCTCTCTCTGCTTGACCTATACTGGGAAATATTTTGCTCAGTGTCAAGAACTAATGTCCTTGATGGTAGACATTTCCAGAACAACCCAATTTGATCAGCACCATAAATTTGTTCTGGTTGTAGAGTCTCTCTCTCTCTACAAATTCCTGAAAGTTACCACAAAATTCACTGACAGCAGTTTCATCTCCTTTAATTTTGTTCCTTTTCCAGCAGCCTTTAGGATACCATGGGGCTGTTTGAATCAAGTTAGCCTGGTAGATGAGGCATTAAAATCACCTTCCATCCCCAAAGCATCAAAAAAGAATTTTGCTTGTTTTGCACAAATAGTTCCAGATACTGGAACCCCATCTGTCTTCTGTTGGTTAAACCACTCTATCATCACTCTGTCAAGTTCCTCATAGGTTGACGCCTTCATAGATTTACGTTTGGATACACCACTCGTGGGATCTGAGCTGTGTGCGTAGTTTATAATCTTTATTTGTTCTTTTTAATATCATGAACTGTGGACTCACCAATTCCATACACCACAGAAAGTTTTTTGAAAGAGATGCCTTCCTCAAGTCTCTTAATAATGTCAAGTTTGTCTTTAATTGTCAATACCACACGCTTACGTTTTATTTATGGTTCTTATTCTAGCATGCTAAGCAAGTGCTGTACCACAAAGCTACACCTGCTGTGTATAAGTGGACTTTTAGCAGTCACTTAAGGTGAATGAATGAATAAATCTCTAATTGTGCCCTTCCTGGCTCCTTATTAATCATCACATGGTGTATGAGACATTAATCAGTATATATGAATAAATCACTTTCTTAGAATTAACAGTTCAAACAAGGAATAAGAAGATAGATGCAAGTATTATATTTTTAAATTTTCTTAATTTCCTTAAAATGCCTTCCATCAGTTCTTGTCCTGCTTCACTTTTTACAGTTTTTACACACCCACACATACACACATATGCACACACACACACACACACACACACACACACAAATCATACTGAAGTAAGAGAATACTATACACTATTAGTCTGAAAACTTAATTTGATGTCCAGAAGGAAGAGTCCCAAATCCTGATGTCCATGCTTACATATAACTAGATGTGGAGGACACACTAAAATTCCTTAATGAACCTTTTTCTTTCTTTCTTTCTTTTTTTTTTTTTTTTTTTTTTTGAGACAAGGTCTTGCTATGTAGTTCAGCTTGGCCTTGAACTTACTAACCCAGGCTGGCCTTGAACTCAGCAATCCTCCTGCCTTAGCCTCCCAAGTGTTGGGATTACAGGCATGCACCACCACACCCATCTTGATGAATCTTTATTGCTTTAACAAAGACATGAAAATTCTGAGTATATGGATGAATCATTTTTTCTTCTATTATTCATAAAAACAAAAGAGAGGGAAAGAGAAATCCCAGTGTAGTAGGTGTCCATCTGTCAGGATATATTAAACCAGGAAGAGACTTTTCATTTCAAAATAGTTTCTTAGTATCCTTGGCGCTTTCTCCTTGTGAAATATTTATAGAAAATATACATTTTAAAAAGGAACAAGGGGGCCAGTGAGATGGCTCAGCGGCATAGGCGCCTGCCTGGCAAGCGCGAGGGCCCGAGTTCGACTCCTGGAACCCACATACAAAAAAAGAGCTCAGTGGCACGGGCGCCTGCTGGCGCATGAGGTCCTGAGGTCGACCCCCGGTACCCACAAAAAAAAAGAAAAAAATAAAAATAAAAAGGAACAAAAGCAGAAACATACAGCAATCCAAGTGAACTGAACAACCTCTATCCTCTCTTTTGCACAAGATGGTCTACATTATCCTTCCTTCCTTTCTTTCTTTCTTTCTTTCTTTCTTTCTTTCTTTCTTTCTTTCTTTCTTTCTTTCTTTCTTTCTTTCTTTCTTATTGTCTTTTTGAGACAGGGTTTCGCTATGCAGTTCAGGCTGGGCTTAAGCTCACTTGGTAGCCCAGCAGGCTGGCCTCAAACTCACAGTGATTCTCCTGCCTCAGTATACTTTCCATTAAAAAAAAAAAAAAAAAAAAAACTCTGAAAATTTGAGGTTGAAGTAAAACAATTATGGTGAGCCAGATGGAGCTATAAATGTAAATGCAGCTTTGTGTCATCAGGAGTCAAAGCGTGAGTGGTGTTTGGTTGGGGTTTGCTAAATGGATACCAGATCTTTCATTCCTATTTATAAACTCCCTAGGTTCATAAAATGAAAGGCCAAAGATCAGTCTTTCCTATGTTTATTTTTCAGAGTAGCCTACCATACATTTCTCCAAAATGGTCTACAAATCCCTTGCATCAGAATCATCAGAGAAATTTGTTCAAATAAAGATTCCAAAACACACACACACACACACACACACACACACACAAAACGAATAAGGGGCCGGGGATATAGCTCAGCTGGCACACACAAGGTCCTGAGTTCAATTCCTGACACACACACACACACAAAAAAGATTCCATACCTTGCATGTTCAGGGCTCTGGTTCCATCTCCAATACCATAGGGAGATTTAAAAAAAAAAGAAAGAAAGAAAGAAAGAAAGCAAACAGGAAAAAGAAAAAGATTCCAGGGATATGTACCATATATACATATGTACCAGATGTACTGATTCAGAATCTCTGGTACTATTATAAACAGCTGAGTTAGGTAGAAATATTATAGATAGTCAGACAGGGTTAGGCCCTCAAGGGAGTCAGTGCAAAAGATAAGAATATATTACAACTGTGGCTGGAAGCCATCCATTGAAGGCCAGGCCTCAAGATAAAAACAGAATGACCAGGCCCACATGCCTCTCCAAGGCATAAGCAATATACTATAATTGGTATCACCTGGTCCAATAAAGTCTAGATAGACACCAGTCATCCAGGTGGGTGACCAGGATCTCCTGACTCATCTGTTCCAAAAAAGGTCCTTGTTCTTTCCAGGTACACTTGCTTTGTGACTTGCTTCATTAGATCAACATTACCTAAGTGGCTATACTTAAAATCTTATTGGTTGATCATAGTTTTGTCCCATGTTGTACCCACCTCATGCTTTTACACCCACCTTGTGATTTTGCTCTACAGAACGTCCTCTAGAAAGTGAAGTCCATGGCAACCCACTCGGGCCCCTTCCTGGCTCTCAGGAGCTGTCTCTCCCTCAATAAAATTTAGCACTGTTAACCTCTGTTGTTCCTTAAAATTCAAACTGGGCATATCAGACATCTAACAGGTTGAGAGTTATAATATTTCCCTTCTATCATTTAGAGGTCTTATATCAGTGCCAGATATACTCATTAAAAATCTCTGGTAGTCAGGACCCAGGAATCTTCATTTTACCTCCCATTGCCTCCTGGGAGGCAACCCAGGACCTCACACTTGCTAGGTAGGAATCTGCATTTTATTTTATTTATTTATTTGTTTATTTTGTGTGTGTGTAGGTACCAGGAATCTAACTCAGGACCTCGCGCTTGCCAGGCAGGCGCTTACACCACTGAGCTATCTCATCGGCCTGGAATCTGCATTTTAAAGATCAAACAAATTTGAGTGGGGTGGCCATGATATTACAATGAGTACTGGAGAGGTTGAGACAGGAGGATGGTGAGCTCCAGGCCAGCCTGGGATAAATAGCGAATTCCAAATTAAACGGGCTACATAGCAAGACCGTGTCTAAAAATAAATAAATAAATAAATAAATAAATAAATAAATAAAAACAGGTGTTTTTTACACACACCAAAATTTGGAATAGACCTTGTGACACTGGCCTTTTAACTACACCATGCCTCGAGGATTTTTCCCTTTCCACAGCCGAAAACAAGAATTACTTGCCAGTTGGTACTTGTACTACTGGCTGACAGCATTAAGACACGGCCGTAGAGAGGTGATTGGGAACTCGCCTTGCAGTCTCCTCATTCTTGGTTAATTCTATATTCGATTTTGGAAGAGAGAGAGAAAGAGCTTTTGGGTTCAGGGACTAGCCTCCAGGTCCCAAAGAACTCAATAATATATGATTTTAGGGCGCGTTCTGCTAATAATGTCTCCAGCCGGCCGCCGTCGTCTGTCCAGTGATGCAACAGGATGTTTTCCGGCCCCCTATTACCTGACTGTCAAGATGGCGGCCCCCAGGAGCTGTGTACTATGGAGCTACTGCGGCCGTGGATGGTCGCGGTTGATGCGAACCGGCGGGCCCCAGTGGCTTCGTAGCTCCTTGCCCGCGGGCTCGCTGGGTGTGCGGCTCTTGTCTCAAGAGAAGCAAGCAACGGAAACGCACTTCGGATTTGAGACTGTGTCGACGGAGGAGAAGGGGGGCAAAGGTGAAAGGGGCGAGAGGGCGGATAAAGGGATCTGTCCGTCTGTGATCTAATTTCTTCTGCTCAACTAAGGGCAGATTTGACGTTCTGTTAGCTTCAGTGCTGTTATCTGCAGTGCCAACTTCCAAGGAACCCTCCCGCACTGTGTCCGGCGAAGTTAGGCGCCCCATCTTCCTCCCTCCCAACCTCGGAACGGAGGATTGAGCCCAGGGCCTTCCCACTGAGCCACAGCCTCCCACCTTTTTACATTTTTATTTCGAGACAGGGTCTCCCGTAAGTCACGAAGTTGCCCTGGCAGTGCCGGAACTTGAGATCCTCTGGCTTCAGGAGTGCGCCACCACGCCTGGCTACACCCCCTTTTTAAATAGAGTAGTGTCATTCAGACCCATCATATGACCGTTCATGATGTGCCATGCACCGTGTGGACATTTTTCCCAATTTTCATTTCAACTTTCCGTTGGTGGGTATTGTTATCCCGATGTTAACACATGAGGAAACTGAGTTTAAAAGTTAAGCAAGAACTTGCCAAATTTAACATAGCTAGCAAGTTGCGGAACCAGTATTCCAACCCAATTTGGTCTGACTTCAGAATACACGTTCTTAGCCTCTTGCTAAAAAGAGAGGCCATTTTTCAAACAAAGAAGGAAACTCTTGGAGCTTCAGTTTCCCAATTTGCCAAGTAGGAATAGTTCTTACATTACTTACAGTTCTTGCATTACTTCCATATATTAAAGCAACTTCAACAGTGCCTGGTGCTTAGTAATGCACAATTAAAATTAGAAATTATTGAGCAGTTTCTTTGTGTCAGCACTGCCACACTCATGGGAAAGAAAAGTGGTTTTTTTTGTTGTTTTTTTTTTTGTGGGTACCGGGGAGTCAACCTCAGGACCTCACGCGCCAGCAGGCGCCCGCGCCGCTGAGCGATATCACTGGCCCCTTTTTCGTATGTGGGTTCCGGGAGTCGAACTCGGGCCCTCGCGCTTGCCGGGCAGGCGCTTAAGCTGCTGAGCCATCTCACTGGCCCAAGAAAAGTGTTTTTAAACTTTAGCTGTACCTTTTATAATGATGAAAGTGTACCCATTTTACACGTGGATAAATTGAGACTGAGAGGTTCCTTTACTAGATCTAATGGTCACCAGGAAATAAGAAAAGAATCCACAGTGTAATTTCCCATCCTCTTTTAAGACTACATTGTATAATCAATGGGAAAATTGCAACCCGTCCATGACCTTTAAAAATTATTAAGCCTGAAGCTGGGCGTGGTGGTACACACTTATAATCCTAGCATGTGGGAAGCTGAGGCAGGAGATACTTACAAATCCAAGGCCAACCTGGGCTAGGTACCCAGATGCAGTCTCAAAAACATAAAAGAAAAAAACAATTATTGAGCCTGCTGGCTGGGATGTACTTCAGTGGTAGAGCATTTACCTAGCACCCGTGAGGCCCTGGATTCTATTTCCAGTACTGAAATAAATAAATAAGTTTTTAAAAATGTATAGTAAAAAAAAAAAAATGTGTGGTAAACCGGGCATGGTAGCACATTCCTGTATCTCAGCACTTGGGAGTGTAAGGCAGGAGGATTGCGAGTTTGAGGCCAGCCTGAACTGCATAGTCAGACCTTGTCTCAAAAAACCAAAAAAAGAAAAAAAATTATATATATATATATGTATATGTATGTATATATGGTAAAGCTAATATTTAGTACACTACAATTTAAAATTAGATTTAATTTAAATTAAAATTTTAATAAAAATATAAAATACTGAAAAGAAAATTGATTTATTCCTTTTTTTTTTTTTTTTTGAGACAGGGTCTCATTATGTAGTCCAGGCTGGCTTCAAACTCATGGCAATCCTCATTCCTCAGTCTCCCGGATTTCTTTCTAAAAAATTTACCAAGGGTAGTTTGAATACTATTTGCTATCTTTATCTAATAGAATTTACCATAATTTACCATAAGAAATAAACATTTTCTGTGCCTTCTCAAATTGCCATAATTCCTTTCTAAAATTTTGTCAACCTTTAATATTTTACCCATTACTCTTTCAATATCATGAAATTACCAGGCTTGGTAACATTGGCCTGTAATCCCAGCACTTTGGGAGGCTGAGCAGGAGGATCTCATGTTTGAGCCTAGCTTGGGCAATTTAGTGAGACCCTACCTCAAACTAAAAAATAAAAAGGGCCGGGGGTGTAGCTCAGTGTGAAGCCCCTGGATTCAATCCCTAATATTGAAATTAATTATTTAACTAACTAATTAAAAGGGCTGGGAATGTTGCTCAGTGTGAAAGCCCTAGGTTCAATTCCCAGCGCTGAAAAAAAAATCACGTTAAATACCCCTACACTAAGGTACTGGAGATTGAACCTAGGACTTCACACGTGCTAGACAAATGCTCTAGCACTGTGCTGCGTCCCTAGTATTTGGTTTTTGGTTGTTTGGAGTTTTTTGGTTATTTTGTTTTGTTTTAGAGACCAGGTCTCACTGTATAATTCAGGCTGGCCTCAAACTCACAGCAATCCTCCTGCCTCACCCTCCTGAGTGCTTGGATTACAGGTATGCGCCACCACGCCTGGCCCCAGTTCTTTTTATTTTGAGACAGGTTCTGGATAAATTGCCCAGGCCATACTTGAATTTATGATCCTCCTGCCTCAGCCTCCTGAGTAGCTGAGATTACAGGCATGTACCACCATGTCCAGCTCAATGTGAATCTTTTTGCTGACATTACTTCCACTGGGACATCTGGAACCTTTTCGTCATATCCACATTCCTCATTTATGCCCATAAATTCACCCTCACAAAGTTCTCCAATAGAGGCAATGTCAGTATTTCCAGTCACCTGTTTCTCCTGTAATTCCACTGACATTCTAGTCCAATTTCACCTCCACCATTACCACTTTTCATTTCTTTGCTGAACATTCATTTTTGTTGCCCCGTTTCCTGTCATTTATGCAGTTGTGCCACATGGATTTCACTGAAGGACAAGGAGGCGACACAACTATAGTAGATGCTTTGCTGTCTGTATGTAAACATAATAACTGATTCAGTGACAGGTCATCTATAGTCTGTGAGAGAAGGGATGTCACTGGTCACTGATCAGGATGCTTATCTGTTGCTACCATAGTGATTCATGGCCTAAAGAACTGCTAGTGAAGTTTGTACTTCATGCGGTCATAGCTATCATACTATTGTAATGTTGGGGTACTGGTGTTATTTAAGCAACAGTAACTGAAATTTATGCACATTGGAATCTGCAAAGCAAGAACAGTTATACTCAGTAGTTTGAACCTTTGTGTCCCTCAGTTATCTCAGAAGGTGTTCCAAAGAAAACAGCCAGCTGGAGACTCGAGTGGAGAATACACCATTCAAGGTTCGGTTAAAAGTTAGCCATGGTAATAGCTGTAATACCAGCTACTTGGGAGGCTAGGGTAGAAGAATCCAGTTTGAGACCAGCCTAAGCAATTTAGCAAGATCGTGTCTCAAAAAAGAGGGGGAGATGCCATGTAGTTTAGTGGTAGAGTACTTGCCTAGCATGCAGGAGACTCTGGGTTTAATCCTCAGTACCACAAAAAAGAAAAAATAATTTAGTGAACAGAGTACTCTGCAGTCTGGTTCAGCAAAGGATAATGTTTTACATTGTATGCAGCACATTTTGAGGAATTCAAAACACCTCCCCTTCATTTTCTAATTCAATCTATGGCCAGGCATATGACACATGCCTGTAGTCTCCACATTCAGGAGGCTGAGGCAGAAGAATCACTGTGAATTTGAGGCCAGCCTGGGCTACATAGTGAGTTCAAAACCAGCTAGAACTACACAGCCAGACTCTGTCTCAAAAAAAAAAAAAAGAAAGAAAAAGAAAATGTAGCCAGGTGTGGTGGTGCACACCACACATTTGGGAAGCTGAGGCAGGAGGATTGCCACAAATTTGAGGATAGTCTGGGCTCCATAGTGAGTTCAAGGCCAGCCTGGAGTACACAGCAAGACCCTGCCTCGAAAAAAACAACCAACGATAAAAGAAGAAACAAAATGTAGCTTTATGGGCTGGTGAGACAGCTCAGTGGCGTACATGCCTGCCTGGCAAGCTTGAGGGCCCGAGTTAGACACCTGGAACCCACATACAAAAAAAGGGCCAGTGATATCGCTCAGCGGCACGGGCGCCTGCTGGCACGCGAGGTCCTGAGGTCGACCCCCGGTACCCACAAAAAAAAAAAATATATATGTAGCTTTAGACAGTTGGTATGGTTTTTTTTGTGGGGGAAGGATTGGTTTTTTGAGACAAGGTCTCACTATGTAGTTCAGCCTGTCCTCAAACTCACAGCATTCCTCCTGCTTTAGCCTCTTGAGTGCTGGGATTACAAAGATGAGCCACCACACCTGGCTAAAATGTATATTCTTCTGAGTGTCATGTCTCACAGTAGCAGATTTACAGCTCTCCCAGGTTCCACATCCTTTTTTTTTTTTTTTTTCCTTTTTGTGGACTAGGAATTGAACCACATTCTGTTTTGATCCTGTGGAGAAGATTCATGAGGGACTTCCACAGTGTAACTTGGACCTGATTCACTACTTGTCATCCAACAAATTGTTCCTGAGGTTCTCCGTGCTGCAGACAGGGAGGAGATGAGGGATCTTCCTATCTTTATTAGTCATGTGTCTTTCTCAAGGGGTTTTGATGTCTTTTGTTACAATAACCACTAGAAAAATTCCAGTTCCTTGGGGCCGGTGAGATGGCTTAGTGGCATAAGCGCCTGCCTGGCAAGCGCGAGGTCCTGAGTTCGACTCCCGGTACCCACATACATAAAAAGGGCCGGTGATATCGCTCAGCAGCACGGGCGCCTGCTGGTACGCGAGGTCCTGAGTTCGACCCCCAGTACCCACACACACACAAAAAAAATCCATCTCCTGGGCTGGAGATGTGGCCCAATGGTAGAACTCTTGTCTACCGTGTCCAGGGCTCTGGGTTCAACCCCTAGCACCAGGGAAATAAAAAGAGAGCAAGAAAAGAAACCCCCACAACTACCACACACACACACTGCATCCTCTAAGAAATAGAAACATGTATTCAGTTCTAAGGCTGAACTCACAGTCTTTCTGCTTTGGCCTCTGGGATCACAGGTATGCATTACCACACCTGGCCTAAGTGCATAGCCTTATTTCAGAATAGTTTTAGCTGGGCACAATGGCACATGTCTGTAAGCCCACACTCGAGGAGCTGAGGCAGGATCACAATGAGTTAGAGACCAGCCTGGGCTACATAGTGAGTTCAAGGCCAGCCTGGACTACATAGTAAGACCCTGTCTCAAAAACAGTGAAAAAGGGCTGGCGAGATGGCTCAGTGGCGTAAGCGCCTGCCCAGCAAGCGCAAGGGCCCGAGTTCGACTCCCGGAACCCATATACGAAAAGAGGGCCGGTGATATCGCTCAGCGGCACGGGCGCCTGCTGGCACGCGAGGTCCTGAGGTCGACCCCCAGTACCCCCCAAAAAAAGAAAAAAAAAACTGAAAAAAGAAGAAAAAAGAGAACTCGAGGTCCTCTTGCCTCAGCCTCCCAAAGTGTTGGGACTACAAGCATATGTCACCATGCCCTGGTCTTTCTATTATTATTATTAGTAGTAGTAGTAGTAGTCTTTTTTTTTTTTTTTTTTTTTTTTTTTTGTGGGTACCGGGGGTCGACCTCAGGACCTCGAGCGCCAGCAGGCGCCCGTGCCAGTGAGTGATATCACCGGCCCCTTTTTTGTATGTGGGTTCCGGGAATCAAACTCGGGCCCTCGCGCTTGCCGGGCAGGCGCTTAAGCCGCTGAGCCATCTCACCGGCCCAGTAGTAGTCTTTTTGAGACAGGGTTTCTCTGTGTAGTTCAGGCTGGCCTTGAACGCACTTTGTAGCCCAGGCTGGCCTCAAACTCACAGTAATCCTCCTGCCTCAGCCTCCCAAGTGCTGGGGTTGCAGGTGTGCACCACCACACCAGGCCTCTTCCTCTTTTTAATTTAGGGTTTTCCCAAATTAATCTTACTAGTAGCACAATTGTGTGTTTCTCCCGTGTCAGTCTATCAGGTGTTTGAAAGTGTGGCCAAGAAGTACGATGTGATGAATGATGTGATGAGTCTGGGCATCCATCGTGTTTGGAAAGATATGCTGCTGTGGAAGATGAACCCATTACCTGGGACTCAACTGCTTGATGTTGCTGGAGGCACAGGTAGTGTCAAATTTGACATCTTAGGTACTATTGAAGATCTTCTAGAGTGTTTATCTCTTGTTGGAACAAGCTAGTTGACATATCATTAGGCTGAAGATATTATAATTTCTGAGACAGCATGCAGAATTATCAATCAAAAGCAGCTTTGAGGGGTGGGGATGTAGCTCACTGGTAGAGCATTTACATAGCATGCACAAGGCCCTGGGTTCAATCTCCAGCACCACAATATAGACAAACAAACAAAACAACCAGATTTTTGTCCGCCTCTTTTCTTTTTTCTTGTTTGTTAGTTTGTTTATTTTGAGATGGGGTCTATGCAGTTCAGGCCAATCTCGAACTTGCTATGTAGCCCAGCCTGGCCTCAAACTCACAATCTTCCTGCTTCAGCCTCCCACATGTTAGGATTCCAGGCATGTGCTGCCACACCTGGCTTGACTACCTCTTTTCTAAAATGGATAGGATTATAAAGTAAAAGGATTAACTGTTTACTTCAGTGACCTTTTTTTTTTTTTTTTTGTGGTAGCAGTGGTGGTGATGGCCCTGGTGCTGGAGATTCAACCCAGTGCCTCACACTTGCTAGGCAGCCACTTTTTACCACTGAGCCACCCTCCCATCTATTTCATCTTCTGTTGAACCTTTAACCCACTTGCCCTTTCTGATTGGATGGGAACCCTTTTATTACATTATTCTTTTTTTTTTTTTTTTTTTTGGTACTGGGAATTGAACTCAGGACTTTGTGCTTGCCAGGCAGGCACTTGTGCCACTGAGCTATATCCCTGGCCCTCTTTTATTACATTGTATAAACTTTTTAGGCAGCTTTTTCCAACTAATCTGCTATCACATCAGGCATCAAAGGTTCAATTGTTTATGTATGGTCTTTTGTTAGTTGCTCCAAACTGGGCATTTGGAGAGAAAAATGTCACAGGTTTCTAAAATGCGTGGGCCAGGGATTTAGCTCAGTGTGGTGCCGCGCCTGCCTGGCAAGCATGAGGTGCTGAGTTCTATTCCCAGTACCAAAAATAAATAAATAAATAAATAAAATAAAATGCATGTTGGAGGAGAGGGGAAGGAGAAGAATTAAGGTGTTTTATGCACATGTACAAACTCCCCATGATAAATGTAGTCAATATGTATTGCAAATATGTACTAACAAAATTAAAAATTTTTAAAAATGCATGGTGAAACCAGGCATAATCCCAGTACTCAGGAAACAGAGACAGGAGGATTGCCACAAGTTCAAGGCCATCCTAGACTACATAGTGAGTTCAAGGCTTGCCTAAACTACATGGTGAGACCCTGTCTCAAAAAACTAAAAAAGCCAGGGATGTAGCTCAGCGGGACAGCACCTGCCTGTGAGGCCCTCAGTTCGATTCCCGGTACCAAAAAAAAAGGAAGAAGAAGAAGAATCTTAAGGCCCTTTGGCTCAATGTTCTGCCCTTCAGACCCCCAAAGTGCCATCATTGCCCCATGGCTCATCTGGGCATCTCCACCCCCAGGGTACTGGCCTATGGTATCCTGGACCCTAGATACCAAATAGGCACTATTCTTTGAAACTGAGGAGGAACCAACCTTGTTTCCTGGGCCTGCAGTGGGAGCAGCAGCCCTGTCAATCTTCAAATCACCTTCAGGTCATTCCCTCATCTTGAAGGATGATATGCATTCACAGACACACAGCTATTTTCTGGTGCTTGTAGAATCTCAGCAGTCTTTATTTATTCTGTATTATCTGCTTCCTTTACTCATATCGGGCAGCATCTCCACTAGAATAATCTCTTCTCTATTCCTAACTATTGCTGAGGTGGATGATTACTTACACTAACTAACCTTTTTATCAAATGGATGTTCAGCCAGAACTGAAGTGTTCTCTTCAGAAGCTTCCTACTTTCTTCAATACACATAGAGAATTTTCCAAACTTCAAGTTCCATTTCCTTTTTGCTGAACAATTTCTTCAGTTTCTGTCATATTTGACTGTGAGTAGTTAAGAGAAACCAGGCCACAGCTTTAACACTTTCCTTGGAAATCTTTTCAACCAAATATCTGAGTTTATCCTGAAATAAAAATTCTACCTTCCACAAAACACTAGGACACAGTTACGCCAAGTTCTTTGGCACTTTGTAACAAGGATGACTATTTCTCTAGTTTCCAATAACCTCTTCCTCATTTCCTTCTGAGATCGCACCAGAATGGCCTTTGATGTATGTATTTGCACCAGCATTCTTGTTCATGATGATAAGTGTATGCCTCTTAAAAAAATAAAAACTTCTTTTCCAACTCTCCCTTTTCTTCCTCAGACGTTACCAGGGTCATCTTTAACAACATATTTCTGCCAATAATCCCCTCTTGGGAATCTATACTTTTTTTTTTTCTTCTTTTTCTTTTTTTTGAGACAAAGTCTCTCTATGCAGTTCAGACTGACCTTGAACTCACCATGTAGCCCAAGCTGGCCTCGAACTCATGGCAGTGCTCCTGCCTCAGCCTCCTGAGTGCTGGAGTTACAGGTATGCACTACCACTCTTGGCCTTTTATTTATTTTAGCAAGTACCTCAAAATTCCTCTAACATCTACCAAAGCCATTTGGCCAGGCATGGTGGTGCACCACTATCCTGTAATCCCAGCCCTGGGAAGGCCAAGGCAGGAGGATCACCATGCGTTCAAGGCCAGCCTGGGCTACATAGTGAGTTCAGGCCAGCCTGAACTAAATTGCAAGACCCTATCTCAAAACTTACAAAAAAAAAAAAAAAGAAAAGAAACATATTTACCAAAGCTACTTAAATAAACATTTTTAGGTATTTCTTTTTTTTTTTTTTTGTGGGTACCGGGGGGTTGACCTCAGGACCTCGCGCGCCAACAGGCACCCGTGCCGCTGAGCGATATCACCGGCCCCTTTTTTGTATGTGGGTTCCGGGAGTCGAACTCGGGCCCTCGTGCTTGCAAGGCAGGCGCTTATGCCGCTGAGCCATCTCACCGGCCCCTAGGTATTTCTTATGTCAGCATCCCACCTCTGGTACCAACTCCAGCTGCCATAACAAATCACCACAGACCGTGTAACTTATAAACAACAGAAATTAATTTTCTCACAGTTCTGGAGGTCAGAAGTCCAGGATCAAGATTCCAATTTGGTTTCTGGTGAGGGCTCTCTTCCTGGCTTGCAGATGGTTTCCCTCTTACTCTGTCCTCATGTGAACGTGTGTCGGCAACAGGCTGGGATGTTGGCAGCTACACCACATATCACCACATATGAGCAATCTGATCTCCAGAGGCAGTGAGAGCCAACTGCTCTGAGAGATGAAATTTTATAGAATTTGCTGAACCCATGTGGCCTGAATATTTGACAAGGCACTTCCCTGTCTTTATGCTCCACAGCAAAGCTGTGTGATCAGCAGACACGGTCCCAAGCACCACAGACTGTGTCCTTATAACACTGATGTCCCAGACGCCATCTCTGTGGCCAGTGTACTCTTTCACAGGTTGCCAGACAGCTCTCGACGTGGTGGTCTTACAGCTAGACACAATCTTGCTGGTGGAAGCCTTGTAAGTGGTCTTTAGTTTCTGAAAAAGCTGACTGGTGCTGTGACTAGCTTTTGCCTAGAGTTGGCCCTTACTCAGTTCTGCCCATCAATTGCTTGTCCTTCAGCAGCAGCTAAGTGTTCATTAAGAGTATGAGGGTTGGTGAAATGGCTCAGTGGCATAAGCGCCTGCCTGGCAAGCGTGAGGTCCTGAGTTCGACTCCCAGAACCCACATAAAGGAAAAAAAGGGCCGGTGATATCGCTCAGTGGCACAAGCGCTTGCTGCCAAGCACGAGGTCCTGAGGTCGACCCCCGGTACCCACGTTAAAAAAAAAAAAAAAGAGTGTGAATTTCTCTACACAATTCTAAGTTTTCAATATGAAGGTTTTCAAATTCTCTTGCTATTTGACCAAACAGTTCCAGAAGTGTGCTGCAAACTGACGGAGGCAGTTTAGAATCTTGTCCTTCTAACATTTCTCTTGGTAGGCCTGTCCTCTCTTGTTCTGAACTGTTAGTTCTTTGTATAAAAAGGCTGTGTGATTTGCATTTTTGTTTTGTTTGACAAGCAATTGAACAACTTCCACTTTCTGTGGGCATTATTTCTAGAAGCTTCCTTTCCAACTCTCCCTTTTCTTCCTCAGATGTCACCAGACTCATCTTTAACAACCATATTTCTGCCAATAATCCCCTCTTAGGAATCTATACTTTTTTTTTTTTTTTTTTTTTCAGTCACTGCTGCAATAAGCTGTCACAGCTACCCCATTCACTCACCAAAGCCAGCCTGGGTTGCACTGAGCCAGTAAGTCCCCATGACATGGCACTCAGGATGTAGCAGCAGACGTGCAGGACACTGGCTGACTCCACACTGACGTGGCACTGCGACCCAAAGCTGGTGCATCTCCACTTCCAGCATTTCTGGAAAAAATCTCTGTTGTTTATATTTGGAGAAGATATGGAGGGAAGAATGCGACTTTAATGTCTTATTCTGTATATTTAAGTATTTAAGTATTGAATCTTTTTTTTTTTTTTTTTTTGGTGGTACTAGGGATTATTGAATCTTTTATAGTCGGAATCTATCCTAGCATTACTTGGGCAATTTTTTTTCCACGGTACTGGGGATTGCACCCAGACCCTATGCACTGAACTACATCCCAGCCCTTTTTAAATTTTTTTTTTGTACTGGGAATTGAACTTGGCCTCGCACTTGCCAGGCAGACACTGTGCCACTAAGCTATATCCCTGGATCCCTTTTTTAAATTCTTTGAGACCAGGAATGGCTAAGTTACCCAGACTGGGCTCAAATTTGTGATCTTCCTGCCCCAGCCTTCTGGAATGCTGAGATTATGAGACTAATCTACTATCCCCAGCTGTTTAGCAATGTTTTATAAAAGGTTTTAAAGAATTTTAGGAGTGCTGGGTATAGTGGCACATGCCTGTAATCCCAGCACTTGGGAGTCTGAGGCAGGATTGCGACAAGTTCAAGGCCAGCCTGGGCTACATGCAAGACCTTGTCTCAAAACAAAACAAAACAAAAAAAAATCTTAGTTAAAAAGTTGTTTAAAGAAAAGATTATTATTATTTTTTGTGTGTGAGAGGGTAGCGGGGTCGAACTCAGGACCTCGCGCTTGCCAGGCAGGCGCTTATGCCACTGAGCTATCTCACCGGCCCAAGAAAAGATAATTAAAGAAGTTTAAACTTTCATTTTTTTTCATTTAAAAAATTTATTTAATTTTTTTTCAGGACTGGCAGTTGAGCACAGGGCCTTCAACACACTAGGCAAGCACTGTGAGCTACCCTCCAGCCCAAACTTCCATTTTCATACCCTCATCCACTCCTATACCTCTGTTGCTTCTTTTGGGTTTAGGAAATGCTGTTTTTTCAGTTTTTGTTTGTGTTTACATCTTTCTTCTGTTGGCATCCCACAGGTGACATTGCATTCCGGTTCCTTAATTATGTTCAGGCACAGCATCAGAGAAAGCAGAAGAGGCAGTTAAGGGCCCAACAAAATTTATCCTGGGAGGAAATTGCCAAACAGTATCAGAATGAAGAAGATCCCTTGGGCGGTTCCCGTGTCATGATCTGTGACATCAACAGGGAGATGTTAAAGGTGGGACAGAAGAAAGCCTTTGACAAAGGATACAAGGCTGGTGAGTCCTATGGAAGTAGACACAGAGGAAATACTTGTATGTTTATAATATAAGGTACGTTACATAAAATGTTGAAATGCTTTAGTTGCAGCTTTCAGAAACTTATAGTTAAGGGGAGCACGGGAAGGGAAAGGGGAAGAAGTAAAAAGAATTAAGATGTGTATGTATACTAGCTCCCTGCAATGGCTATAATCATATGCACTGCAAACATGTACTAATAAAAATTTAAGGCTGGGGATATAGCTCAGTGGAACAAGTGCCTGCCTGGCAAGCACAAAGTCCTGAGTTCGATTCCTGGTACCAAAAAAAAATTTTTTTTTTAAAGAAATTTATAGTTAAGCAGGAGTTGAAGATCATTTGTGTGGTTGAGTCCTGCTTTGGTGTTTTCAGAATTTTTTTGTTCATTTGTTTGTTTATTTGGGTTCTGGTTTCCTGAGACAGGGTCTCACTCTAGTTCAGGCTGGCCTTGAACTCACTATGTAGCCTAGACTGGCCTTAAACTTGAGGCAGAACTCCTGCCTCAGCCTCCCAAGTGCTGGGATCACAGGTGTTCACTACCACATCCAGCTAAAGGTGCTGTTATATATATTATTTCAGCAACATTTGAGCTAGATGAAGAACCCACTGTGACTGAGGAGATACTCAAAGCCCAAAGAGGTTAAGGGTCTTATTGAAGTTATACATCCTTAACCGTCAGATTAGAGCTGAATCTTTGGATCTTAGCTCTTGGACCCTGAGATGAAAGTTTTACTTTAAATTCCCAGCACCTCTGAGATAACTGCAACTTACGTCATTCCTGTTCTTGTGCCATTCCATTCTCCTATTCGCGCTGGGCTGGCTGCACAGATCTGTAAAGACAGAGCTTGCCTTTTGGCCACAGGGTGTGCAGTTAGGTAGCAGCTTTGGCCGTTAGCATTTCAGTCTCTGCAACAGCTTTCAAGGAAGGCCGTGATCGCTCTTGGTGGCCTCTAGATGATGACTGAGCACTGTGCAGCTTCTAGGGCCTAGACATTTCCCAAGCAGGACTCTTTTGTTTGTTTGTCATACTTGGAATTGAACCCAGGGTGTTCACACTGAGCTACAGCCTCAGCTCTTTTTTATTTTTTATTTTGGAGGTAGGGTCTTGCTAAGTCACTAAATTGCTCAGGCTGGGCTTCATTGAAGTTGTGATCCTCCTACCTCAGTCTCCTATCAGCTGTGAGCTACCATGCCTGGCTTCCAGGCAGGACTCTTTTTATTTATTTTATTTTATTTTTTGTGGTACAGGAGATTAAACACTGAAACTTCACAAAGGGCTACATCTTCGGTTCATTTTATTTTGTTTTGTCTTGTTTTGTTTTTTGAGATAGGGTCTTGTTATATAGTTCAGGCTGGCCTTGAACTCAAGACAATCCTCCTTCCTTTGCTGGGATTACAGGCATGCGCAAACACACCCAGCTGTCTCCAATTTTTTCAGGTTGGTTAAAGACCCTGGAAACTGCACCTTGTTGACCAGCTCTCAGGGCTGCTGTACTGCCCTCTTCTAAGGTGGCCGGGGCACTGAGACAGCCTTAGTGAGGGGCAAGAGTATGCAACAAAGAAAAGAAAGTCCCTGGAGTCAACATCAACATTTCTTTCCTCTCCCTGTCCACTGTGAATATGTAGGGTTGTTTTAGCCCAATTCTTCTTCCTCCTTCTCCTGCCTCCAGAAAGAGCTGCCTAGACGAACTGCAGCCCACTTGGTCTCCAAGATGAGGAACTCTTTTGTTAGCCAGCAATACTAATCAGATGGCAGTGCTTTTAGACAAAGCCACTGTGTTTTCTTATTCTTACTGACAAATGTGTTTCCCTTCTCTCTGGTGCTCAGCCATAAAGAATAGAGAACACATGTTGAAATGATAGATAAAATTCCATTTCTGGAATCATATCTTCCATTGCAAAGCTCTCCTTCAGACTTTCATAACTGTCAAGACTTTTTTTTTTTTGGTACCAGGAATCAAATTCATGGCCTTGTGCTTGACAGGCAGGCACTCTGCTGCTGAGCTATATCCCCAGCCCTGTCAAGACATTATTAAGCACTGCATACCATAGTACAAGTACAGTTTTCTTTCTTTTTTGCCTTATCAGTCCTCAGTAATGCCCTTGCAAAACGTACATGCAAAAACAAGTTGAAGCTGGATGCAATGGTACATACCTGAAATCCCAGTGCTCTAGGAGGCTGAAGCAGGAAGATCACAAGGTTAAGTTCAGCCTGGGCAACTTAGCAACTTAGTGAGACCCTGTCTCAAAGTAAAATTTTAAAAGGGCTGGGGATATAGCTCAGTGAGAAGACCCCGGGTTCAGTCCGTAGTACTGCAAGCAGATGAAAGCAAGCTGAAACTAAGTAAGAGGACACTAGGAATTATATATATATATATATATATCTTTCGTTTGATTTGGTTTTTTGTTGCTGGGGTGGAATCCAGGGCCTCATACATCCTAGGCAAGCACTGTACCACTGAGCTATACGCCCAGACCTTATTTGTATTTTATCTTAATTTTTTTTTGTCTATGGCCTTTAATTAACATCTAGATAGTTAACATATCTCTATAATCATAATACAGAAATCTTGGCTGGGGATATAGGTCAGAGGCACAAGCGCCTGCCTGGCAAGTGCAAGGTCCTGAGTTCAATTCCTGGTACAAAAAAAAAAATTCTATGAACAAAAACAGGTAAATTTCTTGGCGAAGAATGCTGCAGATGAAGTCATCCAGAGCTTTAGGCACGGCATATACACAGCCAGGGAACAGAGATAAATATCCACAGTCCATGCATCCCTTTGATTTCTTCTTTTAATGCCTGATTAACCATCTGGTGCTACTGGACCGTTCTCTTTAAATTCTTTTTATTTGATTTTAATTTTATCATGGCTCTGTGGCCTCCTGAAATGTCAGTGACCTTGATAGCCACAGCTGGAGGAAACTTCTCTGAGATCCTGAGTCACTTTGAGTTCCCCCACCATGTGGGAAACGAATGGGTGATGGACATAGTAGAGAAGAGGAAGCCCATGGCTCTGGCAGAGCAGAGGCGCCCCTGCGCCCAGGCTCTATACTGCCTGCCCGGCCAGCGCAGCCCATAGCCCGAGGTCGCCATCTTTGTTTTCTTTGAAACAGGGTCTGCTTTTGTAGTTCAGACTGGCCTTGAACTCATGGCAGTCCTCCTGCCTCAGCCGCCTGGGTGCTGGGATTACAGGCATGGGCCACCATGTCCAAACTGCCCAGCTATTTTAAATAAAAAGCAAAGGGTTTTTTTTTTTTTTTGTGGGTACCAGGGGGTCGACCTCAGGACCTCGCGTGCCAGCAGGCGCCCGTGCTGCTGAGCGATATCACCAGCCCCTTTTTCGTATGTGGGTTCCAGGAGTCGAACTCGGGCCCTCGCGCTTGGCGGGCAGGCGCTTAAGCCGCTGAGCCATCTCACCGGCCCTTTTTTTTTTTTTTTTTTTTGTGGGTACCGGGGGGTCGACCTCAGGACCTCGCGCGCCAGCAGGCACCCGTGCCGCTGAGCGATATCACTGGCCCCTTTTTCGTATGTGGGTTCCGGGAGTCAAGCTCGGGCCCTTGCGCTTGCCGGGCAGGTGCTTAAGCCTCTGAGCCATCTCACCGGCCCCCTTTTTTTTTTTTAATTAATTTTATTGGTACACTTTTTTTTCTTTTTGGTACCAGGAATTGAACTCAGGACCTCACGCTTGCCAGGCAGGTGTTGCGCCACTGAGCTAAATCCCTGCCCTGCCCCCTTTTTTTTTGAGACAGGGTCTTGCTTTGTAGTTCAGGCTGGCCTTGAACTCACTATGTAGCTCAGGCTGGCCTCAAACTCACAGTGATCCTCCTGGCTCAGCTTTCTGAGTGCTGGGATTACTGGAGTGCACCACCATGCCCAGCTGGTACACTTTTGATATATAATGATCAAATTCATTATATGGAAGGGTATTTTTTTTTTAAAGCTCTTGTTAGATACTATAGTACTAGTTTCTTTCTCTTTTTTCTTTTTTTTTTTTTTTTGGAGACAGGGTCTTGCTATGTAGTGCAGGCTGTCCTTGAACTCACTTATGTAGCCCAGGCTGGCCTCGAGCTCACAGAGATCCTCCTGCCTCAGCCTCCCACGTGCTGGGATTACAGGCATGTGCCACCACACCTGGCACTAGTTTGTATTTTGAAAGATTATTTTCACTTACCTTCCCCTAAAGACCATTCTCTGGCCTCCTCTTACAAGGAAATTAACTTCGAAATGACCAGTCTTCTTTCTTGCTCTATCATTTCTGCTTTTCTTCAGCCTTTATCTGTTTATAAACCCAACCTCCTAGGCTAGGGATGCAGCTCAATGGTAGAGCACTTGCCTACTATTCATAAGATCCTGGATTCGATTGCTACCACCTCGAAAAAAAAAAACAACAAAAACGAAAAAAGGAAAGAAAGAAGAACCTCCTATGCTTGGCCCATCAAAACGCTTATTTTGCCAAGAATGATGGCCCATGTGTATAATTGCAGTGCTCTGGGAGGCTGAGGCAGGAGCATCTCAAGTTTGACCCCAGCCTGGGCAACTTAGTGGTTTAGCCGAAACTTGTCTCCAAATTTAAAAATGAGAATTTTTAAAAAGGCCTGGGAACTGGGTGTGGTGGTACACACCTGTAATCCCAGCATTTGGAATGCTGAATGAAACAGGATTGTCATGAGTTTGAGGCCAGCCTGGGTGGTTACATAGTGAGTTCAATAACAGCCTGAGGGGGCCGGTAGCTGGTGAGATGGCTCAGCGATGTAAGCGCCTGCCTGGCAAGCGCGAGGGCCCGAGTTCGACTCCTGGAACCCACATACGAAAAAAGGGCCGGTGATATCGCTCAGCAGCACGGGCGCCTGCTGGCGCGTGAGGTCCTGAGGTCGACCCCCGGTACCCACAAAAAAAAAAAAAAAAAAAAACAGCCTGAATTACAGAGCAAGACCCTGTCTCCAGAAAAAGAAAAAAAAAAAAAAAGGCCTGGGTATGTATCTCAGTGCAAAGGCCTCGGGATCAATGTACAGTATCACAAGAAATAAAATAAAATATAAAATTAGTATAACACAGGCAGTCCAACCACAGGACCTGTACTCTTAATTACAATGCTCTACACAAAACGCTTAGTTGGATAAAAAATGCTTGAGGGTGGGACTGGTTATATAGCTTAGTAGTAAAGTGCCTGCCTACCACACCCAAAACCCTGGGTTTGAACCCCAGGATCCAAATAAAAGTTGCATGAGGGTGGGTAAACTAAGCAATGATGAGATTGTACTGTGAGGGCCTTGGAAGAAAGGCTGAGAAGTATAAACTTCAAGGATACCAGGTCCAGGCTGTCAGGATTGGAGGACACCGTGAAGACAGTCACCAGGAACTGAGTGGAAAAGGCAGGTGTATATTTTCTGACACCAAATATGTAGTATTTTCCCAGCACAGAACAATTTTCCAACAGCAGGTTGATGCTCAGTTGCTCACTTCATTTCTGACACTACCCAGCTTTTATATCACCTCTACAGGTTTAAGGGTTCAGTCCCACAAGACTGCTTCCACTTCAAATGCCAACCATAAATTGGATACTGTGGCTACTCACACCTCTGCCTGCCCAACTACAAATTCTTTTGGTTCAATAATCTGCTGGGTGTAGTCAGGAATGATGGCACACACCTGTAATCCCAGCCCTTGGGACTCAAGGGGCTGAGGCAGGAGGATCTCTGAGTGTGAGGCCACCTGGGTTACAATAGTGAGTTCAAGATCAGCCTAAATTACCTAGTGAAACTCTGCCTCAAGAATAATAATAATAATAATAATAATAATAGCCAGAACAATAATAACAGTAATACTAGTAGTAAGAGTATAATAATAATAATACAATAATTATAATAATAATAATTTGCTGCGTGTGGGGAGGACAGCTACCTAAACTGAAACTCAGAACTGATTTTCAGGACTTGCATGGGTACTGGGAGATGCTGAAGAACTGCCCTTTGATGATCACAAATTTGATGTTTACACCATTGCCTTCGGGATCCGAAATGTCACACACATTGATCAGGTATGAATGGCTACATCCTCAGCTGGTATGACTTTCAGGATACCAGTTCTCTTGGAGTAGATCCATAGTGAAGGAAGAGAGGAGAGATTCTTCCCTGGGCCTGGCACTTAGTAGAGTGACTATTTTAAGCTTAGGGGCTTCTTTTAAATTGCCAGTTTTCCTAGTTATAAAACTGAAAAGGACCAAAATCACAGAGCAGCTCCCGATGGAAGTCCTGGTTGCTTGGGTTGGCATTTACATATTTGTGATGGTTAGTGTTGCTCTGGCATTTCATCTACTTCCTCTCACTTGGGAAGTTGTCTGTCAGTTTGCAGATCACAGGTCAGAGGCTGACACAGAAAAAGCCACTCAGACACTATTTTGGCAGAATCGTGGTTCATGTACAGAAAGAAGGAAATGTTCGTGTTTTAATCTCACTCAGCTTTTTTTTTTTATTATTCATTTCTTCTTAATTTCTACATTACCATTCTGTTCAAAAGATTTAAAAATCAAGCTGGGGGGCCGGTGAGATGGCTCAGCGGCATAGGCGCCTGCCTTGCAAGCGCGAGGGCCCGAGTTCGACTCCCAGATCCCACATACGAAAAAGGGGCCGGTGATATCGCTCAGCGGCACGGGCGCCTGCTGGTGCGCGAGTTCCTGAGGTCGAACCCCCGGTACCCACACACACACACAAAAAAAAAAAAAAAAAAATCAAGCTGGGCATGGTGGCAACTGCCTGTGATCCCAGCATTCAGGAGGTTGAGGCAGGATCACTGTGAGTTCAAGGCCAGCATGGACTACATAGCAAGACCTGTCTTAAAAAAACAAAAACAAAATTTGAAAATCATGTGCAAGGCAACAGATTTCATATCTGTAATGTGATCTCCAATTGTCTGGCTTTTCTGCTTTGGGTGGAACATTCTTTAAGGTGCTTGCTATAGCAATATAATATAAATATAATAAATTATATAAATGGGGCCAGGGTTATAGCTCAGCAGCACAAGAGCCTGCCTGGCAAGTGCAAGGTCCTGAGTTCGATTCCCGGTACCAAAAAAAAAATTTATGTAAATGTTATGTAATACATGTTAAATATATTACATTAATATCTAACAGTTTAATATAGGCATCCCCCAAAGGTCCATGTGTTAAAGACTTGTTCCTCAGGGTGGTGCTGTTGACAAGTACTGTGGACCTTAGAAGGCAGGGCATTGAGGGAGGTTCTTAGGTCATTGGGATTATGGGACCCTGGCCTAGCCATCCTTTCTTACTTCCTGGCAGTGAAATGAGCTGTTTGCTCTACATTCCATTTGTGTGGCTATTCCATTATTTAAACAGACTCTCATTAATGGTTAGTTAAAGATTCCTTTAATCTTGTGCTATTCAAATAGTGAATTGCCCATATATATATGCCATTTGCACAGTAGAAGCATTTCCATAAAATAGATTCCTTGAGTCAGACACAGTGGCTCATGCCTGTAAATCCTAGCTACTCAGGAGGCTGAGGCAGAAGGATCACTGTGAGTTCAAAGCCAGCCTGGGCTACATGGTGAGACCCTGTCTCAGCCCCCGCCCCAATAGTTATGGGCAACAGAATGCCTATCACATTTAGGATGCATAAGCTTATTTCTGCTGTTATAGCTTCCCAACTGAGAATAAACACTGGATTTGTGGGAAATCATGTTTATAATGTCCACAGTAGCTAATGCTGTCTCAGCCTCATGGAATTGAATGAGGCCTGCTGAGGAATGTGTCCTGATATCCTTGTCTCTTTCAGGCACTCCAAGAAGCTCATCGGGTCCTGAAGCCAGGAGGACGGTTTCTGTGTCTGGAGTTTAGCCAAGTAAACAATCCCCTCATATCCAGGTTGGCATTGATAATGGGGCTTTATCCTCACTGACTAGCCATGCGAATCAGTTCAGGGTCACAGAGGCCCTGAAGGACATTGCTGCCCAAAGAGGTCAGTTAGTTCTGAGTGACAGTACTTAGGCTAGAAGTAATTAGTAACCAGAGGCCCAAGTTCAACAATACTATGTATTTTATTTACTCATACAGTATTTTAAGAAATCGACTTAGAGGGTCAAGGATGTAGCTCAGGGGTAGAGTGCTTGCCTAGCTTGCACTTGTTTAATCCCCAGCACCACTAAGGAAGGAAGGGAGGGAGAGAGAGGTGAGGAATGAAGGAATGTAAAAGAAAAGAAATTGATTTTTTTTTTTTTTTTTTTTTTGTGGGTACCAGGGTCGACCTCAGGACCTCACGCGCCAGCAGGCGCCCGTGCCGCTGAGCGGTATCACCGGCCCTTTTTTCGTATGTGGGTTCCGGGAGTCAAACTCAGGCCCTCACGCTTGCCAGGCAGGCACTTACGCCACTGAGCCATCTCACCGGCCCTTTTTTTTTTTTTTTTTTTTTTTTAATGGTAGCAAAGTTTTGCTAAAGGTAGGAAAAGAAACAGGCTCTGCAGAGCAATTTTGGGCCAAATAAAAGTAGGAAAAGAAGTACACTGTACAGCATGAGGGCGGGCCACCATGCAAGAGAGAACACAGTGGCCAAGAAATTTATTTAAATTCAGGAAATTTTTTTTTTTTTTTTTTTTTTAATGTGGGTACCAGGAGTCAAATTCAGGACCTCGTGCTTGCCAGGCAGGTGCTTATGCCACTGAGCTATCTCGCCCAAAATCAGGAAATTTTATATAAAAATCTGAATTTCCAGCCAGGTATGGTGATGGACACCTGTAATCCCAGCACTCAGGAGGCTGAGGCAGGAGGATTGCCACAAGTTCAAGGCCAGCCTGAATTACAGAGCAAGACCCTGTTGCAAAAAAAAACAAAAACAAAAACAAAACTAAATAAAATAAAATCTGGATATCCACCTTAATTTGAGAAGTCAGATACATGGCAGCCCTCAGTAGGCACATATTCCCATGTGCAGCTGTCAGAGTCAAGTAGTAACTGCCTCTCCTCTACTTTTCTGGTACTTCCTAACTGTACCTGTCACCACACATCTTGTATTGCAACTAGTCACTTCCCTCACTTCAGATACTTGCTTGAACCTTTACAGGCATTTGTTTGTAACTCTGAGCTTAGACCTTCTTGCTTCTTGTTTGTTTGTTTGTTTTGGTTTTCGGTTTTTGAAGCAGGGTCTTGCTATGTAGTCCAGGCTAGCCTTGAACTCATGGCAATCCTCCTGCCTCAGCCTCAATTTCCTGGGTGCTGGGATTACAGGTGTGCACCGCAATGCCCAGTTCTCTTGCTTCGTGTTGAGGGAAGAGTTCAGGGCTTTTTTTTTTTTTCCTTTTTGGGGAATGAACTCAGGTCATGTTCTAGTCTTAATCTTTTGCCTTTTTTGTTGTTTGTTTGCATAGGCTTTATGATCTATATAGCTTCCAGGTCATTCCTGTCCTAGGAGAGGTTGTTGCAGGAGACTGGAAGTCCTATCAATACCTTGTGGAGAGTATCCGGAAGTTCCCCTCTCAGGTACAGTATTTCTATAGCTTGACAAAGACCTTAAAGTTAAAATCCAGATTATCCTTATTGTATCTTTCATTGTGTTTTAGGAAGAGTTCAAGGAGATGATAGAAGATGCAGGTTTTCAGAAGGTGACTTATGAAAGTCTTACTTCAGGCATTGTGGCCATTCATTCAGGCTTCAAACTTTAGCTCCTTTTCCTATCCTGGAGAGAGATCCAGTCATACACTGTTGAAAGCCTGGAACCAAAAGATAACCTGGCTGATGAGAGCAGCTGAGCAGCCCCTATTAAGGATATGAACCATGGGCTCATGTTCTGAAGCAACCAAAAGGAAAGAAACAAATTCCTGTCATTTTTTATAACTTTCATAAGAAGCTGCTCAGGTCTTTTCTCAGAGGTATTTGGTCTTTTTTTGTTATTTTGTTTTTCTTCAACTCCTAACTTCTTTTGACTATGCACTGTGGTGTTCAGGTAAGAGCAGCACTAAGCACTAACACACAGTTTTGAAATACAGTATATTTTTGCTAACGGTGCTGCCTTCCAGAAGGGTAATGGGTCATTCGAACCCACTGATGACTTACCTTTATTTGAGTCAACTTTCACCCTGGTCTAGGGCCTGAAAGCCAAGGTCTAAGTCAGAGGGCTAACAACACTAGAACTGTGGGCTGGGGTGTAGTTCGGTGATAGAGCATGTGCTTAGAATACAAGAGATCCTGGGTTCAATCTTCAGCACGCACACACACACACACACACACACACACACACACACACACCCTGGAAGTGTATGCTGAAACAGTAAATGAGTTTATAATTTGGATGTTATTTGTCTTTGCTTTCTTATGGGGGTTAAGGGGAAAAAATTTTTTTTATGGTGCTGTAACTCAAACCCAGGGCCTCTCATAAGCCCTGTACCAGTCACTGAGCTATATTCCTAGCCTCAAAATACATTTTTTCATCATGCTTTTAGTGCTCTTCAATCAAAAGCCAATATTTTCTCCTCAGTGGCAGTCATAAAGAAAAGCACACACTACTAAATCCTTGTTTATAAAAGAAATATACCAGCAAACTCCTGCTTTCATGTCAAGAAAGAAAGAAAAGGAAGGGAGGGAGGGAAGGAGGGAGGAAGAAAGAGAGAGAGAACTGTTTATATAACCGAATTCCTCCAGTAATCAGGAATGGATCTGGGCAGAGCTCATTGCCTTTTTTTGTTTTTGTTTGTTTGTTTGTTTTGTGATACTGGGGATTGATCCCAGAACCTTTGCACTGAGCTATATCCCCAACTCTTCTTTATTTTCGAGATAGGGTCTTGCTAAGTCACTAAGTTGCCCAGGCTTGGCTCAAATTTGATGATCCTCATGCCTCTGCCTCCCAGAGACCCTGGATTACAGGTGTGCACCACTACACATGGCTTTTCTCTCTTTTTTTTTTTAAGACAATCTTGTTAAATTGCCCAGGCTGTTCTCAAACTTGGAACCCTCCTACCTCAGCCTCCTGTCGCTATCTCCTTATTACAGTCCACTGTTTGATGTTAAAAGAAGCCATAGGCCAGGCGTGGTGGCAAACACCTGTAATTCCAGCACTTGGGAGGCTGAGGCAGGAGGATCATTGCAAGTTTGAGGTCAGCCTGGGCTACATAGTGAGTTCAAGGCCAGCCTGAACTATACAGTGAGACTATGTCTCAAACAAAAACAAAAAAAAGCCATAAATGTTTTGAGTATGAAACTTAAGGTTAAGGGTTCTTGCTAAGAAATCAATCTGTAATTTGGCTAGCAGTTTAATTGTTGATAACTTAGCTCAAGGCTTTTTGAAAGAGATTCAGACATGCTGATTATTGGCTCAGCACAGTAAGGATCATTTATGTGTCTTTATCAGATCTTGCCCTATCGCTGAATAGGTTCCAGATACAGCTAGCTGTATACAACTGCTCAGAGAAGAGCAGCTAAGGGCATTTGAGAATAAAAAAACTTTTAGATTATATTTTGTTTTCAACCAGCTGGAGCCTATTGGCTTTTGAAACTTAACAGGAAAGAGGAGGCACTGGAAGGAGCTTCATAAGCCATCAACCAAGTCTTATCACCATAGCAACATGGTTTTCTCACATCTGAATCAAAAAATGAAAGTTACAAGCTGCCAACTTCCTAACAGTAGATATGGACCAAATCAAATCAGATTAGTACCCCTGATGTTCAGCTGTAATGTAAAGCTGTAATGAATCAGCTTTAGAGTCTGTTGCTGGAAAAAGATCATGTTTGGAACAGAGCTAACTGGAAAAGAGATAGCTTTGGTGGCCAAATTCCTCCCTGGGCTTTTTACATAAATACAAATCTAAATCACCTCAATGACATCTTCTCTGCAGAAATAATAAGGGGAAAAATCCTTTTTGGGATAGGGATTTGGCTCAGAGGTGGAACACTTGGCTAGCAAGCCTGAGGCCCTGGTTTGATCCCCAGCAGCACCAAAAAAAAAAAAGAAAACAAACAGAAAGTCCTGCTATTGCCAGGTGTAGTGACACACACCTGTAATCCCAGCACTCTGGAGGCTGAGGCAGGAGGATCACTGTGAGTTCGAGGACAGCCTGGGGAGTCCAAAGCCAGCCTGAACTACATAGTGAGATCCTGTTAAAAAAAAAAAAAAAAGGGGCCGCTCAGTGGCACGGGCGCCTGCTGGCGCGCGAGGTCCTGAGGTCGACCCCCGGTACCCACCAAAAAAAAAAAAAAGCTTTACCCCATGTGACAATAACGTAGAGAAAATAAGAAGGCTTCTTGGATTTTCCCAAGGTAAGTGTAGGTTATCTCAGCCTGTGGCATATTTCTTTTAGCTGCAAAAGCTAAGCCTCAGCCAGGTGTGGTGGCACACAGGTGGTGTATACCTATACTCCAGCAACTCAGGAGGCCAGCCTGAGTAACTTAGTGAGACCAGCTCAAAAACAAAAACTTTGTTTTTAAAAGGTGGAGGGGGGTGAGATGGCTCAGCGGCATACGCGCCTGCCTGGCAAGCGCCAGGGCCCGAGTTTGACTCTCAGAACCCACATACGAAAAAGGGCCCGGTGATGTCGCTCAGCGGCATGGGCGCCTGGTGGCGTGCGAGGTCCTGAGGTTGACACCCGGTACCCACAAAAAAAAATAATAAAATAAAAATAAAAGGCTGGGGGCTGGGCATGGTGGTACAGACCTGTAATCCCAGCATTTGGGAGGCTGAGGCAGAAGGATTCCCACAAGTTTAAGGCCAGCCTCAACTACATAGCAATACTGTCTCAAAAAACCAAAATAAGGGCCGGTGATATTGCTCAGCGGCACGGGTGCCTGCCTGGTGTGCGAGGTCCTGAGGTCGACCCCCGGTACCCACAAAAAAAAAAAAAAAAACAACAAAATAGTAAATAAAAAGGCTGGGATGTAGCTTAGTGGTAGAACTCATGAGCCCCTAAACTCAATCCCCAGTACTGAAGGAAAAAAAAAAAAAAAAAGTCTCCCATACTTGCGTTTCTTCCTAAAACTGTAATCTTAACAGCAGGAAACCTTTGATGGTTATTCAATTTTTTTTTTTGGTCCTTTAATGAAAAAGCTTCAATTCACACTTTGTAAACTTTCCTGTGAAGATTTCACTATATAAGCATGGAGGACTGCCCCTCAAAACTTTGCTCTGTTAAGATCACTTTCAAGGCAGGCAAGGCGGTGCACACCTGTAAACCCAGCACTCTGAGAGGCTGAGGCAAGAGGATCTCATTTGGGCCTAGTCTGGACAACTTAGTGACGTAGTGAGACCCTGTCTCAAAAAAGAACCAAAGATGTTCCTCAGTGGGAAGACCCTGGGTTCAAAGCCCAATATGGCAAAAAATAAAAACCCCTTCCATCTTTTTTTAAGATAGTCTTGCTATGTAGCCCAGGCTGGCCTCAAACTCATAGTGATCCTCCTGCCTCAGCCTCTCAAGTGCTGAATTATAGACGTGCCATCATGTTTACGTGCTTTGCTGGATAGGTGAGATGTAAGACTGTAGCACCAAAATGGCCAGTCCCACAGAATGTTAACAGAGTTCGTCCCCACCAACCTGGTTACCCAATGAATTCACAGACCACCTTCAACTCTGTTATTTGAACAAATTATAGTTCACACATATACACTGCCAACAGATTTATTTTTTAAAGGAATGGATTAAAAGAAAACACATGGGGCACAGAAGTATGGAATAGAAAATAAATACAAATGTAGGCTGTTTTGCTAAATGTTTTATAACCACAACAAACTGGTACAGAGAATGCCCTGTACACAACACAAAATGGTTCAAAGATCAAGGTGTTCCCTTAGCAAGGCTGAAGATTTTCAGTCTCTGTATTTGGAATTTAGGCTGCAGTCCTTGGTTTTGGATGGATCACTGGGTGTGTGGCACAGTCCATGCTTTTAACCAGATTTGAACAGAAGAATGGCCACCTGGCCCAGGTAGAAGTAGATAAAGTGTTTGGTTTCATGTGTCACATAACTACCGAAGTTCCTCCCCACAATGCAGTGCCAAGTGGGGTTGTACTTCTTGTCAAACTCCTGGGGAGGAAAAAAAAACAAGACTTTTAGTGCTAAACTTGACACTGCACTTCCTGGATAAGCCAGAACCCTATAGTAGCAGCAGAGGAACACGGGCATCTGCAAATTCTTTGAATGAAAGAATGTTCCCCAGCTCCAAGTCGCCCACACAGTACATTGATGCAAATATATTTGCAGTCTGAGCTGAGAATGGGGGCTGAAGAGGGAGGTCAGCCTTCAAAGACAGCATGCTTTGTTAGAATGGTAATTCCACCTTCCTGCTTTCTGTATTCTTAATTCACCGATGGTAGGTGACATCAAAAGTTCTAGTTTATTATGTTCTTCTGGGTAAGTAGAACCAAGCAATCCTCCTACTACATATACCATGCGCCCAAACCCCAAGAAAATGGTAGAACTTAGTCCATTCCTGATCGTGAAGATTTTAACTGCACTCCTGTAAACAAGATTTCCAAAACGACAGCTTTAGCTGGGCACAGTGCACATGCGTGTAATTCCAAGCACTCTGGAAGGCTGCAGAACTGCAAGTTCAAGCCTAGTCAGGGCTAGACCATGTCTCAAAATAAAAACCTGGCTAGGGCTGGGTGCAGTGACGCATGCCTGTAATCCCAGCACTGGGGAGGCTGAGGCAGGGGATCACTGCAAGTCCCAGGCCAAAAGTGAGTTCAAGACGAGCCTGAACTGCATAGCGAAACCCTATCTCAAAAAGACTAAAAAACAACAACAACAACAAAAAAGGGGCTAGAAATGTAACGCAGTGCAATAGCCTTGGGTTCAATCCCCAGTACTGGGGGTAAGGGGGATTTTAGCATCTAAACAACTGCCAATCAAAATTTATGGGCTGGGGATGTAACTTAGTGGTGGGACAATGCATAAGACCCTGGCTTCATCCGTAGCTCTGTAAAACGAACAAAAAATTAGATTTAAGAGAACAAGACCCTTAAGAAGGCCACTCTTCCTATAAAAAGTCTGTTGGAAGCAGAATCTGACAGCTAACCGGCCAAATTTTATCCCTAATTATATTTTAAATACCCCTTCTCTCCACATCAGTGGTGCTAACGTACTACCTGGTCCTCAAAGTCAGCAAGTTTCAGGAACATCTCTTCCCTCTTTCTCCACCTCAGGGAGCACTGGGACTAGAAAACCTGTGTTAATGTCTTCCCTTGGTGTATACCTGGCAGGGCCAAAAATAATCTCTCTATATAAAATTCTTACAATTCCTTGTGCTGATTTAGCACAAAATTTGGCTACTCTTAGCTCTCATATTCCATAGTGTGAAAACTACTTTTCCGTCATCAAAGAGTATCCTTCTTACAGGCTAGATATACACACGGCTGCGTACGTATAGATTTGTCTCATCTTAAGTCTTCTGTCTTCACGTTCTCCACTTGTAACCCTCCCACGCCTTAGGCTGCCAGCTTCCTTCCCTTCCAGAAAACACAGCTCGAGAAGTTGGCCGTCCTGCCAAACATTCTACAAACTGCCATTTACCAAGCCCCCACCCCGGCCCCAACTACCACTATCCCTCACTTTCCCTTAACTGCCGACCAGCTCCCCACTGGGAGGCTGGCGAGATTTCCCTCTGGGCCGGCTGGAAACTCCCACGCAGCTACACAGGAGCACCCAGATGGATCCTCGGCGCAGGAATCCTACAGGAGGGGGAACTGCGCACAGCTCCCTCATCTTGGAAACCGTTGCTAGGTGGCGCTTTCCCCAGTGGAGCAGTGTAATTAACAAAAAAAAAAAAAAAAAAAAAAACACAAAAAACAAAAACTTCGGCCGTCAAGGGTCTGGTGTTCCCCATAGGAGCGCAAATTCATTTGCGTCCTTTCTGGAAACGTCTACGCCCCGTGCCGCCCTCGTGTCCCCAGAATCTCTGCTGTGCGCCTTGGGGATGCAGGATGGGGAGAAGGAACTAAGTTGTGGCTTGTGCCCTGTCCTCACCTTCTTGATGTGGGCCGCAATGTCCTTTTCTATGTTATATTTCTCCAGCGCCTGAGTAGCGCACTCCACCGAATCCTGTTGCATCTCTTCTGACATGTCCGCGTTTTTGATCACCGCCTTTCGGTCGCACATGGTCACCTAGGGGCGAGGCCCGAGCTACGGGTTAGGGGCTGGGGTGTGGGCCGCGCCTCCGAGACGCTGGTTCCCCACCCCCGGGCCGGGCCACCCTGGACGACGCCCCCCCACCCCCGCTCCTCAGGAAACACTGGTCCTGCTGGCCGCACAGCCGGAGAATTCCAGCGAATTGGGGCGAAGCCAGGTAGGGAGGACCCCCGAGTCTCTCACCGTGAAGCAGGGGCTGGCTGACTGCAACGGTCTCCTAGAGCAGGCGCTAGCACCACTCAGGCCTGGACGGAGATACCGCAGCTACCAAAGCCGTGGCGCACCTAAGTAGCCCCACGCCAGCCGCCGCCGCCTAGTGCTTAGGCCCCGCCCTGCGTACTCAGACTCCGCCTACGCCTCACGTCCCTATTGGTTTATCTCAGACATTACTATCTTCCCATTGGTTCATGGGCTCAATGGTTCCCTCAGGATTTTTCTCCTGCATTTTGTTGCAGACCACAATGCACCGCTCACGGCGTCGGTTGCCCCGGCAATGGGCTGCTAGCGGTGAGGCCCACACACACAGAGGGTGGAGCAGGTGGTGGGTTACAGGGACCACCCAGCTGTCTAGAAGGGTGCGAGGGGAGCTTCAGCCTGAGCCTAGGAAAGTGATTCCAAATCTCCTGAGATTGGCGCAGAGTGTGTTCTCGAACAACAGCCTCTAGAAGTTGGGTGGCGACCCTTCCCTCCGCGTATCTTCCACCCCAGGTCAGAAGGATTTACGAGTTTTGACTGAAACTAGTCGATGAAAGAGTATCTCGGAAGCGAGGTCGGCTTCTAGGGCAAGCCGCTAGTGCAATCAGTCGCGCAAGAGGGGTCCTAGCTCGGTCTCTCTCTCTCTCTCTCTCTCTTTTTTGAGACTTAAGACGGAGTCTCCCTGAATTGCTCAGACTGGCCTCGAATTCGGGATCCTTCTGACTCCGCCTCCATAGTAGCTAGCATTACAGATGTGCAACACGACACGGGCAGAAATTCTTCATTTTTAAAACAAGGGACCCCTAGCTGGTCCTACTCTGAAATATTTGTCTGGGGTGGGCACCCTCAGGATTGAAGGCGGATTTCAGGAAGGAGGGGTTTTCTCCTGATTATCCCCAAGAGTGAGCTCTGTCCAGCAATGCAGACCGTATTTAAGGGGAAGGGGACGGTATGGAGGGATTTGAGACTGTTGAGCCCCAGTTGTGAGTCCAGAGTGGGGCTCTATTTCTCAAGTGAGAGTCCTTCCCCTGTGGGAGGAAAGTTTCTTGATTAGTTGGGGTGGGGGTGGGGACAGGGTCTCGCCGTATTGCCCGGGTTGGACTCCAGCTCCTGAGCTCTAGTGATCCTCCCCATTCAGCCTCCCACATGCTTACAGTCGTGCCTAGGGAGGAAGTACCCTATTGGACAAGAAGAGGGGTTCTGCCGGGCCTGGGTTACATAGTGAATTTAAGGCCAGCCTGAACTACATAATGAGCCCTTGGGTTAAGAAAAGAAAAAAAAAAAGTCTTCTGACATGTCTCCTTTAGCTTAGAGAGAGAGAGATCATTGCTATTTTTAAATGGTTAAGAAAAAAGCAAGGTCTTCAGCTGGCAGTTTAACTCTGGTAGAGCTCTTGCCTACCATGTGTAGACACTGGGTTAGATCCCAGGGCATTTCTCTGCCAAAAAAAAACAAAACAAAGAAACGAACCATAAAAAGCAAGATCTTGGGGTGAAAGTCAGATTTGGATTTAAATCCCAGCACTTTTTTTTGTGTGTGTGGGTACCGGGGTCGAACTCAGGACCTCACACGCCAGCAGGCGCCCATGCCGCTGAGCGATATCACCGGGCCTTTTTTTTGTATGTGGGTACTGGGAGTCGAACATCAGGACCTCTCGCTTGCCAGGCAGGCGCTTATGCCACTGAGCTATCTCACCAGCCCAATCCCAGCATTTTCGAACCTTAACTTTTTGGTTTTTGTTTTGTTTGTTTTGCTTTGTTGTTGCTTGAGCCTTAGCTTTTTCGATTTTTTTTTTTTTTTTTGTGGGTACCGGGGGGTCGACCTCAGGACCTCGCGCGCCAGCAGGCGCCCGTGCCGCTGAGCGATATCACCGGCCCCTTTTTCGTATGTGGGATCCGGGAGTCGAACTCGGGCCCTCGCGCTTGCCGGGCAGGCGCTTAAGCCGCTGAGCCATCTCACCGGCCCTCGATTTTTGTTTCGTTGTTGTTTGTTTGTGTTTGCAGTACTGGGGATTGAACTTGGGGAGTGCTGACGTACATCCTCATTTATTTATTTATTTGGACAGGGTCTTGCTGAACTGTCCAGCCTGGACTCAAATTTGAATCTCCTAAGTAGCCGGGGTTACAGGCATGCACCACCATATCCAGCTAAGTTTTTTAATTTGTAAGGGGAGACTAAGCGTAAAATGAAATTATTTCATAGGCATGTTGGTAGTATTAAATGAACCAAGCATACTTTTAAACTTTCAGCACAACATATGGCACATAGTAAATGCTTAATGTATTTTTAAATACATATACAACTTCTAATTTTTATCTCTTAATCATTGCATTCCAAAGTCATCAGGAGATAGGTAAATATGCTGAATAAAACGTGCACAGATCGCATAGTCCCAGCCTCTACCCCCTCTCCCTTCCCTAGAGGTGACAACAGTTAAAGATTTGCAATGTGTTCTCCAAGTTCCTTCAAGACTATGTATGTACATGTATACATATTCCTTTATTTTATTTATTTTATTAACTTAATTATGTATTTATTTTTATCTTTATTTATTTATTTGTGTGTGTGTGTGTGTGTGTGTGTGTGTGTGTGGGTACCGGGGGTCGACCTCAGGACCTTGCACTTGCCGGGCAGGCGCTTATGCCGCTGAGCTATCTCACCAGCCCTGATTCTCTCTCTCTTTTTTTTTTTAATGTATTTATTTTTAGTACATGTTTGTAGTACATAATGATTACACAATGGAGTACTACTCTGCCATAAAGAAGGGTAAACTTGAGACATTTGTAGGTAAATGTATGCCCCTTGAGACCATATGTTAATCAGACACAAGTTTAAATAGTGCATCATGCAACTTGAGAAAATACTCATAAGTGAAATAAACCGGATGCACATGTGTAAACATCATATTGTCTCCCTAGTGTGAGAAACTGAAAGAGTAAATAAGACCCAAAATGTACAATAGATATGGTAAAACAGGAAGAAACTGGTCAAAAGGAAAGAGAAACTGGGATGGGGGAGTGGAGAAAAGAAAGAAGGGAAAAGAAAAAAATTATATATATATATATATATATATATATATATATATATATGATAGTTAAAATAGAAACACTACTAATTTTGCTTAGTTCATTGAGAAGAAAGGTTTGTGCTAATATTGTTTGGACAATTGAATGCTGATATCTTGTACCATGAGTAACTAATTTAAAGATAATAGTATGTAATGTATTAATCATCATTACCCTCCTATTATGTTGTTTTGAAATTTTGTTCAATTTTTTTCTCTTTAAAAGAAAAAAAATAGTGCATCGTTTCTCTTATATGAGGAACCCAAAATATAAATAAAGAGCAAAATAAAGGATAGATAATAGCATTTTTAAATGGGAAGAGGAGCCAGGCATGGTAGCCCATGCCTGTAATCCCAGCACTCTGGAGGCTGAGGCAGGAGGATTGCTGCAAGTTCGAGGCCAGCCTGAACAACACAGCAAGACCCTGTCTCAAAAAAGAAAAAAAAATTGTCTCATCTGGGCATGGTGGCACAGGCCAGTAATCTCACCACTGAGGGAGACTGAGGGAGAATTGAAAGTTCCAGTCCCACCTGGGCAACTTAGCAAAACCCTATCTCAAAATAAAAAATAAAAAGGGTTGAGATATAGCTTAGAAGCAGAGTATCACTGGGTTCCTTCTCTAGTGCCAAAAAAAGAGAGACGTGAGGGAGAGAGAGAGTTGATTGTCCCAAGGACATGCTGTTAATAAGTGAACAAACTGGGTGTGTGAGATCTGAAAATTCATTCTCTGAACCTTTACTGAGGTATTACCTTCATACATTTAGCCGAGTAGAGAGTTTGCCTTTTTCTTATAACTTTGAAGAAAAGGAATTTGGAATGGAATTATGTTAAGGGTTTCTTATAGATAATAGGATTTTGTTTAATAAATAAGCATTTATTAATCATAAAGTTTCCTCCATTTATAGCACCTGCCTTTCCTTGGCATCTGTTTTTGCACTGCTCTTGTCAACTAGCTCTTGGCTGAACTGTTTCCTTGAAATGGAAGAGAAGGGTGCTAGCAGAAACCAGTGCATTTCTGGCCTTTGTTTATCCCCCAAAGACCTTTCGTGGGATACTGTGTCTAAGGACCAAAAACTTTTCTGCCTTCTCATCCCTTTAACACCCATTTCTGCAGAATCAGTTCATTGCCTTCCTGGGTGTTCCAAATATCCCGATTGTCAGAGAGGAACACTGTTTGCTAGGTTTTTTTGTTTGGTTGTTTGTTTTATGGTGCTGGGGATTGAACGCAGGACCTCATGCATGCTAGGCAAGCGCTCTGCCACCAAGCTACATTCCCCATTCAGTGTGCAACATTTGGATGCTTGAAATTTGTACCTAGCATCAGTTACAGGTCCACCCTCAAGGAGCTTCTAGTCAACAATAAACTAATCTTTCTAGTACTGTACGTCTGGGTGTTTGGAGGGACTATAGAAATACAGGGAATGGCTGGTCTGAGTGTGGCGGTATTTACAACTAACCAAACAGTTACAGATTTCTCTATTCCTTCTCCGCTCCCACTGCTTCATTTGACCAGCCTTTAAAAAAAACAAATGAAGCCAGGTATGGTGGCACATGCCTGTGATCCCAGCACTCGGGAGGCTGAGGCAGGAGGATTGCTGTGAGTTCAAAGCCAGCCTGGGCTACATAGTGAGTTCAAGGCCAGCCTGAACTACACAGAAAAACCCTGTCTCAAAAAAAAAAAAAAAAAAAAGAAAGAAAGGAAGGAAGGAAGAAAGAAAGGAAGAACAGGCACATGACAGGTAGCAATAATGGGGGAGGTAAAGCCTGGTGTGGTGGCATGGGCCTATAGAGCCAGCTACTTGGGAAGCTGAGGCAGGATTGTGATAGGTTTGAGGCCAGCCTCGGCAATTTAGAGAGACCCTGTCTTAAAAAAAAAAAAAAAAAAAAAAAAAAAAGACACTATCTTATCATTGCTATACATAGAAAGCCAGTCTCAAATTTGCCATAAACAGACAATAACTCTAAAATATGATTAAATGATAGAGTAGAAAATATTTTGTCCTCATCTTGGATATGTGTCTCACACCTGGAAAATACTTGCATAGAAGGAGGTTATTTGTGTGTGTGCATGTGTGTGGTACTGGGTATTGAAGCCCAGACTATAATTTCTTTTTTTTTTTTTTTGGTACTGGGCTTGAACCCAAGGACACTCTACCACTCAGCTACATCCCTGGCTTCAGAAGAGAGTAATGTCCCTGCAGACTTAAGCAATCCTGGCCCTAAATATACATTGGATAGATGAGTGGCTGAATGAGAGAAAGGATGGCTATTTTGTTTCTGTTTTTCTAATTTGTGGTATTGGCAATTGAATTTAAGGCCCTTGTATTTTTTCTTTCTTTTGGTTTTTTTTGGGACACGGTCTCAATTTGTAGTACAGGCTGGCCTTGAACTCACTATGTAGTACAGGGCGGCCTCAAACTCAGGGCGATACTCCTGCCTCAGCTTCCCAAGTGCTGGAATTACAGGTGTGCACGACAACGCCCAGCCCCAGCCCTAATGTAACATCACTTCCTCAGCAGTGAATACCCTATAAAATTGCCCCTGAATCAGTCCTTGATTGTTCTGATCTACGGACCAAGTTCCTTTCTAGTTTGGCCATCAGAAAGCCCTTCAGAGTTGCTGTTCACACGTAGGCTAAGGGATTCCTTGCAGGGTGTGCAGCTTTCCCTGCCCACAAACAGGCTGAAAAGGCGCTTGCCTACCGCACCTCTAGCCCACCACTGCCCTAGGATGGCTCTGTTCCCAGCCTTGTAAAGCAGTCACTTTTCAAGCTTTCTGGGACCTTCACTCCTTTCTTAGATCATGAGTTCTTGACCAACCTAGCAGCTCCAGTCCTCCCTAATCTGAAAGGAAGTATGAAGTGGCCTTGTGGCTACAGAGTTCACTCGGGGACCCTGCCCAGAAAGGAGGGGCTCCATGGGAGAGAGTGCAAGGCCTAGGTCTGAAGCCAGAAGCTTCCTCCCTGTGGAGAACGGCTGGTGCTAGCTTGGGGCTGGCAGGCGAGCTGCGCTTTGGAGCCAAGGACTGTTCTGCAGTGTGGGGAGAAGAGGAGAGCAAGGCCAGACAGACTGAGACACCTCGGCAAAGCACTCCCCTCTGGCCGATAGCCTAGCATTGCCGGAGTAGACTTGACACCCTGCTGTCCATGGTGGCCACAGATAAAGTCAGGCACCTCCAGAGAGGTTTGATAGATCCTTCTGCTCCCAGTCAGTGGACAGAGCAACCCAGAGCCGAGAAGAAAAGGGCAGACTTTGAAGCCAGACTTCCTTAGGTGTGCATCCCAGCTCTCCCTCTAAGTAATGTGAGCTTAGCCAGGTGAATCCCCCTCTCTGAGCATCAGTTTCCACACCTGTAAAAGGGATGATGATGGCCCTTATTTCTCAAGGGCAGTTTGGAGACTGAGATGGTCCATGTAACTACCAATCGTCATCAGCATTAACCAGGATTTCATTTCTTTTTTTTCTTTCCCCTTCCCATCCCCTTCCTTCCTTTCTTCCTTTCTTTGTGTGTGTGTGTGTGTGTGTGTGTGTGTGTGTGTGTGTGTGTGTGTGTGTCTGGGAATTGAACCCAGGGCCTCCTCACACATGCTAGGCAAGCTCTCTACCACTGAGATACATTCCCAGCCCTTTAAAAAATATTTTATATTTTTTTGTACTGGGAATTGAACCCAAGGCTTTCACACTGATCTAAATCCTCAGCCCTTTAAACATTTTTTTTTTTTTTTAAACACAGCCCAGAAGGAAGCAATGTGATCACAGAAATGGGAGTGGGCTGGCTAGAGGCAAAGCACTGCTGCCACTCACTCGAAGCTGGAAGAGGTCAGGAATGGTTCTCCCCTAGAGTTTTTTTTTTTTTTTTTGTGGGTACCGGGGGTCGAACTCAGGACCTCGTGCTTGCTAGGCAGGTGCTTATGCTGCTGAGCTATCTCACCGGCCCTCCCCTAAAGTTTTGTTTGTGGGGTTTTTTTTGTTTTTTTTTTTTTCATCTTGTGATACTGAGGGTTGAACCCACAGCCTTTGTGCTGAGCTACATCCCCAGCCACTTTTGTTTTTTATCTTGAGACAAGAGTCTTGCTAAGTTGCCCAGCCAGGACTCAAACTTGTGATACTCCTGCCTCAGCCTCCCAAGTGCTAGAATCACAGATATGCATCACCACGTACCCAGTTTCCCTAGAGCTTTTGGAGACAGCATGATCTTGCTGACCATGCCTGTGCTATGTAGTACAGACTGACCTTGCACTCGCTTATGTAGCCCAGGCTGACCTCAAACTCACAGCAATCCTCCTGCCTCAGCCTCCTGAGGACTGGGATTACAGGCATGTGCCACCATACTTAGCAGTCTTGGTACTATTAACATTTTGGACCAGAAAATTTTTGGGGGGCCAGGGATATAGCTCAGCAGCATGGCACCTACCTGGCAAGCACAAGCTCCTCATTCAATTCCCGATTCACCCCCCACAAAAAGAAAGTTTTTCATTTTAGGGAGGTATTTTGTGTACTGGAGGACATTTAACAGCATCTCCGGCCTCTACCCACTAGATAACAATCACACTGCCCCCAGTATCAACAACTAAAATGTCTGCCGAGGGCGCCACATGTCCTCTGGAGGGTGAAATTGCTCACCCCCAGTTGAGAACCACCATCCCAAACAACCTTGATTGAGTCCAAATGTCATAGACTCACACAGCTCCATGGGAAGACCAAGACAGGCAGGCCTGCTTAACAAATGAAAGGTAGGAATGTCCAGCAATTACAGGTCAAGGTAATTCCAGTGTAGACCTTGGACAGGATCTGTAGTCTGCTCCAAAAGCTAAGGAGCCCCCTCCAACTCAGCAGATGACCTCAAGGTCACTCTTTAATTATATGCAAAGTGGTTCCCAGGTAACTTTCAATTACTGTAGGGCTCTAAACAGGGACAAGTAGTCAGTATCTGATTCCTGGCATCTCCATTCTGATTCGCTGACTGAATATCTGACTCTCCAGAGCTTAAGATTTCCTTCAGACCTTCATTGAAGATTTCTGAAAGAAAACTTGGTATTAGGCACTGTTCTAGGTCCTATGGAAACACAAGAGAACAAAAAAGCAAAGTTGGCCTGGGGGTGTGGCTCAGTGGCAGAGCACTGGATCAGCATGTGCAAGGCCTATCGTGGCTTTCCTCAGAGTAGCCTGCCCTGTGTCCTCCATATCGACAGAGAGGTAATGCTTATTCAGCTTGCAGGGTGTACTTTTATCATGCTTTTTCCTCTTTTACTTGGCCCAAGCTCCCTCTGCAGAACCAGTTTCTCCCTCACTCTTCACCTTTACTTTTTTGTGTGTGGGGGGGAGTACCGGGAATCGAACTCAGGACCTCACGCTTGCCAGGAAGGTGCTGTGCCACTGAGCTAAATCCTTGGCCCTACCTTTACTTTTTCAAATAAACTTTGTCACTGCTTCTTGCTCATTTCATTCAATTCTTTGTTTGAGGGGAGAAGAACCTGGAATCCAAATCCAAAAGGAGAGGTGAGCCACCCAGAACTCAGTAAGTTCATTTGGCATGCCAGTTTCAGAAGGAGCTACCCGATAACAGTTCTACACTAAAAACAAAAACAACAACAACAAAAAATAACTACCCCATCAGCCATTTGGCTACATTGCCTGTACGTAATCCCAGCTACTGGGAAAGTATGAGGCAGGATAATCACAATTTCGAGCCCACGCTGGTCAATTTAGTGAGACTCTGTCTCAAAATAAAAGAGAAAAAGGGACTGAGATGTAGTTTAGAAGTAAAGTGCCCATCTCCGTTCCATCCCCAGTCCAAAAAAAAAAGAACAATAGGAAGTCCCTTCTTCCTGGAACTCATTCTACCAGAACGATGCAAATAATAAATGAAAACAGTCGGATCCTGATAAGCGCAACAGATAAAGTACAATACAAGAATCAAGGGTAACAGGTGAGATGTCTTGTTTTAATTAGAATTTGCTGGAAGGCCTCTCTGAGAAGGTGCTATTTGAGCCTAGGCCTTATGACCTGGGTACTGGAGAAGCTAAAAGGAGCAGAGAGAGGCTAATTAGAGGTGACTGCAACTGTCCAGGTGAGAGATGATGGTGGATTGGACCAAGATGGTAGTAGATGAGATGGGATGAGAGATGGAAGATTCTGGCTGTATTCCAAAGGTGGAGTGGGCAGATTTGCTGGTGAATTGGATGCAGAATACAAGAAAATGAGGGTAGTCAAATATGGCTCCAGACATGTGGCCTGAACAAGGAGAAGAGATTGAGATGGAGAAGTCTGGCAGAGGAAACAAAGGGTTTTATTTTGGCATTGAGGTGCCTCTTAGACATTCCAAGTGGAGGTGTCAAATGTGCAGTTGGATATATGAGTTCTGGGAAGAGGTCCAGGCTAGAGCTATAATTTGGGGAGTCATCAGCTTAGAGATGACATTCAAATCCATGGGACAGGATGAGATCACACCACCAGGGAGGAGTACATGTCGACAGAGAGGTAATGCTTATTCAGCTTGCAGTATTCTCTGAGCACTTTCTGGGGGGCAGGCCCTGAGTGAGGTGCAAAATGCACATGTACTTCCCTTAGCACCTGCTCAATGAAAGCATCATTAATTACTGAATTTTCCTGGCTAAATTCTTGGGCCATTTAGAGGATGAGCCTTGCTGGGCATGGTGGTGCACACCTGTAATCCCAGCACTCGGGAGGCTGACACAGGAGCATTACTGGGAGTTTGAGGCCAGGCTAGGCTACATAGTAAACTCAAGTCCAACCTGGACTACAGAGCTAGACCCTGTCTCAAAAAAAAAAAAAAAAAAGTAGAGGATGAGCCTTGAGAGTTTGTACTCTATCCCTTAGTCACTTATTCTTTTTTTTTTTTTTTGTGGATACCGGGGGTCGACCTCAAGACCTTGCCCGCCAGCAGGCGCCCGTGCCGCTGAGCGATATCACCGGCCCCTTTTTCGTATGTGGGTTCCGGGAGTCGAACTCGGGCCCTCGCGCTTGCCAGGCAGGCGCTTAAGCCGCTGAGCCATCTCACCGGCCCCCAACTTATTCATTTTGTTGTAACATTTATTGAGCACTTACTTGGTACAAGGTCCCATCTAGGCACTGAGGATGTGAAGCAAGCCAGACATGGCTCCTGTCCTTCTGGAGGAGGCATTTTGTGTGTGGAGTCGTCCACTGAACAGGGCTACACACGGGATGTGATTACCTTGGGACTGAGGTGATGAAGTAGAGGACAGGCTGGAGTGGCCTGTGCTAGCCCGGAACACAGGGAAGGCTCTTCTAGGAAGCCACACTTGAGCAGCAATCAGAGCAGAGAACTAGGCTAAGGAGAAGGGCGGAGGTATTGGGGTGGGAGGAATGGCATGTTCCAAGGCATGAAGCCGGAAGGAGGGTGACAGCTGAAAAGGCCACCTGGACTACAGAGAAGTTATAGGGTGAATGTGGGAGAGAGGATGCAGGAAGGGTGGATAGCATGGTGAGCCTGGACAGGTGGACTCCATCCTGAGCCACTGGTGGCCCTGGAGGGCCATAAGTGGGGGTTCATGTGCAGAGGGCCACTAAGGAGAGTGGATCAGGAGGCCAGGAAGGCAGTCAGGAGGCAGGTGAGGAGCTTCTTGCTTCAGTGTCTCAGTTCTTCCATTTCATGTTTTTTTGGTTGTCATTGGTTTGGTTTGGTTTGTTGTTTTGTTTTTTGACACAGGGTCTCACTATGTAGTGTAGGCTGGCCTTGAACTCACTTATGTATCCCAGGCTGGTCTCGAACTCACTGCAATCCTACTGCCTCAGCCTCCCAAGTGCTGGGATTACAAGCGTGCACCACCATGCCCGGCCATTACTCCATTTTAAAGATCTGTTTGCAAAGCCGCAGTTCTCTGGGGGTGGTCCAGGGGATGCAAGGAAGTCGTGCTCTCCCAGCACAAGCTGAGAGGCAAGTACCCTCAAACACGTCCTCTGCAGATCACAAACCCAGAGCTTCACACTGGATCTCATATATTTTTTTTAGGAGTTGCTTCCCTGCTACAAGTGCCAAAGGTGCAGTATCGGTTCATTAGCAGGGGTGCCAGATGCTTCTGGCCAGAGCCTCTGTGACCACATTTCATTTGAGTTCCTATGGATCAGCCTCTCTAGATTTCTGGGCCCTTAGCCACCAGGCCATAATGTAAAATACTGTAATTGTGCAGCCAGTTAGGGCCGTTCTCAGACTCAATGTCAGGATCATTCCACATATGGAGTATTTTTTTTTAACAGCAGCGAAGTTTTATTAAAGGTAGGAAAAGAAACAGGCTCTGCAGAGTGAGTTTGGGCCAAGCAAAAGTAGGAAAAGAAGTACACCCTACGGCATGAGGGTGGCCACCACGCAAGAGAGAACACAGTGGCCCACTTGTGGAATATTTACAAGGATTTTAACCAGTCGATTACAGGGATTTTTCCTGATACCATGTTTTATTAAAGATTACAAAAATAATAAATGCAAATACAGAAGAATGCAAAAATATAAACTGTACAAAGATAACTATTGCTAATATTTTACCCTAATTACATCTAGACTTTTTTTTAATGCCTATGTGTGTGTGTGTGTGTGTTACACACACGGTGGTACCTGTGTGGTACCTCCGTTCAGGAATGCTTTTATTTTATTTATTTATTTTTTTTGTGTGTGTGGGTACTGGGGGTTGAACTCAGGACCTCGCGTCTCCAACCAGGCGCTTGTGCTGCTGAGCGTTATCACCAGCACTTTTTTCCTTTGTATGTGGGTACTGGGAGTTGAACTCAGGACCTCACGCTTGCCAGGCAGGTGCTTAGGAATGCTTTTATTTGCAAACAATTTGTTTCACCAACAAAGCGTTTGGCAAAATTTTGTTTTGTTTGCAAATTCCACATCGGGTGACAAACATGACCACAGCCGTCTTTCCCACGCAAACACAAACGTGGCCATTTTTTCCAAAATCATGGAACAAATTAAATTCACGAACCCAGGTACCACTGTATATATCTGCACACATATATGCATGCATATATATCCATAGTCATATGATACCTATCATAATGTGCACATTGTATTTTTTTCCTTACTGGGGATTTACCTCGAGGAGTTCTGAGGTACATCCCCACCCATTCCTTTTTACTTATTTATTTATTTTTATTTTGAGACAGGTTATTTTGAGACACTGGCCTCAAACTCATGATCCTCCTGCCTTATCTTCTTAAGAAGCTGGGATAACAGGCATGCACCACCACACCTGGTTTATTTATTTTTTCTTTCCTTTTTTTTAGTTCCTGGAGATTGAATCCTGGGCTGGACTCATACTAAATATTGGCTCTGCCACTGACTTACAGCCCCAGCCCTGTACTATATGTTTTGTTATCTGCTTTCTAAAGTCCTTCATAAGCTTTCTGCACTATAATTATTAATAGCTTCTACTCCCCCCACTCCACCCCCAGGATGGAGTCTATGTTGCCTAGGCTGACTTGGAGCTCCTGGGCTCAAGCAGTTTTCCTGTCTCAGCCTCCTGAGTAGTTGAAATGCAGACACATGCAGTTCTTTTAGGTACTTCATTCTTTTAATGAACTTTCATGTGTTCCCACCACGCTCTTTACCTGCCCGCCCCCATCTGTATGCACCCTCTGCCTCTCCTCCAGTTACCGTGCATAAACTGTTCAGGCTTCTGTCTAAAGCCACGAGTGCTGAATCTGTCTCCTCTCACTCACACTTGTGAACATCTCTTGTTCTTTTCCTGAGTCATCCATTTCCCCTGTCTACTAAATTATTCCCATCAGCATGCAAACATGCTGGAATATTGTGAACAACTGAAAAAGGGTTCTGGAGCTGTGTGTGGTGGTGCATGCCTATAGTCCCATCATTGTGGGAGGCTGAGGCAGGAGGACAGCAAGTTGAAGCCTAGACTGGGCAACTTAGCAAGACCCTGTCTCAAGATTTAAAGGTGGGGGGGATTGGCTATATGGCTCAGGTCCCCAGGTCCCCCCCAAAAAAAAGGCCTTCTAGGGTGGGGGTGTGGTTCAGTGGCAGGTTACTTGCCTAGTGTGCCCAAGGCCTTGGGCTTGATCCCTAACACTGCCAAAGAAAGAATATGCTTTCCTTACTTCCCCCATCACTCTCTAGCTGCCACCTTATCTCTGCTCTTCCACAAGTCGTTCATAATGTCTCCTCTCAATCTTTCTAATCCAGTTCAACAAAATAGGTCCTAAATATACTAGCCAGTTCAGGGTGCCCCTCAACGATGGACTTGGCACAGTTGTTTTCTTCCTCTCTGAAACTCATTGGGGTCCTTGCTGGGCTTTGAGGACCCTGCACTCTCTCAGTGTTCCCCTCTCACTGGCTGTTCCTCAGTCTCCTACTTCTTCCACCTCTTCTCCCTGATCTCTAAAGGAAGGTGTGTCCCAAGCCTTCCTACCAGGCCACTTCTCTATTTATTTATTTATTTTTTGTGGGTACCGGGGGTTGAACTCAGGACCTCAGGTGCCAACAGGCGCCTGTGCCGCTGAGCGATATCACCAGCCCTTTTTTCGTATGTGGGTACCGGGAGTTGAACTCAGGACCTCGCGCTTGCCAGGCAGGGGCTTATGCTGCTGAGCTATCTCACTGGCCCCTACTTCTCTATTTAAACTCTCCTTTGGTAGTACCCATTCTCCCAGCTTTATATATCATCTCTATGCACACAGCTCCTATGTTTGTATTTCTACCTCAGACTTTGAATGCCCATCCCATTTCTCTGAGTCTTATTTGAAATATCTCTGGGATGTCTAATCGAATCTAACACACCTCAAACAGACTTGTTTCAGTCCTAAACCTTCCAATCCTGTGGTCTTCCTCACCACTGTAAATAGCAACTCCATTCTTCCAGTTACTCAGGAAAGAAATCTAGAAGTCTTCCTTCACTCCTGTACACACCCCTTATGCCTCACATCTGTTAAATAAAAATTATAGGAGGCCAACTGCTTTGGTCTAAGCTTCTGCACAAGGCCCCAGATTAAAAATCAAAACGTAGGACTGGGGGGTGTAGCTCAGTGGTAAAACACTTGCCTAGCATGCATAAAAACCTGGGTTCCATTCCCAGCCATGTGATAAAAGAAAAAAACCCACATTATGAAAAGTACCCTGGGGCCAGGCTTGGTGGCACATGCCTGTAATCCCAGCACTCAGGAGGCTGAGGCAGCAGGATTGCTGTGAGTTCAAGCCCAGTGTGGGCTACAAAGTGAGTTCAAGGCCAGCCTGAACTGCAAAGTGAAACACTGTCTCAAAAGAGACAAAAAAAGGAAAAGGAAAAAAAGAAAAAAGAAAAGTACCCTGAAGCAAGCTGATATCTATTGTTCTTTCTAGCCCCACCTAACAAGGAAAGTAACTTTGTTTTTTTTTTTTTTTTTTTTTTTTGTGGGTACCGGGGGGTCGACCTCAGGACCTCGCGCGCCAACAGGCACCCGTGCCGCTGAGCGATATCACCGGCCCCTTTTTCGTATGTGGGTTCCGGGAGTTGAACTCGGGCCCTCGCACTTGCAAGGCAGGCGCTTACGCCGCTGAGCCATCTCACCGGCCCACAAGGAAAGTAACTTTGAAATGACCATTCTTTTAAATAAATTTTATTGGTACATGTTTGCAGTATATAATGATTACATTCGTTATAAGGAGTTGGTGCATGTACATAACACATCCCCCCCCCCCGCTCCTTTGGTCTTTTTGAGACAGGGTCTCGCTATGTCATTCATGCTGACCCTGAACTCACTAAGCAGCACAACTGCTATTCACAGCGATCCTCCTGCCTCAGCCTCCAGAGTGCTGGGATCACAGGTATGTGCCAGCACACCCCATGTACATAACACATCTTAATTCTTTTTACTTCTCCTTCGCCTCTTGGTCCCATACCTCCCCCATCTCTTCATCCTCTTCCCATTTGCAAAAGATCTATCTCCTTGTTTCCTGGTATCTATCTTTTATTTTACTTTATTTATATTTTTGGTTTTCTCATATAATAGAAACCATGTAATGTTTAAGCATGCGTGTCTGATTTATTTCACTTAACATTATTGTCTCAATGAAATGACCGTTCTTCTTAATCCGGTTAAGAATATTAAATCAAATTGTAATTTTTTTTCTTCTGACAATGTGAATAAATGGAAAATGATACCAAATTTCTGAGTGAAAAGACCAAATATTGGCAAAATGAAAAATTTTGCCATCTAAATTTATAGATATAACACCTTTCAAAATACCAAACAGGATGCCATACAGAACTAGATAAGATGATTCTAAAATGTGTCTAGAGGGGCTGGTGAGATAGCTCAGTGGCATAAGTGCCTGCCTGGCAAGCGCGAGATCCTGAGTTCGACTCCTGGTACCCACATATGAAAAAAAAAAAAAAGAGCTGGTGATATTGCTCAGCGGCATGGGCGCCTGGTGGCGCACAAGGTCCTGAGTTCAACCCCCGGTACCCACAAAAAAAATAAAAAATAAAAAAAAATAAAAATAAAATAAAATGTGTCTAGAAATACTAAAAGACAATATACCCTCTGAGGGTATTAGAGGTGCACTGGGGGACAAGGTCTTTCAGAGGCACAAATTGGGAGGAAAGCTCTAGATTGGGTCACACTGGTCTGGGCACCACCACTAAGTCGGTCACCTGAAGGCTGAGGATAGCTTGGCCAGGCACAGACTGGGGAGGCAGAGCTGAGAGAAACAGTTTCTAGGGAGAAGACCCAGAAGAAGAGGCGTGCAGACTTCTAGCACAGCAGGACCTAGAGAAGCAGGCTGAGTGGTGGGTGACAGGAAGCCATTGGAGGCAAATCGTGAAGGCCAAGGATGGGTGTGGAGGTAGTTGCAGCCCTCTCCAGAGAACACCCTGTCTCCTCCTCTGCTGGGTCCCTGGCGTCTAGCACAGTACACATGGGAGGAATTCCGTACATATTTTGGAAATCTTTTCATATATGGCCTTGGTCTTTTTAAGGTCTGCATAATATTCAGAGCTAGAGCTACGCATTGCACATATAGTAAGCCACCCTGCTTCTCCTGCAGTGCTGGGGATAGAACCTAGGGCCTTGCTAGACGAGCACCAGACGCTGAGCTCCATCCCCAGCTCAACACGTCTCCTCCAGTTTTTTGGGGATCATTAATAAACATCCCAGCATTCTGAATCAGCTACCCTTGGGGCCCTTCTTCCTCAGACTAGGAGGGATCATTGGATTTTTTGTTCAGTACAATTCTGAGGTCCTTCTGGCTTCCAAACAAGCTCTCTTTTGCTATTCATAGCTTCCCTTTGGAGACTGTGAGACCAAACTCCTCTCAGGCTCCTCCCACCCCCCCAGCCTGAGCTTTGAGTCCCTTTTACAATCATCCTATTCAGGGATATACAATCAACATTTGTATGGTAAAGGCAACTCACACTGATTCCTATTGAGCAGCTGAAATACTTAGGACTCACATGTATAATCTGACCCAGCTGGGCTCTGATCTATGTTAGGGCATCTCACCATAAATCCCTTGAGGCTGTAGAGTGAGAAAGAATAGGCCACCCCCGCCCTATGCCCTAACTGTGCTGAACTATGTATGTACCTTCCTCAAAGCACTGAGCTCTCTGTCTTCTCAGCTTTCTTTGCAAGTTTTCCCTTCTGTCTAGAATGCTTTTCTTCTCTCCTCATTTGTGTGCCTAATACCATCTGGTTCTTCAGGTCTCAGTTTAGAAGCCACCTCTTCCAGAAAGTCATCTCTGAACCCTTCCCCCAGCCTGGGTTAGGATGCAGGAAGCCAGTAAGGTGGTGCACGCCTGTAATCCCCGACAGGAGAGTTGCAAATTCAAGGCTAGCCTGGGGTATTCACCAAGATCCCATCTTCAAATTTAAAAATAACAATAATAAAAAGGGCTGAGGATATAGCTCAGCGGTAGAGCATTCCCGGGTTCCATCCCCAGTATCATCCTCCCCACAAAAAGCTACAGGAGTACCCCCCATGTAGCACATATCTCAGTTGTAATTGCCTTTTTTAGTTGTCTGTGATTGGGGTGAGGACAGAGTTTGAGTCTTAGTCACTTTCCCCCCCATACGGTGGGGAATGAACCCAGGGGATTTGCACTAACCTACATCCCCAGCCCTTTATTTTTTATTTTGAGACCAGGTCTCACTAAACTGGTAAATTGCCCAGGCTGAGTTCCAACTTTCGATGCTCCTGCCTCAGCCTCCTAGACTGTTGAGATTTCAGACGTGTTGTACCATGCCTAGCTTCTTAGTCATCGTTGATTCCCAGGAGTCAGCACCCAGCACAGAGCCAGACAGTTCTGTGGCTCTATAAATATTGGTGGAATGAACACATGTTAAGCAGCAAGAAACGAGGAAACAATCAAAGTCCCAGATGCCACGTTCGCAGCCCTGGGCTCTTGGAGTTGGGGTCTCAGTGTACCATGAAAAAACCTGCTCAGTGCGGGGACCTTCAAGCACGCCCTAGAGCTCGTGCGCATGCTCGCCGCAAGGGTCAGAGGTCAGGGCAAGCATCTGGCTGGCCGAAGGAAAACATGGCGGGCCGGTAGCGTTTGTTCCCAGGAGGAAATTAAGTCGCCAAAGAAGACAATCGACCCTGAGAAGACATGCGCACTGCTGCTGCGGATCTTCACCACCAACTGTAGTGGACGAGTGCTCCCTCAGAAACGTCGTGTCCAGCCAGCTCTACACTTGGATGGATGCAACCTTGAAGGAACTATTTTAATAAAGGAAATCTACCCAGAAGCTAGAAAGAAGGGCACACACTTCAATTTTGCAATTGTTTTTTATGGATTTTAGAAGACCTGCCCGGCCAGTGAGATAGCTCAGCGGCATAAGCGCCTGACTGGCAAGCGCGAGGCCCTGAGTTCGACTCCCGGTACCCACATATGAAAAAAGGACCGGTGATATCGCTCAGCGGCACGGGCGTCTACTGGCGCGCGAGGTCCTTAGGTCAACCCCCGGTACCCACAAAAAAGTAAAAATAAAAAAATAAAAAGAAGACCTGGCTATCCGGCAGTGGTGGAGCACGCCCGTAATGCCAGCACTCCAGAGGCTGAGGCAGGAGGATCACCGTGAGTCCGAGGCCAGCCTGGGCTACTTAGTAAGGCCAGGCTGAACTGCAATGCGAGATCCTGTCTCAAAAAAATAAAATAAAATAAATAAAAGGAAAAAAGCTGGCTATCGGGTTAAGGAGATTGACAGCACCACATCTGGCAGAAAGGGGATAATGATTCCATGACCCCGCAGTCACAGAAATTCCAAATAGGCGCCTACTTGGATGTAGCGATTACTCTCCAAATCGGCCACCACTCCTGCAGGGTGTGTGAGACCATATTTTATTCTACTTACTATCTCTTGAATTTATTTTTCACCCGGTTATGTAAAATAAACTTACATTACACACCCCCAACCCTCCAACCCCCCGCAACCCCCATCAAATGGGCCCCAGCAAGACAAAGTGGCAGCCACTGAGAAGGATGGCATAACAAAAGAGACTGGTCGCCAGCCGCCTAGCTTCAGGGAATGTTTGTCAATGTTACATTCACAGAAGCCCTGCACATGTGCTGGCAGGAGAAGAGCCAGCCTCAGCCAGACAAGGAAATTCAGCCACTGTGCATGTGTTAGCACTGGGTAGGGAGGGGTGGCCTAGAAATTTCTTGGCTCTTGGTTTTGTCCCCAGGCCTTCGCATTGGGCTACATCCCCAGCCCATTTAATTAATTAATTAATTAATTGTTATTTTGAGACAAAGAAGGGGTGGCTAAGTTGCTAAGTTGCCCAGGCTGGGCTTGAACTTCAGACCCTCCTGCCTCTCCTAGAGTGCTGCGGTTACAGGTGTGCATCACCACAACTGTTATTTTTTTCTTCAAAAAAGCCCTCCAGGGCCGGTGATATAGCTCAGCGGCATAAGCGACTGCCTGGCAAGTGTGAGGTCCTGAGTTCGGTTCCCAGTACCCACATAAAGAAAAAAACAAAAAAACTCTCCAGATACTTTTCATATGCAGTACAGTATATTTTATTCAACCTTTAGGGAATGTGTTTGTCTTAGAGGTGACATTACCAAATTATATTGATAGGGTTCATTAAAAATCTATTTAGTAAAAAATTTATTTGGAGTCTGGCATGGTGGTGCATACTTGTAATCCTAGCACCCTGGGAGGCTGAGGCAGGAGGATCACAAACTGAAGCCCAGCCTTGGCAGTTTAGTGATTTAGCAAGATCCGGTCTAAAAAAATAAAAAGGGATGGGACTGTAACTCAGTATGAAATCCTGGGTTCAACACCCACTAGTGAAAAAAAAAAAGATTTGGGTCCAAAAAGTTAGGATTCTAGACATGAGCACAGTAGTGAATGCCTGTAATCCCAGCAGTTAGGAAAGCCAAGGAAGGAACACTCCAAGTTTGGGCAGCTCAGTGGTCTGAAAAAACAAAACACAACACTCAGTGGTAGAGTGCCCTGAACTTGATTCCTAGTTACTACCGAAAAAAAAAAAAAAGTAATTGTTCTATTAAATAATGCATCTGTTCACTGCATAAAAACATTCTTAGCACTTTCATTAATCTTTTCATACCATCCTTTACTTGTGTTTCTGGTTTACTGTGTTATACTACAAGTTTCCAAGTTATGTGACAGGTTATAAAACATTTAAGGAAAGTTCTGAGTTGTGAGTCAGGAATTCTGGGCTGAGAAAAAAACTTTTTTTTTTCAGACAAGGTCTTGCTGTATAGTTCAGGCTGTCCATGAACTCACTATATAGCCCAGGTTGGCCTTGATCCTCCTGCCTCAGCCCAGTCCCAAGTGCTGGGATTATAGGTGTGTGCCACCATACCTGGCAGAAAATAAAATTTGAAAAAAAATTTGGCAAACTCAATAAGTCTATTTGCCATTTGGCTTCTCAGCTGTCCCTTTTCTGGAATGAGAGTAACTCTTCTTTTGTCCTAGTTAATAAAGTCTGTAGATGTTCATTAAACACCTTCTGTTTGCCACACAGTAGGATTATAAAGGCAAGTAGCTGCTCCTGGTAGTTCTTGATCTTTTCTCAAAAATGGTGGAAACATGATTTGTAGCCTTTGAGAACGAGGACCTCCAAGGCTGGAGATACAGCTCAATGGTGGAGCTCATGCTCAGCATGTGCAAGATCTGGGGTTCAATCCCCAGCACCAAAACGCCAGTTGAGAATAATGAACTCCTACACTATCACATAATGGTAGCACTTGCTATATTTGGCTATTAAGATTCAAATTTAGTACAGTTGCTGAATGTGGTGACACATGCCTGTAATCCTAGCACTCTGGGAGGCTAAGGCAGGAGGACTGCAAGTTTGAGCCCCAGCCTGGGTAATTCAGCAAGACCCTGTCTCAGAATAAAGAGAAGTAAATTAAAAAGGACTGGGGGTTTAAGTCATTGTGAAGGCCTTGAGTTCAATCCCCAGAACTAAACAAACAAAAAAACAAAGGGCTGAGGGTGTTGCTCAGTGAGTGCTTGCCCAGCATGCGTGAGACCAAGTTCCATCCCAATACCATAAAAAAGTATAATTTTAAAATTCACCTTTTCAGTTGTAGTAGCCATATTTTAAGTGCTCAATAGTTAATGGCTACCATGAAGAACTCGAAAATTTCCATCATCACAGAAAGTTCTATTTTCTGTTTGCTTTTTAATAGTCTTCTTTTTTTTTTTTAATGTGGGTACCGGAAGTCGAACTCAGGACCTCACGCTTGCTAGGCAGATGCTTATGCTGCTGAGCCATCTCATCTGCCCTTGTTTTATTTTTTGAGACAAGGTCTATGTAGCTCAAGCCAGCATTAAAATCACTACATAGCCCAGGCTGGCCTTGAACTCACAGCAATCTTCCTGTGAGTCAGGAATTCTGGGCTGAGAAAAAAACTTTTTTTTTCAGACAAGGTCTTGCTGTATAGTTCAGGCTGTCCATGAACTCACTATATATCCCAGGTTGGCCTTGATCTTCCTGCCTCAGCCTTAGTACTGGGATTACAGGCATCCACCATCATGCCCAGCAGAAAATTCTAATGGACAGCACTGCATGAATATTCTCTCCAGAATAAAAAGACTCTTCTACTCCTGTACATCATCATCATCGTCATCAATGGAACTGGGGATTGAACCCAGAGCCTTTACACTGAGTTACTTACCCCCTTTTTGTAATTTTTTTCTTTTCTTTTCTTTTCTTTTCTTTTTTTTTTTTTGAGACAAGGTATGGCTTTGTAGTCCAGGCTGGCCTTGAACTCACTCTGTAGCCCTGACTGGCCTCAAATTCATGGCAATCCTCCTGTCTTAGCCGCCCAAGTGCTGGGATTACAGGTGTGTATCATCATGCCTAGTTTCTGCACATTATTTTGCATATACCTTTTAGAATTTTGCAGGCTCAGGTTCAAGGGAGGTGGTGGCAGCTAGAGAGTGGGGAGAAAGTGGTTCACATTTTAAAAAATTTTTTTGGTAGGACCTTTGCCCTGAACTACATCTTCAGTCCTCTTTTTTATTCTATGCCAGAGTCTCATTAAGCCACTAAATTGTCCAGGCTGGGCTTGAATTGGTGATCCTCCTGCCTCAGTCTCCCACGAGTGCTGGGGATACAGCTAGGAATACAGGTGTGACCACCATGCCTGGCTATATTCTTTGATGCTTAAAGCCTGAGAATCCACAAAAAGAAGTACTGATATGAAAAGCTATTTGAAAATAAACTTGAAAAGGGGAAAATAAATAACTATTTGAGTACTCCATCTCAGAATATAACAGATTAGCAAAAATAATGCATCCAAGCTCCTACAAACTCAGTATGTTCATTGCTTTAAATAACCTCATATAAAACCAGGCCTTGTCTTCCCACCTGTTTGGCCACACGCAGAAAGCATCAGTTCCTTCATTATCCAAATATAATGGGAAAACAATGTTAAAAGACTTTCTGCAGTCCCTTACGAAAAGACCAAAGGAGAATTATATTCATGACACCCTGCAAATCTTCTGGAATTATCTTCCCCATCTGTGTCTTCTCATCCTCCCCCGCTTGGCACTTGCTTCCCTTAAGCTCTCTGCTTTCCCATGCCAAACTCTAAATCTCAGATTCTGAGGCTGCTTCTCCCCTGCACAGCTCAGTTCTTATGTAGCTCTACAGAAATGTTTTATTTTTAAAATTATTATCTTTTTTTGTTTGCAGTGCTGAGGATCAAAGCCATGGCCTCGAACATGCTAGGCAAGCACTGTACCCGAGTCACCCCCTAGCCCCGGAATGTTTTATTTCGCCCCGTGTCACAAACATAGAGGCACAAGACAGAGCAGGCTCCTTGGCTGCTGTGAAGAGGAACCCGTTCCTTGGTGACCCCGCCCCGGTTCTCTCCCTGCCAGCCAGGACCACCTTCCCCAAGATGACTCATTTTCCCATGGATGATTTACTCCTTATCGCTTCCGCTGTGCCCACTGCTGCCAAGGGCCACGGTTGGGAGTGGCTCATGGACTGAGCCCAACACAGAAGGAAACATTTTGCTGGGATGGCAGAGGGGACTGATGTCACAGCCAGCGAGAGGGAGAAAACCTGACGGGCAGGTCTGCAGGATGTTTTTATCCCAGATGTTAATTTTTGTTTTTTTAATCTGGCAGTGCTCTCCTGTCTCCTAGAAAGTAAACAGCTTTCTGTGGGAAGTGTATTAGTTTTTACAGCCTGCCAAGTTCAAAGGCTTTTCACACTCAGAACGAGCCCATTTCTTATTCTATATTAGGAAGAATGAATATATATATTTTTGGTCAGAAGACAGTTTATTCACAAGATAGACAGGCTGGTACAGACCCGCCATCAACATGGAGGGAGGGGCAGGAACAAGTCCAAAGTCTCATACTCCGCACAGCAGCAGGTGTGAAATAAAAGGATCTATGAAGTCACTGGAGGTAATTTACACATTTATACAGAGATACTTTTTTTCTGGTACCGGGAATCAAACTCAGGACCTTGAGCTTGCCAGGCAGGCGCTTGTGCCGCTGAACTATATCCCCGGCCCAGTGATACTTTCTACATTGACCCCATGGGTGCTTTTTTTTTCAGTACTGGGGACTGAATCTAGGGCCTTCACACTGAACTACATCTCTAGTGCCCTCCCCTTTATGTTGTTTTGGGGGTTTTTTTTGGTACTGGGAATTGAACTCAGGACCTTCTGCTTGCCAGGCAGGCGCTTGTGCCTCTGAGCTACATCCCTGGCCCCGCTTTATGTTTTTTGTTTTTTTTTTAATGTGGGTACCAGGAGTCGAACTCAGAACCTCACGCTTGCCAGGCAGGTGCTTATGCCACTGAGCTATCTCACCGGCCCCCCCTTTATATTTTAAGACAGGGTCTCACTAAATTGTCCAGGCTAGGCTTAAACTTGAGATCCTCCTGCCTCAGCTTCCCAGAGTACTGGGATTACAAGCATGTGCCATCAGGCCCGGCTTTTTTGTTTTGCTTTTTTGAAACAGGATTTTGATATGTAATTCAGAATACCCTCGAACTCACTATGTAGTCTAGGCTGACTTTAATGCTCCTGGCAATCCTCCTGCCTCAACCTTCCAAGTACTGGTATTACAGGCATGGGCAACCACACCTGTGTTTGTTTTTTGTTTTTCTTTATATGCGGGTACCGGGAGTCAAACTCAGGACCTCGCGCTTGCCAGGTAGGCGCTTATGCCGCTGAGCCGTATCACAGGCCTTTTTTTTTTTTAACTTTCCAGGCAACAATCACATAGAAGTGATAGGACTGAAAGAATATTAATACACTTAAGTACATCTTCCCACCTGGGCTTTGGAATGCCTGTAGGATAAATAAACTATAAGACTGCATAGTTGAACTCAAAACGACATTTGGAGGTTGGGTGTGGTGGTACCTGCCTGTAATCCCAGCGCTTGGAGGCTGAGGCAGGAGGATCGCTGTGAATTTGAGGCCAGCCTGAACTGCATAGTGAGACCCTTTCTCCAATAAATAAATAAATAAATAAATAAATAAATAAATAAATAAGTAAGTAAGTAAGTAAATGACATTTGGCTAGGGATTTTACCTGCTTGGTTTTGGAAACTCAGCAGAGGATAGCTAGACACATTATATAATCCAGAAAATAACACAGTCTGATTGTTTCATTTTATAAATAATTTGAGTTTTATTCCAATTATAAAAATAGTACATGCTGACTACAGATAATTTGATAAATACATAAAGTATAATAGACAAATCATTGCCATCAGACGATTTCTGTTTTTGTTTGTTTGTTTTATATGCGGGTACCGGAAGTCAAACTCAGGACCTCACGCTTGCCAGGCAGGCGCTTATGCTGCTGAGCTATATCACCGGCCCAATTTGTTTGTTTTTTGAGACAGGGTCTCGCTATGCAGTTTAGGCTGGACTTGAATTTACCATGTGGCCCAGGCTGGCCTTGAACTCACAGCAAACCTCCTGCCTCAGCCTCCCAAGTGCTGGGATTACAGGTGTGCATCACCACACCCCGCCTCCATCAGATTTCTCCACAAATTAAAAAAATATATATCACTATAAACATCTGAAAGGTTATTTTCTGCTATGCTTTGTTACAAGCAGTCAATATACTATATATATAATGTATGCATGCATATATATATATATATAAGAACTAGGATGATACATACATTGCTTTTATCCTCCTCTTGCTTTATTTTCCTTAGTATTTAAAAATGAAATACAGTTGCAGTAATAATCTCTTTTTGTTTGTTTGTTTTGGTTTTTTGAGACAGGGTCTCACTAAGCAGTTCAGATTGACCTTGAACTCACTATGTAGCCCAGGCTGGGCTGGAACTCACTATGAGCCTCCTGCCTCAACGATCCTCTAGCCTCGGCCTCCGCAGTGCTGGCATCACCCAGCTCAGCTACCTTCTAATTACATGTTTGGTTTTATTCCTTTGCTATTGTTAGCATTAGCGGAGTTTTGACAAATTTCACTCCTTTTCCAACATTTTACTCTGAAGAAATTTCAAACACAGAGAAAGGGTGGCACTGGGTGCTGTGGCACACACCTGTGATCCCATACATAGGAGGCTGAGGCAGGAAGGGCACCATGAGTTCGAGGCCAGCCTAGCTATATGATGAATTAAAGGCCAGCCTGAACTACAGTGAGAATCTGTCTCAAAACAAAGCAAAGCAAAACAAAAAATCACTAAAAGGTTGAAAGAATGGGTCAGTGAACACCCATCGCCTGGAGTCTACAGTTAACATCCCACTATATTTGCTTTATCATATACCTATCTCTTCACCCACCAATCCATTGAGGTTTCATTTTTATTTTACTTATTTTTGTTTTTTTGAGATGGTTCAGGCTGGCCTCGAACTGGAGGCCATTCTGTCTCAGCCTCCAGAGTGCTGGGATTACAGGCGTGCGCCACCACACCCGGTGAGGTTTCATTTTTAATATTAAAAACCTTTAGATGAAGACTTTCTGGTTGAAGTCCTCTTTCCTGTAACACTCTGGGCATTACAGGACGTGCCTGTGCAAATGCGCCAAGGTGTGTGGGTAGCTGAAGTCCCGCACTCAGCACACGGGAAGGGCAGGCGCTGGGTTCTAATCCTGACCTCGGGTTTCTCCCTTGAAACACGGAAAGGGGGGCGCTCATCCGGGATGAGGGTGAAAAGCACAAATCGCCAGAGGCGCTCCATAGCGATGGCTGTCATAGTTCTTACAGTCTCCGCACCCTCGTCTCTGGATACCATCGCAGGGTCACCCCGCCAGTCCTAAGCAGTGTAAAGTGGGGACGGTGGCCAGGAGGGCCACTGACCCGAGGCTGCGCCCCGGACTCGGCTCCGCCGGCGCGCTCCCCGCCGCCAGCCGCACGCGCGGGCCTGCCCTGGGCGCTTCCCGCGTCACCTCAGAGTGCTCGCCGCGGCCTGCGCAGTAGGCGGCGCTACAGAGGGAGAAACGGAGGCTCTGGGAGCCCAAGTCTCTCGCCCAATCCGCGCCGCCGTGGAGCGAACAGCGTTTGGGCACTAAATTCTAAACGCTGTTTTCCTCACGCTGCCCCGGGCCTGCCGGCACCCACACAGAGCGCCAGCGCCTGCGCACGCGCAATCATCACGTCCGCGTCCCCTTTAAGAGGATTCCTATCGCCTCCGCCGACCCTTTCGCTTCCGTTCCGCGTTCCCACAATGCAGTGCGGCTGAGCGCCTCCAAGCCCGCGGGGACGCTGCGGGGGGACCCGGGCTGAGGCGGCGGCGGCGCGACGTGAGCTGCGGCGGGCCCGCGGCGTCGGGCGGTGCGGATGTCGGGCTGGGCGGACGAGCGCGGCGGCGAGGGCGACGGGCGCATCTACGTGGGGAACCTTCCGACAGACGTGCGCGAGAAGGACCTGGAGGACCTGTTTTACAAGTACGGCCGCATCCGCGAGATCGAGCTCAAGAACCGACACGGCCTCGTGCCCTTCGCCTTCGTGCGCTTCGAGGACCCTCGGTGAGGCCCCCGACGGCACCGCCCGCCTGCAGGCCCGGGCCCGGGCCTTCCCTCCTGTCCCCTCCTCCTCCCCGCCTTTCCTCCCCTCCCCCTCAGCGCAGACCCCCCTCGCGGCGCCCCCGGCTGGACGAGGCGGCCTCTTCCCGCCGGCTTCGGGCCGTCCCCTGGTCCGTCGTCACTTCCTTTATTATTATATTTAAAAACACAAAACCTGAGCCTTGGGAGGGCAGAGCCCGCCCAAACGCGCCTCATGGTTGGGGAAAATAAGTGCTCTCTTCCCCGCGGCTGGGGAGTCGCCCTCAGAAGGGGAAGCGCCCCGGCCTCAGAAACCTCGGGCCCCGAACCAGCCTTGCAGAGGACTGCAGCGGGGGAAGTGGCCAGAACTTCGGGTGGCGCGGGGGAAGCCGGCAGCGAGGACCCGGTACCTTTGGGAGTGGGGTGTAGAGGGGTCTCTGGTGGAAGCCGCCTCCACCTGTGCGCGCCCCTCCGCGCAGCTCCAGAGTCTGGCGTTTAGGACAGAGGGATCGGAGATTCCTCAGCCTGAGGGAGACTTCGTCGCCGTCTAAGGAGGGAGGCCCTGCTAGATGTTAGAGAACCCAGAGTTGTGGACTCTCTTGGTACCTATACCGGTTCTTTGGTGATTTTGCAAACATTGGTCCTCAGGCCATAAAAGGACCAAGAACTTTTCTTGAGAGACAGGGTCGCGCTATGTAGTTCACGCCACCATGCCCCAGCCTGGACCAGTAACTTTCAAAACTGCAGTTGGTGCTTCTTAGAAGCACTGCGCTGTAGTGGTCAGTGCATTCGGGGTTAAATAGTCTACTCTGCTTTCCAGGCACGGTTTAGAGGAAGGCTTCACCTCTGTCTCTGCCAGCATTATCTGTAGGGTGTCCTGCCTGCGTGGCGTGCAGGTATTGACTGGGCCAAAAGAGCATGTGAGGTCCAGGTGGCAGGCAGCATTTAGGTTTTTCGATGGCTACACTCACAGGGCTCATTCTTTGTGTCAACATTTGCCTTAGAAGTGGAACTAGGCATTTTTACATTTAAATGGGAGAAGGCTGTGCCCTAATTAGTAACAGCCATTGTGTATTTTGAATCATCCTGCAGTGTCAAGGACCATGTTGTGTATTTAGCATTTTCAACAAACTACAAGGTAGGTATTGTTAACCACACTTTGTTACAGATGAGGAATTTGAGAATCTGGAGGGTTGTTGATAAAATTGGCTAGTAAGGTTCAAGATAGAATTTTAACCTCCAATTTTTGTCCTTACAGTACATACTTGCTGTGGGATAAGTTACATTGTTATTTTTCACCTTCATTCTTTCATAATAGAAAAGCTGTATTTTGATACCACTATGTGACAAGTTTCAAATCAAGTATTTTGGACACTAGTATCTTATTTAATCCTAACAACCCTGTGAGATAGGCATATTGCTCACTTTAGAGATGTAATATCTTGGTTAAGCACTTAGCCATTGGCAAATACTAAGTGGCAGAAAAATGGTTTGAATTCAAGTCAATTTATATTCAGTTTGTTCTTAAACCTTAGCAAGTCTGCCCCTCCCATGCTGCACTTTGTGAGGCACAGAGTCAGGGTTGCACTGGATGTGGTCTTGTTGCTTTTTGGCCTAGAATGTTGGTAAGCAGTTATGTGTCCCTAACACTGAATGATGTCCTCAGCTCTGCCTCTTGGGCTGGGGATGTTGCTCAGTGATACAGCACTTGCTGACCAGATAAGAGCCCCAGAGTTTAGTTTTCAGCACCCACCAAAAAAAATTTTTTTTTAATTTCCTCTTGGTGAAATTGTACCCAGTGGTTTTGACAGTGTAGTTCTCCAAACCTTGGTGAGAAGATACACTTAAAGGAGTTCTGTTTTCATCTCTAAACACTCATTTGGATTTCTTCTGAGGTGCCTTTTTTTTTTTTTTTCTTTCCCTGAGATGACTTTTTAAAAGGTTTTTTCTTTCTACAAGCTTTATAGAAGAATATTAAGGGGCTAGTAATAATCTGTCAACAAATTATTATTTTTTCTCTAAATTAATCCTAATTAATCTCTTTACCAATCTGTTATCTTTTTTGCTATTTTTTTTTTTTGTCAATCCGTTATCACTTGATATCTAGAAAACCATGTGTGCGACAGCCGTAAAGTTTAATTAAACACCATGAAGTTTTCAACCAAAGCACCAGCACAAGATCTTGGTTTTGGTTTGCTTTGCCCTCACTCTTCCCTTCCCTATCTCCTTCACTGGGAATATTCAGCCTCCTCCTGGGTAGCACTAACTCTAAACTTCTTTGCAGAGATGCTGAGGATGCAATTTATGGAAGAAATGGTTATGATTATGGCCAGTGTCGGCTTCGTGTGGAGTTCCCCAGGACTTACGGAGGTCGGGGTGGGTGGCCCCGTGGTGGGAGGACTGGGCCTCCTACAAGAAGATCTGATTTCCGAGTTCTTGTTTCAGGTATGGTTCCTTTCAAACTGAATGATGATGCATGTAAACTACTTAGTCTCAGGCTGGGCGTGGTGGCACACACCTGTAATCCCAGGACTTGGAAGGCTGAGGCAGGAGGATCGCTGCGAGGTCAAGCCAGCCTGGGCTACATGGCGAGACCCTGTCTCAAAGGGAAAAAAAATACTTAGACTACTTAGTCTGGCCTTTAAGAAACATCAGCTATTTACTCAGTGTGTGGGATATGGGGGCTTTATTTTCAATAACCTGTGCACAGTGAAAGTCTGAAGCCCTGCTTTGGCTTGCCATTGTGGCTAGTATCCTATGAGTTGAGCTTACACTAATAGTCCAGCCTTGGTAGAACTTTTTTTTTTTTTTTTTTTGAGACAGGATCTTGCTCTGTAGTTCAGGCTGGCCTTGAACTAACTATGTAGCTTTCCTGCCTCAGCATCCTGAGCCCCTTGAGTGATGGGATTACAGATGTGCACCACCATGCCTGGCCTAGAACATAAATACGTTTCTTTTTTTTGGTGGGGGGGTACTGGGAATCCAATTCAGGACCTCATGCTTGCCAGGCAGGTGCTATGCCACTGAGCTATATCCCCAGCCCATAAATACGTTTCTTATAAGCGGGTTTTCTGTTGGTGAGAAGGGAAGATGATGGCAAATTCCTTTCAGCTGTGATTCTAAAGACATTTTCTTTTGGAACATACCTTGGTATCAGACTTAATAGAAAGACATTCATTACAGGAGCCAGATTTGAACAACTCACCTAAATTTGGATCCTGCAAAAACCCAGATTTTGTAGTGGTTTAGGGATTGTATCAAAAAGAAAACCCCACAACTTGGAATCTTGAATATTGTTTAGGAAAGTATAAAACATTTGTCTTAGTATAAAAGTAAAATATTTCTTGTGTTAACAAGTGATGAAATGATAAGTTCAAAAGCCTATGTGTTTTTGAAATATTGATACAGTGGGAAATACTAATACTGGGGACTTCTGCACAGTACAGGCAAGTTCTAGGACCCTACTGGAGTGAGATGTATTGAGCAGCCTGGCATCTTTTTAGGATGTGATGAATTTCCCACAACACAGCAGATTCCCAAGTGCTTAAGAGTGATACTCAGCCTCTGCCTATCTTGTGTCCTATAATTCCTTAACCCCAGAACTCTATTCCCTCCTTCAGGATGTCATATGTTCTTTTTTTCTCTTCATGCTGCTTTGAAATCCTGCTTAGAAAATTATTAGGAAATGGCTGCAGTCCTGAACTGTGAGCGCTAAACACAGCCTGTGAGAGCAGGAGCACATTTCCCTTTCATGACATCAGGTAGGGTCGTATGACTCCCGACTAGTTTTAGCGTCTGAATAATACCTTTCCCCCCACTGTAGTGAAGAATGTTGGTGATCTCTTAAGAGGTACTTTGTCTAGTTTGTCAGTCACTCACTCCTGTAAGAAAAAGCTTTTTATGTTTTTGTTGTTGTGTTGTTACCTTTGGGTACACTTAGGTTATTTCTTTGGCTGGTTTCAAAATTCTGTGTCCTGGGAACCCTGGGTAAGAAGTAATTGGTATTGAAAACTTCGTATTGGAAAAGACTGGAAGTTGGTTTTGGGAGTTTGGCATTAACTGAAGGACAAAGAAAGAGGTGAATTCTCAGAGATATCAAACCTATAAATAAGGTGCTTTGTTGGGAAGGTTTTGGTCTCTGGAAGATTAGCCTAGAACCAGCTTCTTGAGGTGGTGTGGCATACATACTTCAGTGCTTTTCTCTGGTTTGTGTCCCACAGAGAAGAGACCATACAAATTGGTAGCTCTTAACAGGGCAGTTAACATGGCTGAAGGATGTGGACTCTTGTGTTCTCTGTGCCTAGGACTTCCTCCATCAGGCAGCTGGCAGGACCTGAAAGATCACATGCGAGAAGCTGGGGATGTCTGTTATGCAGATGTGCAAAAGGATGGAATGGGGATGGTTGAGTATCTCAGAAAAGAAGATATGGAATATGCCCTGCGTAAACTGGATGACACCAAATTCCGCTCTCATGAGGTGGGTCCTACCTTTTACTTAGCTCCCGGGTCACTCTACCTGAACCTAAGCTAGTAATACTGTAGTAGCAATAGGCCCTCACAGAAGTAGCAGCAGGCCATGCAGTTGTCATTTGATTACCTCACAGTAACATTAAAGATCTGCTTTAAGTGAACAGAGCCAGAGAGTTTGTCATGCTTAAACCCTGGAAGGTCATAGTACAACGAAGTATGTATTTATAATTATTTTTTAACCTGAAGAAAACACTCGTATAGTCTGTCATGTGGTGATAGCAGCCTTTTACAGCTGGCTTAAACAGCATTGGGCCTATGGCTGGTTGTAGTGTGGGCCAACTTCATTGCTTCTAGGCAGTGGGCTGAGTTGTCTCTTTGCTTTCCATTTCTTTCCAGCATAGTGCAGGCTTCTCTTTGAAACCTGAGCCACCTTGACATCTTATAATTGGTCACCTCACCCTTGGGATTTTTGGGAAGGGGGTTACAGAGGGTGAAACCTCAGGCCTTTGCACTGGGCTAGATCTCTAGCCCCTTTTATTATTTTTTATTACTATTTTTTGAAACAGGGTCTCACTGTGTAATTCAGGCTGGCCTCAAACTTGTGGCCTCCTTGGGCCGGGGATGTAGCTCAGTGGCACAGCGTCTGCCTGGCAAGTGCGAGGCCCTGAGTTTGATTCCTGGTACCCAGAAACAAAACTTGCGGCCACCTGCCTCAGCCTCCCAAGTGCTGGGATCACAGGCGTGCACCTCCATGCCCAGCTCATATTTATTTTGAGACAAAGTCTCGCTAAGGCTGGGCTTGAATTTACAAACCTCCTGCCTTAGCCTCCCAGAGTGCTGGGATCACACGTGTGTCCCACCATACCTAGCTGGGATTTCTTGATGTCCTTTTCTTTAGGAAGGCAGCTGCTGCTTTGGATCCCTTCAGACACTAATTGAACTTTTTTTTTTTTTTTCTGGTTATCTGTCCTGAGTTGCTGTGGTGTTTATGGATAGGTGGGGGACACATCTCTAGACTTTTTTCTTTTTCTGAGGATTTGTACATTCCCTAGTTTTATGGCTTAGCGCAGTGGTGGCAAACCTATGGCACACATGCTGCAGTGGGCTATTTGGTACTAGTTATGTTTTGAGACAGGGTCTCACTTTGTAGTGCAGGCTGGCCTTGAACTCACTATGTAGCCTAGGCTGGCCTCGAACTTGCAGCAATCTTCCTGCTTCAGCCTCCTAAGTGCTGGGATTACAGGCATGTACCACCATGTCCAGCATCCAGCAGGCCGTTTGTATAATTGAAAGCTCTAAAAGGTTTGCTATCACTGGCTTAGAGAACAGTCCTTCCATAGTTTAGAATGTTTTTGCTCAGGCTGTCTGCAAGGATTTGAATTTGGAACAGAAACAATAGCACCTGGTCCTCAATACACTACAAGGGAGGATTTCACTATGGGTGAATCCAGTGACTTTCACTTAAGGGGAAAAAACATTTAGTTTCTTTCACTTTGAATCTTTGGATCTTCTGAAATGTTGGCTGAGGGCAGAGGGCCTGGAGTCAGGCCAGCCTGGACATAACATTAATTTCTTAGCTAAACTGTACTCTGAACCCCAAATGTTCAATATGCAAACTGACCATATTAATGGTGTGGTCAAAAGACTTGCCAGGAAGCTAACCTATGAGAATAACTAAAGCATCTAGCTTGTGTCCTAACACCTAGCAGTTGTTGAATACAGGTTAGCTTCTTGCATAAGATGATGTCCAACATGTTAAATTGGCATTTATTATCTCAGACCTTGGACAAATGAAAAAACTTAAGTCTTAATTTTCTTCCCTTTTGAAATGGGATAATAAGAGTATCTACTTCCATAAACTTGTGAGGGTTTAATGAAATAGATGACAGTGGGAGGCACACAGTAAGTGCTCAGGGCTTAATCATTATTAGGCAGCTAGGTTAGATGTTGGTTTGGTTATTCTTCTGGCTCTTTATCTTTCCCTTTACTCTTTGTTTGAATTTCAGGGTGAAACTTCCTACATCCGAGTTTATCCTGAGAGAAGCACCAGCTATGGCTACTCACGGTCTCGGTCTGGGTCGAGGGGCCGTGACTCTCCATACCAAAGCAGGGGTTCCCCACACTACTTCTCTCCTTTCAGGCCCTACTGAGACAGGTGATGGGAGGTTTTTCTTTACTTTTTAGATGCCCTGAGCTGCTTTGTGCTCAGAATCTACATTCCAGATTGATGATGTAGTGTCTTAGGAAATTTTTAAATTTTTTTTTTTTTTTTTTTTTTTTTTTTTTTTTAAGGAAAAAACTACATAATTTTTACCAGGGCCATATTAGCAGTGACATGTTTTAAACTGCAGGCATTGTGGTTTTGGTTCAGAAACAAGTTGTATATTTTTCACCCCTGATTATGGGAAAAAAAAAAAAATCAGTGCTGTGTCTTTGTGGGTTGCTCTGCTATGGAGAACAGCAGCTACTGTGACTGAGTTGGCCCATTCTGTTTAGAAATATATTTTAAACGTTTAGTAATTGACATGTGTGGTTGTCCTTGATTAAGTATATAGATTTCACCTAACAGATACACTGGTTTAAAAAAAAGAAATCACTGAGTTATCACAGCAGCTTGTACCCAGTTTGTAAGGGACAGAAATGTGTAACTTTACTTGGGAATGATGACAGTTGTTCTGGTGGTGGCCTGAGAATTTCAACTCCAATGGCAAGTCCAGGGTTTTCCTTATAATTCAAGCCTGACTTTGTAAATTAAACTGCCATAAACAGAAAGGGATGGTGTCATGGTGACTTACACCTATAATCCCTGCCACTCAGAGGCTGAGACTGTGAGTTGGAGGCCAGGCTGAGCCACATAGTGAGTTCAAACTGAGCCTCAATTACATAGCCAGACCCTGTCTAAAAAAAACACAGAAAAACAAACAAAAAAAAGAAAAGAGGCTCAGGGCTCTTTTCCGGTACGTTCTCGTTTCAGAAAGAGAAACTGTAGGTGTGGTTCCATTTGCATGTAATCACTTTGTGGGGTGGTGGCTCTATAGTACTGAACCCTGGTCAGACTTTACAACAGAAAGTTAGCTGTGTGCTCTGAATAAAGCAGGTACCCAGGGACAAATGTAAGTACAGTATGTTTGGTAACAACCCCGCTCAAGTTAGTGGAGTCAGCAAGTAACAGTGACAGCTCAGGTTTTAACAGTGATCTGATGCTTGTGTCCGTCGGATATATAAACAGAAAAGTTCACTTACATGCAATTTGGTAGACAGTCTTTCAGGGGGAAGTACAGGAAGATTATGTTTTGGCTAGAGTTTGCCAATTCTGTCTTCGGAAGAGTCAGTTACAAGACATGCTTGAGTATCCAGTTTTTCAGTTGACTGAAGAAAGTGGAACTATTAGAGTTTACATTAAAATATCACTATTGTGCTTCCATGTGCTCACAGGGTATCCCCCAGCTGTGTAGGAAGGGCTCACTCTTGTTCACCCAGCTTTGGTAAAGAGATATTACCTGTTTGAAAATAATAAGAAAGAATGTTATAGCCGAGCTATGCTGAGTTGGTCACTTGATAGAAAACAATGAAAATAAGTGTAGTTAGCTGTTTTCTAACCCTGAGTATCTGAAAGAATCAGTTATAAGTGCAGCTAAATTAATGTACTTTTCAATAAGGAGTAGGCAGGTTAAATTGCCATTTATATGTAGGTAGGACTGGAAGGAAAGACAAGATTCTATTTGGGAGATAGTAACTGTTGGGCTCCGAGATGGTGGGATTACAAAATCTTCTCTGTAGTTAACAGGGGAATCAGAGCCATGTAGAATTTAGTTTTGGTTTGCTTGCCTGCCTTCACATCCTTCAACTACAGCAGTGGTGGCAAACGTACAGCACGGATGCCACAGCGGGCTGTTTGTGTTACTGTATGCTATAAAAGGTTTGCCATCACTAAACAAGAGCTTTCCTTTAACTAGTTAGTTGTTTGTTTTTTTTTTTTTTTTTTTTGTGGGTACCGGGGGTCGACCTCAGGACTTCGCGTGCCAGCAGGCGCCCGTGCCTGAGCGATAGCACCTGCCCTTTTTTCATATGTGGGTTCTGGGAGTTGAACTCGGGCCCTCGTGCTTGCCAGGCAGGCGCTTACGCCACTGAGCCATCTCACTGGCCCTAACTAGTTAGTCTTGATGAGCTCCTAGAAGTAACTCCTGGGCTGGTGTTTTATATGGAGGCTGCTTATCCCCCAAGGGACGTCCTGAACTGGAAGCTGGCACTTGGAAAGTAGTCTACTGAGTGCTTTGGTTTGTCCCATTCCTCAATGCCCAGGGAAGCTGGGCATGATGGCACATGCCTGTAATCCCAGTACCCAGGAAGCTGAGGCAGGAGGATCTTTTCAAGTTTGAGGCCAGCCTGACGTACATAGACCCCGTTCCAAAAGATAATGACATCAAAAGAAAAAAAAAAACCTAAATGCCCAGGGAGTGCAACAGCACTGAGTAATCACACATCTGCAAAGGAGATAAAAGCCATCTACCTACCCAGGGTCCTGGATTTTACTAGTGGGCCAGAGCTGGGGTTTTTTTTAGGGGTAGTGGTAATTAGGGATTGAATCCAGGGCCTTTGCACTGAACTACACCCAGATCCATTTTAAATTTTTTAAAATTTTGAGACAGGGTCTAGCTAAGTTGCCTAGAATGAGCTTGAAGATCCTCCTGCCTCAGCACCCCCCGAGTGGTGGGATTATAGATGTGTGCCACTATGTCCAGCTTCAAGAGTTCTTTTGATGCTTCCATTTAAAAAATTTACAGTGAAGTTAAAGATAAGAGTCTCCTCACCAAGTACTACAAACTGAAGTCTCAGGTTTTATTTGGCTTGTCAGTTTGTGTCCCTACCCCCATCCCGTGGGAATTGACCTCAGAGCTTTTGCATTGAGCTACATCCTCAGCACTCCCCCCTTTTTAAAAATTAGGACAGGGTCCTACTAAGTTGACCAGGGTGGGCTCTAACTGGGCAGTCTTCCTGCCTCAGCTCCCCAGATTGCTGGAAGCCAGGTATGTCTCATTTGGTCTGCATTTTTTTTTTTTTTAATTTGAATTGGTTTCCAACACTTAAAACTAGGAAATAGCATACAAAATGTCAAATATCTAGGTTCTCTGGGAAAATGGGCTCACATTCCTGCCTGGCACCTAAAGAGAAGCAGTGAACACCAGCTGTCCCTTTAGGCAGAGCTCTGGTGCTCTGGCTCTAGATTTCCCACCTATCGTATACTTCTCCAATCCCACTTTGTTCATTCCTATAACTGAATGGCCCTGGGGTTAAGTGTGATACCTAGACTCTAATGCCATCTTTTTTTCTTTCGTTTTTTTGAGGGTTTTGCTATGTAATTTATGTTGGCCTTGAACTTACAGGGATCTTCCTGCCTCAGCTGCCTGAGAGCTGGGATTATAGGCATGCATCATCACGCCCAGCTCTAATGCCACCATCTATCTGTATGCACTTTCTCCTTTTCCAGGTGCCTGCACAGCATCTTAATCCTCATAGTTCCTACTTCATTCCTTAGGTCACCTTGTGACTATCTGGACTATTCTATTAAAACTACTTTGTGGCAACACATACCTGGGGGGGCCACAAAATACTCCTCCACGACTCGATGAGAGTTTTGTAGTAGTTCTTCAGCACAGTTGCCTTCTGCTACATTGTCAGGTCTCAAGTATAGACATCTACAAAACCCAGAAGTTCAAGGTTACCTTCTCAGAGAATGGAGCTTCCAGGGCCTGGTGGAGAAGGTCACAATGGGAGAACAAGGGAACGGCATAGTCCTGAGTTACGGTCACAGCTCCAACACACAGGAGCAATGGTCAAGAGTAAACCAAATAACTACCTACAGTTTATAGAGTCTCCTGACAACTGAGGTAAGTGGTAATTATTTCTTAGGATCCACATATTTAACACAATTTTTTTTTTTTTTTTGTGACTACCAGGGGTCGAACTCAGGACCTCGCACTTGCCAGGCAGGCGCTTATGCCGCTGAGCTATCTCATCGGCCCCAACAAATATTTTTGGATGATTACTAGGAGCAGGTTACATCTGGGTGGAGACAGATGAAAAGGCAATTACCATACAATTGTTTAATTTTAACAGAAGTAGGCACAGCCTGCCAAGGCACTAGGAGGGTATTTAGCCCAGCCTGGGTGAGAAGCATGAACTCAGAACAGGTAATGTCACTGTGAAAGTGCAAGAAATAGCTGGGTGATGGATGGGAAATAGACTTCCGGGAAGCAGCAGCAGCATGGATGCCAAAATGAGAGCTCAGCAGGTTCAGAGAAGGGCAGGGAGTGCAGAAGACTGCAGCATGGCCTGCTTGGGTAGAAGAGGGAGCTTGACATCTAAGCAGAGATGCAGCAGGAAGGTTGCTCAATAGGACCTGCTTAAGGATGTTGACTCCTAAGTGGCTGTAATGTGACCTGAGCCATTTCTGGTGCCCCTAAGATGAACGCTGGTTTCACAACAGCCACTTAGGTGGATATTACAAGTGCTTGTTGTTGAGCAAGATATACCACAAACAGCTCAACAATCTCCCAACTGTTACTTGGGTCTAGTGGCTTTAGTAAAGTGTCAAGATGGCAAACAGGAACTTTGCACATGGACATGAAGCCTCACCCTTGTTTCAAACTAGAAAGTGCCTGAACAGAGGTCTGAGCCTGTTTCAGAGAGTTGAGCTTAAAAAAATGAAGTAACTATAAAGAGCAATCAAGCTTTCTACTAGGAGTGGGGCACAGACTAAAGTTAACCCTAATGGGGTTGAGTGATGTCACAAAGGGGCAGGAATGCGACAGGAACACCTGTGCAAAGGCAACCTGTACTTGAGAGCTAAGTTGTCAGCATAAGATTCTTTTAGGAAAAATAAAAGAATCCTGGTTCCTAGCCCAGAGTTAAGCACAATAAATTCATGACAGAAAAGCAGAGAGCTAGAATCTATTTAGAGATCCCAGTCTTAACTGACTTGAGGAAGAATGATCTTTCCAGACCTTAAGTTTCTCAAAAAAGAGTTTCCCTTTGTGTGTTTATAACCAAGAATTATGTATTTAAGAGGGGTGTGGTGGTACATGCCTATAATCCCAGCACTCAAGAGGCTGAGTCAGGAGGATTGCCAGGAATTCAAGGCCATCATGAACTACATAGTGAGACCCTGTCTCCAAAAAACAAAACAAAACAAAAAATAGTATTCACTTATGATAACTTGGAAGGCAAAAAATGAAAATTATCTGTAATTGTACCATTCAAAGATGACCCATGGACTTCTAGACTTTCTGCTTATGTTGGACAGCGTAACAACATGGCTAAAAGCTTAGGCTTCCAAGGCACAGCTGAAGTCACTTTCCAGTGCCAGTTACATATCCTCTCCACGTTTCCGTTTCCTTTTTTTTTTTGTGTGTGGGTACCAGGGGTCGAACTCAGGACCTCGCGCACCAGCAGGCGCCCATGCCGCTGAGCGATATCACCGGCCTTTTTTTCGTACGTGGGTATGGGGAGTCAAACTTAGGACCTCGCGCTTGCCAGGCAGGCGCTTATGCCACTGAGCTATCTCACCGGCCCCTCCGTTTCCTTACTTATAGAATGCTTCATGGGGCCAGGGATTTAGCTCAGTGGTGCAGTGCCTGCTGGCAAGCGTGAGGTCCTGAGTTCAATTCCTGGTACCCCCCCATGCTTCATGGAATTACTGAGATCAAACGTAATGTTAAAAAATAAGATCTCTCAGTGCTGGGCCTGCATTTCCATGGCAGTAAGTGCTTTTTTCTGAGTATACTTCAGTCCATCACTCATTCACAGTATGTCTGTGCATTTTGTGGTTTGGTTTGGTTTGGTTTGGTACTGGGAATTGAACTCAGGGCTTTGCGCTTGCCAGGCAGGCGCCTGTGCCTGGCCCTTTTTGTTTGTTGAGATGGTCTCGCTATTGTAGTAGTTCCGGCCTTGAACTCACTATTGTAGTCTCTAACTCCTGGCAATCCTCCTGCCTCAGCCTCCCAAGTGCTGGGATTACAGGATTATAGGTGTGTGCCGCTACACCTTGCTGTCCAACAGATTTTAATAGCAATTGATTTTTTTTTTTTTGCTTATTTGGTAATCAGGTTTCCTATGACATTTCTAGAAGAGATTAGCCCTTTAAATAAACACCACACATTTCCACTTTATTCCTCTTTATAGTGGATTTATTCCTAGAATAGGCCCATACCTCCTATTTATTTTTTTTTTTTTTGGAGAAAGGGTCTCACTGTGTTGCCCTGTTGGCCTTGAACTTACAATCCTCCTGTCTTGGCCTCCCAAGTAGCTGGGATTTCAGGTGTGTGCCACCTGAAATCACAGGCTATTATTTCCTTCATCACAGGCTATTAAACCTACAAAAAAGACCTTTTGGTTAGCAGGTTGCTTAACTTTCCTGGGCCTTAGACTCATATATAAAATATCAGAGGGCAGGACAAGCTCTTGGGGTCAGTTTTTCTCGTGGGGGGTATGTGTGTGTGTGTGATTCTGGGGGTTGAAGCTAGGGTCTTCACACTGAACTGCATCTTCCCCCAACCCCTTTTGAAATAGGGTCTTGCCGTACTGTCCAGGCTGGGTTCAAACTTGGAATTCGTAGCTTTCCAGAGGGTTGGGCTTACAGGTGTGTACCATATGCCTGGCAGAAAATACTGCTTTTTAAAAGACATGGAAGTGCTGTGGCAGCATAGAGAAAGAAATGTGTGCCTTGTCAGCCCTTGGGCTGGCTGAGTTTGGCCACTGCCTTTCTTCTGCCTGTTGCCTGGTATCTGGCTGGCAGTAACAGTTCCTCTGGACACCACTTTACTTCCATCTGCAAGCCTCTTCTCTCCTAATTTAGTTGGATGTAGACTGGGTGTGGTGGTACACACCTGTGATCCCAGCATTCTGGAAGGCTGAGGCAGGAGGATCAGAGTTTGAGCCTAGCCTGAACAAGTTAGTGCTTTAGTGAGATCCTGCCTCCAAAAAAGGTGGGGGGGAGGCCATAGATGGGTACTAGTACTGCCAAAAACAAAACAAAACAAAACAAAAAACATTGTGGGGCAGAAGCTCTGAGGAACACCAAGCACTGAAGTTTTTGGCTGCAGTCAGATGCTCTTAAGGAGTTGACTTCAGCTGGCATATCTAGAGTGACATTTGTGAGCAGAGGCTTTTGAGTTCCAGGTCCTTTTGGAGGAGAGGGTACTAGGGGTTGAACCCAAGGCCTTTGAACTGAATTACATCCCTGGCCCCTCACCCCCTTTTTGGAGACAGGATCTCACTAAATTGCCCAGGCTGGGCTCAAACTTGTGATCCTCTTGCCTAAGCCTCCCAGACTGTTAGGATGCAGGTGAGCACCACCACTCCCAACAAGTTCCATTCTTTTCTCCTCCCCTCCCGTCCCTTCCCCTCTTCTGTCTTGTGTGTGATACTGGGGACTGAATCTAACACCTTCACACTGACTTACATCCCAGCCACCCTTTTTATAAGAACTTTTCTTCGTGTGTGTGGTGGTGATGGTGGTACTAGGCATTGAACTCAGGAACACTACCACTGAGCTACATCCCCAGCCCTTTTGTTTATTTTGGGACAGGGTCTATTAAATTGCTCAGAATGGCCAGGTGTAGTGCTTCACGCCTATATTTCCAGCACTTGCAGAGCTGAGGCAGGAAGGTCTCTGCAAGTTCAAGGCCCTTTTGAGCTACATAGTGTGTTCAAGGTCAGCCTGAACTATATCATGAGACCCTGTCTCAAAAAAACAAAACACAAACAAAAAAACAAACCAAATGAATGAACAAACGTATGTACGTATGTATGTTGCCCAGGCTGGGCTCAGACTTGTGATCCTCCTCCTTTGGCTTCCCAAAGTGCTGAGATTATACGCATGTGCCGCAGTGCCTGGCTGAACTATAACTTTTTTTTTTTTGGTGGGTACTGGGGGTTTAACTCAGGACCTCGTGCGCCAGCAGGCGCCCGTGCCGCTGAGTGTTCTTACCAGCCCTTTTTTCGTATGTGGGTATCGGGAGTCAAACTCAGGACCTCACGCTTGCCAGGCAGGCGCTTACGCCACTGAGCCATCTCACCAGCCCTGAAATATAACTCTTACTTGCCTTCCACAGTTGTATGTTGTAACTGAGATAATGCACATAAATTCTTAGTTCGTGACACATAAGCACACCAATGCTTTTAGCTCAAATTAAGTGATTTAAATGTTATTAATGTGCAAAGATTTCTACTAGCTAGTCAGGGCTTTAGATCTGATGCAGCCTTAAATGACTAAAACTTACTAGGTTCTGTTTCACATTCAGGCAGTGTGTTCAAGCATTAAAATCTTTTTTTTTTTTTTTTTTTTTTTTTTTGTGGGTACCAGGGGTTCGACCTCAGGACCTCGCACGCCAGCAGGCGCCCGGGCCGCTGAGCGATATCACCGGCCCCTTTTTCGTATGTGGGATCCGGGAGTCGAACTCGGGCCCTCGCGCTTGCAAGGCAGGCGCTTACGCCGCTGAGCCATCTCACCGGCCCATCAAGCATTAAAATCTTAACAAATGTCACATTAAAATGCTTAATGGCAGGGCTGGTGAGATGGCTCAGTGGTGTAAGCACCTGCCTGGCAAGCGCGAGGGCCCGAGTTTGACTCCCGGAACCCACATATGAAGAAAGGGCCGGTGATATTGCTCAGTGGCACGGGCGCCTGCTGGCACACGAGGTCCTGAGGTCGACCCCCAGTACCCACAAAACAAAAAAGAAAAAAAATGCTTAATGGCAACTATTAACCCAAACTGAATTCCAAATTTACGAGAAGTGTGCAGATCACTAAGAGCCTTGTTGAGATTCCAGCTACCAGATCAAAGTCTCTTGTCTTTCTTCAGAAAGAAAAGGTTTTTCACAAACTCTTCACTTTGTAATGGTTACATCTCTATAGTTACCCTCTAGAAGATTTGGAAAATTCTGACTCCTCTTTGTGGTTCTGTTCTCTGTTTTCCCGAAGAAATTAATACAGAACATTCATTCAGCAAACATTTGCTGAGTGTCTACTTGTTAGTGCTAAACATTGAGAGCATGGTGAGCAAAACCAGCATGCTCCCTGGAATGTGTATGTGGAGAGGGGCAGAAAACTAGTTAACATGCCAACACATGTATAACCAAGTGATTACCAGCTCTGCTGAACATGAGCACACCACAGGTGCTGAAAGAGAAGCTCACTCAGTATAAGAGAATAAAGAAGCTGCGCCTGGTTTCACTGGCCTGTAATCCCAGCACTCTGGGAGGCTAAGGCTGGAGATCACAAGTTCAACACCAGCCTGGGCAATTTAGTGATTTAGCAAGACCCTATCTCAAAACATTAAAAAGAAAAAAGGCCTCGGGAAGTAGCTCAGTAGTAGAGCCCTTCCTTAGTATGCAGGAAGCCCTGAGTTTAGTCTGTAGTGCTGTGTAAAACAACGAAAATGACAACAAACGGAACAGTGATGACTTCTTGAGCTGGCAGTTGATACTGAAGAAACTAGAGTGGGTGGGATGAGTTGAGGACAAGGGCTGAGAACTGTCACCACCACCACACCACCCACACTGGGACTGAACCCAGGGTTTCTGCATGCTAGATAAGTGCTCTATCCCTGAGGTACAGCCCCAGCCCATTTAAAAGAGTTTTTGTTTGAGACAGGGTCTCACTGTGTACTCCAGGCTGGCCTCATCTGTGATCCTTCTGTCTCAGCCTCCCAAGCAGAAGGGATTACAGGTGTATGCCACTATGCCTAGCAAACGCTGTTTTTTTTTTTTTTTTTTGAGACAGGGTCTTGCTAGAGATCAGGCTGGCCTTGAGCTCATGTAGGTCACTCAAGCTAGCCTCGAACTTGTGGCAGTCCTTCTGCCTCAGCCTCCCAGAGTGCTAGGATTACAGGTATGTGCCTCCACACCTGGCAAATGTCGGGAATTTTAAGAAAAGAATATGGAGAGCTGGGCAGGTGCTAGGTTAGATCCTGTCCTGCAGGCTATGGTGAAACTTTTGTCTTTACTAAAAAGTAGTGGATGAGCCGGTGAGATAGCTCAGCAGCATAAGCGCCTGCCCAGCAAGTGCGAGGTCCTGAGTTCAACTCCCGGAACCCACATAAAGGAAAAAAAAGGGCGAGTGATATCGCTCACCTGGCAAGTGCGAGGTCCTGAGGTCAACTCCCAGTATCCACATAAAAAAATAAAAAGTAGTGGAAAGCTGAAGGACTTGGGTAAGAAGATGACAACATATTTCTGTTTTGAAGTGCTGCATAACTTTATTTTTTGGGAATGGGGAATGGAACTCAGGACCTCATGCTTGGCAGGTGGGCGCTGTCTGCATAACTTTACACAAATGGTTAACTTCTTTGGACTTGAGGGTCAGACTGCCAAGTAAAGAAAAGATCTGAAGGAATCAAAGGCTGGATAGAAAAAAGAGGGGTTAGAAGAGGGTTAAATTTGTAGGGTGTTGCCAGGCATGGTGGTGCACACCTGTAATCCCAGCACTGAGGCAGGAGGATTGCTGTGAATTCAAGACCAGCATGGGCTACATAGCAAGACCCTGTTTCAAAAAACAAAAAACAACAACAAAAGGGGTTAAAGACTTAATTTTCACAAGATCATGGTTAGAGATCTGGCTATTGTTACTAATGTCAAATCTTTACTTGTAGTTAGAAGATATTTTTAAAATTACCTTCATGACAAACTAGGATAGGTAGTTCTGGATTGTCCTATCCTTTTTTTTTTTTTTTTTTCTTTTTTTTTAAAATGTGAGTACTGGCAGTCTAACTCAGGACCTTGCGCTTGCCAGCAGGCACTTGTGCCGCTGAGCAATATCACCGGCCCTTTTTTTTCCTTTATGTGGGTACTGGGAGTTGAACTCAGGACCTCGCACTTGCCAGGCAGGCACTTACACCGCTGAGCCATCTCACCAGCCCTGTCCCTATCCTTGAGTTAAGTATCTATTGATCTTCCTAAGAAGGCAGCTCCAAGAGCAAACATCTGCTGGCAGGAAGAGTTTCAAAGAAAAGAGTATTTTCTTCAAAATGTATTAAGATTTGGAAACAACTGGTAGAGCTAGGTACAGGCTGGGACTTTTTAGAAATCATAGTATTCTGGGAGGCCGGTAAGCCCTGAACTCGGTTTCCTGCATGCTAGGCAAGGAAGTTGAGTTTGTCAATGACTTACTCCTCCATATTGTACTACACTGTATTACATTACTTCACTATTTACTCTGTCCCATTAAGGCATTTGTGTTTTGGGCCCATGGTTAAAGCTTCCTTCCATATTTCCACTTTAAAAACTTATCATGTGGGCCGGTGAGATGGCTCAGCGGCGTAAGCGCCTGCCTTGCAAGCGCGAGGGCCCGAGTTCGACTCCCGGAACCCACATACGAAAAAGGGGCCAGTGATATCGCTCAGCGGCATGGGTGCCTGTTGGCGCGCAAGGTCCTGAGGTCGACCCCCGGTACCCACAAAAAAAAAAAAAAAAACTTATCATGTGGGCCGGTGAGATGGCTCAGTGGTGTAAGCACCTGCCTGGCAAGCTCAAGGTCCTGAGTTCAACTCCTGGTACCCACATAAAGGGAAAAAAAAGGGCCGGTGATATCACTCAGCAGCACAAGTGCCTGCTGGCAAGCACAAGGTCCTGAGGTCGACTCCCAGTACCCACATTAAAAAAACAAAACAAAACAAAAAACTTATCATGTGGTAAGTTCCTTGCATACTCTTCCAGGAAACAAAACAATGCATACACCAGAACATAGACAAAAGGGTGCACATAAAGCACTGACAATACTATTCTGACCTTGTTTTTTATTAAATATATCTTGGAAACCTGTCTATATCAAGATCTTTGTTACTTATGTGCTAATATGACATCAAATACAAGTTGTTTCATTATTTTTAACAACTTCCAGCTATCCCATTGTATAATGATGTATTTGCCGTTTATTTAGGTTGTTTCTGGGTTTAGTTTTGGGTACTATAAATAGTTTTCCAAAAAACATTTGTGAGTGTCTTTCTTCCCATCCCCCTTACGGTGTTGGAGATTGAACCCAGGGCTTTCCAAATGCTGTGCCTCTGAGCTATATCCCCACCTCCCTGTACATAGACCTTGTACTTCCACAGTTCTTTCCATAGGGAACCACTGGGTCAGAAAATATACATATTAAAAAGAAAATATACATATTTTAAGTTTAGAAACAGGAATAATAACACTAAGCAAGTCAGAAAATAAAGCTCATATTGTAAAGTAACAGACATGTAAATAAAAATATCAGGAAGACAAATAGAATTCATGGTTGGGGGCCGGTGAGATGGCTCAGCGGCGTAAGCGCCTGCCTGGCAAGCGCGAGGGCCCGAGTTCGACTCCCGGAACCCACATACGAAAAAGGGCCGGTGATATCGCTCAAGGGCACGGGCGCCTGCTGGTGCACGAGGTCCTGAGGTCGACCCCCGGTACCCACAAAAAAAAAAAAAAATCATGGTTGGTCAGGAGATGCCTCTGAGATCTGAGATTCGCATGCAAAGATGTAGAATTGCCACAGCTATTTGGAAGCAAACTGTCCAAAAAAGCTCGACAAGTGTAAAGATCCTAGCAAGGGACCGAACTTGCCTTGTTAAGGAAGCAGCTAAGAAAGCCAGTATGGGGGCTGGGGATATAGCTCAGCGGCACGGCGCCTGCCTGGCGAGCGTGAGGTTGTGAGTGCGATTCACGGTACCAAAAAAAAAAAAAAAAAAAGCCAGTATGGTGGAGGATACAGACAGGACAACGGTACTAGTTTGTCCGCGTTGGTAGGCAGCAACTATTGCCTTCAAGGCAATGATTAGCAAGCAGTTCGGATTCTGTTCCTACTTACACTGGGAGGACTCGAATATTCTAAGTGGGAATGACAAGATTCACAGAAGAGTGAATGAAGCCACTTCACAGAGTTAACCGCGGGGGACTGTGCGCAAATTCCAAATCTCGCTAAGGCTCTTTCACTCTCAGATGGGGCGGTAATCTTCACTTTAAACGTCTGCAAAGGCGCCACAGCCTGTGAAGGCTTCGGAGGGGAGCCGCGAGTTTTACCTGTCCTCCAGTACGGACTCCATGGGCTCCACTCCGTCGGTGTCTACCGCACGCAGGCGGTCGGCGAAGGCGATAGCTTTCTCCAGCCGCGCCACAGCTTCGCGGCTGCCGAAGTCCACAAGCGCTAGACTCTCCAAGTGCTCGATCACCTCGACAGGGATACGACCGCTTCCCTGGGGGATAAAGCGGGGAGCATGGGTCACGGGCGAGGTCCGCTCCGCCACCCACCTAGACACCGCCGGTCTTTACCTGAAAATTCTCCTTGGTGGAGAAGGCTCGGCGCCAGGCAAGCCCACTCCGAGAGGCCAGCCTTACTGCCCGCGCCCACATTTCTCCCTTTTTCGGTCCCCGTAGTACGCCGCAACGCAACGCCAAGCGACGCGTTTAAGTGTGATGACATCAGAGTGCGCCTCGGTCGCTGCAGCCTTCGCCATGAACAGCGTCGGAGAGGCTTGCACGGATATGAAGCGTGAGTACGATCAGTGCTTCAATCGCTGGTTTGCCGAGAAGTTTCTCAAGGGGGACGGTTCCGGGGACCCGTGCACTGATCTCTTCAAGCGCTACCAGCAATGCGTTCAGGTGAGCCGCTACCCGAGTCCTCCCTTCCCTATCTTCAGGCCCTGCGTTCTCTGTGGTTTCCCCTGACACAAGAATCACACCTAGGGCCGGTGAGATAGCTCAGCGGCATAAGCGCCTGCCTGGCAAGCGCGAGGGCCTGAGTTCGACTCCCGGAGCCCACATACGAAAAAAGGGGCCGGTGATACACAAAAAAAAAAAGAGAATCACACCTAGGGCCGGTGAGATAGCTCAGCGGCATAAGCGCCTGCCTGGCAAGCGCGAGGTCCTGAGTTCGACCCCCGGTACCCACAAAAAAAAAAAAAAAAAAGAATCACACCTGGCGGGGGTTGTGACGCGGAGGGTGGAGAAAGTCGGTAATGCGGCCTGTGGCACCAGCCCTCTTCCCTGCTGTCACCATCGTGGCCGCCTAGGTGTGTTTCCGATTGACCAGGTTTGTTTGTTGAGATGAGATCTCGCTATGTATCTCAGCTGGCCTCGAACTTGCGGGGATCCTCTCCCAGCCTCCCAGTACTGGGATTACAGGCGTGCACCACCACGCCGATCTAGACCAGTTTTTTGTGGTGCTTTACTTTTTCTGAGACGGGGCGCTAGCAGTGTTACCCAGGCTGGCCTTGAACTCGCGATCTTCCTGCCTCAGCCTCCCAAGTAGCTGGGATTACAGGAGTATGCCCTAACGTCCAGCTTCAGTGCTTTACTCGTTAAGGAGTACAGTAATATCTTTTGGTTCACTTATTTGGTGATCGTCCTAAACTTTAAAAGTAGCCATAGTTACTAACACTCGGAAATAGGAAATGGTTCGAGCAAGTTCACTAGATCAGGTTTTCTTGATTGTCAGCAGTGCACTTTTCCCTATGTGCTGTTGGGTGGGTGAGGTGTTTAATTTCTCTAGCCTGTTAGACACTGTGAAGAGTCCCCGTTTTTGTTATAATCCTATTGGTTTATCTCTTTGGACCAGTTGTTAACTGCAGCAAGTAAAGTATCATTCTGACTTAAAGGATTGGGACTGCTTTATATTACAAGAATAGCCCTGGGAAAAGCACTCCATTCAGTTAACGTACACTATCCTCACAAAATTTCACAAAGTAGTTGCCATCTTTACCCCACTTACAGATGAGGATAGTGAAACTGGCTCAAGGCCACATAGCCAGTAAGTCCTGGAATCCAAATTTGAACCCACATCTGTCATTAAAATAAAATGATCCATTTTCCAAATGTCACTTATATTTTGCACGGTACTAGGAATTGAACACAGAGCCTTTGCACTGAGCTACATCCCTAGCTCCCCACACCACTCTTTTACTTTTTTGAGACAGGGTCTTGCTATGCAGGTTAGCCTGGCCTTGAACTCACTATGTAGCCCAGGGTGGCCTCGAACTCAAGGTGATCCTCCTGCCTGAGTCTCCCCAGTGCTGGAATTACAGGCATGTGCCACCATGCCCTGCCTACCACCCTTTTTTTTTTTTTGGAGACAGTCTCCACATGTAGGTCAGGTTGGCCTTGAACTTGCAATGATCCTCCTGTGCCAGCACGCCCTGGCACCTGCCACCCTTAAAAACAAAACAAAAACTAGGGTCTAAGTGGCTAGATTGCCCAGGTTGAGCTTGAACTTGCTATCCTCCTGCTTCAGCCTCCCAGAGTGCTGGGGTTATGATCATGTGCCCCCACCTAGCCAGATGTCACATCAAAATTTTAATGGTTCCCTTACAACTCCTCTTTCAATCTTTTATCTGGTCTTAACATTCCTTTCTTTGTAATAGTACCTCTGTTTATTAAAAATGTCACTTTATACTGTAGTTCAATCTGATTTTACTTTTGTGCCCTCACATTTTATTTGCAAAGCTTGTACTTAAAACTTCCACGTGTGTTTTCTCCTCCCATCAGAAAGCAATAAAGGAGAAAGAGATTCCTATTGAAGGACTGGAGTTCATGGGCCATGGCAAAGAAAAGCCTGAAAATTCTTCTTGACCTTGAAAATGGATTCCTCATGAGGAAATTGGGGACTCTGGATTTTGTCAACGAAGGCCCTGAAAATAGCCATGGGATTGATGAGTTTAAGAGGGAGGAGTTTTATTTCTTCTTTCTTAATGTTTTCCTCACTTGTGAATGATGAACTATCACTCTGCTTTAGATGATTTCTCACTTGTTCTGGCATCTTGCAGGAATTCAGTGTGCTAAAATTGAACAATTTCTCGAGATTATGATTGCAATACATGGTCTGGAATTAGCTTTAAATATATCTTTTATGTAAATAATGATAAACTAATCAAGATGATCAGGGTTGCCTGATATCTTGATTTTGCTGCAAAAAGACATTACACTGTACTGGGGTCATTGTGAAAGCATTTGCTTAGGACCTCTTTTTCTCTCTCAGGTAGTAAATACTCTAAAAAGGGATCCGGGCACAACACTTTCAATTAGTGCTTGGGAGCACAGTTTTATTTTTATATAGTGACTAACAGTTAAGTTTGTGGGTGACCTGGGTTAGCAAAGAAGAAGACAGCTTTTAACATTTCCTGCGTCCAGCTGTCTAATTAAGACATGAAAGCTTCAAGAATATTGAAGTAAACACCATTTCAGAGCTCACAGTGTAGTTGAGGAATCGGGATATTTGCAGTGCCTACGGAAGAACCACCTATTACAGAGATTTGGTGTTGCCAGCCTGCAACCCAAATTAATGAATTGAGTCAACCTGCCTGTCATCAAAAGGCCAAAATGCTGCATCTGGTTAAATGGAGGGGAAAAGTGCTTGCTTTATTTGCCTTGTTTGCCCACTCTGTAATGTCTGTAATCATGAAGATGGAATAAACTCTAACATTTAGTTTTCGATCATTATTTGCTCTTGGAACTCAGTGCACTGTATGGAATACCTGCTACCCTGTTAATGTTTCATGCATACACTGTGGCGTTTCATGTTTTATAATTTAAAGGTGAAGATTTATTGAAGCTAGGTAGTATGATATCATACTCAGAAACCTAAGTTCTAAAATTTATTTCTGTAGTAGTCTATACAGCTACCTAACTAAACAAAATTTGTATTATGGTACCAAAAAAAGTCAGGATCAAGTCTGGCATGGTGGCACACACCTATAATTGCAACACTTTGGGAGGCTGAGGTGGCAGGATTGCAAGTTTGAGCCCAGCCTGGGAAGCTTGGTGAGACGTGCTCTCAAAAGAATTTTTTTACAAAGGGCTGGGAATGGCTTAGTCCCTGGGTTCAATCCTGACTACAAAAAAGGGTGGGGAGGGGGGTATCTGCTGAGCACTTACATATTTAAAATGCCATGTAATCCTCACAGCTGCCTATCTTCAGGAATTAGTTTTATTATATGTCCAAAGGTAGTATGAACTGGATTTATGAAAGGCCTAAATTCTGTTGTCTTCTAACAATTACTACTTCAGCCAGGTGTGGTGGCACATGCCTGTAATCCCAGCAATTGGGAGGTTGAGGCCAGCCTGAATTACGTAGACCCTGTCTCAACGCCTCCCCCCACAAAAAAAATTACTAGTTCATGACCAGCCCTTAATGTCATATCAAAATATTCTAGGGCCGGTGAGATGGCTCAGCGGCTTAAGCGCCTGCCTGGCAAGCGCGAGGGCCTGAGTTCGACTCCCGGAACCCACATACGAAAAAGGGGCCGGTGATATCGCTCAGCGGCACAGGCGCCTGCTGGCGCGCGAGGTCCTGAGGTCGACCCCCCGGTACCCAAAAAAAAAAAAAAAAAAAAAAAAATTCTATATTTATATTTTCTGACTGGTCAAGGTCTCTTAGCTAAAAGATTATAAAAAGATTTTTGGGACCCAGCCAGGCAGCTGAGGTTAAACAGATCTACCCCAAACCCTAGCCACAAGCAGAACAGATCTACAAGGACTGAATGCAGGGTGATGTTTCAAAATAGCCAATATGATGGATACTACTCTTTTTCAGTGGCACTCTCAGTTGAACCCCAGGCCTTCAGCATACTAGGTTAAGTGCTCTACCATTGAGCTACATCCCCAGAGTGTTTATTTTAGTGGTACCGAGGACTGAATCCAGGGCATTTACACTGACCTACTGTACATCCCCAGCCCTATTTTTTGAAACACAGTTCCAAAAGTTGCCCAGGTGGTACTTGTATAATCCCTATGCTTCAGCTTCCTGGAGTGCTGGGATAACAGGCTTGTGTCATTACACTTGGCTTCTAGCTCTTACTTTGAGACAGGGTTTGCTAAATCACTCAGGCTATCCTCAAATTTCAGATCCTCTGCCTTAGCCCCCCGAGTAGCTTGAATTATAAGTGTGCGCCAACACACCTGGCTGAGAAAGACATGTTAACTTATCAAATGCCAAAACAGATTTAAAAATATAGCTCAGCAGCACAGCACCTGCCTGGCAAGCTCGAGGTCCTGAGTTCAATTCCCAGTATCACCCTCCAAAATCCTTGAAACATGGCATGGTGACACATACCTGAAGTTCCCATTACTTAGGAGGCTGAAATGGGAATATCACTTGAGCCCAGTGGTTTTAGGGCAGACTGGACAACATAGTGAGACCCTGTCTTTAAAAAAAAAATCCTGAACTATACCTCCAAAGCCAACAAGATTTACGTTACTGTTAAGTCTAAAAAGAGCACATACTAATAGCTTACTAATACTAATGCACACATCCTACCAAAAGGAATACCTCAAACTGCTACCAAGAGAATAATTCTGACTGCTCTTCAGACTGCTCTTCTGACTGCTCTTTTGACTTCATACTTTAAAGGTTTCAAGATTTATGAGAAATTAGTTGCCATTTCAGGGTGATTTTTGTAACTCTTACTACTGGTCTCTCCCTCCTAATTCTTATGACTATGGGACAGTTTTAATTTTAGAAACAAATAAAGCAAATACCTTATATAGAAACGTGTCCCACTGCCTTTGTTTCTCCAGAAGAGTCTAACCCTACCAGCCTCCAGGGTGCCAAGAGTCTTATAACCAAGGAAGAACCTGACTTGTTTGGAGAAGATTCTCTAGCTACAAGGATTCTGCACTAAATGCTGGTAGAAGGGACAGGAAAAAACAGACACAGCAAGCAGTTCCTACTGAAAATCACAGGTACCATTCTGCCACACATTCAATGTCTTCCCAAGACAAAATCTGTCACAGATCCCATCTTAATACTTGATTAGGTCACTGCTTTGTCCTCCTGTCCCTTGGTTCTACCCACTCTAGGCACAAAAACCAAGGGGCCTGTTATAAACCTTTAGTGGCGTGAACTGGACCTGAAACAATAAGCAGCAGACACAGAAACAAAACATTAGTATTCATTTTGGGGAAAAAACACCAAAGAATGAAACTTTCCGCTTATGACCAATCAGAGTCTAAGTTATTTATTTAAGCCATCTCTTGGCACAAGCAAAGAGATGGAAGATCAGTACGATGGTCATCATTTGATACAAGTAAGGAAGGTGAGCTTAAGGTCCCATACGCTTTTCTGGTCCAAATGCAGAGTAATGGTCCAGATCAGAGCTGTGGTCCCCGATGCCTGGGTAATAATGGTCCAGATTCTCTTTATTCATCTTCATAGCCAGTCGGAAGCGGATTCACATGAGGGTTATGGAATAGAGTATGGTTACCATCTCCCCATGGAAAGGGCTGTGGAGTGAAGATGTCAATTAGATAATCCCAGAAAATAATTCAAAAGGAACACTGCCATGAACTACTTAAAACAAGGTAGCAGATAATACACAAAATGGAAATCAGTCCTTTAACTACTAGAGTATTTCAATCCTTCCATAGTTTAAGGGAGCTCTTATTACCACCTAAAGTAGGCAGGAGAAAAAGAAAGCTCAAATTAGTTGTCACTCAAGCCTCTTCCTGACTGTTTCTCAGCCTTCTGGCTAAGACCATGTGTAGTATCTGGTATTTGTTCTTATTAGTTTATTATCTGATATATCCTTGATCTGTGGAATATATGGGGGGGCAGTACTGGGGGTTGAACCCAGGGCATTTGCCCTGAGATATATCCCTAGCCCCCCTCCCACTTTTTTTGGTACCAGGAATCAAACTGACGGCCTTGCACTTGCCAGGCAGGCACTGTGCCGCTGAGCTACATCCCTGGCCCTGAACAGCGTAGCAGGAATCAAGTTCATAACAGATAACTTTTTTTTTTTTTTTTTTGGGAACCAGGAATCAGTCAGGACCTCATGCTTGCCAGGCAGGTGTTGTACCACTGAGCTAAATTCCCCCCCACCCTGCCCTTTTCAAAATTTATTTTCAGCTGGGCATGGTGGCGCAATCTGTAATCCCCGCACGTGGGAGGCTGAGGCAGGAGGATTGCCACATGTTTGAAGCCAGCCTGAAGTACATAGTGAGACCCTGTCTCAAAAATAAATAAATAAATAAAATTTACTTTCAGACAGGGTCTTCCTGAGTCACTAAATTTCCCAGGCTGGGCTCAAACTTTCCATCCTCCTGCCTCAGCCTCTCAAGAGTGATGAGATTACAGGCCTGCACCACCACACCAGGGTAAATAAACAGATCTCTAGTTTCCATCCTAGACTTGAAACAATCTCTGGACTGGGAAACTGCAACCCACCCTCAGTTATTTTGCTTACTATCTTTGAAAAACATTGCTCTTAGGGTAATGGTTTCTAACCCAAGGGGACTTTTGGTCTCCAGAGAACATGGGCCAGTATCAAGAGACATGGGGAGGTAATACTGCCATCTAGTGGGTAGAGGCCAGGGAGGGTACATGCAAAAAACATCTTCCAGTGCATAGGACAGCAGTGCTCCCCACTCCCATTATCTGGCCCAAAATGCCATCAATGCTGAAGTTGACACTGCTGTTTTGGTTCCTAATTTCAGTGTACAAGGGGGGCAGTGGAACTCAAAGACTCAAAAATTCAAGAATCTTGGGTGAGTTACTATAAGGCTAGTCCTACACAGGCTAGGTCAGTGGTGGCAAACCTTTGGCACGCATGCTGTGGTAGGCTGTTTATCACTGAAAGCTCTAAAAGGTTCGCCAGCACTGAGCTAGGTGATGCCATAATAATTAAAGAACAAGAAAGAGGGTTTTAAAAAATACAGCCAGCAGTAAAGAATAAATGATTATAATACATTGAATAGCCAAAGGACAGCTGAGCAGACAGGTATTGATGGGGAACAGAGGAAACTGTCAGTCTCTTCATTATGCAGCTGCTATCCTTTAGATGCCCAGATCTTAGAAAGGTGAACCATCTTCAGATCTTGCCACAGTAAAAGGGTTTCCCAAGCCATGTGTGGTGGCACATGCCTGTAATCCCAGCACTCTGGGAGGCTGAGGCAGGAGAAGCCCAAGTTTGAACCTAACCTGGGCAACTTACCAAGACCCTGTCTCAAGAAAATTAAAAATGGCTAGGGATGTAGCACAGTGCAAAGGCCAGGCCTGGGTTCAATTCCCAGTATACTGCAAAAGGACAGAGAAATAAAAGGGTTTCGCAAACTTCCAAGTTTTACCCAACAGACAACTGTTTTAGAACTGTACCAGAAGGCAAGATAGGATGAATCAGAGACAAGGAAACCAGAAGGGCACTTATTGTATGACCTTGAAGAAAATTGAAATAGGACCCTAAGTCTGCTTCCCTTCCGTTTGCAAGGATTATGCGAGAAACTGTACACGCCTGGCAGCTGCGATGTCAGAGCACGGAGAACTCTAGGCTAGGACACACGTCACGAGAGCTGGGGGGACCGCAAGCGCATACCTTGGTCCTGATGCGGAGGTGGGGGTAGGCGATGAACTCGGGTCTCTCCTCCTCTCCGTGGTGCGACTTCAGGAAAACATTCAGCATGCTCACTCCCACCCCCGGCAGTGCGACGAAAAAGGTGAGGGCCTTCCACATGCGAGCTGCGGAAGGGCCATAACCTCTTAGCTCTAGCCAAGGGCCGCCCGCGTCTCACTCCTTCCCTCAAGGCTTAAAGCCAAGGTCACAGACCCGCCCCGCCTCACCCGCGTGGGGACCCGGCCGGCCGACCCCAGCCTCAGTACCTGAGCCCTCCTCGCCGTGGGCGCCACTCGACATAAGCCGCCCCAGCTGCGGGCGGGACCGGCCTAGCAGCCGAGAAACCCGGGAAGCAGCTATTGCCGCAGCAACCATTTTGGACCTGGACCACCAGAGCGCCGGAAGCGGAAGTAGGAAGAGGGTTGGGGGTGGGACCACAACTTCAAAGGGAAGTTCTTATTGGACGATGACTTCTCAATCATAACTAGACCCAGAAGCCTGCGCACTATCATTCAGGCTGACCTAGTCCTTGTCAAAATGCTCTAAGCCACGGACCTAGAGTGGGCATGCGCCCTGCGCCTCCCTTTGTGCACCGCCTTCCTCTTGGAAGGCGCATGCGTGTTCCCTCTTAGCGTTCCTTACCGTCCCGATTTGGTGAGCGAGCGTGTGAAGAAATGTTGGTGCGAGGCATCCTGGTATCTACCTGATCGCTCCCTTCGTTTGAGTCCGTAGACAGCATATGGAAATTCTAAGCACAAACCACCCTGTCCAAAATGCCATTTCCCAGATGGGCTTGGTGGCGCACGCCTGTAATCCCAGCTTTTGGGAGGCAGAGGCAGGAAGATCACCGCTAGTTCAAGGCCAGCCTGGGCTACATAGTGAGACCTTGTCTCAAAAAAGGAGGAAAAAAAAAAGCTAGTTCTATCTTTTGATCCTGTGTTATCTTTTTCATGGCATCTGACACTATCATCGTCATTATCATTATTACTGTATTTTGTCTGAACCCCCCCAACTAGAATATAAATTCTGTTATGCCGAGAGTTTGCCATTGTAGCATTGTAACCTAGGAATATTGTAGCCTAGAGTCGTGGTTGGCGGGCAGTAGGTGCTTAATACAGTTTGCAGAATGAATGAATGGATGATAAATGACTGGCAAATGGAACCAGAAAGAGCTCTGGAGTTGGTGCCGAAAAATCTAGATTCTAATCCAGCTCAACATTGTCAATTTTTTGCTAACAGTCATGCTGCTTTTCTCTCCCTTGAAATTCTTTTTTTTTTTTTTTTTTTTTTTTTTTTGTGGGTACCGGGGATCAAACTCAGGACAACTCACGCCAGCAGGCGCCCGTGCCGCTGAGCAATATCACCGGCCCTTTTTTCATATGTGGGTACCGGGAGTCGAACTCAGGACCTGGCGCTTGCCAGGCAGGCGCTTATGCCACTGAGCCATCTCACAGGCCCTCTCCCTTGAAATTCTACAAAAATTGACACATGTGAAATTATTTCTAAACAACTCGTTCCCTTCTGGCTTTTTCCTTCCTTTTTCTTCCTTCTAATTGTCTAAAAGCAGTTTTAAAAATAAAAGTAAAGGTGGGCATGATGGCCCCATGCCTGTAATTCCAGCTACTCCCGACAAGTTGAGTCGGGAGAATCCCAAATTCAAGGCCAGCCTGGGCAATTTAGTGAGACCCTGTCCCAAAAGAAAAAAAAAAAAAAAAAAAAAAAAAGTTGGGGATATAGCTCAGTTGTAGAGCACTTGCCTAGCATGCTCCAGACCCTGGGTGTAGTCACCAGTACTGCAAAACAAAGAATGAATAAATAAATAAAAGTTTAAAAATATATGTAGGTAGGTGGGCATGGTGGCACATGCCTGTAATCTCAGCACTTGGGAGGTTGAGGCAGGAGGATTGCTGCGAGTTTGAGGTCAGCCTAAACTATATAGCAAGTTCAAGGCCAGCCTGGACTCCATTGTGAGACTCTGTCTCAAAAAAAACAAAACAAAACAAACACAAACAAACAAAAATATATGTAGGTAAGATGAAAGCGAACTTTTTGATGATTTAGGAATGTAGTGAAAGTTTTGAACTGTTTTCCAAATAAAAACACACACACACAACACTCACCTTCACACAAGTACACATGGTTTAGTAGATAAAGTTGGGGGAAGAGGTGACCATAAAGTACACTGGGAGACCCCTGAACAGTCCTTGGCTTGGATTAAGACCCCCCGGAGAGCCCAGTGCAATGGCGCATGCCAATAGTCCTACAATAGCTATTAGGGAGTCTGAAGTGGGAGGGTCAGTTGAGTCCAGGAGTTCAAGGCTAGCCTGGGCAATATAGAGATACCTCGTCTCAAAAAGAAAAACAAAAAAAGCCCAGCACAGTGGTGCACACCTGTAATCCCAGCTATTTGGGAGGCTGAGGCTGAGACAGAAGCATTATAAATTCAAGGTCATGGGCCAGTGATATCGTTCAGCGGCATAAGCACCTGCCTGGCAAGCGTGAGGTCCTGAGTTCGACCCCCAGTACCCACTAAATAAATAAATAAATAAATAAATAAATAAATAAATAAATAAATAAATTCAAGGTCAGCCTGGGCAATTTGCAAGACCTTGTCTCAAAATAAAATTGTAAAAGTGCTAGGGTGTAGCTCTGTGGTAGAGTGCCCCTGGGTTCAATCCTCAGTGCCAGAAAAGTAAAATAAAATTAAAAACCACCTCAGGGCTGGTGAGATAGCAAAGCGGCATAAGCGCCTGCCTGGCAAGCGCGAGGTCCTGAGTTCGACTCCCGGTACCCACATACAAAAAAAGTGCCGGTGATATCGCTCAGCAGCATGGGTGCCTGCTGGCGCGTTAGGTCCTGAGTTCGACCCCCGGTACCCACACACACACACACAAAATAAATAAATAAAAACCACCTGGACAGCTTATCATGACCCTGTTGTAAAGTTTTCCAAAACATTTTAACGGTGGGGGTGCTGGGGATGTATCTCTGTGGTAGAGCGCCCCTGGGTTCAGTCTCCAGTATGGAGGGTGGGGGTGGGGTGGGGTCTACCCAGGGCAGGAGAACAAACAGGGGCTCCTCCGGTGTGAGAAGATAGAGCCTGTGTAATCTGGGGCAAGTTAGATGAAACGAATGTTTTAAAATCTTGCAGTTGTGTGAACACAAAAATTTAGGATCATATTACCTGAGCTTTACAATCTGATCCAGCAGTCAGTCTTTCTCAGAGTAGCCTGAGTTTTTCACATTTCATAGTGTAGTTAGAATCATGAAGCTGGGCATGGTGGCACACGCCTGTGATCCCAGCACTCAGGAGGCTGAGGCAGGAGGATTGCTGTGAGTTCAAGGCCAGCCTAGACCACATAGTGAGTTCAAGGCCAGTCTACACAACACAGCAAGACCCTGTCTCAAAAAAACACCCCCCCAAAAAAAAGAATCATCAAATCCTTAGGCATTGTCAAACACACCCAAAGGTGGTATATGAGGCCCCACAGTGTGGCCATAGGAAGGGTCCAAGTGCAGGGATCAGGAAATCCTGGTTTCAAGTCTCTAGTCTGCCATGAGCCATTCTTCCTCTTTTCTAGAATGGGAATGTAATATGCATATATTCATCCATTCAAGAAACATTTATTAGGGCCGGTGAGATGGCTCAGCGGCGTACGCGCCTGCCTGGCAAGCACGAGGGTCCGAGTTTGACTCCTGGAACCCACATACGAAAAAGGGCCGGTGATATCGCTCAGCGGCACGGGCGCCTGCTGGCACGCGAGGTCCTGAGGTCGACCCCCCAGTACCCACAAAAAAAAAAAAAGAAACATTTATTAAACACTGCTCCAAGATAGGCAGAATGGTGTAATCCCAACTACTCAGAAGGCCGAGATAGGAGGATCTCGAGTTCGAGGCCAGCCTGAGCAACTTAGTAAGACCATATCTCAAAATAGAAAGCTAAAAAGGGCTCAATGTGTAGCTCAGTGGTAGAGCACTTGCCTAGCATGCACGAGGCCCTGGGTTCTGCTCTGGTACCACAAAAACAAACATAAATAACCCAGCTCCACCTCATGAAGTTATTCATCCTCCCTCTGTAATAATGAAGGATTATTGAATAAATATTAACTAAAGTGCTTACTATGTTCCAGGTGTGTGCAGTTCACAAGAGCAAGACCTCTTTTCTCTCTCTCCCTTTCTCCCCCCCAACACATTCTAGTAGAGACAGGATTAAATAAAAAATATCTAAAATCTGGAATATGTTAAAAATTAACAAATGTACATTTTCTTGTAGGGCTTCCCTACATTGTGCAGGGTGATCCTAAGTAAAGATTCTGCCTACCATGGGCTTGACACGCAGTATATAGTTGGGCATGGTAGCCATTATGTTATTGTCAGATACATTTAGCATTTGCAAAGCTTTAGATGATTGACTTTATTTTATTTTATTTTATTTTTTTATGTGGGTACCAGGAGTCAACCTCAGGACCTTGCGCTTGCCAGCAAGCGCTTGTGCCACTGAGTGATATCACCGGCCCCTTTTTTCCTTTATGTGGCTACTGGGAGTTGAACTCAGGACCTTGCGGTTGCCAGGCAGGCGCTTATGCCGCTGAGCTATCTCACCGGCCTGATGATTGACTTTAGAAAGACCAGAAATTCAAAACCATCAATACAAAAATTATGTGGCTGGGTGAGGTGGCACTTGCCTGTGAACCCAGCACTGGGGAGGCTGAGGCAGGAGGATCATGAGTTTGAGGCCTGCCTGGGCAACATGGTAAGACTGCATTTTTTTAGATGTAATATTTATTGAGCACTTATTTTGTGCCCAAATCTATGTTAAGCACTTTAAATAAACTTACTTGATGCAGGAAAATGATCCTTCCTTTCCACAAGTCAAACATTCTGGAGTCCTTAAGCACCCCCCACTTCCTATCCAATCCCTAGATGAACTCTGCCAACTCTTCCTTTAGCTATATCCAGAATCTGACCACTTCTTACCAGCTACTGCCACCAGTTTAGTCAAAAGGGTTCCCATCGCAATTGTGACAGCTGCTGAACTGCTCTCTCTACTGTCCAATCCCCCTGCTCTCTGCATGGCAGTCACAGGGACCCTTTAAATCCTGTCACCTCCCTCCTCTGCTCACAATCCTCCGAAGGATTGCAACTCACTCAGAGCAAACAACAGCTTGGGCAGCCAGGCCCTACCTAGCCTGTGCCCAGCCACCTTTCTGCCACCATCCCTTCCTGCATGACCACCGCTGCTGCCTGCTTCTCTCCAGCTACTCTGGCCCTTTTGCCTTTCCATGCACACACAAGCCAGGTCTTGCCTCAGGACTTTTGCACATGCTCCTCTCTCTGTCCGGAAGAGTTCTCCCCCAGATAGCCCCACGCATGGCGCCCTCCTTACACGCAGATCTTTGCTTAGAAGTCATTTTATTGTGGAGAGGCCTTCCCTGGCCACCCTAAAGTGAAACAGCCCCTCCCCACCCTGACACTCTATCTGCCACACGGCACCTCATCCATCTTTGTCACACTTGCCACCATCTGCTGTATTAAATATTTATGGACTTACTGTCTGCCTTCCTCCACCACACATTGTGGGGGCGGGGACTGGGTTTTGTTCATGGGTGATCCCAGCACCTGGCACGTGATAGTCACTCTCTGAGTAGAGATTAATGCCAACCAATATCCCATGAGGTAGATAATTGTTCTCCCCATTTTTTTTTCAGATGATGAAACTTAGACTCTGAGAGGTGCAGGAATTAGTCCAAGGTCACATAGCCTTAGGCAGGTGGGGGACCCAAACAATTTGGGCCTCCAACCAGTTCTCTTAGCCGCAAAGCCATACAGGGTTTAATTTAGGACAGTGGTGGCGAACCTACCGTACAGGTGCCACCATGGGCTGTTTGTATCATTGAAAGCTCTAAAAAGTTCACCATCGCTGGTTTACAAAGAATGAAACTAACTCCAAGTGGTCCTTCTGTTAAGCTTGTGCTGACATAACACTCTAAAGATTAGCAAGAAAAGCAACAACTAGCCCATTTCTGGCTTTGAGACCTGAATGTAGAATAGTGATTACTCAAGCCAGGCATAGTGGTGCACACCAGTAGCCTCAGCACTACTGAGGCTGAGGCAGGAGGATCATTGCGAGTTCAAGGCCAGCCTGAACTACATAGCAAGAGCTTGTCTCATACCGGCCATGGTGGCACACGCCTGTAATCACAGCACTCAGGAGGCTGAGGCAGGAGGCTTGCCACAAGTTCAAGGTCAGCCTGGGCTATATAGTGAGACCCTGTCTCAAAAAAAGACCTTGTCTCAATAAATAAATAAATAGTGAACAAAAATCAATTAGTGGGGCCGGTGAGATGGCTCAGCGGCTTAAGCGCCTGCCCGGCAAGCGCGAGGGCCCGAGTTCGACTCCCGGAATCCACATACGAAAAAGGGGCCGGTGATATCGCTCAGCGGCACGGGCGCCTGCTGGCGTGCGAGGTCCTGAGGTCGACCCCCTGGTACCCACAAAAAAAAAAAAAATCAATTAGTGATTTACTAGAGGTTGAGAAAGGTGTGTGTTGAGGAGGAAAGGTGGATAAAGGGGGGTTGGGTTTGACCAGTGTGTGCTGTATCCTCCTGCAGAAATATCACACAGAGCCTTATACAAATGTATTTGTACAAGTTAATTAAAAATAAAGTAGGGCCAGTGATATAGCTCAGCAGCATAAGCGCTTGCCTGGGAAGTGCAAGGTCCTGAGTTCTATTCCCAGTACCCACAATAAATAAATAAATAAATAAAAATAAAGTAATTTAAACATTTCTGACTTTAGCAGGTCTGGAAAGCAGAAACACTTGAAGTCATCCTTGAGAATGGACAGAACTAGCAAACATGCCCTTAGGGGGCTGAGGTGAGGGCTCTGCCCATGCCCCCTCTGCCTGTGACCCCTGTCGGGGCACCCAGCCCCTCTGTGCCAGGAGTCTCCCCAAGGCCTTCACCAGCTGGGCCTGGATTTGACGTCATCGTCTCAGGCAGCTGGTGATGTTTCCGCTCATGCCGAGGCCACTGCCGCTGTCTCTTCTGCCCCATTTCCTTGCAACAGGGGGGCAGTGGGGACAGCCACTGGCGGTGGAGGCAGGAATTGGGACGAGGCTGGGAGAGGCTGCCTGGCCAAGGATGGGGCTTGCTGAGGGAAGAGCTTCTCTGGGGCACCCAGCCTGCTCTGCACCTTTAATTCCTGGACCACTAGATATTTGTCGGCCAAGAGAGTAATCTCAGGAGCAGACACAAAGACATCTTTCAGGGGGAAGCCAGGGTATTAGCACCATGTCTCTGTAACCTGTAAGAGCTGCTCAGAATCTTTCAGTTAGGGTCTCAACTGTGTCCTTGGACTGGGACACACAGTCTAGAGGTAGTGACTGCCAAGTAAACAGGCGATCATAACCCCAGGGGGTCAGGACAGCATGGGCTTGGACAACAAGTTCAAGTCCTGGGTGCGCAACTTAGCTATATAATCGTGGGTGCCGTCAGGTCACCCCTGAAAGCCTTATCTCTGAATTGAGGCCATTGCCAGGACTTGGGATAATCAGTGTTAGCTATCATTTATGAAGCACATACTATGTAATGGGCTTTGCACCTGTATTCGTTTAGTTGTCGCGATACTATGGGACAGGTGCCATTCTTATGCCTGTTTTACAGATGAGATGACTGAGGCACAAAGAGGTTATTTGCCTGAGTTTCACCCTTTAAATTATAGAGCCAGGATTCAAATCCAGAAGTCTGTCAGCGAAGTTGGCACATTTAACCACTCTGGGAGGCTGCTTTGGTGAGTGACCTTAGAATAGTGCCTGATACAAGTGAGCACTCAGTAATTGTGGACTGTTTGAGCCAGGTGTGTGACACATTCCTGTAATCTCACCCCTTTGGGAAGCTAAGGCAAGAGGGATGCTTGAGCCCATAAGTTAGAGGCGAGCGTGGGCAATGTAGGGAGACCCCTATCTCGAAAAATAAAAAGAAGCAGGCCTGTAATCCCAGCACTCTGGGAGGATGAGGCAGGAGGATGGAAAATTCAATCCCAGCCTGGACAATTTAATGAGTTAATGGGACCTTGCCTCAAAATTTAAAAAATAGCAGAAAATGGACTGGGGACGTTGCTCAGGGCAAAGGCCCCCGACTTAATCCCCAGTACCTCAAAAAAAAAATTAACTGTTAGTATTGTTATGATCAAGGGAGAAGATTCAGGCTATAGAGAGGTAGAACAGAGGGATATTTGGTATGGACTTTGAAGGAGCACTCGAGAAGACTTCCTATAACATCTAAGCCACACACACAGATACACACATGGGTGCACATGCATACACAGAAATAAATATGAATGAGTTGAGAAAATGTTTGGGTTGGAAGGGAGATGGGAAGGGTTTTCTCAGCAGACATCATCAGAGAAAGAAGATGTGGACACTAAGTTCAGGACTCAGACAGCGCCTTCAGGCTCAGGTGTGAGGGACGCGAGTGTTCAAGGACTGGACCTGGCAGGGCTCTGTGGCTCAGGCTGAGTCAAGTGTTTCGTGGTTTTTGTTTTTTCCTTTTAATTACAGTGCTAGGGATTTAACCCAGGGCCTTGAGGGTGCTGGGCAAATGCTCTATCGCTGAACTATACACCCCCAGGCCCCTGAATGAGGATCTTATCCAGAGGATACTGAGAAGCCTTGATTTTAAGCAAGGAGAGGGGAGATCAGCTTTGCAATTGAGAAAGATCCCTGGCTGTGGCATACCTGGAGCTTTGCAGAGGGGGCTGCAAGTGAGAATCCATTTCCCCGGGGTGGGAGGGGGCAGTGCGCTAGGGAGCCCAGAACCGCGTGGCTTCTGGCCTTGGCCCTGTCCTCCTACCAGGAGGTCCTAGGGCAGTCAGTCCTTGACCTCTCAGAGCCCTCCTTCCTTCATTTGTAAATAGGCTAATAACCACCCATCCTCCATGGGTGTCGGGAGCTTACATGTCCTAGTGGAGGTAGAGAGCCAGCATCTGGGGGAGGAGTGCACAGTGAAGGTGCCCATTGCTTATTTCACAGTTCACCCCTCCCCCCAAGACTGTCAGCTTTTGGAGGAGACACCAGTGATCATCCATCTCTATAGCCCAATAGAACTTAGTGCTCAATCATTTTTACTTCCTTTTTTTTTTTTTGAGACGTGGTCTCTCTACATATTCTAGGCTGGCCTTGAACTCACTATGCAGCCCAGGCTGGCCTCGAACTCATGGTGATCCTCCTGCCTCAGCCTCCTGAGTGCTGGGATGACAGGTGTGCGCCACCATGCCCGGCTTCATTTTTCCTTCTTGGTTGCTATGTCTGTTCACACGCTTTGCACCAGAGGCCTCTCTGCCTGGCTGCTGTCTGGAATGTGCTTGCCACTCACTTCCTCACTGTGTCTGTAGTCCCCACCCTGTCCTCACCTCCCACAGGGAGCCTTCCCTGCTTACCACCTGCCCAATGGCCTTGGTCCCCACTGATGTTTAAACTCACTGTACCTCGTAGTACAAGGACTGTTCCGTTGCCTCATTCCCATTGTGAGCTCCAGGAGATCCTGTTCTTCCCCAATTCCTCTCCTCCAGGGCTGGCACAGAGCTGGTTTAACAAAATGGTTCAGAGCCTTTTTTTTTTTTTTTAAAGACAGTGTCTCACTGAATTGTTCAGGCTGGCTGGGCATGGTGGTGCACACCTGTGATCCTAGCACTTGGGAGGCTGAGACAGGGGGATTGCTGCAAGTTCGAGGTCCTGGGCTACATAGTGAGACCATCTCAAAAAGAAAAAAAAAAAAAAAAAAAAAAAGAAAAAGAAAAAGAAAAAATAAGATAAATTTCAGGCTGGCGTCAAACTTGCAATACTCCTGCCTCAGCCTCCCAAGTAGCTGGGATTACGGCATGTACCACCCTGACCAGCTGGATTTAAATCTTGGTTCTGGTTCTTTTGCTGAACACAACAGTTCTGTGTTTTAGTTTCTTTATCTGCAGAATGAAGAAAATAATAGTACCTACTATTAGGGTTACTGGAAGGGCTAAATGTGGAGATTTGTATAACAGGAATTTGTATTATTATTTTATTTATTTTTAATATATACAACTTATTTAAACAATTAATGTAATTCAAAATAGTTTTTTTTTTTTTTAATGGGAACTCCCTATATTGCCCATGCTGATTTCCATTTCCTGGTTCAAGCAGTCCTCCTGCCTCAGCCTCCCAAGTAGCTGAGATTACAGGCAGAAGCTATTATTATTAGTCATCCACTGTTACAGTCAGTTAAAAACAAAGTGGACCTATGGTACATGAAAAAGTGGTAATTTAGCAAGCCCCTATTTTAGATGGTATATTGAAATGTATTGGTCCCTTCCATATTATATCTCCATAAAACTATTAAGAAAACAAAGCAAGCCAGGTGTGGTGGCATGTGCCTGTCATCCCAGTACTAGGGAAGCTGAGGCAGGAGGGTTGCCACAAATTCGAGGCTAGACTGGGCTACATAATGAGTTCAAGGCCAGCCTGAACTACATAGCCAGACCCTGTCTCAAAAAAAAAAAAAAAAAAAGGCAGGTAGGGAAAGAGGGGGAAGAGGGAGTTAGAAGAATTAAGATGTATTATGTACACATATCGGCTCCCCAAGATAAATGTAATCATTAGGTACTCCAAACATGTACTAACAAAAATTTTAAAAAAGAACAACAAAGCAGCTCCTGTGAACCTACAATCCCAGCTACCTGGGAGGCTGAGGCAGGAGGATCTCAAATTATAGGCCAGCCTGGGTAATTTAGCAAGCCCTTGTCTTAAAATAAAAACTTAAAAGGACCGGGGATATAGCTCAGTGGTAGAGTACACATACAACTGCGAGGTCCTGGGTTCAATCGCCAATAACACAAAAAGAAAAAAACGACACAGCAGGCTACAAAATACTAGGAAATGTCAGCTTCCACGTTTGTAAAATGCATAGAAAAATACCGTGAGGACTACACGCACAGGTTAGCAGACGTTGTATCTGGCCTTTAATATTCTGTTTAAAATGTTCTGCCACGAGGGCCGATGATATAGGTCAGTGGCATAAGCGCCTGCCTGGCAAGCCTGAGATCCGGAGTTCAGTTCCCGGTATCCACATAAAGAAAAGAAAAAAAAGAAAAGAAAAAGAAAAGTGTCATACAGTGAAATTTTAAGGGCCAGTGATATAGCTCAGCGGCATAACCGCCTGCCTGAGGTCCTGAGTTCGACCCCCGGTACCCACAATAATAAATAAATAAATAAAAATAAAATAAAATGTTCTGCCATGAATGTAGATTATTTGTGTTGTAAGAACAAAGACGTTCACCAAAAGGCAGATGAGGAAGTAGCTACCCACACGCGGGTCGCTGGCGTTAGTCCGGAGAGACCATAAGCCGCCTGCGGGCGGGACCCCTGGGCCCGGCGCCAGTAAACATTTCCAGGTGACCGGACCCCGTGCCTGCAATACCGCCCGCCCCCGGTGGGTGGCAGGCTCCGCATGTGCGGGCGCCGCCCAAGAGCCGCCGGGGAGTGGCACCTGCGACCTTAAACGTGGCTGTCTGGTCCCAGCATCCTTGGTGGGGGAAGGAGGTGGATCCTGAGAGACAGGCGGTCGGGGCCTCGGGGACTCCTTCTCAGGGCCTCCCCTCTGAGACCTGCACATTCCAGGCACTGGAACAGGAAGAGAAACCAACTTCCCTGGTAGGGTGGCGTTGGGGTGCAGAGAGGAGATGTTGAATGACCTCCCCCGTGGGCCTGGGACACAGAGAAAAGGGGAGGGGCTTCCTGAGCAATTTTTATTTTATTTATTTAGAGACAAGGTCTCACTATATTCCAGGCTGATCTCGAACTCACGAACTCACGATCCTTGTGCCTCAGCATCTGTCTCTGTCTCTGTCTCTGTCTCTGTCTCTGTCTCTCTCTCTCTCTCTCTTTCTCGTGCTGGGGATTGAATTCAGGGCCTTCATCATGCTAGGCAAGAGCTCTATCCCTATACCTCTAGCCCCACCCTGAACATCATGGAGGTCCTAGGTCTGCGCAGGGTGCGCTCTTGACATTTACCCACCGTCCCTACCTGGTAGCCCCTTTGATCTTGGGGGCCATGTCACAGAAGAGGGCTGCCCTGACTTGGAATGAGTGCTCCCTTAGACTTTTGCTGTACCTGATTACAATCCCTTCCCCTGACCCACCTGTGCGTGTCACGTTGCACATATGTGTGCCCATCTAATTTATCGCTATTATTAATGCTAACAGCACCTCTTTAGCCTATCTTCAGTGTGACGATGGCACTTGACACACATTATCTCATTTAATCCTGCCAACAACCCCACGACATGTGAACTGTTATCATACTCATTTACATGTGAGGAAATGGAGATTTGAAGAACCAAAAATTCACACAAGCTTGACTGAGCTAGAATTCAAATTCCCACTGGGTGTGGTGGTGCGCTCCTATAATCCCAGCACTCAGGAGGCTGAGGCAGGAGGATCACTGTGAGTTAAGCCAGCCTACGCTACATAGTGAGTTCAAGGCCAGCCTGAACCACATAGTGAGACTCTGTCTAAAAAAAAAAAAAATAAATAAATAAATAAATAAATAAACAGAATTCAAATTCCCAAAGTCTGTGCTTTCCACCAATACTGCTTTCTTCTTAAAGCTCAAATTATGGGGGGGGGCGGGTAAAGAATAAAAATTCGTGTTACCATCACAGTTCCCAACCACCCCAGTTCCCTCCTGGAGGTCACCACGCTAGAGACTTCTGATGCAGTCTAGAGACGCTCTGTGTATAGATGAGCACCTGTCTTTACCACTTCTCACACATTCACCGCTGATTTTTGTTTGTTTGTTTTTGGTTTTTGAGACAGGGCCTTGGTATGCATTCCACCATGTTCGAATTCATCATTGATTTTCTGAAATATAGGAAGATGCATGTTTTCTTCTTCTGGAAATGGATGTATTTTCTCTTCACAGATCCCTCGGGTCGGCATTCAGGGCCTCTCCAGACATCCACCTCATCCACTTGAGCACACTGGTCTCCAAGCTCTGTGTCACATCAGCGTCTCCCCAGCCTCTTGTCTCCAGCTGCGCCCTCTGTTGAAATCTCTTTACCCCTTGAGGGTCTCCAGCCAGAACTCTGTCTCTCTCTCTGTCTCTCTGTCTGTCTCTCTGTCTGTCTCTCTGGCACATTTCATGGTACAGTGTGTGGAGGCAGCTGTCTCCACGCCTGGCTTCCTTCTAGGTTGTTAGTTATAGGTGTTTCTTTTTTTTTTTTTTTGTGGGTACCGGGGGGTCGACCTCAGGACCTCGCGCGCCAGCAGGCGCCCGTGCCGCTGAGCGATATCACCGGCCCCTTTTTCGTATGTGGGTTCCGGGAGTCGAACTCGGGCCCTCGCGCTTGCCAGGCAGGCGCTTAAGCCGCTGAGCCATCTCACCGGCCCCATAGGTGTTTCTTGTCATGAGTCAGCCGTCTGTGTAATGGTTCCACCATCTGCCCCATCCCCCACCGGGGAACTATAAACCAGCCTTTTTCATGATCTCCTTCTCCTTCATCTACACGTCCAACCAACTGCCAAGTCCTATGGGTTTTACCTTTTACCTCTCATTCAGATCTTTTCTGTTCCATCTCTGCTTTAGTCCTGGAACTGATCTCTCTCCTCTGGAGTAGTCACTAAGTTGCCCAGGCTGAACTTGAATTTGTGACCCTCCTGCCTCAGCCTCTCAGAGCACTGGGATCACAGGCATGAGCCACCATGCCCAGCTCACCATTCCTCTTTGAAATCTTCTGATGGCTCCCTGTCGTCCTTGGGATAAAACCGAAACCCTTTTCTCTGACCACCAAGCTCCTGAAGTGTACGGTCACTGCCCTGGCCCGGCATTATCATGAAGGACGCTGTATCCTTCCTCTGGGCTGCTTTTCTTCTGTTTCTGAAATAGGCCAAGTCCCTCTGAACCCCAAGGCCTTTGCTCATACCAGAAGCCTTCTTTCCACTCCTCATCTTACTTTATTTATTTATTTGCGGTGCTGGGCATGGAACCCAGCGCCTTGCGCATGCTAGGCAAATGCCCTACCACTGAGCCACACCCCAGCCCTCACCAACTTCTGAGTACCTGGAGGCTGAACGAGGTCGGGGGCCATGTGGGTCTTGCTTACACCTGTGTCCCTACGGCAAACACAGCTCCTGACACAAGTCAGTAATACTGATTTATTCCCCACTGTACTAGCAATTGAACCCAAGAATGGGCTACCATTGAGCAACATTTCCATCCTCTTTTATTTTTTGAGACAAGCTTTCCCTGAATTGTCCAGGTAGGCCTTCAACTTTCAATCCTCCTGCCTCAGCCTCCCTGAGTGTTGGGATTATGGGTGTGCACCTCCGTACGCAGGCCGAATATGTCTCTTGTTATTTTGCTGTTAATGTTCTGATGACAAAAGCAAGGGTGGCAACAGTCAAAACTTCAGATAGAAATAAGTTAGCTGGGCTGGGGATTTAGCTCAGTGGTGCAGCGCCTGCCTGGCAAGCGTGAGGTCCTGAGTTTAATTCCTGGTATCCCTCCCCAAAAAAGAAATAAGTTAGCTGGTAAGCCTCCCCACAAGCCCACCTTTAGAGTGACTGCCCATTTATTTATTTATTTTGTGTGGGTGTGGGTGTCAGGGGTTGAACTCAGGACCTTGCGCTTGCCAGGCAGCGCTTATGCCGCTGAGCCACCTCACCAGCACATGACTGCTAATTTAAATGGCGACTGGAACCTTGCTTCCATTTGTAGGTTTTGAGGGAGGAGAAGGGAAGCCTACCTGGCCTGCCTGGGAGTGTGGTGGAGGGCAGTGGGTTTCCCTGCTTAGTTTCTAGTCCCTATCCTGATCCTCAGTTACGCATCTGGCATTGGCTGTGACCTTATGCACCATCTGTGTTGAAAGCTGGCAGAAGGGCTGGTGAGATGGCTCAGCGGCGTAAGCACCTGCCTGGCAAGTGTGAGGGCCCGAATTCGACTCCTAGAACCCACATACAAAGAAAGGACCGGTGATATCACTCAGCGGCACAGGCGCCAGCTGGTGTGCGAGGTCCTGAGGTCGACCCCCCGGTACCCACAAAAAAAAAAAAAAAAGAAAGCTGGCAGAAGTTGGTGCACATAGCTCTGGGAAGGAGGTCTGTGGGACCCGATCCTGGGCTTCTCGAACACCAGGAAAGCGCTCTACCCCTGACTGCAGCCCCCACCTGAGGAGGTCTGCGCAAACCCTGCCAACGGTGGAGACTTTTCTCAGACTCTAGGTTCAGGCTCAAGTTTGTGAACATGGACTGAATTTTAATCTTGTTGAGCAATGGAGAAATTAAAACACTTGATAAAATTTAAAAAAAAAAAAGGCTGGGCATGGTGTCGCATGCCTTAATCCCAGCACTCGGGAGGCTGAAGCAGGGGGATCATTAGTTCAAGGCCAGCTCTGAACTACATAGTGAGACCCTTGAGCGAGTCACTTGCTTGCTTTAAGACTCTTTTTTTTTTTTTTTTTTTTTTTTAAGATAGGGTCTTGCAAAGTCACTAAATTGCTCAGACTGGACTTGAACTTGCAATTCTCCTGCCTCAGCCTCCCAAGAGGGCTGGAATTACAGACATGGGCTACCATGCTGGTTTGAGCCTTCTTTCTTAATATATAAAATGGTGACAGTGAGGAAAACATCACACTCTAACTACATGGACTTTTTTGTTAGTTCCTCGAACAAGCCAACTTCATTTCCACCTCAGGTCTCCTGCCTGGAGCCCACTTCCCCAGCTTGTATACAGTCCTCCCCTCAAGTATCAGACTTTGCAGAAAGGCCTTCCCTGCTTACTCTCCTTAAGAGAGCTGCTTTTTTTTTTTTTAGTTTGTTGAGACAGGGTCTCACTATGCAGTTCAGGATGATTTTGAACTCAAGACATAGCCCAGCCTGGCCTTGAACTCACAGGGATCCTCCTGCCCCAGCCTCCCAAGTGCTGGGATTATGGGCATGAGCCACCACACCCAGCCAAGAGAGCTGCTTTTTTTTTTTATTTATTTATTTTTGTGGTGCTAGGGATAGCAACCAGGGCCTTGCACACAGTAGGCAGATCCTTTACCACTGAGCTACACCCCAGGTCCTGTTACTTTTAAATTTTTCATTTATTTAATTTTGGTATTTTCACAAGATCAGGCACGTTCGAGGTAGTATGGCCATATTGCTATTTTTGGTATTTTGAGATAGGGTCTCTCTGTGTAGCCTAGGCTGGCCTCCAACTTGTGGCAGTCCTCCTGCCTCAACCTCCCGAGTGCTAGGATTACAGGCATATATCACCACGCCCAGCTTTTTTTTTTTTTTTTTGTGGTTACCAGGGGTCGAACTCAGGACCTCGTGCTTGCCAGGCAGGCTCTTATGCTGCTGAGCCATCTCACTGGCCCCCAGCTATTTTTTTATTTTTTAAATTTACTTTGTCATTCATTTCTCCTCTTAGATTTTAAATCCCAAGAGGGCATCTAACTTGTCTTTTGTTATGTCCCGCACATCTGGCACAGCTCTTGGTACCTAACGTTTGCTGAGGTCTAACTGTGTGCCAGGCAGTCTTCTAAGCATTAAATAGAGCACTCCATTCTCAGAATAACTCTGGAGAGAGTAAATATAGTGTTAGGCACCTTTGCCAGAGGAGGAAATAGAGGTACTCAGAGGTTGAGAGCCATATGCTCAGGACAGAGCTTTAGGAGGCGGCCGTGTTGTGACTGGAGTCCAAGCTGGCTGCCCAGCTAGAGAGGAGCCATCTACGGGCCGAGTGACTCTGAGGGGGAAGAGGTCCTGAGCTCCCTGGAGGAGGAGGAGGGATCTGCAGAGGGGGTGTTAGGGTCCCATTGCCAAGGAATCCTCCACTTACTCGAATGTCACCCTTTACTGCTGGGCAGTAAGGACTCCAGATACAAGGACTTAGCTCAGACAAACAAAGGCTTAGTGCTGACAATGGAGGTGAAAATGAGTCCAGATTAGAGGGCCAGCAGCCTCCATCCACCCTTAGCTGATAAGGGGCTTCTCTTGTCCTGGGGTCAGCCTGAGTCTCTTGCACACCAGGTGGTGAGTGGCTGGAGATGTAGCTCAGCGGAAGAGCGCTTGCCTAGTTTGTGTCAGGCCTGGGTTCCACCCTCAGCACCACAGGAGCTGGGGGCACTGGCACATGCCTGTCATCCCAGCACTCCGGAGGCTGAGGCAGGAGGATCACTTTGAGTTTGAGGCCAGTCTGGGCTACATAGCAAGACCCTGTCTCAAAAAAAAAAAAAAAAGGGCCGGTGAGATGGCTCAGCGGCTTAAGCGCCTGCCCGGCAAGCACGAGGGCCCGAGTTCGACTCCCGGAACCCACATACGAAAAAGGGGCCGGTGATATCGCTCAGTGGCACGGGCGCCTGCTGGCGCGCGAGGTCCTGAGGTCGACCCCCCGGTACCCACAAAAAAAAAAAAAAAAAAAAATTCCGCAGAAGGGTTCTTGCTCCAAGTTTCTCATTTATTCATTCATCCAACTTCTCATCCATTCAACCAGGCACTGGCTAAGCTCCTGCAGTGTGCCCAGATTATTGGGAGATGAACTGGACAGACAAGCTTTATTTTAGCATCTACTCCCTGCCTCCTACTTCCCTCCAGGGCATCTCTTCCACCCAGGGTGGGTGTTGATTCCAATCTCTTTGCTAACCTGAGGCCCTGGGGGAGCCCCGCCCCCTGTTTGGTCTGAGGCCTTCCTGAACTTCACTTTTTTTTTTTTTTTTTTTTAATACTAGGAATCAAACTCTGGACCTTGTGCTTGCCAAGCAGGCGCTGTGCCACTGAGCTATATCCCTGGACCCTAAACTTCATCTCTTTAAGCTTCAGTTTCCCGACTTGGAGAAAGCAGCAGTAAGTAAACACATAAATACAGAATGTACTGCAATGTCTGGAGGTGAGAGTAAATGAAATAAGCCAGGATAAGGAGATAGGGGCAGATGGGAAGGAGCCAGAGAGACCAGATAAAATGTCCAAGACCAAACTGCAGGCCTGTGATCCCAGCACAATGGGAGGCTGAGGCAGGAGAATCACAAGTTCAAGCCCCACCTGGGCAGTCTGGCAATGTATCGAGGACCTGGGAAGGCCTTGGGTTCCGTTCCTATTACCACAAAAAGGCCGGGAGGCAGTAATGTCTGCTCCCCCGAATTGTGAAAATTAAATGAAGTAAACTGACTTGAAAGTGCTTTATAAACTGTAAAGTGCTGAGGCAATATTAGGTACTATTGGCAGGGGAGAGGTGAAATAAAAATCAGCAAGAACTAAACCATACCTTCCTGTTTGTTTATTGCTTTTATTGTTTTATTTGTTTGTTTGCTTTGTTTCATTTTTTGAGATTAAGGCACTAGGCAGTCCAGGGAAACCTTGAACCTGCTATGAAGCCCAAGCTGGCTCTAACTCGTTGTGTTCCTCCCTCATCAGCCTCCCAGATGCTAACTAAAAACAAGATAAATCAAGCAAACAAACAAAAACACCCAAACTGTAGCAGGCAATTTCTCTTACCTAATCTGATGAGATGGGTTATTGGTAAATTTATTGAAAAAGTCCACTGAAACAGGAAATGACAAAAAAATCATACAAAAAGAAAAAAAATTTTTTTTCTCCTCAGGACTAGGGATTGAACCCAAGGCCTTCCCACCGAACTGTATCCCCAGTCCTTTTTTATTTTTTATTTTGAAACAGGATCTTGCTATGCCCAGGTAGCACTCAGATTTCTCAAATTTGCCATCCCCGTGCCTCAGCCTTAGGTGTGCACTAGAAGGATCTTTTGAACCCAGGAGTTTAAGGCCAGCCTGGGCAAAATAGCAGCTAACTTAGGCCAAGTCTTTAAAAAAAAATATATATATATATATATGTGTGTGTGTGTGTGTATACATATATGTATATATATGTATGTGTGTGTATATATATACATATATATGTATATATATATATAATTTGTCCAAATTTCTAGAATACCCTCAGTCATCCCACCCAATACTCTTTTTTTTTTTTTTTGTCAGTACCGGGGGGTCGACCTCAGGACCTCGCGCGCCAGCAGGCGCCCGTGCCACTGAGCGATATCACCGGCCCCTTTTTCGTATGTGGGTTCCGGGAGTCGAACTCGGGCCCTCGTGCTTGCAAGGCAGGTGCTTATGCCTCTGAGCCATCTCACCGGCCCCCAATACTCTTTTTGGAGTACTGGGGATTGAACCCAGGACCTTGTGCATGCCAGGCAAGCCCTCTACAATTGAGTTACATCCCCAACCCTTCATAATTTTTTTGAGCCAGGATCTGGCTAAGTTGCCCAGGCTGGCCTCAACTCACGACCCTCCTGCCTCAGCCTCCCTAGTAGCTGACATTCCAGGCCTGTGCCACGGTTCTCAGTTCCCATAGTTTTTAGTTGCTGGGGCCACACCTAACCCAGCTACCTTTTTATCCCCCTGTGGTTTATGACAAAACTTTACCCATTTGTTCCTGTTGCCGCCCATCATGGACCAGCTGGGCTTTGCCTTATGTTTCTTTTCTTCCCTTTGTTTAGGAAGCTTTATTCTTCCGAGCAGTTTCAGGTTCCCAGCAAGGCAGAAGGCGTTGGTTGTGATACTTCATTCGCAGCCGCCCCCATCTGCTCGACCGCCCTGTTATGAACATCTTCACCAGAGGGGGCGCTCACCACAGCTAGGACCCCCACCTTAGCACCCCGTCACCGGGCTGCTTTACATTAACATCAATTCTGGGTGTCGTGCTCTCTCCGAGGTTGGACAAAAGTATAAGCACAGGTACCAACTATTTTTTCCTTTCAAATATTAAACTAATTAGCAAGCCGGATGTGGTGGCCCATGCCTGTAATCCCAGCAGTCGGGAGGCTGAGGCAGGAGAATCATGAGTTCAAGGTCATCCTGGGCAACTTAGTCAGATGCTGTCTCAGAATAGGGCTGGGCACAGAACTCAGTGGAAGGGCCTGAGTTCAATCCCTAGCACCAAAAATAAAAAGGAAAACAAAGCCAAATATTGAATATTTAGTATTTAGAAATTGGTGGTTTACTTTCTTTGGATATCCTCACTCTCTCTCTCTCTCTCTCTCCCTTTTTCTCTCTCTCTCTCTTTCTCTTGCTGTACTGGGGATGGAACCCTTGACCTCCTGTATGGGAGGCAAGTGCTCTACCACTGAGTTCCACCTCCAGTCCTGGTCATCATCTTCTCATGATCTGAATCAGTATAAGTTATTTTTTGTTTTGTGGTACAGGGAATGGAGCCGCCTTTGCACTGAGCTGCATCCCCAGAACCCCACCTCCTTTTTTTGAGACAGGGTCTCGCTATGTAGTTCCAGCTGGCCTTGAACTCTCTGTATCCCAGGCTGCCCTGGAACTTGCAGCAAACCTCCTGACTCAGCACCCCAGTGCTGGGATTACAGGTGTGTGCCACCACACTTGGCAGGTTTTTTAAAAAAAAGGTGTATCATTTTTATTGCATTTTTTATACAATATGAACAAAATACCAATTTACACATGAAAACAGCAGAGAGTATGTATTTTGGAACAAGTATCTATTATGTGAAACAAATAATTCCTCAGAGCCACCAGAATTAGGAACAGTCAACTAACTTTTTAGTCTTTCCAAAGCATTCCACTCTGTTTATAGAAACATCATTTTTCTTAACCGGGCATGGTGGTGCAAGCCAGTAATCCCAGCACTCAGGAGGCTGAGGCAGGAGGATCACCACAAGTTCGAGGCCAGCCTGGATTACAATACATAGTGAGTTCAAGGCCAGCCTGAACTACATGGCGAGACCCTGTCTTGAAGAAAAAAAGAAAAGAAAAGAAAGAAGAAACATCATTTTCCTTTTCCCACTTGAATTCTATCAGTCTGCCAATTACACAATTTAATAACAAGAGTAACTGATAAGGGAAAGAAGTCAGCTGATTCCTGGTGAACACAATCACTCCTGAAGCCAGCAGGAGGAGTTAGTACCTGGTCACACCAGGAACTAATTTGTCAGCTGCTGTGGAGATCACGTCACCCTGCATGGTACAGTAGCCGAGCAAGAGCTGGTTAATCCGGGGAGCCAGCTCCAGAGCATTCTTAATCCAGGGAGTTGGTTAATCCAGAAAACTACTATAGAACCACTTATAAGGAAAGGCCATGTCCAGGAGGGTCTTAAAAAAAAAAAAAAAGGCATCTCTTGTTTGTTTGCTTTTTTTTTTTTTTTTTTTTTTTTTTTTTAAAGAACAGGGTCTCACTATGTAGTTCAGGCTGGCCTCAAACTCACAACAATCCTCCTGCCTCAGCGTCCTGAAAGCTGGGATCACAGGCATGTGATCCATGCCTGGAGTCACCAGGTCTGAGTTGTCCTTCTTGTTCATTTGTATTATCTAATTATTTTTTACACTTTTTAAGTGGGTGAATGTTTTGCGGAGTTTTTGTTTGTTGCTTTTTGGTGCTAGAGACTGAGCCCAGGGCATGTGCCCTACCACTGAGCTATACCTCCATCTCCTGGAGGATAGTATTTTGTTTTCTTTTCTTTTTTTAAAAAAGACTTCATTAAGACTATATGGTTGGGGCCGGTGAGATGGCTCAGCGGCATAAGCGCCTGCCTGGCAAGTGCAAAGGCCCGAGTTCGACTCCTGGAACCCACATACGAAAAAAGGGCCAGTGATATCACTCAGAGCCACGGGTGCCTGCTGGCATGCGAGGTCCTGAGGCCAACCCCCGGTACCCACAAAAAAAAAAAAGAAAAAAAGACTATATGGGTTGGCTGCATGTGGGGACACACATCTGTCATCCCAGAACTCAGGAGGCTGAGGCAGGAGGATTACTGTGAGTTCAAGGCCAGCCTGAACTACATAGTGAGACCCTGCCTCAAAAAGACAAAAAGAAAAAAAAAAGACTATAGGTTTATATATGTTAAGTGCTATTAGCTATCTTTTTTTTTTTTTTTTTTTTTTTTTTGCGGGTTCAGGGTAGCTATCTTTTATTTTGCTCTTTAAATTACTTATACATTAGGTTTCTCGTAGAGGAGAAACTACGCAATGTCTAAGCTTATGTGTCGGATTTATTTCCCTTAAGTTCTAAATGAGCCATACTTCAAATTCTGTGCATTGTAACAGGCTGGACGTGACCAAACATGCCTAATTGGGGTAATGACAGGGGAGAAATCTTGGTATTCGGCCACGGTTCTCAGTGTGCCCAGGCATCAGTGGAGGCAGCCAGCCCTGAGAATTGGTTGGAAATGGAAATTCCTGGGCTCCACCCCAGGCCTCCCCAGGAAGACACTCTGGGGGAGGAGGGGCAGCCACGTGTGTGCAAATGAGCCCTCCCTCAAGTTAACAGAGGTTTGTACCTCAGGCTGTCTTGTGCCACATAGTGGCTGTGTGATCTCAGATAAGTCACTGCACCTCTCTGAACCTGTTACTTTTCCAGAAAATATGAACAATAGCAAACCTCCCTTACAAAGTAATCATGGTGATTAAATGAAATGATTCATGTAAAGTACCTAGTACAGTGCCTGAGACACAGCAGGTATCCACTCCAAGAGAGAAAGAGTTAAGATTATTGTTAGAATGATAATATTCCTACCCCTGAGTGTCAGCTCTAATTAGAGTGATAAGCATCAGGGAGAAAAAGGAAAAGATGTTAGGGGGTTAAAATGTTTGTGAGCCAGGCATGGTGGCTCATGCCTGTAATCCCAGCACTCACTATTCCAGGCTGGTCTTGAACTCACTATGTAGCCTAGGCTACTCCTGGTGATCCTCCTGCCTCAGCCTCCTTAGTGCTGGGTTCACAGGCTTGCACCACCACACCCGGGCTAAACAGGGTTCTTGTAGTATACTTTATATAGAGTACAGTCTTCCTATTTAGTAGACAACCCTATGAATTTGACAAATGCATACAGCCCTATAATCATATTGTAAAGGAGACGAATCTGTCACACACACACACACACACACACACACACACACACACACTGCCATTTTTGAAGCCTCTTGTTTCTCAGAGGTTTTATTTCTAGGCCGCGCCTCATTGTGAACGTGAAAGGAGAAAGCCCGGGCCCTCCTAGACCTTTCATGTGTAAATCAGCGGCCAGGAGCGCGGGGTCGCGGGAGGAGGGCTTCCCTCTGACTCGCTCTGGAGAAAGCTCCGCGGCCCAGCTCGGCCCTTCCCGGCCCGGCTCGGCGCCTGCGGCCTGGATTGGGCCGGGCCGGGCGGGGCAGGGGCGCAGGTGTCTCCCGGGCGGCCACAGAGGGTTTGCTGGAGGCGGGGAGTTTGGACCCGGCGCGAAGGCGCACAGCTCGGCCGAGTCAGGCGTGTGGAGGCTGCTGAAGGCCCGGGGAGGGTGATTAATAGAAGTTTTTATTTTTATTTTTTATTTTTATTTTGGTACCAGGAATCGAACTCACGACCACGCGCTTGCCAGGCAGGCGCTGTGCGGCTGAGCTATACCTCTGGCCCAATAGAAATTTTTAAAGAGATCTTTTATTCATTCTTTCTTTTCCAATGGGGGGGGCCAAAAACTCGTTCTAGAAAAAAATGTGCCATGAATCCCACCAGGCCTTTAACACTTTACTGCAGAGGGTGAGTTCGGATGTCGGAGGAGGACACTGTTAACATTTCCTTCACACACTGCGCGTGCGTGTGCGTGTGTGCATGTGTGCGTGTGGTGTTGGGGAATCAAACCAGGGCCGCTGGCAAGAGCAGTGCACCACGGAACCACACCCCAACCCTAATTGCTTTAATTAATTAATGAGTTAGTTTATTTTATTTATTTATTTATTATTTTTTTTTTTTTTTGAGACAGTCTGGTTAGGCGGTTCAGGCTGGCCTTGAACTCACTGTGTACCCCAGGCTGGCTTTGAACCGTGGTGATCCTCCCTCCTGCCTCAGCCTCCCAAGTGCTGGGATTACAGGCGTGCAGCACCAGGTCTGGCAATATTTGTTTATTTGGAGGTTTTTTTGTTGTTGTTGTTTTGTTTTTTTGTTTTTGAGTATTTGTCATTTTTTTAAAAACCAGCTAAAAATGTGATTTATATTCTGTAATTCTGATATATACATATATATTCATTAGAGGAAGTACAATGTTCATTGAACACAAAGTTAATTAAATAAATATAGTAGAAAGCTGGGCGTAGTGGTGTACTCGTGTAATCCCAGCACTTGGGACGCTGAGGCAGGAGAATCTCTGGGAGTTCAAGGTCAGTCTAAACAACAAGGAGACTCTGTCTCAGAAAAAAACAAAAAAAAAGTTAAATATAAATAATAAGTATAAATTAAAGAAAATGTATAATTCCCATATAGCATCTAAAGACAACCACTAGGGGCCGGTGAGATGGCTCAGCGGCGTAAGCGCCTGCCTTGCAAGCGCGAGGGCCCGAGTTCGACTCCCGGATCCCACATACGAAAAAAGGGCCGGTGATATCGCTCAGCGGCACGGGTGCCTGTTGGCGCACGAGGTCCTGAGGTCGACCCCCGGTACCCACAAAAAAAATAAATAAAAAAAATAAATAAAGACAACCACTAGAGCCGGGGATGTAGCTCAGCAACACAGCTCCTGCCTGGCAAGCTTGAGGTCCTGAGTTTGATTTCAGATACCAAAAACAAAAACAAAAACCACTATTAACTTTTGGTTTACTTCCTTCTAGTTTTATCTCTAAGTACATATTTTTTTAATTTTATAAAACACACACATGGAGAAACATACACAAATGATACAACTGAAGAAAGTTAGAAAATAAACACCACTCAAATCCCACTATTCAGAAATAATCACTATTTACATTTCAGTGTACAAACTGAATCCTGCCCTGGAAAGCTTTCTTTGGGGAGTTCATTTTGGTCTTATTTTATGATGCTCCTTGTCTACAAAAACATTTTTTGCTTTGCTTTCAGTCATTTGATATTTTTACATGCTTTTCCAGTTTTTATAAGCAACTCACAAACATAATTTTAATAATTATAAAATATCCCACCAATAAACAATATTTTACTTAAGCTTTCTGCTCATAATGAACCTCTAAACTGTTTCTTTTTTGTAACTATGAATAACTCAGGGACTAGACAGGTAGCTCAGTGGTAGAGTGCTTGTTTTTTTATTTTATGAGACAGGGTCTCGTTATGTAGTTCAGGCTAGCTTTGAACTCACTATGTAGCCCAGGATGGCGATCCTCCTGCCTCAGCCTTCTAAGTGGTGGGATTACAGGCATATGCCACTGCCGAGTGCTTGTTTTTGTTATTGTTGTTGTTGTTTTTTATTCGAGTCTGAGTCTCTCTATGTGGCGCAGGTTAGCCTTGAACACAGGGCAATCCTCCTGCCTTAGCTTCCCAAGTGCTGGGATTACAGCCATACACCACCACGCCCAGTTGTTGCTTTTTTTCTTCAGTTCTAGGGATTGAACCACAGCCCTAGCCCTTTAATTTTAATTTTAATTTTAAATTTTTGTTGGGAGGGACTGTGTCTTGCTATGCAGTTCAGGCTGGCCTTGAGTTCACTATGTATCTCAAGCTGGCCTCAAACTCACAGTGATCTTCCTGCCTCGGCCTCCTGAGGGCTGGGATTACAGGTGTGCACCACCACACCCGGCTAATTTTTTTTTTTTTTTTTTTTGAGACAGGGTCTCTAAATTTCTCAGGTTTGCCTCGAATTTTTGATCCTCCTGCCTGGGCCTCCAGAGTAGCTGGGATTACAGTCATGTGCCACTATCCCTTGCTAGTGGTAGAATTCTTGCTTTGCATTCTCAAATTCCTGTTTTCAATCCCTAGTGAACAAAGAAAGAAACTGTCCCCAGCTACTCTGGAGGCTGAGGCAGGAGGGTCATTAATTCGAGGCCAGCCTGAGCAGCCTGAGACACTTAGTGAGACACTGTTTCAAAATTTTAAAAAGATCTGGGGATGTAGCTCAGTGGTAGAGTTCCCCTGGGTTTAATCTGCAGTTTTACTAACTAACCAAACAAACAAATTAATTAAAAATAAACAACTCAGATGAACACTTTCTACTTAAATTGTTTTCTCTTTGTCAAATAGTGTCCTTATATTTTGGCAATAGAATTATTGGGTTAAAAGGTTTACTTTTTCGTCCTCTTAAAAAGCATTGTCGGGGCCGGTGAGATGGCTCAGCGGCATAAGCGCCTGCCTGGCAAGCGCGAGGTCCTGAGTTCGATTCCTGGAACCCACATACGAAAAAAGGCTGGTGATATCGCTCAGCGGCCCGGGCGCCTGCTGGTGCACGAGGTCCTGAGGTCGACCCCTGGTACCCACCAAAAAAAAAAAAAAAAAAAGCATTGTCAACAGCTGGGCATGGTGGCCCATGCCTGTAATACCAGCACTTAGGAGACTGAGGCAGGAGGACAGCCACAAGCAAGACCCTGTCTTAAAACTCACACAAAAAAAGCATTGTCAAATTATTTTCTTTCCTTTTGTCTCTTTCTTCTTTCTTTCTTTCTTTCTTTCTTTCTTTCTTTCTTTCTTTCTTTCTTTCTTTCTTTCTTTCTTCTCTTTCTTTTTGGTACTGGGGATTAAACCACAGGCCTCACAAAGTCAGGCCCACTCTACCACTGAGCTAAATCCCCACTCATTTTTACAGTCTCACTAAATTGCCCAGGCTGTCCTCAAGCCTGAGCTCCTCCCACCTCAGGCTCCTGGATACCTGGAATTACAGCTGTGTGTGCATCACTGTGCCCAGCTTCAAATCATTTGTTAAAAGTGTGTGTGGGGGGCTTCAGAGGTAGAACTGTGCTTACCATATCCAAGACCCCGCATTTGATCCTCAGCGCCAGAAGTGTTAGTCTTCTTTACGTCTGCGCACACAATCCATCACAATCAAAGAGACTTCTGGCCCATCTCACCGTGTGTGGAGGACACACATTCTGCAGGAAGCTGGGCGTGGTGGTGCACTTTTGTAATCCTACCCTGGAGAGGCTGAGGCCGGACAGTCGTGTGAGTTCTGGGCCAGCCTAGAATGCATAGCGAGAACCTGTCTACAAACAAACAAAAAGGATGGGGAAAGGGAGTCAGTGTGACAAGATTGGGTGAGAGCACTTGGCATGCAAATGCCTGCCAGCTCTCCCCTTTGCTTCCTCTTCCCTAACACTGCAACAATTACCACCAATTACTGAGCCTTTACTTTGTCCTTGGCACAGTGTTTTATTTCCCACAAGAACTCGTTGAGGTTGGTGATCTTATCATGCCCGTTTTACAGATGAGGAAACTGAGGTTTAGGGAGCTAAACCTCTTTCCCAAGGTCATGCCCCTGAGAAGTGGTGTGGCTTGGATTTGAATCAGGCGATCTGACTGCCTTTGTGTGAATTTGCACGTTCAAACTCTCCTTTTACAGACTGAAAAAAAATGAGGTCCAGAAAAGGGCGGTGACTTGCCCAAAGTCAGAGAAAGATCCCAGTCCAGATTCCTAGAATTTTCCCACTCTAGTCCATTGTCTGATTCTGGGGTGCCGGAATATTGCCTTAGAAAGTCTTCCCGTGGGGTTTCCCGTGGGGCTTCCCGTGGGGCTTCTGGGTTCCAACAAGACTCAGGCCTCTCAGAACTACAGCCCCAGTGTGCACCTCCCCTCCAGGGCTGGGTGCTGCCTGTCCCTCATAAAGGAAATAGCAGTTAAGCGCCACAAGCCCAGGCAGGGAGGAAATCAGACAGCTCCGGTGCATGTTCAGCCACGGCCGTTCCACGATTAGGAGAACGGAGCACTAAGACGAACAGAAAAGAGGTAGCTAAGAAGAGAAATATGTTCAAGGAGGAGAGGATCCTGGGGCGGGGCTGCAAAGCTGAGCAGTGGCGAGGGAGAGGGGGCCGAGAAGGGAGTTGGGAATCGTCTGGGCCCCGCAGGTGAGAGGACTAAATGCCCTGACCTGAGTTCTCACTTCAAAGAGTTGTAGATGTCTGACCTAGAAGTTCTAGCCTCGCGTCTTACACAGGAGGCCTCTGCGGCACCGGCAGCGAGAGGAGAGCGCTCCCCGGGGCACAGAGCTGAAAGTGTGGGGTCCTGCTACTGCCTCTACCTCCCTCCTCTCTTGGCTGAAGGTCAGGGCTCCCGGGGGTGAAGATCTAGATCCATCTGCCTTCTGAGGGCCAGAGCCATGCTCCCTGTGGATGTGGACCTGGGTGCTTTTGTGTCAGAGATGGAGCGGCAACTACAGTAGTAGGATGGAAAAGTCTAGAAAGGCCAAGATCGTAGGTATTCATCCATCTACCCACCCATGTACTCATTCAAGTGTGATTGCAACTGTCCATCCCTCCACTAATCGATCTACTCATCTCTCCATCCTTCTGTTCATTCGTTGATTCATAGATATCCGTCATCCATGTTAACACTAACCACTAATCACAAGGGCACGCTGATTAAGACTGTAACTTCTTTTCCTTCCTTCTTTCCTTGCTTCCTTCTTTCCTTCTGTTCATTATTTATTTGTTTTGTTTTGTTTTGTTTGAGACAGGGTCTCACTATGTAATTCAGGATGGCCTCAAGCTCTTGGCAGTCTTCCTGCCTCAATCTATCTATCTATCTATCTATCTATCTATCTATCTATCTATCTATCTTTCTTTCTTTTCTTTTATTCTTTCTTTCTTTCTTTCTTTGTTTCTTGTTTCTTTCTTTCTTTCTTTCTTTCTTTCTTTCTTTCTTTCTTTCTTTCTTTGAGACAGGGTCTCGCTATGTAGTTCAAGATGGACTTGAACTCACTATGTAGCCCAGGCTGGCCTTGAAGTTGCAGCAATCCTCCTGCCTCAGCCTCCCAAGTGCTGGGATTACAGGCGTGCACCACCATGCCCAGTCCTTCCTTCTCTTTAGAGACAAGGTATTGCTATATTGCTTAGGCTGACCTTGAACTCCTGGGTTTAACTGATCTTCCTGCCCAGCCTCCCAAATAGCTAGAACTACAGCCGTGCACTACAGCACCCAGCTAAGACTGAATGCTGAAGCGAGACTGAGTTAAAATCCTGGCTGCACCATATACAAGCTGTGTGACCTTAGGCAAATTACCTAACCTCTCTGTGCCTTAGTATTCTCATCTGTAAAGTGTGGATAATATTGTATCCACCTCACAGGGCTGTTGTAAGCATTAAATGAGTTAATCCACATAAAGTACTAAGAACTGGTTCACATCTATTGAACAGAAGCTTAATGTTAGCCTCACTTATCATTCATTAGTCAAGGACGTGCTTGGTGGGATCCTGAGGTTTGCACAGAGCGCTGTGGAACATAGATGCAAGAGCAAACGGCTTGGTTTGAGGGCCAAGGCAGGGAATGCTGAGTTCCTGGTCCTTGATTCTGTCTTAGGGGCTCTTATTTGGAGTCTGAGGGCAAGAGGAGAAAGCGGTCCCTGCTGGCTGTGGCCTGAGGGGTCTGGCCCTGATCCTTTTTCAGGACCGAGGCACACATTCCCTCTGTGCAGGAGGTGCTGATTGCTGACAGCTAGCTCAGTCACCCCTCTCTATGGCATGCCTACAACTGAAGAGAGCTGTCACACCAGGGTCACGGTCTCTTTACACTGTAAACCATATCCCTGGTCTGGTGGGCACAGGCACAAATGCCGAGGCCCCCCGTCTCCATTGGGACCACTCTGACGGCCAGCTCAGCTGCAGGGCTCCCCAAGGGGCTGGCTGAGGCCTGCACCGCACCTGCCTCCCAGTCCGCTCCTCCCTCTGCCCATCCTATTTCAGGAGCTGTTGATACCAAGAGTGCCTCCTAAGGAAGCCCCGTGTGCTGCGCTCCACCTGAGTCGGCTGCCCAGAGAAGCTGGCCTGATAGATAAGGGATGCAGCATCCTTCACTGGGGCTTTACCATACACACAAACCACCACTGATGACAACCCAAGAGTAGATTTATTTTTTTTTTTCAGCACTGGAAATTAAATCTAAGGTCTTTGTACTGAGCTACTATCCCCAGCCCTAGCCTAGGCTGGCCTTGAACACAGGCAATCCCCCTGCCTCAGCCTTCCAGAGTGCTGGGATCACAGGTGTGTGCCATCGTGTCTGGTGGGAGTAGATATTATCACTCCCATGTGTGAGGCACACAAAGGTGAGAGAATTTGCCCCAAAATATAGCTAGTAGATGGCAGAACTAGGATTCAAACTCAGCATTCAAGAGCAGAGCCTGTGTACTTGACCACTACACGGTACTGCTTAACGGGTTCTGACCGAGGCCAGGAATTCAGCTCAGGGTGGATGGAAGTGTGACTGTGAGTGGGGAATGCATGTACTTGTGGGGTCACACACACATATGCACGTCCTCATGGGTTCTCTGTCAGCCTGACTGCATGGGCACATGCATGTGTTAGTCTGGGTCCTGCTGCCATGAAGATGCCTGAGCCAGGCATTGTGGGGCGTATGTGCACAGGGCTCCCCCAGTCAGGTCCCCACAGGACCCGCCCCCTGGCTTCTCCTCCTGATGGTTAGGACGCAGGAAGCACGAGTGGCCAGGAGGGGCCAGGATTCAGATGCCCAAGCCAAACTGCCATTTCCTTATTCCTGCCATGTCTCCCAAGAATGGATGGGGTCTGGGCTCTTGGCGTAGAGTTGCCAACTAGAGTTGGCAGAAGTAGAATGGGGATGTGGGGCAAAGAAGTCAGGGAACAATGTGGCTTTCCCAGGAGGCAGCAACCCCAGCCTTTGGCCCTGTCTGGCCTCCCACTGGGGTGGCTGATATCTCCTACTGCAGAGGAAGCCATATATTTACGATTAAGGGAAAGCTATAAAGCCAGGTGTGGTGGTCTATGCCTGTAATCCCAGCATCCAGAAAGGCTGAGGCAGGAGAATTGCAAGTTTGTGCCCTGCCTGGGCAATTTAGAGAGATCCTGTCTTAAAATTTAAAAAGGGCTCAGTGTGAAGGCCCTGGATTCAATCCCCAGAATGGAAAGAAGAGAGAGACAGGAGAGAAGAGAGGGAAGAGAGGGGAGAATGAGAGAGAGAGAGAGAGAGAGAGAGAGAGAGAGAAGAGAAGAAGGAGGAGGAGGAGGAAGATGAAGAGGAAGAGGAAGAGGAGGGAGAAGAGGAGGGAGAAAGCTGTGGAGTGAAACTATTAGTTTCAAATCCCAGCTTTGCTCCTGGCTGTGTGATTTCACCAACTTACTTCCTCTGTTTTTCTACTTTTCCCCCTGTAAAGGGAAGTATTGTAACAGCAGTGACTTTGAAGGGTTTGTTGTAAGGCTGAATACCACTTGAAACACAGCTAAGCCCATAAGTACTCGATAAATGTTATTTTTATTTTTTACAGTTCTGAGGATTGAACTCGGGGCCTTATGCATGCTAGGCAAGGCCTCTACCACCATTTTTTCAGTAGTGCATGATGCAATAGGTAATGATTACATTCATCATGGGGAGTTGGTACATGTACATAACATATCTTAATTCTTTTTTCACCCCCTACCTGCTGTCCCTCCCTGCTCCTTCCAACTCTTGTTCCCCTTTCCATTTACAAAAGCTCTATTTCCACTTTTTTCTTCTATTCTATTTTCCATCCTCTTTCTCTCCCCCTCATTTCTTGTTCCTCTTCCCATTGAGAAATATCTCCCTACTTCCTACTATCTTCTATTTTGCTCTTTCTACAACCTTTGAACCTATACCAGGCAAGCAAAGTGCAGAGAAATGAGCTTCTCCAGAGAAAAGTGCTTTCATCAAAGAGTGGCATTACCCAGCCTCCTGAAGCAGGTACTATCATGCCCATTTCACAGATGAGAAAACCGAGGCGCAGCAAGATGAAGTAACTTGCCCCAGGCCACACAGCATGTCAGTCACCAAAGCAGATTTCAAATACTGTCTGACTCCAATTCCAGTGCCTCCTACCACCCCACAGCTGCCTAGAAGCTGTGACAACTTGCCCTGTAAACCGTCTCTATGCAGACATGTTTGTTCACATGTCACCTATGCATAAGAGAATATGTAGGGATTCGCAGGTGGTCAGATTTTAGGGGGAGGTAGGCATTTCTGTTTGTGTGGAAAGAAACTGAGTGAGACAGTTAACATAGTTAAGCAGGGAGTCTTAGAGGAAAATGGGAGGTTCAAAAGGCAATTAATGTTTCTGTCTCAAACTGTAAACAGATAGTTACAGGCTCTGACACCACCAGCGCACAGACAAAAGGCAGACAGAAACAGTGCACCGCAAGGAAGCTGGCCTTAGACTACGACCAGGGTGGAAATTAAATGTTTTCCTGAAAGCAGAAAGGAAAGCCATGGTTAAAGCCAAGCTATGAGTCTAAGTCTGCGACTCCACGGCAGTGTGCGTTGAGTGAGTAAAGGCCCTTAATTTGTACCTAGGTGTTGTGAATCTTAAAGTCTTACTCGACATACTTTTGACCTAAGTTTGTAGAACAAAAGTAATAATTAGATGTGAGTCTTCAACATGTACTGTCATTTTAATTAAAGATATATGTATGTATCTTTTTATATCTCTATTTCTTCTCTCTCTCTCTCCCTCTCTCTCTCTCTATATATATGTCACATCATTGGCATGTTTAGTCAGAACTCTTGGCATTAAGTGACAGAGATGCATAAAAATTAATAATAATAATCATTACTTACTGACTCAACTAGATCCATGAGTTCAAAGATGCCAATTAGTGTCCCCTCTGTGTCTTGGCTCTACTTTCTTTTCTTTCTTTTTTCTTGGGGTGGGGGGGTGTTACTAGGAATTTAACCAAGGGCCTTTAAATTGAGCTACATCCCTACCCCAACCCCTTTTTTGTTTAATTTTAAAATGTTGAGACAAGGTCTTACTAAGTATTAAATTGACCACATTGGGCTCAAACTCAAGATCTTCCTGCCTCAGCTTCCCAGGGTGCTGGGATTATAGGCATGCACCACCACACTTGGCTTAGCTTTGCTTTTTTTTGTGGCTTCGGGGTCAGATAGACACTCTCCTCCTGAGAAGGAGATGGCGTTCAGAAACTTCATGTATGGGTTTTCCTTCCGGTGTAGAAGAGTGCTTCTTTCCAGAGAAAATCACAGGGCTCCCTGTGATTGGCTCTCACTGGCTCACATGGCCATTCATCAGCCAATCCTGTGTCCAGGCGGGGTCACAGGCCCAGCCCTGGCTGCAGAGACGCAGGAAGTTCCATCCATGGTACCTGGTCTGATACTGGGGGGACGGGGTGTCCCAGGGAAAAGGCAGTGCTGATTCTAGGAGAAGACACACATTCACCATCTGGTAGTTCCTGTCTTTCTGTTAACTCAGCTTAAAGAGAGGCTGTCATCAGAAATAATAATGATGACAACATTTATTGAGCGCTCACTATGTGCTAGGCATCGCTTCAGATGTTTTTTATGCATTATCCTATTCACTCCCCCGTAACAGCTCATATTTATTCCTTATCTTCATCTCACTTGCCCGAGAGTTTAAGGAGTTGGCCCGAGTTCATACAGAGTGGAATTAGGCAGTCATCTTCCAAATCCCGCGCCCTGGGAACTATGCTGAGAGCTGCTCTGTCTCTCAGAATTGCCGACTTCCTGGCAAAGGGGAAAACCTGAGCCTTCTCAAGGGTTACCCAGCGGCTAACCAGCGCAGGACAGCAGATACATTCTGGATGGTCCTGTAGCGTCGTTTATGATTCCCAGAGGGCTTATCTTGGAGGAGCGCAGGACACTGAGAGGTTTGACAACAAGGGTGGTCTCATTCAAGGGTCATTGTGGACCCAGCAGTCAGGATTCCTTGGTGTCGTTGCCTCCATGCCCACCAAGAGGGGTGACAAAGGAGCACTCCATGGAGGGATGCACTAGGTTTGAGCTTCTGTCCTAGCAGTAACCAGCAGTGTGTGTCCTCAAATAAACGCCCTGAATGCCTTGGGCCTCAGTTTCCACATCCATTAAATGGGCGTAATAGCATCATCCTTGGAGGGTTGTGATGTTCTTGTTTTGGTGCTGGGGATCGTGTGAAGATTGTATTGAAATAAGACCCACTTTCCAGGTGTAGTGGTGCACGCTTGTAATTCCAGCCCTTGTGAGGCTGAGGCAGGAGGATCACTGCAAGTTCAAGGCACCCTGAACTACATAGCAAGACTTTGTCTTAAGAAAAAAAAAAAAAAAAAAAAAGACCTACTCATCATCCAGTGGCTGCAGCTCCCAGTTGCACCTTCTCCTACCCACACTCTCCCTCTTCTCCCATTGCAGACCCTTAGCAAGAGCAAGCAGAAACAGGAAAACACTGTTTGCCTTTTTCCTAGCTGGTTCCCCAGGCATCAGCTTCCTGGGTTTGAATCTTTCTTACCTTTATCACTGAGTCCCTGTAACCCCCCTCAGGTGCACAAGGCACCTCCCGCCCAGGGCTGGTGAAAACCCCTCTGTCAGCGTGCCTGGCACACAGATTGTTTATTCTCTGCAACTGACCTGGGGACAGGACAGGGCTGGGTGGGTCGGGCTGCCTGGGGCAAGGCCTGAGCCAGTCTGGGCAGTGGAGGGGCCCTCTGCGCCACTTCCCATCTCCTGAATAATTCATAACCAACAAAATGGTTGGGCCAGGCTGGGCCCTCCCTCCTGCTGCCAGGCTAGGGAGAAAAGTTTCTAATTACAGATCAGCTGGCCGGGCTCCCCTGGGGCCCCTGGGCGCTACACACAGGGGGTATTTATGGGAAGAGACAAGAGGGAAGGGCTGGGTCCCAGCCCCTTTCCAAAAGGAAATCAGCTCCTTTTGAAATTGTAGCCTGGGCCTGCCTGAGCCCCAGGAGGGACTGAGGAGAGAAACTTAGAATCCAATGGTCAGGAGGAGACAGCCCCGCAGAGGGGTCAGAGGGAAGTGTCCAGAGAAGGCCAGGTCAGGGCGGGCCTCTGGGGAGACCTGGCAAGCAGAAGTGACAGAACATGGCAGGAAGACATCTACTGAAGCGCATGGAGAGTGAGGCACAGCAGGGCTTCCACATGGGGACTCCCTGGCTCCCAAACCACAGCCACTCGGCACCGTGGCCATTTCCTCATCTGTAAAATGGGGAGAGGCTTTGTACCTTCCTTACAGGTCCTGAAGAAGAAGAAGGAGAAGAAGGAGAAGGAGGAGAGGAAGTGGAAGAGGAGAAGGAGGAAGGGAAGGGGAAGAAGGGGAAGAGGAAGAAGAAAAGGCTGAGAGCTTAGCTCAGTGCAAAGGCCCTGCATTTGATTCATGGTATCTCAAAAACAAAAATATATTGCACTAGCACAGTTGTTAATTTTTACATTATGCTGCCTCCATGGAGAAGTCAGTAAAGGATGAGTGACAGTAAAAGCAGGTTCCAGAAGATAGTTGGAAAGAAGAAAAAGGATTTGTGAGGCACTTCAGTGGAGTGATTAGGAGCTGGAGACGTAGCTCAGTGGTATAGCGCTCACCTAGCGCGTGCAAGCCCTGGGTTTCATCTCTGGCACCACACACACACACACACACACAGAAGTAAGGACCCCACATATTACCATAGCAATATTTAACAAACAAACAAACAAACAAACAAGGACTTCAGGACTAGACTACCTGGGTTAAATCCTAACTCTGCTTCTAATTAGCTGTATAATTGTGGACAAATTGCTATACCTCTCTGCGCCTCTGACTCGCAGTCTGTATAAATGGTAGCTATTGCGATGAGTGGGGAACAGAACGGATGAGGTCCCTGCCCTCGGGTAACTTACAGTCTAGCAGTCAGGTTATGCCGATCAAGGGCCTTTGCTACACACCTCTGTAAGCAGGTCAGGTGAACGCTGCCGACCTCACAGCGTCCATCTCCATTTCATGGGCAAAGGGGCTAAAAGCTCAAAGAGATGTGAGCAGAGAAAGGATTTGAACAGAGAGGTCACTCAGCAGCTTGGATGGATCTGCAAACTAGCATGCTAAGTGAGGAGAAGCCAGACACGAGCAAGTACACATTGTGTGAGGTCATTTCTAGAAATTCTAGAAAATGCAGAGTAACCAATAGTGACAGAAAGCAGATCAGGAGCTGCCTGGGAGCAGGGGTGGGAGGGGCATTGGCTACTAGGGGCCCATGGGACCTTTTTGGGGAGACGGGAATGCTCTCCATGTGACAGTGATACTAGTTACATAGGTGTACATATTTGTCAATGCTCACTGAACTGGACACTTAAAAAGATGGGTGCATTTTCTTGCATATAAATTATACCTCAATGAAGCTGATTTTTAACAGGGAGGCAGAAAAACCGTGAACCAAACTCCCAAGTCCTGCAACCTTCTTATATTATCTGAGTGTCTAATTTCAAGCTCATTCACAGGCAGAAATGGTATCAGGTTCATTTTCAGTCCTATTCCTCACCTCCCACCCCTAAGGCCTAGCAAGAAAAAAAAAAATTTTTTTTTTTTTGAGACAGGGTCTCACTATGTAGTTCGGGCTGGCCTTGAAATCATTATGTAGCCGAGGCTGGCCTCGAACTCACAGTGATCCTCCTGCCTCAGCCTCCCGAGTGCTGGGATTATAGGCATGCATCACCATGCCTGGCAGCCTAGCAAAATTCTTAAACCCAATGGTTCAGATCAATAAATATACCATGAGCACCTTCTTCGTGCTGGGTGCTAAGGTCACAGAGCAGTCGGTCCACAGGGGAAAACAGAAGAAAATGGACAAATAGACAAAGTACAGTGTGGTCAATGTTCTGATGAGGTAAGTGATTCATTCCTTACTGGGCTCCTGCACAGCCTGGACGATGGTGACTGCAGGTTCTGGAATCTACTGCCTGGGTTTAAATCTCCGCTCTCCCACTTGCTAGCTGGGTGACTTTGGGTGACTCCCTGAGCATCCCAAGCCTCTGTTTCCACCTCTGGAAATGGAGATCACAGTCGTTCCAACCTACAGGGATGGGTGAGCTCAGCGAGTCAGCAAATGTCAAATGCTCCCTCTTAGCTGTAGCTGTCCTGCTTGAGGAGCAGGGAGCTAGAGAGCGAGGGGCACAGACACAGGGAGGAGGTCACCCCTGCCCAACTTGACTGGGGAGAGGGGTCAGAGATGATTTCTCAGAGAGGTGGTACTCGGTGGAGGCTTTAGCCAGTTGAAGTGGCCTTGGGGGCAGGAGGGGGTGGGAACGGCTTGGAGCGATCGCTCAATAAATATTTGCTCAATAAATAAAAAAATAGAGACTATGCAAGGCCTGCCTGTAACCAGGGGGACAGAGAAGGACTGTCAGGGCGGACTTGTGGGGGGTCCTCGAGAGGCAGGGTGTGGTGGCTGGCCCTAGTGGCAGGTTGCATCCAGCCTGGCCTGGCCTGAGCCAACCCCCCCACCCCACCCCATCCCCGTCCCCTGTTAGATTCTGGGGCCCCCCCAGACCTGTGGCCTGGAGCCTACAGGAGGAGGACCGGTGGTGAGGGCTGGTGGGACGAAGGTCCCCTCATGAGAATGGGCCAAGTCCCTACGCGGCGCCTCTCGCGCCCTCGTCGTCCGAGCCACAAAGGACAGGGATCAATGGAAGGCGGGAGCGGCCGAGGGGCCTCCTCTTTGTGCGGCTGTCTCAGGCCTGTTTGCGCCGCCGTCTCCGCGTCCCCATTGATCAGGCATGTGGAAAGATTCCGCCTCCCGGGTTCCCTTTGTGACCGCGTTGCCAGGCTGCGCCCTGCGTGACTGAGCGGGCGGTGGGCACCGGGCTGCGTGCCGGGCGGGGCCGAAGGTGGAGACGCGGGTTCAGTAAAGGAGGACACAGGTCGCCCAAGCGAATTCGAACCTCCGACAAAAGACAAATAAATGCAAAAATAAATAAATAAATAAATAAATAAATAAATAAATAAATGTATATAAGTATGTCCCAGATAATGCATGAGACATACTTATACTGAAAAATGTTTTGTCGTGCACCTGACATTCAAACTTAATAGGCATCCTGCATTTTATTTGGCATCCTAGCAGACAGGGAGTTGAGTAGCGCTCCATGCCCGGCATTTACGTTCCCCTAACTTTAGTCACTGGAGTTTTATCTGTTTGGGCCCTATGTGTGTACTCCCTTAACTACTATTTATTTATTTTATAGTGCTGGGGATTGAACCCATGGCTTCCTTCATGCTAGGCATGTGCTGTACCACTGAGCTACCCCTCCAGCCTTGAGCTACTCTTTAGATACTATTACTTTTAAATGAATTTGTTTGTAAAAATGTAATTTATTGCGATCTATCTCTTTGTCCAGCATACAAGTCCAAGAACCACCTTCAGCAGGATGTCTTAACAAAGCCCTGTGTGGTGACACACCTGTTAATCCCAGCTACTCAGGAGGCTGAGGCAGGAGGGTTGCCAGCTAGAGGCCAGTCTGGGCAACTTAGTAAGATTCTGTTTAAAAAAAAATGTTTTTTAAAGGCGGGGCCAGGGGATGGAGCTCAGCATTCCCAGGGTTCAAACCACAAAAAATAAAAAAGAAAAGAAAAAAATTAACAGTGAATTATTTGTATGTACTTGATATGAATACATTAACTAAACAAATAATTTATTGATACATACTTGATATACATTAACTGAAGAAATAGTAAATGTACTTTTTTAAAATGTAATTCTTGATGCATTTTCACCTATGGGGATGTCACCCCAGAGTATTCCCTGGGGACCCTTGGCAATACAGTACCTTCCTATAGCGGCAGCCACTTTTCTGACTCCTGTCACCATTTTAGCTGCCACTTATTCTCCTTCTTCCTCTTCCTCCCCTCCTCCTCCCCCCTTCTTCTTCTTCTTCTTCTTCCTCTTCCTCCCCTCCTCCTCCCCCCTTCTTCTTCTTCTTCTTCTTCTTCTTCCTCCTCCTCCTCCTCCTCCTCCTCCTCCTCCTCCTTTCTTTTTAATGGTACTAGGGCCCAAATCCAGGGCCTCCACACTGAATTACATCCTCAGCCCTTTTTTATTTTTTATTTTGAGACAGAGTCTTGTTAAATTGCCCAGGCTGGGCTCGAACTTATGATCCTCCTGCCCCAGCCTCCCAGAGTGCTGGGATCACAGGCATGTGCCACTATGCCTAGTTCACTTTGGCTGTTCTTGAACGTCATATAAATGGAATCACACAGTATGTAGTCCACTGAGTCTGGTAGTTTGTGCTCAACACTATGTCTGCAATGTTTGTCCGTGCTGTGGCTGGGTCAGCCATGTGTTGGCTCTTGCTGCTGGCTGAGGAGTATCCCATAATACAACAACAGGCATGACTCTTTCTTTCTTTCTTTCTTTCTTTCTTTCTTTCTTTCTTTCTTTCTTTCTTTCTTTCTTTATTTCAAGACAGGGTTTCACTATGCAGTTCAGGCTGGCCTTGAACCCACTTTGTAGCCCCTCCAACTCTCAGTGATCCTCTTGCCTCAGCCTCCTGAATGTTGAGCATGACCATTTCTTCACCCATTCTCTTGGTGGTGGAGGTCTTAGCTGTTTTCAGTTTTTAGCTACTATGAATAAAGATGCAATGACCATACTTGCAATAGTCTCTGTATAGACTTAAATATATTTAACATAAGGGCCGGTGAGATGGCTCAGCGGCTTAAGCGCCTGCCCGGCAAGCGCGAGGGCCCGAGTTCGACTCCCGGAACCCACATACGAAAAAGGGGCCGGTGATATCGCTCAGCGGCACGGGCGCCTGCTGGCGCGTGAGGTCCTGAGGTCGACCCCCCGGTACCCACAAAAAAAAAATATATATATATATATTTAACATAAGCAAAAATAAATATATTTAATATAAATATATTTAACATAAGCAATACTATTTGTAGATTCATAGGCTTGATGTGCTACTTTTATTTATTTGTTTCTCCTGCACATTAAATTGCATTAAGCCAGGCATGGTGGTGCATACCTATAATTCTAGCACTCAGGAGGCTGAGGCAGAAGGATCTTGGTGAGTTCCAGGCCAGCCTGGGCTACAAAGTGAGTTCAAGTCCAGCCCTAACTGCATAGTGAAACACTGTCTCAAAAAGACACACACGTGCACACACACACACACACACATGCACAAATTGCATTCAACAATTATACATATTTACCTTTGTGTGGACCAAGCTTGCCTTTTGCAACATCGATGGTCATATAACAAGCAAAGAATACAGATTAACAGGCTGGGCTGAGGATATAGCTCAGTGGTAGAGCATTTGCCTAGCATGCACAAGGCCCTGGGTTCCACCCCAGCACCACACACACACACACACATACACACTGGCTGGCTTGGATTAACCCCTCTGGTCCTCAGTTTCTTCATCTGTAAAATGGGTATGGTGATACTGATTATCTCCCACAGTGGTGACCACACAAGTATACAGAGCAGGGCTGGCACACACAGGGGCTTCTCCCCTTGCGAGTTACCATCAAAGTGCTTGACACAGAGGCAGTTGATGAGCTGGGCGTGTCAGATGCCTGTTCTCATTCCCTCCTCATTTTGGTCCTCTGAGGTAGGTACTGGTGTTGTTTCTATTCTGTGGTACTGGGGATTGACAGGCACTGTTCTTAACTCACTTTCCGGATGAGGAAACAGAGGCTCTGGGAGGCAGTCACTTGCCTAAGCTGGCACAGTTAGGAGGTGCGGAGGACCACTCAGTGTGGATTCCGCAGCCAAGCACCAGGAGGGACCTGGGGCTCCTACCTGGAGATGGCAGTGGGTCAGAAGGAGGATCTGAGTACCTGCTTCTCCTTCCTGCCTCAGTGTCCCCCCTTTGGGGCCCAACCTGAAAGCCAGCAGCTTTCTCTTCAGAGGGCGGGAGGAGCTGGGCTGGTCCTCTCTAGGAGAGCCAGGTGGGAGGACAGGGAGGGGAGTCTGTCGGCTGAGAGGGGACAGAAGAAGCAGGAAGCGGAGGCGCCCCGGCCTCTCCAGCCGCAGTCACCCGGCAGAGCCGGCTCACTACCAGCCATCTGAAGGGCACAGGGAACTGCTGAGCTCAGGTGATTAGCATAACAATCCCGATCCTGCGTCCTCGGGGCCCAAAGCTGGGTCTGCACAATCCCATTCCAAGCCAGCTCTTTCTTTAGCTGGCTAATTAGGGAGGGGTGTGAAGGAAGGGGGACAACCTTCTTAAAGGGCCCCTGCACCCTGCGCCCAGGCTGGAGCTGAGAGCAGGAGACAGCTCAACCGACGATCCCTTAGGCCCTGCCAAAGTGTGGGTGCCACAGCAGGGCCTCACCCAGGCTGGAGCAAAACATCTGCCCCCACCGGAGAGTTCACTGGGCTTCCTGTTTCCACTGCTTCAGCCCTTTAGGGCACAACCCTGAATACTTACGTCCTGTTCGCACTTGAATCCCAGGGCTAGGCACAGGGTAGGTCCTCGAATAGAGCCTTGCTTTTCTCTCTCTCTTTTTTTTTTTTTTTTTTTGAGATAGGGTCTCACAAATGGTCCAGGCTAGCCTCAAACTCCTGAGCTCAAGCTATCTTCCTGCCTCAGCTTCCGAAGTAGCTGGAACTACAGGCACATGTCACTGCATGAGGCTCTCAAATACATGTACTTTTTTTTTTTTTGAGAGGGTTTTACTATGTAGTTCAGGCTGGCTTCAAACTCGCAGTGATCCTCCTGCCTCAGCCTCCTGAGTGCTGGGATTACAAGCGTGTGCCACCATGCCTGGTGGTTTCAAATACATATAACTTTTAAAATAGGTAACAGAGGCCAGGTGTGATGCCACAAGCCTGTAATCCCAGCACTTGGGAGACTGAGGCAGGAGGATCGCCCAGAGATGGAGGCCAGCCTGAGCTACATTATGAATCGAAGGCCAGCCTGTGCTACACAGTGAGACCCTGCCTCAAAAAACAAAACAAAAGGGCCGGTGAGATGGCTCAGCGGCGTAAGCGCCTGCCTTGCAAGTGCAAGGGCCCGAGTTCGACTCCCGGATCCCACATACGAAAAAGGGGCCGGTGATATCGCTCAGTGGCACGGGTGCCTGTTGGCGCACGAGGTCCTGAGGTCGACCCCCCGGTACCCACAAAAAATAAATAAATAAATAAATAAATAAAACAAAAAACAAATAAATAAATAAAATTTAATAAAATAGGTAACTGAGAGCTGGGGATGGAGCTCAGTGGTAAAGCACTTGCCTACTATGTGTGAGGCCTTGAGTTCCATTGCCAGTACCTTAAAAAAAACAAGAACAAGAACAAAAACTAAAACAAAGTAACTAAATCACAGAGCTGATGGCTCAGAACTCAGGACTCTGCCTGTTGACATAATAAGGACCCAGGCTGAGTGCTAATGAAGGGCTCTGAGGCAGCCCCGTCTCTGCAGGTCCCTCAAGATCTTCCTTCTTTCCATTCTTACCTTCAGGCTCCCCCATCCCTCCTTATCCCTCCACCTTCCAGATCTCGGAAGTCAAAGACGTCCATGTGTTGGAGTGGGAAGAGCTAGGGATGGGGTTCAAATCCTAACTCTGCTCTTCATTTCCTGTGTGTTCTTGGGCAAATCTCAACCTCTCTGAGGTTCAGTTTTCTCATCTCTAAAGGGGCACAATCTGAACCCGCTTCTGGGCCTAGTGACGTGGCTCAGGGCTAGAGTGTTTGCCTAATATGTTGGAGGCCCTGGGTTTAATCCCTAGCTCTGCAAATAACAAAAACAAAGACAACACAAATTCAAAACTTTTTATAAGCATTTGGCAAAATACCCTAGTAGAAGAGCTGCCAGATGGTTGGGGCCCAGTAAATACAAGTGCTTGTTACATGCCAGCCCCTGCTCAGGGCTTAAATTTTCTCTTTAATCCTCCTCACACCCTTATGAGTTGGGTCCTGTCTTTTTTTAGACAGGGCCCAGGCTGACCTTGAACTTGCGATCCTCCTGCCTCAGCCTCCCTAGTAGCTGGGATTATAGGTGTGCATCATGGTGCCTGGCTTGGTTCCATATTTTTAGGAAAAAAAAAAAAAAAGAAAATCAAGTCAGACAGGCAAAGTGACTTGCCCAAGGTCACACAGCTGGAAAGTTTCAAAGGAAGGTGAGAGCCCAGATAATCCTAAAAAATAAGGGCTTGGCTCTGGGGCCAGGAAGGAATAGCAGTTGTTATAGCCACCACCCTTTCCCCACTCAGCCAGTGGAGCACAAGTCAGACAGGACCCAGACACCATCCTGCGCTCCTGAAGTCTGGCAGTCCTGAAGTAACTTCAGTGAGTGATGAGTGCCTCACAGACAACAAAACTGGATGGCTAGGGCTCAGGTGGAGAAGTGTTCTTCGAAAGAGGTGGTACTTAGACTGCAGGGTAACCATGGATGGGGGGAAGCAGGCCAAGAAGAGGTAAGAGCAGGTGCAAAGGCCCTGAGGCAGGATCCAGCCTGGGGCAGCTGGGAAGTGCAAGGCAGCCCTGTGTGGCTGGAGCCCTGGAAGAGAAGGTGAGAGCCCAGGGGAGCGGGGCCTTAGCCAGGCAGGGCCTGTGGGAAGTGGTAACCACTTCTTCACCTGCCAGCTCCTTGTCTTCCTTTGTCCCCCTTCCCTGTCTTCTTTCCCCTCTCCTTCCTTCCTTCCTTTTTCTCTTTCTCCCTTCCTTCCCCCTTCTCTTTTTCCTCCCTCCCAGGCCTTCTGTTTCCCAGGCCAGGGCTATGCTGAGGGTGTCTAGGTTCCCCCCTTCCCCCCTCCCCTCCTCCTCCCCTCCCTGTCCTCTTCTCAGCAGCCCCCCCATCCAGCTCTTCCCCTCCTCCTCTTCATCCCCTCCCTCTGACCGCGAGGACTGAACCCAGAGAAGGCTCCCCACAGTATTGTCCCTTTAAGGAATCCCTAAATCCTGACACCCCTCTCCTCCCCCACCTGAGAACCAATTAGGGTTCCCGAATGCAAGTAGAGGCTTTTGTGTGTCACGTGTTTGGGGAACAAAGCCCTCAGCGGCAGGAATAAAAGCTTCTATTCAGGAGCCAGTTTGTTCTCATTCTAATCGTTTCCACTCCAGCCTCCCCTCCTTCCCAGGTTCCCAGGGCCGCCCAGCTTGGCCTCACCTTCCCACCTCAGCACCCTGCCTTAGTGTCCTACCTCAAAGCAGGTGGCCACAGGGCCAGGGCTCTGCCACCTTTTCTCCCGAGAGATCCCATGACACCAGGAGGCTGTGAGCCGGGCCCTGTGCTCCTGGTCTCCCGCACCGTCCTGCAGAGCTCAGAGCCTTCACCGCTGCTGAGAAACGGAGGCCTGCAGAGATTGGGGCGCTTGCAGCTGGTGCGAGAGAGTCTGCACTCGAGCATTATTCCACAGTACTCTCGGCTGGCCCCGGAGTAGGACAGGGTGACAGAGAAGCTGCCATTTTTGCAGAGCTCATGGGGCCAGGCACCTGCTGGGTGCCAGGACTCCTTACAATTGTGAAGAAGCGACATTGGAAGTCAAAGTCACAGACAAGTCCAGGGCAGGATGGGAACTGGGGCTCAAGGAGCCCTCGGGTCTGCAGCTGGAGAGACAGGGACAGTAGGGACATTGCAGTAATGGAGCCACAAGGAAGAGAGTATCGATAGGGAATGATAATTGATAATTGACTGCCAAGTGAAAAAGGCAGTGTGCTGAGTGTAACAGAATCGCACGGTGTCGGAGGACAGGAAAAACCTATGCACACAGCGCACACACATAGCGCACATTCCTATGTGTATGGAAAAAGTTGGAGAAAAATATACCATACATTGTAGTATCTGTGTTTATTTCCTGTTCATGGTCGAAATGAGTAGGGTCATTCTGCACTGTTTGAAAAAATATTTTCTTACCTGGATCATGTATTTATTTTATAAGTAATAATAATTACTCTCCTCTTATTGAGGTTAACCATTTTATGATTTTTTTGTTTTTGTTTTTGTTTTTTAATGTGGGTATCGGGAGTCGACCTCAGGACCTCATGCTTGCCAGCAAACACTTGTGCCACTGAGCGATATCACCAGCCCATTTTTTCCTTTATGTGGGTACACGGGAGTCAAACTCAAGATCTTGCACTTGCTAGGCAGGCGCTTATGCCGCTGAGCCATCTCACCAGACTGGTTAACCTTTTAAAAGTGTGCCATTTAGTTGCGTTTAGGGTCCTCACAGTGTTCTGCAACATTGTTTCTCTCTAGTTCCACACCTCTCTCACGCAAGGCCAATTCCTTCCTCCTCAAACATTAACTCCTCTTGGATATTTTGTATAAACGAGATCATATAATATGTAACCTTCCCTGCTTCCTTGTCCGGCTGAAGGCGATCCAGTTCACTTAGCATGTTTTTTTCTTTTTTTTTTTTTTTTTGTGGGTACCGGGGGGTCGACCTCAGGACCTCACGTGCCAGGAGGCGCCCGTGCCGCTGAGCGATATCACCGGCCCCTTTTTCGTATGTGGGTTCCGGGAGTCGAACTCGGGCCCTCGCGCTTGCCGGGCAGGCGCTTAAGCCGCTGAGCCATCTCACCGGCCCTGTTTTTGGTTTTTGTTTTTTGTTTTTAGCACCGGGAATCAAACTCACGAACTCACGGCCTTGGTGCTTGCCAGGCAGGCGCTGTGCCCCTGAGCTGTATCCCCGGCCCCTTAACATGTTTTTGAGATCATCCATGTAGTATTTTTTAGTACATCATCCCTTTTATGGCTAAATTGTATTCCATTATATGCTGTGCTTTTTTAGGTGTTTGTTTTGTTTTTGAGGTACTGCAAATGGAACCCAGGGGTATTCTATCCCTGAGCTACATCCCCCAACCCTTTTTTATTTTTTATTTTAACATAGGATCTCGCTATGTAGCCCAGGCTGGTCTCAAACTTATGCTCCTCCTGTCTCAGCCCCTTGAGCAGTCGGGGTTATAGGTGTGCACCACCGCACCTGGCTCTGTTATGTGTTTATACCACATTTTGTTTACCCTCTTATCACTTGATGGACATTTGGGTTGTTTCAGTCTTTAGCAATTATGGACAGTGCTGCTATGATCTTTTAAATACAAGTGTTTTTCTACACACTAAATACCTTTCATGTGTGTGTCACTGGGGATTGAATCTGGGGCCTTCACACTGAGCTACATCCCCAGTCCTTTTTTATCTTTTTATTTTGAGACAGAGTCTTGCTAAGTCAAGACACTCAGTTGTCCAGGCTGGGCTTGAACTCAAGATCCTCTTGCTTCAACCTCCCGGAATGCTGGGTTTATACGCATGGGTCCGCCACCATGCCCAGCTGACTTCCACAGTTTTAGGTCTTTGATCCATTTTGAGTTAATTTTTGTTTATGGTGTGAGGTCCAGCTTCATTCTTTTGCATGTGGATATCCTGTAATAATTGTTTTTAATTCTTGTCCTTACTGTCTTTAATTAATGATCTCTAAATTTTTCTGATAGTACATCATTAGGAGGAAATAACTTTTGAGGCTATAGCTCTAGTATATCCAGATTTACTTATTTACAAAGTATATACATGTGCAGCTGTACTCCTACAATATCTATGTTAAAAAACAAATACAGGCTTGGTGGTATAGCTCAGTGGTAGAGCATGTTATCATGTCCAAGGCACAGGGTTCAACCCCCAGGACCAAAAAAAAAAAAAGTAGTGACCAAAACAAATATAATCATTCATTGGTATACATAGAAGGTAAGTTCCAGGACCCCCATGGAAACCCAAATCTTCGGATGCTCAAGTCTTTTCTACAAAATGGCGTAGCATGCTCATAGTCTATGCGCATTCTTCTTAATTCGTTAAATTTCCTCTAGATTATTTATAATACTTGATACAAAATAAATTTATATAAATAGCTGTTATACTGTATTGTTTAGAGAGTAGTGACAAGACAAAAAAAGTCTACCTGTTCAAGAGATGCATTTTTTTTTTAAATGGTGGGGATCAAACCCAGAGCCTTGCACATACTAAGCAAGCACTCTTACCAAGGAAATATATCCCCCTATAGATGCAATTTTTATTTTTATTTTTTCAAAATTAACAGATAGGGGGCTGGTGAGATGGCTCAGCAGCATAAGCGCCTGCCCAGCAAGTGTGAGGTCCTGAGGTTGACTCCCAGTACCCACATTAAAAAAAAAAAGAAAAGAAAAAAGAAAAAAAATTGACAGATAACATTTATTAAAGCATATCTAATTTTTTTCATGAGACAATTTTTTTGAGACAGGGTCTTGCTATGTAGTTCAGGCTGGACTTGCACTCACTATGTGGCCCAGGCTGGCCTTGAACTAGTAGCAATCCTCCTGCCACAGCCTCCTGAGTACTGGGATTACAGATGTGCACCAACGCTTTTTTTTTTTTTTTTTTAAGTACTAGGGATTGAACCCAGGGCCTTCACAATGAGCTATCTCTTTCTTTCTCTCTCTCTCTTTCATTTTTAAAGCAGAGTCTTGCTATGTTGCCCAGGCTGACCTTGAACTTGCTATCCTCCTGCCTCAGCCTCCCAAAGTGGTAGATTACAGGTACACCATGGCGCTGGGCTTGGATTTGTCATTTTAACCATTTGTATTTATTTGTTTGTTTGCTTGTTTATTGCTGTACTGGGGATTGAACCTAGGGCCTCATGCATTCTAGGAAAGCACTCTACCACTGAGCTACAATCCTATCCCCATTTTAAAAAATTCTTGTCCCATGGTTTGCTGAATACTCGAATGCAGAACATTCATAGCATTACTGTACATTAAAAAAATTTTTTTTCTGAGCCAGGAGTGGTAGTGTACACCTGTAATCCCAGCACTTGGGAGGCTGAGGCGGGAAGATCGCCATGAGTTTCAGGCCAGCCTGGGCTACATAGTGAGTTCTAGGCCAGCCTGAACTACATTGTGAGAACCTGTCTCAAAAAACGAAACAAAGGGCCGGTAAGATGGCTCAGCGGCGTAAGCGCCTGCCTTGCAAGCGTGAGGGCCTGAGTTCGACTCCCAGATCCCACATATGAAAAAGGGGCCGGTGATATCGCTCAGCGGCACGGGTGCCTGTTGGCACGCGAGGTCCTGAGGTCGACCCCCTGGTACCCACACACACACACACAAAAAAAAAACGAAACAAAAACAAATTTTTTTTAATGAAATAGAAAAAATATATCTAGAAGACCTGGGCTTTTCTTGGTGGATCATTGTGGGTGTTTTGAGGGGCTCTCACCTCTCAAGTGCTCCTAACAGAACAAAGCACTCCTGCAAACTGCTGGTGCTGCCATAGTAAGGCAGAGGTGGGAATGCTACACTTTGGATCTGACTTCTCCTTTCTGGATCGCAAGGTCTGATGTCAGAAGAACTGGTGTTTGAACCTTGCTTCAAGTTCCTAGTTGTGTGTTGCTATACTATTTCAGAACAAAATTCTGGACAGCATTTCTGATCATTTTCTGCTAGCTACAGAATTTGAGGCAGAGACTCCGCGCAGGAGGAACTAAAGGAAGACACAGGAGAGGGCAACTGGGAGAGATGGGCCTGGAAGTGGCCAGGCCACCCTCTTCTAGGAAGTAAGGCGAGATGGGCACAATGCGTCTGGGCTGGAGAGACCTGGGTGGAAGCCCTGCTCTACCTCTTCCAGCTATGTGACCTTGGCCAAGAGGTACAACTTCTCTGAACTGAAACTTAGTGTCCTCATTTGTCACATGGACATACTAATAATTAAGACTTCATCATTTTTTGAAAAACACTGCATCATAGAGTTATCTGATGAGTCAGTGAAATAGTGTGTGAAAGTGCTTAGCCTGCAATAAGAGCTCAATAAACAACAGTGATTATTATTATTATTATTATTATTATTATTATTAGTTAAGGCTTAAAGGGGGCAATGCTTCTACCATGATTGTATCCTGCCTGTTTGTCCATTTAACCACGATGTATGGAGGGCCCACTATGTGCTAGCTGTGCCATATGGAACAAGTAAAATGACCCCTGGGCATGGCAAGGCACACCTTTAATCCCAGCACTCTGGGAGACCGAGGCAGGAGGATCGCAAATTCAAGCCCAATCTGGGCAATTTAGCAATTTTGCAAGACCCTGTTTCAAAATTTTTAAAATAACTTTGAAAAGGGCTGGGCATGTGGCAAGTGCTCAGGAGAAAGAAATTGGGGGAAAGCAAAGGAATAAAGAATCAGAGAGCTGACCATGGAAGGTCTGCGTGAGGAAATGCTCAGAAATGCACAGTAGCAAGGTGTTCACAGGGTGTGGGGTTACTTAGGGTTAGGGTTACTTTGGGGAAAGCATGCCAGGCTAAGGGCATAGTTGTCCCTGGGGAGAGAAGGGTGCTGCAGGATGGGGAAGATGCTCTGGGCAGAGAGAAGAAAGCCCCGCAGAGGAAGGGGTCCTCCAACCTCAAGCTCAGGGCTGTGTGTTCACACCGGAAGAGGCTGTCCAAAGGCCCTCTACTGAAAACAACATTAGTGATTTCCAGGTTCTGCAAGGCCAGTTGACAGGGAAGAGGCAAAGAGAGATGGTTGGGGCAACAAGGATAGAGAGGGAGGCAAAAGATGGGTGCAAAGGAGCCATTGGGGGATTTCAACAATGGGCACCAGAAAAGCTTGCTGTGTTGCCCAGGCGGGCCTCAAACTTGTGATCTTCCCACCTCAGCCTCCTGAGTGTCTGGGATTTCAGGTGTGCACCACCATGCCTGGCTTTGTTAAAACTCCTTGCTGAAGAGAGGTGGTTCCTCGGCTTGCATGTTGGACAAGGAGATTGAGAGACTGAGTTCAGGAGTGATTTGGAGTCTGTGTTCAAACCACAGCTCCCTAATTTCTTTGCTCTGTGGCCTTGGGATGCCGGGTTTGGGTTTCCTCCTCTGTTAGGTGAAGCTAATAGGGGCTGGGGATGTGATAGGGCATGTGCTTAGCGTGCACGAGGCTCTGGGTTTGATCCCTAACACACTAAATAAATAAATACATAAAAAGCAAAGATAATAAATGGACCTACCTCAGTTTGGGAAGAAAGACTAAATGAACTAATTACTATAAATTGCTTAGCAAAGCACCTGGTACACTGTAGCATATGATAAATGCAAATTGTGGCCACTACTACTGTTATTGTTGTTGTTTTATTATGCCAGGCAGAAAGATGTGGGTGCGCTGACAGCTAGTATATTTGACTCAAACCCCAAGTAAAGCACTTAGCACTATGCTCAGAACATAATAGGTATTTAATAAGTATTTGTTGAATCTTTCTCTTTCGTGCTCTCTCTCTCTCTCTGTCCCTCTCTCTCTCAGTCTCGCTTTGTTGCCCAGGCTGCTCTCAAAAACCTGGCGCTAAAGTGATCCTCCTGCCTCAGCCTTCCAAGTAGCTGAGACTACATACAGGCATGTATCACCAGTATCACTTTCTCTCCATTTCTCATCCTGTATCAGTCGGCCAATGTTGGTTGAGCCTCAGTGTAGAGCCAGCAGCTGGGCAGACACTTAGAAGCAATGGTTGGGGCGATGGGCAACACACAATTCAGCAACATGGATGTTCACTGCCTCTCCTTCGTCAAATGCCCATGCCTCCATTTCTGCCTCTGATACACCTAAATGCCAGGATTCCCTTTCCTCTCCAACCTGCTGGACTTCACTCTCCCTTGAGGCTCCAAAGCTCCTGGAAGACCCTCAGAGTTGACTTTATATAATTTCCCCTTTATTGGTGTGTAAACTCCTCAGGAACTGGCAGCAGGCCTTACCAGGTTGGGAGATCTCTAAAGTAGCGAACCCAGGGGAAAAGGCACATTTGATTCGCTCAGTGGAAAGCAAAGAGGCAGAGATGGGGCCACCGAATACCAGCTGTGTGACTTCAGGCAAGACGGTTCTTTCTCTGGATCTCTAACTGTCTCTAATCTGTAAAGTAAGAAAAGGGCTGCAGGACCTCTCCACGGCAGCTGCTCTGAACCTTTTTGAAATTGGGACATTCCCGAGAGATGACTCCCACGTGACATGCTTCCATAGCCCCAAGTCCCGCGCTACCCAGCTCCTCCTCTGCCCTCAGGAGCAAGGCCCAGAGGCCAGGGAACAAGAGCAATATTATTTATGGATATAACCTCGACTCCACTTTTCCTCACTTGTTTACTTTTCTTCCACATTTGTTTATTTTTTTAAAGCAAGGAAACATTTTCATACTTCCCTAGACGTAGTAGTTAAGAAAATCAGGCCAGAAGCTACGGAGAACTACCTTTCAATACTCCCTTTGCCATTTGTTTGTTTGTTTGTTTGTTTTTGCCTCTTTGCCATTTCTTTTTTTTTTTTTTTTTTTTTTTTTGTGGGTACCGGGGGGTCGACCTCAGGACCTCGCGCGCCAGCAGGCGCCCGTGCCGCTGAGCGATATCACCGGCCCCTTTTTCGTATGTGGGTTCCGGGAGTTGAACTCGGGCCCTCGCACTTGCCAGGCAGGCGCTTAAGCCGCTGAGCCATCTCACCGGCCTCTCTTTGCCATTTCTAAGTGGCATATCATTGGGCCAGTTGCTAAACCTCAGTTTCCCCGTCTACAAAATAGGAGGAGGATTGTAGTAGAACCACCTCAGAGGGCTGTGAGGAAGATGAAATGAGATCATGCAGGAAAGCTCTGAGGGTCACCAAGGGCCTGTTAAGTATCTATTTTTATTGTTATTAGTTACATGCTGTGTGGGACACACTAGAAATTCAGAAATAATGCTGAAAACTAAGCCTTCCATCATCTTCTGCCAAATTTGATCTTTCATATGTTTCTGACCCAGTCTTAGTGTTTCTGAGCACTGGCGGAAATAGATTTATAGATAGACCTCTTTTGTTTCTTATTTTATTTTGTTTTGTTTTTTGTTGTTGTCATTTTGAGACAGGGTCTTGCTATGTAGTACAAGCTGGCCTTGAATTTATGGCAATCCTCCTTCTCAGCCTCTCCAGTGTTGGGATTATAGGCATGTGCCAACCTGCCTGGCACCTCTTTTGTTTCTTTGCTTGTTATACTATTTCCCTTCTCTCATCTCAGCCCCTTTAAACATTTTTTTTAAAATTTTGCTTAATAAAGTATCTCTCTCTTCTTTTAATTGAGATAATTTATATAAGGTCAAATGCACCAATTTTTTTGTTGTCATTGTTTTGTTTTTGTGTTTTTGAGACAGAGTCTTTGTATGTAGTTCAGGATGGCCTTGAACTCACTTTTTAGCCCAGGCTGGCCTCAGCCTCACAATACTCCTGCCTCAGCCTCCTGAGTGCTGGGATGATAGGGATGTGCCACTATATTGATAAATTTTTACATGTAACTACAGCCTAGATTAAAATACAGACCTGTAAACTGGGCATTGAGATAGGAGGATCGCCACAAGTTTGAGGCCAGCCTGGCTACAAAGTGAGTTCAAGGCCAGCCTGAACTGCATAGTGAGAACCTGTCTCAAAAAGACAAAAAAAAAAAAAAAAAGATACAGACCTGTTTTGCCCACAACAGCCACCACTCATCACACGTGGCTACTCAGCTCTTGAAGTATGACTGGTCCGAACCTGAGAAATGCTCTAAGGTTATGCGATATACATGTTGGATATTGGAGAATGTGAAAAATTAATGTAAAATATATCATTAATATTTTACATTGATTATATGTTGAAATGTAATATATTATTAAAATAAATGTTCTGTGTTGCCTTTTATATCTTTTTAATGTGGCTCCTAGAAAGTTGAGAATTACACATGTGGTTGGCAGCTTTGCTTTGTATCTTCTTTCTTTTTTTTTTTTTTGTGGGTACCGGGGGGTCGACCTCAGGACCTCGCGCGCCAACAGGCGCCCGTGCCGCTGAGCGATATCACCAGCCCCTTTTTCGTATGTGGGATCCGGGAGTCGAACTCGGGCCCTCGCGCTTGCAAGGCAGGCGCTTAAGCCACTGAGCCATCTCACCGGCCCTGTATCTTCTTTCTTGCTCTCTCTCTTTCCTTCTCTCCCTCTTCCTCCCTCCCTCCCCTCCTCCCTCCTTTCTTTCTTCAGTGCTGGGCATGGAATCTAGGGCCTCACCCATGCTAGGCAAATGTTCTACCACCGAGCTATACCTCTAGCCCTTTTTAAAATTTTTTTTTGAGACAGGGTATTGCTAAGTTGCTCCAGCTGGCTTCAAACCTGTGATCCTCCTACCTCAGCCTCCTCAGTGGCTGGGATTTCAGGTGTGTGCCACCATGTCCAATTGCTTTTTATCTTATGTATTTCTATTTAATAGTGGTGACATAGAATATTTCCTTTCTCCACAAAGTTCTTACTTGCTTCCAAGCCAATATTTGATCTTCTCTTCTCAAGTATAAACACTAATATGATTTCTCTTCCTATACTTTATCTTTTCCAAAGCTTCATATAATGGATTTGTTTTTTAAAAAGGTACTGATGATTGGACACGGGACCTTTGCATGGAGCTGCATTCCAAGCCATTTTTTGCTTTTTTATGTTGAGACAGGGTCTTGCTAAGTCACTAAATTGTCCAGGCTGGGCTTGAGCTTGTAATCTTCCTGCCTCAGCTCCTCAAGTGCTGGGATTACACGTGTGTATCACCATGCCTGGCTAATAGAATTTCTCTTTCTTTCTGTGAAATTTTCTTTTTTTCTTTTTTCTTTTTGGGGGTACCAGGTATCAACCTCAGGACCTCGCACGCCAGCAGGCGCCCGTGCCGCTGAGCGATATCACCGGCCTTTTTTTCGTATGTGGGTTCCGGGAGTCGAACTCGGGCCCTCGCGCTTGCCAGGCAGGTGCTTACGCCGCTGAGCCATCTCACCGGCCCTGAAATTTTCTTTTACAGGTATTTTTTGCATCTCATTTCTTTTGTTCAACATACTGTTTTTGAAATTCATCTGTATTGTTACATCTATTAGTTGATTTATTTTATTTTTTTTAAATTTAATTTTATTATTTTTTTGTGGGTACCAGGGGTCGACCTCAGGACCTCGCGCGCCAGCAGGCGCCCGTGCCGCTGAGAGATATCACCGGCCCTTTTTTCGTATGTGGGTTCTGGGAGTCGAACTCGGGCCCTCGTGCTTGCTTTTTATTTTTGCATAATATTCCATAGTATGAATATATCGTAATTTATTCATTCTCCTGTTGAGGGACATTTGGATTGTCTCCAATTTCTGGCTATTATATATAAAGCTGCTATGTCAATGTTTTTGGGTAGTCTTTAAAGAGTTTTGTTCAGTGTACTTTTACCATTTTTTTTGGTTGTTAAAATGAATCCATACTTAGAGAAAATCTAAACTTATGCTAATACAAAATATGTGCCTCTTTTCCTTCTCACCTCATGTTAACAGTTTGATGTCAATGGTGTACGGTTTGATGTAAATTGTTCCAGACTTTTCCTCCATATATAGAATCATGTATTATCATTATTAATAAAATTGTCACTTTGGTGATTCTTCCCCTGACTCATGATCCCTGGGGATGCTGCATAACTCTTGACTCTTGTCCTTGTCCTAAAGTCTCTAGGAAGCAAAACCAGAAAAGATATAGGGATCATCTAATTTGGAGAAGGCAAATTCCATTGTCCCTCACTATTTATAGGGTGACTGGTTCCAAGATCCCCACTGATACCAAAATCCAATGATGCTTGAGTTCGTTATATAAAATGGCACAGTATTTTCATAGAGTCCATGTACATCTTCCTGAATACTAAATGATCTCTAGATTATTTACAATAACCAGTACAATGTAAATGCTATGTAAATAGGTACTATACTGTATTGTTTTGGAAATAATGAGAAGTTTTTAAAAATATGTGTCTGGTCAGTACAGACGCAATTTTAAAAAATACTTTTGGGGCTGGGGTTGTAGCTCAATCGTAGAGCGTTTTCTAGCATGCATGAGTTCCTGTGTTCAATCCTCAACACTGCAAAAACCAAAATAAAACAAAAATTAGCTGGACATAATAGTCCACTCCTGTAATCCTAGCACTCTGAGAAGCTGAGGCAGGAGGATCACTTGTTTGAGCCCAGCCTGGGCAACTCAGTGACTTAGTGAGACCCTGTCTCAAAATAAAAAATAAAAAAGGGCTGGAGATATAGCTCAGTGCAAAGTCCCTATGTTCAATCTTCAGTGTTCCCCACCCCACGCACACAAAGGCTGAGGATGTAGCCTAGTGTGCGGTCCTGGATTCAAACCTGTGTACTGGAAAAAAAAAAAATCAGTCTATTGTTGGTTAACTTCACAGACGTGGACCTGTGGATTCCAAGGGCTGACTATATATGGCACACCTTCCAGTATTCCTTGATTACCTGCATCCATGACAGACGTCACTAATCAATAACAGATTTCCATCCCTGCCCAGCCCCAGCCACTACCAATCAGTAGAAAAACTGAAACCAATTTCCTATGTCCGGAATAATCTGGCCACTTTCCATTTTGCACATGAATAAACTAGGACTCGGAGAGGGGAAGAGCCTATTTCAAGGTCAGAGACACAGCCCCAGGCTCCTGACTCCCTGTCTAATGCTTTTTCCACTACGTTCACAGACTCCAAAAGCCATTTCTCCGGGATTGCTGAAAACTGGGTTTCTAGGGAGAGGGTTCAGAGAGGGGACCCTGCCCTTTAACTAGCCCTTCTTCTTCATGCCCTGCCTGAGTGTAACAGAAGCCCTGGGCAACAGCTTGGCATCCTCTCCCCTCCCCCAGTCACCATGGTCAGATCTGCGGTTTCAATTCTCCAGGTCTGCAGTTCCCATTTCCCAAAATAAACATAAAAAAAAAAAAAAGTAGAGGTGGCACACTCTTAGCATCTTTGTCTTTAGCTCCTGAATTGTGGGATTATTAATTGGCCAGACTAAATCAAATATTTAATTACAGCAGAGAGGTGACTTCAGCTGCTGAAACCATAAAACTCTGAAAATGTCCCTCTCACCAACACATCAAACTGGCCCTGGCTGTCATTGGAAGCGACAGTGAGAAAGCGGGAGAGTCAGCAGGTCTGGGTGGACTGTGGGTGTTCTCAGCCGGGCAAGCACAGTCGCTTCTCTAATCCCCTCCCCGCCAGCGTGAGAGAGGAGAGTGGGATGGGGAGGGGATGGAGATAGAGGGTAACATGATGTTTGAGTCAGGTAACGCTGCGTTCTGGGAGTGGCTAGCTGTGTGAACTTGGGTATGTTGCTTCAGGAGCCTCAGTCCCTGCCTCTAATATTGGAGGTTGATAGCAGAGCCTCACAATGCTAGGCAAGTGCTCTACCAGTGAGCTACACCCCCAGTCCTTTTTTTATTTTTATTTTTTGGTACCGGGAATCGAACTCAGGACCTTGCATTTGCTAGGCAGGTGCTTGTGCCGCTGAGCTATATTCCTGGCACCCCTCCCAGTCCTTTTTTTAAAAATGTGAGACACGGTCTTGCTAAATTGACCTTGAATTTGTAACTCTCCTGCCTTAGCCTCTCAAGTAGCTGGGATTACAGGTTTGTACCACCATGTTCTGCAGTCTTAGTTTCTTCATAAGATAGACATATTAATAGAACCTACTACATGTATTGTACCCCATAGATAGGTACTGTTGCTATGTGTCCATTAAAAATATATTGGCCAGGCGTGGTGGTACATGCCTGTAATCCCAGCACTCAGGAGGCTGAGGCAGGAGGATCACTGAGAGTTCGAGGCCAGCCTAGGCTACATAGTGAGCTCAAGTCCAGCCTAAACTATATAGTGAGATGCTGTCTCAAAAAACCAATAATAATAATAATAATAATAATAATAATAATAATATAGAACTAGGCACATTAGCACATGTCTGCAGTTCCAGCTACCCTAGAGGCTGAGACAGGAGGACTGTTTGAGCATAGGACTTTAAGACAAGCATAACATAGCAGGACACCATCTCAAGAAATAAAGTAAAAAAATATATTTTTATAGAGAGTGGGAAAATCCACTACCTACTCCATTGCAGTGATTAAAATGACCTAGTTAAAAATTAATACAGTTAAGGGCTGTGCAATAGTGTTTTAGCCAATAACACACCACGTGTATGGCGATGGTTCCCAATAATGAGAGAGCTGCAGACTCCTACTGTCCAGTGACACCGTGGCCCTCACAATGTGGCCTGATGCATCATTCACATGTACAGGGTGATGCTGATGCTGATGTAAACAAACCTACCGTGCTGTTGGTCATGTAAAAATAGATCACATCCAATTACATAAGGGACATAGTGCTTGATAATGATTATAAACAACTAGATTGCCGGCTTATTACTTACTATACTTTTTATTGTTCTCTCTCTCTCTAGTAGGCTTCACCCTGCTAGACAAATGCTGTATTTGTTTATTTATACTGGGGATTGAGTCCAAGGCCTTCTCACTGAGCTACATCCCCAGTCCTTTATACTTCATTTCTTTTTTGTAATTTTTTTTTTTTTTTTTGTCTTTTTGAAACAGGGTTCACTGTGCTGTTCAGACTTGCCTTGAACTCACTTTGTAGCCCAGGCTGGCTGAGCTCATAGCAATCCTCCTGTCTCAGCCTGGGATTACAGGCATGTGCCACCATGCCCCACATGCTCTTTTGTAAATTTTGAGACACATCTCAGTCACTAAGCTGCCCAGGTAGGATTTGAACTTGTGATCTTCCTGCCTCAGCCTTCCAAATGCTGGAATTACAGCACACCTAGCTCCTTATGATTATTTTAGAGTGCACTCCTTCTCTTTATTAAAAAGAAAAATGTAGCCAAGTGTGATGGTGCATACCTGTAATCCCAGCACTTGGGAGGCTGAGGCAGGAGGATTGTCACAACTTTGAGGCCAGCCTGGGCTACATAGTGAGTTCAAGTTCACTTTGAATTACATAGCAAGACCTTGTCTCAAAAAAAAAAAACAAAACAAAACAAGGAAATAAAAAAGAAAGAAAAAAATATAAAAGTATACCAGAAAACAATTTGCTGTGTTAAACCTGAAGACTCACATACCTCGTGTTTATTCTTTCTTTTTTTTTTTTTTTTTTTTTTTTTTTTTTGCAGTACTGGGGATTGAATTTAGAAAACTGAGAATTGGGTTATATCCCCTGTTCCCCTGACTTTATTTATTTATTTTTAAGTTTTTAGTTTTGAGCCAAGGTCTGACTAATTTGGCTAGAAAGGCTTCAAACTTGCAATCCTCCTGTCTCAGCCTCTTGAGTAGCTGGGATTACAGGTCTGGACCATCACACCTGGCTTTTATGTCTCTTGATTGCATCAAGAGGCCACATTAAGTGATTGACGTAAACCACCCAGCCTTCTGTAGGTGCATTCTGTGACGTCCATACAGCGAAGTCACCTGACGACTCATTTCTCAGGACATGTCTGTGTTGCTAAGTGGCGCACGAATGCATATAGAACTGTATCTGTGTGAGAGAGCAGGAATAGCTGTCTTTTGCACCCTGCATATTATCCTCCAGCCCCACCACTGTGACTGCTTCTAGGTAAGCTCTTAATAAACTACTGTATTAAGTACTTAGTATAAGGTATAGGTCCTGAGGTCAGAGATATGGGTGGAGGAAAACTCAAAGAGACTTAGCACAGAGTCCCTGTCCGGAAGTAGCCCTCCTTCCAGTGTAAGAGACAGCCCAGAAGCACATATAATAATTGGTTGGGGATGTAGCTCAGTGGCGCAGTGCCTGCCTGGTAATTGCGAGGTCCTGAATTCGATTCCCGGTACCAAAAAAAAAAAAAAAAAAAAAATTGGTGGCTCGCGTATACACTATCGTGTATAGATAGTGTAACGGAGTGGTTCATGATGGAGAATATGGCATCAGAGTTCAAACCTCAGCTCCCCCACTTCCTTGCTGTCAACCTGATTCTGTTACCTGTCAACCCTGTGTCCTGGTCTGTAAAATAGGGTCCTGTCACATAGAGTCGCTGTAAGGATTGAATGTCCTGATGCAGTTTGCTTAGTACCGTGCCTGACACATAGTAACTCTTCAATGTATCCTCACAATTATTTTATCATTTACTAAATGCCTTTGGACACATTACCTAACTTCTCTTCAGGCTTGTTTCCTAGTCAGTAAAATAAAGAATACAACAGTTACACCGAGTAAAATTGCTGGAGGATGAAATGGGAAAATCCCTGCAAAGTGCTTAGCACTGTGTCCAGGATATGGAGAGTGCTGAACAATTTTTAGGTAATGACAGTAATGATAAACGTAAAGCAAGATGCCATGGGGAGATGAACATAAAATTCATTGTGTTGGCAAGGCACCGGGATCAGGGAAAAGTTCACATTGGGTGAATGATTTTTTTTCTATTTTTGGTGATATCTTTACTAGGATACAATTAAGATACCATTCAACTTACCTGCATCAGCTTTTTTTTTTTTTTTTTTTTTTTTTTTTTTTTTTTTTTTTTTTTTGTGGGTACCAGGGGAACGACCTCAGGACCTCGCGCGCCAACAGGCACCCGTGCCACTGAGCGATATCACCGGCCCCTTTTTCGTATGTGGGATCCAGGAGTCGAACTCGGGCCCTCGCGCTTGCAAGGCAGGCGCTTACGCCGCTGAGCCATCTCACCGGCCCTGCATCAGCTTTTTAGTAGAGTCACAGAGTTGTCCAACATCGCTATAATCAATTTTAGAACATTCTCATCATTCCAAAGAGGAATCTGTTTCCACTGTTAGTCATTCCCCAGCTCCCACCAAGTTTTCCATTCATTCCCCCCAACTTCTGGCAACTACCAGTTTATTTCTGGTTTCTGTGAATTTGCCTACTGTGGACAACTTATGCAAATAGAATCATAAAATACGTGGTCTTTTGTTTCTGCATCGTGTTTACAAGGTTCACAAATCAGTGCTGCATTCCTTTTTATGGCCAAATAATATTCCATTGTGTGGAGCTGGTGGGCATTTGGGTTGTTTCTACTTTTGGGCTATTATAAATAATACTGCTACAAACTTTCCCATAGAAGTTTTTGTGTGGATGTATTTTTCTATTTCTCTGGGGTCTATACCTAGAAGTAGTATTGCTGGGTCATATGGTAACTTTATGTTTAACTTTTTGAGGAAATGCCAGACTGTTTTCCATAGCACCACACCATTTTGCATTCCCAGCAGCAATACATGAAGGTCCTAATTTCTCCACATCTTACCCACACCTGTAATTATCTATCTTTTTGATTATAGCCATTCTAGTGGGTGTGAAGGGTATCTCATTGTGGTTTTGATTTGCATTTCCCTGGTGGCTAATGTTGAACATCTTTTCACACGCATTTTGGCCATTTACATATCACTTTTGGAGAAATGTTTATTTAGATCCCTTGCCCATTTTTTATTTTTATGTTTTGCTCCAAGTGATACAATAGTTTTATGTGAGGCATAAAAGCACAGGTGTCTCTGCCACATAGGATGGGGTGCACATTAGGGTCCTGGGTTCTAAGACTTTATTTCACCCTCTCATGGCTTCCTGGGAAATGAATTTGAAAGGGAGCAAGACACAGCTCAGAAAGAAAACCATTACTGTTGGTGGAAGTTGCAAAGAAAAGGGAGAGATTATTCCAATTAATGTTATGTAACCGCATCCCAAGAATAAAGAAATGGCACAGGACAAAAGGTCTCACTCAATTCCTGGTGTGATGTTGGTATCTTTCCACAGCAAACCTCACCCCAAATGGAAGAGACGGGGTCAGTTTGGTAAATTGTGTGTGTGCGTGTGGTGCTGGGCATTGCACCCAGGGTTTTGCACTTGCTAAGCACACGCCCTACCGCTGAGTGGCATCACTAGTCCCAAACGTGGCAATTTTGACTACAGCAAGTCTTTGGCCAAGTGCGCCTCTGTTCCCTCCCTGGACTCCCAGTTTAGCCACTCCTCTCTCCAGAGGAATTCCAAGAAGGGCAGGGTCTCTGTCATGAATGAACTGCTACTTGGGATGAAGCTGGTCAGGTTTTTGTCCTGTTCTGAAAAGCCCGCATACTTGGGGCGCGCAGTGTGGACAGTACACACGCAGAGCCATTCAGGGTGATGGTCCAGTTTCTCAGCCTGTCATGAAAGCAAAAGCCTATTGAAGACTTTGTTTTCTGTTATTTTGGTGGTACTGAACTTTGTACCCTCCATGCTAAGCTACATCCTCTGCTCTTTCTTGATTTTTTATTGTAAGACAGGGTCTCACTGAGCTGCTAAATCACCCAGGCTGGGCTTGAACTCACAGTCCTCCTGCCTCAGTCTCCCAGAATGCTGAGATTGTAAGCATGCATCACCACGCTCGATGCTTGCCCATTTTTTTTTTTTTTTAAATGTGGGTACCGGAGTCAAACTCTGGACCTCACACTTGCTAGCAGGCGCTTGTGCCGCTGAGCGATATCAACGGCCCTTGTTTTCCTTTACGTGGGTACCAGGAGTCTAACTCAGGACCTCGCACTTGCCAGGCAGGGGCTTATGCCGCTGAGCTATCTCACCAGCCCTGCTTGCCCATTTTTAATTGAATTATTTATCTTTTTTGTTATTGGGTTGCATGACTTCTTTCTTTCTTTCTTTTTAAATATTTGCAGCAACTTTAAAGCTTAGAGGAACTCACGTTCTCATAGCTAGACACTGGCAGAGCTGGGATTTAAAACTAGTTTTTGATTTTCCAGTGCTTAAACATTTTTTCTGGGGGTGAGGGGGTCTCGCCACACAGTTCAGGCTGGCCTTGAACGCACTGTGTATAGCCCAGGCTGGCCTTGAACTTGCAGGGCCTCGAACAGCCTCAGCCTCCTGAATGCTGGGACCACAGTCATGTGGTTTTTTTTTTTTTTTTTTTTTTTTTTTTTTTTTGAGTTAGGGCCTTATGTTTCTTCTGTGACTTGTGTGTGAATCATGTGAAATGACTTCTTTATATACTCTAGATACAAATCCCCTACTGGATATATAATTTGCTAAATTTTTCTCCCATCCTGTGGTTTATCTTTTCACTTTCTTGATGGTATCCTTTTTTATTTATTTATTTATTTATTTATTTATTTATTTATTTATTTATTTATTTTTTGTCTTTTTCAGACAGGGTTTCACTCTGCAGTTCAAGCTGGCTTTGAAATCACTTTGTAGCCCAGGCTAGCCTCGAACTCACAGCAATCCTCCTGTCTCTGCCTCCCGAGTGCTGGGATTACAGGTGTGCACCACCACACCCAGCTTGATGGTATCCTTTGAAATACAAAAGTTTTAAATTTCGATGATGTGCAGTCGATCCATTTTTACTTTAGATTTAGCTCTTATATTTAGGTCATTGATCTATTTGAAGTTTGTTTTGTTTTGTTTTAAAAACAGGGTCTCACTATGTAGTTCAAGCCAGACTTGAACTCACTACGTAGCCCAGGCTGGCCTCAAACTCAAGGTGATCCTCCTGCCTCAGCCTCCTGAGTGCTGGGCCTACAGGTGTGCACCACCACACTGGCACATTTGAATTGATTTTTGTGTATGATATCTTTTTCACACAGATATCCAGTTGTTCCAGCACCATTTGTGGAAGAGACTCTTCTTTTTCTGTTATCTTGGATTCAATCCCCAGTACTGAATAAAATCATTCAACTCTGAATATGTATGAGGGTTTTTTTCTGGACTCCCAATTCTGTTCCATTGCTCTATCTGTCTACCCTTATGCTGGTACCATACAGTTGGTCTTCCCCCTTTTTTTGTGGTGCTGGGATTAAACCTAGGTCCTCTATTCAGCTACATCCACAGACTACTTTTATTCCATTATGAGACGAGGTCTTGCTAAAATCCACAGGCCTGAACTTTAGATCTTTCTGCTTCAGCCTCCCAAGTAGCTGGGATTATAGGTGTGTACCACCACACCTAGTTTCTCTCTTCTTGAACTTCTTGCAGCAGCTTTGAGGGTTCAAAATGGGAGCTCAGGGGCCGGTGAGATGGCTCAGCGGCTTAAGCGCCTGCCCGGCAAGCGCGAGGGCCCGAGTTCGACTCCCGGAACCCACATACGAAAAAGGGGCCGGTGATATCGCTCAGCGGCATGGGCGCCTGCTGGCGCGCGAGGTCCTGAGGTCGACCCCCCGGTACCCACAAAAAAAAAAAAAAAAAAAAAATGGGAGCTCAGAAGGCTGAGTGGTGTATTCCCGGACTCACCCAGCCAGAAGCAGCAGGGATTCCAGGGCCAATCCGGGGGCCTTCTGCCTCAGTCAAGAGCTCTTATTACCCCAACTAATTAACTCCTAGCTGAGTCAAGAAATTCAAGAGAAGAAAAATGTAAAATTAGGGCAAAAAAAAAAAAAAGTAGAGGATTAAACTGGGCAGGTGGCACACGCGTGTAATCACGGTACTCTGGGTCACTGAGGCAGGAGCATCACAAGTTCAATCCTAGCCTGGGCATTTTAATGATTTAATGAGATTTTGTCTCAAAGTAAAAAATAGAAAAAGGGCTGAGGATGTAGCTCAGTGTAAAAGCCCTGGGTTCAATTTCCAAGGATGAAAAAAAAAAAGCGGGAATAAAAATTTATGTCCACACTAAATCCTCTGCATTATTCATAATTAGCTTTATTCATAATTGCTAAACTTGAAAGCAACCAAGACGTCCTTAGTAGGTAAATGGACAAACCTGGGTACATTCAGACAATGGAATATTACGCAACACCAAAAAGAAAGGAGCTATTAAGCCATGAAAGACATGAAGGAAGCTTAAATGCATAGTACTAAGTGAAGGAAGCCAATCTGAGAAGGCTACACGCCATACACTCCCAACTGTGTGACATTCTAGAAAATGCAAAGCTATGGAAACAGTAAAAAAAATCCAGTGGTTGCTGGGGGCTGGGAGAGAGAGCAGGGTGATTCGGTGGAGAACAGAGGGTTTTCAGGCAGTGAAAATACTGTGTATGACACTATACCAGGGGACACACGCATGCCGTCCTACATTTGTTCAGACTATGGACTGTGGTGAGAGAGATGTGTCAACGTATGTTTACCAACTCTGAAAAGTACCACTCCAGTGGGAGATGTTGCTAATGGCAAAACCTACACATGTGTGGGGGCAGGGGAAAATGGTGAATTTCTATACCTTTTGATCAATTTTGCTGTGAACCTAAAATTGCTCTAAAAATAAAATCATTTTTTTAAAGTAGAGGTAGGGCTGGTGAGATGGCTCAGCAGCATAAGTGCCTGCCTGGCAAGCATGACGTCCTGAGTTCAACTCCCGGAACCCACATAAAGGAAAAGAAAGGGTCGGTGACATTGCTCAGTGGCATAAGCACTTGCTGGCAAGCACGAGGTCCTGAGGTCGACTCCCGGTACCCACATAAAATAAATAAATAAATAAATAAAATAAAGTAGAGGTAGGTTGTAAAATGGATTGATTATAACTGAATTGTTCCTAATCAGCTTAAAATACATTTTTCTTTTCCTATAGGGACAAGAACTGAGATGTTGTAGGCACTCCAGGGCTTGGCCTGGGCATTGTGTTTTTGGAAAATAAGAACACAGTGAAATACTCTGAACACTAAAACCCAACATATTATAACTTAATCTTTAGTTGCTTCATTGTTGCTCTTGAAGACTTTTCAGTATATTTTAAAGCAATGTTTCTCTTAGGACAATTTTGACTACAGCATCAATGGAGAGAGGGGCTTGTTTAAAAATGCAGTTTCCCAAGACACTATCCACCCTGAGCCTACTGAACATTACTAGGTGATTTTTTTTTTTAATGCACATCAAGGTTTAGGAACCAGTCTTAGTGTAGGAAAGTCAAATCAGAAATATCAATTATCATAGCACCTGCCTGGCAAGCATGAGGTTGTGAATTTGATTCCCAGTACCAACCCCCCCAAAAAAAAACAACCAACCAACCAAACATACAAACAAAACCCCCAGAAATATCAATTACCATTGCGCTCCAGAGATGCAGACATTCTGCATCGATGAGCGTTCTGGGTAACACAGCACTCACGCACCTCCTTTCCTTCGGCTCTTTGCTAACACATCACCCTCCTATGAGCACTTCCCTGATTTAAAATTGGATGCCACTCATTCAGAAGAAAGTTTTGTGCTACTATCTGTTTCTTTTTTGTAAGAGAGAATCTTTTATGTCTATGTCTTGTACTCCAAGTAACTACTTTGAAGATAATGATAGGGTATTAACTATTCTTATTCTTTGATGAAATTTTGGTTTTTTTCCCATAAAATAAAAACAGTGGATGTCACCCTCTCCCCTTTGCCTCCCACACTCCATCTTTCTCCACATAACTACTGTACTATATATACTATACTATACATACTATAAATACTATGCTATAGATTTACTTATCTGACTCTTGTCTCTAGAAATTAAGCTTCATAAGGGTACTTGCTGAGAATATAGCACCTAGCACAGTGTCAGGGATGTAGAAAGTATTCTTAGTGCTTGGGCATAATATCATTTGTCCAATGAGGACAAGTGGATTTCTCAAGAGGATTTAAAAAATTATAAAGCAAATTATTCTTTTATTCTCTGAGTGATGCTCTCTGTGCCTGACTAGAGAGGAAGAATTGAAACTATATGCTCTAATAATCTCCTAATTCTGGAGTTTGGGCCAGTTGCTCTAAGGATCATTTTTCCCTAATACCGTTGAGACCTTCAATTTACTATGAGGATCATGCATTTCCAGCTACATTGTTCCTTCTGGGCCACCCCTAGAGGGACTTGCTGCCCCTACTGTGAACAAAGTGACCTGAAGCTGCCAGGTGGATGAACCTGCAACGGGAAGGGACTTCTCTTCAGTCCACCTGTTACTGTGACAAAGGAAGTAGATGCTTCCTCCTCCGAGGTTCTAAAAGAGGATGCTAATTAAGTAGATTCTGTCTCGAGCTACTTCCCATACATTCTTGGCTGGCTCTGAACAAATGACCCTCACCCATTTTCAGTCCTCCAAGTCACCTGTCAAGAGCACCAACACGCAAATCAAAGCTCATGGACACTTTGAGCTCTGCCCTCCCAAACACCTCCCCATTTTATACACAACCAACCTGAACTTCAGATCTAGGAATAGTCGGTTCCCTAACAATGGGGGTGCTACCTGCTGGTCCCCATCTGTGTCTTTCCCAGGACACACCCAATGTTCCAGCTTGTGTTGAGATGGCAGGGAATGCCCTTTGTGGGATGCCCACCCCCTTCTCCAGTCCTGCGGATGCTGAGAAACCGTGGGACAGAGTAGGAAGATACAAACAGGAAAAAGCAAGTTTGTTTGTGGTGTAAGGCGCACAGGGCGGCAGGATATACCTGCTGAGCGTTCCCACAAGGTCCCCAAGGAAACCTTTAAAGTGAGTCTCTCACTTTCTTAAAAGTGTGGTTGTTGGGAGGGGGGGGTGGAGAAAGTGTGGTAAGAGGAGGGCGATGGGTACCCTTCTGGGAGCAGGGTTAGGATGTCCAGAACTGGGGCACACATTAACGAAATGTCGTTGAATACAAGATGGATGCGAGGTGGGCAGCAAAAGGCTTGTCACCAAGGGCTGTCATTGGGTTACACTGGGTGAACTGAAGGCAGGGAGGAGGGAAGGAGTGGGAGGTGAGATGGGAGGGAGAGGCTTGTGTGCCACTGAGACCCTCCGGCAGGGATAGGGATGGGGCGGATGGCAGCTGCTTTGATCCTTTCTTGGCTCGTTTCAGTCAGGGAAGTGAGGGGTCCTTAGGTCTGGATGTGGAGGGAGCTGTAAGGAGAGTGGCCTCCCCACCAACAGCGAGCCAGAAGGGACTTTCTCCGAGTTGCTCCGAGGCTGGGGAGGGAGCTTTAGGGGCAGGTGAGGTGGCTGGGGTGAAAATACTCGGGGATCCCGGAGACTGAGGGATGGGCACGGGGAGGAGGGGATTTGCCTTCATGGGAAGCAGTTTCAAAATGAGACGGACGGGGGAAGTAACTCCAAAGGCAGTGGGTAGGTAGCTCAGGTTCTTCCATTCGGACTGGGTGGAGCTAGAACTCTGCAAAAGGGGGTGGGGGTCATTCGAAGGCGTAGGGGCACAGCTGAGACATGGGGGTCCTAAATTGGAAAAGGGAGGCTTTAAGAGGCATTGACTTCTCGCCTGGCCTCGGTGGGGAGCGGGCGGCGAGCGACTGGAATCCGGTTCCGCGAATCCGCACAGGAGTCTGAGTGGGGTTGAACGGAGCAGGGAGACTCCTCACATTGGGCGAGGGGGTGGCGGCTAACTGGGAACCCAGGCTTGGGGCGCGGGGGGGGGTGGTTCCCAACCGACCACAAGGGTTAAAAGTAGAGAGAGAAGGGGTCGAGGGGGCTGGGGGTGATTCTCACTCGACGGCAGGGGCCGTAGAGGGATGAGGGAAAACTGATTCGGTTCCCACTGGGATGCTACGGAAGCTCCCTAATCGGGACGCGCAGAGGGTTCCCCAATTTGGATATGGGATCTTGGGAGTGAAGAGAGGGCCGCTGAGCAGGGACTCTAAATCAGGTTCAGAAGAAATGTGGGGCTCCAAGGGCGGCTTCTAGCTCCGACTGGGGGAATAAGGGATTCTCACTAGTCGGAATGGGATTTGGGGGTACCAGGGATATCGCCTCTCCGACCCAGGGATATTGGGTGGGTCTCTTAAATTCTGTATAGCAAGAACCTGAGGGAGGACTAGGGGGTTCCCGTTCGGACCCGAGCTACCTTGAAGGCACCGGGAAGCGCTTCATTCCGGGAGGGCGTTCCCGCGGCCCGGCCCCCGCGCCGGTGTGGGTGGGGGTGCGGCCGCGCCCCGGCCCCGGCCCGCTCCGGGATTCGGGGGTCTCTCTCGCCCCCGGGGGCCCGGGAGCCCGGCGGGAGGGGGGTCCGGCGCCGCCGCCTCCGCGGGCGCGCGGGCGAGCGCGGGGCTTTATGCGCGCAGGGCGGCGGGGGGAGGAGCCGGCAGGTCGGCCCCCGGCGGGCCCTCCCCTCGGCCGTCCCCGCCCGCCCGCCCGAGCGGGGTCGGGGGAGGGGGCAGCATGGCCTGTCCGTCCGGCCCCCTTCGCCGCGCTCCTCATCTGCCCCGCGCCGAGCGCCGCCGCCGCCGCCGCCGCCGCCGCTCCGCTCCCCGCGCCGCCCGCGGCTCCCGATGGAGACTGACGCGCCCCAGCCCGGCCTCGCCTCCCCGGACTCGCCGCACGACCCCTGGTACGACCCGGCCCGGCCCAGCCCGGCCTGCCCGGCCCGCGCCCGCCCCAGCCCCGCCAACATGGCCGATCCGGGTCGGGCCGGGCCTCCCCGGGGCCCGGGCCCGCGCCCCCTGCGCCCTGGCGCCCGGCGCTCACGCGGGCCCTTTGTGTCTCTCCTCCTCCCGCAGCAAGATGTTCATCGGGGGACTCAGTTGGCAGACTACGCAGGGTGAGCCAGCCCGGGAGCGCCCGCCGGCCCCGCAGAGCGCCCGGGACCCCCCCACCGGTCCCCCGGCCCCGGACACCCCAGCCCGGCCCTGCGCCCTGCTGACCCCGGGCGCCCTCGTGCCCTCTTTCGCGCCCCGCCCGGGGACCCCGAGAGCTCAGGGCGATCCGGGAGCGCGCACGGCCCAGCGGGTGAAGGAGAGCAGTTGAGGGGTTCAGGGGGCATGGTGGGGGGGCTGAGCCCCCGGGACCCGCCAGCGGCTGCGCCAACTCCGCTCGCACCTGCGGCTCAAACTTTTGTGAGGCGGCTCTCGGAGCGGCGGGAACCCGGCCGAAGCTGTCCCCCCTCCAGCCCAGCTCGGCCCTTGGCTTCCCGGGGCCCGGGTGGTCGCCAGGAAGCTCCACGGGAGCCAGGCGAGCGCGTGGGGGGGGTAGGGTGGGCAGGCCGCGGGGAGCGCGCGGGCAGCTTGGCGCGGGGGTGGCCGGGCTGCGCCGGGGTCACCCGGGGCAGAGGACTGGGGAGGGGGGAAGGGCGCGGGGCCCGGACTGGTCCGAAGGCGGGTGTGTGGTTACAGAAGGGCTGCGCGAATACTTCGGCCAGTTCGGGGAGGTGAAGGAGTGTCTGGTGATGCGGGACCCCCTGACGAAGAGATCCAGGTGAGCCCCTCACCCGCTCCTCCTGCTCCCGGCTCGCCCCCCTCCACCGTTGCCACTCACACTGCCTTGTAACCATCTGCCTCTCCCTCACTACGCCGCGCAGGGGTTTCGGCTTCGTCACTTTCATGGACCAGGCGGGGGTTGATAAAGTGCTGGCGCAATCGCGGCACGAGCTCGACTCCAAAACAGTGAGTGGCCCTCGGGGTTTCAGGGGTCCTTTGGGAGAGGGAGGCTGTCGGAGGAGAGGGTCAGGACTCTCCCCAGGGGACAGTTGAACAGGGATCCTTGAGTAGAGAGGGTGTTCTCTGAGTAAGAGGGCTGCCATGCTCTGAAACTTTTGTCACTAGAGTTGGGGAACAGAGGGAGAAGAATCCCAGGCCTGGGATGAGATGCTACACCCCCTCCCCCAGTATTAGTGAGGGAAGATGCAGTTACCACCCGCTCCCTATAAGTACTAATCTTGGTGCTTTACAGCTTGGGGTGGGGCTGGGTCGCTCCCCTTGCCCAAAGTGGGTGAGTCAGGGCTACAGTGACCCACCCGGTGGCTTCTGAACTGTAACTAGTGTTTGACTCCGTGACACCCCCTTCTATTCCAGACCAATGGCAAGGCATCACTGACTGAGTCTCCCTCCCTCCTCCCCCGACTTTGGTCAGTGAGCTTCTTGCTTTGTGTAGAAGACACGGACCTGCTTTGCCCATGCAGGAGATTTATGAGAAGGGAGCAAGCTTGCTTGGGGAAAAAAAAAAAAAACAAAAAAACGCTTCTGAAGACTAGATCTGAGGAAGAGGCTGCTTGCTTGGCATTCAAACTCCTGGAACATTTTGCTGCTGTCCCGCTGCTCCCCAGTGTCTTGGACCCTGCAGGGGGCGCTGGCAGAGGCCAGCTCAAGGGGAGAGGGAAGAGGAGAAAATCAGAAGAGGGCTTACTTGGTGGTGGGGTGTCTGTGTGCCAGGGGGCCGTCTGGGGACAGTGTGATCTCCTCTCTCCACACTCCCCCACTCTCCCCTAGCCCTGGGCCTCCTTGCTTGGGTCAGTCACTGGCTCCTGTTTACCTGCAACAATGGCTGGTTGTGCCCAAGAATTTGTTAAATTACCCCCTGTCCCCAGCTCCTGTTATCTCTGCCCAGTGGCTCCCACTCCGGCTCACCCAGTAATGAGCAAATGAGGCCAGGCCTCGACTTTGCTGGGTCTGAAAGGATCTTCTTGGCGCAGCCTGAGTGACCCAGGCTGGGGAAGGAGAGACAGTAGCCTATTGTTTTTGGTGATTATCTGCCATCAAACTGCCTGTTCTCCTACCATCCCCTGTCCTCAGAATGCACTGATGGCTTCTTCTTCTTCCTGAGATGCTGGGGCAGGGGCTGGGGCTGGGGCTGGGGGTTTGGGGAGTGGAAGATTGATGAGGGTGAAGAGAGAAGAGGGAGGAAGATACTGACATGCGTATCCTTAGAGACCAGGACTCAGCAAGGGCAAGGGCTTTGTGTGTGTTTGGCATCTCTGGGCTGGGGAAGGGGGTGGGAGGGAGGTTTACTGTGGGGAGTCTATTTTGGGTTCCGGTTTTCACCTTTTATTTACTTGTTGGGTTTTATTTATGTTGCCAGCTGTGAGTCAGAGTGGAGGTGGGGTATGTCAGGGATTGGGTGCAAGTGGGTCTGGGGGCTGGTGTGACTTGAGTACCATCATCCCGTCAGCATCTGTGCAGGGGGACTGTTTGAGGTGTGTTGGTGGCTGGGGGAGGCTGTTTCTGGGAGAAACAAGATGTAAATGTCTGTAGAGGTATGAAATCAGACAGGAGCAGTGGTCAGCATTGCTTTTCCTTAGAGCCCAGTGGGCTTTTGCAAGAAATGGGGCATTGGCCCCATGTGTATTTTGGAGGTCCATCCCTATGGGCAGATTCCAGCAGGGGAGGCTCTAGGAGGCTGAGTCCTGGTCCATGCCACTCAGACAGAGGGAAGCCAGAGCCACTTGCCTAGAACTAGAACGAGGCTGGATTTTGAAGAGGAGGAACTTTGGGGAAAGATAGATCTTCTCTGTGATTGGCTGGTGAACTTCTGAATGATGTCCACCCACATGGGTAGCAAGAAACTCTGGCATGACCCAGCCTCATAGGCCCTGTATCTTGCTGTTTGTCAGCATGGCTAGAGCACCCAGGTGCATCTTAATTTTCCCCTCTGGTTGTTCACAGCCAAGGGCAAAGGTGGCCTACTAGTAATAGCACCTTTGTTTGTGCAATGAAGGCCAGTTTACAAAGGACTGCTTTCACCCATGTTATCTCATTTGATTCCCCACAGCTGCCCTTGGGAAGAGTGGGTGTGACTGTCCCCACTTTGTGGATGAGGGAACTGAGGCTCAGAGGGGCAAGCAAGTTACCAAGATCACAGGCTTGGCAAGCAGCCCAAAGTTTCTAAGTCCAAGTCCCTTGCCCTTTCACATCATCAAAGACTGCGTCCTGCCTCATCCTGAACCAAGCTGCATTATCAGGAACTGTTTGCTTGCAGCCTTGGGAAGCCTATTAGAGGTTGGAGGGATTGGGGAACAGAACTGAGTCTATTCCTCGTGGTTATGAACTCTCATCTTGTAGCCTTTTTCAGGCAAAGAGTTCTGCCCCTTGGAAAGCTTCCAAAGTCGGAATGGTATGCCTTGCTTTAAGCAGGTATCTGTGTGAAGTCAGTTAAGCGAGGATGGCCCTTAGTATACTTGGTACTTAAAGGAGTAAGACTTGCCTTACATTATTTTTGTTTCTTGCTGTGAGCCAGATACCATGCCAAATGCTTTGTATATGTTATCTCGAACTGCAGATGACCCTTTGGAGGTAGGTATTATTGTTTGTTCATTTTGTAGGTGACCTTACCCTGAGGTAAGAGAGGTTAAGTAACTTGTCCAAGATCTTGCAGCTGGGAAGCAGCATAAGTGGGATTTGAACCCATCTTGCATCTTGCATAACCACTACGCTTTCCTGTCTGAGGCTGTTGTGGGTTTTGTCACTTCTGTGTCCTGGGATGAGAGAGAGGTCCTCAGGGCAAAGACTGAGTGGTCACAGTTCGAAGTGTGAGAACCTAAACTCCCTCTGTCTTTCCCTTCTCTTTCAGATTGACCCCAAGGTGGCCTTCCCTCGGAGAGCACAGCCTAAGGTAGGTGGGCCTGTGGCTGGGAGGAGCTCTTTTCTTCCAGGCAACTCTGGGCAGTGATCTTCCCAGCATTCTCTTCTGTGCTTCTGGAACTTCTGTTTGGAGTTGTTCTGGAATGGGCTGTGGTGGGAGGGATGGATCTCCTTGCTCTGTGGAATCAAGATGCTAAGCTCTTCCCATCTGTGCTCTGGGGTATACTGGAGAGGGGGCTGCGTGTGTGGGGAGAAAGGGGAACCTCTCAGGGGATTCTTTGAAACCAGTACAGTTTGGACGCTGAGTCTGATTCTGACCTCATAGATCACGGCCTCTGTGCATGAAGCCCTGGGAGGTCAAACAGCGCAGGCTCGCCCTCTGAAGCTGAGCTAGAGTTGGACCAGGGAGCTTACCTCTGACCCCCCCAGTCACCCTCCTGCCCCTGGTGTGAGGTGTGTTGGCCTTGCAGAGGGGGAGGAACCGTGGAATCTGTCATCTGTTGTCTTTCAATTTAGGTATCTTATGGCTGCTCTTTCAAGGATTCCCTTTCCCCAATGTTTTGGGGACAGGGACACTGTGTGCAGAAAATGGGTTTCTGAGCAGTTGAACAATATAGCACTCAAAATTTATTGCCAGGCATGGTGATGCATCCCTGTAATCCTAGCACTTGGGAGGCTGAGGCAGGAGGATTGAGAGTTTGAGGCCAGCCTGCATTACATAGTGAGACCCTGTCTCAAAAAACAAAACAAGGGCCGGTGAGATGGCTCAGCGGCTTAAGCGCCTGCCCGGCAAGCGCGAGGGCCCGAGTTCGACTCCCAGATCCCACATACGAAAAAGGGGCCGGTGATATCGCTCAGCGGCACGGGCGCCTGCTGGCGCGCGAGGTCCTGAGGTCGACCCCCCGGTACCCACAAAAAAAAAAAAAAAAAAAAAACCCAAATAACAAAAAACTTGTGGTGCAGGATAGAGGCCTCAGATTCAATTCCAGGCCTCATGGCAGCTAGCCAGATCTTAATTTTTAAGCTGTGTACTATAGGGGACAGGAAGAAAGGCTAATTACAGTACGGAGAGTCAGGACTCCTGAGTTTGCTAACTTATCATATGTCCTAGGACTAGATCCCTTTCCAGGAGAGCGGTTTCCCCTTTATAAGGGGATGGCAACTAGGGTGCTTTAAAATCCTGACCCAGTGAATTCCATCAATGCCACAGAGCCTGCCAGGGCAAAGGTAGAGGAACAGTTTTAGGAGACAGGAAAGGGGCATCTCTAGAAGGGGTCCAGCAGAGGGTCTGAAAGCAATTATGGAGCAGGTATTTGAAGGAAGCCGCACCAGGGAGCACATGGTCGGAATTGGGTTAATTCCATTAAGCAGTTTGGTGACAGAAGGTGCTTTAGTGTTAGGATGGGGCTGGGAATTGCCGCGGATTAACCATGCGCTCCTGGGGTAATTAGGACCATGTGTTCCTCCTAAAACAGGGCTAGAGCCACAGGGCTGCCAGAGGTTGGGTTGGGAAGAGGTTGATGAGGAAAATGTCGGCGTTAAGTTCAGGGAGACCCTGGGATGGCTTTGGTGTCTCCCAGGAGGGCTGATGTCTTTGAGCTAGGCTGAGGATCTGGGTCATCGACCCGTCCCCTTCCCCATGTGAATCCTTTGGGAAGGCAGCTTCCAGACACAGAGCCCAGGGGAGCAAGGCATACTCAAGCCAGCCAGGTTGTTGGGTGCACAGCTGCCCATGACAGGCCTAGAGGCGGGAGTCCAGGGGGGAGCTTGGAGGGGCCTTCTGAGAGACTGGGGCCACAGAGAGCTTGTCAGCTGGCATCCTGGCAGGGGGGCTCGAGCCCCTGCTGGTGGCTGTAGGCCACAGGATTCAGATGCCCACTTTCTCATTCCCTCCCCTAACAGATGGTGACTCGAACGAAGAAGATCTTTGTGGGGGGACTGTCGGTGAACACCACGGTGGAAGACGTGAAGCAGTATTTTGAACAGTTTGGAAAGGTGGGTCTTGAGTGGGGTGCTTGTTGGGGCTGTGGGGCTGTCAGTACCAAGTGGGGATTAGCCAGGTCATCCCAATTTCTATAAAAGGTGAAGGGGGGTGGGGTTCTTCTGTAGGTGAGGCCAGGCCAAGCTGCCGTTCCATCTATGGGCCTCAGACTCTGGACGTCCCCAGGGAGAGGAAGCCACACAGTAGCATCCCTGTTGTTGCCCTTCCCCCGTATTTTTCTCCTTATCATCATTGTCCCAAGGGAGGCGGTGCTCCTGTAGCCAGTTCAATCCAGTCACCCCTTGGCCTCCTGGGAGTTTGCACCTGTCCAGGCTGCGGGCAGTTGCACCTTTCCCAGCCCTTCCTGGTAAGGATGATAAGGAGGCAATAAATGTGACTCCCCGTTGCACTCAGTACCCCGCTTGCACAGGGAGTTTGGGGCAGGAGCTGAGAGCTGCTGATCCCTTAGGTATTGAGGGGAACTGAAGAAAGCACCCCCAAATTCCGATCTGGCCCAGAGGATTGGCTCGAAGCTCTGAGGTGCATTGAACTTTTCTCGGCCTATAAAAAGGTAGGCTGTGAATAGGAAGTGTGGTGACGTCAGACAATAAAAAGGTATCCCCAGAAAGGTGAGCAGGATGGACTTCAGGGTCCCATGGCGAGACAGCAAAGAAGGGTCCAAGTGTGAAGTGTCCGAGTGAAGGAGGGCAGTTTTGCTTGGAGCATGAGTCCCTGGTACTTCTTTTAGGTGAGACAGGTTAGGGGTTAGGTCTCCCACTTTTCCAGCAAGGCATTTCTAGTTCCCCAGTAGGCCACGCTGGATGTGGCTTGTGAAAAGGACTCAGAGCCTGGCCTGTTGGGGGGGTTCCCTGGCCTAGGATGCTGACGTTGGGGATGGTGGGGTGTAGAGGCCTCAGCGCAGGCGCCTCCGTGGGGACCTGGGTCCGGAACGCAGGGCAGGCTAGGCCTGGGCCCCAGAGGGAAGGGCGCTCCTGGGAAGCAGCAGGCCCGGCTCGGCTCCGGCGGGGTGTCTTTGTGTCTGAGCGCCGAGCATTAGAGCTCGCACTAATCTGATCCAGCAGCTGTGATTGGAGGCCGCCTGCCCCCGGGGCCGGCGTTGCCATGGCAACCGGGCCCCAGGAGAAGCCGTCAGCGGCCGCGTCTTTTGTTCGGGCCTAAATCGGCGTTGGCATGTGAAACCGGCCCAGGGAGGCCAGGGGGAGCCAGAGAATAGGCTGCCAGGGAGCGAGGGGGACAGCCGGGAATGCCAAGGGCCCCACGGCGGGGAGCCCCCCGCCCGGATCGAGGGGCCGCCACCGAGGGGGGAACAATGGTCAGCCACCATGGCTGCCACTCAGGCTTAGCGGCCGCCGAACTTGGCGGCTCCCACTGGTCAGCAGGCCCCGGTCGCCTCCCCTCCCCCCCATCCAAGTCCCCCTGCCCTCGGGTTCCCATGGAGACCAAAGCCTATTAAGGACACTGGGCCGGGAGCCTCCCTCCCCTCAGCTGGCCCCAGGAGGGGACACCGGTGGAGGTACCCTGGACCCCCAGCTACTTTCCTTGCCCCTGCCCTGGCCTCAACCCCACTGCCCCACTGGGGGGTCTGTCCAGCCAAGGCACAGATTGAAGGGTGTGGGGGACCAGGGATATTAGATTGGGAAGGTTGGATGGAAGGAAGCCGGAAGGACTGTGGATTTGGCCCCAGTTCTTTTGTGGGTCAGGCAAGAACTCAAAGCTGTAGGATTAAAGAGGAAGGTGTGGCCGGCTCTTCTGTTCATTCATTCATCCACGAGAAAGTAATTAATGAGCCCAAGTCAAGGTGCTTAACAGAATGGTGATCTTGGTTGTCACTGACAGTGGCTGCTGGGAGGAAGGAAACCTTCAAGCCGATGATGTTGGACTGCTCTCTCTGCAGCTTTGCCACTGTCCCCCATATGACTGGGCCAGTCCTTCCGTGAGAAAGATAATAAAATAGCTGTTATTACTTTAAGAGGGTCACGTGCACTATCTCACCTAACTCCTCCCTGTGAGTCACTGTTGTGGCCATGTGACAACATGGAATGAGAAACCAAAGTCATGGAAGAGTAAAGCCACTTGCTCAAGCTTACCCAACCAACAAGTGTAGGACCCAGGATTCCAACTCAAAACCCTCCTTTAGAAGTTTCTGCCTTCCATTGCTTAAGTGAAGGGTGAGGAAGATGTGCCAAGCCTGAAGTATCTGTCCAGTACGAATGTGTCAGCTGACTTGGAATTAGGGATGGGGTCATAGGGATGGGTATGAGGGTGGCACCCTGCTGCAGGGCCCTGGGGCAGGAAGCCCTTTGGGAAGGGAGATGTCATTTCCTTTGGGGAAGGGAGATGAGATTCTCCAGGGAACCCCCTGCCTCCTGGTCCAGCGGGCTCTTGACTCCCCCAGGGGAAGCCAGAGTCCTAGTGTGGCTTGATGCCAAAGGGGAGCTGGAGGACCACCCTAGTTCCAGGCCTGTACTTTCTACTTTAATGAGGCGGGAGAGGCCACTTACAAGGCAGATGAAGGGCAGGGGAGGAAAGTTGGGGACAGGCTGTGCGCCATGGCCAGAGGAAAGTTTCCCCTCTTACCCTCAGGGTTTCTGGCCATTTGGGGAAGGATCAGGGGCTGGGGTGAGATGTGACAGGGAGGATCAGAGGCCCTGATTTCTACCCAGAGTGAATCAGATCTAGCTAGCTCAGAGGGCAAAGACGGGCCAGATGTAGGCAAGGGGAAGGACGGGGGATGGACTTTGACTGTCCATGTGTCTGACAGGATGGCTGGGGGCAGTAGCAAAGAGATGACTGGGGTTCAAGAGGATGTAGCTAATGTAGACCCTCCCCCCTTCCCAGCCCCTTCCCCTCCCCCAGCCAGTGGGAGGCAAGCAGCTCAGGCACTGAACTCTACTTGCTTTAATTACAGCCTCTAGCTAAAGGAAACCTCAATTAGAGAAAAGATCTGTACCAGGAGAGTCTGGCTGCTGTCCTGTCCGCCTGGCCTTTTGCAAAAAGGAAAGAGGCTTTTGCTTCCCCATCTCATAGTCTTGCTCCTGTATTTCCTTCGCTAGCACGCATTCAGTGCCTCCCCTCCCCAGCCTGGTCCAGGACTTGCCATTTGACCTTGAGCAGGCAACTTCATCTCCCCAGATGCAGCGGGGATCTTCCCCTGCAGGGAATGTTAGGTTCACAGGGACAAAGTGTCAGGCACATACTTGGAGCTTAATAAATGCGATTTAGTCCATTGGGAATCTGGTGGTTGACTAGGGGGTGCTGTGGTTTCTAGTGGGGTTGCAGATGGAAAGTTGCCCTCTGAGCAGGGAGCAGGTTTAAGAGGAAGCCTGGAGTGGGCAGGAGGAGGGTGGGTCATGGGAGCCCCTGGTGTCTGGTGGGTCCTCCATGGCAGGCTGTGTTTCAGGTGGACGATGCCATGCTGATGTTCGACAAAACCACCAACCGCCACAGAGGTGAGTGCCCCCTCCCCCTTCCCAAGCTGGGCTGGGGGCCTGTGGTCAGCCAGGGGGCCGCGCAGGTCACAGCTGCTCTTTCATCTCGCCTCCTGACATCCTATCCCTGAGGATCTGCATCCTCTCCCGGGCCTGGCCTTACAGAAGGCTTTTGTCCCACCATTTCCTGTGCTAGAAACTTGCCGAATTGCAGACACCCGAGAGGAGAGGAGCGAAGGACAGCCTCCCCGCCATCAGGGCCCTCCACCCCCTGCCCTGGCTGCTGTCTGTCTCAGCCCAGGCTTACCTTGTCCCTGGTAACCAGAGCTCAGGCCAGGCTGCCCCAGGGTCAGGTTGACTCTGCAGCCCCAGGCAGTCTGTCCTGCCACTGCCCTCCACCCACCCTGGTGAGCCTAGTCCCCAGCCCCCTTGGCCCCAACTCTGGGAGCATCTGGGCCACACTGTGCACCCTGCTTGCTTGTTTTTTCCCCAGGGGCCTTGCCTTCAGAGAAATCTGGTTCTAGCCCCTGGGATGTGCTCAGGAGAGGGAAGGGCACTCTTTCTCTGGTTGCTTCAGGGCTTTGAGCCTTTGAGGCTTTTTTGGGAGTGGGCCAAGTGTGGTGTGCATTTGTGTGCATGCAAGAGCATCTGTATATGTGTGCATGTGGGGTGTGTCAGGGCAGCTACACAGGTAGAGTGCCCCTGTGTGTGCGGCGGGAACCCAGGCGGTGTGTATCTGGCGGTGTGTGCGCCTACGTGTTGTGTGTTCGTGTACAAAGGTCTGTTTGGACATGTACACTTTTGTGTAAGTTTAAGTGAATGTTTGTGTCCTCTCTTTCCTGTTGAGAAAAAAGGCACGTTAAATGTAGTCACTCCTCCATATCCGTGAAGTCTGCGTTTTCAGATTCAACCACAGTTTAAAAAATATTTGAGGAGGGCCGGTGAGATGGCTCAGCGGCTTAAGCGCCTGCCCGGCAAGCGCAAGGGCCCGAGTTCGACTCCCGGATCCCACATACGAAAAAGGGGCCGGTGATATCGCTCAGCGGCACGGGCGCCTGCTGGCGCGCGAGGTCCTGAGGTCGACCCCCCCGGTACCCACAAAAAAAAAAAAAAAAAAAATTTGAGGAAAAATAATTGGGTCTGTATTGAGTTTTTTTCCTCATCCTTATTCCCTAAACTATAGAGTATAACAACTATTTTCATAGCGTTTGGATTGTACCAGGTATTAAAAGTCATCTAGAGATGGTTTAAAGTAGATGTTCGGCAGGATCTGCGTAGGTTCTGTACACGTATGATGGGATTTCTTTATAAGAGACTTGAGTGTGGCATGGAATTTGGTATCTGTGGGGGGTCCTGGAATCAATCCCCTTCTAATTCTAAGGGGCAGTTTTATCTCATGGTGGTTGTGTCACTTTCTCACTTGCTGTGTGACCTTGGGCAAGTTACTTCACTTTACTGAGCCTTGGTTTGCTCATCTGTAATTCGGGACTTGAAACCCTGTCTCAGCCGGTAGTTGAGAGGCTGCGAGGCTATGGGCAGAGCCTCTCATTAACTCTCAGACACTTGCCCGCAAGAGAGGAGCTGTGGTATCAGGATGGCCTGGAGCTGGGTGTTGACCATGAGCCCTGCTTTTGACCCTGCCCTTGCCCCTTCTCCAATGTCTAGGGTTCGGGTTTGTCACGTTTGAGAGTGAAGACATCGTGGAGAAAGTGTGTGAAATCCACTTCCATGAAATCAACAACAAAATGGTGAGCTGGGAGTAGATGGAGGGAGAGGTACAGAGAGAGCCTGGGGCTCCGGGCTGAGCCTGCTGGGAAAGCTCTGGGTTTCCAGAGGCAGGCAGGGGGACCTCACAGTGAGTGAGGCAGAGCTGGTTCTTCTGCCCCCCGCAAAATCTAGGCATATAATGGTTAATTGGGTCCCTCTCTGAGCCTCAGTTTCTGCGTCTGTAAAATGGGAGTCACAATAGCACCTCCATCATAGGCTTGGTGTAAACATTCAGTGAACACTGCTGCACACAAAGCCTTTTACATAATGCAGTACACACAGTATGTGTTCCATAAATGCTAACAGTGAAATTAATAACCAAGGGGGCCAGGCGTGATAGTGCATGTCTGTAATCCAAGCACTTGGGAGGCCGAGGCAGGAGGATTGCCATGAGTTTGAGGCCAGCCTGGGCTACAAAGTGAGTTCAAGGCCTAGCTGAACTACATAGCAAGACCCTGCCTCAAAAAAAGGAAAAAGCAAAAGAGGAAAGGAAAGGAAAAGAAATTAATAATCAAAGCCCTGTCAGAGAACAAAAGGAACAGTGACCCTAGCAGTAGGAAAGACTGACCGTCCGGTCTCATTGCAGGTGGAATGTAAGAAAGCTCAGCCAAAGGAGGTGATGTCCCCAACAGGTTCAGCCCGGGGGAGGTCTCGAGTCATGCCCTACGGAATGGACGCCTTCATGCTGGGCATCGGCATGCTGGGTATGTGCTAGGCCTGCACCTGCGGCTTCTTCCTGCCCTGAACTGCTCCTGGGGTTACAGGGGCCGCGTGGGTGTGGCATCGCCTCTGTGGTCTGCTCTCCTGTCTGAGTCATTGGGCTGGACTGGAGGCCTGGCTTCTGTCAGGTCTGGCAGTGCTACCCAATGCGGGGAGTTTTGGTTGTTGAGTGCTGCCGCCTCGTGGTAGCCAGAGGAATGGTTAAGTTGCTCCATGTTAATTGCTCCTCTGTTCGTCCATCCATCCATTCTTCCATCCATCCATCCATCTAGTAAATAGGTATTGAGCAACTATATGTGCCAGGTACTATGCCAGGAATTTCAACAATGACTTTCCTGAGATTTATGGTCTTTCAGGGAAGACAAATAAGAATAGATTTAGGATGGAGTATAGGGTACCAAGGGACCATGGTCATATGGAAAAGCCAGAAAATAAGGAACATTTATGCTGAGTGTAGGTTGAGTAGGAGCCATTTGTGGGAGAGCAGGAGAGAAAGGAAGAAAAAGAAGTATTCCAGAAAGAGCGAACAGCATTTGCAAGAGACTTTTGGGAAGGCAAAAAAGTAGGCTGCCTCTTCTTACTCATTCAACTAATATTTATGGAGCAGCTTTTGAGGGGCAGGACCTGCACCCATGGGACTCCCCTTCAAGTGTGGGGCAGGAGGCAGTGGGCATTGTCGCCACAGAGCAGCCGGAGACTGGGGGCTGGGAGGCTCTTTGCAAGAGGTGAAGTTTCATTGAGCTTTGAAAGTTGAGTCGGAGTCAGCCGCACTTTGGGTGCAGGCCTGAAGGTAGTCAATTTGAGTTCGGTGCCTCGGAGACTCAGTGGTGTCCGTGCAGAGACAAGATATGTGTGCAGAAAGAGAACAGTACAAGGGGCCTTTTGCCAGTCATGCGGGGAGGGGCGCACAGAAAGGGGCTCTGGAACTTCAGAGGAGCGGGTATGGCTCGGGCTAGAGCATGGGGGTTGGACCTTTTGGCTTGCCTAGGCCACACTGAGTGAGGGGGAATTGTCTTGGGATACATATATGATGTAGTTAATATATTTAACAAAACTTGTTTTTTATGTTTTATGTAACATTAAAGAAAAAAAAAAGCCCAAGTTCAATAATTAAATAAGAAAGCTTACATGTTTGCTTAAAACAATAAATGCATAGGTAGGTTGAAATACTGTCATTAGTAATCCTGCATTTTACTTTCCAAATCAAACAAGCACGTGTAACGTCTGGTACACACGGGTTTTGATGCGACTGGCTGTGCGCGATGGCACAGGAGGTGGAGGGAGCGTGGCACTGCACCCTCATGTATGTACCACAGGTCCTGTTGTTGCCTCTGCAGTCCGCACTTGAGCACTGCAAAGTCGAGTCATGAAAACTATCGCTAAAAATCACATAATAATTTTATTTTTTATGTCTTATAGTTAGTTATTTTGTATTAGTGCATCTTTGCAGCACATAATGCTTACATTCATTGTAGGGAGTAAATACATGTACTTAACATTTCTTAATTCTTTTTATTCCACTTCTCCCTTCCTTCCCCCTCCATCTCTTTTCTTTTTTTTTTCTTTGGTGCTGGGAATTGAACTCAGGACCTTGTGCTTGCCAGGCAGGCACTTGTGCCACTGAGCCATATCCCCAGTCCCTGCCCTCCATCTCTAGATCCCCTTCCCATTTGCAAAAGATCTATCTCTGTTTCCTATCGTCTATCTTTTATTGGTTCATTAAAATATTTATATTTTGGATCTCTTGTATAGGAGAATCTATGCAATATTTAAGCTTGTGTGTCTAATTTATTTAACACTGTGGTCTTAACGGGCATCCATTTTCCTACAAATAATTCAAATGTGTCTTACAGACACACAGAGCAGCAGCGCTCTGTTGTGTGTAAATACCACATTTTCTTTATCCGTTCATCTGTTTATGGACATACAAGCTGCTTCCAAGATTTCCCTAAAATGAGTCGTGCTGTTGTAACCATGAGTACCCATGGAAGCCTACAACACGATAACTTCAACTCTTTCAGGAAGACACCTAGAAGGGTATCTGAGGTAGCTGGGGCAAGTGGAATTTTTAGGTTTAGTTTTTTGAGGAATCACCATACTGATTTGCATAGTGATTGAACCAGGTTACATTCCCAGCAACAATGGAGAAGTTTTCCTTTTTCCCTGCACCCTCACCAGCATTTATTATTATCCTTTTATCAGATTCACCCATTAACATTTGATTTGCATTCTATATATAAATGTGTATATACATCTATATATGTATATACGTATACATGTGTGATTTTTCCCTGAATAATTTGAGAATAAACTATATTATTATTATTATTGTTATTATTATTATTATTATTATTATTATTATTATTATTTGGGGTTTTTTTGAGACAGGGCTTCATTGTGTAGTTCAGGATGGCCTTGAACTCACTATGTACCCCAGCCTGTCCTCAAATTCATGCTGATCCTCCTACCTCAGCCCCATGAGTGCTAGGATTACAGGCGTGTGCCACCACACCTTGTGAGAATAAATTATACATATCATGGCCCTTTATCTTTATCCCTAAGATTGTGGGTATTATTTTCATGTCTCTTTGTCAATTTTACAAATTTATATTGATAACAGTATTTACATCTAATATATCTTCTATTTTATAATTTTATCAATTGAACTAATAATGCTTTTTTTTTTTTTTTTTTTTTTGGTGCTGGGGATTGAACCCAGGGCCTCATACATTCTTGGCAAGTGATGAGGCTAAGCTATATCCCCAGCCCTTTTTTGTTTTATTTTGGGACAGGGTCTCACTAAGTTGCCCAGGCTGGCCTCAAAATTATAATCCTTGCCGGGCATGGAGACTCTGTCTCAAAAAACAAAACCAAACCAATCACAATCCTCTTGCCTCAGCCTCTCACGTAGCTGGAATTACTGGCATATGCCACCATGCTTAGTTCCAGAAGCATTTTTGATACCAAGAACAAAATCCAGGCTAGAGTCAGGTATTGCATTTAGTTGTCCTGTCTCTTTAGTCTCCTTTAATCTGGCACATTGAGAAAGATTTGGATTGTTTTTTAAGTGATTAATGAGTTGCCTTCACACTCATTGAAAAAGAAAAAAAAAATATATATATATATATATATTTTTTTTTTTTTAATGTGGGTACCGGGAGCCGAACTCAGGACCTCGCGCTTGCCAGCAGGCGCTTGTACTGATGAGCAATATCACTGGCCCTTTTTTTTACTTTATGTGGGTACCAGGAGACGAACTCAGGATCTCGCACTTGCCAGGCAGGCGCTTATGCCGCTGAGCTATCTCACCGGCCCTTTTTTTTGGTTTTTTAAAACAGGGTCTCACTTTATAGTTCAGGCTGGCCTTGAACTCACTATGTAGCCAGGCTGTGGCTGGTCTTGAACTCACAGCGATCCTCCTGCCTCAGTCTCCTGAGTGCTGGGTCACAGGCGTGTACTACCACGCCCAGTGAAAATTTCTAATAAATAGTGAGGAGTAGTTAAGAACCTCAGAGCCAGCCAGACCTGAATTTGTTTTTTTGGGGTTTTTTTTTTGTCTTTTTTTGTTGAGGGGGGTACCGGGAATCAAACTCAGGACCTTGCACTTGCCAGGTAGGCGCTTGTGCCGCTGAGCTATATCCCTGGCCCAGACCTGAATTTAAATCTCAGTTACACTGTAGGGTTTTTCTTTGAGGAAGACAAAAAAATTACCACTTGAAGAAATCATAAATTCAGACCATGATTATCATCATCAGTGCTATGAAAGGGAAAAGCCAGGCTGACATAGTAGAGAGTGTAACCACTAGGAAGCAGGGCTGCTGTGGGAAACCTCTGGACTGACTGCAGTCATCTGGGGTAGGGTGTCCAGGCAGAGGCAGCAGCACTTACAAGGGCCCTGAAGTAGGAATGAATCTGGCAAGAAACAGCAAGGAAGCCAGTGTGGCTAGAGTGGGGATGGGGTGTGGGGTAGGGAATGAGGACAGGAAGGAAACAGGAGACAGAGCACCAAGGGCTTTGGTTAAAGGTTTGAATTAACACTCAGCCAGTAAGTGTCACCTCTCTGAGCCTCAGTTTTCTTGCCTTTAAAGTGAGGCTCCTAATACTACCTGCCTGTTAGGTACTATTTACTTTTGAGGTTTAATGAAATAATAAGGTATGCACTGTGCCTAGCGCAGGGCTTGGGATGCAGAAGGAATTTGGGAAGGGTGACAGGATCTCTCTAGATGCCAGGTACAGGAGGGGGCAGTGAGTGGCTCAGATCCTTCCTCACCCCTCTGGGTCCAAGCTGTAGATGAGGCATCTGACGCTGCCTGTTTGCCCCCCTCAGGTTATCCAGGTTTCCAAGCTACGACGTATGCCAGCCGGAGTTACACAGGCCTTGCCCCTGGCTACACCTACCAGTTCCCCGGTGAGTCCTGCGCGGTGGCCCTCTGCGGCCAGCACGTCCCCAGCTCCCAGGCAGGCTGACTCCTCAGGGCGGTGTCGGGTGCATGGCTGGGGGTCTGCCTGCTGCAGGCTTGGAAGGAAGGGTATGTCTGACGAAGGAGGGCCTCCCCCCTCACCCTGTCCCTAGAAGCTGGGGCAGGGGCTCGCGGTGTGGCCCTGCATGGTGCCATTCTCTCCCAGGCTGTTCTCCGCCTGCCTCCTGCCTTTCCGTTCTTTCCACCTGACCCCAGAGTTGCCACTTCCACCAGAGGGGCACTGGGCTTGCAGCTAGGGGCCTCCCCAAATGCCAGTGTGGTCCGTGCCTTTATAGACACGTGTGCTGGGACCAGGTGCTACGATGAGCCCTTTGAAGGCCACACAAGCCCTTCTGAGATCCTCAAAACTGAAAAATAGACAAAAAGCATTCTAATCACCACCTTTATTTCTTTTTTTTTTTTTGTGGGTACCAGGGGTCGAACTCAGGACCTCGTGCACCAGTAGGTGCCCGTGCCACTGAGCGATATCACTGGCCCTTTTTTTTTTGTATGTGGGTACCAGGAGTCGAACTCAGGACCTCGCGCTTGCTAGGCAGGCTCTTATGCCGCTGAGCCATCTCACCAGCCCCACCACTTTTATTTCTAATTCAACATAAAAATAAGACCTTAAATAAGTGTCTGGAAGCCCAACAAAGTCCTGGATCATCCTGTGATGACTATTTGATGTTTTCTTTGAAATATCAAACTTTTACAAGGCATTTATTTGTGTATGTAAGTGTTTATATAGCACTGGGATAGAACCCAGGGCCTCGTGCTTGCTAAGCAAGTGCTGTATCACTGTGCTCCACCCCAGCCCATTTTCAGTTTTATTAACTTGAAGGGTCTCTAAGGTTCACACTTTCTGCCCCTTGGAGTGTTTAACTTGGAATCCTTTGAATATATTATGTTGTTTAATCCCCCTCCCAATAATCTCACGGGAGAGATGAGTATCCCTATTTCGTAGATGAAGACCTAGGCTTGGAGAGGAAAGATGACTTTCTACAATCACTCAACTAGAAAGTGGTGCTGCTGGGAATTGAACCTAAGCCTGAGGCTGACCCATTCTAAGGCTCTTAATTTTCATCAAGCTGCCTCCCTCAGCTCTTCCTTCCCTACCCCAATGGTGGGGGAGAGGAAGAAAAGAGAGGAGAGGAGAGAGAGAGAGAGAGAGAACATTCTGGGGTGTTTTGTTCTGTTTTATTTTATGGTGCTAGGGATTGAATCCAGGCCCTTGTGCATGCTAGGCAAGTGCTCTGCCACTGAGCTACACTCCCAGACCTTTTATTTTTAGATAGGGTCTCACTAAGTTGCCCAGGCTGGCCTCTAACATGTAATCCTCCTGCCTCAGCCTCCTGAGTAGCAGGGGTCACGAGTGTGCTGTACCATGTCTGGCTTTATCCTATGCCTTTTAAGAAACACCCAGAACTATAGCTCCAGCATCTCCCCATGCCCATGGTATAGGTGGCAACTCTGCCTGCTCTTTCTCTCTTTCTCCTCTCTGTGTCTCCTTCCCCATCTGCCTACCGAGGACTGTCTCTCCCCATCCTCAGCTCCTGGGTCTTGTGCATGGCTTGTCCCCTCACCTAGTGTCCCTGTGGGTACCTTTGTCCTCCCTGGGCCATGCCTGAGGACCTCCCCTACTTCTTCCTAAGCTGTTTTACGTTTCATTTTAGAATTCCGTGTAGAGCGGACCCCTCTCCCGAGCGCCCCAGTCCTCCCCGAGCTTACAGGTCAGTCGCTCGGATTTCGTACATCTCATAGGCCACATGGGGAGAAAGTCAAGGGCCCAGGGACCTTCTGGGGAAAGCTAGCAGGACCCTTTTCTCCTGCACAGACCATGCCTGGGCATTGGCTGGTCTTTGTAGCAACATGGCCCTTGAGCGTGTGGTTTAGGGCCAAGCCAAACAGATGGAGGCAAAGTCACTCATTCATCCATTTGGCAAATATTTATCTAGCACCTCCCATGTGCCAGGCACCACGGAGGCTCTGGGATCCAGTGTTGAACAGGCCAGGATCTCCAACTCCAACTCACACGTAGTGGGCCAGCGACGGGTGGGGGGCTTTGAACCCAGAAGTGGGGATGCCTGCATTCGGTGCCAGCCCACCCTCACCAGGGAGGAATGCAGACCCAGTACTCTCAGACCTCATTTTTCCAGAGAAGCCAGAAAGCCCGCTTTAACTTCCTGTGAATTCTTCAATTATTTTTAACTATTGGCAACAAAATCCAAGTGATCAAAACACTGCAGGCCAAATGAAACACATCCAAGGGCCAATTCTGGCCCTAAGGCTGCCTGTTTGTGACTTCTGGGAAAGTGAGATGAAGGTACTTGGCCACTGTGGGCCATTTCTCCAGCTGGAGCCTTGCTCGAGCCAACCAGCTCAGCTGCGGAGTTGGGGCAAGAAGGGTGGGGGGCTGTGTACACACGAAGGGTTTCTTTGTCTAACCTGCTTCCCCTCCCCCACCCCAGACTGTCCCCCCCAAACCTGGCCGTGTGTGGAGGACGCGAGCATGGATGCTGCTTTAGACGAGATCTTCCTTCTAAGGGGTGCTCAGAGCTCCTCCAAATTGGAGGAGGGGGAAGAGAAACATGGGTGGGGGGAAGGAGAGGGAGGAGAATCCTCTTCTAAGATGTTCTTCCAAGAACATGGCTCTTTCTACTGTGTGTTGAGGACCTACTGTGTGAAGCACGTACTGCCATGTTCTGGGGGCAGCAGGGACAGAACAAAGCCAATCTAGAGAGGAAACAGATACTCCTCATACACAGAAGCCATTCTTTCCAGCCGTGATAAGCACTTGCTGAGGTTGGCTACTCTTGAGTTTGCCTTATGGAAATGGGCCAAGCCAGTCCTCAGCACCCAGCCTCTGACCCTGCAGAACTGAGCCAACAGATTTCCTCTCCACAGATATCTTGGCAGGGGAGGAAAAAAGTTCTGGGATCAGCAATTCCTGGGGTTCTAAGGTGTGAATTTTCTCTCACCTTGGAGAAAAGACTCCGGTGTTTCCTTTGTGCGTTCGGTACATATTTATTGTGCCAGTGCTGGATCCGGCACTTAGGGACACAATAGTGAATGCGTCAAAGCCCCTACCTTCCAGGAGCTGATATTCTAGAGGAGGGAGATAGGAGCGAACAAGTAAATGAAATATTTCCAAAGGGTGAGAAGTCCCATGAGGAAGATAAAGCATGAAGCTGTGCTGAGGTGTTAGACTATGGGCAAGGGATACCCCCAGGGAGGGTGGTCAAGGAGGGCTACTCAGAGGAGGTGATACGAGCGAGAAGGAGCCAGCTGTAGAAAGCCCCTGGAAGGACTCCAGTACCTAGTCCTGGATCTGGGTCCAGCTCAGGACCAGGGTCACCCAGACAGCCCTAAGGGACACATCTTGGGGTGGGGGATCCCGGTGTCCTGGAGGCTTGCCACATGCAAGCCCTGCAGACCTCGCTGCACTCAAGGGTTAGAGCCCCTCAGGGCTGCAGCAGCAGGGCAGTAGAGGTGCTCATCTAAGCAGTAGGGGTGCTCACCTAAGCCCTCTGTTCCTTCAGCAGACAGTTATTAAATGCCTGCTGCGTACAGAGCAAGGTGTTAGGGAGTGGGGGTAGATAACCAACAAGGGAAGAACAAGACACCTGTGTCTATGGCTGGGCGTGGTGGCACACGCCTGTAACCCTAGCGTTCAGGAGGCTAAGGCAGGAGGATCACTGCAAGTTCAAGGCCAACCCAGGCTGCATCGTGAAACTCTGTCTCAAAAAGACCCCTGTGTCCAAGGGAATCAGGGAGAGGGAAGGAGTGGTCATTTCTGGGTGGGTGATCATGGAGGCCCCAAGGTTACTGTCAGGAGAAGGGGAGTGAGGGACACAGGACACACAGCAGAAGGAGCACAGCCAAACCGGCCTCAACTAGAGTCTGGTCCTCCGCCTGACCCCGCAGGGAGCTCTGGAGCCTGCATTGCAGAGTTGGCCCCACCTTGAGGCAACAGGCCTGGCTTTCTGTACCCTGTGCCAGTCAGTCACTGGCTGCGGAGAAGGCCATAACGTCCCTGCAGCCTCTGGGCTAGTGGCCCCTTTTCTGGCCAGGGCACTGTGGAGAAAGGACAGCTGTGGCCGACAACACCCACAGTAGCACAGGACCACCTCTGTGAGTGTCGAGTTATTCAAGTGTGTCCTTTGTGTCATGGGAAGAAACAGGCTGAGCTGCTCACTGGGAAACTGTCCCCTCTCCTACTTTTTTCCCCATCCATCAGGTCAGGACACAGGATGCTGGCGCAAGCTAGCTCTCTCTGCCTTGACTCTGGGGCTGCACTGACTCCTCTGAGATGGGGTGAGGTTACAGAGGCTCTTTCTAGAAGCCAGGGGCCTCCTTCGTCACTTCTGCCCCCTCTGTCCATGCTGAAATGCCCAAACCTTTCCTTTCAGCCATTCCTCTCACTGCTTACGGACCAATGGCGGCAGCGGCGGCGGCAGCAGCTGTAGTTCGAGGGACAGGTGAGGGCTTCTGGAAAGGGAATGCGGGGGGCAAAGAAGTCCAGAGGGGAGAAGAGGTGGCTGCTTCTACACCTCGGCAGAAAGATTCATTCAGTCAGTCACTCAAGTGCTAACTGAGCACCCACTCCGTGCTGGACATTGTGCCATCACTGGCGAGCCAGGCAGGAGTGACCCTGACAGGGTCTCAGAGCTTACAGGTTGTGGAAGCCTCAGGATTTAAAAGGCTTCCAATACTGGATGACAAGGCTGCTGCTGCTCTGAGGGGAGTCAGGTACCCCAGGAGCTCCCAGCTGGGGCCTCTAGGAAGTCCAGGAAAGGCTTCCAGGAAGAAGGGCAAAGGAGGAAGAGGAAAAGTGTTTCTAGCTGAAGAAACAGCGTGTGCAAAGGCCTGGAGACCATTCAGCGTAGCAGAGTGCAGGAGTGGCTAGGGGGAATAGTAGACTTTCAAGCCACAGAGTGACATAGAAAATGCACTGGACTGCGAGGTGGGGAAAGGATTGAAGGGTCTCAAGAGAAGAGACTGAAGAAAAAGAACTAGAAAGGGGAAAAGGGCGAGTGGGGCAGGGAGGGAGAGAGGAAAGAAGGAAGAAAAGGAAGGAAGGAAAGAAGAGAGAAAGAAAACAGAAAAAGCAGGAGACTGCTGAGTGGTCAGACAGGTGGTGGCGATGGTGGCTCTAGATGGTAGGAGGATGGACTTGGGGACCTCCAGCGGATAGACTGCAGGATGTGCAAGGGTGTGAGGCTCAAGGTGAGGTGGGTGGAAGAGGTTGGAGGGGTGCTGTGGGCAGCCATGGGCACCAGGGCTATCACTGTCTTCTTTCTGGGTTGCCAGGCTCTCACCCCTGGACGATGGCTCCCCCTCCAGGTTCGACTCCCAGCCGCACAGGGGGCTTCCTGGGGACCACCAGCCCTGGCCCGATGGCTGAGCTCTATGGGGCAGCCAACCAGGACTCAGGGGTCAGCAGTTACATCAGCGCCGCCAGCCCCGCCCCCAGCACCGGCTTCGGCCACAGTCTTGGGGTGAGTGGCCAGGCCTAGCGGCCTCCACCTCACTCCCCCCACTCTGGGGGGCCCCAAAGTTGGAGGAGGGAGAAGTGTTTTCTGTCTTCTTGGGCAAAAGGTTGGGGAGTAGAGACAAGGGGATGATGGATGAGGGAGAAAGTGTCACTGAGGGCTAACAGGAAGGGTTGGTACTCATAGTGGGCATTTAATCATCACCATTAAATCATCATTTAATCATCTGTATATGCTGGCATCAGCGGGGTGCTGGGATGTTGTATAGATGGGACACACACACCATCTCTACCTGTATGGAGTTAGAGTCCCACACGGGGGTGGCCTAGTTTTAACCAGGCCCTGCCTTGGGTAATCTTTTAATTAGTCTGCAGTAGCAATAACATGAGCAAGATCGAGAAGGGTCTGTGCTTCTCCTCAGGTCTCCTGCAGGAGAAAGAGGGAGCCCTGGAGCTTTCTGTACTTTTCCTTAGGATTCTAGGAGTCTAATTCTTTTCTTTCCAGGGTCCCTTGATTGCCACAGCCTTCACCAATGGGTACCACTGAAGCAGGGGACAGGTGGCAGGAGGTGAGAAGAGGGGGTAAAGGGGGGTGGCAGTGACACTGGGGAGGTTGATCCTGGGTGATCCCTTCTGGAACACAGGTTTCATCCCTGCACTCAGAGAACCTACAGCCCACTGGGGGAGGTGGACCTTTATACCAGCAGTGGTCAATAAACATACCAAAACCTGCTCAACCTGCTCCTTTTTTTGTTTTTTTGTTTTGTTTTTGTTTTTGTTTTTTTTGAGACAGGGTCTCACTATATATCCTAGACTGGCCTTGAATTTGGTATGTAGCCTAGGGTGGGCTCAAACTTGTGATCCTCCTGCCTCAGTCTCCTGAGTGCTGGGTTTATAGGCATGTGCCATCATGCCAAGCTAACCTGCTACATTTAAAAATATTAATTAAAACAACAGTCAGGGGCCAGTGAGATGGCTCAGCGGCTTAAGCGCCTGCCCGGCAAGCGCGAGGGTCCGAGTTCGACTCCCGGAACCCACATACGAAAAAGGGGCCGGTGATATCGCTCAGCGGCACGGGCACCTGCTGGCGCGCGAGGTCCTGAGGTTTACTCCAGTACCCACAAAAAAAAAAAACAACAGTCAGGGAGCACATCCTACCTGTCAGGCTGACAAAGATTTTTTACAATTGATAACACCCAGCATTGGTGAAGGTATAAGGGAAACTAATCAACCCACACTTTCTGAAGGGCAGTCTGGGAACATTTATCCTGATTTCAAGCATTCATGTTCTTTGACTCAGTAATTCCACTTCTAGGCATTTATTTAAAAGCTACAAACAACGGGGCCAGGGATAGAGCTCAGCGGCACAGTGCCTGCCTGGCAAGCGCGAGGTTGTGAGTTCGATTTCCGGTACCCCCCCAAAAAAAAGCTCCAGATAACTGAAATGCCCATCAAAAAGAGAGTGGTTACATAAACTGAAGTAAATGCATATAGAAGAATATTACACCGCTGTTAAAACCGGATGCTCTTGACACATGGGACCTAGTGCACAGTTGTCAGAGTGCCTGTGCAGATGACAGGCACCGTGTGAGCTAGGGTGTTTTGTTCATTTCCTCGTTCATTCAAATATTTATCAAGCCTTCTTCTGGGACAGAGATTCATGAACAAATGTGACAAGGCCCTTTCTCATTCTCCAGACAAAGTGAAGCATGCTAATGAGATCATCCCAAATACTGTACAGGGGGCTATCTTTGAAAAGAGGGTCAGAGAATGTGTCCCTGAGAAGGTGACATTTGAAAAAAATCCAGCCATTCAAAATCTAGGACATAGCAGGCCATTGGAGTACACACCTGTAATCCCACCTCCTCAGGAGACTGAGGCAGGAGGATTGAAAGTTTGAGGCCAGTCTGGGCAATTTAGCAAGACCCCATCTCAGTAAGTGGATGGATGGATGGATGGATGGATGGATGGATGGATGGATGGATTAAAAATGTGGGAAAAGCACCATCCAAACGGCACAGAATGTGCAAAGTCTAAACAAAGCTCATACAGGAGGGGATTAGGGAGTATGTGTGTGTTCTAGGGGTGAGGTCAGAAGCCCCCATAACCTGCCACTGTCTTCCCAGCGCCCCAGCCTGCAGCTGACTGAGGACCACGAGTGAGCCAGCGAGGGGGCGGGGACACCTCAGCCGCAGCCTCTGCCTCCTCTCCCCGCAGCAACTCGGATGCTACTGCCTGTTCCCTACTCCCTGGGCCCAGCCCCTGCCCTGCTGCCCTACTCTGGCTCCTGTACTAACTGCCCCTTTTTCTGCCGTTCTCCCCACTCCCCGACTCCTCCCTGCCTGCTTTTATTTATTTTGGATTAGCCGTTGACCCCCCACTTCCCTGGATGTCTCTTCTCGGTCTGCACCCCTCCCTCCCTGCCGCTGCCCCTATAAGATCCCCCCCTCCCCAGAAGGCTTTTGTATTGTGCATAGCTAGAGTGAGGGCGGAGGGAGCCTGCTACAGGCCGCAGCCCAACCCTTGTTTTTTATTCTGAGATTCCCTCCTTTACTCTTTCCTTTTTTTTTTCCTTTTTTTTTTTTTTTTTTTTAAGAAACCGTTTTTAAACTATTTCTAGGTTTGTGAATGTGAAGCCCCAGGCCGCAGGGGGCAAGGGGCCAGGTGCCCCCCACCAGCTGAGAACAAAGTGTCTATGTGGGTGTGGGCCCCTGGCTGCCTCCCTCCAGCCCTGGAGAGGAGGGCAGGGCTGCGGGTAGGCCAGGCCGAGCCCCTGGAACCATCCTGTCCTGTATCATATGTAAATACTGTGAGGTAAAGCCCCCACCCCTCTCTAAGACTCCTTGGGATGGGGGCATTGCCTCGACCCCACAGGGCAAAGGTCTCCTCATCCCCTGTTTCTGACCCCTCTTCAGACACCGTTACTGTAAGCTTGCAGGCCTTGGCTCTGGCCACAGCAGGCCCACTCTCTCAGGCCCTCTGGGTCAAGGCCTCAGGCCTGCCTGCCCCCAAAACCCAATGTGGGGGTGAGGGGCGAGGGAAGAGAAGGGGTTGCCCAGAGCCACTGCTGGAAAGGAATTAGCTCTCCAAAGGTCTCCCCTGCCCCCTGCCTAGGTTGGACCTTCATGGTTTTCTGCTCTGAGTCCCCCAACCCCCATGAGTGGGCATGGGGGGCACTTTGGTAAGGAGCAGATACCAGGGGAAAGCAAAGGGCTTCTCAGGGAACCCCCACATTCTCTCACTGAAGTTTCCCACCAGGATGGCCCTGTGGCCAGAGCCCCTTGGCAGCCCCTTACCCCAGAGCCCCCTTCAAAGGAAAAAGAGAGGCTCAGGGTCTGAATACAGAGCGTGACCCGGCTGGCGTGGGCAGGGCTGAGGCCCACTCACTGTCACCCCCATTCTGTGTCCTCCCCCAGGTCTGAGACTGGGGCCTAAGCTCCCTTCCCACCCCTTCAAACCACCCTTTGGAGAGTTAATTGTCTGTGTGAGGTGCTTAACCTATCAGCCCTGAGAACACAAAGCAATAATCTTTGTTACTGAGATGCACGGCTGTTTGTGTTTTTTTGTTTTGTTTTTTTGTTTTTTGTTTTAAATGTTTCCTAATAAAAGAGAAGCTGCGTTTTATTGGTTTTTATTTTTAATTTTCTACACATTTGAGCTGAGTCCCGAGAGAGACTTAGCTTCCCTCTTCCTTCCATCCCTGGACGCTCCCACCCGCTGGGCCCAACCATGGACTCAGGGCCCTGGAATCCGTTTTCTGATTTGTTTGGGGATTTTTTTTTTTTTTTTAAAGATGTTACACGGTGTTTTGAAGCCAGCAAGTTACCACCCTCCGGTGTCTCTTCTCTCCACATCTGTAACTTCTTTTTCCAGCCTTTATTTTCAGTTTTAAATTCCTAATAAATTATTTGAAAACGGTGTTGAGCTTGTGTCTTGCATCCCTGTGTGTATTCATGTTGAGGTGTCCCAGGGTACCTCATTTTCTTGCTATAGTATAGGGTGGCAGAATTCTACCTCCATCCTCTTAGGGTCCCACGCTGGATCCCAAATTAAACTGACTTCAAATAGATTAACAGGAGAAAAGCATGGCCATTGATTTAAGACAGGTTTTATATGGCTTGGGTGTCTTCATAAAGAAATGAAGACCCAGGCTGGGAATGTATCCCAGTGGTAAGGTGCTTGCCTGCCATGTGTGAGGCCCTGGGTTTGGTTCCTAGCACTGAAAAATAAAAGGGTAAAAGAAAAGACAGCCCCACAAAATGAATACCCCAAAACCCAAAGAAGCAGGTAGAGACCATTACTTTTATACTGTGCTGAATTGGACAGAGTAGTAAATTGTGAAGCAGCACTAAATTATGTGGAGAGGCCTATATAGAATTGTGTCTCAATTTCTCTCTTTCTCCCCCCTACCCCCTGCCCTGGGATCAAACCCAGGGCTTCACAATGACCTACATCCCCAGCCCCTTTTTTTTATTTTGAGGCAGATTCTCATTAAGTTGCCCAGACCAGGCTTCAGCTTGCTGTCCTCCTGCTTCAGCCTCTCAGAGTGCTGGGAATACAGGCCTGTGTCACCATGCCCAGCCTCAAGGTGAGAGTGTTGCTTTTTCTTTGAGGGTCGGGAAGGTGTCTTGGTAAGGGAGGTTTCATTTTCTGCTCCTAAGAAACGGCACAAATTTCAGAGCGATCTGCAAAAGGTATTAACTTAAATAGTTCATACATCAGAGTGGCATATTTTTAACTCTTTCAGTTCTCTTTCTGGGAGCAGTCTACTTTCCACTTGACCTGGCTTCCACCTCCAACTTTTTTTTTTTTTTTTTTTTTTGGTATTTTTGAGACAGGGTCTCACTAGGTAGTCCAGGCTGGCCTTGAACGTACTATGTAGCCCAGACTGGCCTCGAACTCATGACAATCCTGTCTTAGCCTCCAGAGTGCTGAGATTACAGGCATGCACCACCATGTCTGTCCAACTTCTTGAAAGACTCAGTTTAGCTGGGCATGGGGATGTAGTTCAGTGGTAGAGGGTAGTAGAGTCCTTGCCTAGCATGAACAAGGCCCTGGGTTAGAGAGAGAAGGAGAGAGGGAGGGGGAGGGGAGAGGAGGAGGAGAGTGAGGAAGAGGAAGGAAGAAGATGCACATGGGGTGATCAACAAATGCAGTAAATGTTTAAATGTTTACTGTAGTAAAATTTTAACATTTATTACAGTAAAAGACATTTATTACAGTAAAAGACATTGCCATTAATCCCCCCCAAAACACCCCATCATTCTTGCCACTTTCTGGAGCAGTTCTGTAAGTCCTCTTTTGCGAATGTCTTTACAAGATGTGATCAAAAATATGGTGAATGCTGCTGGGGATTGGACTCAAGACTTCGTACAAGCACACCTCCTATCACCGCTACACCCCCCAGTCCCAAAGTTTCAGAGCTTAATACTGTAAGTGCCCTAGTGATACCATGAACTGGAGTTGGTAAAGCACTTGGCCAGCATATACCCAAAATTTGATATCCAGCACTGTAAAAATAACACCTATGAAACCCAATCTAATCAATTTTTCTTCCAATACTGGGGATTAAACCCAGTAGCTCCTCACAGAGCTACATTCCCAGCCCTTTTTTATTCTTTATTTTGAAACTGGGTCTCACTAAGTCACTAAATTACCCAGGCTGGGCTCAAACTTGAGATCCTTCTGCCTCAGCCTCTTGAGTGCTGGGATTATAAGCGTGTGCCACCACACCTGGCCTATTGTTACTGTTATTGTTACATTCAAGACAACCCTGGACTAAGAAGCAAGGAAACATAGGTTCAAATCCTATGCCCACTTCCTAGCTGTGTAACGATGGGCAAATCACTTAACCTTAACAGGGAAGACGAAGATAACATGACAAAATTAGACTCTGTCTGAAGATGTGCTGTTACACTGAAAGACGACGCACTAAAGCCCAGTGCCTTGCAGCCCTGAGCCTATAGACTTCAGCAAATAGCAGCCAGTAGCAGCTTCTAAGTACTTCCTGGAAGCAGGAGCCCTATCCCTCCAAGGCCCAGCAGATATGACCTTGCTGGAGTGTGGGTATGCCCTCACCCGAGGGAGCTGAGAAGCTACTGTTAGCTGTTCTTTCCACCGGAGACCGTATGTTTCCCAGGCTGGGAGAGGCTGTGCTTCACACACCTGTGCACGGATCTGAACAGGAGGTCAAGGTACAAAGGTGCAGGGGTTTGGGGAGGTCCATTCTTCTGCTGCGCATAGTGCACCTCTTTGGGGGGCCAGGGAAAGCATTGCAGCAGCAGTTCTCCCCTCCCCCATCAGCTCCTGTAGTTGAGCCCCAGCGGGCGACAGTTTGTGCAGACAACCCTTGCAGAGACCTTCAGCAGTCCCTGTCCTGAGGTGCTCTTGTGCTGTCATAAGTATCAGATCCAACTGACACTTTGGTCCTGCTGTGTGACATCGAGACACTCACTTAATCTCTCTCAGCCCCCATCCCCTCTCTGGCAGATGGACTCTGTAACTGGACCTTCCTCCAAGGTTTGCGCCAGGTTCTCAGCATGCAGCCTGGTACCGAGTTAGCACTCGGTAAGTGGCAGTTAATACTCTGAGCCTTAGAGGACTCTAGCACCGGCTATATCCTTGGACCACCCTCAAGTAGCACTTAGCATCCTCCTGGCCCGAATCCAGGAGCAGTGCCTATTTCTCTGACTTGTTCAGATACCAAACAACCCACACAAGAGGGACTTGGCACCAGGTATGGTGGTGCACACCTGTAATTCCAGCACTCTGGGAGCCTGAAGCAGGAGGATCACAAGTTTGAGCCCAGCCTGGGCAACTTAACAATTTAGCAAGACCCCATCTGAAAAAAAAAAACAAAAACAAACCTGGGATGTAGCTCAGTGCAAAAGCCCTGGGTTCGGGCCAGTGAGATAGCTCAGCAGCATAAGCGCCTGCCTGGCAAGTGCGAGGTCCTGAGTTTGACTCCCAGAACCCACATACGAAAAAAGGGCTGGTGATGTCGCTCAGCGGCACAGGTGCCTGCTGGCGCACGAGGTCCTGAGGTCAACCCCCAGTACCAAAAAAAAAAAAAAAAAGAATTGCATTGTCATTTTGTTGTTTATGTGTTCTGGGGTCCTGGGCTACCCCAATGTCCCACCTATCTCTGGCCAGCCCGGGTCAGGCCGTGACCACCCTCCTGTGATTATGGAAACATCCTGCAGCTGCACCCGCGTGGCAGCCATGTTTATGCTGAGCCCTGGGTACATGGCTGGAGTGGTTGAGAAGCTAAATTTTTGATGCTATTTAGTTTTAATGGATAAAATAGTGGTGTGTGGCTAATGCCTACCATACTGGACAGCACAGGTCTAGAAATCTCAGGTGAGTATGAAGAGAGGGCATGAAACAAACCTGGGTAAAATGGAGGCAGCATCAGGCTTAAGCAAATAAACCACTTCCTTCCTTTCTTTGGGCCTCAGTTTCCCCATTTTTTTTCTTTTTTTTGTTGTACTGAGGATCAAATCCAGGGCCTTCTCACTGACCTACACCCCTTTTTTTTTTGTGGGTACCAGGGGGTCGACCTCAGGACCTCGCGCGCCAATAGGCACCCGTGCCGCTGAGCGATATCACCGGCCCCTTTTTCGTATGTGGGATCCGGGAGTCGAACTCGGGCTCTCGCGCTTGCAAGGCAGGCGCTTACGCCGCTGAGCCATCTCACCGGCCCCAACACCCCTTTTTTAATTTAGACAGGATCTTGCTAACTTGCCCCAATTGGACTTGAACTCGCATTCCTCCTCTCAGCCTCTGAGTGCTGGGATCACAGGTGTGCACCACCATGCCCAATTTTGAGAATCTTTTCTGAGAATCCTGAATTTGGGATGAAACAAGGAAGCCGTTCCCATTGGATTTCTTCTTTCTTGATCCAGAAGCAGCTTTGAGGGATAAGTACAAAGAGCTGGTGTGGTGGCACACCCCTGTAATCCCATCACTGTGGAAAGCTGAGGCAGGAGGATCTCACCTGGGCAACACGGAGAGGCCTGGTTTCAAAATAAAAAGAGCTGGGGATGCCGCTCTGTATGAAGGCCCTAGGTTCAATCCCCAGTACGAAAACAAAACAAAATGGGAACACTGCATGAACAGAGGTCACAAGGTTAGATTTGGACCCACTGCATCTGTGCTACCTCACGACCTTGTCCCAGGCAGATGAGGAGAGTTCCATGGGAAGAGGTGGATGCAGTCTCCGCCCCAGTAAGGCCATTCACATCTGTACCCCATGCTGAGAATTCGCATCTGTCTGGAAAGTGGCTAAGATGCATCCCAGCAAAAGAAATGATTAAGTAAAACTTGGCCATGTGCTGAACACAGTACTTTACCTCCATGGTCTTCCTCCCCTAAACCTAAAACTGTAGCCTAATTATGAGAAAAACATCAGACAGATTCCAGTAAGGGCAATCCTATAGTGCACCAGACCAGTACTGCTCAGAGCTAGCAAGCTCAGTGGGATGGGCAGTCTGAGAAACTGCCACAGCCCGAGGAGCACAGGGAGCCACGAGGACTACAGGGAGCAGGACGCTCGACCTGCATATGGAGTGGAGTGGTGAAGTCTGAAGTAGATGGTAGATTAGCGGTTGCCAGGGGCTCAGGAAGAGTGGGTGCTAACAGTGCAAGCTTTCCTCTTGGGATGCTGGAAATGTTCTGGAACTAGATGGCGGTGGTGATTGCACAACACTGAGAATGTACCAAATGCCACTGAATTATTAATTTAAAGTGGTTAATGTTAAACTGGACACGGTGGCATACATCTGCAATCCCAGCACTCTGGAGGACCACAAGTTTGAGACCAGCCTGGGCAACTTACTAAGACCATGCCTCAAAATTGACAAATAAATAAATAAATAAATAATAAGACTGAGGATGTAGCTTAGTAAAGGCCCCGGGTTCAATCCCTAGTACCTCAAAAAAAGTGACAGTTTTTATATTATGTGACTATCACCAAAAATGTTACATGGATATTTAGGTCTTTTTTTTTTTTTTTTTCTTTTGTACTGGAAATTAAACTCAGGACCTTGTGCTTGCCAGGCAGGCACTGTGCCACTGAGCAATATCCCCGGCCCCTATATGGACATTTAATATGACAGTGCTAAATTTTTTTTTTTTTTTTTGCATTACTGGGGATTGAATCCAGGGCCTTCACACTAAGCTACATCCCCAGCCCTTTTTTGTTGGTCTGTTTGTTTGTTCGTTTTGAGACAGTCTTGCTATGTAGTCCAGGCTGGCCTTGAACTCACTATGTATCCCAGGCTGGCCTCTAACTCATGGTGATCCTCCTGCCTCAGCCTCCTGAATGCTGGGAATATAGGCATGTGCCACCACCCCTGGCTTCTTTTATTTTTTATTTTGAGATAAGGTCTTGCTAAATTCTCTTTCTACAGATCAGACCAAGGTTTTGGAATTCCACAGCCCAGGGATTTCTCACAAACCCACACTGGCAGGTAGAGGAAAGTGACATTGACATGGTGGGGAAAAATAAAATGTGTGTGCCTTAGAATCAGTCAGACCTAAGCTTGAGCCCCTACCTTGCCATTTGTTAGCTGTGTAAACTGGGCAAGTTATTTTACCTCTCTGAACCCGTTTCTTCATCTGCAAGGTGCGAGACTGATGAGCCTCTCAGTGATACCCACAGCAAGACCCAGCCGACACAGTCAAATGACAATAACTAGGGGTGGCAATCATTTCCTTCCCCGCCCCCTTTTTCCTCATTATCCTGCAGGATTGAGGGCTTCCTACCCCCAACCAGCACGAGGCTGGGCTGAGTACAAATGGGTCGGGGTGTGGATTAAGATTCCAAGATCTGCAAACTCCAGAAATAATCTTTTTATTTAAGAAGTGTAGACCACAAATCCACGACACCGTTTCCAGCAATCCTCGCAGGTAAATCCATCAGACAACAGAACCAAGGCCAACCCACAGTGGGCTGAGAGGAAAGCAAACAGCCTTATCTGGGAGGCGTGGGGCCCCTAACTATAAGAAAGGAGGCCACTCGTCCCTTCAGCTCAGTTCCTCACTCAAGATGAAATTCCTATTGCTGGCTGCTCTGCTCACAGGTAAGCGCCTCCTTCCCCCCTGCATGAGCTAAGATGTCCCGCCTCCTCTTGAATGCGAGCCTCAGTCATAGCACACAGGGCGGCCACAACTGGAGCCTCGAGTCGGGGCTCCTTGTGGGATCTGAGAGCTCCTGGTCAAGGCTCCCTCCTCATCCCGCAAGTCCCCAGCAGCGGGCACCTTTGCAGGCTCCAGGTCTGGACCCAGATGACCCCTTTGAGAACTGGCTTCCCTGTCCGCCTACCCAAGCTAGGAAAACCCCCGCTTCTTTCTCTGCCACACAGCTTGACACAGTGATGTCCTAGACCTACCTTTGCCTGCAAGTGTCATATTGATTCATTTAATTTTTTCTGTCCCACCAACACTGAAGTCTGGGTTCTGCGAGCAGACAGAGATGTGGCACCATTACTGCTCGGGCACAGTGATCACACACATTGGAATCCACACCATCTCATCCGCTAACGAGTGTTGATTCAGGTATCGTGCTCTGGGTCAAGACCCGGGACACAGAGATAAACAACTCTTGTTCCCGCTCCAGGAGCACAGACACACACACAAGCTGAGGCTTCGGGCAGGCCTGGCCTCTGCAAAGACTGCAGCTGGCGATGACAGAGGGAGACAGGAGAGAAAGCGGGACGAGGCAGTCGGGTCACTTCTGTCTGGACAGGCTCCGCCTCTGCTGCCCCTGTGGACACTGCTCCATGGGGAAAGCAGCCAGTGACTGCCCTGTGCTGGGCCCTGGGAATAAGCACAGCGTGTGGTCCCAGTGCCTGGCAGATCGCAAAAAAGAAGGGCAAATCATGGGCAATGAGACTTGCACGGGGCATACTGGTGTCTGAAAATGAAACAGGACCCTGAAAATGTTGTGCCCTCTTCTCTTTAGGGCAGCAAGTCTCACAGGATAGGGCTGTGGGGAAACAGGGTGAAAATGGGGTGCTGCCCTAAATTTTCTGTGTTAAACTTTGTACTTGGTTTGGGCAAACATTTTTTCAGTGAGGTGCCAGATTTGTTTGTTTATTCAACAAAAATTTGTGGAGCACATTATATGCTGGGCGTGTGCATGTGTGCGCGTGTGTGTCTGTGTGTGTGTATGTTACTGGGGTTTGAAACCAGGGCCTTCGCTCTATCTGGAGCCCCCCTTTTTTTTGTGGGTACCGGGGGTTGAACTCAGGACCTCGCGTGCCAGCAGGCGCCCATGCTACTGAGCGATATCACCAGCCCTTTCTTCGTATGTGGGTTCCGGGAGTCAAACTCAGGCCCTCGCGCTTGCCAGGCAGGCGCTTACGCCGCTGAGCCATCTCAACGGCCCTGGAGCCCCTTTTTGAGTCAGGGTCTTGCTAAATTGTCCAGGCTGGTCTCAAACTTTCAATCCTCCTGCTTCAGCCTCCTACAGTGCTGGGATTACAGATGTGTGCCACCATGACCAGCTCCAGGCACTTTCCTTAATTCACTTACTGGTTATTTCATTCATTGATCATATCACATCTATACGTAGATACAGATATAGTGTCCAGTATGTGTTAGGCACAACACCAGGCCCTGGGGAGTAAAAGCCAGGAGGCCTGCCCTTGAGGAGCTCATGTCCTGCCAAAAGGCATGGTTTAAATAAATAGATGGGTACATATTAGTAGAAGTTCTGTCAAGCAAAGGACACAAAGAGCAGGGATAGTGAAGGAGCCACTTAGCTGGGGTGACCAGGAAGGGCCTCTCGGAGGTGACGGCATTCAAGCCAAGATCTTTCCAGCCTTTTGCAAGGTGAGATAGCAAGTGTGCCAGGCAGGGCAAATAGCAGGTGTGCAGGTCTTGCTGCAGAAAAGAGATCGTGCTGCAGGCCAATCGGCTGCAGGGAAATGGGTAGGAAGAGGTGGTGCGAGATGAGACAGGAGAAGTGGGCAGAAGCTGGACCTCAGGGGCTGTCCGGGGGAGAAGGAGTTTGGGTTTTACTCCAGGGGCAGTGAACATTTCTTGGAAGTTTGAGGAATAACAAGGTTTAATCCCAGTTTAAAAAAAAATTGATCTCAGATTATACATTTTAAATTATTAAAATGCTCTTTTTTTTTTATGTGGGTTTTATCTCAATTCAAAGAATCAGGAGCCAGGTGTGGTGGCATATACCTGTAATCCTAGCACTCAGGGGGCTGAGGCAGGAGGACTGCCAAGAGTTCCAGACCAGCTGGGGCTACATAGTGAGTTCAAGACCAGCCTGAAATACATAGCAAAACCCTGTCTCAAACCAAAATAATAACAACAACAATAGTAATAGTAATAATAATAAAAGAATGAAAAAAGTAATAAAAGAATGGTTTTTGAAGTTCTCATTAAAAAGAGAACATCCTGGGGGGCGGGGATAAAAAAAAAATCCTTATTCACTGTATTAGGTTCTGGATACAATACGTTTCTGAGGAGGCTCCTGGCAGGGATCCGGAAAGCCGAGCTGGCAGTGGACCCCTGGGGGCACCGGCAGAGCCATCCAAGATGGATTTGAACTCTGGCTCTGTTTTCTTGCAGTGGGCACTGCCGCGCACAGTATCAGCCCTCGGGCTGTGTGGCAGTTCCGCAACTTGATCAAGTGCGCGATCCCGGGGAGCGAACCCTACAAGGACTACAACAACTATGGCTGTTTCTGCGGCTTGGGTGGCTCAGGCACTCCTGTGGACGAAGTGGACACGTGAGCGATCCACCTGGAGGGAGACTAGAGTGTCCATGCTGGGTTGGGGCAGGGCACAAGCCAGGGATCTCACGAGGGACAGAAAGGGGATGTGCACATTTGCCAAGGATAATATAGTTTCGCCTCATGTCATGTAAAGAAATATGCTCCAAGAAGACCCTGCATCCAACACTATTATGAACGGAAATCTAAATGTCCGAGATGTAAAACAGTGGACGATACTGCCACCTAGTGGCAGACTATTGCAATACACACCGTCACAGCCAAAATCCAAGCATCATCACACAAAAAGCGTCCCTTTTAGGGCGTAGCTGCTCATGCCTGTAATCCCAGCACTTGAGAGGCTGAGACAGGAGGATCGCCATGAGTTCGAGGCCAGCCTGGGTTACACAGTGAGTTCAAAGCTAGCCTGAACCACATAGCAAGACCTCGTCTCAAAAAAAAAAGTGGCCCTGCATTTTCAGAATATACAATTTGACTGTATTCCTACAATCGTGTTAAAATCACTTTCACCAAACACATGAGGAGAGGGATTACAGTTTCTCAAGCCATAGGAACATCTATCTAGAACATCTAGATGAAGTCCTTGCCACCTGTTTCTGAGAGAGAGCGGGTAAGGGGCGATCCACTGCCCTGCCTGTGCTCCTGCTTAGCTCTTCTCCCCTCTGCAGGTGCTGCCAGACGCACGACGAATGCTACACCAAGGCCAAGAATCTGGAGAGCTGCAAATTCCTCATCGACAACCCCTACACCAATACCTACTCCTACACATGCTCTGGCACCGAGATCACCTGTAGCAGTAGGTTTACTCCTCCCTGACCTGTGGGTTCTAGTCAGCCCTCAGGAAGCCAGGGGTACATCAACATTGCTGTTTGTCTTGGTGTTGGCCAGTATGCCCTTTAATCCTTGTAACAACCCTATGGGACAGCTACTAGTATTATCCCCATTTTACAGATGAGGAAACAGGCTCAGAAGGCTGAGCCATTTGTCTAGGTTACACAGATTGTAAGTAATGTTGGTTATTTCTGGGGGGAAGTGGGTCATTTTTTCTTTTCTGCAGTACTGAGAATTGAAACCAAGGTCTTTGCACTCTGAGCTACATCCCCAGCTCTTTGTTATTATTTATTTCAACAGGGTCTCCCTAAGTCACTAAGTTGCCCAGGCTGAGCTTGAACTTGTGATCCTCCTGCCTTGGCCTCCCAGAATGCTAGAATTATAGGTGTGCACTACCTTGCCTAACTCATGCTATTCAGTTTTGGAACACAGCTCTATATAACTCCAGAGCTTCTGCTCATGTGTATGTGTATGTGTATGTGTATGTGTATGTGTATGTGTATGTGTGTGTGTGTGTGTGTGCGTGTGTGTATTTTACTAGGGATTAAACCCAGGGGCTTGTCCATGCTAGATAAGTGCTATACTACCAAGCTACACCCCAGTTCTATTTACGTATTTATTTTTGTGGTGCTGAGGATCAAACCCAGGGCCTTGTGCATGCAAGGCAAGAACTCTACCACTGAGCTACATCCCCAGCCCACTTTTTAAATTATTTTGAAAGAGGGTTTTGCTCAGTTGTGCAGACTGCTCTCAAACTTTGGATCCTCCTGCCTCAGCTTCCTCAGTAACTGGGATTGCAGATGTGCACCACTCCTTGGCTAAAGCCTCTTCTCTCTCTCTCTTTTTTAACGTGGGTACCAGGAGTCGAACTCAGGACCTCGCGCTTGCCAGGCAAGCGCTTATGCCACTGAGCCATATCAGCGGCCCTAAAGCCTATTCTCTTAACTGCCATGCTACACTTGTGTAATAAGAAGAGTTGAGAGATATTATTTCTTGACCTCTTATTACATGCCTCTTATTACATGCCAAGCATATGAGATAGGTTTCATTATTCCTATTTTGTTTTTGTTTTTGTTTTGAGACAGGGTCTTAGTACGTAGTTCATGCAAACCTTGAACTCACTATGTAGCCCAGGGTGGCCTCGAATTCCCAGTGATCCTCCTGGCTCAACCTCCTGAGTGCTGGGATTACAGGCGTGCACCATCATGCCCAGCTATTATTCCCATTTTACAGATGAGGAAGCTGAGGCTCAAAGACAGTCACTTCCCCCCAAATCATATAGTTTGATTAGTAGTAGCTTGGTATTTGAACCTAATTTCACTTAATTTAAAGGCTTTCTTCTTAGCCACTAAGTTCTATGGTGACAGTGAAAGGCCCCTCTGAGAAGGTGTTTTGTCTCTGAGGAGAGACAGCACAAAGAGGTGAAGCACCCTGTTGTGTGAGGCCAGCATTCTGAGTTTTTGTTGCCTCTCTGTGCACTTGCTGACAGAGAAGTAGCTCAGTGTAGAGCACGCACTTAGCATGCATGAGATCTGGGGCTCAATCCCCAGCACCAAAAAACACCCCGCACAAACTTCTTTTTGCAGAGTGACAAGCAAGGGCTCCTTTCTGTGGATTTCAGACTCTTTTAAACCTAGTGAGAGTTATGGATCCTCTCCCTAGGGGAGAGACGCGCACGCACGCACGCTCGCAAATTTCTCTTTAACGTAGCTTCCCCTCTCCCCTAACCAGGCCCAGGAGACTGACTACACGGAGTTTGCTCATATTAACTAACAGCTCCCTAAAGAATTATCTCACTGTGAACACCTTGTAATCTAAATGCTAATTTATACTTTAATGGGATTTATTGGGCAAGGGAAACTTTTACAATTCTTTTTTTTTTTTTTTTTTTTTTGTGGGTACCGGGGGTCAAACTCAGGACCTCGCCCGCCAGCAGGCGCCCGTGCTGCTGAGCGATATCATCGGTCCTTTTTTCCTATGTGGGTTCTGGGAGTCGAACTCGGGCCCTCACGCTTGCCAGGCAGGCGCTTATGCCACTGAGCCATCTCACCAGCTCTGCAATTCTTAAAAGAAAGGATCAGAGGGCCAGAAAACTTTAATAAGATTATTGAAGGTAAGTGAGATACCTGAATTACGGACACTAAAATTCCAGCTCAGCAATGTGGTGCACACCTGTCATCCCAGCTACTTGGGAAGTTGAGGCAGGGGGATCACAAGTTTGAGGCTAGCCTGGCAAATCGGTGAGACCCTGTCTCAAAATTTAAACAAACAAATAAAAAGTAATGAGAATGTAGCTCGACATTGCCTGGGTTCAATTCCTAGTACCAGGAAGGAGGAGGAGGAAAAGAAGAAAATTTAAACGTGTTTTAAATGTTATATTTTTTCTCTTTCCCTCTCTCTCCCCCTCTTCTCTCTCTCTCTCTCCCCCTCTTCCCTCTCTCTCTCTCCCTCCCTCCCTCCCTCCCTCCCTCTCTCTCTCTCTCTCTCTCTCTGTATACGTGGTTCTGGAAATTGAACCCAGGCCCTCACTCATGCTAAGCATACCCTCTATCACTGAACTACATCTTCAGCCCTCAATATTATCTATATTGTTTCTTTTGATTATAAAAATAAACAAGCCCAAGCCAGGTGTGGTGGTGCACCCTGTAATAGTCCCAGCACTTGGGAGGCTGAAGCAGGAAGGTCGCTGTAAGTTGGAGACCAACCTGAGCTACATACTGAGTTCAAAGGCAACCTGTACAAAACAAGTACAGCCTGAAGACCCTGTCTCAAACAACCTAAATAAATAAATAAATAAGCAAGCAAGCAAGCCCAAAGTACAGCATTTTTTTTTGTTGTTTTGTTTTGTTTTGGTTTGGTTTGGGTTTTTTGAGACAAGGTCTCACCATGTAGTGCAGGCTGGCCTTGAACTCACTTATGTAGTCCAGGATGGCCTCAAACTCACAGCGATCCTCCTGCCTCAGCCTCCCGAGTGCTGGGATTGCATGCATGGACTACCATGCCTGGCGTAAAGCAGTTTCATACTCCAGAGAAATGTGCAAATATATCATGCAAAGAGGAAGCTGCCTATAATTCCACTATCCAAAGATAATCAATTAGAATAATAACCCCCAAGATATTTTACTCAAATACTGGCTTTCTCCTCATTTATAAAAATCTGGGAAACATTTTCACATTTAGAGATATCAAATTCTTCTAAATGTCTGTGTAATATTCCACTTAGGAATATTCTGCAAGTTTAGAAATATGAACTTTTTTTTTACTTTTTTTTATTTTAAAAAGAAAAGGCAGGGCCGGTGAGATGGCTCAGCGGCATAAGCGCCTGCCTTGCAAGCGCGAGGGCCCGAGTTCGACTCCCGGATCCCACATACGAAAAAGGGGCCGGTGATATCGCTCAGCGGCACGGGTGCCTGTTGGTGCGCGAGGTCCTGAGGTCGACCCCCGGTACCCACAAAAAAAAAAAAAAAAAAGGCAAAACAAAATAAATCAAAAAAGAACAAATTTTCAAAACAACATAATAGGAGGGTAACAATGGTTAATGCATTATGTATTGTTATCTTTAAGTCAGTTATTCAGGATACCAGATATTAGCATTCAATTGTCCAAACATTATTGGCACAAACCTTACTCTTCAGTGAACTAAGTAAAATTAGTAGTGTATCTATCTTAACCATCTTACATATATATATATATATACAATTTTTTTTCCTTTCCCTTCTTTCTTTTCCTTATTCCCCTATTCCAGTCTCTCTTTCCTTTTGACCAGTTTCTTTTTGATGCACCATGTCTATTGTACATTTTGGATCTTATTTACTCTTTCAGTTTCTCATACTAGAGAGACAATACGATGCTTACACATGTGCGTCCGGTTTATTTCACTTATAAGTATTTTCTCGAGTTGCATCCATTTACCTATAAAAGTCTCCAGTTTATCCTTCTTTATGGCTGAATAGTACTCCATTGTATAAAAATACCACATCTTTCTTATCCATTCCTCAGTTGATGGGCATTTGGGTTGTTTCCAAGATCTGGCTATTACAAATTGTGCTGCTATAAACATGGGTGCACATATATCGCTGTGGTACGATGTTTTTAATTCTTCTGGGAAGATACCCAGAAGGGGAATAGCTGGGTCAAATGGGACCTCCAACCCTAGTTTTTTGAGGAGTCTCCACACGGATTTCCACAGTGGCTGCACCAGTCGACACTCCCACCAACAGTGGAGAAGGGTTGCTTTTTCCCCACAGCCCCTCCAGCATTTGTTATTAGTTGATTTCTTAATAATAGCCATTCTTTCTGGGGTGAGATGGTATCTCAGTGTTGTTTTAATTTGCATCTCTCGAATGACTAGTGATGTTGCACATTTTTTTGTATATTTATAGAAATGTGAACTTTAAGGAAGTATAGAAATTGGTTTACTGCCGGGTGTGGTGGTGCAAGTTTGTAATCCCAGCATTTGGGAGGCTGAGGCAGGAGTGCAACGGCAAGCAGAAACATCGAAACAACACCCAGGATTTGGAGGCTGATTTGAAATGTACAGTACTTTGCTGCCTTAAGTACATGTCTTAGCCAGGCGTGGTTGTGCACACCTGTAATCCCAGCACTTGGGAGGCTGAAGCAGGAGGATCACAGGTTCAAGGCACGCCTAGGCTACATAGTGAGACCCTATTTAAAAAATTTTTATATTTTAATGTTTTCCATAAGGGCTTATAATTGTTTGCCCATGTTATCAGAGATCTGCATTTGTATAGGTTTTGAAATCAATGAATTCATGCAGGGTATGAAATAGGACTTTTCAAAAGTCAGCTATCGGACCAGTGAGATAGCTCAGCGGCATAAGCGCCTGCCTGGCAAGCGCAAGGTCCTGAGTTTGACTCCCGGTACCCACATACAAAAAAAGGGCCGGTGATATCGCTCAGTGGCACAGGTGCCTGCTGGCATGCGAGGTCCTGAGGTTGACCCCCAGTACCCACCAAAAAAAAAAAAAAAGCTATCAAATCTAGACTCTTCAGATACGGCCAGGCACAGTGGCACATGCCTATAATCTCCACATTTAGGGAAGCTGAGGCAGGAGGATCACTGCAAGTCCCAGGTCAGCCAAGGCTACATAGTGAACTCAAGGCCAGCCTGAACTACAAAGTGGGACCCTGTCTCAAAAATAAATAAATAGGGCCGGTGAGATGGCTCAGCGGCATAAGCGCCTGCCTTGCAAGCGCGAGGGCCCGAGTTCGACTCCCGGATCCCACATACGAAAAAGGGGCCGGTGATATCGCTCAGCAGCACGGGCGCCTGTTGGTGCGCGAGGTCCTGAGGTCGACCCCCCGGTACCCACAAAAAAAATAAAATAAAATTAAAAAATAAATAAATAAATAAATAAACCACTAGAATCTCCATATAAAACACAGGAGACCCAAAATTCAGATAAACAACAATTGTGTATGGGGGGTGGTATTGAGGCTTGAACCTAGGGTCTTTGCACTGAGCTACATCCCCATCTTTTATTTATCTGTCTGTTTTGCAGTATTGGGAATTGAACCCAGTGCCTTCATGCTGAACTATACCCCAGCCCTTTTTATCTTTTGAGACAGTCTCTCACTAAGTCACTATATTGCCCTGGCTGGGCTCAAACTTGCAATTGTCCTGCCTCAGCCTCCCAGAGTGCTGGAATTACAGGCATGGATTGCCAAGCCTGGCCAATATTTTTAATAAATTTTTGAGACAGAGTCACTAAGTTGTCCAGGCTGGCCTTGAATTTGTAATCCTTCTGCTTCAGCCTCCCGAATGGCTGAGATTACAGGTGTGCACCACCATGCCCACCAACAATGAATATTTTTTTAGTACACATATGTCTCGAGGGTTACATTCATTGTTCATCAGAAAGTCAAGTGTGACTGCATCTTGATGTATTTTCACTAGCTTAATCTTGCAACACTAAATCTGCACCAACCGGATGGCCACCAGCCTATTCCAGTTAATTCTTCCTGCCCCTGGTTGTACCAAACAGGGTCCACATTGGCTCAGCCTTCTCCTCTTATCCCTCTTTAGGCAAAAACAATGAGTGCGAGGCCTTCATCTGCAACTGTGACCGCAACGCTGCCATCTGCTTCTCCAAGGCTCTGTACATCAAGGAGCACAAGGATCTCGACAGGAAGAAATACTGTTAGAAAGCAGTGTCTGAAAAGCTTCCCCTTTCTTGCCTAATGCCCTGCACCTTACCCTGTGCCCTCCAATAAAGCACCTTGTTGAAAGACCGCATGTCTGGTTTTTGGTTTGTTTGTTTGTTTTGTTTTTTGAAACAGGGTCTCACTATGTAGTCCGGGCTGGCCTTGAACTCACTATGTAGCCTAGGCTGACCTCAAAGTCACAGCAATCCTCCTGCCTCAGCCTCCCGAGTGCTGGGATTAGAACACATGTCTGGGGACTGCTGTATCTCTGTCTCCTGAGTACAACTAGATCTTTTGTGAATATCATTCCTTCTGGTCTTGGAAGTTGAACTTAATTAGGAGGACGTTCCCAGGAATCAAGCACCTCAGAACCTGAACTATGATTATCAGTCACTGTCTACTGACTGTGTACCCTGTACCAGGACCACGTCTCTCTGTCTCCTCCGATGGCCCTGTGACGTATGGTACTATAAGCAAATCTTACTTCCGAAGCTGAAGCCAATAGGAGAGGTCCCTTGCCTGGCGTTCACAGTGAGCCTAGAGACTCTGACTCACTTTGAGCCACCTACCTGGCTCTGCTTTAGTTTGAGCCAGACTTCATTCTCTCATTCTGCTTCTGTTTCTCACTGCATTAAACCATTTTTCTACAATTCTTACCTTTTCTAAAGCCTTCCAAGACTTTCCCATATCTTACAAGCCGATTTTTACATTGTAGTAATCAAATACAATAAGCCGTAGCAGCTTCCACTGATGGAGTACTTACTGCATACCACTCCACACTAAAAGCTCTCTACATAGCATCTCATTAAATGCTCACATTAGCAGGGTGTGGTGATCCCAGCACTCAGGAGGCTGAGGCAGGAGGATACCCATGAGTTCAAGGCCAGCCTGGACTATATAGTGAGTTCAAGTTCAGTCTGAACTACATAGTGAGACCCTGTCTCAAAAAAGAAAGAGAGAGAGAAAGAGAGAGAGAAAAAAAATTCATCAAAACAGAGGGGCAGGGGAGGAAGCTGAATTAGAAAAACAAAGATAAGAAAGACCAGTAGAGTAGTGCTGGGCATGGTGGCACACTCCTGTAATCCCAGCACTTGGGAGGCTGAGACAGGAGGATCGCTGCCAGTTTGAAGCCAGCCTGGGCTACACTACAAAGTGAGTTCAAGGCCAGACTGAATGGCATAGTGAAACCCTGTTTCAAAAAGATGAGAGAGGGCCAGTGAGATGGCTCAGCGGCATAAGCGCCTGCCTGGCAAGAGCGAGGGCCTGAGTTCGACTCCTGGAACCCACATACGAAAAAGGGCCAGTGATATCTCTCAGTGGCATGGGTGCCTGCTGGCGCGCGAGGTCCTGAGGTCAACCCCCGGTACCCAAAAAAAAAAAAAAAAAAAAGATGAGAGAGAGAGAGAGAGACCAATAGGGACTATGAGAAGTCACCAAGCAATAGCTTCAAACCACTGGAGAATGACAGAACAGAGCTACCTCTGGCCATGTGGTAGGCAGTAAAGGACTTTCAGGTTGAAGAAGAAAATTTGCATGGCCTTATTTTTGGCCCAATTTCCCCCTCATTCTATTCATTTACTCAATGACTCTGTATTGAACATTTACATTGAACCAGGAAATGTACAAAACACAGAATACAATGTATCTGGGGTACAAATCAAAACAATGATTTATTGCTAGTAGCTGTCTGCAATTCAGTTTGTGCTGAGGTTTTTTCCTGCTCATCAAACTAGCATCCTTACATGTATGTTATACTCTATGCTCCAGATGGTGTTTTGTGCAATTATTTAGTTACCCTCACTCCTCTCCAATTGAAAGTACTATTTTTTTTTTGAGACAGGGTCTCACTATGTAGTTCAGGCTGTCTTTAAACTCACTATGTAGTCCAGGCTAGTCTCAAATTCGGAGCAATCATCCTGCCTCAGCCTCCCAAGTGCTGGGATTATAGGAGTGCACCATGATATCCAGCTTACAGTTGTATTATTACACCCATATTTTACAAATGAAACTGACTCAAAGAGGGAACTGATTTGCCAAAGGTTACTCATTCCTTGGAGTGACCCAAATCATAGTTTAGAGAAGTGCCATCAGATAGCGAACTTGTTGGAGGCACAATGAAGTGTTTTCGTCACCTTTCAATCCCTCAAGAACACTTGGCAGGTAGGAAGCACTCGATAAATGATTAATGGATGCTGGAAGAAGTGTCAGTCATCTGTGCTCAGGGTAAGCAAGAATGGGACTATTCTCAAATTTAAGCAAGCATAAGCTGAATGACCATTCTTTTTCATTCCATATGTGCTACACAGGATTGCAAGAGATGCAAAATAAAGTTAGACCTGGCCTTGATCATTATGGAACTGTAAGAGCTATCAGTATCTTGGAAAGAAACTGAAAGCTCCTGTTTAGATGAAAGAAGGGTGGGCTTTTAGGAAAACGGTACTTACTCTCTCTCGCCGTTATTTTCTTTTTTAGATGACAAAACAAACAAAAGACAGAAAAGTTATGCTGCTGTTAAAGTATATAGCTGGGCTGTAAATCCTGCTATAAAAATTGCTTCTTTTTTTCATTATCCCAAGGGCTGGGAGATAAATGTCTTTAACAGTCTTGGGGCTGGGGATGGAGCTCAGTGGTGGAGCTCTTGCTCAGCATGCACAAGGCTCCAACCATTCCAAAACAAAACAAAATAAAAATTTTAATGAGCGTCTGTTAGGCATTCATTGTGAGAGGTGGAATACCATACCCGGAAATTTCTATTATAGTGGCTAGGATGGTTTGAACGAATAAATAACTGGACAGAGTAAATTGAAGGCAGAATTACAGGGTAGCGGAGGAAGGAAAAAACCCACGTGGTTATATTTACCTTTTGGTATCACGTGACCCGCACGCCCAAACCGGTCAATCTCTGGTTCCCACTGTGTGCCGTGACAGTTTTCGGAGTAGGGCGTGTAATTGGACGCTTTACAAGCACGTGACTCTCACTCTCTCTTTTCTATTGGTGAACAGCGACCCAGCCCCTGGCCTATCGCCAAGCCTCCAGGGCCCAAGCCCCGCCCCTCGCTCGTGTATTGGTCGGAGCGTACGCAGGCTCAATGGCTGGTGACGGTGGCTCTGGTGGGGTCTACGTGGGACTGTAGCTGTGCCTCTGTCCGCAGCTTCCTAGATCCCAGACTAAGCCTTCTGGACCAGAATCCCTTGAGATAGGTAGAGGGGTATTCCAGCGTGTAAAGAAGGCGAACTCCTGTGGGTGCCCGATCCGCTTCTCGCCAGTTCCGACTACCAATCCCTCTGAGGTTTTTATCCTGGGAAAGAAAGGGGCGCGGGAAAATGAGGTGCCGGGGAGCAAGAGGGAGCGGAGGGGAGGGGTGGCCAGGCACAGAGGTTGGTGGGTGTTGGGCGAGCCAAGGGCCTCTGGAGAGTCCCACATTCACGCTTGTATTTCCACCCAGTGCGGTGTGGTGGTGCACGCCTGTAATCTCAGCACTTTGGGAGGCGGGATGGGGAGTGTGTGTAGATGTCACATCCAAACCGTCACAAGGAGAGTCAGCTTCAGGAGCTACGAAGTTCCTCTTGGGAGGGGCAGTGTGAACATTCTTGACCCTCAAGACTTGATTTCATGATTCTTTTGTGTCAGCATTGAGGTGCTGGAAGAGCCTTCCTTCCTTCCCTGGTAACTACACCTGCTCTCCGCTGCCCACTACATGTTAACCACTCCTGGTGTGCTCAGCTAGGTGGACTTTCAGGCTTCTACTTTAACTTTAGATTGACTGTTATCTGTGAGACTCTAGCCATAACCTGAAGGCGCATGAGAAGTGTTTAAAAGAAAACTGAGCTGGTCATGATGGCTCGCACATGGTGGCTCACACCCGGCACTGGGGAGGCAGATACAGGAAGATGGCTGTGAGTTTGAGTCCAGCCCGGGCTTCAGAGTGAGTCCAAGGACAGCCTGACCTACAAAGTGAGACCCTGTTTTAGACAAACCAAAAATAAACAAAACTGGAAGAAAATCCTTGTATTCTGCTCCTGGCTCGGAGACTATGTAAAGTGGTCTTAGGTAATTCTAGATCTTAGTTTTTACAAAAATAGTGGTAGAAGCCAGATATAGTGGTGCATGCCTGCAATCCCAACACTCTGGAAGGCTGAGGCAGGAGGATTGCAAGTTGAAACCCACCCTAGGAACTTAGTGAGACCTTGTCTCAAAAGGGAGGGGGCTGGGGATGCAAAGTCCTTGGGTTCAATCCCCAGTAGCACTAAAAAAAAAAAAAAAAGCCAGAGTGCTTGCCTAGTATGCAGGAGGATCTGGCTTCACAAATGAATAAATAAGTAATTAAATAAAATGAGGACTATATTTTCTCTAATCCTGTCATTGTGTGCACTACTCCATGAAATTTTACAGTAGAGAATAGGGGTGGTGGAATGGCACGTTTTGTGAGGTACTTGAGGGCAAGAAGTAGTATATTTTGTATCTTTAGTTGCTTAATAGAGTGTCTGTCCATAACTGTTGTTGAGATTTGTGAATGAGAATGGCTTGAGATTCAGAAGATCCAAATTTGACTACAGTGGTTAGTACTGACGGAGCAACTGAGGAAACCTGGTTCAAAGCACCTTAGGCTCCGCATCTGCAAAAAGCTGGAATGAGATTTACAACCTTACACCTGCTCAGAATGAATGACCATGGGCGACCCACAGTTGTGCAAGTGAAAAGAATTCGTTGTTATCTAGATCTTGGATTATTCAGGTGAACTGAAATGTGCTTGCTAGGCAGGTGTGGATGAGCAGGTATCGCCAGTCCTAATTTTAGACAAAAGGCTCTCCAGAACAGCCTGTGATTCTTCCACCCACCTCATTTCTCAGGGTACACTGATTCTTCCTGGCTAACACAGTAATCAAACAAATCTTGCTCCTTTCCTCAGCAGAAACACATCCACTTAAGAGCCCCCTTGGAAATTAACTGCTTTCTCTCTACAAGCCAGGTGCCAGGTAGGGTTCTCATTCTGAGAGGTAGCATGAGTAGAAATCCTGAGAACTGTGTCAAAAAGCAGCAGTCTCTTTTTAAACTGATTTTTAAAAAGAAATGTAGGCTGGGCGTGGTGGTACATGCCTGTAATCCCAGCACTCAGGAGGCTGAGGCAGGAGGATTGCTGTGAGTTTGAGGCCAGCCTGGGCTACAAAGTGAGTTCAAGGCCAGCCTGAACTACATAGCGAAACCGTGTCTCAAAAAGACCAAAAAAAAAAAAAAAGAAAAAATACAAAAAAATAAAAAGAAATGTACACCCCGCAGAACTGGTATGCTACTAAAATACTTTAATACTTGATTAATAAAACATTCATTCACATTTATTTTAAAAAAAGTGGTTCAGTTAAAGACACAACCATTTGGAGTTATAAATTAAGTCATTTCCTTCTACACTTACACAGTGAGTGTGCTCCCTGGGAGAGCACTCCTGACAACGTTGTGCCCTACATTTTCCCAAGACTATTTCTTCTGGAAGGTTACAGAAAAAAGAAATGAATGCAGTTTTCCCATCAAGAGCAGCTGTTTCTTTGAAAAAAGTCTTTCAGGGGTAAATGTCATTGGCCTGGCCGCTCACTCCTTGGCTCTTGCAATCCAGGCCTAGCTTGGAGATTCAGTGGCAGACAGGGCGGTTTGCTGCCCCCTACAGGATGCCGTCGAGGAGCTTCGATTAGCTTGAGGAAGAAGGGAGAAGGCCTCAGGGATCTGAAGAGAAATGAAGCGAGTTAATGGTGAGATAAGCTGGGAATGGGGCGAGGGCTGATTCAGTACTGAAAACACCAGAGCACTGAGAACATGGAAGAATGGACGCTATTTATTAAGTAAAAGCAGGATGTAGTAAAATACTAAGCACAGCAATCCCCAGCCCCCAAAATAAAAAATAACTAAAAATAAGATTAATTATAGCAAAAAGTGGGCCGGTGAGATGGCTCAGCAGCGTACGCGCCTGCCTGGCAAGCGCGACGGCCTGAGTTCGACTCCCGGATCCCACATACGATAAAAGGGGCCAGTGATATCGCTCAGTGGCACGGGCGCCTGCTGGCGCACAAGGTCCTGAGGTCGACCCCAGGTACCCACAAAAAAAAAAAAAATTATAGCAAAAAGTTAAACTTGGGTTATCTAGGTAGTGAACTTATGGGTTATATGTAATTTATTTCTATCATCACGTACACTTTGCAAGAAATATAAATTATTCCAGTAATATAAAATTAGTTTAAAAGTACATTAAAAAGTGGTTGTAAACTGGGTGCGGTGGCTCACACCTTTAATCCCAGCTACTTGGGAGGCTGAGGTAGGAGAATCAAGTTTGAGGCCAGCTCAGGGAATTTAGTAAGACCCTGTCTCAAAAGTAAAATACTTTCAGCCAAGCATGGTGGCATATGGCTTTAATGCCAGCATTCAGGAGGCTGAGGCAGGAGGATCACCATGAGTTCCAGGCCAGACTGGACTGCATATTTTTTGGACTACACCAAAAAAAAAAATTTTTTTTTAATTTTTGAAAAGGGGAAAGCAGCATAGTACCAGACCATAGATTCAATTCCCAATAAAGCAAAAATAAACAACTAATAAACTAATTAAAAGCAAGCCAAAAAAAACTAAACATACAAAGCCATGGCAATTCAATTTTAAAATGGGCAAAGGAGCTAGGCACAGTAGCACATGCTTGTAATCCCAGCACTCAGGAGGCTGAGGCAGGATGATCACCCCGAGTTTGAGACCAGCCTGAACTACATGGTGAGTTCAAGGCCAGCCTGAACTACATAGTGAGAGCCTGTCTCAAAAAAATAAAAATAAAAAGCCATTTACCTTCAGCAGCAGGATTGGAGGGAAGGTCCCTGTTCTGGCCTAGGAATACGAGGCTGTGGTCAGTGTGGGTCTATTAAAGGCAGCAGCTCTCCGCAGCGAGAATTCAGCTTCAGACACGCCAAGTCGTCAGAGCGCGTGGGCCCGATGTTCAGGATGGCGATCGGTATCTTCTTGTCCCGGGCAGTAAGGATGAACCTGTAACCAGAGTACACCTGCCCAGACAGAAGAGCGAATGAGGCCGCTCTAGACTCACACAGGAGGGGCCTCCCGGAAGCCCCTCACCCTGCAAAGGAGCAGTTACCACCGCACTCGGATACCTGCAGAGACGATCCCACCACCAACAGGGCGTCGGCTTCTTTCACGCGATTGTGCACAAAGTCGACCTTGGCAGGGTCCACCGCGTCCCCGAAGAAGACGACATCTGGTTTGAGAGGGCCTCCGCATCGAAGGCAGGGCGGGACCTGAAAACTCTGTACCTGTTCGTCTGAGAGAAAGACGTCGCCATCGGGAGCCAGGCCCTGGGCCTCCGCGCCCCAGGTGGGGTTCAGGACTCGGAAGCGCTCCTGCAGCGCCCCCCGCGGGGTCTGCGCGCCGCAGTCCAAGCAGAGGACCCTGAAAGCCGAGAGAGTCCCGCTGAGCACTGTGTCCTCCCTCGCAAGGGGCAGAGCTGCCGGGGGGCGCTGTGCCCAAGCATGGGCAGCCCCAAGAGCACTTCTTAACACAATTTCCCCCGCATTTTGGGCATCTTTTCTCAGGATCCCTTTCTCACCTCCTTTCTACCAGAATTCTAAAGCAAGGGAGATACATCTGTTTCCTGACTATACATTCTGCTTAGCCTTCAGATAACTTTTTAAATTACGATACTGGGGATAGAACTTAGGCCCTTCACACTGAATTATGTACATCCCAGCCCTTATTTTTTTTTTATTTATTTTTTGTGGGTACCGGGGGGTCGACCTCAGGACCTCGCGCGCCAACAGGCGCCCGTGCCGCTGAGCGATATCACCGGCCCCTTTTTCGTATGTGGGATCCGGGAGTCGAACTCGGGCCCTCGCGCTTGCCAGGCAGGCGCTTATGCCGCTGAGCCATCTCACCGGCCCCCCAGCCCTTATTTAAAGTATTATTTAAAAAAAAATTACTTGAGGCAGCGTTTCCCTTAATCACCCAGGCTGGGCTCGAATTTGCAATCCTCCTGCCTCAGCCTCCCATAATGCTGGGATTATGGGCATGTATCACCATGCCCAGTTCAGGCTGGCCTTGAACTTGCTTATGTACCCCAGGCCACCCTCGAACTTGTCGAAATCCTCCTGTCTCAGCCTCCCAAGTGCTGGGATTACAGGTGTGCACCACCACACCCAGCTGTATTTTTTTTTTAAAGACAATTTATTTGAAGATGGGGAAGGAGGAAAAGAGAGATAACGGAAAGCTATTCTGGACGAATAGGGAGAATTCGAAAATGAATTGCTCCCTTTTTTTTTCTTATTGTATATTTTTAATGAAGCCATAGGCATCATGAACTCTGATTCCCCCAGTGCCACCTTAGTCTGGGTCCCTCGGGCTGACCTCCCTGACCCTCTCTTCCTAATCCTGTCTAGACTTCCTCCAATCTATTTTTATCATGTTGCCCTTACTCAGAAACCACTAACAGGCCCCTTTGTGTCTCACAACAGACCCAAACTGCACTACCTGATTTTCAAATGCACCAGGATTTGGGTTCCTCCCTCTCAGACAATCTGTTTCCACACAGGTCCCCGTCCCAAACCCTCCATAGAGGTCAGGCCAGATTCCCCTGGGCTCTACACATTCCTTTAATTTAGCAAGCCCTCTCTTTCCTCCATGTCTAGTAAAACTCAAGCCAGGCTCAAGCCCCACCTTAACCATAAAACTTTCCTAATTACCCCAATCTTGACTAAATCTGTTTCTTTAAATGTGCAATCGTCTATACCAAGGGCCACACAGCCAGGCACAGGGGCACACACCTGTAATCCCAGCACTCAGAGGCTGAGATAGGATTGAACTGGAGCCCAGCCTGGGCAACTCAATGACTTAGTGAGACCTCATCACAAAATAAAAATAAAATAAAATAAAAAGGGCTGGGGGTGTAGCTCAGTGCTATGCCCCTGGGTTCAGTTCTCAGTACTGAAAATAAAAATAAAAAGGACCACAGTTAACAGCCATGTATTGTTTGTTGTTTTGTTTTGTTTTTGTTTTTTGAGACAGGGTGTCACTATGTAGTTTAGGCTGGTCTCGAACTCACTTTGTAGTGAGGCTGGCCTCGAACTCACAGCAATCTTCCTGCCTCAGCCTCCTCCCGTTTACATTCCTATTCCTTCCCTGAGTTTAGTAGGATCCACTCCAAAATGACTTGCTCCCAAAACCTTTCTCAAGATGCTACTTAGACAATGTGATCAGGACAGCCAGGGTCGCTGCTCTCAGGGAACGCAGTTTGTGGTCAGCTTGTTTCTTCCCGCACCTGTGCATGCATCCGTGGAGCTCCGTCAGCCGCTGACTCCCAGCCTTAGTGTGCAGAGCGTCCACATTTTGCGTCACCAACCAGTGCAGCTTCCCGAGTCTCTCCCAGGAGCTCAGAGCCCAGTGTGCGGGGTTGGGCCGGTGGGAGGAGAACTGAGGCCAGCCCACGAAGTTCCGCGCCCAGTACCGCTGGCGGATCGAGGCACTTCTGACGAAATCGCTGTGCTGGATGGGCCTCCGGGAGGTGCGGGCGTAAAGTCCCACATTTTCGGACCTGTAGTCCGGGATCCCCGACTCAGTGGAGATTCCCGCCCCGGTCATCACTAGGAGTTTCTTGGAAAGGGTGATGAAACGCTGAAACTCTTTGACTTTCTCAGGATTCAAAGGAGGACTTGCTGGCACAAATAACCCACTGGATCCACGCAAGCACTGCTGGCTGATGTTCATGACCCAAGGGCCTTTTGTTGACCTGAAACTCAGCCCATAGCTCAGCCTCATTCTAGACCAAAAAACAAACAAACAAAAAACAAAAGAACCTCAAGTAAGAATCTGGGTTTTGCAAGCAAAGATAACCACTAACTAATGAGTGGATACACAAAATGTGGTCTATCCATAGGATGGAACACCAATCAGCTATAGAAAGATCTATGCCAGGCATGGTGGTGCATGCCTGGAATCCCAGCACTCAAGAGGCTGAGGCAGGAGGATCGCCATGAGTTCGAGGCCAGCCTGGGCTACATAGTGAGTTCAAAGACAGCCTGAACTACATAGCGAGACCCTGTCTCTAAAAACCTAACCAGTAATAATAATAATCAGAATTATCTTACTTTTCCACAAGCTAAGAGAAGCACATTTCAGCTATATACAGTATGTCAGGTTCACCGAGGTCCACACCATGCTGGAATTGAACCCAGGGCCTCCAGCATGCTAGGTAAGAACTCTTAACATCGAGCTACACTCCTAGCCCAATGTGTCAGACTTTTCAGGCTTTTGTTTTATTGATGTAATTAACCACGTGCACATCTTTTATTTCTTCATTTGTCCCGTACTATTTGTTTATTCTCCCTTGCAAATTCTGCTACTTGGACACGGCACGGGGGAAGGGGGACAACACCCATGAAGGTCAGCTTTTCTAGCTGTGAAAACAAGGCTTTGACATATTCTTTGATATCCTGACATATTCTTTGACTATCCTGCAGAAATTCTCCACCGACATGCACCCCATAGGCAAACAATATTTTCTGCTTAGTTTTCCAGAACTGAATTCAGGACCTAGCTTTTCCTTGACATTCCACAGCAACGTGGACAGCTAAACAAATACTGCTTGGTCGGATTTCCTGAGACCAAAGGCCAGGGAAATCCTGCTGAAAACACGTTCCGTGGGAACAGCTCTTCTCTTCCAGGTCCTACCAACGGCAACGAGGAGAAATGCAATCCCCTTACAAGAAATAAACAACTTTGAGAAACCTGCAGCCTGCGTAGAACACACTTACCTTTCCCAGTTTAGGGACACTTGACAACCGGTAGTGGGACTATCCTGCTACCTATGCATTTTGGGAAGTGTAGTTCATGAAGCGCAAATGAGTCAAGAAAAACTACAAATCCCACAATCCTACGGGAGCCATACTTGAGTGACTCAGCTCGCCCGGAACGCCCCCTGTTGGCCTTCCCTGGTGAGAATTTGGAATCTCGGCCTGCGCGCCCTGAACCAACCACAGTCAGAGAGAAGTGGTTAAAACTTGAGTACCAGGGGCCGGTGAGATGGCTCAGCGGCTTAAGCGCCTGCCTGGCAAGCGCAAGGGCCCGAGTTCGACACCCGGATCCCACATACGAAAAAGGGGCCGGTGATATCGCTCAGCGGCACGGGCGCCTGCTGGCGCAGGAGGTCCTGAGGTCGACCCCCCGGTACCCACAAAAAAAAAACTTGGGTACCAATGCTCTGAGTGCAAAATCGCCACCCGAATAGCGCTAATTTAGGAATTCATTGTGTGTGTGTGTGTGTGTGTGTGTGTGTGTGGTTTTTTGAGACAGGGTCTCGCTATGTAGCTCAGGCTGGCCTGGAACTCACTACGTAGTCCAGGCTGACCTCTTAACTTGTTGCAATCCTCCTGCCTTAGTCTCCCAAATGCTGGGATTACAGGCGTGCGCCACCACGCCCGGCGAATTCATCTTCTCTTAAAAGGATTTTCTGGTTTTTGTTTTTGGGGTGCTGGAGATTGAACCCGCTGACACATTCAGCTACATCCCCAGTCTTTTTCTTCTTCCTCTTCCTATTCCTCTTCTTCCCCTTCGCCTGCCCTCTATCCCCCTCTTCCTCCTCCTCCTTTTTTTTTTTTTTTTTTTTTTAGATAGGATCTCGCTAAGTCAAAACTGCCCAGCTGGACTGGAATTTGCGATCCTCCTGCCTCATCTCCCGGGAGTGCTGGGAGTGCTGGATTACAGGCCTATGCCCAGCTAGTAATTTTTTTTGTTGCTGTAATTTTTAATAAAGAATGTAGATTTAACCCACCTTCAACTTCGGTATTTATATTTCTTTCCATTCACCACAAGGGATCAACTGAGTTCACTACTATGGATAAAATACTTTGTAGTGGGTTATGAAGAAATAGATTCACAGCTATCTGAAATTTTGATTTTTTTTTTACATTTAATATGAACAATTTCTTTTTTTTTTCTTTTTCAGTATTGGAGGTTGATCTTGGACCTATGCGTGCTAGGCAGTACTCTACCATTAAGCTATATCCCCAGCCTCTTTTTCTTTTTTTATTTTGAGACAGGGTTTCACGAATTTGACCAGGCTGGCCTTGAACTTGTGATCTTCCAGCTTCAGCTTCCTCATAGCTGGGATTACAGGCATGCACCACCATGCCTGGTTTAATATGTACAATTAAAGCCAAGTATATAATGTACGTGGACTAATGGGCTCACTCATTTGACTCCTCTAATATTTATTATCTTATGTTTGATATCTTTATAATATAGTAATATTTATTATCTTATGTTTAATCCATCCACGCAATGCCTGGGCCTCACTCCCAGAGCTTCTGATTTCCTTCGTCGAGAGGAGAGGCCTGGACACTAAGTCTATATACTCACTTCCTGGTTGGTCCTAATAAGGTGCCAGTGAAAATTACTGCTTTATGGCATCACCTAAATAAGGCATCAGTTAGTGTATCTCTTAGAAAATAATCTAGCATGAACCGTGAACTCCAAATAAGGACTGTCTCCTATTTTGAAATGAGCCAAAGGGCCGGTGAGATAGGTCAGCGGCATAAATGCCAGCCTGGCAAGCGCGAGGTCCTGAGTTCAACTCCCAGTACCCACATACGAAAAAAGGGCTGGTGATATCGCTCAGCGGCACAGGTGCCTGCTACCGCGTGAGGTCCTGAGTTCGACCCCCGGTACCCACAAAAAATAAAATAAAATAAAATGAAATGAGCCAAAGCCCAGAGTAGTAAGATGGAAGCTGGAGGCAGATAAATATTGGTAAAGTGATTCCACTTAGCAATTTGGGAGCTGTATCAGCAGCTGAAACGCAATAGGTCACTATCTGTAGGACCTACTAGGCTCCAAAAATCAGGCACCCTACAGCTCTATGTGCCTTGGTTAATGTGATCACATTGGCCAAAAGAACCAAAATGTTTATATGTGCACCCATGTTTATAGCAGCACAATTTGTAATAGCCAGATCTTGGAAACAACCCAAATGCCCATCAACTGAGGAATGGATAAGAAAGATGTGGTATTTTTATACAATGGAGTACTATTCAGCCATAAAGAAGGATAAACTGGAGACTTTTATAGGTAAATGGATGCAACTCGAGAAAATACTCATAAGTGAAATAAACCGGACGCACATGTGTAAGCATCGTATTGTCTCTTTAGTATGAGAAACTGAAAGAGTAAATAAGATCCAAAATGTACAATAGACACGGTGAATCAAAAAGAAATTGGTCAATAGGAAAGAGAGACTAGAATAGGGAAAAGAAAGAAGGGAAAGGGAAAAAAAATTGTATATATATATAAGATGGTTAAGATAGATACACTACCAATTTTACTTAGTTCATTGAAGAGTAAGGTTTGAGCCAATAATGTTTGAACAATTGAATGCTAATGTCTGGCATCCTGAATAACTAACTTAAAGATTATAATACGTAATGCATTGACCATTGTTACCCTCATATTATGTTGTTTTGAAAATTTGTTCTTTTTTTGATTTGTTTTGTTTTTTCTTCTCTTTAAAAAAAAAAAAAAGAACCAAAATGTAAATCCAAACATCGAATGGCTGGGGGTGTAACTCCAAGGTAGAATATAGAGCATGCGCTTACCATAAAGAAGGCCCTAGGTTCAGTCCCTGGCACACACACAAGCACACACATAGACATGCACACACAAAGCAATCCAGCACATTTTCTATGACAATGTCAAAATAATGACCTTCTCCTCCTCCTTGGTTTGATTAGAAAAATTTCAAACCATACTACTTTTTTTTTAGTTCTCCAAGTCAAATAAGCATCAATAAAAGAGATTAGCTTGAAGTACAGAGCTAATGTGTTTTCAGATCCCAAAGAATGCCATGTTCTAGAGAGAAGTTAGCTGAGTTTTTAGTTTTTCTTCATTGCATTAGAAAGTCACCCATGGAGAGTGTTGTAGTTATTATTTAAAATGTCCCCCTAAACTGAGTGTGGTGGTACACACGGGTAATCCCAGCACTCAGAAGGCTGAGGCAGAAGGATTGCCACAAATTTGAGGCCAATCTGGGCTACATAGTGAGTTCAAGTCCAACCTGAGCTACATAGCAAGACCCTGTCTCAAAAAACAAACAAACGAACAAGTAAATAAATAAATAAATAAATAAATAAATAAATAAATAAATAAATAAATAAAATAAAGTGAAATGTCCCCCCAGCCAGGCTTGGTTGCACGTGTCTGTAATCCCAGCACTTGGGAGGCTGAAGCAGGAGGATCATCAGGAGTTTGAGGCTTGCCTGTGCTACATAGCAAGTCCAAGGCAAGCCTAGACTTCATAGCAAGACTCTGTCTCCAAAAAAACCCCCAGAAAAATAGATATAATAAAATAAAATGTCCCCCAAAAGTTCATTGTGTTGTATGTTTGGTTGCTAGCTAATGTGTTTTCATTTTGTTTTGTTTCATTTTGTTTTTTTGAGACAGGTCTCCCTATGTAGTCCTGGCTGGCCTTGGACTCACTATGTAGCTTGGGGTGGCCTCAAACTCACAGTGATTCTCCTGCTTCAGCTTCCTGAGTACTGGGATTACAGGCGTGCACCACCACACTTGGCTTTAGCTAATGGGTTTTTGAAGAGCCTAGATCATGAGGGTTCTAACTTCATCAGTGGATTAATGCAATGATGATATCATAATTTGATGGCATTATTGGGAGGTGATGGAAACAGGGGATGTGGCCTAGTTAAAGGGAGTGTATCAGGGGTCAGACCTTGGGGACTATATCTGGTCCTCCACCCATTCCTCTCTGGCTCCCTCGTTGTCTCTGGTTCCTGGCTGCCATGAGGAGAGCAATCCTACTGCCTCAGCCTCCTGAATGCTGGGATTACAGGTGTGTGCCACCACTTTTGGCTTTTTTTTTTTTTTTTCGACAGTGTCTCTCTATGTAGCCCAAGATGACCTCAATCTTGAGATCATCCTGCCTCAGCCTTCTGAGTGCTGGGATTACAAGCGTGAACCTCTATGCCCAGCCTTTGAATATTTTGTTTGAAATTTTTTTCATAAAACTTTGATTTTAGACCTGTGGTGAAGCAGAACATCATGGTGGGAAAGCGGGAAAGCAATTTAGCAATTTAGGAAAAAATTCTCTGTCTTGAAATTAAAAATTTAAAAAGGGCTGGGGTTGTAGCTCAATGTGAAGGCCCAGGGTTCAATCCCATGTCCAAAAAAAATGGGGGGAGCTTTCTTAGAGATTACTGTTTGAATTTTAATGAATGGTAAAAATAAAAATAAAAGTATGTTGGAGAATATAGGTGAGAGAGGAAATGAGTTCAGATATAGTTTTTTTTTTTATTTTTGGTGCCGGGAATCGAACTCATGACCTTGCGCTTGCCAGGCAAGTGCTGTGCTGCTGAGCTATATCCCCAGTCAGATATAGGTTTTAAACAGCTTTCTACTTGCAAAAGGAAACAGGCAGTAAGGGTGAAAGTTACTTCAAATTTTATATACTTGGGACACTTTTGTGGGAACAGTTTTTCATCCTCTCCTTAGAAAAACTCTTTTGAATTAAACATAGATTTGCATATGATCCAGCAACTCCACTTCTAGGTACGTACCCAAAAGAATGAAAAACAGGAACTCAAAACGACACACACCAAAGCAGCATTACTCACAAGAGCCGAAAAGCAGAAAAAACCCAAGCATTCATTAAAGAATGAATGCATAATCAAAATTCCATCTAAGGAAATATTATTCTACCATAAAAAGGAACAAAATCCTGAAATGTACTACAATATGGGTCAACCATAAGATATTACCGTAAAGTGAAATAAATCAGATCCATAATCTGGCGTCGGCAAATCACATGATATTGTATGATTTCCTTTATTAGAAGGTAGCTAGAGTGGTGTAATTCATACAGACAGGGGTTTTGGAGAGAGGGGAGTAAGGACTTGGAGTTTAATGGGTACAGAGTTTAAGTTTGGGAAGATAAAAAAGCTTCTGGAGGTGGATGGTGGTGATTGCAAAACGATGTGAATGTATTCAGCGCCGCTGAATTTACACTTTAAAAAAGTTAAAATGGTAAATTTTACGTGGTAAATGGTAAACTGTATGCATACATTTTATTGTGTTTAGCAGAATAAACAACCATAAAACCTCTTTGGAGAAGGTAGTTACGATGCGAAGCGGGCCACACTGAACACGCTGATTCAAGTCTCCCCAACCTCCCCTTGCTGTCGCTGAATTAAACTTATTAGCATGTTCCCTCCCATAGTGCTTTGCTTCATACTCTGCCAAAACCTACTTAAATGAAATCACGACCGAAACCGCCTATATATTTCCAAGTCATCTTTAAATCATTTTCTGTGGCTGTAGCATTTTCAAAGAAAAAAATCACTCACGTTTTTTACATGAGCTTCAAACTCACCTTTCTGTAATAGGAACCTCACTTATTGGGAATAGTGACCAGGAGGCGGTGCTCACTAGCTTTGCGCAGTGGCAGTATCGTAGCCAATGAGGTTTATCCGAGGCGCGATTATTGCTAATTGAAAACTTTTCCCAATACCCCGCCGTGACGACTTGAAATACAGTCGGCGCTGGCAATTTTTGACAGTCTCTACGGAGACTGAAATGTACTCTGTCTTAAATATTAGAGACAAAATGTTGTGGTGTTTTTTCCTTTTTTTTTGTTTGTTTCACATGTTTTAGTATGTGTGTGATATTTTCGTTTATTTTATGCTATATAGTACGTAAGTTTCGTTTTTTTACGTTTTAGAATCTAGCTGAAAACTTCGCGCCTGATAGGCGCTGGTGTCTCTGAAGTACAGCAATCAGTTCTCCAATAAGAAAAATTGAGTGTAGTGTGTAACGACTAGTCTGAATTTTAATTCTTGTTTCCATTATTTTGTATTTTGAGCGTTTGGTGAAGTTTTCTGACCGGGTTTCTCCCGTCTCATTACTGGAAAATGACGAGAGTACCAGCACGTACTCTGACAGGCCTGGTTCCGCAATGTACTTACTTTTCTGTTACCTGAAGTTTTTGTTATTCACAAATATTTTCTGGGTAGTTGTAATCCAAACCCATTTTTGTTTCCCGGCTCACTCCCTTTCTCGCCGCTGTTTCTGAGTGTCTGGATCCAAGCTTCTCTATGATGTCATGCTAATTTGCATGAGAGTTCCCAGCATCCCAAGCGAAAGCTTTTGCTATTTGAAAAATTTTAACGTGGGGCACAAGATAACCTCATAAAGAGAAACTTCTCACCTGAAACATAAGTACGAGAATGGAAACGCGTCGTTTCTACTTATTCGCCAGTGGTCACTCAACCTCAGCGTAAAGACAGTTGTTATCCGTGGGAGTGCAGAGCGTGCGGGTATGTTTTTCAGCTTTGCGCAGTGGCAGTATCGTAGCCAATGAGGTTTATCCGAGGCGCGATTATTGCTAATTGAAAACTTTTCCCAATACCCCGCCATGACGACTTGAAATACAGTCGGCATTGGCAATTTTTGACAGTCTCTACGGAGACTGAATAATTGTTTCTTAAAAAAAAACAGTTGCTGTTAGAATTATGGTTTAGCAATGTGTTTGGGTGTGCGTTACAATAGAGCTGTAGTTTTAAATTATTCTTTTGTATAAACGTACTTCTAAGGTATTGTTATTCACGAGTTTCATATACTCTATTTCCATTACCACCTAGATAAGATCCTGCAGTCACTGTTCAGCAGGAATGAAAGAGAACTCTTTTTTTTTTTTTTTTTTTTTTTTTTTTTTTTTGTGGGTACCGGGGGGACGACCTCAGGACCTCGCACGCCAGCAGGCGCCCGTGTCACTGAGCGATATCACCGGCCCCTTTTTCGTATGTGGGATCCGGGAGTCGAACTCGGGCCCTCGCGCTTGCCGGGCAGGCGCTTAAGCCACTGAGCCATCTCACCGGCCCGAAAGAGAACTCTTGAACCATACCATACAAACTTTTTTCAAAATGGGCAGGGAGCAAATAGTTGCAGACGCAATTGCTTAGAAGCAATGGTGCTGGGTTTGGAATCAAGTCTTTTATCATACTGTTGTATTTGCTTTCACATCTTTAATTTTCTCCACTTTTGTTAATGAGGTTTCAGCTGTCCTATGACGCCTAGGAATCATTATCTGTGGGTATAGCAGATCCACCAGTCTTCCAACACTCCTCTGGCCTGCAGCAAATGGATGTAGTCACCAACGGCAAAGGTGGTGTGTAGCAACAGCAACTGATGGTTCAAAAGGCACTGGGGAGGACAGCCCCAGCAATATGGTAAATTGACCCTGCTTCAAGGAACTGACACTCCGGAGATAAACTACAAGCAAATCAGTAAACTGAATAACTACAGATTATTACAGTTCTACGAAGATAGGGAGATGTGATAGAGACCAGGCAAATTCCAACAGGATTATCTACTACTGAGCATTTACTCTGCACCTAACTCCGTGCAAAGTGCATTTAATTTTCACACCTCCCTCCCAACTCTATTTCAGGAAATGCAGGGCCTCACACACGCTAGGCAAAACCTTTACCACTGAGCTACACCGCAGGCCCCAGACCGTTTTTTGTTTTGTTTTTTGAGACAGGGTCTCAAGGTGTAGTCCAGGCTGGCCTTGAACTCACTTTGTAATCCAGGCTGGCCTCAAACTCACAGCAATCCTTCTGGTTTAGCCTCCTGAGTGCTAGGATGATAGGCTTGCGGTACCACCTTTTTTTTTTTTTTTTTTAATACAAACAACTCTGAGGTATAATTGATATTCATACAGTAATGTGCACGTATTTAAAGCATACAGTTTGATAAGTCACCACAATTCAGGACATGAAATCTATCACTTCCAAAAGTTCTCTGGTGTTCCTTTGTAATCTCGCCTTCCCATGTGCCCACACTCCTGATCTTTCCCCACTCCTCCTCTCCCATCTCTCCCATTACCCCAATTCCCCAATCCCAAGCAATCACTGCCCTGCAGGGTTTGTTTGGTTGGTTGTGTTTTTTTGTTTTGTTTTCTTTCAGTTACTGGGGATTGACCCAAGGCCTTCACACTGAGCTACATCCCCAGTCTTTTTCTTGAGACAGGTCTCACTAAGTTGCTCAGGCTGGGCTCAAACTTGTGATCCTCTTGTCACAACCACCCAGCGTGCTGAGATTACAGGTGTACACCAGCGTGCTGGGTGGTATGTGACTTTTTTTTTTTTTGGTATCAGGAATCGAACTCAGGACCTTGCACTTGCCAGGCAGGTGCTGTGCCAGTGAGCTATATCCCTGGCCCCTTCTTTTTGAAATTGACTTTTTTCATTAAGTATAATATTCTTGAGGTCCATTTCTTTTTTCTTGCTGATTATTCATTACATGGAAGCACCAGTTTGTTCAACCTTTCACCCACAGAAGGACATTTGGGTTGTTTGCAGTATTTTGTCAATACAAATAAAACAACTAAGAATATTCCTTTTTTAATTTTTTAAATTATTTTATTTTATTTATTTATTTTTTTGTGTGGGTATCGGGGGGTCGACCTCAGGACCTCGCACGCCAGCAGGCGCCCGTGCCGCTGAACGATATCACCGGCCCTTTTTTTGTATGTGGGATCCGGGAGTCGAACTTGGGCCCTCACCCTTGCCAGGCAGGTGCTTATGCTGCTGAGCCATCTCACTGGCCCCTTAAAATTTTTTTAAATTAAAAAAAATTATTTTTAAATAAAATTTTTATTAGCACATGTTCACAGTACATGATTATATTCACTGCGTGGAGTTAGTACTTGTACATAACACATATTAATTCTTTTTTCATCCCCTTTCCCCTTCCCCCTCCCTCCGAAACTGATAAGAATATTCCTATACAAGTTTTTGTGTGAGCCTAGGAGTGCGTCTGTTTGTTTGAGACAGGGTCTTGCTTTGGCCTTGAACTCACTGTGCAGCCCAGGCTGGGCTCACAGTGATCCTCCTGCCTCAGCCTCCCAAGTGCTGCTGGGATTACAGGCAGGCGCCACAGTGCCCAGCTGAACCAAGGTTTTTGATTGTCTAGGATAAATGCCCAAGAGCACAACTGCTGCATCATATGGCAAGTGCATGTTCAAATTTGTAAGAAACTGCTGAATTATTTTCCAGCATGGCTGTGGGAGAGTTAGGTCCACTGTGGTGGGACAGAAGGGTGGGATGATAAAATAAACTCCTGGGCACAGTTAACTGTTCCCATTGCAGCATGGCAGGTTTCAACAGACCCTTAGGAGACTGATCAAACCACAGAAGCAGAATGTTTGCAAGAAATGAGAAACCAATACCAAGGGGGGAAAAAACTAATTAAGCCTGTGAATTACTCTAACAGTTGTCTGTGTTACTTCCTGGGGGTAGAAAGACCTCTTTTTTTTTTTTTTTTTTTTTTTTTTCAGAACTGGGGATTGAACTCAAGGCTGTTGCACTGAGCCACATCCCCAGCCCCCCACCCACCCCTTTAAAATTCTGAGACAAGATTTTGTTATATTGCTAAATTGAATTTGCAATCCTCCTGCCTCAGCCTCCCAAAGTGGTGGGGTTACAGGGGCATGCCACCATGCCCAGCCCTGAAGGGTCCTTTTGCTGAAAAACATTGACCCTTCTTCACTTGAGCCTTCAGAGATCTGATGAGTGAGTAAAATGGGGTAAAAGGCTTGGCACCTTTTTCTTCACATTGTGTCTGTCCCCTTTGCTACCTTAACCCTTGGCTCAGATTCTCCTCAGCTCTGTACATAGACATGGTGATTATTTTAAAATGTTTTGACCAAGGCTTGAACACAGGCCTAACTTGACCTGTTCCCCATTAGAGCTGGTATGTATATTTTTTTTCTTTTACTTTTTCCTCCCCCTCTCTTCTGTCCCCAGTCTTGTGCTTCTCCAGAAGCCACTAAAGCCCAAGCGCCTGTAGCTCTTGGGCTCTGTCACAGGGCTGGGCCCCTCAAGGCCAAGATGTGTAGCACAGGAGAATGGCACCAGGTACATGAATGTTCGACAGCCTCCAGGGCGAGCTGACCTTGCCACCCAGGCTAAGTCTGCCCCAAGAAGAGATAGTTTTTGGAACCGCGCTACTGGCCAATGGGAATTACCAGAATTTAGCCCCAACTCCAGCAAATCTATAAAAACCTGTGCGCTCTTTCATCCTGAGGAGCAGCTTGATCAATTTCTTGACCAGTTGCTGAGTCTTTTCCCAATTTGGCCAAAGCCTCCTGCCCGTTATAAAGCTTTGCCCCTACAGGAGTGGGTGTAGTCGCAATGCATGGCCTAGTTTCAGTTCTACTGTGTCTGGCCTAAAAGGTCCCATCACTGATATCAGTGGTACAATTTTGCATTTCATCTGCCATCTTCTCACATCTATATTGGTTGTCCTGCCTTTTTTCTTGCCTTTGTTACATTTTTTTTTTTTTTTTTTTCTTCAGGGCTGGGGATTGAACCAGGGCCTTGTGCATGCTAGGCAAGTCATCACCACTGAGGTATACCTCCAGCCTATGACACCTTTTTTTTCTTTGTTTTCTTTGCCTTTCTTTCTTTCTTTCTTTTTTTTTTTTTTACACAGGACCTCATATGTACTTCAGGTTGGCCTTGAACTCATTATGTAGCCCAGGCTGGCCTCAAACTCACGTTGATCCTCCTGCCTCAGCCTCCTGAGTGCTGGGATTATGGACATGCACCACCATGCCCGACTGCTAAATTTTTAAAAAAGGGAACCTTTTTTTTTTCTTTTGCAGTGCTGAAGATCAAACCCAGGGCCTTGAAGATCAAACCAAGTGCTTCACCATTGAGCTACATCCTCAGCCGAAAAAGCTGAAATTTACAGAAACTACATATGATCCAGTATTTTCCTCTCTGCTCTATTGCAATTTTTCTTTGACTGGGGAGCTTGAGTTACAATTACTTTGTTTTCTGAGACAAGGTCTTGCTATATAGCCCAAACTATCCTTCAACTCAAGACCCTAGCCTGCCCAGCAGAGTGACTTATTTTTTAAATTGAGCCCAAATTCATACAACATAAAATTAACCATATTAAAGTGGATCTATGTGATTTTTTTTTCTTTTCTTTCTTTTCTTTTCTTTTCTATCTATCTTTCTTTCTTTCTTTCTTTATTTTTTCTTTTTTTCTTTCTTTTTTTCTTTTTTCTTCCTGTTTTAGAGACTTTTCGCTATATGCATGCTGGAAATTGAACCCAGAGCTCTAGCCAGGTATGGTGACTGAGGCAGGAGGGTCACCATGAGTTCGAGGCCACCCTTGGCTACATAGCAAGTTCAAGACCAGTCTGGCCACATAGTGAGACCCCGTCTCAAAAAAACAAAAACAAAACAACAACAAGAATGAACCCAGAGCTCTGCACACAGTAAGCACCTCTTCTGCTACTGAACTATGTGCCAAGCCTCCTAATTTTTTTCTGGTTACAAAATTACCACGTGTTTATATTAAAAAATCATGTATATATGAAGTAGTGACAATCAACAACCCCCTACCATAATCTCACCTCCACCCCCAGGAGATGGCCACAGGTAGCTAAGACTATTCCTTTAAAATTGTGTCAACACAATTTTTGTTTTGTTTCTTTTGAGACAGGATCTCACTGTGTGGTCTAGGTTGGCCTCAAACTCACACTCTTCCTCCTGAGTGCTGGGTTTACAGGTGTGTACCACCAAGCCTGGCCTTACACGTAATTTTTTTTTTTTTTTTGAGACAGGGTCTTGCTATGTAGTGCGGGCTGGCCTCAAACTCATGGTGATCCTCCTGCCTCAGCCTCTTGAGGGCTGGGATTACAGGTATTTGTCACCACACCTGACTTCCACATAATTTTTAACAAAATTCAATTATACTCTACACGTAGATCTGTTACTTCCTTTTTATTTCTGCTAAACAATACATTTTGAACACATTTTCCATGTTCCCATTCATCTCCCCCTTCTTTCTGTATGGATAAACCCTGCCAAGCTTACTTAATCCCCTGTGGATGGACGCATAGGCTATTTCCAGTTCCCACCATCCTACAGTGAACATGCTTGGGGCTATATCATCTTTGCCTACCTACAGGGTATTTCTAGGGGAAATTTTGGTTTTACTTTTCTTTTTTTTTTTAATATATGTGGATACTGGTAGTCGAACTCAGGATCTCATGCTTGCCCGGCAGACGCTTATGCCACTGAGCTATATCACCGGCCCTCTTTTTTTTTTTTTTTTAAACAGGGTCTCGCTATGTAGTGCAGGCTGGCCTTGAACTCGCTATGTACCCAACGGTGGCCTCAAACTCCTGGCAATCCTCCTGCCTCAGCCTCCTGAGTGCTGGGACTACAGCCGTGCGCCACCACACCCGGCTTCCTAGGGGAAATTTCTAGAGGTGGGATTGCCTGTGTAAGGGCCATGTATATTTTGCATTTTGAGAGATACCCCTCTTTTGGCATTTTTGAAAAGCTATATGGAGACAGTGTTTGGCTTGTACTTTCGGAAGTGTCGCGCAGCTTTCCCGTGGCTCTTGTGGTTTGGGGAGGGCATGAGGAGGAGGGCGACTTCCTCCTCACAGTTATGAGCTGCCCCAGCCACTCAGTCCAGAACCCATACATTTGCCCTCCGGCTGTTTTCCAGGCAGGGAGTGGGGCGTGGGGGCTGGACCGGGTGAAGTAACCCTGTGTTGGAGGAAGGCAGACTCTGAGCTATCCCAAACTGACCTCTCCCCTCCACCCCGAAAGGAAATATCCTCGAGCCGCAGACGCTGCCCCTGGATGGCGCCAACGCCTGCCCACCCTGTCTCTCGAGCCTGCCTGCACCCCGGCTCCAGCGTGCAGAAGCCGCCTTGGAGGCTTCTCAGAGCAAAGGGGCCCCTTGGCCCCAAACAATCTGCTCAGTGTTTAAATCCCCGCAGGATGTTTGCAAGAATCACCAGCTTGTAGTTTAAAAATATCCCATGCCCAAGGGGCCCTCGGTGTCTGTCTCAGAACAGGGCTGCCTCACAGCTCCTCAATTTCTCCCTTACTGGGGAAATTAACCCTGAGGCCGATTGATTATTTTTTCCATGATCATGACTTTTTTTTTTTTTTAGTACTGAGGATTGAACCCAGGCCTGTGTACTGAGCTATATTCTTTCTTTATTTTTTATTTTGAGGCAGGGTTTCATTAAGTCTCTAAATTGAACTCACCTGGACTTGCTGGCGCACGCCTGTAATCCCAGCACTCAAGAGGCTGAGACAGGAGGATTGCTGCGAGTTTGAGGCCAGCTTGGGCTACAAAGTGAGTTCAAGGCCAGCCTGAACTACAGAGTGAGACCCTGTCTCAAAAAGACTAAATAAATAAATGAAAATAAATTAAACTTATAATCTTCCTGCCTTAGCCTCCGAGAATGCAGAATTACAGGCTGTGCACCAGCTTTTCCAGGAGAGCTGACTTTCTACATTCAAATCCACACTGTCCACTGACTCTGTGACCCTGTCACTCTCAACCTCTCTGTGTCTCATGTTCCTGGCTATACAAAGAGTCATAAAAATAAAAAAGAGGGCTGGGGATATTGCTCATCGGCACAAGCGCCTACCTGGCAAGCACAAGGTCCTGAGTTTGATTCCTGGTACCAAAAATAAAATAAAATAAAAAGAGAGAGTCAGGCTGGGGATATAGCTCAGCGGCACAGTGCCTGCCTGGCAAGCATGAGGTCATGGGTTCGATTCCCAGCACACACAAAAAAGAGAAAGTCATGATCCTATCTGTCTCAGAGGTCTGTAGGCTTCTACCCTGACTGTTCATGCGAATCACCTAGGGAGCTTTTAAAAATACTGATGCCCAGAGCCAGGCGTGGCGGCATACAACTGTAATTCCAAAACTCTGGGAGGCTGAGGCGGGAGGATCATTGAGAGTTTGAGACCGCCCTGGACGACATAGGGAGACCCTGACTCAACAAAACAAATCCTAGGCTGGGTGAGTGGCACACACCTGTAATCCCAGCACCCAGGAGGCTGAGGTAGGAGGATCACCATGAGCTCAAGGCCAGCCTGGGCTACATAGAGAGTTTAAGGCCAGCCTGAACTACATAGAGAGAATTTGTCTCAATAAATAAAATAAAATAAAATAAAATAAAATAAAATAAAAATACTGATGCCCAGTATACATTCCAGACCAATTAAATCAGAAAGTCTACAGATTGGGTCTGGGTAAAAAAATATATTTCAAAGCTGCTCAAGTGATTCCAATGTACCTTCAAGACTGAGATCCACTGCCAGAGAGATTGTGGGTATTAAATAAGATTCCATAGGAAAAGTGCTCCGGTGAGTGCCTGGGACACAGTTAAGTGCTTTGATGGGTGGTTATGGAATCAACTCTCTAAGCCAGGGTGACAGTCAGGGAAGGCTTCCTGGAGGAGGCAGTAGGCAAGCTCCGAACTGAAGGAGGACAGAAGATAACCAGGACACAGAGGGTAGGAGGGCTCTTAACAGGGGTTTCAGCTCCTGCAGGGGCCTGGAGTCAGGAGACTGTAGCCTGGAGGAATGGAGGCATCCTCAGCTGGGGGGAGTAGCTCGGTGGTATAGTGTGTACCTCCCATGTGCAGGGGCCTGAGTTCAATCCCCAGCACTGGGAAAAAAGTCATTCTCTGTGGAGGAAATGGGGGCACCTGGGGAAGAGACAGATGGTACAGAGTCCTCTAACGAGGTCAGAGGTCATGGAAAGTCATTGAGTAAATTCTGTTGTCACAAAGATTAGTTTTGTTTTGTTTTGCTTGAGACACGGTCTTGCTAGGTAGTGCAGGCTGGCCTTGAACTCTCAGCGATGCTCTTGCCTCAGCTCCTCAGTGTTGGGATTACAGGTGCGCGGCGTCATGCCCGGCAGATGTTACGAAGATTTTAAGCAGGACGATCGCTCAGACTGTACTCTCCCCGAAACTCAGAGCCAGCCAAGGCCTTCCCAAGTGTGTGTCCGAGTCAGCGGGGGGCTTGCACTTGCCAAGGGGAGGTGGCACAAGCCTCGTGCCCCCCCGTGAGGCACCCCGTGGTCAGAGGGTGCTGGGTTCTAGTCTGAATACTTCTACTTCACAGCTGTGTGGCTGTGGGCAGATGACTTTATTTATGAGTCTCAGTTTTTTAGCCTGTAAAGTAGGTGTAAAACTTCCAGTGGATTTTTGCAAGGATTGGATGAGGTAATAATGTAAAAGGTTTAAACTGGGCATGGCTGCACATGCCTATAATCCCAGATACTTGGGAGGCTGAGGCAGGAGAATAGCAAGTTTGAGGACAGCCTATGGGAGACTCTGTCTCAAAATAAAGCTCAGTGTGCCCTGGGTTCAAGCCCCATTACAAAAAAAGAGAAAGACAATATTTTGCTTCCTATATGTTAAACAATAAATTCCAAATAATGAAAAATTTTATCTAATAATAATTATTACTAATCACAACCTTAATTCTGCAACCCTTTGGTGGCTGGAAAAATCCCCAAACCTGTCCCTTTCTCTTCTAGCCTTGAAGTCCCTCCTGGATTCTTTTTTTTTGGAGGGTTTTTTTGAGACAAGGTCTCAGTATGTAGTGCAGGCTGGCCTTGAACTCGCTTATGTAGCCCAGGCTGGCCTTGAACTCACAGCGATCCTCCTGCCTCAGCCTCACAAGTGTGAATGCTGGAATGCCCTGCTTCTTTGATGATAATTATAGGTTACAGTTTCTCAGCCATTTTCATGCATTTTTGCTGTTGTTAAATTGCACACAAGCATGGAAAGTGTGTGTTATTATCCAGATTTTGCATTTCAACCACTTGAGTCTCAAAGTGGTTAAGCCACTTGCTCTAAACCACAGGCCTACCCTGCTCCCATTTTCTGGATGAGAAAAACGAGGCTCAGATGAGTGAGGTGTCATGCCCAAGGCTTCATGGTTGGTGGGTGCGGAGCCAGGAATTGAATGTTTATCTGTCTTGAGACTGCTGAACACTAGAGGTAGTGCCAGAGGTCTGAAGTTCTTTCTGGGCTCCACCCTTTGAGCCACGTGACTCCTTCTGGGGATAAACTTTCACTCTTGCCACTCCTGTTCCAGGGCCCTTCGCATACCTTTCTGAGCTTCAGCCTCTCCTTGTGGAATGCTCTTCCTGCAGCCTCCTATTCTTCAAAAACCAGGTCTGAGTCAGCGCTTTCTCGAAAACAGTTCCAGGTCTCATTTCACTTTTCGTGTGTGTGTGTGTGTGCTAGGAATGGAACCCAGGGCCTTGCATGTGCTAAGAATGTGCTCTGCCACTGAGCTGTGTCTCTGGCCCTCCTTTTCTTCTCTCCTTTCTCTCTGTCTCTGTCTCTGTCTCTGTCTCTCTCTCTTTCTTCTTTCCTCCCTTCCTCCCGTCCTCCTTTCCTTCCTTCCTTTCTTCCTTTTCTCTCCTCCCCTTGCTCTCTCTTTGTTTCTTACTAAGGATTGAACCCAAAGTTTTCCCACTGAGCTACATCCCAAGCCCTTTAATTTCTTAATTTTCAGATGAGGATTTGCCTAGTTGCTAAATTGCCCAAGCTGGGCTCGAACCTGCAATCCTCCCAGAATGCTGGGATTACAGATTTGTGCCACCACACCCAGCATCATGGAAACTTTAGATACAATGTCCAGGCCCCACAGAGATGACACAGCCAAGCCAAGATCTGCAAAGAACGTTTCAGAAAGGGGGGCTCTAAGCTTATGCTCGAGAGATGTAAAGCAGGAAAGCCAGTGTGGCCAGAGCACAGTGCACCAGGGGAGACTGGAAAAGACCGGATTCGAGGCGTAGCCATGGACACCCTTGTGAAAAGTTTGTATTTTATTTCAAGTGCAACAGGAAACCACTAGAATGGTTAAATTAATGACACTGAATTTACATTTTTTAAATGTTACTTTGCAACCCAGTCCTTCTACTGTTAGAACAGTAACAAAAAGGGGAAACACTTGATACACACACATCACGGGTGAGTCTCCCAAACATTACAGCGAGGCAAAGAAGCCAGACCTCAGCAGGATGTGGTAATGCATACCTGTAATCCCAGCTACTCATGCTGAGGCAGGAAGATCCCAAGTTCAAGGCAGTCTGGGCAACTTAGTGAGATTTTTGCCTCAAAATTTTATTTTATTTTATTTTTGGTGGCACTGGCAAGTGTTCTAACAGGGGACCACACCTCCAGCTCTTTTTTTTTTTTTTTTTTTTTTTTTTTGGTGGGTACCGGGGGGTCGACCTCAGGACCTCGCGCACCAGCAGGCGCCGGTGCCGCTGAGCGATATCACCGGCCCCTTTTTCGTATGTGGGTTCCGGGAGTCGAACTCGGGCCCTCGCACTTGCCGGGCAGGCGCTTAAGCCACTGAGCCATCTCACCGGCCCCACCTCCAGCTCTTTAAAATAAAATTTTAAGCCAGGTGTGTGATGCACACCTGTAATCCCAACACTCGAGAGGCTGAGACAGGAGGATCGCCGTGAGTTCTAGGCCAGCCTGGGCTACATTGGGAGTTCAAGGCCAGCCTGAGCTACATAGTGAGACCCTGTGGCAAAAAAAACAACAAGAGAGGGGCCGGGAATGCAGCTCAGTGTTCCCTGGGTTTAATCTCTAGTACTAAAATAAATAAATAAATGCAGTCAGGGACTGGTGCACGCCTGTAATTCTAGCACTTGGGAAGCTGAGGCAGGAAGATCACCCAGAGTTTGAGGCCAGCCTGGGGTACATAGTGAGTTTAAGGCTGGCCTGGACTGCATAGTGAGACCCTGGTTTTTTTTTTTTTTTTTTTAAAGATGGCTGGGTATGTAGCTCAGCAGTAGAGTGCTGCTGAGCATGTGCAATGCCCTGGGTTTAATTTGCTGTAACTTCTCTTCCCTATACAGAAATAAAAGCCAGACTCCCCCAGCTCCGTATTCCCCAAAAGAGAACAGACTATATAACTCCATTTATTTATTTGATTAATTATGGTACTGGAGTTTGTACCCAGGGCCTTGACACTGAGCTACATCCCCAGGCCTTTAAAATTTTTCTTGAGGGGCCAGTGATATCGCTCAGCGGCATAAGCGCCTGCCTGGCAAGCGCGAGGTCCTGAGTTCGACTCCCAGTACCCACATAAAGGAAAAAAGGGCCAGTGATATCGCTCAGTGGCACAAGCGCTTGCTGGCAAATGCAAGGTCCTGAGGTCGACTCCTGGTACCCACATAAAAAAAATTTTTTTTTAGAGACAGGAGGATCATAAGTTTGAGCCTAGCTTGGGCAATTTACAGTTTAATGAGACATTGTCTCATGGGGATGTAGCTGAGTGAGAAGGCTCTGAGCTCAATCCCCAGTACCACACACACATAAAATTACTTACCCCATGTGTTTTCATTGAGCACCTACTGTGTGCTGTGCCCTGTGCCAGGGATAGGGTAGGAAAGAAGTGGTCTCCACCCTTCTGAAGTCTAGAGTCGAGCAGGAGATAAATGCAAACAGCAAGTACATAAGAAATACTTAGTTATAACCATTTTTGTTTTGTTTAGATTGACAGGGTTTCACTATTTAGTCCAGGCTGGCCTTGAACTTGCAGCAATCCTACCTCAGAATCCTGAGTGCTGGGATTATAGACTTGCGCCACCATACTCAGTTTACTTAGTTATGATCATAATGAGTGCTTCTAAGTGCTAAAAAAATCTTAGTAACGGGGGTGAGGAAATGGTTTTCTGAGGAAATGGTTTTATGTTGAAACCCCCAAAATAATGATGATAAACTTTTTTGGGGGGAGACAGGGTCGGTCTCTCTATGTAGTTTATTTATTTATTTTTTTTTGTGGGTACCGGGGGGTCGACCTCAGGACCTCGCGCGCCAGCAGGCGCCCGTGCCGCTGAGTGATATCACCGGCCCCTTTTTCATATGTGGGATCCGGGAGTCGAACTCGGGCCCTCGCGCTTGCCGGGCAGGCGCTTAAGCCGCTGAGCCATCTCACCGGCCCTCTCTATGTAGTTTAGGCTGGCCTCGAATTCACAGCGATCCTCCTGCTTCAGCCTCCCAAGTGTATTGGGATACCTCCCTTTGTCAGATGTGAGTCTCTCCTTGCCTGATTCTACTTATTTCCCTTTCTCTTTCACAGGTGTTGCCCTTAACTTCATCTCAGAGTCTGCTTTTTGAACACAGAGGGACTTGGTGTTAGATTCTTGAGGGATGGAGATGGAAGCTATGTCGGCAGAATATTTTAATGTAAAATTGGCGAACTACCATCACCCATCTTAAAATGCAAGGAAGAACTGGTGATAGGATAAACGATGACTACCTCAATGAGAATTAATTTGGATAATAGCTGTATAGTATTTGTCTATTCAGACACGCAAGAAATGGCTGTGGGCCCGGTGAGATACCTCAGTGTCATAAGCGCCTGCCTGGCAAGCGCGAGGTCCTGAGTTTGACTCCCGGTACCCACATACGAAAAAAGGGCCGGTGATATCGCTCAGCGGCACGGGCGCCTGCTGGCGCGCCAGGTCCTGAGTTCTACCCCAGGTACCCACAAAAAAAAAAAAAAAAAGAAACAGCTGTGATTATCAGCCAGTTTCTGAGCACCTTGTGTGTGACTCTCCTGTAGTTCTCCCTTTGATATCTAATGGGGGGACACTTCTACCCCGTGCAGAATCTTGGCAAAGACTCTAGGGAGAGTGAATTTACAAAGATTGAAAGATACGTAACCTCAAAAATATTGGACGCTAGGCGTGGTGGCGCACGCCTGGAATCCCAGAACTTAGGAGGCTGAAGCAGGAGGATTGCTGAGAATTCCAGGCCAACCTAGGGTAATAGTGAGTTCAAGACCAGTCTGAACTGCATAGTGAAACCCTGTCTCAAAAAGACCAAAAAAAAAAAAAAAAAAAAAAAAAAGTATTGGATCTGGGCTCAAAAGCTGGGCTGTGATCTGCACAGTCCAGAGGGCAGCCCCAGAAAAGGTCCTCCAAAGGCTCCAGTCCTTGCCTAGTACTGGTTTAGGGTCCTCCTGGGAGGGGACCTACTGGGAGAATCAGACTTTCCAGTGGACACGGAGGCATATGATGAACGAGTGGCTCATGAATGGACTGACACATCTGTCCGCTTGAAGGTCAGGCAAGTGGCTTTGACCGACAGAGACTAGGGGGAGGGGCTGGAGCCCTGGGGGCCTCTCCCAGCCAGTTCTTCCACCAGGGGGCGCCGCAGCTACGCCCAGCGTCGCCCCCTGTGCGGCCTCCGGCGCGCGCCCGCGGGCTGGCGGGGGGCGTGCCCATCGTGCGCGGGAGGCGTGGCTAGTTGGCTCGCGAGCGCGGCGGGGTGTGGCCAGCGCCCGCGGGGGCGGGGCCTGATGCTCGAGGGCGCGCGGGGGCGGGGCGCGGCGGGCGCGGGAGCGCGCGGCGGCGGCGCGTTCCGTTCCGGGCCAAGGCTAGCCGCGGAAAAGTTGCCGGGCGGCGAGCAGCGGCCGCGGGACGGGGGAGCGAACACCACGCCGAGCCGGATCCCGGCACCCGCCGCCCCGCCATGGACGACCTCGGTGAGTGAGCCGGAGGCCGAGGGAGGAAGCGGCGAGGGGCGCGCGGTCCCGGGCCGGGTGGGCGGGCGCGAGCAGCGGGGGCCGCGGGATCCCACCCCCTGCGGCCGGGGCCCCTGCTCCTGTCCCTGCCGGCCGGGGCGCCGCGGGGCCGGGATCCCTCTCCGGGCCTGTGTCCCAGGCCAGGCCGCCCCCATCGCCGTCCTCACCGCAGCTACCCTCCGCCTGGGGACGGCCCCACCTCGGGACCCCGGACCGTGGCGACCCACCCTCATCTCCCGTCCCGGGCCCAGGCACCAGCTCACCCCCGGGGGCCCACACCGTCCGCCTCAGGACGGGACCCCTGGCCCCTGCACCAGACCACCCCCTCTGGTATTGGACCCTCACCTCACAGACCGCTCCCCACCCCCACCTCACACAGATGAACTACCCAACTCGGGGAGCCGCGGCCTCATACAGTATCACGGGCTGGTCCCTCATTTCCGGGGACCACTCGTCTCCCTCCAGGCGGCCCACTTCACAGACTGGCACCCCCACGTCAGGAATAGTCCCTTGGAACCTACTCTTCTCATTTCACAAGTCAGATTCACAAGCTAGTGATGAGCCTGTGATGACCACACCCCCGTTTTAAAATGACAGGTTTCCCAGTCTGCTCCACTAAACCCCTCATTTCGAATCTGGTCACCCCTTTTCATGGACCAATCACTCCATTTCCCAGTAGTGGCCAGCCGTCCACCCCCAGGCCAGTCTCTCCTTCCTTCATTTGTAATCCTACAAGACAAGTTGGGGAGTCATACTTCCCCCACTCTCCCATCCCGGTGAAATGCCAGAGGAATGAGGTGGGAAGCAGGCCAGAAGGTATGGCCACCTCTGAACAGGCCCTGGCTGGCAGGGTCCCCCACCTCCTGCATTAGGCCCTGTTGGCAGCCACACAGGTAAGGAGGACAGGATGCCCAGAACAGAGTTTTACTGTTTTCATGTTACTGGAGCCCTGAGGCTGCTCTTTTTCAGTCCATTCTTGATCTGGTGTTGGTTCAGGGAAAGGCAAGTATCTCCTGGAAGCGGATTCTGAACCCAAGGGGCTTCGTGCCAGAGTTCTAGGAATGACTTTAGAGAGTGGAGGATTCACTGCTTCTCTCTCTGCCCATGTCCCTGAGCTGGAGAGGCTGTGGGGGGGGCATTTCTTCTCTGTAGGACCCTTGTCTTCCCTCTCTGGACTGTGGGTGGCTTGTGTGACCACTGATGCCCCCTCTGTCCCAGGCTCTGAGAAGCAGATTCATCAGACAGAACTGTGGGTTCAGGGAGGCCCTGGGAGATTCTGGAAGAGGGAGGTTGGTGTAGGGTCCTGTCTGTTTTGCAGAATATGATGGCTGCCAAGCATAGTTCTGCCTTTGGGCCAGGCTTGGCACCCATTTTTCCAACGCACTCAAGGTTGGCTTGGCTTCAGGCAGGTATTTTTTTCACATAAAAATAACTAAGCTGAGAGGCTGGGGCATGTGCTTTGAATCCGGATCTGAAAGTCTCAGTGCTTTTTCAGTTGGAACTAGGGAGCAGAGTTATAGTTTCTAACGTGGTGCTGGGATTCTCTTGCTTCTGGACAGTGCTGATGTTGTTTGAAGGACTGAGAAAGTCTTTGTAGAGTTCTCAAAGTCCGGAATTCCAGTCTTCTGACGGTCTTCCATTTAGGGCCAGGAAAGAGAGTGTCTGGCAGAGGGGATTGTTAGAATTGAAATTTGCTGTTTATGGAGTACTTCCCCATGCCTGGATTTGTCCCATCTTCACAACTCTCTTGTAAGATCTCCCTAAGGCCACTGCTTTCATGACTACCTGTCTTTTACAAATTGAGAACAGTGAGACCAAGAGAGACTGATTCATCCAAAGCTGCACGGCTATAGTATGACAAAACCATGACTGGGAGCCCAGTTCCTAACTCCTTGTTCCGCAGCTTTTGTGTACCAAGAGATATTTCTTGTGGGAAGGGGGTGCGCAGGCATTTGAAAAAGGGTTGCAGTGGGCAGTGACTGCCACCTGTGACTTCTGCCACCTTCCTTCACAGACTCTGCAGTTGCTTGGATCCTGGCTCCCTTACTTCCTTGGCCTGAGCTCCCAGGGGACCAGCCACGCCTGGCTGACCGGAGTCTGGGGTGGGAGGAATCGGGTGTGCAGGAGGGGAGAGGAATTTGCCTCTGAGCCCAGGCCCCGTCAGCTGTCTGGATGGCTGCTCAGCACACTGCCTGTCAGCTGTTTTCCTTAGTTAGGGTGGACACAAAGGCCAGGCCTCTTGTTTTTATTTTTCTGAGAGTGCTGTCAGCTGTGAGCCTCCTGGTCCTCAGCACAGGGGAGACTTTCTGGTGGTCTCCTGTGGCGAGGCCAGGAGAGCTAAGGCTCCTTTATGACTTTTTTTTTTTTTGTGGGTACCGGGGGGACGACCTCAGGACCTCGCGCACCAACAGGCACCCGTGCCGCTGAGCGATATCACCGGCCCCTTTTTCGTATGTGGGTTCCGGGAGTCGAACTCGGGCCTTCGCGCTTGCAAGGCAGGCGCTTAAGCCGCTGAGCCGTCTCACCGGCCCTATGACTTTTTTTTTTTGGTTTAAAAAAAAAATTGAAAAACTCTTCCCCTCCCCATAGTGGCCAGTGACAGAATCACCATGTGCTGTTTAATAAGTTACAAATTTATAGCTCTTTGGGCAGAAAAACATAAACACAGCGTGTCCTGCCCTTCTCTGTGTGTTCTCTCCACTTCGCGCTGCCGGGTGGCTGCTTGCTGGCTTCTTTCATTACTGTTTAGATGCTGGTTTGGCTGGGAGATCACTCTGTTCGTGTTCTGGCCGGAGTTTCCTGGACAGAGTTCCTGCAACATTGAGATGCACTCTGATTATGTTTTCTGCCCCAACTCCTCTCTTCCCCGTCGTTCACGTTCCTAATGTACTGGATGGGGGGGCTGGGTCACAACTGTGGCCTGACAAGGATCGCACATGCTCGATGGGAGACAGGCACTGTACTCAGCGCTTTTTTTTTTTTTTTTTGTGGGTACCGGGGGGTCGACCTCAGGACCTCGCGCGCCAGCAGGCGCCCGTGCCGCTGAGCGATATCACCGGCCCCTTTTTTTCGTATGTGGGATCCAGGAGTTGAACTCGGGCCCTCGCGCTTGCCAGGCAGGCGCTTACACTGCTGAGCCATCTCACTGGCCCCTGTACTCAGCGCTTTTAAGAGTGTTATTGCAACTGTCTGAGAGGGAAGCGCTTTATCTTTGCTTTATAGATGCAGAAACTTGAGCTTAGTGAAGTTCGCAGGAGGAGCTGGAGTATGAGTCCAGAATGATCTAATTCCAGATCTGGTGATCTTAATCATAAGGCGGTAGGGGCTGGGGACTAACTAGGGGATGAACCACAAGGCTTGCAGAGTAACTGATAGTTACCCTAAAATTTCTGCCCTGGGGGCCATCCCTAGGAAGTGGCCTGAATGGCAGAGGGTGGGTCCAGTGCAGGACTTGATAGCTTTTCTTCCCATCCACTAGCAAGGGTAACAGCCAGCTGTTGGCAATGCCCAGTTACTGCTGGAATCTGGACATGTCTTCTTTCAGCTTCTCAGCAATCTTGACCCTTTGGAAAACAGTACCTCATTGTCCTTGGGGGTACTGCTGGGGGGCAGGGGAGTTGCCTCAGGCATTCCAGGCTACGGAGCCTCCCTGTTTCCATGGAAAGTCTGGACTTTGGGCTCAACTGTCTGTGGTGCCTCTGTGTGTTAGGCCAGAGTCAGGGCACCCAGCTGCTGGGGCTGTGGCAGGGCCAGCATTTGCCTGTGGAGTGATGGCACCCTGTTGATGGGTGCTTTGTCAGCTAGATACTAGTAAGGAACTGAGCTGGGATTCAGCCCTGGTGTGTATGATTCTTCAGCAGATACCCTTTCTGGTATACACAGCTTGCAGTGGAAAGACAGAAAGACTTGGGCTGTGGGTATCATTGCCCCATCATTATGGGGTCAAGGTCTCTGCAGGGAACATCTCAGTAGTCCCTTTTTTCAGGATCTCTAATGATGGCCATGGATTGGAGGGGCTGGTTGGGCCTTTGGCTAGAGGGGCTGATGAAAGGCCAGAGTTACCGCTGAGGCTCTGAGCACCCCACTTGGACATTTATTAATTGTGCATGGAGTTTCTGACCTCTGAATCTTCCTTTGAGCCTTTACCTTGTTCCAAGTCCAGAGATAGTGTCTAGAAATACAAAGGAATCAAATCAATAAGCAATGAAGATCAAATATAATATCAGTGACAGAAGTGTAAAGAATGATTGGTTACAAGTCCAGCATTTTCAGAGAACCTTTATACTTAAATCATCTGGCTTTCTCCTAGCTTCATTCCAGCCTTGCCCCTGGTTGTTGTGGTCTTGGTGTCTTCATTAATAAAGCAAACACCTGTAGAACACTTTCTTTTCTTCTTTTGATATGGGGTCTTGCTAAGTCGCCCAGCCTGGCCTCAAGCTTGTGATCCTCCTGCCTCAGTGCCCTGAGTAGCTGGGATTATAGGTACATGCCACCATGGCCTGCTTTTTTTTTTCTCCCCCCAGTGTTTATAGAACTCTTTTCCGTAAAATTTATTTAGTACTTCGGTGCTGGGCGCCTTACACACATTGTTAGAGTGAATCGGGTCAGTCATATGAGGCAGATTTTGTTATTATTAGTATTCTGGCTACCCACTTTACCACAGAGAAGGTAAGCCCACTTGCCCAAGTTCTACATCTAGTGACTGGTGGGGGTAGGATTTGAATTCATGTTATCTTGACTATAGAGTCGGATTTGTAACCAACTATTCTTTTTCCTTCTGGGTTTTTTTTTTTTTGTTGTTGTTTTGTTTTGTTTTGTTTTGTTTTGTTTTTTGAGAGAGGGTTTTGCTGTATGCTGTAGTTCAGGCTGGCCTTGAACTCACTGTGTGGTCCAGGCCTGCCTCGAACTCATCGTGATCCTCCTGCCTCAGGCTCCCAAGTGCTGAGATTACAGACGTGTGCCACTTTGCCCAGCTTGTTACTTTTGTTCTTGATACTATGTTTGATCTTAGTTACCTGTTGATTTGATTGCTATTTCTAGGACATAAAAAATCTTTTCTGCTTCCTCCCCACACTCCTCATTCTCTGTTCAATCTCTTACATCTGTGCTTTCACTGTTTCCTTTGGCTTATTCCCTCTTCTTTGTCCTTTCCTGGGGACCCTATGCTCCGGATGGGACAGAGGGTGCTGGTGGCAGTAACTTCTGATCAGTGGAGGGGACCCTCACCAACCACCTGTTCAGTCACCTGTTGCCCTTCAGACAGAGCTATGGGCTTAAGCACAGCTGCTGGGAGAAGCTGGGTGCCTCCTCTGAGATCCCTCTCCCTAACTTTTGTTTGGGAGACAGGATCCTTCCTGTGCTCCCATCCTTGACCTTCCCCACACAGATGTTCCTTGTTTTTCTTTGGATGTTGGGTACAGTGTCACCATTTGGAGCAGCCCTGTCTCCAGTGGAAAAAGCTGTTGAAAGCATCAGGGTGGAGAATGGAAGATGTCATGTGGGAAGGTGAGAGGGAAGCTGAGTTTTCTCAAAAGTGTTGACAAAACAACTTATTAAAATAGAAGGTTATTGGGCATGGTGGTGCATGCTCCTAGTACACAGGAGGCTGAGGCAGGAGGATTGCCATGAGTTTGAGGCCATCTTGGGCTACATAGTGAGTTCAAGGCCAGTGTGGACTACATAGTGAGCCTGTCTCAAAAACACAAACAAAACAAAACAAAAAATAAAGTGGATGGTCAGGGTTTGTCACCTTACTAAGCCTCCATCCACTTCCTTGGATCTTGCCTCAGCGTACAGTCGAATGCTGGTAAGTCTTCCAGCTAAAGAACTGATTGCCTAACTAATGGGATTTAGGAATGGCCTCTCCAGGGAGGCCTTGGATGCTGGGCCAGTGGCAGGCAGAACATGTGGTTGGCCAACCTAGTAGAGCTCTGATGGCTAAATCTTCCCTTAAGATGGCCTTTTAATGCTTGTTTCTTGTGTGGTGGTGGTATTGTGGTTTTATGGGAGAATATTGTTATTGTTAGATGCATGCTGAAGTATTTGGGAGTGAAATGTCATGATGTCTGCAACTTAGTTTTAAATGATATAGTTAAAACACACACACACAGAGTCATCCTTTGGTATCCACAGGGGATTGGTTCCAGGACCCCCCTTGCATACCAAAATCCTTGTATACTCAAATCCCTTATATAAAATGGCCTGGTATTTGCAGAGAACCTATGAACATTCTTCCATGTAGAATTTAAATCATCTCTAGATTGTTTATAATACCTGATACAATATAAATGCAATGTAAGTCATTGTCATTGGCCAGCGGTTCTGCCCTGCATCTGCCTGTGGTTGGCCTGAGTGACTGTTGGCCTCCTGTGACTGTGAAGGTGGTAAAAAGACAGGCCAGGAGCCTCGAATGACAGTGACTGCTGACTGTCAGCTGGGGAGGTGGGTGCACAGTGCTGTAGAGAAAAAAAATGACAAGGCCAAAGAGACAGTGCATGTCTTAGTTACTTTCCTTATCGCTGGGACACAATACCCAACACCAACAAATTAAAGGAGGAAAGTTTATTTTGGCTCACAGTGTAGAGGTTTAAGTCCATGGTTGGTTGGCTGCAAGGCAGGACAGCATGGCAGAGGAGAGTTGCTTAAAGCATAGTGGACAGGAAGCAGAGAGTCAAGGGAGCAGCCTGGAAGGGAGATAGACCCTTTCTTTTTGAGACAGGGTCTCACTGTATAGTCCATTCCAGCCTTAAACTCACTATGTAGCACAGGCTGGCCTCAAACTCACGATGATCCTCTTGCCTCAGCCTCCTGAGTGCTGGGATTACAGGCGTGTGCCACCATGCCCAGCAAGATATACCCTTCAGCAAGTCAGCTATATGCCCCATAATCCAGTCACCTTCCAAAAGCCCCACCTTTGAATGCATGAGGCTCCTGGGGGACATCTAGATATAAACTGTAACAGTGCCCTTCCATAGATGTGGTTGGCTCAGGAGTTATTTGGGCATGGTGACATAATTAGATGAGGGTCAGAGCAAGAGAGACACTGATCTGGAGTTTGAAGGAGTTGTCTGGGATGGTAGGATGCAGAGCAGATCCTTACAAAATGCAGAAATAGCCCTCATGCAGCTCAAGTCCTGGAGGAAGAGAGAGGTCCCTTTTGTTTCACATCATGATCCTCTTATCTGTGGCCACATGCATTGCCATTAGCCTGTGGGCAGCAGGGACCCAGTGGCCCAGGTTCTTCTTTGCAGCTCAGATCTGGCCCATCCGGTTCTCCAGCCTTCAGGCTACCTCTCCTGGAATCTCCAGTCCCCACGTCCCCATTGTCTAATTTGTGGTAACTTGAAGCTGGGCCACATGGGCCTCCCATCTGTTTGGGGGAAAATGTTGGACTCTGGCATCAGTGTCCTCTGGGCTCAGAAGCAGAGCTGAGGGCCCTGGTACCTACTAGAAATACTTTAGGCCACCAGGAGGCCCTTGAGGGGAAGAGGGCTTCACATGAGGGTCTTCTTTGAACCTCTTGTCCATAGCAGTCAAGGTCGCAGGCAGAGACTCGTGGTTGGAGGGGCTGTGGGGTCTTTGTGAGGTCTTGTGGTGTGTCAGGGCCTTACTCGGCCTGTGTGAGAAGCAGCGAGATGTGTGTTTTATGGGGGGAGGGGGTGGGGCTGGAAGGAAGCTTTATGTAATTCTTGGCTGGGGCTCAGGTAATTGTTTTAATGAAATGGAATGCAGCTTATTCAGAACTCACTTGGCAGAAACAGCGATATTCTGTTCTGTTTTCTACTTGGGGAAAGCGGGGCATGCATTTCCAGCTGTTTTGAATCTTAGGACTCTGGGTTAGCTGAGCAAGGTGGGCAGAAACCTCCAGGGAGGGCTTCTTCCTAGTGTGGCTCAAGGAGCTTCAATTTGGATGTGTTACTCTGTATGTTTTGTGTGTGTGTGTGGGGGGGTGTGGGTGTGTATATTGCTGGGAGTCAAACCCAGGGCCTTGCACATGCAAAGCACAAACAATACTCCTCAGCCTCTGTGTGTCTATTTTTTTTTGTGGGTACTGGGGGTTGAACTCAGGACCTCGCGCGCCAGCAGGCGCCCGTGCCGCTGAGCGATATCACCGGCCCCTTTTTTCGTATGTGGGATCCGGGAGTCGAACTCGGGCCCTCGCGCTTGCCAGGCAGGCGCTAACGCCGCTGAGCCATCTCACCGGCCCCTGTGTGTCTTTTTGAATAAGCTGTGGATATCACGGCCTCTTCCAACAACGGAGAAAGCCCTATCAAAAGCAGACTGTAAAACCGGGCCAGTACCTGACATCTGGGTTGTGAAGCTGAGGAGTGAGGAGCTTGAAGGTGCTTAGCATACCTTAATGCAAAGTTCTCTTTGTTTGTTTACCATCGACTCCACCCTCCACAGCCCCCTTTTCTCATGGAAACACCTTCTAATACCTTCTGCACCAACCTCCTCCCCATCTATCAGTGTGGCCTTCTGCAGCCTAATGTGGCCCCCTGGGTTCCATCTGCAGGTCCACCTGGATGGACTCCCTTGTTCTTCTGGTATCTTCATTTTACCTCTCTGCCCTTCCTAACTACTACTACTGCTACTACTGCTACTTCTTCTTCTTCTTTTTCTTCCTCTTCCTCTTCTTCTTCTTCTTTTTTTTTTTTTTTTCTGGTGCTGAGTATCAAATCCAGGGCTGTCACTGAGCTCATACCCCCCAGCCCTTTCCTAACCTCTTCACATTTGCTTCTTTTTCTGTTTTGAACACAGCCTGGCTTGTTCTTTCACACCTTCTAACACATGTCCTACTCTTTTATTTTTTATTATTTTGAGACAGAGTCTTGCTCTTAGCTCAGGCTGGCCTCAAACTCGCGGCAATCCTCCTGCCTTTGCCTCCCGAGTGCTGGGATTACAGGCATATGCCACCATACCTGGCTAACATGTCCTACTCTATTCCTTTCCCTTCCCTAAACTGTGGTTGCTTCTCCACAGACCCTCCCTGCCTTTCTTTTTCACTTCCTTTTCTGGTCTCTTTGTGTGGAGGCTTCTTCGTGTTTTTCCAAAGCGTTTCTTTGGACTTTCCTTGGTATCTTGGTCACTTTACCTACTTGTTTGACGTTTTTGTTTGTTTGTTCATTTCTTTTCTTTCTTTTTTTTTTTTTTTAAAGATAGAGTCTCTCTATGTAGCCCAGGCTGGCCTCAAACTTGCAGCAGTGCTCCTGCTTCAGCCTCCCAAGTGCTGGGATTACAGGCATGTACCACCACACCCAGATATGTGACTTCTTTTAGAACTTGTGTGTTGGCAACTCCCAGATTTCTATTTCCGCCCCTGATGTGGATTCTATTGTCCAATTCTTCCGGTCTGCATGCCAGCAAAGACACAACTCATTTCCTTTTTGCTCTCTCTGCGAGGCCTTGTCAGCTGTCTGGTTTCTGTGTTGTGGCCCTCTCTCCTCTTCTGCATTAGATAAGGGGCATTTGTACAACCCTTAAAGGTTGAGGGGACGCTGTCATGTGCTTCATAATTTTTGATATGATTCTGACAGTAACTCTTTGAGGGCAGTCAGCCCATTTTACAAATATGGAAGCTAAACTGAAGCTCAGAGGGGTTAAGGGGAAGGGGACACACCCAGTGTCAACACAGATAATGATGCAAGAACTTGAACCTAGGTCTTCTGGCATTTAACCCAGTCTTATTTTGGTTTTCATGCTGGAAACCAAAGGCAGAGATGGGGAATTACAGGTCAGATTTGACCCTTCTGACCAATGTTGCTAGGCCTTCCTAGTATTTATTTATTTACTTTTTTCTTTCTTTTTTTTTTTTTGTGGTTGCCAGGGGGTCGACCTCAGGACCTCGCGTGCCAGCAGGCACCTGTGCCACTGAGCAATATCACCAGCCCTTTTTTTGTATGCGGGTACCAGGAGTCAAACTCAGGACCTCGCGCTTGCCAGGCAGGCGCTTATGCCGCTAAGCCATCTCACCAGCCCCCTAGTATTTAAAATATTCCAAATTAGTTGCCAATATTCAAAACATCAGGAAATTGCACCTCAAAAAATCCATTTCTTTTGAAAAATCAGATTTGGGGTTGGGGTGTATCTCAGTAGAGGAGTGCTTGTCCAGCATGCGTGAGGTCCTGGGTTCAGTCTCTCTGGCATCAGAGGGGGAAAAAAGAAGCAAAAAGAAAAATCAGATTTCGTTACACTGGACACGTTCTCAATTGCATGACTTCGCTGACCACCCTAGCCTCAACCTCATCAGCCCTTGTATTCAAGCCTTTCTGCTCCTACTGTGGGCCTAGTTTCCCTCCCACGCATTCATTCCTACCTGTCCTCTGCTTTGGGGCATTCTAAGAATGTTCTCTTTCTGCCCTATACTGGTAAAAAACAGTGGCCAAATCTAGGAGTTTTCTTTCTTTTTTTTCTCAGTGCTAGGGATTGAATCCATTGCCTTGCATATGTTATGAGCTCAAACATGTCACAAAACCAAAACCTAGCCTAACTGAGCTACTTCCACTGAGCTACCTCCCAGGTCTTTTACATTTTTAAAAGTTTGAGAGAAAGTTTTGCTGTGTTGCCCAGGCTGGCCTTGAACTTGCAATCCTTCTGCCTCAGTTTCCCAGGTTACTGGGATTATAGGTATGTGCCAGTGCTCTCAGTTTATAGGGTTTTTTGAACTGCATTTTCTGAACTAGATTTTTTTTTCTTTTTTCTTTCTGTACTGAGGATTGAACATAGGGCGTTCTCACTGAGCTGCATCCCAGCTCTTCTGTTATTTTTTATTTTGGGAGAGCGTCTTACTAAGTTGCTGGATTGCCCAGGTTGGGCTCAGACTTCTGCTCCTTCTGCCTCAGCTTCCCAGAGTGCTGGGGTTATAGGTGTCTGCCTCTACTCCTGACTCTGAGTTATATTTTAATTTTAGCCATCTCAAGCACTCAGGTCTGCCTTGAGTCTGGGTCTTTGTCCAAATTGTAGAAAATAGCTTTCTCCCCCATCCTCTGTCTCTCCACACCTGCCTTTTAAAACTTAGTGTAGCCACTTTTGAAAAGGCTTTTTTCTGATTAAAACTAATGGAACCTGTTGACCCTTCCTCTTAGGGATGTGTAGTTTGACAGATTAAAGTAAATTGGGCCTCTCCCTCTGCCCTATAAGCTCCTTGAGGACAGGGATTTTATCCACCTTTCATGTTTCTCTGTCCACCAAGTACTGCTGTGTTCTCTTTGTGGTTGCTTGATAAATATTTGATGGTGGTTGATGATTAAATGGGTATGAACTGTGGACAGCCATTGTGATTCCAAACCTCCAGGAAACCACTTTCTCCTGGAGAATCTGAGTGAGAAATTCTCTGAGTTGGGGGAGGGGGCGGGCAGACAGAACCCAGGCTCTGACGTCAGCCACATCTAGGTCTCTTGTTGATGGTGCCACTTGTTACCTGTGTGACTTCAGCAGGTCATTTTACACTCTGAGCCTCTGTCCCCTCATCTGTGAAACAGGTGCATTTCCTAGAGTATACTCAAAGTTCTCAAGACATGTTAACATTTGTTCTTAGACCCGTCTGTACTCTGGGAATTGGCCTTTTGCTGTGACTCTCAGTCTTCAGATTTCCACTTCACATATCTGTGGGTTGTGTTTTCTGTGGCCTTGCAATGGGCATTTAGCACACATGTGCCTGCTTGGCTGTTTTGCTGCCTGGGGAAGGTTGTTTTGCTGACTTTGGTTATTTTCCAAGAGAATGTGACTTAGGACACTTCATGGCCCTGTGCTTTAGAGAATATTTGGGGTTCTGCTCTGAAGGTGAAATGGACATATCCCAGTGGTGGTGTTGTTAGGTTGGGTTTTGGTTTTGTGACATGTCATTTCCCCTGAGCCTCTTTGGTGGCTTTGAGGAGGAAGCGGTAGTTGTTCAGTGGCTTGGCTTTTATTTATTTATTTTTTTTTTTTGTGGGTACCAGGGGGTCGACCTCAGGACCTCGCGCGCCAGCAGGCGCCCGTGCCGCTGAGCGATATCACCGGCCCCTTTTTTTTGTATGTGGGTTCTGGGAGTCGAACTCGGGCCCTCGCGCTTGCCAGGCAGGCACTTAAGCCGCTGAGCCATCTCACCGGCCCAATTGGCTTTTACTAATCACACATCTAATGTTAATATTTGAGAGCTGCCACAGTAGCAGCTCTGGGATCCACTTCCAAGTCAGTGCTGGGCTTCTCCCAGCACTCTCAGGTGGTGAAGGATACTGTGTGACATCTCTGAAGCCTCCCACTGAGGCTCCTAGGAGCAATAGAGAAAGAAGAGTTTGGTTTTTCTGGACTGAGACTGGTGGGTGTCCAGTGAGTGGGCTCAGCTGTGAGATAGAAGCTGGCCCAGCAACTGTACTCTCTCCAGGGCTGTTGATCCTGTTGGGCCTGTCCTGAGCTTTGTTGGAGTTTAAAGTGGCTCAGAGAGTCCTGGCCAGGCGTTTCCTGTTTCCTGGAGCATTTCCTCTTCCTTAGGTGGAAATGGGAGTGTCCAGTGGCCTGCACTTGGTTTCCTCTGGACTGGCTATTTCTCCTGTGGACTGCTGTTGATAAATGGCTGGCTGCAGTGGTTTCTCATTCCTGGTGTGTTCTGGGACAGCCAAGTCAGGCTGGCTCCGCTAGGGGCGTAAGTGGGTATCAAGGAGCGGCCATGGTGCCTGGAACACTATACTCATTCCTCGGAGACCCAACTTGGTGGCCCTCCTGAGTTTATTTGGTCACATGCTGCCTGTCTCAGCAAGTCTTCTTTCTCCAGGAGTGGATATGTAGTTTCTTCACCACTCTTGAGACTTAGCCTAGGTGTGTCTTTGGGGTGAGATGGCTGTTGAATGGCTGGTAGCCTCATCTCCTCCCTGTATTACCATTTGAGATGCCTTCTTCTCTTGTGCCTTGAATTTTCCAAGAATTCCACCCCTTCTCCCTCTTTGGAAGTCAGCATGTGGAGCTGTTCTGTCTGGTTTGCTGAGGCAGCCAAGCCCGAAGCAAGCTGGAGAAGAAGAGGAACGTCGCCTGGACGCGGTTGTAATGGCTTCCTATGATCACTTGTGCTCATCTCTTTCCAAACATCCTGTTTGTGCTCCTAGAGCAGCAGGAACGCTGACCAGGGGACAGCTGTTCTCTGCCTGACCTCGGGGAGAGAGTGGGGCTGGGGTGTCAGGGTCCGTCTGTCTCCAGGGAGACACTTGTTTTGCGGCTTGCTGGGTGTTGAGGATGTTGCTGGCAGTTCCTTTGGGCATCACCTTGGCTCTGTCCTTCCACTTCCCTGCTTTGGTTGCAGTGAGACTTTCCCGTGATGGGTGCACGGGTTGGACTGATCAGCGTGTCCCCCAGGCTTGCAGAGCCTCAGCTCGCCCTTTCTTCCTGCGATTGTGGGATCTGCAGCCAATACCTTCTCCAGCAGAGATGCGCCTTTGTATCTGTTTGCATATTGGGCTTCCATCTAAGTAAGACCGCAGTTGCCGAAGGGGTTTTTTGGCTTTTTAAATTTTTGAAAATAAAAATATAAAAACATTTGAAAGTCACATGTCAAGTTCAACCTTCTCATTTTACATATAGACATATTGAAGCCGCGGGAGGGTAAACAACTTGTCCAGGATGTTTACCAGCAGAGCGAGGCCTGGGCTTTCCCCTTTTTTGGAATATTCAGGGTGTTAGTTTTCCTCCTTTCTGGAACTCCACATCTGCTACAGTGTAGCCACAAGCCTTGTTTTTCCCCCCTAGGGACCTTTCTCATTCATAGTGTATCTGATACTGTTATTTAATTTCGCTTTTATGTTAAAGAAAATACATGCTTATTGTATTGTTTTGTTTTCTGTCTTTTTTTTTTTTTTTTTTTTGTGGGTACCGGGGGGTCGATCTCAGGACCTCGCGCGCCAGCAGGCGCCCGTGCCACTGAGCGATATCACCAGCCCCTTTTCTGTATGTGGGTTCCGGGAGTCGAACTCGGGCCCTCGCACTTGCCGGGCAGGCGCTTAAGCCGCTAAGCCATCTCACCGGCCCCTGTTTTCTGTCTTTTTGAGACAGGGTTTCATTATGCAGCCAGTTCAGGCTGGCCTTGAACTCACATTGTAGCCCAGGCTGGCCTTGAACTCATAGTGATTGTCCTGCTTCAGCCTCCTGAGTACTGTGCATGCTTATTATTTTTTTCTTTCTTTTTTTTTTTTTTTTTGTGGGTACCGGGGGTCGACCTCAGGACCTCGCGCGCCAGCAGGCGCCCGTGCCGCTGAGCAATATCACCGGCCACTTTTTCGTATGTGGGTTCCGGGAGTCGAACTCGGGCCCTCGCGCTTGCCAAGCAGGCGCTTACGCTGCTGAGCCATCTCACCGGCTCCTGTGCATGCTTATTGTAAAAGAAAAAAGTACAAAAATTAAAGTTAGGTTCTTTCTGGGCATGGTGGTGCACACTTGTAATCCCAGCGCCCTGGAGAATGAGGCAGGAGGATCACTGTGAGTTTGAGGCCATCTTGAGTTACACAGGAGTTCAAGGCCATCCTAGACTACGTAGTGAAACCCTGTCTCGACAGAGAGAGAGAGAGAGAGAGAGAAAAGAGAAAAAAGAGAAAAGAGAGATTTTTTTTTTAAGGAGGGTAACAATGGTTAATACACTATATATTGTTATCTTTAAATTAGTTACCCAGGGTACAAGATATCAGCATTCAATTGTCTAAACATTACTGGCATAAACCTTTCTCTTCAATGAACTAAGCAAAATTAGTAGTGTATCTATCTTAACCATCTTATATATAAATACAATTTTTTTCTTTTCCCTTCTTTCTTTTCCCCGTTCCCCCATCCCAGACTCTCTTTCCTTTTGACCAGTTTCTTTCTGATTCATGATATCTATTGTACATTTTGGATCTTATTTATTCTTTCAGTTTCTCACACTAGGGAGACAATACGATGTTTGCACATGTGCGTCCGGTTAATTTCACTTATGAGTATTTTCTCAAGTTGCATCCATTTACCTATAAAAGTCTCCAGTTTATCCTTCTTTATGGCTGAGTAGTACTCCATTGTATAAAATACCACATCTTTTTTATCCTTTCCTCGGTTGATGGGCATTTGGGTTGCTTCCAAGATCTGGCTATTACAAATTGTGCTGCTATAAACATGGGTGCACATGTATCGCTGTGGTACGATGTTTTTAACTCTTCTGGGCAGATACCCAGAAGGAGAATAGCTGGGTCAAATGGGACCTCCAATCCTAGTTTTTTGAGGAATCTCCACACTGATTTCCACAGTGGCTGTACCAGTTGACATTCCCACCAACAGTGGAGAAGGGTTCCTTTTTCCCCACAGCCCCTCCACATTTATTATTAGTTGATTTCTTGATAATAGCCATTCTTTCTGGGGTGAGATGGTATCTCAGTGTTGTTTTAATTTGCATCTCTTGCATGACTAGTGATGTTGCACATTTTTTGTATATTTATTTGCCATTTGTATTTCTTCATCTGAGAAATGTGTATTCATCTCAGATGCCCATTTTTGGATTGGGTCTTTAAATTTGGGAGATCTGATTGTTTTGAGTTCTTTGTATGTTCTCGCTAGTAATCCTTTGTCTGAGGAACAGCTGGCAAACACTTTTTCCCACGTTGTGGGTTGTCTAAGAGAGACTTCTTTTTATTCTCTTTTGTGGAGTAACTATTATTAGTAGTTTGGCAGGAGTCTTTTCAGCCACTTTCTATACATTTATAAATATATTAGCATACACATCATATATACACCTTCAATATTATTTTTATTTTTTGTAGTCATGGGGAATCAAACCCAGGACCTCATGTGAGCTCAAATGAATTTTTTTTTTTTTTTTTTTTTTTGGTGATCCTGGGGATTTAACCTAGGGTCTTTGCACTGAGGTACATTCCCAACACTTCTAACATTTTTTTTTTAATTTTGGGACAGAGTCTTTTTTTTTTTTTTTTAATGTGGGTATCGGGAGTTGAATTCAGGACCTTGTGCTTGCCAGCAGGCGCTTGTGCTGCTGAGCAATATCATCGGTCCTTTTTTTCCTTTATGTGGGTACCGGGAGTCGAACTCAGGACCTCGCGCTTGCCAGGCGGGAACTTATGCCGCTGAGCTATCTCACCGGCCCTGGGACAGAGTCTTGCTAAGTTATTAAGTTGCCCAGCTTGGGCTTGACTTTGTGATTTTCCTGCGTCAGCCTCCTAGAGTGCTGGGGTTACAGTCATGTGCCACCATGCCCAGCTTTTTCTTCACTATTTTTAACCAGGAGCAGCGGCACACACCTGTAATCTCAGCTACTCAGGAGGTTGACACAGGAAGGCACAAGTTTAAGGAAAGCCCAGACAACTTAGACCAGTGATGGTGAACCTTTTAGAGCTTTTAGTGATACAAATAGCCCGCTGTGGCATGTGTGCCATAGGTTCACTAACATTGATTTAGACTATGTCACAAAATTTAAAAAAATGATAATAAAAGGACTGGAGAGTCAGACAAGATCTGTATCTATATAATCCCAGCTTTTAAGAGGCTGAGGCAGGAGGATCTTGAATTTGAGACCAGCCTGGGCTACATAGTGAGTTGAAGGCTGATCTGAACTACATAGTGAGACCCTGTCTCAAAAAACCAAAAGAAAAAAAAAAAAAACAAAAAACCAAAAACCAAAACAAAAAACCAACCAAACAAAAAAAATCAACCAAAGGGGGGGGAAAACCTCTTTACTATTTTAAGGTTTACTTTTCTGTGTTGTTATAAATGTATATTAAAATGACTAATTATAATTCATGTTCCTTTTAGTACTTTTTTTTAATGTGGGTACCGGGAGTCGAATTCAGGACCTTGTGCTTGCCAGGCAGGCGCTTATGCCGCTGAGCTATCTCACTGGCCCCCCCCCCTTTTTTTTAACTGATTATCAGTGTTATACATGTTCATTACAGAAAAAAAATTTTTTTTGGAGACAGGATCTCACTATGCAGTTCAGGCTAGGCTTGAACTCACTACGTAGCCCAGGATGGCCTCGAACTCACAGTGATCCTCCTTCCTCAGCCTCCCAGAGTGCTGGGATTACAGGCATGGAATTACAGGGGTGGGATTACAGGCTGAGATTACAGGTGCACCTCCACACTGAGCCACAACTAATATATATATATATATTTTTTTGTGGGTACCGGGGGGTCGACCTCAGACCTCGTGTGCCAACAGGCACCCGTGCCGCTGAGCGATATCACCGGCCCCTTTTCTGTATTTGGGATCCGGGAGTCGAACTCGGGCCCTCGCGCTTGCAAGGCAGGCGCTTACGCCACTGAGCCATCTCACCGGCCCAATAAAAGTTTTAAGACAGGGTCTTGCTAACTTGCTCAGGCTGGACTTGAATTTGACATCCTCTTGCTTCAGCCTCCCAAATAGCTGGGATTGCAGGTGTGTACCGCCACCCCTGGCTTATAGGTATGTATTTCATATTACATGGAGATTATGTGTGGATTAAACATAACATGCCTGGGGATGCAGTCATCCATGAAATGAGCAGTATTAGTGGGGAGGGTATTAAATATCAGTCCCCCAGATTTATCAGGGACTGAGAACTACAGGGAAGTGAGGTGTGAACTGTTGTGCTTTCCTGTGTGTGTGTGTGTGTGTGTGTGTGTGTGTGTGTGTGTTGGAGGTGTCCATGGCCGTGCAGAAGGAAGGAGCATTTCTGCTGTGTGGCTGTCCCCCAGTCCCCTGCTTCAGTGAGCAAAGGTCTGAGGTCCGGGGTATTCTTTAGACTAACAGCCTGTGGGCCCTTTGTCCTCCTACTAGTTAGTTCTTGGGTTGTTTGGTTTTATCTTTCCTGGCTTCCTGGTGAAGGGCCTATTCTCAATTACTGAGCTTTCTCAAGTGACAGTTGAAATCTCCAATCTCCAGTTACAATAGTGGGCTTGTCTCTTTCCTTTCAGTTCTGTCAATTTTTGCCTCATCTACTTTAAAGCTGTTCCTGGCTGTGTAAGCATTTAGGATAATTATATCTTCATGACGAAGTGACCCTTTTTTAAATTATGAAATGTTATTTCCTTATCTCTGGTAATGTTCCTATCTAGACGTCTACTCAGTTTGCTACTAGTAGAAGCATTTCAACTTTCCTTTCCCTTCCCCCTTTCCCCCTTCCTTCCCTCCTGGCCGCCTCCTCTGTTTTCTTCCTTCCTTGATATTCAGTGTAATAAAGTAGTTAATGGAGCACCTGCAGTGGTGACTTCAGCCTCTATGCCTGCAACAATCCAGATGGGTGTAAGCTGTTTAACAATCTTGGGGGCACGGTGCGGTGCAGGTCAGTTAGTCGCTGGTGGAGTCTCATCTGGAAATAATCTCATGTTTTAGAACCTTCACCACAAGAGTTTTTCTTGTGATTCTCAGGGTCTTGGTAGGCATCTGAACTGATTCTTCACTTGAAGGTCCTTTTCCTTTGTGCCTCTGATCAAGTCAGCGTGCACCTTCTCCAGGGAATTTTTGTTGTGGCTGGTAGAGTAATCCAATTCGCTGAATTGCCACCTCTGGTGCTGTGGTGTCTTTCAAAGCCTTGGTATGACTCCGTGACAGATTTGTTCCTGGGTGAGAACAAACAGCTACAAATCAGAAGCAGGCTAGGTCAGCCAGAGCTCTGTAGCAGCTGCTATTACGTTTTCCTCAAAGAGCCACTTTGACTCCCTCAGCCTCCCTGACTCCCTTTCTCTCTTCTCTCTCCCTGTGGCTCATTGTGTTTCCCAGGCTGGCCCTTAGTTCCTGGGCTCAAGTGATCCTCCTGCCTCAGCCTCCCAAATAACTGGGACTATAGGCACGCACTGTGACACCCTGCTACATATTGACTTTCTTAATATTAGCTTTTGCATGGAGTATCTTTCTCCATTACTTTATTTTGAATCTGTTGTGTGTATATATATATATATATTTTTTTTTGTGTGTGTGGGTACCAGGGGGTCGACCTCAGGACCTCGCGCGCCAGCAGGCGCCTGTGCCACTGAGTGATATCACCGGCCCCTTTTTGGTATGTGGGTTCTGGGAGTCGAACTCGGGCCCTCGCGCTTGCCGGGCAGGCGCTTAAGCCGCTGAGCCATCTCACCGGCCCCTGTTGTCTATATTAATTTAAATGTCACTATGTAAGACATGAAGAAATCTGTTGAATAATAGTAAGTGGTTTACTGTGTTCAATGGATTATATAGTCTCATTTGTGTATATCTATCACCTCTTTATTTTTTATTTGCTGGTGCTGGGGATTAAACCCAGGGCTTTGTGCATGCTAGGCAAGTGCTCTGCCACTGAGCTATGTCCTCAACCCTTGTGTCTTTATATTTAAAGTATGTTTTTTATAGCCAACATACATTAAATCTTGTATTTTTATCCAGTCTGATAATCTCCACCTTTTAATTGGTGTGTGTAGACCTTTTAACATCTAAACTAATTATCAATATGGTTGGGTTTAAGTCTACAGTCTTGTCATTTGTTTTCTATTGGGGCCATCTGTTCTTTATTCTTTTCCTGCCTTTTGGATTGATTATTTTTTAGGATTCCTCTTTATCTCCTTGCTTGGTTTATTTAGCTATACTTCATTGACTTAATTATTTTACTTTATGGTTTGCACGTTTAACTTATCATGGTCTGCCTTCAAATCATATTGTTTTATTTCACAGATAGTGTGAGAACCATATAATAGTAAATTTACATTTTTTCCTCCCATTCTTGGTGTTACTTTTTTTTTTTTTTTTTCCTTTTTTGTGTTTTGTTTTTGAGATAATCTCACTGTGTAGCCTACTCGGGCCTAAGCCTTGCTTTGTAAAGGGCCCATGATCCTCCTAACTCAGCCTCCTGAATGCTAGGATTACAGGCATGCACCATTACACCTGGCGTTGGAAAGGGCCTTTTGAATCCTAAAGAAATTAAGGTATCCTGGGCATAGTAGCACATACCTGTAGTCCCAGCTACTCAGGATGCTGAGACAGAAAGATCTCTTGAGCCCAGGAGTTTGGGGCCAGCCTAAGCAATTTAATGACACCCTGTGTCAAACAAATAAAGAAAAACAAGATAAAAGAAGAATGGCTGGAGGTATGGTTTATAGTTCAGTGGTAGCTCACGTGCATAGATAGCATTTGTGAGGATCTGGGTTCAATCCCTAGCACCGGAAACAAATAAACAGGGAGAAAGAGTCTAAAAAAATTAACAGAAATGTTGGGAGAACATTATTCATCTTTTTTTCCCTCCCCCTTTCAATTTCTCTTCTTTCTTCCCAGGCCATGAGCTCCCCTGAGCCGTACTAGCCTCTATGTGCTTTGTGGTTCGTCTGTGATGTAGTCCTGATAATCCGTGATGCTGTCAGGATCTCTGGGGTGCAGAGCTTGTGTGGGTGTGGCTGACACATTCAAGCAGTGCGCGGTACACTAAATCTACACATTCCAGCTCCTGTCTCCTGCCTCTTCAGCACCACAGGAAGAGGTGTGGCCTGATCCTCACAACACTCCGACTGTCACTCTCCCTTATTCCTTCTTGTCCTGTCACTTGGTAATGCCCCTGACCTTCTCCCCCAGCACCAAGCCAAGGTGCTGCCCAGTCCCAGCCCTGTTTCTGCCTGGCTCCTGCAGTCCCTCCCACTGCCTCATTCCTGTGCACTGAGGCTACCTCAGAGTTCCCCTCCCCCACCACAAGGGAGGCCAGGCCACACAGTGAGTTTAAATCTTGAGTGCCCACAAGGGGCTGTGCTCTGGCCACAAAGTCTTGTGGGGTATTCCTTTGATTTTTTTTTTTTTTTAAGAGTAGTAGTGGTGCCAGTTGGAAGGGGGAGGTGGTAACTAGATCACAGTAAGTGGGACATTTCCTGAGATAGAAGGCTAGCGAGGCCCCAGGCCATGTGGTCTTGTGCCTTTCCCCTTTGTGCTTTGCGTATACAGGAAGTGACATGAACTGAAGCTGGGAGGCAGCTCGCTGCAGCAGGCTTGGTGGGGGTCATGAGTTCATTGTTTAGTTTCCTCTTCAGAGCATCTGTTAGGCGCTAGGCTGTGCTCCCTGCTCAGGAGAGGAAGATGGATGTAAGCATGCTCCCTGGCCTCACCAGGCTGTTAGGAGCTGCGGGACATTGGTGCTTAGCCAGACAGTTCCTGCCAGCTTGACACGTCTCTCTTTGGGGACATGTGGGGTGTTTGGGACCTCAAAGGAGAAGGATTGGGCCGGTGATAGAGCTCAGCGGCATAAGCGCCTGCCTGGCAAGCGTAAGGTCCTGAGTTCGACTCCCGGTACCCGCATAAAAAAAAAAAAAAGGAGAAGGATCTCAAATCCTGTGTGGGGAATGAAGACAGGGAAGGCTTCCTGGAGGAATTGGTCTAAGCTGACTCTTTGTTGTGTGTTTATTTGAATTAGAACGTTATAATAGGATATTGAGGAAAGCCTCAAATCTTTATCCTGTAGGTTGATGGCTGTTCAGTAATAAGATGGGGAAGTCTTTCACAGAAAAGGTCCCCCAGCATGAAACCAACATATTCTTTTTTTTTTTTTCTTTCCTTTTTTTTTTTTTTAAGCATGGGGGATTGAACCTAAGGGCCTCCTGTATGGTAGGTAGGTGCTGTACCACTGAGCTACATGTCTAGCCCAAGGTGGGCTGTTTTATCCTCATTTTGATATAGGACCTCCAAATGATATAGGGGAAATAAATGTAACTCCCAACCTGCTAGATGTCTGAGATGCTAAATTGATAGTCCCCAAAGTCAAAGAATGAGTTCTAAGGAACAGCAGAGCTTAAGAGTAGGAAATTTGCCAGACGTGGTGGTTCATACCTGTAATTACACTTGGAAGGCCGAGGCAGGAGGATCACTGTGAGTTTGAGGCCAGCCTGGGCTACACAGTGAGTTCAAGGCCAGCCTGAACTACATAGTGAGACCCCGTATCGAAAAAACAAAAAAACAGAAAAGAATATGAAATTTTACTGAGGGAGAGAGAGCTCCTGAGAGAGACAGGAGGGGGCGTGAGTGGGTTGTCAAGTGGGTACAATGTCATGAGGTGGGGACAATGTGGGACAAAACCGTGATCAACCAATAAGATTACAAGCGCAGGCACTTAGGTTATGTTGATCCAGTGGGGAAGCAGGTCATGTAGCAAGTGTACGTGGGAAGAACAAGGACCTTTTCTGGAAAAGATGAGTCAGGAAGTCCTGGTCACCCACTTGGGCAACTGATGCCTGTTTAGAATATCGATTGTAGTATTATTGTTTCTCCCTCGCGGAGGTATGTAGGTGTAGTCATTTCTTCTTTATCTTGAGGCCTGGCCTTCACCAAATGAACCTCCAGCCACAGTTGTAATGTGTCCTTCTGCACTGACTCCTTCGAGGGCCTAGCCCTGTCTGCCTGTAATATTTCTACCTAACTTAGCTATTTATAATAATTTTGCAGAAGAGGAAACAGCTGTATGAGTTGCAAGTGATAAGAAAGGATTTAGCCTAGTAAAGAAGAAAGGAGGGTGGTCTAGGGAGAAGGAACAGCACGTTCAAAGGTTTGGAGGGGGGCTGGTGAGATGGCTCAGCGGCGTAAGTGCCTGCCTTGCAAGCGCGAGGGCCCGAGTTCGACTCCCGGATCCCACATACGAAAAAGGGGCCGGTGATATTGCTCAGCGGCACGGGCGCCTGTTGGCGCGCGAGGTCCTGAGGTTGACCCCTCGGTACCCACAAAAAAAAAAAAAACAAAAAAACACAAAGGTTTGGAGGGAACACATGCTGAATTCACTGGGTGTGATTTGGTACCCTATGTCCTCCTGATGAGATTTTCAAGTGAATCAGACAGTTTAAGCCAGAAGGCCAAGATATTCATTGGTTTTTGCTTCCTCTACAAAATGACCTTTTGGATTTGGCCTTTGTATGGCAGCTGAGATAGGGCTGTGGCTTTTGGGTGTCTGTTATTCTCTAGTGAGATATGTGTGCAAAGTTGCTCTAGACTCAGCTGGACCCAGGTCCTGCGAGTTCTGAAGGGCATTTCCATGCAAGCCTGGTCTGAGATTATGCTCTGGGCCCACTGGCCCCAGTGGTGAGCCACATCCTCATGTGGCGGGAAGGACCTAGCTCCTCTGATAACATGGTTGGCCTGGTTCCTTTCTTCCTGGAGGAGAGCTGTCAGAGATTGAGTGGGTTTTGCATGGGGGTGGGGGTGGGGGTGGGGGTGGGATGGGACCCGCAGCGCAGTTTGGAGCAGGCAGAGGGAGGGAGCACTAGTATTTCTGACAATTCGTAGAGCAGGCTGCATGCAGCCTCCAGATCTTGTCCAAGGCCTGGGAGAAGAGTGACTTGTTTTCAGGGGAAAGGCAGACTGGAGTGGAAACACTGTATTGTTTTCCAGACTGCTGCTTTCTGGACTCCTGAGGGATTTGTAGAAGACTTGGCCAGAGAAAGAAAAGCCCTTAGGCCCCCCTGCAGGCTGTCCTGTGTCTCTTCTGTCCTTGATCTGACTCTGATCCTTGCTGTGCTTTTCACCCTGATCCCTCCCCTGGACCTTCTTTTTTTCAGTCCCTGCTACTCTCCTGTCTCCCTCACGTGGTGCTTGTCCCATCCTCCCTCAAGAATCAAGTGGGGGAGGCATCCTGTACTCTTCCCTCTTTCTGCACATCCACTCAATTACCAGGTCTTGTTGCTTTTACCTTGTTCCATTTAGAACATTGCAGTTCTTGGTCTTCCTTCAGTTGAGCCCTGCCTCCCTCCATTCTCTCCTGCATCCTGGCTGAGCATTCTAAAAGGCAGGCCTGGTCCTGCATTCCCCCACTGACAGCCTTCTGTGGCTGCCCTTGTAAGTCCAGACTCCTCAGCAGGCTCTGGGCTGACTGTTCCACCAAGCTGGGACTTGCATTCTGAGCTCTGGTCTCCTCTATCCAGGCACTTTCCCAGGCTGTTTCTCTCCTCTGCCTGGAAAGCCCTTTCTTCCCTCTCCCTCGGCCCTCTGCTGACTCCTTTGTGCTCCCTTCCCTCCGACAGTCTCTCACTAGTTAGCGCTCCCTGGGGACAGTCACTATATCTTTGTCCCTCCTGTGTTCAGCACATGTTCGTGCATGGTATTGGGACCACTACTGGTAAAGTTGAGGCTGCTCCTAGTGAGAGGGATAGAGGGAGTTGGAGGAAACAGGTGAGACAGGTGCAAGTAACTCCGCCCTTTGTCAGAGATTCCGTAGGATATATCCATTCTGTGCTTCCTGAACTGTGGTGGTTTTGCTGGAGAGAAATTCTAGTGACAGTGCTTGGAATTGCAGTAAAGATGAAAGAGCTTCAGCTCCAACTGATCTACTTGTGTTCAGAGGACCAGGCAGTGGACTGAGGGGCAGGACCACACTGTCAACCCTACCCTGAGGCAGTGGTTTCCCTTCGTGGATTCCCATCCTCTTTGGACTGTGAGCCCTTTCCGTAGAGTAATGAGGCAGGGATGTGTGCACAATATTTTGTGTATAATTTCAGGTGGTTCACAGATGCCTGGAGTCTGTGGTTACCAAGTTCAGACCTCTGGTGTAAGGATTAGCTTCATTCCCAGGGCTCTTCTCCTCCCTTGCCTTGGAAAGGGAAGAAAGGAATGGGAAGTCCTGTTCCCCTGGGGTAAGAAGTTGAACTGAGCAGGTGGACACTTGTCATGCTTGACACTAAGGGCGTGAGTCCTGAGCGGGCTGGAGTGTCAACGCTTTTCTTTTTTTTTTTTTTTTTTTGGTGGGTACCGGGGGTCGACCTCAGGCCCTCACGCGCCAGCAGGTGCCTGTGCCGCTGAGCGATATCACCGGCCCCTTTTTCGTATGTGGGTTCTGGGAGTCGAACTCAGGCCCTCGCGCTTGCCAGGCAGGCACTTATGTCGCTGAGGCATCTCACCGGCCCCATGTCAACGCTTTTCAAAGCCTCTACTCCCTCCTCGGTGCTTGCAATGTTGGGAGTGCTGTGGGGCTAGAAGATTGGCCCCTGGACCAGACTCGAAGGAAGACCAGCAGCGCCCTTCTTCCCTTAAGCTTTGTGCACTGAGCTGTCCGCACCCCAAGTCCTGGGGCCTCTGGATGCTTCCTCTTGATGATCCTTTGAACTTGGGGTTGGTATTGAAGCCAGGGCGAGAGATGAGAGTTTTGGTTGGGTTCGGTGAAGCATCTGCTTTTTAGCCAACATCTCCTTGTTGACAGAGACTGGTGGTCTGGTCGTGACGTCTCCACAGATGGAGCTGGGGCAGTGTGGGAGAACTGATTGCCCAGTTGACACCTTTCAGATCACCATCTCTGGAGTTGCTCATGGCTCATAATACTAAGCACTATCTTGTGCCTTCTCATGTGGGGCACTTGGGGATGTCAGCTTCGTGGGTGGGATAGCTACACAGCCTCCATCTGTCACCTGATGTCACCTGGTGAAGTAAGCACTAATGCTATATACGGACTGTGTGGTTTTTTTTTTTTTTTTTTTTGTGGGTACCGGGGGTTGACCTCAGGACCTTGTGTGCCAGCAGGCGCCCGTGCCGCTGAGCGATATCACCGGCCCATTATTTATATGTGGGATCCAGGAGTCGAACTCGGGCCCTCGTGCTTCCCAGGCAGGCGCTTATGCCACTGAGCCATCTCACTGGCCCTGTGTGGTTTTGATATGCCAGGCCTGCTTTATTTCCTCCAGTGGCTTGAGTGAAGCTTGGGAATCCCACAGTCGCCACTGCAAAATTGGCTACTACTACACCCATTCTACAGATGGGGAAACTGAGCTCAAAGAGGTGCCATGTTAGCAACTGGGAGAGCTGGAACTTGAACCCAAGTTGTACAAAACCCATGCCTCATTTTGTTGAAAATTCATGTACTTGTTGAGGCCAGGAAAGTGAATAGGTGAAGTAGGCAAAGAAGGCAGCCACTATTATTATTTCCCGTAGGAAAGTAGACTAGTGTAGATGTTCCTCAACTTAATAATGGGTTTACATCCCACTAAACGCATTGTAAGTTAATAATATCTTAAGTTGAAAATGCCTTTAATGTGCTTAGCCTACTGACCGTCATAGCTTAGAACTCAGTACTTAGTAGGGTGTCTCTTGTTTGCCCTCATGATCTTGTTGCTCACTGCCACTGCCCAGCCGTCTCAAGAGTGTGTTGTACTGCTTATCACCAGCCTGGAAAAAGATCAAAATTCAAAATTTGAAGTATGTGCTGAATGCACCATAGTATAGTTGAAAATTGGAAGTGAAACCACCATATATTAGAGACTATATTGTTAGCTCTTTTGAGTGCTCTTAGCAAACTAGAAATCCTGGTTTTCATGTGAAATCTCTGTTTTTTCAGATTAACTCAGGTTTCTTAAAAGGCACAAACACACCCATGAGTGGATTCAACTCCGGGCTTGAGAATGGGACTGTGCCTCTGCTTGCCCCTTTCCCTGGCTCTGCTGCCTCTAGAATCCCCTCCAGAAGAAGAATCGGAGTTTATTGCTGAAAGAGGTCTCAGAAGACTATCTGGCCCAGCCCTTAGCCATTTATGATTCCTATTTCACCAAAAAGATGGGCAGGCCCAGAGCGGTGAGGAACTGAGGTGTTGGGCTGGCAGCAGGGAGAGCAGATCAACACTGCAGAGTCTGTGACCGTGAGTTAGAGCAGTCTGGGCTCAGTCCCTGGTTCTGCCCAGCCTACCCCAGGTTCCTGTTTCCCCTGCTCCAAAGGCCATAGGGACATCCTGCTGTCTGTCACTACATTCTGTGCTGCCTTGGGTGTTAGAGTAGCACAGTCCCTGGGATCTTTCCTTATGTGACCTGGACACTAGGGGAGTGTTGGGGCTGCTCTTTGTGTCTGGGTTTGAAATGTGTTGCTCTCATGTGGAAACAGGAGTCCTTGCTCATGGTTAGGAAGATTTGACTGCACTCATCTGGGTATGGGGTAAGAAATGGGGCAAGGGACAGGCACCCTCTACCAAATGATGACCTCATGGAGGTAGACATCACAATTTGGGACACAACAGGGAGGGCTGGAAGAGGACAGAAACTTCCATGTTTACAAGAAACTTTTACTCTTTACAAAGAAGAAGCAAGTTGCATCAGAAAGGGCAGTAATGGGACAAGCACTTATTCAGCTCGCTGATTTCTGTGGTGACTATTTCCTGCTTGGACATGAAGATAGGGAGGAGAAGCTTCAGCCCCATCTGACAGTTTCATTCCAGTAGAGGTTGTCTGGTTAACCATGAGGCTCCCTGCTTTGCACACAGTTGTGTGGGGGCAGAAGCAGGGAATTCCTTGTCCTGTTGGTCCTTGGAATACTTAGCTCAGGAGTGTCAAAGACAGCTGTGCACCCCCTGCAGGACTCTGGTAGACTAGGGATGCGAATGGTCTACCTGAACAGTTGCCCAAATGTCCCCCCAGAGTGTCATTTCTGTTAGAAGACATTCTCTACAGTTTGAGATCCAACTTCCAAACAAACTTTTGGAATGCTCCATGTGTGTACATTGGGGACTTTCTGTGATATTTCTGGGCATTACAGCCAGGCCCTGTTGTTGCCATCTGTCCTGGCTCTGCTGGGTTGGATTCCCAGAGCCCCAGACTGTCTTCTGCAATAAAATCCAAATCAAGGATGAGGTGGATGCCACCCCCAGCCCCCATCTATCTCCTGGTGTAGCCAGTTGGGAGGCCAGCCCAACCAAACCAGGCTAGGCGGGTGCCCCACAACCTTCTCTGTCATGTGAGCCTTGGGGCACACTTGGTTTATACATGAGGCCTGGCTCTGCATGGCTTGAGGCCTCAGTTCTGGGGTTGGTAGGCTTCTTTCAGGCTGACTATAGGGTGTTATTTTGGTTCTAGTCCTGCTCTATCCTCTCCTATACCTTAGTGTCCCTATGTGTGAGTACTGCCAGGCAGACTGAGCCCAGAGGTCCCAGGATGCATTTTGTTTCAGCAAAGTCTGTTTTCTCCCTTCTATTGTGGTTTCTCAGCATGATTCTGCAGCTTCCATCTGCTTTTTCCCTGTTCAGGAAGAGGCAGATTTCCCAATGTGAAAAGTGGGCAAGGATCTGGGTTTCCTGTGAAATTTACCTGGCCCTCTTTAGGACAGTGGCTGGAGGCATCCCTCCTTTATAGATCAGCAACATCATCCCATCAAGATGTTGGGTCAGATCCACCACCCACGAGCAAGTGTGGGAGCTAGGGGGTGGGGGAACTGAGGCGAGACTTGGAGCTTCTGTGCATGGAATGGGGCCTTATTCAGGAGGTGCCAACTGTCTGTAGTGACACCAGCTGTCAAGGGGCCCCAGCATTTCCTGGAGCCTTGAACTCAGCAGATGGCTGCCAAATCTTGTGAGACTGAGAAACCCAGGGCTGGATGGTGGCAATGCTTCTAGGGAAGTGAAAATGTCATTGAGGGTCAACTGGGGAGGTACTCTAGGGGCAGCTGGCTGTGCTCCTCCTCTCTCCTTCTCTCTTTATTCTCAGAGCTCCTGGCTGTCTGAGATAGCAGTTTCAAATCCCTCCACAAAACAACACCTGAAGGCGTGTCTGGGGTTCTGTGCACTTCCTAGCCTTCTTTCAGGAAAACTCACTGGGACACAGATTGGTAGGGCTGATGGTCATAGAGTCATTTGAACTCACTACAGCTGATTTTCTCAAGAGTAAAAGCAAATCAGTTGCACAAGTCTATATACTTGATGATTATTAGCCAAAGATGGTTGGTGGTACACCTCACAGCTGATTGCATATCAGGCTCGTGGCTCAGGCCTACGTTTCTCCAGGATGCTTGTGTTCTCTGACAGCCTCTTGTCCTCAAATGTGGGACAGCGTTTACAGAGGAAGAAACCCAGCAGTCCCTAGCCTTTTGGTTAGTAGAGCGAGTGCTTGGGTGAGGCACGTGTCTGTCTGCTGGAGGAATGTCTAGGTTGACTCTGCATCGGGGAGTCCAGGCCAGCTGTCTGTCTCTCCCTAAAGTGGCTGACTTGGTGTGTACATTGGAGTTCTGCCTGCCCACCAGTCTCCTGATGTTTCTCATGCCACCTCTTCGAGGTCACAGATTGGTACCTGGGGCAGGCCCCCTTATGTATCTCTGTGCTCAGACGAGAGCAGCAGCAATATAAGTAGAACACAGGAGGAAAACACTCCTGGCAAGTTTACATGGTACAGCAATAAGTTAGGTTAGAACCTGGAGCCTCCTGGCCTTCTCTGAATTCTTTAGCTCCACATGCTACCACTAGGGGTGCATCTGTGGCCCAGGACCCCACCTGAGGCAGAGGGTGAGGAAAAGGAGGAAAGAACATGCGCCAGAGTTGGCAGTGGTGTAGCCACATCCTGGTAGACTGGCTTCTTGGATTTCTCCAGGGAACTCGCGTCAGTGCTGTGGAAGTGGAGAGTGGCGATACTGGGGATGAAGGATGGCTGCTGTACGGTCCTGCCTCTCCCCTTGGGTGTCCAGGGTTAAGCTTTGTAGGCAAGCAGAGCTGTTCTCGTGGGGAACTCCTCCTGCCTGCAGAGTGCTCTCATTGGACAGCTCTGGGCCTCTGTGTCCTGATCTGTGAAATGAGGTCATGAGGCCAGGCTCCTAATAGACGCTTGGGAAGAGTTATTTCACTCTTCCTCTGCACCGCTTCCTGAGCTTCTTGCTGCTGTGCCGGTCTGCTTTGGCCCCTCTCAGAGGCTGCTCTCTCCAAGACTCAGCCCTGTCTGGGGGCTTCCGTGGATCTTGGCTAGCTCCTTCTATTGTCACAATTCTGGGTTCAGGTTTGAGGCAACAGGGCTCTCAGGCAACCGTGACTTTCCAGCAGGTGGTAGAAATGGGGGAGAGTGCTGAGGCCCTGCAGTTTCTCTGTTTTGCTTCTGCTTTTGCAAGGCAGTGAGTTGGAGGCTTCTGGACTAAGCTCATGTTCTCCAAGGAGGACTTGGAATGAACCCCAGACATAGAGGGGTGAGGTCAGTGGTTTGCTCAGCAAGAAGGCCCAAGTTAGTGACGACCTGTCACAGCTCCCGGGATCCCTGGCCATAGTCCCTGGCTCCAGCTCCTCCCCCTCTCCTCCCCAGGGAGATGAAAATCAGTGATGCAGATTTATTTACTGAGTGTCTCCTCTGTGTCAGAGTAGGAGGCACACATTTATTTTATCCCCAGGCACTATGATGGCTTTTGCATACTTTTTCACCATTACTCACCATGTACTCTATGAGGTGTTTGAGTAAACTAAAGTCCAGAGCAATGTAGTAAATTGTCACCGGGCTAGTGAGTGGTGGATTTGAAGCCATCCCATCTTGTTTGGGAGGCCTGTTCTTTTCACTGTACCACACTGCCAGGCAGTGGGATACTAGAAAGGTGTACAAAGAGCTATGTGATTGTCCCAGCCCCCAGTGTTACCACGGCAGCCAAATCTGTGGTCTGGACAGAGGTGGCTTTATGTGTGGACAGTGGGGGTTTTGTGGTACTGTGTAAAACCATCCACCAAAGTCCCTAAGTGCAAGCTCAAGAAGTCTTTTTGAAGCTTCTGTCTAAGAGTCTTACTTGCATTTTATATTTGGCTCTTGAATTTAGCCTTGCTTAAGACAATGATTTAAATCTCTTGTGCCTGTGTAAATTTGACCCTGAGAAGTTGTGGTGGTTAGGGTAGACTGTCAATTTGATGGGCATTGGGATCCACCCCAGGGATTGGTGAAACCACTTTGAGTGTGCCTGGATGGGGCGTGGAGACATGGCTTTGGGTTCCCTGCCTGGTCCCTGGCCCCTTTCCTCTCTGGTACTGCTCCCCTGCTTTGCTTCCCAGCCATTATGAACTAAAGACCTTTGCTCTGCCATGATGTTCCTGCCATGGAGCCTACTAACCAGGTACTGACTCTGTGAGCTAAGTTAACCCTCTTAGTTGTTGTGAGGTGGCTTCCTGTACCCCTGGCCTCTTCTGTGCCCTGGAGGTACAGGCAGCCCAGGTAAAAAACATGGTAGTGCCAGTGTTGAGGATGGAAGCACACAGCTGGGAAAAGGGAAGAGAGGCTAGAGAGGCAGGCTTCATTGAGGAGCCTGACCAGGGAGTGAGGGCCAGTTCCGGGGAGTGTTATGAGAGGCTCAAGACCAGATTGTCAACCCTAGGGGTTCTGCCCTTGTCCTGTAGCAGAGAGGGCCAATGGGTAAGAGTAGCTGGCCCACTGTATCTCTGGATTTCACACTGCAGATTTAACCAGCTGCAGATTGAAAATTATTAAAAAGTGGGGTGAGATAATCCCAGCACTTCAGAGGCTGAGGCAGGAGAATCGCCATGAGTTTGAGGCCAGACTAGGCTACATAGTTCAAGGCCATCCTGGAGTACATAGTAAGACTCTATCTCACCGGGTGTGGTGGCACACGCCTGTAATCCCAGAACTCCAGAGGCTGAGGCAGGAGGATTGCCGTGAATTTGAGGCCAGCTTGGGCTACATAAGCAAGTTCGAGGCCAGCCTGCACTACATAGTGAGACGCTGCCTCACGCCCCCAGAAAAGACTCTATCTCAAAAGAAAAGAAAAAAAAAGGAGAAGGGAGAAAATATTTTTAAAAACGGTATCTATATTGAACATATACCTAATTTTTTTCTTATGATTTCCTAAATCATACAGTGTAACAACTATTTACATAGCATTTACATTGTACTAGGTATTATAAGCAATCTAGAGATGGTTTAGAGATCCTCCCCTAAAGTATATAGGGACCAGGGCCTGATGGCATGTGCCTGTAGTCCCATCTACTTGGGAGGCTGAGGCAGGAGGATCTTGAGTTCCTCCTGAGGAACTTGAGGCAACAAACATAGTGAGATTTTTCTCAGGTAAATTTATTAGTTATAAGTACGTAAGTTACATGTGAGTACTATGCCATTTTTTGTAAGATACTTGCGGATCTGAAGACCATATTGTGACTCTTGTATCCTTGTTTAGCACACATCATTCAGGACTGTATGAGTGTGGTGCTGTGGGGGATCCAGGATGGGAGGGAAGTTCCTGCTCACAGAGGGCCTGCAGTCTAGGAGAGAGGTGAGAGTGAAGTGTGGGGCACACACACAAAAGGTGGAGTTCCAAGAAGTTCAAACAGATAGTATCTGTGGTAAGGGGTAGAGTTGGGGGAACCCCTAGTAGGGGCTCTGAGCAGTTCAAGAAGGGACTGAGCATGGATTCAGGTGCCAGTCCGTGCTGTTGGCTGCAGGTGCTGAGAAGAAAAGGAAGGATGGGGATGTGGAGCGGCTCTGTACAAGAAGCATCCATGTGAGGATGTGGGGACCAGTTACATGTGGGAACTAGACGAGGGTGGGCAGTTAAAGGTACTTTAGGAAGGAGAACCTGGGAAGTTAGGCCAACAAAAGCTGATTAGGGAAATGACCCAGCTTCCTGAGAAAAGGGGAAGCACTGGCTTGTTCTCTTGTCATCTTGGGCTATGTTCATCAGTCAGGCCTTGGTTAGCAAAGAGTGGGTTATTAGTGCCGTGAAATCCACAAACATTGCAAAAAGATTACTGCTCATCCCAGGAACAGGCAAACTTTTGAACTCTTTGTTCAGGTCTCTGTGGGCCACCATGTGACTCAGCGCTGAGCCCCTCCTAACCTCTGTTGGTAATTAGCAGAGAGGAGAGGCCTGGGGAACCGCCCTGCTCCTTAACGGATCCATTTGCCTGGAGGAGCCCAGATTTCAGGAAGGGACTGGAGCTGGTTTGGAATAGCTGAGGACATTTCCAGGACATGAGTCTCCTGGGCTGGAGGCCGTCTGTCTGTTTGTATGTGAATCTGTGTTTTACCCTTTGAAGGAACTGTGGGATGGACCTGGAGTGGTACCTTCAATTTGACCTTAAAAGGTCCAGAGTCTCTGGGTGATCCAAAGAGGTGGATGAAATCTGACTAAGGAAATACCTCCTTGATATTCTGGTACATCTCAGGGAGGGAGTGGCCTGCTGATCTTGGCCCAGTGTCTGAGTTCTTTATGGTAGGAGACTGCTGCTTTCCAGCCCTGTACTGTGGGCTGGGCCTGTAGCTGGGCCAGGAGTGTGCCTGTGCTCAAGAGTGAACCTGGGCAACCTCCACCTTTTCTTACCTGCTGCTGCATAATCTCCTAGAGACCGGATGGGGAAGCCAGGGGCCTGCTTTGTGAACCCAGTGTGGTGTGGGTGCCTGCTGCAGAGCCTGGCACAATTGGGCTTCTCCCTAGAGCTCAAGGTGACTTCTTTTTTTTTTTTTTTTTTTTTTTTGTGGGTACCGGGGGGTCGACCTCAGGACCTCGCGTGCCAACAGGCACCCGTGCCGCTGAGCGATATCACCAGCCCCTTTTTCGTATGTGGGTTCTGGGAGTCGAACTCGGGCCCTCGCGCTTGCAAGGCAGGTGCTTACGCCACTGAGCCATCTCACCGGCCCCAAGGTGACCTCTTGAGTTGTCTTTCAGCCTTTATTCTCTCAGATCTCTTGTTACCTGTGCCCTGTGACCTTGGATACAAGCCAACAACCCAATAATGAAAGCGAACCTGCCTGTGTACTCATGCATCAGCCTCTGCAAGGTAGGGTTGGGCAGCAGACAGGAAATCAGCTTCTAGCACATAGGAAGCTGGGAAGGAACCACCTTATTCAGACGACCAGCTCTCTTCCTCCGGTGGCAGACTGGAAAACTCTCTGGGCTTCTCCCCTGGTTTCCTGTGTGTCACCCCCAGCTCACGCTTCCTTCAGGCTGCGGGAGTAAAATAGCAGTTCCTGTTGAGTAGGCATGAGTCAGCAAAGGAGAATTGGTGGCTGAGTCTTCATAACCTCCAGGCATGGTTATTAAATATTTAAATGACACTATGGTATGGATCTCTTCTCATCCGTTCCCTTGGGGAGAGCTCTTCCTGTCTGGGATTCAGATAATAGCAATATCTTGGATTTAGACAAACTCCCAAAGAGCTCAGAGGTGCTATATAAATCTCACATAATATGTAATAATAATATACCCTTCTCAGAGTTTGCTACCAGGAATGGGGACAGATCAGGTTCTGCCCATTTTACTGATAGAAAAAACATATCCAAAGAGATTATCTGATCTGTTCAAGGCATCCTGTAGGCCAGGCCTGGAACATGGCAGCCTGGCTTCCACTTAGTGTTGGCTGTTTGCTCTGCTCACTGCTCCTTCCCTGTCCTCCTCCTCTTTATAGTTTCTCTGTTGCCCGACCATTCATTCTAGCTAGTGGGGCCCCTGATCTCTGGAGCTTAATTCTTGGAGAGGACACAGCTCACAAAAACCCAAATTGGCAGGGAAGGTCCCTCGAGGAGGTTGAGTTCCTAGTCAGTGTCCAGGCTCGAGCTCTCTGGCCTGGGTGGAGGCAGAGTAGACATGGCCTAATTGTGGACTGGCCCTTACTGGCCGTAGATCTGCCTCTCATCTGAGGAGGACAGTTATCAGGATAAATATACCCAGCTCCCCATTCCTAGGGAGTTACTCACCCAGTAAAAGCACCCTGCTGTGGATTAGATTACCTCTGCTGGAACTGCTCTCCGTGATCAGGCCTGGGGAAGGGGGAGAGACTCAGGGCGAGGGGAGTGGGGAGACCCGCCTTCCCGCTCTGCTCACCTTCCTAATCTGGAAGAGTCTCACCAAAGGGGCCCAGATGAGACCATCCCTGAGCTGGTCCTGCTGTTTACATAGCTCCTTCATTAGGAAACCAAGTGCGCTTACTGCTTATGTCCCTGGGCTTGCACAGCTATAAGGGCCGCAGATGCTTCTGTGACACTCAGGCCACCAAGGCTGCCCAGATGGTCAGCAGGGGCCCCAACCCTCCCTTGCTCAGGACCCCTCTGGGTGGCATGGGACTGGGCAAGGGACTTGCAGAGCTGGGGCTATCTGCCTGGGTTTCACAAGATTTGGCAGGCGCAGACCATGGCATAGGGCTGTTGGGAAGGCCATGATACCCCTTGCTGGCTGTGCTGGGGCTTTCAGGGGACATGTGCTGCTTCTTCCTCTTGCTTGTCAGCTCAGCTTTTTTTTTTTTTTTTTTTTTTTTTAATGTGGGTACCTGCAGTCGAACTCAGGACCTTGCGCTTGCAAGCAGGCGCTTGTGCTGCTGAGCGATATCACCGGCCCTTTTTTCCTTTATATGGGTACTGGGAGTCGAACTCAGGACCTTGCGCTTGCCAGGCAGGCGCTTATGCCACTGAGCTATCTCACCGGCCCTGTCAGCTCAGCTTTTAAGGAAGCTGTGCCAGGCACTTCTGGGGCCATGAAAGCTGAGTTAAACTGGCCTGCAGAAAGGTGTTGAAAAGAACTTGTGCTTGCTGTGGGCCTCTCCTCAGCTAGGCATTGTGAGGGGGACCTTCCTGATGGTCAGAGGACCATTCCCCTTCTAGAGCTGCCTGGAGCTATAGCTGGAGGAGTCTGGAGTCAGCAGAATAGGCCAGGTAGCAAGGGCCCAGGCAGGGAATCCCGCAAACCCTGGGAAGGGGTGAGAAAGCTGGCTGAGTGCCTTGCATTTACCTGCCCCAGCTGTGGGTTCTGTGGTGAAGGCTTCTCCCTAAGGCTTTGTTTTTGCCCAGAATGGTGCCCTTGGTGCTGGCCCAGGACTGGATTGTAGCATCCTTACCCTTGGGTGGGATGGAGTAAGAGGTGCTTTCTCTTTCTGGGGCTGAACCTTTCTCTGGGAGGGACTTTTGTCTGCTTAGCATCTCCCATTTACTGTGTTCTCTTCCAGGCCCCATGCTAAGCCAGCATTGTATGTTTAATCCTAATTCTGTGTGTAAAATGGTGACATTCCCACAAGGCAGGCAAGAGAACCAAGGTACAAGAGCCATGGGACAGTGTATCCAAGCAGTTTAGCCACTGAGCAGGATGTATAGCCCTGAGGCCTGCTGTGTAAGTTGCAATGTCAGGTGACAATCCAGAGCCTGAGAGGAGAGAATGGAGTAGCTCTGGGCCCACCTCCTCTCCTGCACTTGAGCCATCCTGGATGGACCTTTAGCTCATCTCTTGGCACCTATCCAAATCCAGGTCTCTGGTCATGGCAGTCTTTATCACACTATAAGTGGTGGTCAGGCCTGGGTAGGAGGAAGAAGCCCCAGTTTGTGAGAGAGCCCTGACTTATTTCTTTGTTCTACTTGAAGGTGGGGGTAGAAGGTTTCATTGATCTCTTTCTTTTTCTTCTTTCCCTGCTGAGGATTGAACCCAGGGCCTCCTGCATGCTACGTATGAGCTCTACCACTGAGCTCCACTCCCAGCCCCATTGATTACCTTGAACCCATAATTGAACCCAGTGTGTCAGCCTTAGTTCCCAGAGGATGGTCTGGGGGGTGTGCCCACGCCCCACACTGAGGGTATGAGGGGACTCCTGGTTTCCTCCACTTTGTGCCTCTGGGCTGATACAGGAACTTGAGGGGTGCAGCTGCAACATTTCCCAGGAATGCTGGCAGACCGGCCTCTCCAGTCTTCTTAGGCAGGTGGTGGGCCAGGGATGTCTGCATCTTTTTTTTTTTTTTTTTTTTTTTTGCTACTGGGGATTGAACCCAGGGCCTTGTGCAGGCAGCCATATACCTGGCTCCCAGCCTTTTTTGAGACAGGGTTCACCAGATTGCCAGGCTAGCCTCAAACTTGTTACTGTTCTGCCTCTGGAGCAGCTAGGATTATAGCCACGCACCACCATGCCTGGCATCTTAATCCCTGGGGGTCTGTAACCTCTAAATTTGTACACCTGTCCAGAGGATTACAGTCAGTTTCTGGAGCTCAGGGAAGGACTTTTCCTGCCCAGGCGCCTGCCCTAGCTAGGGCAGCCTCCCAGCCCAAAGCCACTGCTGCTCTGAGCTCTTGCTCCGACCAAGCCCAGCCTCAGGATAGAGACAGGGATGTCCTAAGCACTGAATTTTCAGAGAAATCACCAGAAGTGAGGGTGTGTGGCCTCGCAGGACTGAGGAGCCCCTTGAACTGCATGGCACTGTCAGGTTGTACCTCCAAATGATAGTGTTCCAGGCAAGGCTTGGGGTCTTTGTACCATCTGCCTTGTGCTCCTCCTAGTAGCTTGCCCTGTCCCTCCCGCTCTACCACCTCCCCTCAGAATTGAAACTTCATTGCACTCATGGCTAGGGGCACCCCAGGCTTCTCCCAGTTCTGCTCGAAAATACCAAGACTGCAGGTTACCTTTGGTTACTCCCCATGGCAGTAAGCCGACAGGCCAATGGTGCCCTCTGGTGGTCAGCAGTACATAGTATGCACGCCTTCCTTGCCAGGGCACCCTTCCTGGCCTCTGTCCCTGGGTGGCTGGGGACTTTGCACCCAGCCTGCTGCCAGCCTTGAGACAGCTTGCCTGTCCCCGATATACTCAGGTTTTCTGGTCTCATCCAGTGACCTTGGTTTTCCCCAGAGAGGCCCCCCCCCAAAAAAAAAAAAAAAAAAAAAACCTGCAGAGTTTAGGGTGCTTTCCTCCAAAAACAGGATGAGACCTCCAGGAGAGCTTCTTTCCACAGGGTGACTTGAATTGAGTTGGTCTTAGGCCTGGACCAGGAACTTAGTGAACTGATGATGACAAGCTGTGAGGCCACCTGTGGCCTAAATGAGACCCTGACTACTTCTAGGCAGAGTATCTGAAATCTGCCCTCTTTATCCATGGGAAGGGAGTGTGTGTTCTTGTTCTAGTGGTCTCTGACCATAGCAACCTAACACCTTTTCCTTAGGGTATAAATAGAAGGAATTTCTTCCTTGCTTTCTTTGTTTTCTTTTGGAGACAGGATCTCACTATGTAGTTCTGCCTGGCCTCTAATTTACTGTGTAGCCCAGGGTGGCCTTAAACTCACAGTGATCCTTCTGCCTCAGCCTCCTTGTGCTGGGATTACAGGCGTGCACCACCATGCCTCACTCAAACATAAGGAATTTCTGAATTTGCCTTTAGGTATTTAGAGCTGGGCAAAAGGCCATACCTTTAGCTGAAATCTCAAGGAGCCCTCTGGGATGGGGCTGTACCTGCAAGTGACTCTTTTGTGGCTCTGTTTACTCAAGCCAGGGGAGGAGTTTGCTGAGCTTGTGAGGAGACTTTGGCTCTTAACCATTTTGTAGCCTGTGGGGAAATGTCAGGCATCTGCAGCCACAGGAATCCAAACTAAAGCTTAGTGTCTACGCCTGAGGTGGCTCCTATATTCCTGACTCTTCCTTGGGCATATGTAGGGAGTTTGGGGGACAGTGACACCAATCCCTGTCTAGATCACCAGGCAGGACTACGGAGGGAGAGAAGGAAGCCACACCAGAGATCCTGTGGCTCTTGAAGGTACCTGCTGGGATTCCCTTCTCAGGTAGACAATGGTTGGAGAAAACTGGAAAATTATGTCTTCTCCCTGACATCAGCACATGCTACACTTTGAATTTTACTTTATTACTACGCTTTTCTCATCAAAATTGCCCTGTTCATGTCTTGCCCATATTCAATCCAGAAAAGACTGAGGAGGAGAAATTGTGCTTTGCAGCTTACCTTCCTGTTTGGTGGAGGATCTTTTTTAGGATTCCACAAAACAAATAAGTCCCAATGCTTGCAGCTCTCTGCTATCCCTTATAAACCTCACACCAGTATTGTAGGGTAAGAGTTATTTGCTAGAGCTTACTGAAGAAACTGAGGCTCAGAGAGGCTGGGCAATTTTCTGTGGGGCACATACTAGTTGGAGCTGAGACTTGAACTCAGGTCTGTCTCACTTCTAGGAGTAGCAGTCTCTTGTCTCTGTGCCCTAGGACTGTACCCTCCAACCAGTAGTCTAACCAGCATAGGTATCTATGTTGGGAACAGCCTATAGGAATCATGAACCAGAATCCAGTCCATAAACCAATAAACCTGACTTAGACTCACACCACAGGTGAGGGGCTCAGGGGATTTGGTGAGTGGGCAGTGGACTCCAGAAAGTTGAGCCTGAAAGACCTGCGTGCAGAGCCCAGTGTTGCACTTGTTGCCTGCTCTGGACATGCAGGAGGAGGGTCCCCGTCTCCGCTGGGTTGAACGAAGGGGAAATGGGAACATTGTGTGAAGCCAAGGCAGCAGGTGTGGCACTGGACGGGCCACTGGGATTGGCTCTGGACACTGGTTCCTTTTCTGCTGTTACCTAGACACATACTAACAACTCACTCTAGTTCCGGTTTACTGGAGACAGGAAGCCAGACCTCCTCCAAAGGACTGGAGGCAGGAGAGGCTGCAGGAACTAACCTTCCTCAGAAGTAGGAAACCAGGACCAGGGACCTTGGGCCTTGGTACAGGTGTCCCCTCTGACTATCTGGGCAGGAGCCTGGGGTAGGTGTGGCTGGGCTGCGGTGTACCTGGTGGGCAGGGCAGGGTTCTGGGAGAAAGTGTGACCCTGTAGGCCTGGGTGAGGCCCTTGCTTCCTTCTTCTCTCTGAGTGGGAGTGAGGATAGGGGAACAGAGGCACAGGAAGGATCGTATTGGCAGGCTTCAAAGCTTGGTCTCTGACATTCAGGAAATTGAATTCTTTAAATATGGCATCTTCTTGCAGTCACAGCAGCTTCTTACAGGCTGGGTATTTGGGATTTGGGGCTTCTGAGGAGTCATCCAGTCCTGCAAGTCACTGGCTTTTTAGCCTGGGGTCACTGTCTCTATTTCTCCAAGCCCACTTTCCTCAGTTCTAAAGGGAGGATCAGAATTTCAACCTTTTGTGTTATTAGGAGGATTAACTGTGACCATACACGTAGGTGCCTAGCACTGTGCCTGTTACTAGTAAATGGCAATAAAGTGGCCGTTGCTTTTTTGATGATAATCGTCCTGAGGGTTAGGTATCGAGCAGGTCACCAGGGAGAGGAGAGTGAGCAAGTCTAGGAGCACGGCGGGCTGAGTGTTTTTCATCTGGGGCTGGGCTGTCTGGGCTATGGGGCTGTCAAGGGTCCCAGGAGGGGAAGAGTCCCCACCTCTGCCCCTCCAGCTCTACCCTTCTGGTCTGGAGACCAGAGGGACCCAGGGTTCCCTTCTTGGCTGTTCGGTGCCAGGGTAATGGAAGCTCGCGCTCAAGGGTCAGTTTGGCTCCCTTGCTGCTGTTAAAAGCAGAGTAGTGGGGCCCTGGAGCCTCTGGGGTTGGGCTGCTTGCCAGGCTTCTGCAGAAACAGCCAGTGGAGTCATCCTTCCCCTGGCTTGCTGAGGGGTGGGGACCACTGCGCAAGCTTCGTTCCAGCCCCCACCTCCCCACACACCTTACCTCATAGCCTGGACCTTCAGAAGGTGCGTGGAACTTGGGGCTCTGCTTCTTCTACCTGGTGAGGAGGACATGTGCCCCCTCTGACCTGCAGGCTGGGAAGGCCTAGCTCTTGGAAGTTCAGTGAGGGCCTGGCACTGCCCGGGCCCCTCCCCATGACGTGGGCCCCTCCCGTCCGTTCTCGGCGGTGCCCCGTGGAGTCAGAGTTCCAGGCAGGCATTCCTCGGTTGCACAAGCCAGCAGCCAAGCTCTGTCCGTGGGAGCACTGAGCCAAGTGCCTGACATCCAGAGGTAGGAGAGCCTGGAGGAGCAGCCTGGAGCAAGCCTCCAGAGCACCTGCAGCTTTGGTTGGGGAGAAGAGAGCAGTGTTGGGAGCTGGTTCTTGGTCAGGCTGGTCTGGACTGGTGGCTTCCGGTTCTGAGGCTGGTCATTTCTCCCATGGGTGGGGTGGGAGCCCAGTACTCATTCGCTCTTGAGCTGCAGGCAGGCAGGGCACTGCTCCTGGAAAGTTCCCAGGTGCCCGGCACTCACTTGCTCCCCGTGTTGTCTCTTTGCAGACGCCTTGCTGGCAGACTTGGAGTCCACTACCTCCCACATCTCCAAACGGCCTGTGTTTTTGTCGGAGGAGGCCCCCTACTCCTACCCAACTGGAAACCACACCTACCAGGAGATCGCAGTGCCACCCCCGGTCCCTCCACCCCCGTCCAGCGAGGCCCTTAATGGCACGATCCTTGACCCCATAGACCAGTGGCAGCCCAGCAGTTCCCGATTCACCCACCAGCAGGTAAGGTGGGGACAGGGGTCAGGAAATCCCTAGAGGCTTGAGGGGGACGGCGCAGAAGGAGCTTATCTGGCAGGGGGCTGGAGAAACCAGTGGAAGAATGGGATTGAGAGAATAGATTGGGGGATTTGGCTGTCCCCAACCAGATGCTGCTCCTCCCACCCACCACGTGAGGGGGACAGTGACCAAGAATTAATCACCAGTCCTAGCCAGATTGTGGAAATTCCCTGGTGAGACTAGTGGCTGTGAGCAGAAGCCATCTAGGGGTGACTCGGGCTGCTCCTGTCCTCCGTGCTTTTCCCTCCCCCGGGACAGTTTCTGAGCACTCTTCTTCTTGCAGCCTCCATCCCCGTCACCTGTGTACGGCTCCAGTGCCAAAACTGCCAGTGCCTCCAACCCCCAGGACGGCAGCAGCTCTCTGTGCTCCCGAGTGGGTGAGGAGGAGCACGTCTACAGGTACAGCCCCAGCTCCTCCCCGCTGCTTGGAAATACCAAAGACCTGGTCAGGGCAGGAAGCTGCTGAGGCTGGGGACCAGGCATAGCAGTCCCTTGGGGGATGCTACCTTCAGCATCATTGGTTTAACCTACAGAAGTCCCGGAGGCTCCTGGTCAGTTAACTGGCCTGTCTGCCTTGTCACTGCCATCTGTGTATAATGGATACCTTGGGCTGTCATGCTTCTTCGTGTGGTTGAGGAACTGAAGCAAGACTTCCTTCCTCCCCTCTCCTTATGACATCCCTTTCCTGCTCTCTGCCCTCTTGCTGAGGGAGACATCATAACCCTTCCACCTGGTACTCTTTTTTTTTTTTTTTTTTGTGGATACCGGGGGTCAAACTCAGGACCTCGTGCACCTGCCAGCAGGCGCCTGTGCCACTGAGCGATATCACCGGCCCTTTTTTAGTATGTGGGTACTGGGAGTCGAACTCAGGACCTCGCGCTTGCCAGGCAGGCGCTTATGCGGCTGAGCCATCTCACCAGCCCCCACCTGATACTCTTTGAGAATTTGAGCTGGGGATATAGCTCAAGCGGCATGGCGCCTGCCTGGCAAGCGGGGGGTCCTGAGTTCGATTCCCAGTTCCAAAAAAAAAGTAAAATCAGAGAATTTGAGGGTCACCAGGCCAGTGTAAGGCTGAGGAGTATCTCTCGCTGTCTGCTTCCCGTTACTTCCCCAAGCTTCCCCAACAAGCAGAAGTCAGCGGAGCCGTCACCTACCGTGATGAGCTCCGCCCCGGGCAGCAACCTTTCCGAACTCGATCGTCTGCTGCTGGAACTGAACGCCGTGCAGCACAATTCTCCAGGGCTCCCTGCAGGTAGGACTGGGCCCCACACGCTGGTCTCCAGGTCCCTGGAGGGCGCAAGGGCTGAGCAGCCTTTCTCTGTTCTTCTCTCCAAGATGAGGCCAGTGCCAGCCCCCCGCTGCCTGGGGCTCCGAGCCCTCACTATGGCATTCCAGAGAGTAACAGCCCACTGGCAGGCAAAGCTGGGCCCCTGACAAAAGAGAAACCCAAGCGCAACGGGGCCCGGGGCCTAGAGGACGTGCGGCCCAGTGTGGAGAGTCTTTTGCACGAACTGGAGAGCTCCGTGCCCAGCCCTGTGTGAGTATCCGCTAGGCTCTTCCCAGGCTCGGGAATGTTTTGCCCAGCTAGGCCTGGGTTCCAGTGTCTGTCCACTAACCGTGGCATCACCCATTCCCTGTGCCTGTTGTTTGCCAGGCCCTGGGGGGTACAGTGGTGACTTGAATAAGCACCATCCCTGCCTTCAACCAGCCAATAGCAATCAGAAAAAGCAGACAGTAACCGGGTGTTGTGGCATACACTTGAAATCCCAACACTTGGGAGTCTGAGGCAGGAGGATTGCAAATTTGAGGCCAGTTTTGGCTATATAGTGAAACCCTGTCTCCAAAAAAGGGGGCAGACATTGATAGGCACACCTGTAGTTCAGTGGCTGTTAGCACAGGCTTTGCAACTACATAGTAAGGCTCAAATCATGACTCTACCAGTTACCACATGTCAGCTCTTAAGCCTTAGTTTTCCCAACTGTAAAATGGGATCAGCAGATAAGGGATACCTCAGTAGAGATGAGACCAAATAATACATGTAAAGTGATTGGAGTTGTTTCTGGCTCATAGCTCATGTTACTCATGGGAAATACTTAATGTTAGCTCTTACTAGTGTTACCATGTTGCTGTGGTAATCTCACTCCTATACCCTGTTGTGGAGGACACACATAGGGTGCCTGGGCATGGGAAGAGGTGAGCAAAGCTGCCATGTATACTCCCAAGTCAGCTCACCTCAGGCACTGTCTTCCTGATGACAGCCCTTTCCCAATGACGGGTCCCTCAGAAAGACTGAATGTGGGGGTCTGCCCCAGGATTGGACATGTTGAGACCCAGGTGTCAGACCCTATCCCTTACAAAGCCTGGGCTCCTCACTGACCCCATGTCTGCCCTGCAGCCCCGCCATCACTGTGAACCAGGGCGAGATGAGCAGCCCACAGCGGGTCACCTCCAGCCAGCAACAGACGCGTATCTCGGCCTCCTCTGCCACCAGGGAGCTGGATGAGCTGATGGCCTCGCTGTCAGATTTTAAGGTGCCCTGTGGCCCCTCTGTCTTCCCTGCCATGTCCCTTCCCTCATCTTCCTCTTCCTCTACCTCAGTGTGAGTATCTGGACCTCAGTCCCTCAGTGAGTGGGTGCCTTGCCCTGAGTTGGGACCCTGCAATGACAGGAGAGCAGGATGCAGAGGAGGGAGGGCCAGGCAGTGTAGGGGAGGGTTGAGTTGCCTCAGTAGCCAGTGGAGGCGGAGAAGCCAAAGAAGCCCTCAACTGGGACATTCCTTTCTCGGGTGCTCCCAGCCACCCAGGTCCAGGGGATCAGGAGACTGGGACACTGGGACAAAGGGCCCTGTGTTGATGGCTGCTCTTGGTGGGGGAGGGTGTGCTTTGCTGGGCCATGTGGGACTCAGGATCCCATGCCTGAGGGGTCACTTGCCTGGGAGCACCATCTCCCACGCTAGCTCTTCAGCATGTCCTCTTTCTTTCTTTCTTTCTGTCTCTGGCAGTTGAATCCACAGGTCCCCTTGCCAGCCTCCTTCCATCCTTCTCTCTCGACAGGGCCTGGCCACTGGGCCTCAGAGTTCCCATGACCCCTGTTTGTGGAAAACTTAACCTGTCAGCCCACTGGGCCAGTCCTGCATTAGGTGCCCCCCACCCCCCATCCCTCCTCTTTGAGGCCTCCCCGGTCCTGCCAGCTGGCAGTGTTTCATTTAGCGGATGCAGTGCCTGGATGGGGATTGATATTGACAGAATTCTCCTGTAGTTGCTGACTACACCTCCATGTGGGCCAGCCAGTTACCTTTGGGGCATGACTTAGGGAACCCGGAGGCAGTATATTCTTGGCCCTGATGGTGCCTCCTCCCTCTCTTTTGCCTGGGGCTTCACAGTGGGGGGTGGGAAATTGGCCAGAGTAGAAGGTTGAGCCTGGGCTTATTAGCCTTGTGTGTCATGGTTCTGAGCAGCTCGTGAGAGGTGAATAAGCTGGATTCAAGCTTTGGCCTCAGGGATCCGTGCCTCGTTTCCCTTGTGTGGGGTTCTTTCTGAGACAGCTTATGTCCAGATGCCCAGTGAGCAGAAGCTACACTTCTTCTGACCGTGCCCCCAGAATAAGGTCTTGGGGACACAGGAAAGCTGGGGTTGTCTGGGGGGGACAGGGCTGAGAGTTTGAGTCAGTGTCAGAGGAGGGCAGAGCAGCTGCCTCCAGCTGACTTCCTCTCGATTTATGCCTGGCGCCGACCTCCCTTGTCACCCCTCTCCCTGCTACTTACCTCGTCTTAGTCTTCTTTTTCATACCTACTTTGGGTGACCCGATAGGGGTAGCTTCATGGCTGGTTTCTGTTGCCTGGGTTTCATGAGGGCCACTGATGTGAAGCCCAAGAAAGGGTTTTTTGAGGTCTGACTCTTCAAGAGTCCATGCTTCAGCTTTGTAACCACTTGGGTCAGTATAGATGGTGGCTCTCTAAGCCCTAAGCCTGAGCCTACCCCTTGCTGTGAGCATCATTTCTTATCTCTCCCTTTCTCTCTCTCTCTCCTCTCCCCTTTCCTTTTGTCTTTCTCCTCCAGACCAGCTCCTCTGCTGTGGCTTTGAGTTCCCTAGGGCTGCTGCCCAGCTCAGCTCCATCTCCACCCCATACCCTTCCTGCTCCTTCTCCATCTCCTCCCGTGCCTTTTGTATTACTGCATTCTACCTCTAAACCCTCCCCTCAAGGCCAAGGCCACACCCCAGAGGTCCTCTGTACAGAGGAAAATAGGCGGAGCCTCTTACTTCCTGTGGCCCCCAGCTGGCTTGATTTGGCTGGCCTTGGGGTGATGTCTGACACCTACAATTCAAGGTCTCCCTCTGCAGAGGGTTCTCCAGGGTCATTTGGTGCAGAGAGCCAGACTCCAATTAGGAGGGACCTTCTGAACCCTGTGAGTGAGCCCTCTATGGCTTCCCTTTGCCACACTCTACCTCCTGTTGGGAGCACAGTCTCCCAGGAGCCTGGAGACCCTGAAGGGCCACAGGGTGTCCTTTTGCGTCCAGAGGAGGCTGTGGTTGCCACTTGGAAGTGGCCATGGGCTTTGGAGGCATCCCAGCCTGAGACTCCCTGTGGAGCTGCTTGCAGCTTTCAGGAAGTAACGGAGCCAGCTGTTGTGGCTGTGGATCGTCAGGCCATCTTCCCAGACACCTGGAGTCTCGCAAAGGAATATGGCCAGCAGGAGAGGACAAGGCCAGAGCCAGGGAGGCTGGAAAGCAGCTGCCCTGCCCCAGCTAACAAGGAGCAGTTGGGTGGAGAGAGGCCCAGGAGGGGAAGCCTGGTGGTGCCAGCCCAGGGACCTGAGACCCCAAGGAGCCCAGAGGGTACCACTGAAGCTGCTGCCGAGGCCAGGAAGGAACAGCCGGAGCTTCCACATGCCATGGTCATGGGCACACCCAGCACTGCAGAGAGGATTTCCACCTCTGGCCAGGCAGGCGCCCGCTTGTGAAGCCACTGGGCATGGCCCTGGCAGGCCTGAGTGTGGGCCCCTCCTGCTAACTGCATGCAGCCTCCACTGCATGTGCGTCTGCCTGGGCAGAAAGTGCTGAGGGCCCGTGGCTGCAACCCTGATGACCAACGCTTGGCAGTGGATCCTGTGGGGCAGCAGGGCTCCCTGGGCCCTGACATTGCCTATAGTGATGACCCACCTCTTGCTCATTTACAGTTTTTCCCTTTGGATGAGCTGCCCTTGCCATTCTGATGCGCAGAATGGTTAAAAGCATGAACTTTGAAACCACATAGACCTAGACGCAAATGTTGCTGCCAGCACTTGCTGCCTATGTGACCTTGGGCAACCACCTCAGCCTCAGTTTCTCATCTTTAAAATGGGAATAATAATAGACCATTGTCCACCAAGGTTGTCTGAGGATGAAATGAGATAATTCCTAGAAAGTATGTGAAACACAGCACATGATTCCTCAATAAGCCGTGCCTACTGTTACAGTGATTATTATTTACTTCTTGCTTAAAACTTTATGCTTTTTCCCCAAACAACAAAAGAGCTCAAAACACTATTAAGCAAGCAGCTTATAATATAAACAAGAAAAGAAAAACTGGTTAAAAGATTCACTGAGCCGGGCACATGTAGTCCCAGCTACTTGAGAGGTTGAGGCAGGAATATTGCAAGTTTGAGGCCAGCATGGCCAACTTAGTGAGACCCTATCTCCAAAAAAAAAAAATTGTATTAAAAGGAAAGTCTGTATATTTCTATCATAAATCAGAAGAAGGAAACCCTCCTACCCTGTCAAGAGCATCCACTTACATCCTCATCTTCTGAAATAATTTATGTGATAACTCTGTGAAGTAAGCCAAGAAAATATATTATTATCCTACTTTAAGGATGGAGAGGCTTCAGGCCCTGGAAGTTAAGTGTCTTGCCCAAGGTCAGGGGCCAGCTTGGAGGTTGCCAGCCCAGGACCCAAGGGTCTCTTGTGGCCTGTACCCAAGCCAGTGTCATCTGCCCTTTGCCTCAACCCCCCTTAGCTTGGCTCTTTTCTGGTGCTTGTGTTCTGACCTCCCCTCCCCAGGACACCTGAGTGTGGACTGAGCACTGTTGTGCCCAGCCCACATTAGGACAGTGACAGCTTCCTCCTCCGCCCCCAGATCCGCTCTGTGATCAGGAGGAGCCGGGAGACGGGCCACGCGCACCCCATGTCCCGGGAGCCCTCCCCTCGCCGCCGGCTGGACCCCGCCACCCTGAGCAGGACCCCATCCCAGGAGCAGCTCATCGCAGAGCTGCAGGGCCGGCTGGGCATCCAGCCGGAGGCGGAGGAGGCTGCAGGGCCAGCCAGGGCCTCTGTGCAGGACTGGCTGACCGAGGGCATCATCATCACTGTGCAGCCGCGTGGGCGGAGGGCTGGGGGGCAGCTGGTAGAGAAGGTAGCCAGGGCCTGGGCCGCAGGTGTCCAGATGCTTCCTTGGCCCCAGTGCTGGCTGGAGGAGCGATCTGGGGGTGGAAGGGTGGATTTTTGTATTCTTTGACCTTGTCAGGCTGGCTTCACTCTTGATGCCAGAGTGGGAAGGCCCAGGAGCCTGGGGATATCACCCCCCATTGTGCTCACTGAGCAAATAATTTCTTCTGTCTTCCTCATCTTTCTCCCTGCTCTCTTCTTCCCAGGTTGTCTTCCCTCCTGACTCTCCCATTCCCCTGAGAAGAACCATCTCTGTTCTGGCTTCTCCTCCTGTCCCTTCTCTCCAGCATCACCGAGACGCCTCGGCCAGCAGCTCTTCTCCCCTGGCCAGCCTGCCCACTCCCTCCCGACTGGGGCTCTCTGTCTACACCCATGGTTGCCCAGGGGTCCAGAGTTCAGGGGAAGAGCCCCATGATGAGGATGGGCAGGGCCATACCCCACCCACTCCACCCCACACTGTGAAATCTGTGGGCTGTCAGACTGATGAGGACCCACTCTTCCCCCCGATGCAGGCAGGCCTCCCAGGGGCCCCAGCACCAGCCCTTCCTGTCCTGTCCCCTCTCCCAGTGCCTGAGCCGTGCCCCAATTCTGCATGTGCGTGTGCATGTACACACACACACACACAGACACCCCCCACCCCTATAGCCCTAGCACATTAACCACAGCCCTCCCTTAGACCTTGAGCCTGAGCCCTCACTGTAACTGAAGTCCAGTCCCCACCCTTCAGGAAATCAGTTGGCTTCTGGCTTTCCTGTGTGGCCTTGCCTGCTGGCTCCTCCCCACTGTCCCTTGGTTCGGCCATCAAAGAAGGCCACTCCCAGAGTGGAAACCAGAAGCCCATCTCTTCCCCTTCCAGCCCCAAGGCCCAGGACCTGCTGAGGCTCTGTGCTATCTGGCTGCAGGCACCTCCCCTTCCCCGCCCTATCCCTGGGGCTCACTTCCCTCTCCTTGGGCCACTTTCTCTGGGTTGTTTTTGTCTAGATTTTTTTTCCCTGATTTTGATATTGCTAGTGGGGGAAAATCCTATTTTATCCTGCACTCCCTTGTGTGAAATGGTCCAGTGACAAGGTCTCATATTATTTTTAGTTTTTTAAAAAAATTTCTTCTTTCCTCCTTTATCTAAGATGCACGGCCTGGAACAGAGAGCGGATGGAGAGTGGCAGTGGGCAGCTGGCTGGCCTCCAAGCAGCAGGCAGAGCAGCCCCGAAGGGCAGGACGAGGGAGGGGTCAGTGCCAGGGCTGGGGGCTGAGGTCCTGCTTGTCCTGATTTCCTGGGCTTCGTCATGCAGCGGGGGCCGTCAGCCCTTCCTTCTCATCCTCTGACACCCCCAGTCACCAGCATGGCCTGCTCTCACTCCCACCTTTAGGGCTCTTCAGGTCCCTGGAGGACATTGCTTCTGGCTTTAGTCAGCCCATTTGTCCAGGAGGGAGAAAGCCCTCCAGGCCATGGTGCTGTGAGATGCCACGTCCCCTGTCCTCGAGTCCCGACCAGCCTTTCTTCCTGTCCACACAGTTCATGGCCCAGGGGAAGGCCAGGAGCAGCTCACCACCTGGGGGACCCCCAAAGCCGGGGAGCCAGCTGGACAGCATGCTGGGGAGCCTGCAGTCTGACCTGAACAAGCTGGGGGTGGCCACGGTGGCCAAAGGTGTCTGCGGGGCCTGCAAGAAACCCATTGCTGGGCAGGTAATGAGCGGGGAAGGTGGGCATAGAGACCTCCGCCCCTCTTCTCGCTCTGAGCCACCTTCCATCTTCCTCCTCAGGTTGTGACCGCCATGGGGAAGACGTGGCACCCTGAGCACTTTGTCTGCACCCACTGCCAGGAGGAGATTGGATCCCGGAACTTCTTTGAGCGTGACGGGCAGCCCTACTGTGAAAAGGACTATCACAACCTCTTCTCCCCACGCTGCTACTACTGCAACGGTCCCATCCTGGATGTGAGCATCTGCATGTGGCGTGGTGGGCAGAGTGGGGGGCAGCAGGTCCCCATCAGTTCATTTCATCTTCACTGTAGCCCTCAGAGTGTGTGGCTTCAGAGAGGTCATGTCACATGCCCAACATGTAACAGCTAGGAAATGGTGGGGCTGGGATTCAAACCCAGGCCTTGTCTACAGTCCATCCTAATGCTCCCTTCCACCTCCTTTCCTGGACTTCTTCCTCCAAGACTCCCAGAGTTTAGGACCCCTGACCAGACAAATAGAGCTGAATGCTGGATGTCTCACTCACTTCCCCTGCTGTGTGATGTTAGGGAGATGCTTAGCCTCTCTGAGCCTAAGTTTTTTCATCTATAAAACAGGAATTACAATAGAACCCATGGCCTCAATCTTGCACTTGATGAATGATTGAGAGAATGTGTCTGGCATGTCACATCCCTCCATAAATGTGAATTCCTAGTGGTACTTGTAGTGGAATTAGGAGACCCTGCTGGGAGTGTTTTGCTCTTTCCTTGGCTTTGAGCTGGGGGTGAGGTGGGAAGCAAGGTGCTACCCATGATTCTCAGTCGGGTCCATCCGGTGGGGTGGCAGCTTGGCTCTCATCCCACTCTTCATTTTCACAGAAAGTGGTGACAGCCCTTGACCGGACGTGGCACCCTGAGCACTTCTTCTGTGCGCAGTGCGGTGCCTTCTTTGGCCCTGAAGGTACGGCAGGGCCTTGGGCCTGCTCCTGGGAGGGCAGGGCAGAAGCAGGAGGCTCTGCCGATGTTGGGGCCAGGCATCTCCACTTCTGGAGGTCCTGAATCTGCCCTCAAACCCCCTGCTCCTCAGGGTTTCACGAGAAAGATGGCAAGGCCTACTGCCGGAAGGATTATTTTGACATGTTCGCGCCCAAGTGTGGCGGCTGTGCCCGGGCCATCCTGGAGAACTACATCTCGGCCCTCAACACCCTCTGGCATCCTGAGTGCTTTGTGTGCCGGGTAAGGAGCTCCTGCTGCATCTGGAGGGGCAGGGAGCAGGCTTGGGGGAAGGGCCTCCCTCTCTTGCTTGGGGTCCTCATGGTGTGAGCAGGCAGGGGGTTCACCTCAGTCTGCTAGGTCCTGGGGCTGTTACTGAAGCTGGGACAAACAGAAGCAAGTGGACGTGTCCCCATGGGCGGCTTTTCCATCCTCATCTCAGAGCCTTTTATCCTGCTGTGCACGGGGTGGAGGGGGCAGACGGGGGCAAGGGCTGCTAGTCCTGTGCTGAGGCCCTGGACCTGAGGATATTTGGGAGAAGAGAATGTGAGAATTAAATGAGATAATGCAGATATTGAGCAGACTTAACAGAAATGGGGTAGTGGTTTCCATACTGCATTGTGTGAGGATCAGGTGTCCACAGGTGTTTGTAGAGATCCATCACGGGCTCTCTGACCAAGGAAGTTTGGGAAATATGGTTCACTGCAGACCTTCTCAAGCCTTTAATACCACATGAATCTCCAAATTGGAATCCAGCATGTACAGCTCCTGTATTTCAGCACCAGGTTTTCGGGCAATGCCATTATAGCCTCTTGCTTACACGCCCAGAAGTCAGACCTCATGTGTGAATCCAGGCGTGCGATTTAGTAGCAGCATGGCCTTGGACAAGTCACTTAACTTGTGCACCTCAGTTGTCCTCTTCCTTCGGAGGGAGTAAGCATTTAGGCCATCACTGTGCACATAGGAAACTGGCAAGTGGGAGTCAGGACGGGTGTTGTGACCATTTCTGACCCCTAAACATCATGCCAGGTGCTGTTCACCAGAAGGGACAGCCTCTGAGCCATTCCCCTCTGCCCACCCCCCTCTGTCTGGCAGGAGTGCTTCACGCCTTTCGTCAACGGCAGCTTCTTTGAGCATGACGGGCAGCCGTACTGCGAGGTGCACTACCATGAGCGCCGCGGCTCACTGTGTTCCGGCTGCCAGAAGCCCATCACGGGCCGCTGCATCACTGCCATGGCTAAGAAGTTCCACCCTGAGCACTTCGTCTGTGCCTTCTGCCTGAAGCAGCTCAACAAGGGCACCTTCAAAGAGCAGAATGACAAGCCTTACTGCCAGAACTGCTTCCTCAAGCTCTTCTGCTAGGCTACCTTGCTGTCACCGGCCCTTGCCCCAGCCCAGTGTCCCCAACTGCTACTGTGACCCAGAGACCTCACCCAGGACTGAGGGGCAAACCTGACAGAAACTGGAAGCCTCATCCGCAGCTGGAGCAGGATGGGAAGCAGGCCATGGGTCCTGCCTGCTTCTCTTCACACCTCTCCCCAGCCTCTGGGCTTCTCCCTCCCTCTGCAGCTCTCCCCAGGCTGCCCACTTTTTGTCCACCCAGACGTGGAGCCTGGAAGGCCCCACCTCACACCACGTGTGTCCCCATGGAGAGGCCTGGCCAGGCCAGCACCTCGCTCTGGAGCCATGTGTACTCATTTCAGTAGTAGAGCAGGGCGGAAAGACAGGCAGGTCGGCTGGGGTCTCTTTTTATCCTTATTCTCTCTAACCTAATAATCCCTAGAGTGCTGGGGGACAGCCATCTGCCTCCACACAATGCCAGCATAAACCCACTCACCCACAGGCGGAAGTGCCCAAGGGCCTCAGGGGGACTTACGTGAGTTCCCGCCTCCAGTCTCCCCAGGCCTTGGGTGACTGCCCCCTTTTCCGACTGCCCCTTTTATAACTGTTTTGGTCCTACTGAGAAAGGCCTTTCCAGCAATAATGTTTTATAGCCACTTCCATCTCTGGGGACGGCATGAGGTGAGGAGTGTCACCCATGCCTGGACACTGTATGGACTTTGATAGATTTCTACACTGAGGTTTGCATTCGTATCGCCTGAATCGCTTTTACTTCTCTGGACAAGATGATTTTAAAGATATTTTAAAGACTTTTTGTATTCTCCTCGTCCACTGCCACTGTCCTATCAGTGACTGGGGCTTTGGGGTGGAGTTTGCTTTGTATTGAGGGCTGGGGTGGGGAAGCCATTTGTATTTTATTTTTCTTAGCACAAGCAGGTGAACCGGGAGCAGCTCTGTGACTCCCCTTCTGTACCTTCACAGCGCACCAGGACTGTTTCATAAACTGCTGTATTTTGAAACTCCTTCCTTACTGCCCGGGTCAGCGAGCTCTTAATTACAACTGACCTAAGGGTGCCTGGCCCTTTTGGACCTGGAATTCTGAACCTCATCTGCCCTGTTCCTGAGGGAAGAGAAGGGGAAAGTATGCTCTGGGGGGCTGTTTCCGTCTGAGAAAGCCATTAGGAGCCTCTGCTCCCCAGTGAACTTTTTGGCAACACAGAGAACCCACTGGACATTCTCAGCCTCCTCACTGCATCTCTGGGGCTCTTTCTTCTGCCTTCTCAGGAAAGCTGGGATCTGACTTTGGCCATGAAGACCATACGGGTGTCTTTGGTCTTGATTCCACTGGTGCAGTGCTTCCTCAGATTTCCTGCCCCACCGGAGACTGGGCTCAGGTTCCTCCCCTTTAACGGGTGGGCTTGACGCTCAGGAGGTCTGGGGAGAAGGCTGCGGCTTGATGCAAGGGGCCTCGTAGGATTCTGGACAGAGGAACAGGATCCTGCTGGAGCAGCCAGAAGCCCCAGAGCTCTCTTTCTCAAGGTGAAACAGGAGCAGCCAGGCCTGGGGTTCCTGGTCAGGGCAAAGGGACTCTTCTACAGTTATGCATCCAGACCACCCCACCAGCCTCTCTCCTTTGAGGCGGGGCTGGGAGTAGCCCACATCTGGGGAGGTCAGCCTGGGCCCCCCATAGTTCTGCCATTTCCACTTCTACCCACAGGCCTTATTGCTCTGTTTACAGTGACCCATCCCAGGTTTCTCCCCAAGGGGCCTGGGGTTTCTGGGGTCCACTCACTGGGTTAATGGTTATTTGATTTTGATTTTTTTCTCTATAAATTTCTAACCTGGCTTTTTCCATTTCAATTCCTGTGATTTATGCCAATAAAGTTCGCCATTATTTTCATCTGTGCTAGTTCCATTTCTTGGTGGTCCGACAAGCTAGTGGTCCAAGCAGTGAAACCAAGCCCTTTTCAGACTCACCAGTTTCACCAGGTGAAGGGTAAATCATTAACATTCTCTGCCTGGAGGCCAGGGGCTCTGCCAATGGGATCCTTGATCCTTACCTTGGCCACAGTTCCAGCACCAGCTTCAGTCTTAACTGGCCAGTTGGTGGGAAAGGCTGGGGAGCAAGCAGGCTCTGTCTTGGTGCTACCACTGGATTAGCCGAGGGCATCGTCATGTGGCCCTGTGGGTGTCCTTCCTCTCAGAGAAAGAGGTTCCAGGCGAGAACAGACATGTACAAGGCAACCCCTTGGGTAACAGACAGCACAGCTGTGATGTGAGCCTGGGACTTGCCTCTGTCTGTGTTCTGCATGGAGCCAGACATTACCTGGGTGTCACCCTTCCTAGTGGAATGTCCTGTGGTTACAGTCTTGGGTGGGTCTCGACTGCCTCCTTGTGGTCATGTCCATATTTGCATGCTTCCTCTTTGCACTTGTCACATCCAAGGCCCCCAAAGCTGTTGGATAGCGCTTACTCCACCTTGAGCTGTGGCCTCAGTTTCCCCCCGTCATTTGGCATGGTCTTTCAAAGCAGTGTCGAATTCTTGTTGGAACCCTGGCCATTTCAAAGTAATCTCAGAAGTGAACATTACTTTTAACCCTCACCCAGAGATAATGGCTTCATTTATTCCAGTCCATATTGGATTCATTCTATTTATAGAAATGGGTGTGTTACACTTTGTTGCAATTTGATTTTTCACTCAACTGTTTTGAGGCTATTTTCCCATGTTAGTGAATATAGATTGCATCATTTTTAATGACTTCATGGTGTTCTATGATATTGATTTACTACAATTAGAGATGATAGCTATATTGTCAGAGCCAGGATGTCCTTGGAAATGTACCATGAAATATGTATATAGTTGGAAAAGTGTGTTTAGAGGGAGACAGACTCTGGGTTTGGAAGGGACTGTGTAGTATAGTGAGGCCCATGGGCTTTGAAATTTCTCCTAGATTTCAGTTCTAAAAACCGTCATTTACTGGCCAAGAGACACTGGGCAAATGACTTAATCTCTTCGAGTTTTCTTTTCTTTCTTTTTTTTTTTTTTTAAAGGAGGAAAGGTTTATTTAGCTCACAGTTTGTAGAGGTTTCAGTCCATAATCGGCTGGCCCCAAGGCGGGTGGCGTGGCAGAGGGGCAGCTGTTCACGGTGGGCAGAAGACAGCAAAAGCAAGAAGAGCAAGTTGAGTTTTCTCATGGATAAAATGGGAATAGTAATACTGCAACTTCTCCGAGGATTGTTAACATCAAGAATGGAAGGCCAAAGGGGCCGAGGATATAGCTCAGCGGTGCAGCACCTGCCTAGCAAGCATGAGGTCCTGAGTTCGATTCCTGGTACCCCCCCAAAAAAAGACTGGAAGGCCGGGTGAGGTGGCACAGACCTATAATCCCAGCACTCAGGAGGCTGAGGCAGGAGGATCACTGTGAGTTCGAGGCCAGCCTGGGCTACATACAGTGAGTTCAAGGCAGCCTGAACTACATAGTGAGACCCTGTCTCAAAAGACAAAACAAGAATGGAATGTGCACAAAGTATTTAGCACAATGCTGAGCGTACAGAAATATGTTGTCATTTAAAAACGATCTTAGCAGTAATTGACTACAGCAGTTCTCAAACTAGGCTAATCATTGGAGGTACTAGGAAGATCTAGAACAAAAGGAACTAGAGGTATAGTTCAGTGGTAAAGTGTTTGCCTAGCATACATTGTGACTTGGTTTGATCCTCAGCTACTGCAAATAAAATACAAGCTGGGCACAGTGATACATCCTAGTACTTTGGAGGCTGAGACAGGAGGATTGCAAGTTTAAGTCCAGCTTGGACGACTTAGTAACTTAGTGAGAGCCTGTATCAAAGTAAAAAAAAAAAAAGGGCAGGGGCTGTAGCTCAGTGCACATGTCCTCAGATGAACCCCTGGTACCACAAAAAGAACTCTCACCCACGAATAATCCATGGGTCCCCTTCCGGTAAAAACCTACTAACACCTGGAAATTTATGCTTTTATACAACTCCTAGGGTGACTTTGATATTTAGTCAGCTTTGGGAATAGTTCCTGCTAACCATGCTGTGAAAAGATGGCTTCATCATTTACTGTCCAAAGATGCACTGTAACAAAATTTGACACAGGGCAGGAATATTAGAGTTTCACCTTTAGATCAGCCCTGCTGGGGGAAAATTTCAAAAAACAGAACTTGGGATTACATACAGTGACAGCCAACTGTTTGTTGGTCACGTATGGTTCAGACAAATTCATTGGTAATTTGTAACTTGTTCAAATGAAAAGGGTGATGATAGGGAGAAACACCCTTCAGCCTTAGGATCTTTCATTAAACAATGTGTTGATATAGCACAATTATTCAAATACATATTGAATGAATGTATATAATAAAAGAAGCTAATGTTTATTGACTTTCTCCTGTATCCAGGAACTGTGCTAAGTCTTAATGCGTAATTAATCCTCAGCACAACTCTAGAATGTGCGTAGAGTTATCTCCATTTTACAGATAAGGGGAAACAAAGAGCCAGCAATTGGAATCACTTCCTATGAAGATAGAGTAGCAAGTGGCAAGTCAAGGTCATCTGGCTGCAAATACTGCATTCATTCATTCGTTCACTCACTAAATATTTACATAGTAAGAATATTCTTACTATGTGCCAGGAACGGGACAAAACCCCCTGCTCTTGTGGAGTTTGCATTCCTGCAGGGAAAAACAAACAATAATGTGAAAAATTATATCGTGAGTTCGAAGGTGTACAAGTAACTGAGGGAGGTGGACAGAGTGAGGGGGAGTGGGAATGGATCTTCTGATAATTTTTTTTGGTTTTTTTTGGGGGGGTACCGGGAGTCGACCTCAGGACCTCGCGCTTGCCAGCAAGTGCCGCTGAGCAATATCACTGCCCTTTTTTCCTTTATGTGGGTTCTGGGAGTTGAACTCAGGACTTTGCGCTTGCCGGGCAGGCTCTTATGCCACTGAGCCATCTCACCGGCCCCCTGATAATTTTAAATAGGGAACCCGGGGCAGGCCTCATTGAGCAGATGGTATTTGAAGCAGGACTTGGAGATGAGTTACTCAGGTAAATATTGGCAAGGAGCATTCCGGGAAGAGAGAAGAGCCAGCAAATGCCCTAAAGTGGGGGCATACTCTAGAAAAGCAGCAAAGAGTATGGTTTAGCTGGAAGGAAATGTGTCAGTAGGAAAATAGTAGATGAGATTATGGGGTGCAGTCTAAGTTTTAGAATTTTACTCTGAGGGAAGTGGTTTTAAAAGTTTTGAGCAGATGAAGATTTAGGTTTTAAAGGATCCCTCTGTTTTCGTAGGGGGAAGAACAAACTAGAGGAGATAAAATGCCATTCTATTTCTAAGGCATTTGCAATTCTCAGCTCCTCGTCAAACTACTGTACATAGTTTGCTGAGTTGACCAACTAGGTATCTGCTAAAGGAAGGTAGCTCCAGGCCAGCAGGGGGCAGCAGCTCCCCCAACGCAAGACAGCGACTTCCTTAAGTACCCTACCTAAAGACAGCTTCCTGTTGGCTGGAGTGGCAGCGATGTCATCCAATGGCTGCCTTTATCATTTCGGCACCAACTAATAGGCTGGAGTGCTTTCCGCGGCTTCTGATTGGCTCCTTCGTTTGCATATAAAAGATACGTGCGGGCGCGCGGCCCTCCTTTTTCCAGGCGTCCTCGTGAGAGGTTCGTGTGATGGGGTATTTGTTCTGGGACTGGCGGCCGGAAGCATGGGGTCTTTGAGAGGCCGGGAGAGTGAGGTTGGCGCTGCTTGGGGACCACGGGGCTCCCGTTTGCCCCGGTTGGTGTCTGGGTGGCGGCTCGTGCGCTATTATGGGTGGCGGCAGCCGCCCAGGCCGGGCGCGGGTGCGGGCGCTCGGCCAGGTCAGCGTAGGCCTCGCTTCGAGGTCCGGTGTGGGGTGACCACCCCAGAGCTCACTTTCTTTTCTCAGTGACATTGTCTTTAAACCCTGCGTGGCAATCCCTGACGCACCGCCGTGATGCCCAGGGAAGACAGGGCGACCTGGAAATCCAATTACTTCCTCAAGATCATCGTAAGTGCGGAGTGGTTTGCGGCCGACCATTAAGCCTCTACCCCAGGCTCTAATAGGGATGATCACTTGCCAGGCGTTCTTTGGTGCCAGCCATAGAGTTAGGCCATTTTGGGTAAAGCTGCTGTAATTATAACAGTTTTCCAAGTTAGATTTCTTTGCTAGAAATACACAGGCTCTGGCAGTTCAAGTGGCTCATCTTGGTACAGATAGTAGTTTTACAGCCCTACCTATGTCTTTGGTAAGGTTTGGGACAAAAAATGACTCGCTCTGAGGAGGCAAAGACCTGTCAGTCAAGAAACTAAATGCCCAATGGCTGTTTCCAATGACTTTTAAGGCAGATCTTGCTTAACCAGAATGCCTGACCATACTGCACTACAGGAATTAGGCTGCTTTGTAGAGCTTTGTATTTTTTTGTCAGTATTTTATAATCTCATTTATCTCGCGAATTTTCAGACGTGATTTGTTTGAAAACCTATATTTGCTATATTTATTTTGTATTATGTTAAAAATGCTATAAATCGGTTGCTTTCTCTGACAAACTTATTTGGAATAGTTTTAATGTTAACGTGGCCATTTTAGTGAATCAGAAGTAAGGTGTCATTTCTGATAAACTCAAAAATCTTTTTTGATCAAACTTAGAAATCTGATTTTCACCACTCATATCTACCATGCAAGTCAGGGTCAAATTTGACACTGTTACAAGTTAGGTGGCTCCTAGTGGGAAAGAACTGTTCAATCTTGTTGTGATATCAAAAACATAGAAGAAAGGAAGTGAGATGAACCCAAGTGGTTGTGGGGTTTGGTTTCTGCTGATCCTTTTTCCCCTCTCCGCTAAACTTTGTTTTTGGCTTTTTTATATAGCAACTTTTGGATGATTATCCAAAATGCTTCATTGTGGGAGCAGACAATGTGGGCTCCAAGCAGATGCAGCAGATCCGGATGTCCCTCCGAGGGAAGGCTGTGGTGCTGATGGGCAAGAACACCATGATGCGCAAGGCCATCCGAGGACATCTGGAAAACAACCCAGCTCTGGAGAAGTTAGTCAATGCCTCTGGCAGATTTGTTCTTTCTTGCTGCCCTCCTTTTTCCTGGAGAAGAACGGTGCTTTCAGGTGATGTCTCCTGTACACTTCTCTCCTCAGACTGTTGCCTCATATCCGGGGGAATGTGGGCTTTGTGTTCACCAAGGAGGACCTCACTGAGATCAGGGATATGCTGCTGGCCAATAAGGTAGGGGAAAATTTGGATTGGATAGAGAATTTACTTTGGCTCTTTGAAGCAAAATTGGCCATTCTCAGGTTGTGTCTGAGGACTTTTCTCATTGTTCATTGTCTATTCAGGTGCCAGCTGCTGCCCGTGCTGGTGCCATTGCACCATGTGAAGTCACCGTGCCAGCCCAGAACACTGGTCTGGGGCCCGAGAAGACCTCCTTCTTCCAGGCTCTGGGCATCACTACTAAAATCTCCAGGGGCACCATTGAAATCCTGGTGAGTGGACCTGGCCTGCCAGTGCTAGCTGGGCACATGGGGCACATCTCTTGGAGGCTATAGTCCTGCTGGATGTCCGGTGTTAACTGTCCGCTGTTAATCTTGTTCTTCAGAGTGATGTGCAGCTGATTAAGACTGGAGACAAAGTGGGAGCCAGTGAAGCCACCCTCCTGAACATGTTAAACATCTCCCCATTCTCCTTTGGGCTGATCATTCAGCAAGTGTTTGACAATGGCAGCATCTACAACCCTGAAGTGCTTGACATTACAGAAGAAACTCTGCATTCTCGCTTTCTGGAGGTATGTGCTATCCAGCTTCAGCTTGAGTCCTGTTTCCACCCCCTGAACTAGTGGGGTAACCAAGTGCAAGCAGAGGTTTAACCTGCACCCTTCCCATGAAGGATTTAATGAATTAATGAACATAAACCTGTAGAAAAGTGCTGGGCATGTAGTAAGGGTTATTGTAGGGCCTGCCATAATGAGTCTTGAGTATGAATCAAAGGGTAAATATAGTTAAAATATATGTATTAACACTGCGAGGTGCTATTTCTGGAGAGGATGGATTGTTTTATTTGAGATTCCTATCTAATTTTGGCATTAAAATGTATTTTTTAAAGTATTGAGTAATGGTGATAGAAGATGTCTTTTTTCCCTTGGGCAAATAGGACAAAAAAGTCAGTGTTATATATACAATCACCCTTCAATGTCTATGGGCTCTACATCTATGGATTTAACCTGTTTCAGATCAGCTTTTGTCATTATTCCTTAAACAGTACAGCGTATCACCTGTAACATGGTATTTATGTTGTGTTAGGTTTATTAGTAATCTAGAGATAATTTAAGGTACACTGGAGGATGTGCATAGACTATGTTCAAGTACTACCATGGGATTTGAGCATTCACAGATTCTGGTATCTGGAGGATCCTGGAACCAATTCCCTAGGGATATGGGGTGAGGACTGTACTAATTAATTCAGCTCGATTTACTTGGTTGTTTTTGAGACAGGGACTCACTATATAGCCTAGGCTAATTTTAAACTCGCTGCATACCCCAAGCTGCCTTCAAATTCACTGTCTTGTCTGAGCCTCCTGTGTGCTGGGATTATAGGGATGCATCTATAATACCTGGCACTTCATTTAATTTTCTAAATGTCCAGTTGAAATTAACATCGGAAATGTTTACATGTTCCTGCTGACTCACACCGGTGGTTCAAGCCACCCAGCACAAATTACAGCCCTGTTGTGAACCTGTTGAAGTTTGTGTTACTGAACTCAATACCGCTGTTTATATTTTGTGCAAAAAAAAATTTTTTTTTTTAATACACCATCAAAGTATAATTTTCTTTCCCACAGGGTGTCCGCAATGTTGCTAGTGTGTGTCTGCAGATTGGTTACCCAACTGTTGCATCGGTGCCTCATTCTATCATCAATGGGTACAAGCGGGTCCTGGCTTTGTCTGTGGAGACTGATTACGCCTTCCCACTTGCTGAAAAGGTAAGCTCTTACCCCAACTGGTGGGCCTGACAGCACGGTGATAAAAGGTAGCCTACCGAGTTAGTACTTTTATAATCTTTGGGGTAGGGAGGTTCCAGGGATTGAAATATTTAATTTTTAAAATTTTGAACCCCCCTGGCAATGGGCAAAGAGACACCTCATTGGTGGTGGTATTCTTATATCAGTCAGGGGTAGAGTAGACAATAGTCCTTTGTTCATCCTAGCTTGATGCCTGGTTGGTGGCCAGAGCTGTTTCATGCTTAGGACACATAAAAAAAACTTTTTAAAGTGTTTTGTGAGACAGGGTCTCGGTAAGGTGTTACATTATCCCAGCTGGGCTTGAACTTTTCCTGTCTCAGCCTCCCGGACTGCTGGGCTTATAGGCATGGGCCACCATGCCTGACTAGTCAGTCATATTTTATGTAGCAGAAGAGATTGGGGGTATTGAGAAGTGTGTTGGCTCTAGAAATAACAAGAGACCCAAAGAGGGGCTATGTGCAAGAGCTGAAACCACTGCCCCCCAACTAGGCCATGCCCAAGCTCTCCTGCTGGGTCACTTCCACACAGGAAAGGTTTCATGGGCTTGGACATCTTTGTACAAAGGTCTTAAGAGGCAGCAAGGGTGATGACCCCGTTGGTTACTGACTTCTCCCCTTCAGGTCAAGGCCTTCTTGGCTGATCCATCTGCATTCGTGGCTGCTGCCCCTGTCACTGCAGCCACCACTGCTGCTCCTGCTGCTGCAGCCGCCCCAGCCAAGGTTGAAACCAAGGAAGAGTCGGAGGAGTCAGATGAGGATATGGGATTTGGTCTCTTTGACTGATCACCAAAAAGCAAACTACTCAGCCTGCTGATTGGCAAAGCGAGGAATAAAGGCATACTTCTCTTCAGTTTCTGGACTCTTCATTTTCTATATTTTGAGGTTTATAGTGCTTTATGCTAGAAACAAAGCGGTGGTAAAACATGAGCTTATTTGGGGTTGGTATTTTATGATCTCTATCTAAATAAAGCTACTGCTCTTCTAGCAACTTATAAGAGTTGAATAGTACTTCCCCTTACCACAGGGGACATGTTCAGACCCCTATTTTTTTTTTTTTTTTTTTTTTGAGACAGGGTCTCGGTATGTATTCCAGGCTGTCCTTGAACTCACAGCAGTCCACCTGCCTCAGCCTCCCGAGTGCTGGGATTACAGGAGTGTGCCACCACACCTGGCTTCAGACCCCTACTGGAAGCCTGAAACTATACAGGTGTCTTTCTGGAAGATGGGTTCCAGAACCCCCTTGGATATGAAAATCTGCCAGTTCTCAAGTACCTTACATAAAATGGTATAGCATTTGCATACAAACTATGCATATTCTGTATACTTCATATTACCTCTAGGTTATTTAATACCTAGTACAGTGTAAATAGCTACAATGTCTTATTTAGGGCATGTTAAGTACAGATTGAGTTTTTTTTTTTCAAATGCAGTAATTTTGATGTGCAGTTGGTTGAATCTAGATGTGGAATCCCTTGAAATAGAGGGCTGATCTATTACTTGCTATACAAGCCTATCATAAAGTGTATATATATATATATATATATATTTTTTTTTTTTTTTTGAGACTCTCATTGTGTAGTACAGGCTGGCCTCAAATTCACAGTGATCCCCCTGCCTCAGTTTCCTGAGTGCTGAGATTACAGGCATGTGCCACCATGCCCAGCCTATCAAAGGTTTATAAAGCAGGCACAGCAAATTACCAATAAAATAATACCCTAATAAAATTGGGTCAATTAACAAGAGTTAAACAGGCACTATGATATTGTAGTTGATCTGGTAAGAGATGGCTACTAAGTAGATAGCTTATGCAGTAGCTACATTGGAGGAAGATACATGCCCCAGTAGGAAGGGTGCAAGACAAGGAACAGCATGCAAGTTAAAACCTACAAATTGTTTCTAGCATTCAATTTTCAGACCATGGTTAAACTGGAAAGCAAAATTTCAGATGAGGGAGGAGTACCATATTACACTAGAATTTTTGTTACTTTGGCTATCCAGCCCACCAGCCCGGGTTTCTCTAAAATACTTTTGAGGTTTAGTGTTGGTTGAATTAAAATAGGCACTCAAAGAATGCATAAGGTTTTTTTTTTTTTTTTGTGGGTACCGGGGGGTCGACCTCAGGACCTTGCACGGCAGCAGGCGCACGTGCCGCTGAGCGATATCACCGGCCCCTTTTTCGTATGTGGGTTCTGGGAGTCGAACTCGGGCCCTCGCGCTTGCAAGGCAGGCGCTTACGCTGCTGAGCCATCTCACCGGCCTTGCATAAGGTTTTTAAAACTGCTTGATCCAATTCGTAGCTAGGTTGTGACCCATATTTAAAAAGAAAACAATTACTGAAAGGGTAGATATTTTGTTAGGAAGCTTACAGTTCACTTACAGATTCGTGCTGGATCTTGATTTTTTTTTGGAGGGGAAGACAGTCTTGCTGTGTAGTTCAGGCTGGGCTTGAACTTACTATGTAGCCCAGGCTAGCCTCGCACCCAAGGCGATCCTCATGCCTCAGCCTCCCGAGTGCTGGGATTACAGGCATGCCCCGGACCATGAAGTATTTTAAGTAGGTCTGTCAAAAGTTTGAAGGCCACTGTGAACGGCAACAACTAAACTGGAAACCTCATTCTCTAGTTTACAGAGCTGCCACATGGACACAATAAAATTAAAACGATGCTCCCCAGACCTCATGGTTCTTTCCCATCCCCTCCCTACGCCTCCCACCTGCGGCCTTGGTTTATACTTCCGGCCCTGAGCATCCACCACTTTTTTCCCCCAGACAGGCTTTTCACCTCCCGCGTGCTTCCGTGATGGCTTATCAACACCCGTTTTTTAATCCTCTCGAAGTCACCCCTCACTGATCTGCATACTCCTTAAGGTCAAAAGATTAGTTCTCTCTTTTACCTAGTTAAGTTCCTGCGCTGTAGGAAGCAATACTTAATAGCTTCTCTAAGAAAGCAGTCTTCAGGAGGAGACCACACGGCGGGCGTCCTGCCAGGATCTGCAGGCTCCAAGTGGGTCAGGGGGCTGCAGAGCGCTCTCACCACGTGACAAATCCTCAGCCCCTTATTTCCCCGGGGGACCGGCTGAGAAGGGCCTGTGCCCTGGCAACCCGAGACCTGGAGGCTGGACTCCCAAACCCCGGCTGCCACGGCCGCCGTCCCGCCCGGGGGCGCCAAGCCCTGGCCGGCCCCAGCGGACTCCAGGCCTCTCTCTGCCGCGTGGGCCCCGCTGTGCCCCGGAAGCGCTCGGGAAGCGGTTCCGGAGTCAGCGCTGGCAGGATGGCGGCCGACACGCAGGTGAGGCGGGCGGCTGCCGGGCCAACGCGACCAGCGACGGGGCTTGGCCCGCGGTAGTCGGGCCGGACCGCTCGGCGAGGGTATGGGGGTTGACGGCTGTGCAGGGCGGGACCTGGAGGCCGCTTCGGGCCGGCTCCTCCGGGTTCCCGAACCGGCCCGGCCCGGGCGGCGCAGACCGACTCCGGCGCGAGGGGTCCTGGCTCCGCTTCGGCAGCTGCAGCCCTCTGGGCCTTCCCCTGTCCTCTCAGTTGCAGAAGTTCGCCTTTCAGAGTCTCCTGTCAGTTTTTCTGTGGAGCTCGGGGCCAACGCCAAGTCTACTTTAAACTTTATATTCATCGGTGGTTTTCAAGCACCTAGTATGTGCGGGGACTTAAGAGCACCGTCTTTAGATTCAGACTGACTGGGATTTGAGTCCCTGCCTGCCGATTTTTTTTTTTTTTTTGTGGGTACCGGGGGGGCGACCTCAGGACCTCGCGTGCCAACAGGCACCCGTGCCGCTGAGCGATATCACCGGACCCTTTTTCGTATGTGGGATCCGGGAGTCGAACTCGGGCCCTCGCGCTTGCAAGACAGGCGCTTACGCCGCTGAGCCATCTCACCAGCCCCTGTCGATTTTTTTTGATACACTAGACAAATGACAACCTTGCCAAGTCTCAGTATAAATGGAATTGAAATAACAACTATTTTATAGGGCTGTTGTGAAAATTTGGTGAGATAAAGTAGCGCTCCATATCTTGGTGGTTATTATTAGGTCTAGGGTTAGGTAAAAGAGCTGTCCCTACCTTGGAAGTCTTGACGCCTTTGAGTGCTGTCACCTTGTGGGTACCTTGTAGTTCAGGAAGGATTTGGGGAAACCTTTTCCTCCACCTGGCTTCGCTTGTAGCTGTGTTTTAGGGTGAAAAGCCAGTATTATGGGAAGAAGATACTGGTATCTAAAAAACAGCTTTGCTCACCTGGATCTCCAGGGTAAGGAAATCCAATGAGTTTTATGTGTAGGCCCTAAGGTCAAGAGTGACCACTTACCCTGAACACTCAGACAGCGTTTCGTGAGGGTCTCCCATACAAGAGGCTGTTAATTCAAAGTTGAATTACACCGAATCCTAGAAAAAGTATCTCTGTCTGTTGGGTATTTTTAGAGGACATTGGAGAAATAACATGCTGAGGATTTAATTTTAATACTCGAGCATAAAAGAATCTTCTCTAGAGCTTTGTTGTCTAGTATGATAGCCTCTAACCATATGGGTGCTCAACAGCCATATGGATTTTTAAGTTAGTTAAAATGAAATGAAATTAAAAATTCAGTTCTTCACTCACACAAGCCACAGTTCATTGCACAGGTAGCCACATGTGTCTAGTGGCTGCTGTAGTGATCAGTTCAGGAGACCATTTTTGTCATCACAGAAAGTTCTGTTGGACAGTGCTGCTCTTGAGCTGTGAACTTGAAAGCTATTTGCATCTGATCTCACCAGCAAGTGACTTCTCTGAAGGATCTTAATGTGGTCTTCAGTTTTGTGACAAGGTCTCAAGTGTATATCATTTATTTTCTGATTAAGAAAAAGAAGAGCCTTGAGCCTGAAAAGCTCTTTCATCTTTGTGAGAGAAACTGTAGCCAGATGTTTAATATTATGTGAGAAGAGAGCTTTATGAGAATTCTAGGTAGAGAGTGGTATACATGTATGTTTTTGCTATCTTCTCCAAACTCATTAAAACTAGTAAGAGATTTTTTTAAAAATCAAAGGCCAGAGGTATAACTCAGTGGTAAAGTGCTTGCACAAACCCATGCATAAAGCCCTGCATTCAGTCCCCAGTATTGGAGGGGAAATAATTGGGAAACTGAGAGTGTAGCTCATTGGTACAGCATTTGCCTAACATGTGTTAGGCTCTGGGTTTGATCATCAGGAACACATGCGCGTGTGCGCGCGCGCACACACACACACAGACACACACACACACACACACATCACAAGGATCAGGAGAATGAGGCATAGGTGGCAACAGCAAACTTTGGGAAGTTAGAAGGTCACGATGAGTGGTAAAGGATTTAGCACACCCAAGAAAATGAGTTCTAACCCAGCAGTTAAAGCTGGGGGACAGAGGGAAGAAAGCTGGGAACCAACTGAAAATATATTGTAAAATTTCTGAAAGATGTAGATTTTTTTTTTTTTTTTTTTGTGGGTACCGGGGATCGACCTCAGGACCTCGCGCGTCAGCAGTCGCCCGTGCCACAGAGCGATATCACTGGGCCTTTTTTCGTATGTGGGTTCTGGGAGTCGAACTCGGGCCCTTGCGCTTGCCAGGCAGGCGGTTACACTGCTGAGCCATCTCACCGGCCCCTGATAGATGTAGATTGATGGTAGCAGCTAACCTCAAAGTGAGGGTGAATAGGGAGGGGTTAGATTAAGGAGGATTGGTTGAAAGCCATGTTCAAATGCGGTTAAATTTCAGCTCTCTTCCCACACTGACCAGAGAGTAGTGATTTTTCTCTCTGGAGACTGTAAAGCAGAGAACTACTGCACAATGAACACAATACAGGACTGGTATCCAAGCAAATTGTTAACAAAATAATTCAAGAAAATTTCTCCCAACTGAAGGATGTGTTTCTAGATCAACAGTTCTCAGCACAGTGAATAAAAATAGATTCACAACAAAACACATTATGAAATTTTAGAGTCCTGAAACAGAGATCTTGGATTCTAGGGAGAAAAACCAGGTCTCATCCAGAGGATCAAAAGTCAGAATGGCATTGACTTTACGACTCCAAGTTAGAAATCAGTGGAGAAATGTCTTCAGTATTCTGAAGGAAACTGATTCAGCCTAGAGTTCTGAGTCTGCACAAACTTAACTGTGAGGCTAGAAAACTTTCAGACTTTCAAGGGTGCCCCAGAATGGAGGGTATGCTTCACACAGCCCAGGAAAGAGTACATTTTTAGGGTGATAAACTATACCTTAATTGTAGAGGATCATCTGTCGAATTGTGGCAGGAGAGAAAACTCAGACTCCTTCAAGAGGCTAGAACTGGCTCTAATACTTGAGCTGCAGGTATTAGACAAGTAACTAAAATTTGGGTAAGAATAAATAAAATAAGCTGGGTATGGTGGCGCGTGCCTGTCATCTCAGCAGTCGGGAGGCTGAGGCTGGAGGATTGCTGTGAGTTTGAGGCCAGCCTGAACTACACAGCAAGACCCTGTCTCAAAAAAAAGAATAGATAAAACAAGGCAAACTGAGGTGAGGTGGGAAGAGGCAATTATTAATTCCAGTAGCATAAAAACTGGGCAGGATAAAAAACAGTTTATTCATAGGAAGTTAATAACTATATGTAGGGCAAACACCCAACTACTCAGCTCATCCACATTGTGAAGCTAGGGACTTAATATTGGGGAAATGGGGAGGGCTTGTGGTAGGGTCAAAGAAAAGTGGAAAGACAGTAAAACTGAAAAATCAAGAAGTACTAACATGAGCATGTATTTATATGTTTGGAGGTAGTACTGACATATCAGCCAGAACTAACACAAGAGGTTATTCTTGGGCAAGGAACTAGTTTTTAATCACAAACCTCCCAGAGCTCTTTGATCTCTTTCTCTCTCTCTCCCTCCCTCTCTCTCTCTTTCTCTCTCTCTCTCTTCTTGTCTCTGTCTGTCTCTCTTTTGAGACAGGGTCTCTCTGTGTAGTTCAGGAGGAACTATGATCCCAGCATTCGGGAGGCTGAGGCAAGAGGATCATGAGTTTGAGGCAAGCCTGGACTAATTGCAAGACCCTGTCACAAAAAACAAAAGGATATTTTAAAGTTGAAAACAAATAATAAATCATGTATGTAGAAGTTTGGACATCAGTTTACTCGTTGCCAAGAGAATTATAGCAAGCATTTAAGCATAAAAGAAAACCCTAGCATTATTTTGTTTCTTTATGTACCCTTGACTTATACTGCTGGTAAGGGCTGTGAAATATTCTTGAAAGAAAATGGTGACACCATTTTATTGGTTATATGAATCTTATGGCCTGCTCTACCACTTATAAAATCCACAACCTGGTCTCTGTGGCTTATAGAATATTGCTCAGGAGAAGATTTTCCCAGGTTTTCATGAGTATTCACAAATTGCTCTCTTCCCTGAGTCCCTAACCAGGGGGCTGCAGCTTTGTTACCCTGGGTGGCTGTTGAAAGCTAAGGACTTACTAGCATCAGTTTATAGACTTACTTGGTTTCAGATTTAGTTTAAAAAATGCAGGTGCTGTGACTCTCTGCTCCTCTCTGGGCGGTGACTTCCTGTCTTGGAGGTGATTCCTTCATCACTGATGCGATGGGGCTACTGATGTTTCCCTTGCAGACTTCTTAGCCTAGTAGCCAACTTCGTACTCCAGATGAGAGTAAATGCAGTGTGCATTCTGTGTCACTAATCTCCGTGACAGTTGTATGAGGTAGGTCCTGTTATCTTCGTGGCATAGATGGAACAGAAGATCAGAAAGTAACATTATATCTGAGTTCCTACAGCTAGTAAGAGGTAGAACTGGGATCCAGCCTTTTTTTTTTTTTGTGGATACCGGGGGTCGACCTCAGGACCTCGCGCGCCAGCAGGCGCCCGTGCCGCTGAGCGATATCACCAGCCCCTTTTTCGTATGTGGGTTCCGGGAGTCGAACTCGGGCCCTCGCACTTGCTGGGCAGGCGCTTAAGCCGCTGAGCCATCTCACCGGCCCTTTTTTTATCTTTTTGAGACAGGGTTTCACTATGCAGCTTAGGCTGGCCTAGAACTCACTTATAGCTCAGGCTGGCCTCGAACTCACAGCGATCCTCCTGCCTCGGCCTCCTGAGTGCTGGGATTATAGGTGAGTGCCACCATGCCTGGCAGAGGGCAGCTGAGGGATCCAGCCTCTTAGCCTTTCACTTTTAGTCGATTTGTGGATGTTCCGCTAGACTGGCTACTATGGCAGGCTAATGTGAGGTAGGGTAGAAGGGACATGCTGGGCACACAGTAGGCCATCCCTAGATTTTGAGGATATTTTCCCTAGATTTGAAAGGATATTTTCTTTCTTTCTTTTTTTTTTTGTGGGTACCGGGTATTGACCTCAGGACCTTGCGTTCTAGCAGGCGCCTGTGCCACTGAGTGATATCACTGGCCCTTTTTTTGTATGTGGGATCCGGGAGTCGAACTTGGACCCTTGCACTTGCCAGGCAGGCGCGTACGCCACTGAGCCATCTCACCGGCCCTGAAAGGATATTTTCTGTCCAGACATTTTTACTTTTTTGCCTTGCCTCTTTGGGCCCAAGTTAAAGTATATTGACTGATTGGATTAAGCTCCTCTTTTCCCCTTTGTGGTGCTAGGGATCGAACCCAGGGCATCAGACATGCTAGGCAAGCACTGTACCACTGAGCTACATACATATCCAGGCCTACTGATTGGATTAAAATAGTACACCTCAACTGGGTCTGATTTTGCCCCACAGGAGACATTTGACAATGTCCGGAGAAGATTTTGTTACAACTGAGGCAGGAGGTAGATGGACTGCTCCTGGCTGCAATTAGTGGTAGAGACCAGGAATGCTGCTAAAAATCCTGCTGTGTGTAAAAGTAACACCTATAACAAGGAATTATTCAGCCCAGTAGTGTGGCTGTTCCAGCATATGCAAACTCGCATGTACACTCATTGTTTTCTAATCTGACTGCTGAAATTGTCTCTGTGGGCTTTGTCTTCACAGGTTTCTGAGACACTAAAGCGTTTTGCAGGGAAGGTAACAACAGCCAGCGTGAAGGAACGGAGAGAAATCCTCAGTGAACTGGGGAAGTGTGTTGCTGGAAAAGGTATTTATTTGTCATCAGGTAGCCTGGATACCATTTCATTTCAAAAATAAATTGTAGGGCCGGTGAGATAGCTCAGCGGCATAAGCACCTGCCTGGCAAGCATGAGGTCCTGAGTTCAACTCCCGGTACCCACATAAAGGAAAAAAAGGGCTGGTGATATCGCTCAGTGGTATAAGCGCCTGCTGGCAGGTGCAAGGTCCTGAGTTTGACTCCCGGTACCCACATTAAAGAGAAAAAAAAATTGTAGCTGGGTGTGGTGGTGAGTGCCCATAATCCCAGCACTTGGGAAGCTGAGGCAGGAGGATTGCTGCAATTTCAAGGCTAGTTTGTACTACATAGTAAGTTCAAGGCCATCCTGAATTACATAGCAAGACCCTGTTTCAAAAAACAAAACAGAGGGCTGGTGATATAGCTCAGCAGCATAAGCGCTTGCCTGGCAAGCATGAGGTTCTGAGTTCGACTCCTAGTACCCGCATATAAAAAAACAAAAACCAACAAAAAAAAGTATACTCACTTAGAACAGTGATCTTCTTTTCCCTACTGTGTACAACTTCTGCCTTCACTTTCTTTGCTTGTTATACTGTGCATTGAAACATTTTGGGTTAGTGGAGTTTATCCATTCAGTTGTCAAAACATTTTACAGTTTTAGCCATTTTGATTGAAAACGTTCCTAAAAGATACCATCAGTCTTTCTCTAGTATATGAGAACGAAAACATTCTGTATGTGATTTGTAGCGTTCTCCCCAATGTGTGTTCTTGGAAGTCAGCAAGATGATAAGAGATGCAGGCCGAGGATATAGCTCAGCGGCACAAGCGCCTGCCTGGCAAGTGCAAGGTCCAGAGTTCGATTCCCGGTACCAAAAAAAAAAAAAAAAAAAAAAAAGATGATAAGAGATGATTGGCTAGTACAGGATTCCAAAATCAAGAAAGTTTGGGACACATGTTTTTGCCTGCCCTGTTGGAGTATTTATAGCAAGATGTTTCACCTTCATTAAACTTTCTTCAGTGAAGTATTTTCCTTGAGAGCTGCTGCCTCCCAGGGTGCGGGTGGGAGATTAAACCCAGGGGTGCACTACCACTGAGCTACATTCCAAGCCCTTTTAATTTTTTATTTTGAGACACTAAGTTGCCCAGGCTGGTGTTGAACTTGTGATCCTACTGTCTCAATCTCCAAAATATTAGCTAGGTTTACTGACGAGTTCTGTGCGCCTGGCTTGAACTTCTTAGTTCATTATCCTGATCCCACCCCGTAATAGAGGGATATCCTGGTGACATTGGTGGCGAACCTATGGCACGCATGCTGCAGTGAGCTTGCATCACTGAAAGCTCTAAAAGGTTCACCATTACTGCCCTATGACCTTCTGGGGTATATAAGACAGTTTGTCTTCATTCAATAAATCCTTACTAGTTTTTTGAGTTTCCTTTTGGTGTGTTTGTTTTATTACACAGCATTAGTTCTCACAGTGTGGTCCCTAAGCCTGGCAGTCAGAAAGGCAGCCAGTGTCAGCATGAGTACCACCCCAGAACCTGTTAGGTTTTCAGCGTCACCCCAGCAATGCAGTCAGAAACCCTGGGAGGTGTTGCCTGAGCCTCCAGGAGAGTCCTGTGGTTATTCAAATTTGAGGACTGTGGCTCTGTGGAGTCGGGTCTTCCCTTCTGTCAGCTTTCACTTGGCTTGGTGAAGAGCCTACTTCCTTCCTCTCTTCCACTCACCTTCCCATTTGCTGCTTCTCACCAACCATTGCCTGGGTAGCATACCCAAGCTTGTTAAAGCGGTGTGTAAATGAAGTAAGTTGCTGTGTGTGAGCTTCTGAGACATTCTCTTGTGTATTCATGCTTTAGCATGTGAGTTTTATGGCCTCCTCAGGGGTCTTTCTGGATACTTTCTCAGCAGGGTTCTGGTTAGTAAAAGTTACACTAGCCACCAGCTGTGCACACATGCTGAGCTGCAGTGATGAACTCTCCCTGTGAAATAACTGCCACATGCTGCACTTCTTCTACCCACAAGTTCATGGAGTGAAGAGCTTGACTTGTGTGGGTGAAGCTTATGAACTACTTAGTACCTTTTAAGGGTGATTTTACTCTTCTCTCACCCTGAAAGCCCTCAATTCAGGATGGGCTATATTTTTGAAGTGCTTAGTGGCCTTTGATGTGCAAGTTGATTGGGGAAAATTAACTACTTCCTTCATGAAATTGTTAGTTCTCAGTTTCCTAATATGCTGAGTCCCAGAAGGGGCTGTTGCACAGTGGCAATAATTCTGGTCTCCATTTGTCAAGGAACAGATAGCCATGTAAGTCAACAAGAGTTCGGGTGAGGTGTTTCTAGCCAGGCTGAGGAGTTGAGGACTTGCTCAGAGCTGTTTAATCCTGGGGGGACTTGGTCCACCTTGCCCTGCCTGAGGCTTCTGTGCTGCTCTCCGCAGTCCCGCCTCCACAGACTTCAAAGACTTGCTGTGTCTGATCTTTCCTCTAGTGCCAGCCAGTGATGGAGGGCTCAGCTGGGCTCTGTGTTATAGCCATGGCTCTGCCACTTACGGGTTATGTGACCTGCCTCTTTCACCTCTCTGAGGTTGTGTCCTTGGTTTGAACCACTCTCATAGGGTTGGTGTGAGGAGTAGATGAGAACGTGCACGGAGGGTGTTTAACACGTTGCCTGGCTGTGGTGTGCTCGCAGTGTATATTAGCTGTTATTATCACCATTCTCTTAGTTACCACCAGGTCCTGGCCTCAGTTACTCACTCTTTTCCTCAGTCACTGAAATAGCCCCAGTCAGATGGACTAGTAGAGTGTTAAGAGACCTGGGAGGAACTGGCTACTGTACCTCATTCATTTCCCGTCCGTCATTTGGGACCTGAAGTGTGAGATGCCGTGTGAGCCCTTCTTGGGCTCCCTGCTCCTGTGTGCCCTCCACCTTTGTCTTATACTGCTCATGCTTCCGTCATCCGTGTGCTCTGGTCTGACATGGAGTACTTGCCACATATTTCTTTCCAGGCTTTTTTTGGAAACAGGGTCTTACTATGTAGTTTAAGGTGGCTTTGAACTCACTATGTAGCCCAAGCTGGCCTTGAACTCGTGGTGATCCTCCTGCCTCTGCCGCCCAAGTGCTGTGATTACAGGCATGCATGACCATGCCCAACTTTTTATTTATTTATTTATTTGCTTTCCAGGTTTCTTGAGCACTCTTGTTCAACCAAACTGCCTGTTTCTCTCTGACTGGCGTGCTTAGATTCCTGCTGCTTGTTTTCATCTTAAAGTGTGCTTAATAAAAGAGCCCACCTTATAATGATTGAATGAGATAGTGTGTGTGAAATGGTTAGAGTAGCACTAGTAAGTGCCAGGTGTTATCAGTCGCTCCATCTTCCTTATTCCTGCACTTTTGCTCATGTTGTTAACACTACTCAGAACATACTTCTGTCTTTTTCCATTTTCCCATAGCCTACTGATCTGTTAGACCAAGCTTATGGGTCCTTCACACATTCTGAAACCACTCTAGTTACAGGTGCTTTGCCCTTTTCTGGCTTTTTATAGTACTTTAATCTTGTACTTTTTTTCTTTTGAGATGGGGTCTCACTATGTCAGCTAGCCTCAAATTCTTGGACTCAGGTGATTCTCCCACCTTAGTCTCCCAAATAGCTAGAACTATAGAAGCACACTGGCTTATACTTACTATCTGTCTAGCTACCTGCCAGCATATCTGCCTCCTTACCTGCCTACCTACCTACCTGCTTACCTACCTATTTATTTTGGGGATTGAACCTCAGGCCTTTGAACTACATCCCCATCCTATTTTATTTTATTTTATTCTTAATTTTTTTTTTTTTTTTTTGTGGGTACCGGGGGGTCGACCTCAGGACCTCGCGCGCCAGCAGGCACCCGTGCCACTGAGCGATATCACCGGCCCCTTTTTTGTATGTGGGTTCCGGGAGTCGAACTCGGGCCGTCGCGCTTGCAAGGCAGGCGCTTAAACCGCTGAGCCATCTCACCGGCCCATTTTATTCTTAATTTTGAGACAAGGTCTCACTAGGTTGCCAGGCAGAACTTAAACTTTCCATCTTCTTGCATTAGCCTCCAAAGGTGCTGGGCAGGTATGAGGCACTGCACCTGCCTTTGTAGTGTTTTTTAAAACTGTTACAATATTTGTGAAGAAAGGTACATAAATCACAAGCAAACAGCTTGCTGAATCATCACAAACTAAACATCGTATCATGTAACTAGCACCCAGATCAAGAAGCAGAATAGCTGGGCATGGTGGTACACGCCTGTAATCCCAGCACTCACGAAGCTAAGGCAGGAGGATCCCTGTCAGCCTGAATTACATAGCAAGACCCTATCTCAGAAAAACAACGAAAAAACCCCAGCAGAATAATTCTAGTACTTCTGAACCTTCACTTGTTAGAGAACACAAAACATTTTGAAGTTACTGGTACTGTCTTAGTTTCATTTATTTAGCAAATGGCTACCCAAAGCTTTTCTGTAGTTTTTCCTAAGGTCCTATTCTGTCATTGCTTTCTCCTCCTGGGGATTTTATCCTAAATATAGGGGGAGAGTTGAAGTATCCAGTGGTGGGGTTCCTATTTGGCAGAATGACTGGCTCAAGCAGATATTTACCACACCATTTTTATTGACCAATCTCTGTGATCTTTGGTTTCAGATCTACCAGAGGGAGCAGTGAAAGGGCTCTGCAAATTATTCTGCTTGACTCTACATCGATACAGGTGAATCCCAGCCAGAGGCCTGGTGTCCAGAGCACTTTGTGTAGGGATATGGTATTAGGGTAGTGGTTAATGGAACCAGATTGCTTGGGTCTATGTCCTGCCTGCTGGGTCCTGACAAGTTACTTAACCTCTGTGGGCCTCAGTTTCCTCATCTGCAGAATGGGGTATAGATGGTTATTAGTAAGTATAAAGGGCTGGAACAGAGCTTGCCCTGTCTTGAGTGCTCAGTGTGTGTATACTGTCATTAGTCATGCGTATAAAAGCACTTGGCCTAGTTTGAATCCCTTATAAAGGTTCTGTAAATGTAGGTGTTGTACTTATACTCTTTATAGCTTATTTACCCTTATCGGTTATTTCTAGAACTCAGGGATGAAGTGGATTTATTTAGTTATTTTCTAATCCCATTGTCTGTGATCTATAGGAATGCAATGTGGTCAATCACTTTTTCCCCAAGAAATATAAGTGCTTGGTCTAAGAAGCCCTGCCTGGCCTGAGTCCACACATTCATCTTTCCTCTCATTCCTCCCCCTAGAGATGCAGCCTCCCGCAGGGCCCTACAGGCAGCCATCCAGCAGTTGGCTGAGGCCCAGCCAGAGGCCACTGCTAAGGCCCTCTTGCACTCTCTGCAGTCTTCAGGCATTGGCTCCAAAGCAGGTGTTCCCAGGTAAGAGGAAGGTCATGGTCCCGCAGGGATTGGTGGAGTCCTACTCAGGTAGACTGATGCTGAGCAGGTGTGAGTGCACCTGGCTCTTAGCCCTTTGCACTCTGAATGGCACCTGGAATCTGCCTCTAATGGAGGGAGGAGCCTGAGTGGCCAACTTAATGGCGAGAAGCACTTTCCTGAGGAGCAGGGCTGGGAGGCCAGTGGCAGCAAGGTGGGGAAGCCATCTTTTTGTTTTTATAGATGTAACTGCCAAGAGATGGGATTTTGGCTAATGAGGCCTGGATTCCTTGTCTTGAGTTGTCACAGATGATTCGAGTAGGTTTCAGATTCCTGCCCTGTTAGATCAAGGGAGGGTCCTATGTACCAGACAGAGTCTTGGGGGTGAACATTTGTCCTCCAGATGGAGGCTGATGCTCTCCACTCATCCACCTCCCCTCCTCCTTTCCCTGCCCTCTTCAGTAAGAGCAGTGGCTCGGCTGCCTTGCTGGCCCTGACCTGGACCTGCCTTCTAGTGCGCATTGTCTTTCCCTCGAAAGCCAAGCGACAAGGTGACATCTGGAACAAATTGGTAGGTTCCCGGGTATTTGGAGCAGTGAGGGTCAGCTTTCTGCATGGAGTTAGTATTTAAGCCCCTCCTCTATGCCCAGTGCTATTCCAGGTGCCAGCAAGGGGGCACTTTGAATTGTCCTGAGGCATGTGACTTTGGCAGATGGGCACAAGGGCAACATAATCAGATTTGTCTGTTTATGAAATGTTTCTGAGCTTCTCTGTGTCAGGCACAGTGCTAGGCTTTGAGAATACAGTGATGAACAGAAATGTTGACCCTACTTTCATGGCATCTGTGGAAGGCATGATAGGCCAGAAAAGTGAAGACATCCAAAAGCAAGGAAACCAGAAAATACAGTAATGTAAATCATTTTTTTTTTTCCGTCTAATCATTCCTTTCCCCGAGTTTGGATTTCAGTGTTGAACTGGCTAATGCAATGGGATTCTTGCCCTGTACAATGGTCCTTAATTCTCTTCTTCCTTTCTGTGCCTGCTCCTTGCACATTTCCTGCTTTTCCTTCCCACATGTCTGTTAACCAGAGATGGCCTAATATGCCAAGTGAGAAGGTTCTTTTGAATGACTAGATATGTTTAGTATAGGTCAGGAGGAGTGAAAAGGAGTCTGAGGGTTTTGGTATGGATCTGGTTTTTGGCCATGAGATTTGGCCAACTCACTTAACTTTTGTGTCCTTATCTGCAAAATGGGGAAAAATACCACCCACCCCACCTGCCTCAAAGTATTGTTTTAAAGACAGGCTCGGTCAAGGTGTGAAATGGCTGGAGAAACTGTAGAATGGTGTGCAGGTAGGTGTGAATGACAAGTGGTGTTGGAAAGCTGAAACACCACTCCATGAAGCAGGCAGCTGGTTAGATAGATGGTCTTATCCATGCAAACTTAACTGGCATCATACCTCTGGGGACAGTGATGGAATGGCCTTCAGTGATTGACTAATGATAGATCAGAACACTGAAACTTCTTGGGTAGTGCAGAAGCTGTCATCGGTTGAGCTGGGACTCTCCTGGATCCCCTTGGAGTGTGGGTTTTAGTGTTAACTACAAGGCTTTCTCATATGGTTCATCAGGGACAAGCTCACTGGCTTCCCTCTGCTGAATTCTCACAGCCGTTATCTGAGGCTACTCAGCCTGCCTGTGGGTTAGTGACTAGGAGGCGTCAGCCCAGGAGCGTGGTTTTGATGGGACAGACTGCATCAGAAGCTTGTGACTATTTAGTCTTTCTGTGTCTAGAATCTGAATTTTTCCTTTGCTGGTTGCTAATGTCAGTTATACTACAGTTACAGTTCATTTAGTCACTCAAGTATGTGTTGAGGGTGTCCCATGTGCTGGATGCTGTTGTAGAAGTTGGGCTGATGTGTGGACAAGGTAGAGAAGCATCTTGCTCCCATAGAGCTTGCGGTCTTGTGGAAAAGATAGACAAGAAACAAGTTCACAGCATGTGCCTCTAATCCCCATACTTGGGAAGCTGAGGCAGGAGAATCACAGTGGGTTTGAGGCCAGCCTGTGCTACACAGTGAGTTCAACGCCAGCCTGAACTATGTAGCAAGACCTCATCTCAACCAAAAACCAAAACCAAACAAAAAACAAGTCCACAAACATGAGAACATAAAGTAATGGTGCAGAAAAACAGGGTGGAGGGATGGAGAGAGTGGTAAAGGGTAGTGGGAGGGCAGTTCTGAGGAGGTGACATTTGAGCAGAGACCTGAAAGATATGAGAAGACAAGTCATGCCCGAGTCAAGGGTTAGAACATTTTAGGGAGATGGAACAGCAGTACAGTACTGAATGTGCTATCAGCCAACTTAAAAAATGGCTTTTGAGGGCCGGTGAGATGGCTCAGTGGCGTAAGCGCCTGCTTTGCAAGCGCGAGGGCCCGAGTTTGACTCCCGGGTCCCACATACGAAAAAGGGGCCGGTGATATCGCTCAGCGGCACGGGTGCCTGTTGGCGCGCGAGGTCCTGAGGTCGACCCCCCGGTACCCACAAAAAAAAAAAAAAAAAAAAATGGCTTTTGAGAAAGAGTCTCGCTATGTAGTTCAGGCTGACCTCGAACACATAATCCACCTGGGATTACAGGCATGTACCACCACGTCTGGCTAAACTTTTTTTTTTTCAGTGCCAGGGGTTGAATGCATGCTAAACAAGCTCTGTACTTCTGAGCTGTATCCCCAGTCCTGCTTTTTTTTTCTTTAGTCATAGAATTTGTTCCAGGGTAACTATATAAAGAGTTTCTTATTCTTTAAGACTGTTTACCAATCCTTTGACTGTACCGCAGTACTTATAAGTAGTTTTCTATGGGTAGCCATTGACATTATTTATGATCTTTTATTATTACAAATAAGGTTGCAATAAATAACTTGTAAATAGTTTGTGTGTGTGACATTTTGTCCATGTGCAAGTGGAATTCAGCATTGACTTCATAATCATATCCCTTTTCTCAGGGTGGCAGATCGCACGGCTCGCCAGAGACTGGGTGTTTGTGCATGTTCAGTCTCTGGGGTGTTTTAGTTGAGCACATAAGGTGCCCCACTCTGGGTGGGACAATGAGCTCCACACACTCTGGAATTGGTGTTTCAAGCTTCACTTCTTTGTCCACAGTACTTAGTGTAGTGTCTGCTGTTTAGGTACTCTTCAGTAAGTACTTATGGACTTAAGGAAGAACAAGTCGAGGGAGATAGGTATATGGAATATACTTACGCTTGTTCTTTTCCTGGATGCCATCTTACTGAAATAGTATATTCATTTGTTCAGTATCTTCTTTTCCTTCTGGACTGTAATATGCAGGAAAGTGCATTGTTCTGTCTTACTCCCTAAGTGTCTTCATTGTCTGACTCACAGTAAGTGCTCAACAAATATTTATCAAATATATGCTTGAGTAAATAGTGTAAGTAGAGGGCAGGACTAAGTGTGGGGGCAGTTAATGGTGTGGAGGGAAGAGGATCCAACTGGGACTGAGTAGAAGAGGCCTAGTGGAGATGTAGCCAGAATCTAGAGGGCCTGACAAAGTTCTCCAGCAGGCTCTGAGGGCTATAGGACCCTCACACCCATACCATGTTTTGACCTGAGCCTTTCCTGGTCCTGGCAGGTTGAGGTACAGTGCCTGCTTCTGCTGGAGGTGCTGGGTGGCTCCCACAAACATGCCGTGGATGGTGCTGTGAAGAAGCTCACCAAGCTGTGGAAAGAGGTGACAGGAGCGGGCAGGAGGTGGTGGGCAGGGCTTGTCCCCCATTGCCCTGCTGCCATCTTTATCCACTTGTCTTCCACTTTCCTCTTCAGAACCCCGGGCTGGTGGAACAGTACTTGTCAGCCATTCTCAGCCTAGAACCCAACCAGAACTATGGTGGCATGCTGGGGTTGTTGGTGCACTTCTGCACAAGCCACAAGGAGATAGACGTGGTCAATCTGCACAAGGCAAGTACCAGGCATGGTGGCTGTGGGTTTGCCATGTTGTAGACTGGCTGCAGGGAAGGAATGGGATCTTGCTTTGCCCTTGTGTCCTGAGCTTTTGATCTCATCTCAGATTTGATGATTTTCTCACACCAGACCCTGGCCTTTTGCCATGATAATGAACTTTAAGGAGTTGGAAAGTTTTCCTGCAGTTTGGCTTCTGGTGAATCCTAGTGTAATTGTTAGGATGATAGTTTGCTTGTTCATGCTGACATTTATTCACCTCCATTGAACACCTACCATGTACTTAGTACTGTACAGTGAGCAAAGAAGCTGTGATCCTTGTGGAACTGAGTCTGCAAAGGAATCTGACCTTAGGTGGGTTGTCATGAGGTTAATTATAACTAATTAGTGCTACAAAGGGCACACGCAGGAAGCTGTGATTCTCGACACACCTGACATAGGCTGCGGGTCAGGGAACATATCCCTGTGACTTTCAGGGTGTAGAGGGTCAGCAGGTGAGGAGGAGGTAGCAGGTAAGGAAGAGCATTTTGGACAGAGAAGGCAGCCAGTGGGAAAGAGCACTGAGGAGGCAAGTGGGGTTGGAGTGATAGGTGTGGGTGAGAGAGGTGTGAGATGAGAGTGGGACCTATGCTTAACGCTGAGATTTGCAGGTATTGATTTATGGTTTTTGGAGATTCTCCCGCAGAGGTACCTCTTAGGCCAACTGTCAGGCCCTTCAGAGGGTCAGGGTTTAGCCAGCTCTCTGTCCTCTAGAGTGCCCTGCTGGATTTCTACGTGAAGAACGTCCTGATGAGCAAAGTAAAGCCACCGAAGTACCTGTTGGTGAGTGGGGACCTTACTTGCCTGGATGAGCCAAATCCAGTTCTACATTCTGGGACTCTGCACTGCCCTTTATTCCTGCTCTGTTCCCCTGAGGGCTGGGTGCCTGATTCCTTTCTCTTCATAGGATAACTGTGCCCCTCTGCTCCGATACATGTCGCACTCGGAATTTAAGGATCTGATACTGCCCACCATACAGAAGTCCTTACTGAGGAGTCCAGAGAATGTTATTGAAAGTAGGTTCCTGTTGGACAGGATGGAGGGAGGGGACCAGTGGCCTGATTAGCTTTATTCCTGACTCTTTGAGGTAGGAAATGTGTGTGTGTATGTGTGTGTGTGTGTGTGTTGGGTGGGGAGATATAGTCACTGTTACCTTGTTGGGACCTTGAGAGAGAGTTCAGGGACCCTTTTTAGAATATGGTGAAGTCATGGACTTTCCTGTTAGAAGAATACATCAAAGTGTATCCGTTTAGAATGTGTATAACGTTAGCGGTTCAGGAACCTTCTGGAGACATTCAGACTAAGAACCAGATAGTTTGGACTTGGTGTGGAGGTGGTACGTGAAACCATGAGTGTAAGGGTTGAGTCTGTTCCTTCTGCTTGGTAAGAGGTTTCGGTGGAATGTTGGGAAGGGGACAGTTTTTTGGCTCACTGGGAAAGAGCTAGTAGGTACAGTTTTCCAGCAGAGCAGTTGTTAAAGGGTGTGACCACTCTTGCAGTCCTGTAGAGGTGAAGGGTGGTCATGTTCCATGTAGCTAAACAGCAGGCCTGGTGACATTTGCTGGGGAGTAGGGCAAAAACAAACCTTGATCCCAGAGACTGACATGGGCAGTGCTTTCTGTCCCCTTAGCCATCTCCAGTCTGCTGGCATCAGTGACACTTGATCTCAGCCAGTATGCCCTGGACATCGTGAAAGGCCTGGCTAGTGAGTATTCTGAGTCCTCTCCAGCCCCTCAACATATGTGGGTTTTGGATGTACTTGTTGGAATTCTTATTGTGAAGAGGGTAGGGGATAGCTCAAGTTAGAAATAAGGCTTTAACTTTACCCACGTGGGCTGAGTTTCTTTCTTGAGGTCCTTTAGTATAAGAACAGATAGCCAGGAGTGAAGAGCTGGTTACCTGGGAAAGACAGACCAAAGTCTGGATGCTCAGCTCCTGGCAGCCCCTGAGCAGTGGCTTTGTGTGTCCAGATCAGCTGAAGTCCAACAGCCCCCGCCTCATGGATGAAGCCGTGCTGGCACTACGAAACCTGGCCCGCCAGTGCAGCGACTCCTCAGCCACGGAGGCCCTGACCAGGCACCTGTTTGCCATTCTCGGAGGTGAGCAGCTTTCTTGGCCTTGAGGAGGTCTGAGGTGCATCCCCAGCATTCCCCTGAGCTCCGGATCTGGCATAAACTTGATTCCGAGTCTGCCTGTGGTGAGGCGGTGTGGCCAGGGGGACACCCACACTGGAATGTGGATGGTTGATGTGAGTGGAAGTACACAGGGCAGTGTAGATGGTAATCTCACCATTTTTGTTTTTACATCTGTGGTTTTTGTTTTTGTATGTTTTGCACGGCAGAAAAATGAAAAGAAATATTCCAGATTGTTAATAATGTCTTTGAATAGTGAGAATATGGGTGATTTACAAAATTATTTTCTTTATATTTTTTTCTGTTTTTCAAGTATTCTGTAAGAACATAGTTCATTTTCAGTCAGGAAACAAAAACAAGAGGCTATTAAATGTGTGTGTGTGATTTTTTTTTTTTTTTTTAATGTGGGTACCGGGAGTCAACCTCAGGATCTCGCGCTTGCCAGCAAGCACTTGTGCCGCTGAGCGATATCACCGGCCCTTTTTCCCTTTATGTGGGTTCTGGGAGTTGAACTCAGGACCTCGCACTTGCTGGGCAGGCGCTTATGCCGCTGAGCTATCTCACTGGCCCGGTTTTTTGTTTTTTTGAGATAGGGTTACACTATGTAGTTCAGACTGTCCTTGAACTCACTATGTAGCAGTGAACTCATGGCAGTCCTCCTGCCTCAGCCTCCCAAGTGCTAGGATTACAGGCGTGCACCACCACGCCCAGCCTTAATAAATGTTATTTTAAACCCAGCTTCACATCAGGAAGGCTGTACCTGGAATCTTCATGTATCATATGTCACCTGATGATGCACTGTTCACCCTCTGGGGAAATGTGAGTGATGTGAATTTAACCTCTGCTTCTCTCCTCTCAGGCTCAGAGGGAAAGCTGACTATTGTAGCTCAGAAGATCAGTGTCCTCTCAGGTACGGGACTCCTCCCTGGGTCCTAATAGTGTGGTTGGTACTGGGGGAGGTTTTTTTTTTTTTTTGTGGGTACTGGGGGGTCGACCTCAGGACCTCGTACGCCAACAGGCACCCGTGCCACTGAGCGATATCACCGGCCCCTTTTTCGTATGTGGGATCCGGGAGTCAAACTCGGGCCCTCGCGCTTGCAAGGCAGGCGCTTACGCCGCTGAGCCATCTCGCCGGCCCCTGGGGGAGGTTTAATGTGACTCAGATATGGCCAGTCCCTTGGATCCTGACCTCTCTGACAGTCTTGATCATGCCATCCTGCCCCCTACTGCTCTTCTGCCTGCTTGCCTGGCAAGAGGCCTGGCTTTCGTAAAAGGCAAGACTGTGGAGAGAGAATTGAGGGAGGGTCTGTAATGGCCAGGGAGAGGCATGGCTGAGGAACCCAGAAGTTTGTGACTGGTGTGCAGAAGAGGCAATGGCAGGAAGACTCGCCTGCTGTGGTTTTGTGCAGCTGAGTAGCTGAGCAGGGAATGTGCCTTTCAGGGATTGGGAGCATCAGTCATCACTTGGTGTCTGGGTCTTCTGGTCAAGTCCTGAATGGGACCGTGGCTGAGCTCTTCATTCCATTCCTCCAGCAGGAAGGTAATTTTGTACAGCATGGGGAACATGCATTCCAGACCTGTCCTTGGCTGTGGTTTTTTACAGTTGGAGTCTTCCATAACCCCTTTCCCTTTCTGAAGCACACCTCCCTCAGTGAGTAGGGCTGGGAATTGCTTGAAATATCACTGCTTCCTTTTTCTGCTACTCCAGCTTCCTTTCTTATGCTGTTTGCAGTGATTTGATTTGGTTATAAGATGTCACACTGTCTGGACTTTTGCTTCTTGTCATAGTGCACGAAGGCACCTTGGTACACGCTGTCTCGATCCTGGCTCTCTGGTGTAACCGTTTCACAGCAGAAGTGCCCAAAAAGCTCACTGAGTGGTTCAAGAAAGCTTTCAGCCTTAAAACCTCCACCTCTGCGGTGAGGCATGCCTACCTGCAGTGTATGTTGGCCTCTTTCCGAGGTAAGACGCCTTCCCTGAGCCAGTGTCCAGGCCACCCTTGCAGAGGTGACTGAGTCTTCTGGGCATTATCACCATTCCAGGCTTTCCTTTTTAGTTCAGCTTGTTTAGCATCATTTCCTTCTGAGCATCTAGGCCTTTTAATCACCTGTAAACCCCGGAATCAGAGGCCCTTTTCTCATCCAATACTTGCTTCTCCCCCTGTGAAACCCCCAGTCAACCTGTCACTACATTATCTGACATCATGAAGAAATGATTCTGACAAGTCCAATTCTAAAGTTCCAACTTCGTGTCAGCTGGACTCTGGACCTATTAAAAATGACCACTGCCCTCCCTTCAGTGCTAACACAGCTGCTGTCATGGGATGGGGATCCACCCCTGTACCAAGCAGAGCAAGAGGAGATTTTAAGTCTGTATAGGAGCTTGATTGCCAAGCTATAAGCCTCTAATCTTGACTTGTACCTCTGAGATAGGCTTGCATTTCTTTTTTTTCTTTTTCTTTTCTTTTTTTTTTTTTTTTTTATGTGGGTACCGGGAGTCAAACTCAGGACCTCACGCTTACCAGCAGGTGCTTGTGCTGTTGAGCGATATCACCAGCTCTTTTTTTCCTTTATGTGGGTACTGGGAGTCGAACTCAGGACCTCGCGCTTGCCAGGCAGGAGCTTATGCACTGAGCTATCTCACCGGCCTGCATTTCTTTTAAATAATCTTTTTTTTTTTTTTTGGAGATAGGGTCTCACTATGTAGCCCAGGCTGGCCTCAAATGCAGTGATATTCCTGCCCCAGCCTCCTGAGTGCTAGGATTACAGGCGTACGCTACCACACCCAGCCTAAATAATCTTATTTCTTTTAATTTTTTTTTTGTGGGTACCGGGAGTCGAACTCAGGACCTCGCACGCCAGCAGGCACCCGTGCTGCTGAGCGATATCACCGGCCCTTTTTTCGTATGTGGGTACCGGGAGTTGAACTCAGGACCTCGCGCTTGCTAGGCAGGTGCTTATGCCGCTGAGCTATCTCACCGGCCCTCTTTTAAATTTTTGATGAGCTATATTTAAAGAAACATCTAGGAGACTGCAGAGCCTCTCCTAGAGAGGAGAAACCCTTTTGTATGAAATGTATATTGGCTGATGAACTTAGTACCCACACATTACTTAATAGAGAAGAATATCACCAGAAGAGATTTCTGCACTGAGTTGTGGGTAATAAACACACTTCCAACTCAGAGTCATAAATCACCTCTGTGCAGTGATTTGTGAGGTTTATACAAAGCCGTAGATAATGCAGATTGATGTCGTAGATTCCTGTGGGTGGAAATGTACAATTAATACATTGTCAACTACCTTAGAGGTAAAGTGAACTCACATCTATGATTTTAAAAGTGTTGGTATTCATATATCAGTTTTCATTTTTGCTGTGTTGATCAGCCTTGATTTTAGATTGAATGGTAGATGACACAAACTTGGTTTAACCTGGTCTCTTAAGCTTGCGTTAGTTTGGCCCCGTGCTTGCTTGCTTTATTTATTTATTTATTTATTTATTTATTTATTGTGGGTACCGGGGGTCGACCTCAGGACCTCGCGCGCCAGCAGGCGCCTGTGCCGCTGAGCGATATCACCGGCCCTTTTTTCGTATGTGGGTTCCGGGAGTCGAACTCAGGACTTCGCGCTTGCCAGGCAGGCGCTTGTGCCGCTGAGCTATCTCACTGGCCCTGGCCCCATGCTTTAAAAGTAAATATAGGGCTGGGATGCAGGTCAGTGGTGGAGCACTTGCCTAGTATGTGTGAGGCCTTGAGATCCATCCCCAGCACTGCAAACAAACAAACAAACAAATCAACTTAAAGGAGGTAAGATTATTTTGGTTCATGGTTTCAGAGGTTTCATTCAGTAGTCACTTGTCTCTGTTATTTCTGGCCTGTGGTGAGGCAGAGCATTATGGTACAGGGCATGGCAGCCAGAAAGCAGAGTGAGAAAACACCAGCGAGCCTGTGCTATCAGGCTTCCTCCTTCCTTTTCCCCCACGGGCTGCCCACATTCAGGACAGATCTCCCCCAACCGTTTACTGTCCTATATGCCAATCATCTTTGGAAACGTTCTCATAGGCACAATCAGACTGTGCTTTACTAATTTCCTAGGTATTTCTCAATACAATCAAGTGGACTATCAAGGTTATCCAGTATGAAACATTTCTTAGATTTCAATCCATTTCATTATCTGAAGTAATGGTTTCATTGTGAAATGTTCTGGTATATCCAGTTAATATTATGAAGACATGTGTTTAGCTATAGTTTTAACTGATTTCTTCTTTTTTAAAAAAGTGGGTTTGGTTTATATGTCTAGTTTTGGAATTTGAGCCCAGAGGTTATCTGATATGGGAGAAGAGTACTAGGTAGGAATTGATAGGCTTGACAATGGTTCTGGCTCTGCATCAACTGGCTGTGTGACCTTGGAAACTCACTGTTTCCTTATCCATTAGATGAATAGTTGGACTATTGGATTAATAAGGGCCCTTTTAGATCCATTTTTATGGTTATAGTTTCATTTAAGCCCCAGATTCTAACTCCAGTTCTTGGAGATATTTGACAAATTAATGGATGTTAGCCAGTCAGGATGTTAGCCCGTTTACACCTGGGTGGATATTCCTTTCTCAAGTAATCTTGTCACCCCTGAAGATCAGGTTGTAAGGTGCTTGTCTCTCTCCACAGGTGACATGTTACTGCAGGCCCTGGACTTACTGCCCTTGCTCATCCAGACAGTAGAGAAGGCAGCCTCCCAGAGCACTCAGGTTCCCACCGTCACAGAAGGGGTTGCTGCAGCCTTGCTGCTCTCAAAGCTTTCAGTGGCTGACTCACAGGCTGGTAAGGTTCCAGAGATGTTCAGGATGGTTGGTGACAAGGGCGTCTTTCAGAGTCCTTGGGAGGAGTGCCTGGATGTTTAGGATCAGCTTGTCAGCCACAGGGCTGTCTGTCATCTGTAGGGAGGGGCCTTAGGGTCACATTGGGCAGTGGGAAGGCAGCCAGGGGACTTTGTTACTGTCCTTCATTCTGCTGCTCTGGGACATGGCCTCATAGATGATACCTAGGCTGACCTGGGTTCAGTATCAGGGTTTTTTTTTTAATTGCTTATACATTCTCAGGGTACAAAATTCAAAAAATATAAAAGGGTATAAAGTAAAGGATTTCCCCTTAGCCCTGTCTTCCAGGCACAAAGTTTTCCTCTTTGGACAGTATTACCAGTTTTGTGTCCAGATATAGTTAAGGTATAATGAAACATGCTGGGTGAAAAACTGTGTGTACCATATTACATCCCAAACATACCTTGTAAATAATTTTAAATCGTGACAGAAAGTACCTTCTCATTCTTTTTTGTGGCTTCCTAGAATTTCACGCTGTCTTTGGTTCATCTCTGTGTTAACATTTCATTGCTATGTCAAAGTAAAATAACAAATCAATTTAAAGGAGGGGAATATTTACCTGGCATAACCCTAGTCACTCAAAGGGCACCAAGTCATTAACACATGGTACTTTGGGGGTGTCTTAGTCACTTCATCACTGGAACAGATGACATCTACAACTTCAATGAGGTTTATTTTAGCTCATGGTTTTTAGAAGATTTGGTCCATAGCCAGCTGGCTCCAAGGGAGGAAGGGCATAATAGAAGGGTCTAACAGAGAAAGCTGCTCATGTCCTGGTGGCCAGGAAGCAGAAAGAGAAAGGAGGAGGTGGGGAGGGAGATATACCCATCCAGGTCGTGCCCCCAGTCATTTGCCTCTTCTAACCATGCCCCACCTCCCAACAGCACTCAGCAGCTGAACTGACTGGTAGATGAATTCCCCCAGTGAATATAGCACCTCCGTGATCCAGCCATCCTCCAAAAGCCCCGCCTTTGAGTACATGAAAGTTTTGGGGGAAATTCTAGATCCAAATCATAATGGGGACACCTCAGATTCAGACTATAGCAGCCCTTCACTTCCTGCAGGTATACACAGCTGAACTTCCTGTAGGGAGAAATGGAGTTCATCTCTTTTCATGTATTATTGATTGCCCAACATGTGTATGCCAAGACCTTGGGCTACATGGGGGGATGCAAAGATGAACATGAGCTTGCTTCATCAAATTTCAGGGTGCTTATTACTCTGTAGCAGGAGCAAGGGGATGCAAAGATAACCTCTGTAGTGTAAAATATGTGACATTAGAGCAGTTTTTGTTTGTTTGTTTTTTTGGTACCAGGAATTGAACTCATGACCTCATGCTTGCTAGGCAGGCACTGTGCCACTGAGCTATATCCCCAGCCCTAGAGCAGTTTTGAAGGGGAGATTGCTTTGAGTTTGGGGGTGGGGTGTAGGGAAAGGCTTCATGCAGGGGGAGATGTTTAAACTGGAGCCCTGTGTGCCCAGAATGGTATCACTTTCATGAGAGAAGGCCCATGTGTGAATCCAAATAGCCCCAGTCAGGGAAGGGCAGGGCAGGCCACAGTGAAGGCACCTCAAATATTCTAGCTTGGTGCCTGGGTAGGTGGGAATCCCAGAGGAGAAGTGGCTTGCTCCATGTGGGCAGCAGGGAAAGTTTTCATACAAGAAGTGATACCACAAAGATTAAGGTTAGTCCTTCAAACAGGAGAGCAGTGATCCTAGAACTGGCTTGCCCCTGTCAGGGTCGTTCACAGAGCCCACTGTAGCTGCTTCAGGATAGAGCTGCCCAGGCCTGGGGGCCATGGTGTGCTGAGTTGTAGGTGACTTTTGGTTTCTTGCAGAGGCCAAACTAAGCAGTTTCTGGCAGCTGGTTGTAGATGAGAAGAAGCAGATTTTCACTTCAGAGAAATTCCTGCTCATGGCCTCAGAAGATGGTGAGTTACTTGGAGCCAAGTCTCTTGGGAGGTCTTCAGAAAGGTCCCTTCCCTGACCATCTGTTTGGCCAGTTGGATCTGCAAAAGCCCTGACCAGAGCACTCTAGCCAACAGCTTGGTTGTCGTTGGAATGAATTCATTCCCATGGGGAGTGTCAGGCTGGGGAAGCGGGGGGCCCCTGGGAGAATTATAGAGGCAGCACTGATGCTCGCTTGCAGCGTTAGCTGTAATTATAGCTGATTGGGTAATTGGTGCTGTGTCAGGTTTTCTTATGTCAAGAAGAGCTGAGAAGTGCTGGTGGAGTGTGTCAGGCTCTACTTTCCTGCCAGGAGACATAGAAACTACTGGTTTCTCTCTTGGCAGGAAAGGAACAGTTGATCTCTAAGTGTATGTGTAAAATTCTAGGTTGCCTTAGAGGAGTCTGCTACTAATTAGTGATTTGAACAATCTTTTGACTCACAAATCACAACATCCTATTAATGAGCTACAACTGTTAGTCACTTCCTGGTTTATAAAAAAAATTTTAGTCAGTTTTTGCTTAGGTAATACGTTCAATATAATTAAAAAATAAAAGGTATAAGAAGGTCTACATTGAAAATTACATGCCCATTTTGATGTCTGGTCAGTTTTATCAGATATATATGTAAACAAGTAAGTGACTTCATGTTTTAGTTTTTTACCTTTTTTACACAAATGGTAATATGTCTTCTGTATACACTGTGCCTTATCTTTTTTTTTTTTTTTTTTTAATTTTTTTGTGGGTACCGGGGGTCGACCTCAGGACCTCACGCGCCAGCAGGCGCCCGTGCTGCTGAGCGATATCACCAGCCCTTTTTTTGTATGTGGGTTTCGGGAGTCGAACTCGGGGCTTTGCGCTTGCAAGGCAGGCGCTTACGCCGCTGAGCCATCTCGCTGGCCCTGTGCCTTCTTATCTTGAGCATCAGTCTATTTCCAGTATATAATGAGCTTCCTTATTTCTTTTGTAGAACTTTGTAGTAATTTTAGTTACTAAAAAAGTATACTTGGGCCGGTGAGATGGCTCAGTGGCATAAGCACCTACCTGGCAAGCGCGAGAGCCCGAGTTCAACTCCCGTAACCCACATATGAAAAAAGGGCCGGTGATATCGCTCAGCGGCACGGGTGCCTGCTGGCGTGTGAGGTCCTGAGGTCCACCCTTGGTACCAAAAAAAAAAAAAAAAAAAAAAAAGGTATACTTTCCTGGGCCAGGGATATAGCTTAGTGACACAGCGCCTGCCTGGCGAGTGCAAGGTCCTGAGTTCGATTCCAAAAAAAAAAGTATACTTTCCTTTATTTCGAAATACCTTTGTCCATAATAAGCAAAAAAGAAGGAAATAAAAATGAGCTGTAACTTTACATCCAATCATAATCACATTTACATTTCAGTGTTAATTTTTCATTTGTTTATGAGTGTGTGTGTATGTGTGCGTGTGCATGCTTGTAGACATACTTGTTTTAAAAAACATTTTCACTGTTTCTTCCCCCTCCTAGCCCTGTGTACCGTGTTGCATTTGACAGAGAGGCTTTTCCTGGACCACTCGCATAGACTCACCGGCAACAAAGTTCAGTACGTCAGGCATGCTTACCTTGTCCCTTGGGCCAAACAAGGCAGACTGTGACAGGAGCCTGAGAAGTGGGGTGTGTGAAGGGTTGGCTGTAGAAAGCCCTGCCCCCTGGCTTGCCCCAGGGCCATCTGTCCCTGTGCTTGCAGGCAGTACCACCGGGCCCTGGTGGCTGTGCTCCTGAGCCGCACCTGGCATGTGCGCAGGCAGGCTCAGCAGATGGTTCGGAAGCTGCTGTCCTCTCTTGGGGGTTTTAAGCTGGCCTGTGGACTCCTGGAGGAGCTGAAGAATGTCCTCAGTTCCCACAAGGTGAGGATTTTTGGACCTTGTAACTGGGGCTCTTGGACCCACTTAGCTGACCTGCTCGTGTCCTAGGAGTTTGGCTGGGCCACTTCTGGGTGGTTCTCTCACTCAGACTCTGTGATGCCAGAATCTTCTGCATTGTCCTTGAGCTTCGATAGCATTTTCTTTTGTATAATTCCTTTTCCCTTTCAGATTCTTTTCTTTACCTTTCCGTCCTTTTTGATCTGTAGCTCAACCTTTTTCTCTGAACGTTTCTTCCCTGTTTTTAAACACTTAATCACTTTTATTTTTAAAAAAATATTTTTGGGCTGGGCATGGTGGTACACGCCTGTAATCCCAGTACTCAGGAGGCTGAGGCAGGAGAATTGCTGCAAGTTCGAGGCCAGCCTGGGCTACATACAGTGAGTTCAAGGCCAGCCTGGACTACGTAGTGGAACTCTGTCTCAAAAAGACAACAAACAAACAAACAAATATTTTTTGAGACTCTGTCTCAAAAAACTCACTCTGTAGCCCAGGCTAGCCTTGAACTCATGGGGATTCTTTTGTTTCAGCCTCCTGAGTGCTGGGATTACAGGCATGCGCCACCATGCCCAGTTTCATCATTTTAAAAGCATTGTCTACCCATTCTCCCTTATGCTTTTTCATAGTACCTTTCAGGCAGACAGGGCTTATAATCCTTATATGAGCTGTCCAGGGTTCCAGGAACTGACATGGGTTCCCCAGATCTCTAGCCAGTAGGAGGAAGACCTGGGAGTAGACCCTAAAGGCTGGACTCCTGTTTCAGTGCTCTGTGTGCTGCACCTCACTGTCTCCCTCCCTAAGGCAGCTGGGAGCCTGTGGGCCAGTGATGGACTTGTAGCCTTGTGTTAGGTCTCCTGGGCAATTTCCATTTCCTTCTCTTCCCCATAGACCTGTTAGGTCTAGTCACAGATGCTTTGTCCTTCCAGGCAAGCCTCACAGCCTGTGGGTCCCAGTGTAGGAAGCTGAACGTCAGTCCCCACTGCAGCAGGTACCCCAGAGAACAACAGGAGGAAGAGGCATAGTGTCTGGTGTATTGCTTCCTAGTGCCATGCCTGCATAGGGCTCTGAGTGGCAGGGACTCACATGTTGTCTCCCCGCAGGTGCTGCCCTTAGAGACTCTGTTGACTGACACTGGAGAGGTGACTGAGACAGGCAAGGCCTATGTGCCTCCAAGGGTCCTGCAGGAGGCTCTCTGTGTCATTTCTGGTGTGCCGGGGCTTGATGGTGATGTCACTAACATGGAACAGTTGGCCCAGGAGATGCTGATCATCTCCCACCACCCGTCTTTAGGTCTGTGGTTGTGGTGGGTGTGGGAGGGGTGAGGACTCTGTTGGGCAGGGTGAGAGCAGGCTGGGCAGAAATCTTCAAAGAGCCCCATCCCTCCAGTGGCGGTGCAGTCTGGACTGTGGCCAGCGCTTCTTGCCAAGATGAAGATTGATCCTGAAGCCTTCATCACCAGGCACCTGGATCAGATCATTCCCAGGATTACCACACAGAGTCCCCTGAACCAGGTGATGGACATATGAGCTGGTTCTGGCCTCAGGGGGCAGAGGGTGGGGATCCCCTTTTCAGGGTACATGAAGGGAGGGCTGAAAAAACAAGAGGAGGAGTGGTGAAATGTGGGCTCGGACACTTGGTTGTAAGAGACAGAAAATGCAAACTGGTTTTAGCACAAAAGGGAACTTACTGCTTCATTTGCCTCTAAAATACAAGGACATGACTGGTTCGGGCTGATACCTTGGAACATTACACGTGATCCATCTGTGTCTCTTATTTCTGCTGTCCAGGCTGTGGGCTTCATTCTCAGTCTTTCCCTTTTGGGTGGAGTTCCAGGCTCATACCTTGTTCCTTAACAGCTCCAAGGGTAAAAGCATTCATTTTCCAAGAATATCAGCTAGCACAGCATCACGTTGCCCCAGTTGGCCTGGCTTGGGTTCTGTGCCCATCCCTGAGCCTGTCCTGCCTTCTGGTCTGGGTTGTGTGTCTACCTCTGGAAAGGATGAGGGCAGCTCCACCTGGACTATGGAGATTGAGAGTGCAGAAGGTTTGTGTCGCCCAAAATCATAGTGCTATTCCCAGACTAAGGAATAACTGCTGAGTAAGGCAGGCACAAACTACAGCTGTCCACTCTGGTGGGCTCTGCTCAGAAAGAAAAGGCTATAGCAGGAAAGGACCCCAACTGCTAGGGGCATTTAGGCACGGTAGGACTGCTCTCCAGTGCCAGCATTGGCACTGATACAGACTGACTGTATCTCTGTTTGTCTGGCAGTCTTCCATGAATGCCATGGGCTCCCTTTCCATCCTGTCCCCGGACCAGGTCCTCCCACAGCTCATCAGCACCATCACCACCTCTGTGCAGAATCCTGCTCTGCGCCTGGTGACGCGGGAGGAGTTTGCTATTATGCAGACCCCTGCCGGGGAACTGTATGACAAATCCATCATCCAGAGGTGAGGTTGCACTTGTGGGCTCAGTTGGCTTTCTTCCCCAAGCCCTAGTCTTCTTGCTTGTGTGATGGGAACAACACCTTTTAGTGTCATTGTGAGGAACAAATGACGTAGCCTGTCGATTCATTGGGTGAATACCTGCTATGTTCCAGACCTAGTTAGGCCCTGGATACCAGAGTGTGTCAAGTGTCTGGCACTATCCTTGTGCATAGTACTTAAAAGCTAGGTGGGATTTCATGGCTGGCAGGGGGGCTGAGGGCCCTGGTGGCTCTTTTCAAGCTAGCTAATCACGTTCTGTATGTTTCAGTGCCCAGCAGGACAGCATAAAAAAGGCCAACATGAAGCGAGAGAACAAAGCTTACTCCTTCAAAGAGCAGATCATTGAGCTGGAGCTGAAGGAGGTGAGTGCTTGGAGACATCTCAGTGTGGACTCTGGGTGTGGTGGCCTCAGGCAGCTAGCTCTCTCTGCTGCATGTAGGTTGTTCCCCTGGATCACCTGAGGCCCATGGTACACTGTTCTCTATGACCTGTTCCTCATTCTCTTCTGTAGCCTCCACCCACCAAAGTAAAACAAGACCTGTTTCTCCCTCAGAACTGCTGCTTAATCCTGTCCTGTCTCTTCCCTGCCCCCCCGCATGCTCCTTGGCTCCTGAAAGCAGATATAGGGTCTGGTGCAGCAGGATCTCTGGGAATCCTGGGTCACGTGACATATCCAGCTTTGAACAGAGCTAGTTCTAGTGGGAGCAAGAGTGCACAGGACTCTTGCCTGTCTCAGCCTGCACATTTTTCCTTGTTTTTTTTGAGGCTGGGTTCTTCTTGCCTTTCACATCTTAGCCCATGTGGGCCCTTCTCAGAGAGGTGAGCCCCCATCCAGCTATCCACAGTATACCTTGCTTTTATGGCTGTTCTCTTGCTTCACAATAACCTCCTTTATGTATTGGTTTACTTGTTTCTTCTCTGCCTTCACCTGCTGGATTGTGAGCTCAGTGAGGGCAGTTTCCCTCCAGGTGTCTCGAGAATCTAGAGCAGTGCCTGGCATAGTGTAGGTGCTCAGTGAATAGTTGCTGAAAGAGCTAATGAGATCTCTGCCTTTTTATCTCCAGCCACCTGAGTAGGCTTTGTCTGGCTTCAGCTTACCCTGTGGGAGAGCTCTAGGGAGGGTCTGGGCAGGAGGGGAGGCTGAAGTTTTGATTGAAGTCATGTCACCAGAGTACTCTGGAGTACAATGTGGGATCTTTCCTTTCTCTAACATATAAGAGTCTTACTTGCCTTTGTCAGCAGAGAATCTGGTAAAAAAAAGCCTTCTCTATGGCTGTCTCCATTCTGTAGACCTCAAATGGCTATGGACTTTGTAGGGGGTGAAGGAGGCCACATGGTAGGGCTTGGGGCTCCTGTTACAGATTTGGAGCTGGCCTGGTGCTTTTTGTGGAAGCAAGCTCGCCTTCTTCTGGTTGGGAGGCAGGTCTGTTCCCCGGAGATGGAATTGGTATGCTAACCTTGACCCTTCAGGAGATAAAGAAGAAGAAAGGCATAAAGGAGGAGGTACAGCTGACCACCAAGCAGAAGGAGATGCTGCAGGCCCAGCTGGACAAGGAGGCACAGATTCGGAGGCGACTGCAGGAGGTAAGTGGCGCCATCACCACACGCCCATGCTGGAGGGCGCTCTGCAGCTGTACCGATTCCTTGATTCCCAGAATGGGGCCCTGCTGATCTAGCCTCTGGCGATTCTGCTTTCAGCTGGATGGGGAGCTCGAGGCGGTGCTGGGACTCCTGGACACCATCCTGGCCAAGAACCCATCTGGCCTAACCCAGTACATTCCTGTTTTGGTTGACTCTTTCCTGCCTTTGCTGAAATCTCCTCTGGCTGCTCCCAGGATCAAGAACCCCTTCCTGTCTTTGGCTGCCTGTGTCATGCCCCCGAGGCTCAAGGCTTTAGGTTAGTCCTTGTTTGTTTGATGTGGTAATGGCCCAGGGCAGTCTGGGAGGTGGCAGGGATGCCCCTGAGTGCCTTTGGAAAAGCATGTGGTGACTCACACTGCCGAATTCTCTTTTCATAGGGAAACAACCTGTGGAACCTCAAGCTAGTCTTGGGAGTGGCATAGTACGTCCGCTCCTCTCCATTTGTGCCTCATTTGCCTTCACTCAGAACCAGGTTTTAGGTGCTAGCCAGTGTCCCGTCTTTCTGTAGTGGTTTTGAAGCTGTGACATCAAGTTCAGTGGCACCGAGGATGGTTTAGCCACAGTCAGTGCAGCCCTGAGCTGAGCAGCTGTGTGTCAGTAGTGTCATCTTTAGTTTTCTGTTAGCTCTGAACAAAGACCAGGTCGGATGGCTAGGAATTGTGGTAGCCTGACTTTTGTGGATTGTTTACTGACTTCCTTCCTAACCTAGAGTATGTTCCTGAGGGTGGAACCTGTGAATGTTTAGAGTGACAGTGTCAGTTAGTGCATATAGAACCTTCTGGAGGTACTTTGTTGGCTGGGCTTGTTGCATAGAAGATGGAGGTACCATGTGGCTAGAGTGTTGCTCTTGTCTGAATAACCCCTGGTGGCCTGTGCCTTCTCTGAGTACATTTGTAATTTCTTAAGCCTCTAAAGGACAGCTCCTGTCTACCTACTTACTCTCTGGTACCGTCATGAAGGTGAAGGGAGAAATTAGGTGAATGACATTTTGGTGAAGCAAAAGAGATTATTCAGAGGAATGAGGCATCTCTTCTTTGGGTCCCTTTTTGGTGCCGGGGACAGATTCTCTGTCTTTCTTTGGGTTGCCCCCAGCTGGGTCTCATTTCCTCTTCACAGGAACTTTGGTGAGCCATGTGACTTTGCGCCTGCTGAAGCCAGAGTGTGCTCTGGATAAGTCCTGGTGTCAGGAAGAGTTGTCGGTGGCTGTAAAGAGGGCGGTGACGCTGCTGCACACCCACACCATCACCAGCAGGGTGGGCAAGGGCGAGCCAGGTATGAGATGAAATGGCACCAAGGGCCCAGGGTGGTGTGAGCTGGTGTGGGGAAGGTAGGAGCTACAGTGTCACCTGAGCTTCCTGAGTCTGAGGTCTTGGGTAAATCTTCCCTCCCTAGCCTTGGTTTCCTCATCTGAAAAATGAAGGGTTGGACTAGTTGGAGGATTTCTGAGTCCAGGCCTCCTATTCTGTGAGTCACTGTGATCCTGCTGAGGGTTTACTTTGGCATTTTCTTCTCTGTTCAGTCTCCCATTCTAGAACTGGACAGTGTTTGAGGTAGAAGCAGGATTGGCTTTTGCACTGGACTACCAGCCATCATCCCTGTTGCCCTGCTGCATGCTTCCAGGCATCCGAAGGGCCTCCAGCTTTCACCCAGCCACCTGGCCTGAGGCTACACAGGCAGCAGTGGCCCAGGCCCAGGCTGCCCACGGGACTGTGCCTGCTGCTTGCTCTTGCAGATGCTGCGCCCTTGTCAGCACCAGCCTTCTCCTTGGTCTTCCCATTACTGAAGATGGTGCTGACTGAGATGCCCCACCACAGTGAGGAGGAGGAGGAGCAGATGGCTCAGATTCTTCAGGTCCTTACCGTCCATGCCCAGCTGAGGGCCTCCCCCAGCACCCCACCTGGGCGTGTGGATGAGGTGGGCAGGATCAGTTCTCCCCTTATTTTTTAAGGGGGCTGGGGAGGCAGGTGCTTGTGATACTCCTGACCCATGAACACTTCTGATGGTGAAGTGGAGGGTGTGTTTATTCCTACAGCAGTCGTGTGCATAGTGTGCTGGGCTTTGTAATGCCGAAATGGGCCAGGCTGCTTTTATACGACTGTCTACTCTGGGTTTCCATCCATGTCAGTGTGTATGGACCCATTTTATTGATTGTATTGGCTGCATGAGATCTTAAGCTATGCATGCACCATGCTCTGTTTAACTCTTTACCTGTTGATGGTATTTTAAGGTTGTACTAAGATTTTCCCATTTTGACCAGCTCTTGTGTGTCTATGCCCCTTATGTACACTGTGTGAACATTGCTATAAGGATTTGTGTTGGATGTGGACTTGCTAGTTTATGAGGCATGTTCTGAGCTACCTTCTCACTAAGAGTTAGTTTCCTTTTCTCCAAACCTAACAGCCTCAGGTAGTATGAATATTGCCAGTGATGAATGATTCATTTTATTTTACCTTTTTTGTGTTTTTCTTTTGTTTTTTTGAGACAGGGTCTTGCTATGTAGTTCAGGCTGACCTTGAACTCACTGTGTAGGCCATACTAGCTTTGAACTCTCAGCAGTCCTCCTGTCTCAGCCTTCTGAGTGTTGGGAGTACAGGTGTTCCCCACCCCCTCCCCCAGCTATCTTGCATTTTTTTACTTGTGAAGTTGAGCTTTTTTCATTTATGGTCCATCTATATTTCATAGTCTGAATTTCAAGCAAGTTTCAGAATTTATTTATATTTAAGTCCTGAGGATCATGGGTAGCTGGGGTTAGCACCTCTGGACCAAGTGACGTTTCTACAGTGGAATCAGTTGTATGACCCAGAGCGATCCTCTGTGGGTGAGAGGACGCCATTTGCTTAGCCTTTAGGTATGGTTACAGACTTTCCTCACAGCCTTACCCTGGCTCATCTACTGTTTTCTCTGTCTCTCCCAGAATGGCCCAGAGTTGCTGCCTCGTGTGGCTATGCTGCGTCTTCTGACTTGGGTGATTGGGACAGGCTCGCCGCGCTTACAGGTGATCTGCTTTCTAGTTGGCTTATATTGTGACCCTGACCTCAGGTCCTGGTATGAGTGGTCAAGTCCTACTGGAGTTGTCTCTCAGCCCTCACTTTTGGACTAGGGTAGAAGGGCTGCATTTGAAAGCCAGTGTGACCGTTTTCAGCTAGCGAGGGGTTTCCCTGGCCTGGCCTGGGGCTGGGGTCTTAGCCCTAGTAGGGCTGTGGGGTGGATATTCTTAGTTCAGAGCCTTCTCTGGGCCCCTCAGCCTATCACCTGGTCCCACAGAAGTAAAGGATTTGCTGAACTGAACCAGTGTGTTTCAGTGTGATTTTGTCCTTCCCAGGTTCTGGCCTCAGATACCCTGACCGCCCTATGTGCCAGTAGCAGTGGTGAGGATGGCTGTGCCTTTGCGGAGCAGGAGGAAGTAGATGTGCTGCTCTATGCCTTGCAGTCCCCATGTACCAGTGTGCGTGAGACTGCACTCCGGGTATGTTCCCACTCTCAAGAGACCACTGTGGCACTCTGTGGAAGTGTTTGAGCTGTATGATGGGGATTTGAAAGACTGTCTGTCACCCTGATTGCAGGTCCTAGATGAAAGAGAATAGGTCACAGGGTGGGTTGAAGTCCTTTCAAGAATTGGAAAATTAAGCAGTTGCTGTGATCTGTCATGGTCTATTTTTTTCTTGGAAGATTTTGCCTAATTTTTATTTTTATTTTTTTTATTTTTTTTTTTTTTTGTGGGTACCGGGGGGTCGACCCCAGGACCTCGCGCGCCAGCAGGCGCCTGCGCCGCTGAGCAATATCACCGGCCCCTTTTCTGTATGTGGGCTCCGGGAGTCGAACTCGGGCCCTCGCGCCTGCAAGGCAGGCGCTTAAACCGCTGAGCCATCTCACCGGCCCTTTGCCTAATTTTTAAACTGGAATGTGGATCTTTGTAGTGTTATCGATAGTATAACTCACAGCATTAGTGCATTTATTCAACATGCTACCTGCACTTGGCTGGCTGGCTTCTTTTCTTTTTTCTTTCTTTCTTTCTTTCTTTCTTTCTTTCTTTCTTTCCTTCCTTCCTTCCTTCCTTCCTTCCTTCCTTCCTTCCTTCCTTCTTTCTTTTCTTTTCTTTTCTTTTCTTTTCTTTCTTCTCTCTTTCTCTCTCTTTCTCTCTTTCTTTCTCTTTTGTGGTACTGGGGATTGAACCCAGGGCCTTTGCATTGAGTCACAACCCAAGCTGTTTTTATTTTTATTTTTTTTTTGTGGGTACCGGGGGTCGACCTCAGGACCTCGCGCGCCAGCAGGCGCCCGTGCCGCTGAGTGATATCACCGGCCCCTTTTTTTTCGTATGTGGGTTCCGGGAGTCGAACTCGGGCCCTCGCGCTTGCCGGGCAGGCGCTTACGCTGCTGAGTCATCTCACCGGCCCCTGTTTTTATTTTTTGAGATAAGTTCTCATTAATTACTAAGTTACTCGGGCTGGCTTTAAACTTGCAGTCCTCTTGCCTTAGCTTCCCAAGAGTGCTGGGGTTACAGACATACAGTACTGTCCCTGGCTACACTGTTCTTGGTGACTTTTGAACCATAACTAAAAATTGCCTTGGAATGATAAGACAGTGCTTCCCAAATGCTGATCCATGTCTTCTTGCTATTGATATGTGATGGTTTTGTCTGGCACTTGGCAATGTGAAAAATGATGGCACTGTGGTAAATTTTTCTTAGAAATTTGCCCAACAAAGGGAACACACTTTTTCTGAGCTTTTATCTTGTTTACTTAGAGTTGTTATTAATTTTTACCACCATTTAAAAAATTATACCACCATACACCATCATTTCACAAAAAAAAGGTGGTTTTTTTTTTTTTTTTTTTGGCATTAGGGATTGACCCCAGTATTTTGCACATGCTAAGCATGCACTGTGACACTGAGCTATGCCTCTAGCTCCTAGAAATTAATTTGAGACTCTTAGCAGGCAGCTAATTGAGCTGATTCCTAGCACTTCTTTTTTTTTTTTTTTTGAAATTAATTTTATTGGTGCACTTTTGATATATATATAATGATCACATTCATCATAGGGAATTTGTGCCTGTACATGGTATATCTTGATTCTTCTTTTTTTCCCCATTCCCCTCCCCTCCCTTCAACCCTTCATCCCTTCATCTCGTTTACAAAAGCTTTGTTTCCATTTTTTCCTTCTATTCTTTTTCCCTTTTCCTTTCCTTCCCTTCCCCATCCCCCCTTCCTTTCTACCCTTCCCATTTGAACATTTTCTTCCTAATTCCCAATATCTGTCATCCATTTTTTTTCCCCTTGCCCTCCCTTCCCTTCTGCCTGTCATCCATTTTGGTCCTTATTTACCCTTTCAGTTTCTCTGATTCCTAACACTTTTATACCAGCATTGTCCAGTGGAACTTTCTGTATTGATGGAAATATTTTCTATCTGCTCTGTGATGCAGGCACTTGAAATGTGTTTGGTAAAACTTATAGTTCTTTTTAATTGACTTAACTTTAACTAACCATATGCACCAAGTGGTTGTATCTTGGACATTATAGCCCAGAGGATGATAAAAAGGTAGGTCAGAGGCTGCTCTAAGAAGTTGAGTCTCATGTAGTCTGATCCCTCCCTCTCCCAGGGACTGATGGAGCTTCACATGGTATTGCCAGCTCCTGATACTGATGAGAAGAATGGCCTGAACCTGCTGCGGAGGCTCTGGGTGGTCAAGTTTGACAAGGAGCAGGAGATTCGGAAGCTGGCTGAGAGGTGAGAGCCGGTGAGAGGGTGCTTTCTCCTGTTCTGTTCTGTTCTCTTTCCCTTAGGAGATAACTAAGCCAGTGTGCTCAGCCTCCAGTGAGGGAACGGCAGGGTTGGGACTGATGGAGCTGGTGCTGTAGTTCCTTGTCTAACCAGCCCCTGCTTTGGGTTGTTACAGGCTCTGGTCGACCGTGGGCCTTGATCTGCAGCCAGACCTCTGCTCCTTGCTGATTGATGATGTGATCTATCATGAGGCAGCAGTGAGGCAGGCTGGGGCTGAAGCCCTCTCCCAGGCTGTGGCACAGTATCACCGACACGCGGCAGAGGTTATGGGCAGGCTCATGGAGATCTACCAGGAGAAGTTGTATGTGAGTAACCTGGGCAACTGCTGTGGGCTGGTGGTGTGAGGTTGGTTGGACTCTGCTCAACCTCCAACTACTCCATCTTAAGAGTCTTGGGGCTTTTGGTGGCTCAGGTGAGCTGTGTCCTGGTACCTGTGCCATTGGTTTGCCTGGCTGGGTAGGGGTGAACACTGCAAGGCATTTACCCACTTGTCTGTTGCAGCGGCCACCCCCAGTGCTAGATGCTTTGGGACGAGTCATTTCAGAATCTCCTCCAGATCAGTGGGAAGCCAGGTATGATCCTGCTACTGTCTGGTCCCTCTCTGAGCTTTCAGAGAAGCAGCAGTTTGGCTGGGGTGGGTGCCATGAGGAAGCAGCAGGTGACAGTGGTATAGGTGGAAGGTAAGAGTCAGACTGCCCTGAGAGTCAGAGAGACCTGAGCTCAAGTGCTGGTTCCTCTAGTACCAGCTCTATGCCCTTGGCAAGGAGCTCTTATTCTCCAGGCTTTTGTTTCCTCATCTGTTTGAAGGGCACAGTAGAAGAACCTACCTTGAAGGTCATTTGAACTACCCTAGTAACAGTGTGTAAAGTGAGCAGTGAATGTTAGTTTCCTTCTTCCTGCCTCCCATGAGTAGTAGCTGGAGGGGGATAGGCAGATGTCTGGGAGCAGGTATGATCTTGGAAGATACCTGCCATAAAGACGCTTTGTTTTTTTGGTTGTTGTTTGTTTGTTTGTTTTTAATAGGCAGTACCAGGAGTCGAACTCAGGACCTCGCACTTGCCAGGCTGGTGCTTATGCCGCTGAGCCATATTCACTGGCCCTTGTTTGTTTTTTGAGACAGGGTCTTGCTACGTAGTTTAGGCTGGCCCTGAACTCACTATATAGCCCAGGTTGGCCTTGAACTCATGGTGGTCCTCCTGCCTCAGCCTCCTGAGTGCTGGGATTACAGGCATATGCCACCACACCTGACACAGAACAGGCTTTGGAAATACTTGATAGTGTTATTTTTCTGAACAGCTGGCCCTGTATTCTGCACCTCTGTGTGGCTTATGTCAGTGTGGAGTGGTATATGGGCTTTTCTTAGTTCATTTCTTTCTCATTCCAGACCATCATAGGATGGGATAGGATGTAGATTCTTTGCTCTAGTGACTTTCTGAAAAGAATAATGCCACTTTGCCCTTTTAGAATATGTTCCCTTACAAAGGCCTTCATGTCAAATTCTTTTACCTCTCTTCTCTCACAACCTGGCTTGAAGGTAGAGGGGTGGGCATTGTACTCTCATGTGGAGAAGCAGACACAGCAGGTTCCCTGCCCAAGGACACACCTTAGCAGGTAAACTCAGTGTAGGTGTCTGGTCTCCATTTGACAAGTGGGCTGCTCCAAAAAATTGGGCAAACACTGGGCAGTGGACTCTGGGCAGTGGGCTCTGTGCTGTGTGTGCCCCCAAATGCTGTTTGCTGCTGTCTGGCTCCTTTCTTCGTATGCTGGCACCGATTCCAGCAGCATAGGATGCTCTTGGCTGGCTCTTACCCGCCCATACACTCCCACTTCTTTCCCAGGTGTGGCCTGGCCTTGGCCCTGAACAAGCTCTCCCAGTATCTGGACAGCTCTCAGGTGAAACCACTCTTTCAGTTTTTTGTCCCTGATGCCCTCAACGACCGAAACCCAGATGTCCGGAAGTGCATGTTAGACGCAGCCTTAGCAACACTTAATGCCCATGGGAAGGTAAGAGGTTTTCGGCCAGCTGAGGAGATGGGGCTGAGCATTGGACATAGAGACCCTGAGTGTCAGAAATCCTGCAGGGCACTAGCCTCTGATGGGAAATTACATTTATGTCTCTTTTGAGCCAAAAATACTCCTGAAAGGGTGTTAAATTCATACAAATCTGCTGTAGTCCAGCCTGGTTGGCTGGCTTGTCAGAATCTCTGTCCCAGAGTCAGAGCCAGGGTTGGTCCTCAGGATAGAGAATGTCATCCTGATATAGCCCATAGGGTTGACCTGTGGTTTTGGGGGACTGGCCTTTCCAGGAGAATGTCAACTCACTGCTGCCAGTGTTTGAGGAGTTCCTGAAGGATGCGCCCAACGATGCCAGCTACGATGCTGTGCGGCAGAGCGTGGTGGTCCTGATGGGCTCACTGGCCAAGCACCTGGACAAGAGTGACCCCAAAGTGAAGCCCATTGTTGCCAAGCTCATTGCCGCCCTTTCCACCCCGTCTCAGCAGGTATCTGCTTTCTGGCCTGGGCCCTACAAGACAGCTGGGGAATGGGTCCCACTGAGGAGAGACCGTGGGATGCTGGGGGCTGAATGGGTTCATCATTCACAGTCATCCTATTTCCTGGGAGAGCCTGGTTTATAGTGGATTGCACCTCTGAGGAGAAAGTTACTTTGTTTTAACAGATCTCCTAGATGCTTCATTTTTTCTACTCATTTCATAGCTTTTTGTTGTTGTTGTTGTTCTTAGTATAAATCTTGCTCTGATGCTATAAAGGTTTAAAAAAAAGAAAAGGATGGACTCCCCCTATGTCAGGCCTTCTCTGTGTGTTTGTTACCTGTTGCAAGTGCCTTTTAATGCAGCCTGTGGGCCATAGTACAAAGGATTTCTTTTTCTCTTTGTTGAAAACATGAATTTACATATAATTTCTGTGATGTGCATTTTAGACTATCCAGAGCATCCTCATAAAATTCACTGTTGAAAACAATCTTCCAAAATTATGGTCAAATAAAGTGTCAGAAAACTGGACCTGGCCAAAGAGCCCCAACTGGGCAGCGGCAGCTACCATTTTGCTGTTCTTGAGTTGGGCTTCTTCAGCAGTGGCTGGAAGGCAGGATTAAATGTCTTTTGGTAGCACCTAATTGGTCCTGGTCCTATAAGGCCCAGCCCAATTTCTCTGTGACTTTGACAAGTTTGGAAAACGACCAATACAAGCTGCTTTATGGAGGTGCAGTAGCATGCTTTTCTGTGGAGATCGTTTTTCTGGGTAGGCCTAGCCTTTGCGGTTTCCCCATGCACCTAGGCTGCAGTTCTCTGTGTAGACCAGAGACAGCACTTATGGTCTTACGGCTGATGGTCTTGTGACTAACAGATTCCAGCATGTGATGGAGCATATGTCTCGTGATAGATAAAAGGCTGCCTCTCTGATGCCCTGTGACACCCGCAAGAGTGGCTGAGAAGGGCCTTGGGTGTTCTAGTGTAGGTGCTGTACAGAGCTACCGGTCACTAGGAACCTGCTGTCGTTGAGCTTGCTGCACTGACGAGGTGGCCTCCCTTAGGTCCAGGAGTCTGTGGCCAGCTGCTTACCGCCTCTCGTACCAGCCATCAAAGAGGACGCTGGAGGGATGATCCAGCGGCTCATGCAGCAGCTGCTGGAGTCAGACAAGTATGCGGAACGCAAAGGGGCTGCATACGGGCTGGCAGGCCTAGTGAAGGGCCTAGGCATCCTCTCTCTGAAACAGCAGGAAATGATGGCAGCGCTGACGGATGCCATCCAGGATAAGAAGAACTTCCGTCGGCGAGAGGGTGAGTGTCTAAGCTTGGTGCTGCTGGCATGGGAAGTCATGGCCCATGTGGCCAGAGGAAGGAATCTGGCATTTCCTTACCAGCTGATGGGGATGTGTGTGTGTGTGTGTGTTGCAGAGGGGTAGCCGTGTGTGTGACCTATCCCAGCCCCAACCTTGCTGCTTCGGCCTGGACTTCTGATTTCTAACTCAGCAGCACTCTTGGCTGAGACAGGTTTTGCACTTCGAGTTTTAAGTCCCAGGCAGTGATGGATAGATAGCTCCCTGCTTGCTCTTCTCCTTCTGCTCCATCGCATTTCTGCTCTGTGTGCTGAGAAAGAGGCTATTGTAGTTTAGTCCCACAGCTGCACTGAATGTTTCTGTAGACCAAAGAGGTGGGAAGAGGTGGCCTGCCCCTTCAGTTCCCTGGGGCAGCCCCAGAGGATGTTCTTCCAGCTGTCCTGGCTTCTCCCCACAGGGGCCCTCTTTGCCTTTGAGATGCTGTGCACCATGCTGGGAAAGCTCTTCGAGCCCTATGTGGTTCATGTGCTGCCCCATCTGCTACTATGTTTCGGGGATGGGAACCAGTATGTGCGTGAGGTAAGTCCTGAGGCTGCATGGGAGAAGTATGTGAGAGCCAGGCCCTGCTCTGGGGAGGCCGCTGGGTGTGGGCTTGGCCAGGGGCCCTCTGAGTTGAGGTCAAGTTCCCATCACTAGAATCCCTTCTGTGAGCATCTGGAACACTCAGTACTGATATGGTATGGACTCCCTCAAGGTCCCTAAAGTTCTGACTTTTATGGGATGTGGTCTTGGCTGTCCCTGTTGGCTCTGGCTTGGGGTCTGACACAACAGTCCCCAGTATATTTTGGTCATTGGGGGAACACGAGGACTAGTGTCAGGCCTTGACCCTTACTTGAGCAGAGGCCCCTGAATGTCTTCTCTCTCCCTTGAGGCTGCAGATGACTGTGCCAAGGCTGTGATGAGCAACCTGAGCGCTCATGGGGTGAAGCTGGTGCTCCCCTCCTTGTTAGCTGCACTGGAGGAGGAATCCTGGCGGACGAAAGCCGGTAAGGCCACTCCTTTCTGTCTGTCATTCTCAGCTCCTTGCTCTGAGAACTGCCTTAACAGAGATCCGGGTAGCCACAGCTTTTGTCCTGTGTACGTGGTCCCCAGCCCAGGGACAAGACTGAGACCCTGCCTTTGGCAGCTTGGTTCTTTCATAATTTGTGTGCTTTCATGTCCAGTACAGTTCTGACTCCCTAAGAGCCTCCACCCTAAGTCAGGAAATCCTGAGCTTGAGTTTTCTATGGCTTTAAAACCTTCTTCATCCATTAAAACTTTCTAAAAATATAATCTTATCTGGAATACAATACACAAAACAGAAACAAGCAGAGCTGCTCTGGTTGGAGGAGGGTGAAGGTCTGAACCTTCCACTTGGCCTCCCTCTTGGTCCTTCATCCTTCACAGGTCTAACTTAGTTTTTTCATTAGTGGACAAGGAAATAGGCCAGAGAAATTCGGTGAATTAGCTTTGTATCAGCACCAGGACCAAGCCATGGGCCCCTTTTCGTGGCCTTGCCTCTTCCTCTCACACAAGCTGCCCCTCACCTGGGATCCCAGTGCTCAGCGGGCCTCAGGAGCCTTTCACTCCCTGCCCTCCTCCCAGGGACTGCTCGAGCGGTTTGCAGGCAGCGTAGATGGTTTGTTGGCCTGTTCGCAGTGACTCAGTGCTGGCACGTGTCTGCTGTCTGCAGGGTCAGTGGAGCTCCTCGGGGCAATGGCATATTGTGCTCCCAAGCAGCTGTCGTCCTGCCTACCCAATATCGTGCCCAAGCTCACAGAGGTGCTGACTGACTCCCATGTCAAAGTACAGAAGGCTGGACAGCAGGCGCTCAGGCAGATTGGCTCTGTCATCAGGAACCCTGAGATCCTGGGTAAGCTTCCCTGAGGGCACTTGCCCTGCTCCCCCCACTCCAGGAAGCTTGCATCCATTCAGCTAGGATCCTTGCTCTCTGAGGACAAGTATGTTCACATTGCAATAACTTCGAAATGCTGAGAATTATTCTATTTTCCTAGAATAATTAGTTGAAGAGATTTCGGAAGCAGTCTGTTCTCCCACTTGTCTGGAGCAGACGTCATGGGATGCGTAGATAGGGATACTGAGTCATTGACTCAGGAGCAGCTCGACTCTGAGAGACCTGTGCACTAAGCGGAGCTGTGAGGTCCAGAGGTTGAATGACAGTTTGGACCACATCGGTGCTATCCAAAGTGATAGTTATTTGGGAACTTTCTGTCCCATCTCATTGTAGCAGGCCTGCCATAGAGGGGAGGGTTAAGGGAAGGGTCAGTCCCTTAACCGTGCTCTTTAGTTGATTATTTTCTGAGGGGCGAGAAGAAGCTGACTGCTAGGAAGAAATCCAGCCAGCCACCTTGACAGGCAGTTTACTTGCTGCTTTTTAAGCTTCAGGTTGGAGCATCAGTACTTCAACCAGCATAGTGTTGCATAGTTTTTCATTTAGAAAATCATGGGAGTTTTTTGTTTATTTTGTTTAATTTTTGTGGTACTGGGAATGGAACCCAGGGCTTCACACCTGCTAGGCAAGTGCTTTACCACTGAGTTACATCCCCAGCCCATGTCTTTGTTTTACCTTATCTTTTTGTTTTTAAGGGATGTTCTTAAGAGATGAGATTTGTATTTTTGTTGTTTTTATTTTAAGAGAAAAAAAAAATCATACGTGTATGTGATCTTTTGTGTCTGACTTAACATAATCTTTTTTTTTTCTTTTTTTTTTGGTGGGGGGTACTGGGAATTGAACTCAGGACCTCACACTCGCCAGGCAGGCACTGTGCCACTGAGCTAAATCACTGGCCCATGTTTTTGTTTTTCTTGCATTAACTTTTTTTTTTTTTTAATGTGGATATCAGGAGTCGAACTCAGGACCTCACGCTTGCCAGCAGGTGCTTGTGCCACTGAGTGATATCACTGGCCCTTTTTTTTTCCTTTATGTGGGTACCAGGAGTCGAACTCAGGACCTCGCACTTGCCAGGCAGGCGCTTATGCCGCTGAGCTGTCTCACCGGCTGTTTTTGTTTTTCTGAGACTGGGTCTTGCTGTGTAGTTCAGACTGGCCTCAAACTCGTGGCAATCCTCCTGGCTCAGCCTCCTGAGTCTTTTTTGGTTTTCTGAGACAGGATCTTGCCACATAGTTCAGGCTGGCCTCGAACTCACAGGGATTCTCCTGCCTCAGCCTCCTGAGTGCTGGGATTACAGGTGTGCGCCACTACGCCTGGCAACATAGTGTTTTTTGAGTTTCATCTGTGTTGTAGAATGTATCAGTACTTCGTGTCTTTTTATGGTTGAATAATATTCCATTGCATATAATACATCCCATTCCATTTCACTTCATTGTACCACATTTAGTTTATCCTTTATCCACTGATGGACATTTGGCTTATTTCCACTGTTTGGCTCTTAAGAGTAATACTGCAAGCCAGGCATGATGGCGCACACCTGTAATCACAGCACTATGGGAGGTTAAGGCAGGAGGATCTTAAGTTTTAGCCCAGTGTAGGCAGCTTAGTGCTTTAGCAAGACCCTATCTCATAAAACAGGTCTGGGGGTGTAGTTCAGTGCGAAGGCTCTGGGTTCAATTCCTAGTAATTAAAAAAAAAAAAAAAAAAAAAAAAGCAATGCTTCTGTGAATATTTGTGTAAAACTTAGATGTTTTTTGTTTTCTTGGTTAGATACCTAGGACTGGAATCACTAGGTCATATGATAACTCTATTTAACTTTTTGAGGAACTGCCAGACTTTTCTGGTGTCCAGATGGTTGCCCCATTTGACATTCCCAAGCAGTGTATGAGTGTCAATTGCCTGCACTTGTCATTACCTTTTTGATTATAGCATCCCAGTGGGTTTAAAGTGGCATCTCATTGTGGGTTTTTTTGGTACCGGGAATAGAACTCAGGACCTTGCGCTTGCCAGGTAGGCGCTTGTGCCGCTGAGCTATGTCCCCGGCTTCGTTGTGGTTTTGGTTTGCATTTTCTTAATGACCAGTGATGTTGAATATCTTTTAATGTGCTTATGGCTGTTTGCACATCTTTGAACTGACTATTCCAATTCTTTTGCCATTTTAAAATAGCATTAGTAGTTTTTTAAATTGTTGGCCAACATGGGTCTTTTTTTTTTTTTTTTAAATAACGGAATTCGAACTCAGGACCTCATGCTTGCCAGGCAGTGCTGTGCCACTGAGCTCTATCTCCGGCCCTTTTTTGTCTTTTTGAGACAGGGTTTCACTATGCAGTATAGGCTGGTCTTGAACTCACTTTGTAACCCAGACTGGCCTTGAACTCACACTGGTCCTCCTGTGTCAGCCTCCCAACTGCTGGGATTGTAGGTGTGTGCCACCACACCTGGCCAACATGGCTCTTTATAGTGGTTTTTATAGACTTGTAGAAGAGATAAACTAGGTATTCCTCTAGGAATTCCTTCTCCTGGGATATTGATGCTGAGTTTTTAAAGATTTATTTTATTTGATCTAGGCTATAAGTCCTGTGTGCTTCATTTGTAATACTGCTTCAAGGAACTTTGGTGTCTTAAAACATTTTTTTTCACAAAACCAGTATTTGGTTGCTGGTTCCAGAATAAGGTCCTTGGTGCCCAAGGAACAATTCTGTGGAGGGTCAGTACTGGTTGTAGCTCAGTGCCCATTGAAACCAGCCCACAGGTACCTGGCCTGATTACAGGTTGCAGAGCAAAGGGTGATAGCTGCTGCCTTCACACAGCAACTGCCCAGTCCTGCTAGCAGAGTGAGCAGGATGGGTTCTTTAGCAAGCGGCTCGTGGAACTTCAGGGGTGAGGCGCTCCAGTCTCTGTGCTCTTCTGACCCACTTTGGTTCGGGGGATCCTGTGGCTTTGCTACTCCATGGACTTGTACAAACCAGCCTCTCTCCTGTGTGGACCCGCAGCCATTGCCCCTGTCCTGCTGGATGCCCTGACGGACCCATCAAGGAAGACCCAGAAGTGCCTGCAGACCCTGCTGGACACCAAGTTTGTCCACTTCATTGATGCCCCTTCCCTTGCCCTTATCATGCCCATTGTCCAGAGAGCCTTCCAGGATCGCTCTACAGACACACGGAAGATGGCGGCACAGATTATTGGCAACATGTACTCCCTGACAGACCAAAAGGTAGCAGCTCAGCTAGGGCTGGTGTGAAACAACCAGAATGGATGCTGGTTTAGGGTATAGAGTCCCTGCCCACAGCAGGTTGGGGGGATGTAGGCACTGGTTCCTGGTTATGATTTTTTGTTGTTTCGCGCTACTGTGGATTGAACCTAGGTCCTCCTGCATGCTAGACATGTGCTCTAACACTGAGCTACATTCCCAGCTGGTCTGGATTATGTTTTCAGGGGAAAATGGGCCATTTAGGTGGGAGATAGAAATTTGGTCTCTCTGGGCATCTTCTAGAATATGGTCGTTTAAGACTGATGTAGTTCTGTTTTGGTCCTCAGCTGAGGCCCTTCACTGGGCACCTGTTACATGACATGGAGGAAAAGCCCTGTCTCCTTTGACTTTTCAGGAGTGTTGGTGAAATAGCTGCTACTTTCCTCCTTGTGGTAGTCCCTTGTCTCGACTGTTCACTTCTGTAAGCCGCTTAGAGGAATTGAGTCTAGTTTGGGAGCTTTGCTTTATTTTGCTTCCAAGAACTTGCACATGTGATTTCACCATCTATTACAGCTCAGCTCTGCTGTGATGGACAAAAGAAGTGAAAAGTTATGTCAGTCCTAGAAAATTTGGGAAATTAAAAAATTAAAAAAACAAAAAATTATATACTCAGGCCCATAACACTAAAACAATTACTATAAATACTTTTAGATTCCATTTAAAAAGTTACAGTGTATTTCCAAGTTATAGCCAACTTGTTCATAAAACTGAGTGTTAGTAATTATATCATATGCCACCAAGTTTGTATACCATAACTTATGTAATTCTATCATTGGTCACATAGTGTCCAAGTTTTTTTTTTTAAACACTATTTTAAGGGCTGCTGCAGTGAACATAAGGCATTTTCTATATTTAAAACTATTTCCGGAGCCGGTGAGACGGCTCAGCGGCTTAAGCGCCTGCCTTGCAAGCGCGAGGGCCCGAGTTCGACTCCCGGATCCCACATACGAAAAAGGGGCCGGTGATATCGCTCAGTGGCACGGGCGCCTGCTGGTGCGCGAGGTCCTGAGGTTGACCCCCGGTACTCACAAAAAAAAACAAAAACCAACCTATTTCCTAAAACTGAAGGCTACATCAAGACACAGACATTTTGAGGTGAAAAAAAGAAAGATGATAATGAAATTCTGAAAAGACCAGAAATATTTCCTAAGGATTCCAGAGTCTGGGCAGGCCCTTGTCCCAAGAGAAAGTGAGAGGAGTTGGGCTTTGGGCTCTATTTCACTTGCTGGAGAAGGGTCAGTAGTCTGTTGTAGGTTTCCCTGAGCAGTTGCCTGGTGCCTTCAAGGCCCAGGTCAGAGGGGAAGTTCTTTACCAGTTACCTACATGCTGTGAGCAGCTCAGTTTTTATGCTTGAGGCCCTGCTGGTCCTCCTTGTCAGCAGAACAGAGAGATTGGGTCCACAGCAGAACTGGGCCTGGAGAAAGCAGGAGTTGGGCTCCACTTAAGTCTCCTTGTGTGTTGTTGCAGGACTTGGCCCCATACCTGCCCAGCGTGACACCTGGTCTGAAAGCCTCTCTTTTGGACCCCGTGCCTGAGGTGAGTCCAGGGTGGAGGAAGCTCACTATTTTAGCCTGGTCTCCAGAAAACTAATTATCGGGAATTCTGCAGAGCTTTTATTTTATTTTATTTTTTTAATGTGGGTACCGGGAGTCGAACTCAGTACCTCGGGCTTGCCAGGCAGGTGCTTATGCTACTGAGCTATATCACCGGCCCTTTTTTTTCCTTTATGTGGGTACCGGGTGTCAAACTCAAGGCCTTGTGCTTGCCAGGTAGGCACTTATGCCGCTGAGCCATATCACCAGCCCTCTGCAGAGCTTTTATGTCTCTCAGGCAAAGGGAAGGAGGCCAGGGGTACCTCATTGCTCCTGCTTGGCTACCTTGTTGTGAGCTGCCTCTCCTCACTGTCTCTGTTCAGGTGCGGACAGTGTCTGCCAAGGCTCTTGGCGCCATGGTGAAAGGCATGGGGGAGTCGTGCTTTGAGGACTTGCTGCCGTGGCTGATGGAGACGCTGACCTATGAGCAGAGCTCGGTGGATCGCTCAGGCGCTGCCCAAGGTGAGGCTGAAGCAGGCCCAGGGACCAGACCTTGAATGCCATCCAGGGGCCCTCAGATCCAGTGAGTTCATCTGTACTTGTGTTGTAGGGTTGGCTGAGGTCATGGCCGGCTTGGGAGTGGAGAAGTTGGAGAAGCTGATGCCGGAAATTGTGGCTACTGCTAGCAAAGTGGATATTGCACCCCATGTCCGAGATGGCTACATCATGATGTTCAACTACCTGCCCATTACCTTTGGGGACAAGTTTACCCCTTATGTGGGGCCCATCATCCCCTGTATTCTCAAAGTAGGTATCAGTGATCTCGCTGAGGATGGAAGAAGTAAGGTGGGCAGGATGCCACTGCTCTCTTGGAGAGGATAGGGGTCCCTATCCTACTCTTCAGGGAGCCCCATTTCCTTTTGGTCAGGCTGCCCAAGGAGAGGCAGCCCTGGCTGACCCACTCTCTGCATGCCCAGGCTCTGGCTGACGAGAACGAGTTTGTGCGCGACACCGCCCTGCGTGCAGGCCAGCGGGTTATCTCCATGTACGCTGAGACAGCCATTGCGCTGCTGCTGCCCCAACTGGAGCAAGGTCTTTTTGATGACCTTTGGAGAATACGGTGAGAATGTGGGCTGACAGGCCTGCTGGGCCTGAGTTTTCTTTTTTAGGAACTACAACTGAGATATAAAGAGCAGAATATTGCCAAGAGCTCTCTCAACTTTCTCTAGACCTTTCCTTTTAACTGTTTTGTCACTCTCCAGTTTCTTTTAAGCTGGGTATGGTGGTATACACTTGTAATCCCAGCACTTTGGGAGGCTGAGGCAAGGAAGATTCTAAATTTGAACCCAGCTTGAGCAACTTGGTGATGTAGCAAGAGACCCTGTCTCAAAATAAAAATGAAAGGGCTGGGGATATAGCTCAATGTGAAGGCCCTGGGTTCAATACCCAGTACCAAAAAAATAAATAAGTAAATAAAAAAGAAAAATCTATTCATTCCTGCAGTTTGTGTTAAGATTTTATTTTATTATTATTATTTTTTTATGTGGGTACCGGGAGTCGAACTCAGGACTTCACGCTTGCCAGCAGGCGCTTGTGCTGCTGAGCGATATCATCACCCCTTTTTTTCCTTTATGTGGGTACCAGGAGTCGAACTCAGGACCTTGCGCTTGCCAGGCAGGCGCTTATGCCGCTGAGCTGTCTCACTGGCCTCTGTGTTAAGATTTTAAACATAAATATTCTTTCTTCTTGAAATTGCACTTACATGTAGGAATTTATTTTAAGAATGTATTTGGTCAAGTGATTAAAGCTATATGCAGAAGGATGTTTATTGCAGTATTATCATTTAGAAAATTAGAGGTTCACTTAAAAATCTCATAGCACATCCACACAGTGGACTTTTGTTCAGACACTGAAAAGAATAGTAAAAGACTGTATTGAATGACCCAGGAAGCAGTTCAACCTGTTGTTCACCAGACAGTGCAGACCATGGCCCAGCCATGTAGTACAGGCCTTTTTTACGCATCGCGTGGAGTGCGCATGTCTGTGTGTAGAGAGGTGGGTACTGGGCAGTACCTGTCTCGGAATGCTTGTCTGGCTAGTGGGAGTTTGGGTAATTCTTTACCTGCTTTCTTTCCACATCTCTTGAATTTTCAGTTTGAATATGACTATTTTTCTAATCACTAAAAGCAATATACTTAATTTGAAGAGAAATAAAATTCATCCTTCCTGGCCTCTCCAGGTTTCTATGCTTGTGATGATTCTATATTCCTTGTTGCTGCCCTTGCTCTCTTTTTTTTTTTTTTTTTTAGTACTGGGAATTGAAACCAGGACCTCACGTGTTGTAGGCAGGTGCCCTAGCTCTGAGCTACATCTCCAGCTTTCTTTTTTTTTTAGCCCTATTTTCAAATTTTGTTTTGAGACATGGTCATGCTTAGTGGCCCAGGCTGGCCTTGAACTTGGGATCCTCCTGCCTCAGCCTCCAGAGTAGCTGGGATTATAGGCATGGGCCACCATGCCTAGTTTCTTTTTATAACTTTTATTACGGAAACGTCACACATGCTTTAAAAAATGTTTATTATTCTTTTCCTTTTCCTTTTTTATTTTCCCCTAATCTAGTGCTAGGGTTTGAATCCCTTGCCTTGCACTTGATAGAAAATTATCTGAACTCTTCCCATTCCAAATAACCACAGTGAATATTTGGGGTGCATTCCAGTCTTTCTTCTGTTCAGTTCTAGGCTGTGCCCTGAGACTGTGTTCCTGAGACTGTGCTTCTTTTCTTGGCCTTCTTTGCAGGTTCAGCTCTGTTCAGCTCCTTGGAGACCTCCTGTTCCATATCTCAGGGGTCACTGGAAAGATGACCACAGAAACTGCTTCTGAAGATGACAACTTTGGGACTGCTCAGTCCAACAAGGTGTGTGCCTGGCGTTGGTTTCCTCCCTATGCTGATGGGAGGATGCATCCTGATGCCCGTGCTTTGTTCACCACCTGTATTCTCTGCCCCCTTCTGTGGACTGTAGGCAATCATCACTGCCCTGGGGGTCGATCGGCGGAACCGGGTATTGGCAGGGCTCTACATGGGCCGCTCAGACACCCAGCTGGTTGTGCGGCAGGCGTCCCTGCACGTCTGGAAGATTGTCGTTTCCAATACCCCTCGTACCTTGCGTGAGATCTTGCCTACTCTCTTTGGGCTGCTGCTGGGTTTCCTGGCCAGCACATGTGCAGACAAGAGAACAGTAAGTTTTCTGGGCCTTGCTCTGGCCCACCAGCCCCCAGTGCCTCCTGGCAGAGCCTAGAGAGCTGCAAAGCCTGGGAGAGGGCTAACGGTCTCCTGTCTCAGTAGAGGGACATTTATTTACTTAGTCATTTAGCAAATATTTACTGTGTGCCTCACAGGGGCCTAGTACCTGGGGTATAAAGGATAAGAAAGGCAGTCTCATTCCCTATCCTCATCTATAGTCTGGTTGAGCAGATGCATATTAACCAGATAATCACAAACAGATGTCAGATACAGCTGTGGCAAGTGCAGCATGCACTTATGCATGCTTATGATATGGGCATGTGGTCTAGTGAGGGGGTCAGCAAACACTTCTTAGAAGAAATGATTCTTGAAGATGAAAGATGAGTAAGCACTAACCAGATAAGGAGGTGGCGAGAGACTTCCACAGAGGGACTAGTACTTTAGATCCAAGGCTGGTGTGTGCAAAAGCCTCGTGCTAGGCAGCACCAGGGCACGTGGGAAGGAGAGCAAGGCCAGTGCAGCTGGAGTAAAAAATCAGGAAGGAACAAGTATGGCGTGAGAGAGGGCTAGTGCACTGAGCGGGGCAGATGGCATTCAGTGGTTGGGAGGAGGTGCCCAGTGTAGGCTCATGATGACTTCTGCGGTGCCCTTTGGCCCACTTCTAGCCCCTGGCCTTGGCAAGCAAATTGTGTATTGGGTGCTAAAGAAGATTTTGCATGAGGCCCCAGAGAGGAGACAGATTTTTTTTTCTTCTTCTTCCTTAAAGCATTTGTTCCAAATTCAACTCCCCCTGAGCAAGAGCACAGGGATAAGTTTTGGATGAGCCAGGGAAATTGGTCTTGACCATGCAGCCCATGATGTAGTTCATGTTCATGTATAATGTGCCAGCTCTTGCTTGAAGCTGTATTGATGTGTGTGAAATGGAGGTAGATTGCTTTCGTGGTATGTTTTGACACACTGTGACTGAGAGCATTTGTGGGAAATTGAGTGAGTGACTGAGATAAAGCCTGGGAGGTTCCAGGATCCTCATTCTGGTCCTCTGGGTGCCTTGGGTTGCCAGGAGTTGATGTTCTGATTTGATCTCTGCTGACAGATAGCAGCAAGGACACTGGGTGACCTTGTCCGGAAGCTCGGGGAGAAAATCCTCCCTGAGATCATCCCCATCCTTGAAGAAGGCCTCAGGTCTCAGAAGAGTGATGAGAGACAGGGCGTGTGCATTGGGCTGAGCGAGATCATGAAGTCCACCAGCCGGGATGCCGTGAGTATCTTCATAGGGTCCCGCAGATGGTGTACCTGAAGATGTGTGACTCAGAGGTCAGGGGAATGTCACAGAAGCCTTGCCCTTGGGGACACATCAGCCTCACTCTGGAGGGTGCTGTTGGCAGCAGGTTACTGGCTGAGCCACATGTGGACTTGTTTCCTTCACAGCTTTCCCGTCAGTTTTGCAGGCTAAGAGCTAAGCAGTTTGGAGGCCTCCTGAAGTAGCCTTTGGAAACTGGAGATGACTTTTTCATCACTCCTTAGGTTGCTGCAGAGCAGTCTCTTCTGTGTCACTCTACCAATTAGATTAAAATGTGTGGCACCTCTTAGTGGGAAAGGGGGGTGTGAACGAGTCAACCGGTGAGTGGCAGGGAGCAGGAATGTGTGTACTCAATCTTAGGAGAGGAGTAAGGAGTAAAGAAGTGTTTAAGTACCTAGTGGGTGGAATTGGATTGTCTGCAGCAGTGATTCTGTTTCCATAGTAGCAACATTCAAGGATTTGGAGTACTTTATTTCTAAGGATTGACCTTCTTTGTAAGGTCGTTGATCCTTGAAACACTTGTAGTGAGTAGACTAAGAATGCTTTCAAGTTGGATAGTATGGAAGTGAGTAAGTGGATGGTCAGTTAGAAATGGAAGCAGGTAGCCAGTTGCTTAGCATGAACAACCTAGTCTGGTTTACTAGATGCATCTCCTCCTGCATGTACCAGTGTAGGCCTTACATTCATTCATTCATTCATTCATTTATATCTCCATTTGGCAAAGAATCAAAAGAAATTCTGTCACCAGAAGACTTGTGAATGATTAAGTGGTTACTGAGTCCTCAGAGGCCAAGTCATCATGCCCAAAAGTCCTATGGTCCAGTGGTAATGCTGGCACAACACCCAGTCAGTAGAACTCAGTGAGCTTTGCTGTGGTGGAATTGGTTGTCCAGGGAACAGAACCATCACTGGGCTATTAGACACTTCATAGATGGGGAGGTATTTGGTTTGAAGCTTGAAGAAGGACTGGGAATTTCCCAAGAGAATGGGCAAATGAAGGAGTCCAGGGAGAAGACGGGGCAGATCCTGTAGGCCCTATTGTGGAAGGAGTTTGGAGTTCTGTAGAAGATGAGAAGTGTCTGGAGAACTTTCCAGGACAGTGGAGAACTTCGTCATTAAGTCTTTGTGAGGGATTCACAGGGGGTTTATAACAGATCTTCTCTGTTTTTTTGTATTTCAGTATTTTCACAACAGAGTTAGGTTAACCAAAAAGTCCTGTAAGAGGGAGTTGCAGCTTGGCCGGGTTGGAGTCCCTGGCCCATGACTCTTTGTTTGCTCCTGCTCCCTTTGGGCTTTTCCATGTTGGTACACCCTTGCTTGCACTGTTGCAGGTATTGTATTTCTCGGAATCCCTCGTGCCCACAGCAAGGAAGGCTTTGTGTGACCCCTTGGAGGAGGTCCGAGAGGCGGCAGCCAAGACCTTTGAGCAGCTGCACTCCACCATTGGTCACCAGGCTCTGGAGGACATCCTCCCATTTTTACTGAAGCAGCTGGTGAGTGGATCTGCCACACACCTACCAACATGGCTTTTACTGTCTCTATACCAGCAGAATGTGAGGAAATGACTCTGCCAAGGCAGTCAACATGTGGGTCCTTTGTGGGGAGTGGGTGGAGCTAGAGCAGATTTGGCTTGGGCCTCTCCTTAGATGGTAAGTATATGTGGGTGCAGTGAAAGGCAAGAAGGCAGGCAGAGAAGGTGGCATGCAGTGGCTGGCCAGTTCAGACAGTAGAGATGTGGCAGGAACCAGCCTTGTCCCCAATGTCCCTCTGCAGGATGATGAGGAGGTATCAGAATTCGCATTGGATGGTCTGAAGCAAGTTATGGCCATTAAGAGTCGTGTGGTGCTGCCCTACCTCGTGCCCAAGGTAAATCCCAACACATGGCAAACACACTCTGCTTACAGAGCCACATTGTTGTTCCCGAGCCTGCTGTGAAGGCCAGTTCTGAACATAGATGTTGGGAGGGTGGTGGGTACAGTAGGCGGGACACTCTTCCCTTGTCCTCCAAGATACGCCTGAGTAGGCCCTCAGCTCTGAGCAGGGACACAAGTTCCCTTGCCTGCCCTTTTGTTCCCAGAGCCCATTGCTGGGCCAGACTCTAAGCAGGTGCAGTGTTCATCAAGTTGATCGTGTTCCTCATTCTTCCAGTTGACGACACCACCTGTCAATACGCGGGTGCTGGCTTTCCTTTCGTCTGTGGCAGGTGACGCTCTGACCCGTCATCTTGGTGTGATCCTTCCTGCAGTCATGTTAGCCCTGAAGGAGAAGCTCGGGACACCAGATGAGCAACTGGTAAGGTGGTCACACTCACTCCTGTCACTTTCTAACAATCATCTTGTCCTGCCTCTGAAGGTCAGTGTTCAGCATGTATGTCCCTTGTGGTTTTCAGGAGATGGCCAATTGTCAGGCTGTGATCCTCTCAGTAGAGGATGACACTGGGCACCGGATCATTATTGAGGATCTTTTAGAAGCCACCCGAAGCCCTGAGGTGGGCATGAGGCAGGCTGCTGCCATCATTCTCAACATCTACTGCTCCCGCTCCAAGGCTGACTACACCAGCCACCTGCGGAGCCTGGTCTCAGGCCTGATCCGCCTCTTCAACGACTCCAACCCTGTGGTTCTGGAAGAGAGCTGGGATGCCCTAAATGCCATCACCAAGGTGAGGGGACCACTATCCACAACCAGCTTTTGATTGGAGAAATCCCATACATTTGTATCCTTTTCTTTGTTTTTGAGTTGGGGTCTTTCTGTGTCGCCCAGGCTGGTCTGAAACTCCTGGGCTCTAGTTATCCTCCTGCCCTAGCCTTCCATGTGCTGAGACTACAGGCGCATGCTACCATGTCTGGCTGAAAATCCCAGCCATTTGTAGGAATAGATTGTGACAGGAACCTTCCACGTACCTGTCACTCAGCTTCAGTGTTGACCCTCCTGTGGCCAGTCTTGTTCATGCTGCCACCCACACCTTTCCCCTTGCTGTCTTGTCTTGAGGCAGTCTTGAGAGGAAGGGCTGCACATCATCACTGCTCTTTGTTGGATTCTCACAGAAATTGGATGCTGGCAACCAGTTGGCACTGATTGAAGAACTGCACAAAGAAGTCCGGTTCATTGGCAATGAGAGCAAAGGCGAGCATGTGCCAGGCTTCTGCCTCCCAAAGAAGGTGAGCAGGGCTTGGTGGCTAGGGTGCTAGGGCACATTGCCTTCGTGCACCCTTCACCCCCAGCCCAGGTCCACAGTGGGGCAGCTGGAACAGTGGCAGATGGGTCTGACTTCATGCTGTGCGTGTTCTTTAGCACCATCACAAACAGCATGCTTCTGCCTTGGTGGCTAGATGGGGACAGGGAGTATGCTGTCCTTGGTTTAAACTGTGGCGGTCACCTCAGCCAGAGCAAGTGGCTCACTGAGGTGGTAGCTGTGTTTGTTACCTCTGTGTGTATGGGCCTGTGGGGGACCTCGACCTAAGATTCAGCCCATCAGTGTCTCTTGTGGGCCTAACAATGATAGTTGTAGGGAGCACCTTGCTTGGGAAACACTTGGGCTCATAGCCTTAGAGCCTGGACTCTCAGCTATGGTTCTCTTTTTAGGGAGTAACTTCCATCCTTCCAGTGTTGCGGGAAGGAGTCCTCACTGGCAGCCCTGAACAGAAGGAGGAAGCAGCCAAGGCCTTAGGCTTGGTGATTCGCCTGACCTCGGCTGATGCCCTGAGGCCCTCTGTGGTTAGCATCACTGGCCCTCTAATTCGCATCCTGGGGGACCGGTTCAGCTGGAACGTGAAGGCGGCTCTGCTCGAGACACTGAGCCTCTTGCTGGCCAAGGTGAGCACCAGTGATCTGCAGGAGACTGACACTGACACGGGTACCTGTGGCAGCAGGGTGAAGCTTTATTATGGAGATGCAACATAGCAGAGGGAGTTGAGCCCTCAAACTCCAGGTACACTATACATGGTTCAGTGCCAAGTCCTCCTTTTAGTAGCCCTGTGTCCAGAAGGACCTTGGGAAAGCCATGTCACCTCTCTCTGAGCCCGCTTGGTCACCTGTGAGATCGATAATGCTGCCTGCCTCCCAAGGGACTACTGTGTGAGGGGAAGAGGTGAAATGACATCAGGCACAATGCCCAACACACTAAGCACTCAGTGCACAGAAATTGTGATTATTTCGGAGAATCACTGCTTCAAAGGAAAAAACTCAGGGCTACAGAAATACAAAGAAATAGTTGTTTAAAATCATTTCGGGCTGGGCATGGTGGCACACGCCTGTAATACAGCACTTGGGAGACTGAGGCAGGAGGATCACTGTGAGGTCAAGGCCAGCCTGAACTGCACAGCGAGACCCTGTCTCCAAAAGCCAAAACTAACTAAATAAATAAAGTTACTTCAGCTGTTTGTATGGCCACATAAAAGGAGATGCGAAGAATCTGATGAATCTCAGAAAAATCTGAGAGAACTGAAATTACTTTTTCCCCCCAAAGTATGATAAGCAATGATCCAATATAGGAACATTTCTGATATTTTACTGAGCAATAATTAAACTCCTTAGACTTAAAAAAGTACAGAGCTAAGATTTGTTGTTAAAAAAAAATTCTCATGAGATTGGAAGTAAATGCATACCTAAGATTAGTAGCTTTTTCCTTTTGAAGAGGGTATTTAGAACTTCCAGCTGCCGTATGGGACTGTATCAACCTCATTTTGTGGAAAATTGACTCTTTAAAAGAAAAAATAGGCGTGGTGGGGCATGCTTGTAATCCCAGCACTTGAGAGGCTGAGGCAGGAGAATTGCTTCGAGTTTGAGGTCAGCATTAGGTACATAGTGAGTTCAAGGCCAGCCTGAACTACATAGTGAGACCGTCTTTTTTTTTTTTTTTTTTTTTTTTGAGACTGTCTTGAAAGGAAGGAAGGAAAAGAAAGAAAAGGAAAGGAAAGGAAGGGAAGAGAGGGGGAGGGGAAGGGGAAGGGAGAAAGAAAAAATAAGCCAGGTGTGGTGCCACATACTTATAATCCCAGCATTCTGAGAGGCTGACACAGGTGGACCCCAAATTTGAGCCTAGCCCGAGCAACGTAGTGACTTTGCAAGATCCTGACTCAAAATAAAAAAAGGGCTAATGATGTAGATCTGTGGGAAAGCCCTTGGTTCCCTTAATATGGGGGGAAAAATGTGTTACCTTCGCCTGCATTCTATGGTGTTCTTTTCTTTGGTGTTGACTCTAGATACACATGGAGGCTTTATTATGGAGCCCTTTTTTGTGGGGCTTTTCCCTCACCCGGGAGTCAGATGTCGCCCCGGGGCTGAAAGTTTCTCCTCAGAGTCACCAGCCTCCTCTGTGGCACGCCGCAGGCAGCCTGCATACCCACCCAAGTCCAGTATTCCAGACTGCCTTTGGTATTAGACTCTCCAGACAGCCACTGAGTTTCCTGTTTCATAAGAAGTAAACTTTACTCCTCATTTCATCTGTATTTTATCAAAAGTGTACCTGTTTTTCTATATATGGCCAGGAATGGAGCTGGATTTGTAATGAGGCGGGCTTGTGGGGAGGACCCTCTGAGGTCATCTCTTCTGAGGACTCTGCGTGCTCAGTTGTACTTGCTGTAACACAGTTAGTGTATCTCCCTATCTTGTGTGAACTGTGCTTCAGCATTGCTAACCGCTGCCTGCCTGCCCTACTCTTTACTTGAGTCATAAGAGGCTTTGAGTTACTAAGCTATGTCTCATTATGGCCAGGACCACTGTAACACAGCTCTCTCTGACAGTGGCTGCTGCAGTGACATTCTCTTCCTCCTCGTCTCAGTTTGAGGAAGGATTCTGAAAACAGATAAGGAGGCTCATGGAGCCTGTCTGTACTTGGTTCTTCTTTCTTATGGGCTGTCTGTTCCTAACCCATGTGTGAGAGGTGGTTTATGGTGATTCGCTTTCATGTCTTTGATACACCATGGCCTTGGGGTCCTCTACAACTGTAATTTTCAGATGCGGACTTCTCCCTCAGGTTGGGATTGCCCTGAAGCCCTTCCTGCCCCAGCTGCAGACTACCTTCACCAAAGCCCTGCAGGACTCCAACCGGGGTGTGCGCCTAAAGGCCGCTGATGCGCTGGGGAAGCTCATTTCCATCCACATCAAGGTGGATCCTCTCTTCACAGAGCTGCTCAATGGAATCCGGGTCATGGAGGATCCTGGTGTCAGGTGAGGTGCTGCTAAAGGAGTGCTGCAGCCGCAAGGAGGCCAGGCAGTTGCTCCAGGCTGCACTTGTGCAGGTGGGAAGGCTGTGGTGGGGGAGAGCCAAAGGCTAAGTCAGTGTTGGCTCCATAGGGACACCATGCTGCAGGCCCTGAGGTTTGTGATTCAGGGAGCAGGCGCCAAAGTGGATGCCATCATTCGGAAAAGTATCGTCTCACTCCTGCTGAGCATGCTGGGGCACGATGAGGTACGGCTATGGGGGTGCCTGAGCTGTGGGGGGGGCATTCCACCGATTTCCCATCCCCCTTCTCTGTATGTGTTAGTAGTTGGTACAACTGGCAGCTGGTCAAGAGTAATCATTTCTGGTACTTTTATCACTCTAGAGTTTACTGAGCATTTGCTTGAGGGAGTCAAGCAGGTAACCTTGATAATTCTAGTTTTGTGTTTTTTGTTTTGGTCTTGGGGATCAAACTCAGGGCCTCATGCATGCTTAGTGTGTGCTGTACCACCAAGCCTTATGATTCTGTTTTATAGATAGGCAAGGTAAGGTTTGTAAAATCCCAAATCTCTCACCAGTTTGCACTGTGACCTTAATTCACTTTCCCTCGCTGCCCCTCATTTCCTCCTTCAGAAAAACAAAGAGGTTCATTGATTGGTTCAGGAAGCATTTGTAGAGCTTAAGGGCTACACCCATAGGTGAATAAGCCCTTATGGTCACAGACCTCGAGAAATAGAGCATCTGGTGGGCTAAACCTCTCTAGTGTGTTTCCAAGTGGGAGGTCCTAGCACTGTTTTGGGGGGTGAGTCTTATCTCAGGCCATACTCTGTCAAGTTGTAGAGTCAAACCAGAATCTGGGCCCTGTGATTTCTGGTTGTGCCCAATTTTCTTAGCCCTGTCCGGTCCAGAAGCTTTTTTTTTTTTTTTTTTTTTTTTTTTGGTACCAGGAATGGAACTCAGGACCTTGCACTTGCCAGGCAGGTGCTTGTGCCGCTGAGCTATATCCCTGGCCCTAGTTTGATTTTTTTTTTTTTTTTTTTGGTACTGGGAATAGAGCTCAGGACCTTGTGCTTGCCAGGCAGGTGCTGTGCTGCTGAGCTATATCCCTGGCCCCTAGAAGCATTGTTAAGTACCCCTAAGCTCCCCAGGCTTCCCAGCAGGGGGCAGTTCAGTAAGAGGTGGGGGAGGTGAGTCTACGGATTAGGGTTTTCTCTTTTCCCTTTCACAGATGGCTCTCTGTTGTGCTGGCCTAATTTACATGTGTAGGGCTAATCTTAGGAGACTGGGCCTTTGGGTTTGTGTGATTTTACACTTCATTGTGTGCACACACCTGGGGCCATTGATGCTGCTGGGCTTATCACATTGTGTGGGTCTGGTTCTGATCCTCAACCACTTCTCTTTGCCCATAGCTCCCCCACCCCCCACATCTCTGTGGGTACAGATGGGAGTGTCTACCCTTTTTTGGTCACAGTCTACCAGGGCTTTCATGGGGTCATGAATAGTGCAAGCAAAAGTTAGTATTTTTAAAAATTTGTATTTTACCACAGCAGAGCTTAAATGAAGTCATATTTGAGAGAGTGGGTGTCAGAGCCAGCTTTTTAGCCTTGCTTGGAACTTAGGCTTCCACTCGAAGCTCAGAGGTCCGTCCAAACTGCTGGCGGTTCAGAGTGCCAGCCTGGCATTAACTTTCCCACAGGTTTCTGGTTGGTTAGTTTGGAGAGATATATCAGGTTGGTACTTATTAGTAATAGAGCACATAACTTAAAATCCCCCCCTCAGTATTCCAGGGAGAAGAGTAGGGAGTGTTCTGTGTACCTGGCCTTGATTTTGATGGAAAATGCTTGCCTTTCCCATCTTCCTTGGGTTTTTTTTTTTTTTTTTTTTTTTTGTGGGTACCGGGGGGTCGACCTCAGGACCTCGTGTGCCAGCAGGCGCCCGTGCCACTGAGCGGTATCACCGGCCCCTTTTTCGTATGTGGGTTCCGGGAGTTGAACTCGGGCCCTCACGCTTGCCGGGCAGGTGCTTAAGCCGCTGAGCCATCTCACCAGCCCTTCCTTGGGTTGAATATGGGCTTCAGTTTGACTTCTAGGATAAATGCAAATTATTTAGGGCAGTGCCACCGTAGAGATAGCAGGGAGTCATTCTGGACATAAGATGACACACATAGTTGTGGGGGAGAAAGGAGCTCAGAGCGGCTGTGTCTAGCTGGCTTCCCAGGTGGCCATAGGCAGGTGGCTTCCTTCTCTGTGCCAGGGTCTTTCCCAGCTGTGTCCCGTCTGTCTGACAGGGCTGTTGATAGTAACCGAGATATAAATATAAAGCATTCAGATTTCCCAAGAAGAAAGGTGCTATGTCAATACAGTTATTATTGCTGTTGTGATGATGATTACCATATGCACACACACTGGAGTTTTCTATAATTAAGTGCTGAGTGTGTAATTTTTAACTCCCCAACAAGTGGCAGGTGCAGTGAATGGCAGTCCCAGTCTGGTACTGGGAACACAAGTGCCCGGAGTGAGGACAGGGTTAATACATTCTGCTCTCTTCTTTGCCCTCCCTCGCGGGCTTCCCATTGCTTCTTGCCCTTATTGTGGGGGGCTTGTGGTGTTGCCTGCACCCCATCACTCCCCTTTCTGTTATTGTTAGGACAATACTCGGATATCCTCTGCGGGGTGCCTGGGGGAGCTCTGTGCCTTTTTGACAGAAGAGGAGCTTAGTACTGTCCTTCAGCAGTACTTGCTAGGTAGGTCTTTTGTATGGGGGGGGGTGTTCCCTTCAGGGACTTGGGCCCCTCAGCTCTGGAGGAGAGGCCCTGGGCACCTGTTTCCCTGTCCCTTCTGAAGATCTTATAGCACCTTTGGGAATCTTATAGTTTCTTTGGGAATTCAGCTGCTGAAACATTGGAGTTTCCAGTGGTCCTGTGCCCTTGAGTGTCTCTGCCCTGAGAACATGGTCACAATTTGGGAGTGGTTTGTGAGACCTCTTTATCCCATTGGGGAACTTCTGTCATGAAAAGCAGGGAGGTTGTGTACAGTGTGGTCTGGGGTTGCCATTGTGCCCCAAGTTGGCACCCTGGTCTTGGTGGGGGATGACAGCTGCAATGGCGTGGGTGAAGGTATGCTGTGAAGTGCAGGTTAACCCTGGCTGTGTCCTTCCTCCAGCGGATGTGTCTGGCATTGATTGGATGGTTCGCCACGGCCGGAGCCTGGCACTCTCTGTGGCTGTGAATGTGGCTCCCTGCAGATTCTGTACAGGCAGATACAGCACTGAAGTTCAGGACATGATCCTCAGCAATGCCGTTGCAGACAGGGTAAGGCTCTCACAGGGTAAGAGCTGGGCTCGTCCTCCTCTCCCTTAGCCAGACCTCCACAGCCATCACCTTGCTGACCAATCACATGGGGGCCTCTCTAGCTAGGTGCTCAGAGGCCTAGGTTCTAGTTTTATCTTGGCTGGTAACTTGCTGTGCCCTGGGACCAGTACGTGATTCCTTTGGACTCGTTTCATCATTTAAACAATGAAGGCTTTGGGTTGGAAGATGCAGCCTTTGGTGTGAAGGACTAAAGGATGAGGGTGGAGAAGGGTCCTGAATGTTCCTGGGCAAGTGGATCTTACCTGGCTCTGCAGCTCCAGGAGGGAGCAGGATGCCTTTGTGCTGTCTCACTCTTTTATTTCTCCACAGATCCCCATTGCTGTGAGCGGGGTCCGGGGCATGGGCTTCCTGATGAAGTACCACATCGAGACTGGAGCAGGACAGTTGCCGGCCAAAATTTCCAGCCTGTTTGTTAAGGTGAGCAAGGGCAGAGACTCACTGAGCCTGGTTTCTGAGGCAGCACCCATGCCTAGAGAGCACTGGAAATGTGCCTTTGACTAGTTGGGTTCCATTTCTCCGTGGATGGCCTCCAGAAGATCTGGAAGCTTAGGAATGGAGGGCAACATGTTTCTATGTGTTTTTCTTGGGCCGAATGTCTGACTTTTGGTCAGAATCTCAGATAGACTTGTGATGCAGAATCAAGTTAAGAACCACTATTAACAGGGATTATTTCTAAGTACCCTGATATTGTAAAATCAGAGTCAAACCTGGGTTCAAATATTTTTGTTTTTCTTCTCAGTACTGGAGATTGAAACTAGGCCCTTCACACCGACCTACATCCCCAGACCTTTTTTAAATTTAAATCGAGGGGGGCGGGGATTGAGACAGGGTCTGACTGTGTAGTGCAGGTTGGCCTTGAACTAGCTTATGTAGCCCAGGCTGGCCTTGAACTCATGGCAATCCTCCCACCTCAGCCTCCCAAGTGGTGGGATTAGAGGCGTGCACCACCATGCCCAGCTCTAAATTTTAATTTTTTTGAGACAGGGTTTTACTATCTGAGAGAGTTCAGGCTGACATTGAACTCACTGTGTAGCCCAGGCTGCCCTTGAACTCATGATGATCCTCCTACCACAGCCTCTCAAGTGCTGGGATTACAGGTGTGTGCCACCATGCCTGGCCCATTTTTTTTAAATCTTTTTATTTTGAGACAGGGTCTCACTTAAGTGGCTAAATTGCCCGGTCTAGGTTTGAACTTGGGATCCTCTTCAGCCTCCCAGAGTGCTGGGATGACAGGTATGTGCCACATGCCCGGTTAAGTCTTCTCTTAATGCCTCCTCTCCCTAGCTATGATGGCACTTATTAGTGTGGTTTCTGTGTCAGTTCCTAATAAGACAAGCCAGGGAATCTGATAGTGGGGCTCCTACAGCCTGTGTGATAAAGCTCACTTCTCAAACATTAATGTGCATAGAAATCAGAACCAAATTCTGCATTTTAGTGAAATGAGACCATGCTGGAGACTCCGCCTGTGGAACCAGCTCCCAGGCAATAGCAATACTGCTGTGCATGGACCTTGCTCTGTATAACGAGATTCCAAAGGGGGCCACCTCACTACGGATACCCAGTGCCCTATTGAGTTTCCAGGGGGCCTGATTCAGTTGGGCCATGTGTGTGTGTGTGTGTGTGTGTGTGTGTGTGTGTGTGTACCAGCCTGCATTCACTTGTTAACACAGCACTTATTTACTGAGTACCCCTGTGCACCCAAATGGGCTAGACCAGTGACGGTGAACTTTTTAGAGCTTTCAGTGATATAGACAGCCCACTGCGGCACACATGCTATAGGTTTGCCACCACTGGGCTAGACCCTGAAGGAGTAGAGACAAGCAAGGCAGATATGATCCCTTGAGTCCACATTTTGGGACCTAATTTATAGTCTTCATTCTTTGGAGGAGAGGAAAGAACCAGCTAGGTGGGGACCTGGGGGCAAGCACATCCTAGGTAGTGCAATCAGCCAGAGCAGAGCCATGGGCAGGAAGGAGCGTGGCTTGTTGGAGGAAGCGAAACCTCTGAGGCAGGAATAGTGAGCCAAGAGGGAGAGAGATGAGATGGAGGCGGTAGATGGGCTGAATCACCCTTCACCATCACGAGGGCGGGAGAGGCAGCATTGGAAGAGAGCCGTGGAGTCTGCCCGTGATGAAAGGAATCCGGGATTCTTGAGAAACAGACTACATGTGCCTATCTGCTCCTCTTCACAGTGTCTGCAGAACCCATCCAGTGACATCAGGCTGGTGGCTGAGAAGATGATCTGGTGGGCAAATAAAGACCCACTACCTCCCTTGGACCCCCAGGCCATTAAGCCGATCCTGAAGGCTCTTCTTGATAACACCAAGGATAAGAACACTGTTGTGAGGGCCTACAGCGACCAGGCAATTGTCAACCTGCTTAAGATGAGGCAGGGGGAGGAGCTGTTTCAGGTGGGAGCCTGGCCCTGGAGAGCCGCCCAGGGCTTTCTCTCAGCATCTGTCTTGCTATTCTGTGTGCCAGTGCTTAGCCCCATTCCCTTCTCTGTAACCATGTATGTATTAGCTTTTAGGAGCAGGTCGTGGCTCAGGTGAATGGCATAGTGTTGAAAACACATTTACTGTGGTTTTCAGACTCCTTTTGGCAACAGAGACCTTTCCTCAAATAGAATCCCCCACAGGAGCCAAGCATGCGCCTTATATCCCAGCAGGACTGCCCTGTGATGCTCAGAGCCCTGTTCTCTCAGCTCCAGTAGCCTTTATAAGCACTGAAAACTGTAACCTCTGCTTGCCTCAGCTCAGGGAAAACAAAATGAGTACTTTCTGGACTGTCTGTGAACCCATCTGATTCTCTTTGTCAAATTGCACCTCTGGCTTTGGTTCTGAGGTTAGCATCTGTCTTTGTCTTGATTTGACTAGGAAATCTGAAGCCCTGTTTTCTATGTCTCCTCATACCCTTCCTTCCCCACAGTCCCTCTCCAAGATCCTAGATGTGGCCAGCTTGGAGGCCCTGAATGAGTGCAACCGAAGGTCCCTGAAGAAGCTGGCCAGCCAAGCCGACTCCACAGAACAGGTGGACGACACCATTCTGACGTGATCAGCCTGTGCCCTTTTGCAGCTGCAGCTCCACATCTTTGTTCACTGTTTTCATTTTTGAAAATACGTTTGTTCCAATGGAGAGCTGAGAAGATGGCATTTTAATATTTCAACCGACCACAGCCAAAGCCTTAAATCAAACCCACACACAACTGAAGATTGCCTCCTCCATCTTCCACCCTTTTCTTTGGAGAAGAGAAGGAAAAGCACATTCATAAGCCTTGGTGAATGGCGGCCCAGGGCCGGTCATCCAGCTCAGCACGACTGGGTCCAGGACAAGGTCTGTGTCCTGAATTTCAGGTTCCTCCTCACCTGTGCTTGAGCTCTGGTTCAAGGGCTGGCGCTGCCAACCTTTGCCTAGATCCTGAGTAGGGCACAGAACTGCAGAGCTCTGCCTGGTGTGGTGTCTTGGCTTGGCTTTTCAATGTTGTGCAGCCTGACCTGCTGGGGGAAAGTGATACCCACACAGCTCTGGCAGTTCCCAGGTCTGGAAGGGTATGGGTTTAGTGCAGGTCATTTAAAGGAGGAATGTTTAATAAAGGCTTTGATTTACTCGTTAAAAGCAAGTTTTAATAATCTCCAAACATCCATTAAACATGAAGCTTCCTGTATCAGGAATAAGGAAAAGTCTGCAACTGTTTTTGTAAGTAGCAGCTCTCTGATTTCTGGACATTCCCTCCCCTGCTTTCTGAGGTCTTACTTGTCCCTATAGACTTCTCTGACCTGAGGCCCTCCCCCCGTGTGGAGAAGGTGGGTATTGCAATAGCCTCCTCCCGCTTTGTCTCAACTTGAAAAGGTAGGGAGCTTCCTATGGTCAAGTTGCAGAGAAACCTGTTCCCTCAGTGGAGTAACATTCCTACAGTCCATGCAAGAGGAAACCAGAGTTGCAGTTCAGCATCTGCCTCCTTTATGAATGACTTCCTTCCTCCTGATTCTTAGAAGGCTCGTGACACAAACGTCCTGTCTGGTGGAGCACACCCCACTGGGCCATAGTGACGCAAGTTTTTCTGGGCTGTTTTGCTGGTCACAATATGGGACAAACGTCTATCAAAATTACTGGCCAGAGCTGTAAAAGGAAGAGACAGTCAAAGTGGTAGCAAACTTGCTTTGTAAAAGATATAAAATGTTACTCTAAAAACAAGCTTTTGCTTTTTAATAATGCAGCAGAGGTAGAAAATAAGATTGTGACTTAACACTTCTGATGAATAAGACAAAGTGACCTCTAAGGTGCTTCTGATGAAATCTTTGCTTTCTATGCCCAAGCCGTAATGTCACAGGACTTCCTCGTCTTGCAGCAGACCTGGTCAGCTGGCTTGGGGTAATTGTAGAATATCAGGGCTGGAGGGACCTTCAGAGGTCAGCCAAGTTGATCCCCATAGCCAAGCGGCCAATGGTTTTTGGTAGCCATGGTAACTGTTCCCTGCTTCTGGGATTCAGATGGTCATTGGCATCTGTCCAGAAAGCTGTCTATATGTGCTCACCTCTCCCAGGCAGTGTGGGAGATGCAGGAAGTTTCTGCTGAGTGGAGGTTGGGGGGAAGCAAAATGAGTACTTTTCTATACTGGGACGCTTCCACGAAGCCCAGCAGGTAGTTTTCAGTGTTTCCCTTCAGGGTCTTAGGTTAGATGCTTATCTCCAGCTCTGGTTTTCAGTCCTCAGTCTGCAACTGGGAGGACAGCTTGAGATGCTTAGAGGTGGAAGCACTCGTTAAACAAAATCCGAAGAAAAAACACCAGCTTCCAGTTCCAGAAACCAGGGGGAGATGAGATCTCTCTGTTCAGAATAGATGGCTGGAGGTTGATTCACAGACGGAGATGACTCAGAGGCTCCCAGAGCATGCTGAATTACATTCTCTGAGTCTGGAAGAAGGGTGGCAGCTCTCAGGAAGCAAGCGGCAAAGGGCTGTCACAGCATGACAGAGCAGGCAAAAAGGACCTTGTCAGGCCGGAATCACAATCCTAGAAGCTGCAGCCTGACAGCAAAGAAGCAAAAGCTATTTGTCCTGATGGTCGGCGGAGCTGCTTAGCCTTGGACAAGTCATCTAACCCTTCTGGGCCAGTTTCCTCATCTGTTAAATGAGGAATTTGGAATGCAAGCTCTAAAAATCTATTCTGTTATCCTTTAGGCAGTGGTGGTAATTAGATAACATTTGACAGCATTTCATGTAATCCTGTGAAGCATCCTATGAAGTAGGTTTTCTTGTTACTTTTTTTTTTTTGGTTTCTGTTTTCTTCAGGAGGAAATTGAGGCAGAGGCCACTCGCCCAGGGTCATGTGGCCAGTGAATGGCATTCTCTCTCCAGAGGTTATGTTTAGCCTTTCACCTCTTCTGTGCTGGAGGGTCAGGCTTCAGCATTTTCATTCTTTAGAGCAATTCAGAGGCCTCCAGATCTTTCCTGTCTTGGAATGCACAGGAAACAAAAACACACATAGAGCACCCTAGGTAAAGCGATAAGCTGCTGCAGAGGACTGGCCCAGGGGCTCCACCCACACCAGGCCTACCCAGCTGCTCTGCAGGCCACGGGAGCAGCAGTACCTCAACCCATTTCTAGGATGCTGGCCGGGAAGGTCTTAGAGAAATCAGGTTGAAGACTCACTGACCCACCACAGGGGAGACTGCCCATCTTTCCATGTTCTTGAAAGCCAGTGACAAAATGGTGTGCCCTTTGCTAGTCAGAAAACTGTCTCAGCTGAGCATTCCTAATCCTTCAATTAACTCAGGGCCTCTACCTTTGTGGGTGGTCAAGGTAATTGTAAAATATGGGGGTGATGATTCAGACCCCCTTCTAGGACCCAGACCTGCAGGTAAGTTCTCTCCATCCACACTGCAATGCCAGAGGATGCTGGAGAGGGGGAGGGGAGTACAAAATTGGCACAATTTTGAATGCAAGGATTTGAAGACATTTTACTGACAGATTTTTAAATGAGAACTAGCAAAATTTTTCTTCTAAGTATGGTTCTGTGTGGATGTATCTTAAGTTGCTTTAAGTTATTAGAATAAGGAAAAAAAGAACTAGTCTAACTTGAAAGGTCTAGGTTCTAAAATACTTTGGAGGAAATGTAGGTAGTGTATTAAAGTTCGGGGCTGGGGATTTAGCTCAGTGGTGCAGCACCTGCCTGGCAAGTGTGAAGTCCTGAGTTCAATTCCCGGTACCCAAAAAAACAAAAAAAGTTCTGGTATAGTGGAGCCACAGGGACTTCGAAGTTAGATTTAAACCTTATCTTTATTGCTTAATATTAAGCTATGTGACCAAGTCATGTCCTTAGCCTTTCAGCACCTTTCCTCTTTGTATAGTTACCTCTCAGGGCTGTCATCTGGATTGAATGACACAGTGTACTCCACACAAGGCCAGGCACACACGGGAGGTTCACAATACATAGATGGCGTGAGTGAAATGAGGGATGTCCGGGAAAAGAGGGACCTATTACCATATAAAGTGTGTCACAGTACAAGGCTCTCACATCTGGGAATTCACTGCTGGACTCAGATGTATCACTGACTCGAACAGTATCATACTCTCACATTTTATTTCAGGACTGGGGATGGAACCTAGGGCCTCGGTGCTGAGCTACATTCCCAGCCTAGCTCCCCAGCTCCTTTAATTTCTTTGAGACCAGGTCTTGCTAAATTGTCCAAGCTGGGCTCAAACTTTTGGTCCTCCTGCTTCAGTCTCCCAGAGTGCTGGAATTACAGATCTGTACCACCACACCTGGCTTGTCCCTGATTCATTCAGGCAGGGTCTTGCTACATAGTTTAGGCTGGCCTCGAACTCTCGGCAATCCTGCCTCAGCTTCCCATGTGCTGGGACTACAGGGACATGCCACATCCAGCCTTATCCCCCATTTTGAATCATCTTGACATCCACGATTCTAGAGGCTGTAAGTAGTTCAAAGACTACTAACTTAAAATCGGATTTCGTTGGAAAACTAGTGACAATGACTGACAATCCAAAGTGCTGTGTGAGAGGTGTGTCAGCACACAGAAGGGTTTCCACTGTGCTCAGGCAGAGAGGCACTTAGCCATCATTGTCAATTCCCATGCAGTTGTGTTCCTTATTTAAGGAAGAGTAAAGTTGAGGTACAGATGAAGTGTCTCCAAGGTCACGCAGCCAGTTGCCAGCGGAACTGGATAAAAACCTGTTTTTTTTTTTTTGGTACCAGGAATCGAACTCACGACCTTGCACTTGCCAGGCAGGCACTGTGCTGCTGAGCTGTATCCCCGGCTAAAACCTTTATTTCTTGATTCTGTGGTCACCATGCCCCAGGGCCATTCTATAGAAATAATTTGGAAAGGAAATCTAAAGAAGCTGGTCAGGTTCATGGTATGTAGCTCTGCAGTGATTTAGTTTCACACTTTGGGGGAGGTGCAGACTGACTGCTTGGGTGGCTTCGAGCTGTTCCTTGGTTCTGTTAGGAGGGTCCCTGCTACCTGCTGGGTGGAGGGGGAGTATGCCCTTAACAAAGCACAGGAAACTGGAAAAACTGGCCCAAAAGTACCGCAGTGGGATTTCTGGGTGACACTTACCTGGGTGTGCTGAAAAGGAAAACCCCAGGCTCCTTCTGGTGCTGTTCTGTGTGGTTTCTTGAGATGGCAGCCTGGTCACTGGGACAGTGAGTGCATGGAGTCCCTCAGAGCTGAGTCTCTCACTCCCCAGAGAGAAGCTGTGATGATCCTTCTAACCACTTTGAGTCCCACGCAAAGAGGTGGGAAGCCAAGGTGCAGCCGTATCTGGTCCAGCTTTTCTCCAACATTTTGGCCTCAGAATGCCTTTATACTTTTTTTTTTTTTTTTCTGTGGGTACCGGGGGTCGACCTCAGGACCTCGCATGCCAGCAGGCGCCCATGCCGCTGAGCGGTATCACCGGCCCTTTTTTCATATGTGGGTACAGGAAGTTGAACTCAGGACCTCGTGCTTGCCAGGCAGGCGCTTATGCCGCTGAGCTATCTCACCGGCCCATGCCTTTATACTTTGAGGAATTATTGAGAACCCCAAAAGCTCTTGCTTATGTGTACTTTACCTATTGATCTTTGGCATCTTAGAAATCATAGTCTTCATTAAAAAAGAACCCCGTATGTAAGTATAAATAACCATAACAGATATAACTTTTCCAAAACAAAAACCATATTGAGAGGAGGTGCCTGGCATTTTCGTAAGTCTAGGGTCTGCATTCTCACATCTGCTACTGCATTCAGTCTGTTAGGATGGCATGTGTCCCATAAACTCTGGAAAATATTAGACTCATACGTGAGTGAGTAAAAAGCGAATGCCATTATGAAAATATTCTCACTTTTCAGGTCCTTGGGAAGGGTCCTGGAATGTCCTGAGTTGCCCCAGACCACTAATACAAAAGGTGAAGGAAAAAACCCTGAATAACCATCAGGCGGTCAGGAGAGGGGGAAGTTGACCCTAAATTAAACAAGACCCGGACCGGTGAGATGGCTCAGTGGCATAAGCGCCTGCCCGCAAGCGCGAGGAGTTCGACTCCTGGAAGCCACATATGAAAAAAGGGCTGGTGATATCGCTCAGCGGCACGGGCGCCTGCTGGCGCGCAAGGTCCTGAGTTCAACCCCCAGTACCCACAAAAAAAGAAAAGACCCCAAATTTAGCCCACATCCCCATAGAAAGCAAACTCATGAGGGTTCAACTAGATCATTTTATTTTGTCACGATGCTGGGGACTGAATCCAGGGCTATGCATGTGCTAGACAGGTGCTCTACTGTTGAACTACATCCCCAGCCCTTTTATTTTTTTTTACTTTGATATAGGTCTTGGAAAGCTGCCCAGGCTGGCCTTGCCTGGGAGGCTGAGGCAGGAGGGTGGCAAGTTGGAGCCCAGCCTGGGCAACTTAGTGACTAAGCAAGATCTTGGGCTGGGAATGTAGTTCAGTGTGTAGGCCCTGGGTTCAATCCCCAGTACTGGGGAAAAAATAATCCTACGTGTAGTTTCACTACAATTCAAGATACCAGGAACCTACTGTGGGCTAGATGAATTAAGACATCGTTGCTACAGTCACAGAATTTATGTTCATCTGGTTTCTGGAGGCCATGTATGTATGGTCAGGGCAAGGCCCATTCTGAGTCACTGGAAATGGCATCAAGCTTGCAGATACGGGATAAAGGACCGATTTCCATTCCATCAAAAGGAGCCATCAGATGCCATTTCCTTTATTCCTTCCCTCTTGGGCCAGCACATTGAAAGTTTCCCCCATTTGGCATTTAAGGTCCTGTCACCCTATTTACTTGCTTCCTCAGAATTAATTGCACCTTCTTGCATGATCACAGCAGTGTTCCTAGCACTCAGCAACTTTAGAATCCATAGTGCTGACCTGTCTGAAATCTGGGTATCCCAGAGCCCTCCAGGATTCCCCTGCCCTGGCCGTCCTCTGCCACGGCTTCCCATGAGGGGCACTGCTGCCTCTGTCTCCATGGCCCCAGCCTGAGGTTCCCTTCTTTGCCCTCTCTGCCTCCCACTGGTGACACCTTACTTCCCAGGTCTCTTTCTTGCCAAACTTAAAACTCTTTGAAGTCCTCTTAGCCCATCTCCTCCAAGACTATTCAATTCTTACCACTGACTTGCTGCTGATCCTCTCTGCTTTCCTGAAAAATAAAAATATCTAGCCCCAGTGCTCTCCACCAACCATTCTTTTTCTCCTTTCATTCACTGCCAAATTTCTGAAATGACTAGTAGAGGCCTGCCACCTCCTTGGTTCACCTCTTCCTGTACACCTCTACATATCCTGTCCTCCTTACTACACTTCACTTTTGTCTTTTCACATCTATTGCCCATGCTCTCTACTAGAATAGAAGCTTACTCAAAGCAGAGATTTTTGCTTACCACTAAATCCCTAGCTCCTAGATCAGTGCCAGATGTGCAGCAGGCCTTCAAACACTTGTTGAAGGACAAGGGCTTTGTTTTGCTGATGTTGTTTTTAGTGCTCAGCACACTGCCTGGCACCTAGTAAGCAGATATCTACTGAATCAGTGAATGAACCTGGTTGCCAGGTAAATTTTTTTTTTTTTTTTTTTTTTTTGGGTACCGGGAGGACCTCATGCTTTCCAGCAAGCGCTTGTGCCGCTGAGCGGTATCACCGGCCCTCTTTTTTCCTTTATGTGGGCTCTGGGAGTCGAACTCGGGACCTCACGCTTGCCAGGCAGGCGCTTATGCCGCTGAGCTATCTCACCGGCCCTGTGATTTTTTTTTTTAAGGCTGCTTCATCTGGTTGCTATTGTTAGCATTGTCTTTTGCATCTACCTCTTCCTGTTGTTACCTCGCATCTGAGCTTCGGCAGTAACCTTTAAAGCTCCGCAGGTGAAGCCCATCCTGCATGCATATGCCACATTATTTTGTTAAAATAATATTTTTATTCTTTTATTGAAATATTGTGATGTTCCTCTGCTCAAAAACTTCCAGTACTTCCCCACTGTAGTTTCTAATGTACAAACAGGTGATATTGCAAAAGCTCATCTGGAAGCTGGCTGCTCAGAACAGGAAAAGGCTTGCTATCCTTGGTATATACTGATCAGGTCACAGAAGTTTACATTCATACATATATATATATATACTACTGTATATACATTTATGAGGAAGATTTTTTTTTTTTTTTTTGTGGGTACCAGGGGATTGATCTCAGGACCTCGCGCGCCAGCAGGCGCTCGTGCCGCTGAGCGATATCACCGGCCCCTTTTTCGTATGTGGGTTCCGGGAGTCGAACTCGGGCCCTCGCGCTTTCCAGGCAGGCGCTTACACCACTGAGCCATCTCACCGGCCCATATGAGGAAGATAAAGAGCCTGATTTTAACAAAGCTCCTCATTGAACAGTGGTTGAAGTAAATGTAAAACAATGTTTCTATAGGAAAATGTGCTCAGATTCATTTTAGGATGCCAGGCACACATCCTGGCCTGCAGGGAATTCCCCCTCCAAGCCAAATTGATGATTCTCACAGGCTGTGACAGTGGCTGTCTAAATATACCTGGCACTCAAGGCTTTCTCATATTCTGGTGTCATCATGAAATCTTTATGACGAAATCCTTTCCCCATCATTCTAGCAGCAGTGATAGCTTTTCTACTCTGAAGTCTAGACAGCTTGACAGCTATTCCATCTCCTGCACGATCATGTATTTTTAATTCCTCATGAGTATATATGTCTTAACTCTGCTACAACTGTGAACATTTGGAGGGAAAAGGTTCTATTCTTATGTCCTCCACAAACCACAGCACGTAATAAATAAATAAGCACCTGTTACTGAATAAATGGAGAAATTAATGCCTGTTGTGTTCCCGATGATACATCCTGGGAAATATCCGGAATCTCGCCTTCATAATGGCCAATTATGCTTTATTTCCCCAAAATATTCTGTAGCCCAAATATCAGGAGACCTCCTTGGGAGTGTACGGGAGAGTCTACAATAGGAAATGGCTGGAAACATGGAGTCAGTGCAAAATGACCTTGATAAACGTTAGTTCCTGTCTGTCATAGACTTATGTATGTCAGGTCACTTACAAATATATCCTCACAGCCATAGTATTCTGTGAGGAAACTGGGGCTCCAAGACAGTACAACATATCCAAAAGCTTTTCAGGGGTGGGACCAAGATTTCAAAGCTGGCATCAAAACCAAAGTCTTTCTGACCCCAGAGAAGGTTGTGAAGATGACACAGTGACCAACTGCCTCATGGGCACTTCAAGGCTAGTATGCTTACCTGATGGTACCCTGAGGCTTCTTTCTTTTCCTTATTTCCTAAAACCCCTAGGAAAAAGGGGGATGACACTAACCTTCCCAGGCCAAGGAGGACTTTTCAATCATGAGCACATAGCAACTCCTCTCCCCAGTCAATACCTTCAGGTTCCACGCCCGTGCTCATCTGCATCACACTGATTCTCTGCTTCTGGAAAAACAACTCAAGACCTGAGTCAGACACTCCACCTGCTGCTAAAGGATCTTGCCTGCAACACTGTTTTTTTTTTTTTTTTTTTGGTACTGGAAATCGAACTCAGGACCTTGTGCTTGCCAGGCAGGTGCTTGTGCTGCTGAGTTATATCCCTGGCCCCACAACACTGTTAATAATAACAAAAAATGATGAACTGCATGAATGTCTATTAACAGCACTGGTTAAATAATAGTACAATCATCAGAGGGAGTACCATGCCATGCAGCTGATAGAAGTATACTGTTAAAGACCAAAAAGCAAGATACATGCATATGTTTGTATAGGCACAAGAAATTCATGGAAGGCCATTTATGCATTCAACTAATATTTGTTAATCATTTTGGCAATGTTTTGTTCTCTTTTTGTGGTGCTGAGGATCAAACCCAGGGCCTTGTGCATGCAAAGCAAGCGCTCTACCACCGGGCCACATCCCCAGCCCATTGTTAAGCATTTTAAGGTATCTAAGAAACTCATTAACAGGGGTTACCTGTGAGGAGCGGTTCAGAAGAAAAACTTACTTGAACTGTTTGGTATGCTTCTGTATCCATCCCACTCCGATACTGGGGATGGAACTCAGGGGTGCTTTACCACTGAGCTACATTCTCTTTTATTTATTTTGAGATAGGGTCTCCTTAAATTGTCCAGACTAGTCTTGGACTTGCAATCTTTCTGCCTCAGTCTCCCCTGTAGCTGGAGCTACAGGTGTGCACCACTGGGCCTGCCCTGTAGATTTTTTTGAAAACCACGATCACTGCTTTTATAAAGTGAAAGAAAAGGAAGTTTGATAAAACAGGTAGAACTATCCAACAGGTGCTTGACTGGAAAGGGCCAGAGTTATGAAAAACAGATAAGGAACTTCAAAATCTCAACAGTTCCATAGTGAGGATGGCAGTGGAAACAACCTTCTTCCAGTTCTAAAGGGTAGAGCAAGTGGGAGCTCATTCTGAAACTGGAAAGACCTGGAGCTGAGGTACTGAGCACTGCGCAACTTCCGGCGGCCCAGGCTTCTCTAACCACACGATTTTGAGATATGTATCTGCAGGTGGTGTGAAACTGAAGCCGAGGCAGAGGCTGTTTTCGGTGTCTGGGTGCGTCTTACACAGAGGGTCACCCATTTCCCAGGCTCGACTTCAAGTTGGATGGGACTCCAAATCTGCAACTACCACGACCCTTTAACCAGAGACAACTCAGGCTCCCGAGGTCACAGGGCTGGTGTGTGATTTCGACCGAGCGCAGACCTCAAGCCACACTCCGAACAGCTACGCTCCAATGGGCGATTCTTGTGCTAACTCGGCAGCCACCTCGGCGGTCCAGCAGCGCGGAAGCAGCGTAGACGCCGAGAGGGGGCGGAGTGCCCGAGTCTTCACCGCCGCCTGAGTCCCGGAACCACAGGAACCCGGAGCTCGGCGTGAACCCCGCCCCCCGGCCGCTCAGTGCCTGTCGCTTCCTCTCTGCAGCGCGCGCGAGGGTCTTGAAGATGAGGGAGGAGGACATCACAGACGGGCTCCTTTGACACCCTTGGCTTCTTTCTGTTAGAGGTGGACAGTGGCTCCACCCCGCAAGCACTCAGGACCACAGGCGGCGGCGATGACGAGCGCTGAGGAAAACGGGCCCGCGCCCAGCCGGATTTGGCCAAGGCGCGTGCATGGCGCGCGTGCGCGACGAGGGCGCGGCCGGCCGGGTTTGCGGCTGCGCAGAGGCGGCCCCAAATCCTGCGCCTGCGCTATGACGGGGCGGGGCGGGAAGGAGGGAGGCGGTGGCACCGGCGGCGGCTGCTGAGGAGGAGGAGGAGAAGGAGGAGGGGGAGCGGAGGGAGGTGTTTCTGTCAGTTCCGGCTGTTTGTTCGGGAAGTGAATCCGCCGCTGCCGGAGCAGCCCGGAGGGAGCTGCGGTTCGCGAGGCCAGTACCGACCCCGCCTGCCCGCGCGCACCGCCCCCGCACGCCATGGCCCGGGACTACGACCACCTCTTCAAGCTGCTCATCATCGGCGACAGCGGTGAGGGCCGCAGCGGCCGGAGGCGGCGCGGGCCCTGCCGGGCGCGGCCCGCCGGGGCCTCGGGGCGGGCGGGCAGGCGGGCGGGGAGCTGCCGGCTCGCGCGGGGCGGGGCTGCCCAGCGGCCGCGGGCCCCAGGGGCGCGGAGAGGGGAGGCCGGGGAGCTGGGCTGCGGAGCGGAGGGCCCGGGCGCGCGGGGTCCACTCCCTGCGCCGGCTCCTGCTTCACGTGTGACCTTGGTCAAGTCGCGCGATCACTGGAGTTGGAGAGACCTGGGTTCGAGTCCCGGGACCACCAGCTTCTTCACTGTGACCTTGGGCAAGTTGCTTCACCTTTCTGAGCCTCAGTTCCTGCATCTGAGAAGTGGGAAACTTGCCTCACTGGGTAGTGTGAGTATTCGGTGAGATAAAGTAGGCAAAGTGCTTGGCGCCTGAGCTGGTGTAATAAGCTCTTAGTAAATGTTAGCTAGTGTCGTTTTCATCATCAGTATCTTTTGTGAGGCTCACTCCTCTGTGAAATGGAGATATTCCTAGAACCCGCCTCCTGGGATTGCAGTGAGTTTTAAACTGTGAGGTTTAAAGTCAGTTAAAGCACTTCACACTGCTGTTGGATTATTAAATCTCTGCGTGGTTCAGTTTCCTCATCTGTGCAATGGAATAACAATAGATCTGCCTCACAGTGCCATGTGAGTATTCAATGAGATGGTGCACACATAGTGTTTGGGAACTGAGCCTAGCACACAGCAAGTGGTCAGTAAATGTTTTCTGTTACCCTGCTATCTACCAGAGAGGCTTTGGGGTGGCCAGTATTACAGAAGTGTTACAGCCACATACACACTCCTTGAAGACTTCTAGCTCAAATCTCTACTTCATCTCCAGTTTGTAGAACCGTACCTGGCACCCAGTAAGTGCTTAACAGTATGTATTTGTTGAATGAATGAACACTGAGTGTCTTTGGCAAAGATAGACTGGTTACTGGCAGAGGGTGGAGGGCTTTAGAGGTGTTTGGAATACGATGGGTGAGCAGGTTTATGGGTGACCAAGAGGTCAGGGAGGCAGGGCCCAGGAGGTTTATGGGAGCATAGCTGAGATGCTGAGGTCATGTTATGTCCAGGAAGGAGGCTTGGGTGCAGCTGAGTTTGTAGACCAGGCCTGCGTCGCGTGGAGAAGAGGGTGATGTGACTGGAAGCAGAGGCCAGGTTGGTTCCAGAGCCCATGGAGTTAAAGAGAGGCCCAGATGACCTGTGAGACCCAGAATATAGGAGTGGTGGGTGACAGTGTCATAGATAAGTCGTGGAAGTGGGTAGTGTTCGGTTTCACTTGTAAAGCTGGATTGGGATGCGGTTGGTGGTTTGGATCAGGTGAAAACCTGGCTAAGGTTTCTGTGGTTGCTGGTGGAAGGGAGACATAAGGGGAAAAGTTAGGGGCTAAGCAATGAGATAGAAGAGTGACTGTGGTTGGGAAGGGTTAGAAAGGTGGAGGACTGATTGGTTGTGGTTTGAATGAAAGAAAACCAGGCAAGCTGTGTAGTGTTGCACTTAGACATGACCTTTGGCACTCCTGGGGTCCTGAGGCTTAATGTCTGTCTTTATAGGATTTGCTTTCCATTCTGGCCTTGGTTCTGAGTGGCTGGCACCAAGGTGATTTCTCTCCTTTTGGAATTAAAAGTCAATCCACTGTGGTTGAAGGTCTTCTTTATCCCTTCGCTAGCCATCTGGGCCCTGAGCACTGATATGCAAAAGTGAAAGGCCTAAACCCAGCAAGAAGATGCAGTTTTTTGGCATTTCTTCCCTGTAAAACCCAGGGGATGGTTTTGGCCTGTGTTCTCACAGTGCCTTTTGCATGGTGTATTGATTTTTCACTCAGAAGTCAGGTGTGGGAGAAGACTCATTGGGTCAAGTTTTGTGGTCTGGCTCCTAGTTCAGTCTGAGCATGCAGGCCTGGATTGTGGAGAGGAGACAGGATTGCTTTGCTGTTTGGTTTCTCCTGACAGTGAGCTGATACTCAAAGCCAAACACTTATGAGACTGGGAGCTGGTAGTCATGGGAGTTCAAAGTAAGCTTCGCTGTTGAGCGGGAGCTGACATCATCACTCTGAGGTCCTTGTGTGTATGCCGCCCTAAGGTACATCAAATGATTTCACAGACACTCTCTCATCTGATTCTCACCCACTGCCCATGTGGTTTGTCAAATAAGGAAACTAAGGCTTAGAGGAGGTGACTGGCTTGCCCCAAATCACACACTTTGTCAGAAGCAAAGCTGAGAGTTGGTGCACATCTATGATCGTATGTGTGAGAGCAGCTGGTGTGGGGCTGGCAAACAGTAGGCCCTCAATGGATTTTAGTTTCTTGCTTTATAAATCCAGAGTTCTTCTTCCCACTCTGCCATATTGTACATGCTTCTGGAATATATTTCCTTAACTTTTGCATCTCTTCTTTATGCCTGTGGTTCTACATTGTCTCTTACGTTCTTCTGACATTGGATTTGATCAGTAACAGCATTTCATCCGTGTCCATTGGGCCAGCAGTCCTCATTCTCAGAACCTGGTGGCCATCAGAGACCTTGTTAAAGCCCTTCAGAGGCTCAGAGAGGGGAACGCGACTTGTCTAAGTTTACACACGAGGGAATTGTTGAGCAGGATTAAAATTGAGACCACTTCACTTGATGGTCTCAGGGTCTTTGGTAAGTTGGAACTGAGGGTGAGGGGCCTGTAGTCTCGTGGAGGAGCAGGGCCAGGGTGAAGGCTTTAGTGTGGCTGGCGTGAGGAGGACCAGAGGCAGCACACAGGGGAGCGTGACAGTGACTGAATGTGGTGTCCCCTGGCTGCCAAGAGGCATCCAGTGCCACCAGGGCCTGTGCTTCTTGCAGGATAGGAGGTAATAGAGCTGGAGTGGCTGCGTTTCATGCTGGATGTGGCTAAGGGAAGCTTTGGTTGTGGTGAAAGTAGATTGGTAACCTCTGCTTCTTCCTTAGGCCGGTGTGGTAGGGTAAGTAGTAGCAGTGTGTTTTCCAAGGAAGCCTCTTGCAGGGGTATTTGGGAGATGGACCGTCTCAGTGGGTTTCTGTTTCTCTCAAAGGGAGAGCAACGTCAAGAGGTTGGTGTCAGGTCCAAAGCAGGGGGCCATGTGGTGACTGCAGTGGTTTTTAGTTGCTCTCGCAGGGGAATCTGGGGATAAATGGAGGGGCTTGCCCCAAATCGCACAGTTGTCAGAGGCTGCTGTGTCATTGCACAGGGTACCTCTCCCTTGTCTGTTGGAGATATATGGGAGTTGGGTAAAGTTTAATTGAAATACAAGATGCTACACCCCACATTTGAAAACTACTGTTTTGGCTTCTGTTAATGCTTCAATAATACCATTAGATAGCAATAGCTGTCAGTGAGATTGGCATTTATTCAATCATAAATGATGTGCCTAAGTGCTGGGCCCAGCTTATAGCACCGTGAATGCACAGAATAAATGAGGCAAGGTCTGCATCCCAGAGGATATCACAGCCTAGTGGCCCGGACATGAGCTTTTAGCTGAGTAAGCTGGACCCAGAAGGCTCCAAGAGGAAGCAAGGAGGCAGCAGGGCCAGTGGGGTGTTGGTGCCAGGCAGAATGCTGAGGACCCAGCCCAGAACTTGGGCTCTCCTTAGGCTTAGCAGGAAGCCTCACGTCAGAGCAACAAGGAAATGGTGCTGAGCAAGACTGCCGCGGGCCTGGGGCTGCACAACAGGTGCCAGGAGAGCAGTACCTGTCTGCTCAGGAGAGCCTCGCCCCCTGCCCATCTTTGGGAAGGTAGGGTCCAAGTGTACGCAGAGAAACAAGTTCTTCTGGGCATCCTAGACAACTCCCTCAGCGAAGTCCCCAGAAATGACCCTTGGAGGAGACAGCCCAGAGAGGATGTCGGGTGTTGTAGTACGCTCAGTCTGCAGCAGTGGTTTATAACTTTGGTTACTTGGAGGTTGGGGGTGGGGCAGTGCCCTTTTTGAGAATCAGGTTAAAGCTATGGGCTTCTTCCCCAAATAGGAACATGTGCTCAACTGTGTTTGCATGTACATAGTTTTAGGGCATTTATGAAATCGTAGGTTAAGATCTCATAGCTTTGATGTTACTTCCATCAAAAATTTCATCTTTACAAAAAGAAATACAGAAAAGGCAGGAAAACGAACTAGTGATAAACTAATAAAAATGGGAAGAAAAACCTAACAGGAGTGCGATGTGGGAGCCCCATGGGGTTGCTTTATTCTCTTTCCTGAGACCGGTGTAAAACTTTTCTAGCAGTCGCTACTGGGAGTTAGTGTCTGTCTGTCTCTATCTCGGTTTTTTGAGACAGGGTCTCGCTATGTATTTCAGGCTGGCCTTGAACTCACTGTGTAACCTAGATTGGTCTCGAATTCTTGCCGATCCTCTTGGCTCAGCTTCCCTAATGCTGGGATTATAGGCGCACACCTCCACAATCGGTTCTGAAAGCCCTGAATTAAAGCCCTGGATTTGGATCTTGGCTCCATGACTTCCTGTGGAGGCACTTTTGGTCAATTGCTCAGGTTCTTGGAGCCATAGCCACCTCATCTGAGGAGGTGTAGTTAATTCTGGGTGCATCAGAGTGCCCGCCATGCAGGGGAACTCATACATGTTAATTCTTTCCTTGAAAGGTTGATTGGTCCAGCTGGGCTTAGGGTTGGTGGGTTCGGGGGTGGGGCAGGAGGACCACTCGACAGGCCAGAGTTGCTGTGTGTTGAGGTCAGGGAGGAAGCAAGGCTGTTTGTGGAAGAAACAACCACGAGCTGCTGTGCTAAAGAGCAGTGGCTTGAGTGCATTAGGCTGGTGGCCTGATGGGTGTCTGGCACTGATTCAGCCAAGGAACATGGCTGACACTTGGGTCTAGCTGTATGGACCTCAGTTTTCTCACCGGCAGAATAGCCCTGATGATTTCAGGGGTTCTTTATAGTTCTACAATTCTCGTGTCAAGCTACTTGAAAACTGAAGCTCCAAGGGTTAAGATATGATATCTACCTCTCCATGATGAATGTATTCATGTACTAATTTTAAAAAAAGAACAACAGAAAAGCAAACTGAAGCTGCATGTGTGATGTGAGGTTTTCTAGGGTCCATGTTTTGCATGCAGTTGCGGGGCCAGTCTCACTTGGTTGTCCTTCCTCCTGCTTGTCTCTTGTCTGGTGTCTCCCTCTGGGCTGCTGGGGCAGCCTGTAGTGCAGGGCCTGGGGATTTGGGAGCTGCTTGTCTTACACGAGAATGAAGGAAAAGGTGAGGGGGACTGAAAGACTCATTCTTGGTGTCTGGCTGGTTGGGGGGACAGGAAGTGGCCTTGAGAAGAGACCTGGCCCCACTGAGTTTCTTTCTTTTTTTTTTTTCAAACTTTATTTTTTTTTAAAGACAACAAGTAAACATTCTCATGTATTAACAAACTCAAGCATTAGAGAATGTACAAATACCTTTTGGAGAAAAATGTTACTCCCCACTGAGTTTCTTAAGAGCTGGGACTGAGGCAGTATCGCATTGAGGAAGGATGGGGCAGGAGGGAGGGACCCACCAGCTTGCTTACCTCGGTGCTTTCTCTCCTGCAGGTGTGGGCAAGAGCAGTTTACTGTTGCGCTTTGCAGACAACACTTTCTCAGGTGAGTCTTTCCCGGGTGTTTCAGTTTTGAAATACCTTCCTCCAGCACTAGAAACACTTGCTCCTCTCTATGGAGGGAGTTTGCTCCTTTTGGCTGCCAGCGGAGGGGAGAGGAGGGTGGGAGGCTTAGGTCAGAACCCTTTGGTGAGCCTGGCATGGTGGCGCGCACTGGTAATTCCAGCTCCTTAGGAGGCTGAGGCAGGAGGAACCCAAGTTTGAGTGCAGCCTAGACAACTTAGCAAGACCCTGTCTCAAAAATGAAACAAGGGCTGGGGATGTAGCTCAGTGGTACAATGCTTGCCTAGCATGTGCAGGCCCCAGATCATGCCTAATACCAAAGCCTATGTGTTCTGCCTCAATTCATCTTGTTCCAAAAAGCTCTTTTACCCCTTGTCATTTCCCTTTCCAGGGGTGTCTTCAGTCTACCATTTAAAATAAAGTTTAAAAATATTACCAGATAGTATGTGCTTATATAAAATTTCCAACAGGAAGTTGTCAATAATGTGAAGAATGGCAGTTGTCCCTGCTCCTGCCCTTCTGCTGCCCTGGGAGCCTGTGCTCAGTGTGGCGTGTACCTTTTGACTTTTCTCTGACCCCATCTGCTGTTTAGAAACTTGTCCTTCTCTTAGTCTGTGCTCAGCAATGGTGAGCCTTTTAGAGCTTTCAGTGATACAGACAGCCCGCTGTGGCATGTGTGCCATAGGTTCGCCACCACTGGAACTAGGAACATGCTTCCCCGTTGCTGCCACAGCCCCGTCTGGTTCTTTTGAGTGGCTGCGCAGCTTGCTGTGCTGTGCATGGGTGCACCATAATTCATTAACAAGGCTCTTGTTATGTGTGTGGTTTCTGTTTGCTTCTGTTTCAAGTGATGCTGCATTACTGAGATACATTGTATGTTTGTTCTGGTACATGCAGTTCCATAGGAGTGCGGTTACTGGGTCACACGGTCTGTGCCTTTAAAGTTTTCCTGGGTTCTGCTAACTTGTCTTTCAAAGAAACCAAGGGAATTTAATTTACACTCCCACTGAAGGGGGTTGAAAATGCCCCTTTTCAGCTCTGATCATTGCTTCATTTTTGCTAAGCTAATAGGCAAAAAGTACTGTTTTGTTTAAAGCTGTATTTCCCTGATCACTGGTAAAGTTGGATATGTTGTTTGTTACATATTAAGGACTGAAGTGTGACCGTTTTTTTTTTCTTTTTTTTTTTTTTTTTGGTACCGGGAGTTGAACTCAGGACCTCACACTTGCCAGGCAGGTGCTGCACCACTGAGCTAAATCCCTGGCCGTTATTTATTTATTTATTTATTTATTTTTGAGACAGGGTCTCACTGTGTAGTTCAGGCTGGCCTTGAACTCACTATGTAGCCCAGGCTGGCCTCAAACTCAATAGCGATCCTCCTGCCTCAGCCTCCTGAGTGCTGGGATTATAGGTGTGTGCCACCACGCCTGGCCTGAGGGGTGACTGTCTTGTGAGGAGTCCCCTCGGTTGTGGTAAGGGGCAAGTTGTGCTCAGGAAGTGATTATATGGCTAATCTCTTTTGGTGGAGAAATGGGTTTTGCTCTTTACTCCCTCAGCAACAGCTCTGTAGCGCTGCTGGCATTGAGTGCTGGAAGGAGTTGACTTCTCTGACCATGAGAGTGTGACTGAGCCTCAGCTCAGGTATAAAGGAGGACTCGTAATTGTCTGTTTGCCACGATTGTTATAGGATCACCTGTGATAGCACATGTCACAGTGCCTGGAACTGAATAGTCCCTTAATAAATACCAGTTGTCGCCGTTATCTTCTGTTCAAGAATGTTAACTACTGGGCAGCCTCTACTTATGCTGGAAAACGTCCCTCTTCCTCCTTAATGTTAGTCTAACTTCCTGTCTAATCAGCTTTCAACTCTTAGGGGACTCTGATTTGCAGTCTCTCCTTTCCATGTTTTCTAGTGTTTTATCTCATTGATTCTAGCTGGAAGCATTATGGAAGTTCCTACCCACCCTGTCCCATACCACTGAGTTCGTCTTGTCTGGCAGGGTCTTTCTTCTGTTCAAAAACCTTGGTGGTCCTCTCTCACCTGAGCAGAGTTTACAGCAAGGCTTTTCTACTTTAGCACTGTGGAGACATGGACCCCCTGATTCTGTGCTGTGGGCTGTCCTGTGTGTTGGAAGATGTTGCACCGTATACCTGGGTTAGATCTGACCCCCTAGATGCTGACAACAGTGTGACAAACCAGAAGTGTCTCCAGACTTTGCCAAGTCTCCTATGGGGAACAGAACCTCTTGGTTGTAATTTGTTTCCAGCTTTCTTCCTCATACTGCCTGCTCATTCTTTCGTTTTTTTGTGTTTGGTTTTTGCTTGTGCACTCGCTCACTCACTCAGCCATCAGCCGTTTACTGAGCGCCTAACCGTCCTAGGTGCTGGCCGCACTCCTTGGCTTTGTCCAGGACTGGAGGAGCACCAGTGCTGGCTTGGTTTTGGATGCCTTCAGGTTGGGCTTTGGCCTCTGTGTGGTATGTCTTTTCCTCGCCTGATCTCGGCCTTTGATAATCTTACCTATTCTTTTAAACAAGGCCCAAATGTGACTTCCTCCCCTGCCCCAAACCTGCCTGGATTCCCATCCCACCTCGACCTTTCCTATGCACTTGCCACACTCTTCGTGGTCTTTTGTGTGTCTTGTCCCCCACGGGACATTATGTGGTCAGCTCTGAATGGAGTGGGAACCTGTTTTTCTTAGCGGCCAGGCCTTTGTAAGCCTGGACTGGACTGTTGCCAGACTTTCTCCTCAAATCCATCTTTCACACAAGGGCCCCAAGAGACCCATTTAAAATGCAGCTCACACCACTGGTTAAAATCCTCAGTGCATCCCCATGACCCACAAGAGTCCAGGTTCTTGAAAATGACAGAGGCGTGGAGATCTGGCTTTGGCCTCTTCTACCTTCCTCCCACCTTGGGCTTGACCTCATATGACCCTGCGTATTCCATTGCTATTTTGCTACTGTCTCCTCTGCCTGGGGCAGTGTTTTGGGTTTTTTTTGAGACAGGGTCTTGCTTTGTAATTCAAGCTGGCCTGTGAACTTTTTTTTGTTTGGTACCAGGAATCTAACTTACAACATAGCGTTTGCCAGGCAGGCGCTGTGCTGCTGAGCTATATCCCTGGCCTTATGAACTTACTATGTAGTGAGGCTGGCCTTAAATTCAGGGCAGTCCTCCTGCCTCAGCCTCGAGTGCTGGGATTACAGACATGCGCCACCATGCCTGGCTCCTAGAGCAGTGTTTTTAAGACTGCAGGTCTGGTCCTGTTTGTGTGTTAGGAAGTCAATTTTGTGGGTCATTAAAATTTCTTTGAATAGAATAGAAAAGAAACCCAGGTTTGACTCATTCTCAGGTCACAACTGACATGTCCTCACCTTGGCCATTCTAACAGCCTGTTCCTCTTCCCCAGTCATATCCCTTGTTTTATTTCCTTCATAGCCTTTATCACTCTGAAATCATTACCTGTCTCATTGTATCCTGTCTCACCTCCATCTTGGGTGCCTTCATGGCCATCCACCTCTTCCTTGAGGGCTACGTTCTGGGTGGGCCTCGATTGTGTGAGGCACATGGAGCGAGGGATCCTAGAGCCTGAAGGTCTGCCGTGTGCAGTTGAGGATATGGGGTATGACTGGGGCTCCCTGCTGGGCCTGACTGACACACCCATTGTGTGCAGGCAGCTACATCACCACGATCGGAGTGGATTTCAAGATTCGGACCGTGGAGATTAACGGAGAGAAGGTGAAGCTGCAGATCTGGGACACAGCCGGGCAGGAGCGCTTCCGCACCATCACCTCCACGTGAGTCTGGCCCCGCCTCACTTCCATTTGAACCTGTGGCCTTGGATGTTTGTTGGCATGAAGTTGAGTGCAGTACTGGTCATGATGGAAATGTCACTGGGTGGGTCTCCGAGGCTGTCAGGAAGTGAGCTGCTGTTAGCCTCGGTGGGGGGGTTTGGTTGTGCCCTTCCTCCTCCTGGAAATGTGAGGGGAGGTGGGGATGTGCTGTGTGTGGTGCTCTGGGTGGGTAGGCAGCTGGTGGCTGAGCGCCCTGCTCAGATGTCTGGCAGGCCAGTGACCGTGTACCTCTCCTTGGGCACTCAGCTTTACCCTTTGGCTGACCACTCCTTAAAATGGCACTATTAGTTATGTTTGCCTCACTGGGTGTGATGTGCCCTGCCCAAGGCAGTGACAGTTCCTCGGCAGGTGTGCGGGTTCCGTCACCCATCCTGACTCCTTGGAGGTGACTCTCCGGAGGCCTTTCCTCTGCCTCCCAAAGCCGTTTTTGGGAAAGTCTTTCTTTGCTGCTGCAGCACCTTGTGTTCTTAGCTGGACATTGAAGCAAAACCCAGCTGCCTGAGAGGGGCCCTTGGTGCTCAGGCTGTTAATGGATCAGGTTTCAGTAAGAGCGTGATTTGAAGGCAGACAGTTTGGGATTTAAATTTCTGTTCTGCTCTATATCCTTGAGCAAGTTGCCTAAACTCTGTGCTTCTGGTTCCCAGAGGGTTTATCTTTAGGACTGTTTATTTTTGGTACTAGCGATCGAACCCAGGGCCTCATGCATGCTAGGCCAGTGCTTTACCACTGAGCTATGGCCCCAGAGCTTATCTTTTTTTTTTAAGGAGGAGAGGTTAATTTGGCACACTCCCAGCCTTTACCTTTAGGATTTGTTTGAATCCTGACATCTGTTTCTGGGTCCCCAGCTTTGGGCACTTTGGGTCTTGTGGGTCATCTTGGGGAGCTCTCCTGTAGCTCTGTACTCAGTGCTGCTCTTACCCCATTTGACAGTTCGGGGCGCTTCTGAGAAGTGGTCTGCTCCCCAGTGGTGGCAGAGCCTGGGCTCCATGCTGTGGTGCCTACCAGAGATGTGGACATCTCCTTAGTCTCCCTCCAGAGCAGTTCCTCTGAGTGGAAGAGGGAAGTTTCCCTGCCAGAGACCCCTGTCCTCCCTTCAGCATAGAGTCAGGGTGGAGCCCAGGCTGGTCCCCTCTGGGCCCCTTAGCATCCTTTGATCACCCTCATGGTGGTGGCGAGGAGTGTGGGGGTCAGTGCTACTGGCTGGGCAGGGAGGAGGGCCAGGCTGACATGCAGAGTGTACTGCTGTGCAAGATGTTCTCTGTCATTGTTAGCCTTTTGGTGAGCCCAGGACTCCCTAAAATCCTGGGGTTTACAGACCTGGTGCTCCCTGAGCACAGTGCTCTGAGCTTCCTGAGTGAGGGCTGTCAGGCCTTGGGTGTCTTGGCAGGGGCCACTGAAGACTGGAGAAGGGTAGGTAGGGGCTCAGTCCTTGAGGCAGGACTGACACCTAGAGCCGTGGGAAGGCTGGAGCCCAGAGGCCTGAGCAGGAGACCCTTGTAGGAGGTTGAGGTTATCAGGTCTGGGCACTGATCCCAGTCTTCCTTATTCCACCTGTACTGTCTGTCACTAAAGGCATCACCTGCTTTATTTCATTTAATCCCATCTGAAGAATCTTATGATTATCTCTATTTTATGGCTGAGAAAATAGGCCCAGAGAGAACTGAGGTCTGTCTGATGGCCAAAGCTCAGACCTCTACCCAGGCCGATACTGCTCCCTGGCACACATGCACTGGGGTGAGGGCAGATGGCCTCCTTCCTGAGGGTTAAAGCCAGTTGGGGGTTCAGGGTGGCAGAGACAGTGGCCTATGCCTGTGGAAATGCTTGGGGCAGGGTGCAGGTCCTGGGGTCTGGGGTGTCTGTCCAGCCATCCCCTGTTGCCAGGAAGTCAGCTCCTTTCAGAGCTGAGCTGGGTAGGGACAGGGAACTGCTCCTTCATTCTGTTTGGGGGAGACGTGGAATTACTCAGTGGCCTGGGGGTAATATGTGCTTTTTCCGGGGTGTTTGAGAAGTGGGGTGACCTGCATGGTGGGGGCCTGTGGGTACTGGCTCAGCCCCCACTGGCTGGCCTGCCTCTCTGTCTGAAGAGGGTGAGGTTTGGGTGCATGTTAGGGTTGGTGGTTTGGCCCTTCGTGAGGCAGGAGGTGCTACAGGGCCCACCAAGGGGCCACTGAAAGACTGGACACCCCGTGAAGTACAGTGAGGGGCAGTCCTGGTACAGGAGCACGACCTTTTCTGACTCAGGTCGTTGAAAGAGAAACTGAAACTCCATCCCGTTAGCCTGATGAGAGAGCCTGGTCATTACCTGCTTGGGTGTCCTTGCTCTCTCCCTGGGCAGCTGAGGTTTGCTGGCCCTGAGAGGTGCAACTGGGGAAGAACGTAGGGTACAGGGAAGAGGAATGAGGAAGGGAAACCCCTTGAACTGGCTTGGGAGTCAGACTGGACACCAGCACTTAAGCTGTCACTCCACTGTCAACCTCACAGTGTCCTGACTGGTGAAACGGCCATCCTGATACCTGTTGGACCAAGTTGTTAGATTAACAAGGTAGGGAACGCAGAGCTCTTGGTGCTGTACCTGGCGTAAAGCAAAGTTGTGGTGGATAGAAGTGCTTCCTGCTGGGAATGGGAAATTAAGAAGCGCTGGTATCCTCCTTGCCAGAGGCGAGTGCGACCTCATCTTTCGACTAGAGCCCTGCTCTCAGATACAGCCCCTTCCATGGGCCCCGGAGCAGGCGGAGGTTCCCGGGGAGCAGCAGGGTGCTTTGTGCCACCATGGCTGGAGGCATTTCTTGGCATCTTTAGTCTTCACCAAAGGAGAGGTTGAAGAGGCATTCTGCTGCTCGCATTTCCTTTGCTGGCAGGGGACAGTCGTCTGTCCTTGTCCTCGTGGCTCTCAGCACACATTCCTGCACCTGCCCTGGATGTGTCCACCAGGCTGCTCAGTGTGCTGAGCTGGCGCACTGGACAGCAGCTACTGGTGGGCCAGGGCCCGGGCCTGAAACTCTGTTCTGGAGACCAGAGCTGAGACAGTGGACTTGTTAGGTTCCCCCAAAGCCAAGGAGCCCTGCAGCCCTGGAGTAGAGCTGTGGGCAGAACGAGGCACTGGGCGATCTCTGTCGGGATGTGAGGGAGGAGAGATGATGGACAGATCAGACTGGGGCCCTGAACATGGCAGTGGCCTCTCTCGCTCCTCTCACTCCAGCCTCCAGGGCGGCCTTGCTGTGCTGCCACTTGGTTTCCTGATACCTCTGTGACCCCAGATTGACATGGAAGGGACATTAATAGTGATAACAAAGGGTACCCACATTGACTGTATGACTCCCTAGCCCTCATGGTGGCTAGTGTTTGTTCTCTTTTATCCCTCACAACCACTCCAAGAGTTGTGATTATGTCCCTGTTTTATAGTTGAGGAACTGAAGTATGGCGAGGTGAAAGCAGTAATCTTTGTAAGGTCCACAGCCTTTCATAGATGGAGCCAGGGTTGATCTTTAGCCTCAGATCAGCCTTGATTGTGTAGAGCTGGCCACAGAGCTGGCAGGTAGATGAAGACCGAGCTGCACCCATCAGCCCAGCTGCTGAGTCTTGGCTCAGCCCGTGGTGCCCCGAGCTGCCTCAGGACGAGGAGCAGGGAGGAGCTGCTCTCCGTGCGCGCTGTAGGAGTGGGGCTCAGGGCCGGGTAGGTCTTGGGTAGAAGGTTGGGAGGAAGCAGCCTGTCCCCTCTGGTTTGCATCCTGGGCATAATAGGAAGCCCCCACCGATTGAGTCTCTTTGGGGCAAAGGCTCAGAGGCATGGCAGTGGGGGTATGTAATGTCAGGGGCAGGGGTGCTGCCTGGCCCTGGCTCTGTGAAGGGTGTCAGGGAAGCATGAGGCCCTTGTCCTCCCGTTCCTCCTGTGGTTAGTGTCCTTCATCTGTCCCTTGAAGATCCGGCTAAATGGGGATGTCCAGACTGGAGTTCTGGGTTGCAAGCGTCTGGGGAGGAGTGTTTGACATCTTCCCTCCTTGCAGCCCTGGCTGGTCTGGGTTACATGTCTGTGTGGTGGTATAGCGGGGTCCCTCTGGTAGGCGGGCTGGAGCCTCCATGCTCTCCCTATTGCTGACATGGATGAGCCAAGAGTAGCAGGAAGGGAAGTGCACCTGTCCCTGGGGGAGGGGACGCAGACTGCCAGGGCTTCATGAATGGTACAGCAGCTTGGGATGGTATATTACCAAATCAGACTTGAGGAGAGAAACAGTTTTGGATGTTTAAACAAGGATAGTGATAACAATGTCAGATACAAAAATTACCTGAATTCTAAAAATAAAATGAGAACTTTGAAGAGTTTCCAGCTGGTGGCAGACTCCGAATCACCTAGGATAACTCCTTAGACCTGGTCTGCTGCCTCGAGGCCAGCCCTGCTCCTGTGCTGGTGCGCTGGGGACAGGCATGAGGAGCCGGTGCTGCGGCAGCTCTGTCCTGCTGGCCAGGCAGATGCCGAACATTTGCCCCCTTGTCTTCCCCAGCCTGCTGTCCTGTGGTGGGTCGGGACAGGGCTGCTCTGGTCTGGGCTAAAGCCTGCCACCTGCTCTTACAGGTATTACCGTGGGACCCACGGGGTTATTGTGGTGTACGACGTCACCAGTGCGGAGTCCTTTGTCAATGTCAAGCGGTGGCTTCACGAAATCAACCAGAACTGTGATGATGTATGCCGAATACTAGGTGAGGCTGGGCTCCGAGGGCAGGGACAGTGGGATTGGGAACTGAGGGGCCAGCTGACTGTGTTCTGCCTTGAAGTGGGCAATAAAAATGATGACCCTGAGCGGAAGGTGGTGGAGACAGAAGATGCCTATAAATTCGCCGGGCAGATGGGGATCCAGCTGTTTGAGACCAGTGCCAAGGAGAACGTCAACGTGGAAGAGGTGAGCCCTGGGCAGAGCCAGATGGGCGGTAGGGCCTGCATGCTTCCCGGGAGGCTGCCACTGGCCCTGCTTCACCACCACAGCCTTCACCTGACTCCCAACCTGCCCGGGCGTTAGAATGACCAACAGAAAGTATCATAGTGACGAGCATTTATTAAGTGCCTGCTGTATGCCAGGCCTTATAAAGGTCTTCACTTATAAATAGTCTTCTGAAGTAGGCATTCCCTCCTTTGTTTTGGTAGGGAAACTAAGGTCCTAAGTGTTCAATAATTTCAGGAGTATCACTCAGCTAGTAAGGGGCTGAGTCAGCTTCGATTTGTCCCAACCCAAAGCCATGCATGGTTTCTATTCCAGCCCTCTGCCTCATTGGTCCCGCCCTCATCCCACTGCTGTCACCTCTTCCTGCTTTCCTATGGTCTCCTGAGCTCAGGTGGGCCTGCTGTGAGCTCCTGAAACTCTCCTGGAGATGCTCAGCCTCTGCAGCCTGGCCAAGCCTCTGGCCCAAGGCTGCCTCTCCTGGCTTGCGCTGTGCCGGCTGGAAAGCAGTTGTGATCCAGTGCGAGAAAAGCTAGAACTTTTGCCACTGCCCAGACTGGCCCCACTCACTGGCCTTTGGGGAGACCTGATGTGCAGAGTCCAGAGGCCCCAGGGAAGTCAGGCTCCACTCTATCAGGGGACACAGGGTGTACAGTGGTGGGAACACAGGGTTCTCTGAGTCAGGCCAGGGTCCAGATGCTGGACTCACCCTCTCTTGGCTTCATTTGTTCATCTGTGGATTTGGGGGAGTCAGAGTCCTCACCTTTCAAGCTTCGAGGACTGAGAAGAATTAAATCAAGTGCTCGGCATGAAGTGCATGCTCAGGATGTTGGCTCTGCTTTTTTATGTCTGCTCCCCCACTGTGGTTGTGGTTGCTGTTACTTGCTTGTCTAGGTGTAGCGGCCTGTGGATCAGTAGATGCAACTTTACTGGGTGCTGGTGAGGGAAGGACTTTGGGTGCTTGGGAGAGGTTCTAGGCATGTCTGGGCCCCAGGTGTAGTGAGGTGGCATGGGGTGGCAGGCGGGCTGTGACCCGCTCCCGCCTGCCCAGAGAGCAGGGCATCTTTATCCGTCTTGTCAGAAGATTCCATTTGAAGAAAGGGGTTCTTCCTCTCTACTAAAAAAAGACTGGAAAATCCCTGAGAGATCAACTTCCCTGTCACAGAGCTCATGAGTCTGGTCTTTAATGTTCCCTTTTGACCTTTAAATAATTCACAGTCTCCTCCTAGAAAAGGTTTTGAGGACATACACACGCAACACTTTACGAGTAGAAACGGCTGGGCCGGGGAAGGTGGGCGTGCTGGCCAGCAGGGTCCTCCCTGCTAGGTCTGAGGCGGCTCTGCCGTGTGTCTCTGCAGATGTTCAACTGCATCACAGAGCTGGTTCTGCGAGCAAAGAAAGACAACTTGGCGAAACAGCAGCAGCAGCAACAGAATGACGTGGTGAAGCTCACGAAGAACAGTAAACGAAAGAAACGCTGCTGCTAATGCCCCAGTCCACTGCAGAGACTGCACTGTGGTCCCTCCCCCAGCCCGAGGCCCGCGGGGGCTCCTCGGGGGACAGTCTCAGTTTCGTGCCGTTATTTAAAGAATTCTCTCCATGTTTTTGTATTGGGAGGCACCATCGGCACTTCCTCCCCCATCCCCCCCAGTGCCAAGAAGCTGTTGGAGGAGCCTGCCCTTCCCCACTGGTGCCCTCCTCCCTGCCGAGGCACCTGGACCTGGTGAGGATGCTGCCAGCGGAGCGGACTGATTAACCAGTTTGTACATAGTGTATATTGCTTTAACCAGCTGCACACCCTCGTCCTGCTCTGGCTTTTGCCTCCTTAATGCCAGCCTGCTGCAAAAGACCCTCCCCTGGCCCTCCTATCCCGCCTAACGGCCAGCAGCTTCTGGAGGGGGTGGCGTCACGTTCTAGCGCGTCTTGGGCTGGCCTGGGACGGTGGAGTGGGCTCCATGTTGCTCATTCTTTCCTGCAGGCTGTCAGCTTCAGTCCCTGACATACAGGGTCTGACCCCTCTCCAGGGCCTGTCCCCATTCTCCTGCCCCCACAGTTGCTCTGGGAGCTGGGGAAACCTGGCCTTGAGGCAGTTGTTGCCCTCTGCTGGCCCCAGGCCTTTCATCCCACAGAGGAAGTCAGTCCTACCCTTTGGCCAATAGGTTTCTAGTCCTGCCTCCTAGACACCTCTGCTACAAACCCAGGGGAGCCGTGGCTTCTAACTTACCAACATGTTTCAGTTCCAGCAGAAAGGTAGGGGTGTGTTTGTGCAGAGATGGGGCTTGTTGGAGGCTAGAGGAGCATTATCTTAACAGATAAAATGAAGCCAAATCAAATGAATTAAGTTCCTCACCATTATTTTCTTTCCCTGAGGTTTGAATGGCACAGCAGCAAAAGTTGTGACCACCCCACTTTGGGTCCAGTGTTTTTAGAAAAAGTGAGTTGCTTCCTGTCATTGTGGGGCTGGGCCCTTGGCCCTTAGGAACGGGAAGGGGATTTGCACCCATGTCCGTGTTGGCCCCCCCAGGGCCTCCTGCTGGAATTCAAGTCCATGGTGTGTGCTACGCACCTCTGAATGTGAGGGTGGGTGCTGGGGCTGCTGGACAGTGGGGTGACATCTCTGAGCTTCGATCACTGACAGAACTATTTCAGTACAAAGGTAGTAGGAAGACTTCTTGGTGGGGAAAGGCAGCAGTGGGGCTGGGGACAGCTGACTTCTGTGCACCCCAGTTCCTTGGAGGATAAACCAGGGTCACCTGCATTTGATTACTGTTCCCCTCCTTCCCTGGGGTACTTCATTCCCATTTCCTCTAAAAGGATCATGTAACCTGGGAAGAAATTATTTCAACACCACGATGTGTTTTATTAAATATTCTTTCCTGGGTGATTTCCAGGCAAAGCCCTGATTGGACAATCACATCACAGATCACACTGCAGATTTTCCATATTAACACTGTGGATGGGTTTTTAATCAGTAAAAATGAGATTTCTTCTCACCTGTCTCTCCACTCCTCCAAACTGTCAGAGCCAGGGTTCTGAGCTAGGCCTTCTCTTTGGAGCCACTGGGGTTGGGGAGCTATGGGCCTGAGGAGGTGGGTGCCCTGGAGGTGCTGCAGGCAGCCTGTCTCATCAGGAGGAGCGAGGAGAAGCAGGTGTCCGTCCTCAGGGCTGTCCTGGCTGACTGGGGCCTGTGAGGTTGTGCACAGCTCAGGGCTCCTGTGATCGTAGGGTCATACTTCTCTCTGAGCACTCAGGTGAAGCCAGTGTGGGAGTGCTTGCAAATTCAAGCAATAGGAGGGCGATCCTGGGAACTTCCAGCCCAGACCAGGAGCCTCAATGACTTCTGGCACTTGGACGTCCAGACCCAGGTTGGGGGGGGTGGTGGTGGTGAGGACAGAATGTCTGTCTGTCCTGCTGAGTGTTACACGCATGAATGGGGATGGGTGGGGGGCTGGGGGGGACTTGGGTAGACCAACATCCTGGTGGACCTGATGTGAAATTCCTGTCAAACAACTTTTAAATGGTTTGCTAGGATTATTTCTGTATTGAAAGTTTCTAATTATGCTTTTTTAAAAAATACTAAAAATAAAGGTTCAAGCTGCCAAATTTTCTTTCAGGGTGTTTGCTCTCCCTCCAGCTGTACTCTAGGTGGGCCTGGCTTTTCCCCACCCATTGTGCCCAGCTCTTATTTTTGCCCTAAGTTTTGTACAGGTGCCGGTTGGGGGCCCTGGGACACCTTCAGAGGCTTTTCTTTTGAGTGGTTGGCCCAGGTCATGTTTCCCTTCTGGACTGATGCATTGTCTGGGAGCATTGTGGGATGGGAAGATGTGAGGGGAAGCGCCATGTTATTCTCTGCAGGCCAGAAGGACACAGTGGAAGCTTTGGCCTGGAGCGATTTCTTCCTGAGTTTCTGCCAAGTGCCAGGCCTTCCTCTCAGCCTGCGAAGCTAGGATGGCAGGAGCCTGTGCCTGATGGGCAGGTTATGGAGCAGGATGCTGCTGCCCTCCAGAAGAGGAGCCTCTTTCCTGGCCTAATTGATTGGGTCCAGAGTAGGAGAGGGCCTCCCACGTGCAGAGCCCACTATCACCTCTTCATCAGTTGCCGGTGCTGCTCTTGACAGGCCAGCTGCATTTGGACCAAGCAACCCCCACGTATCCAATGACAGAGGCAGGGAGCTCTGTAGAAATTCATTTTATTCTTATTCAGACTATTTTCAAAAGAAGCAGTGGTGTGCTGTTTTTCTAAAAATATGCCTTTATAGATTTATATATGTATATTATAAAATCCATACATGTATTTACATGATTGCTACATACAAAATTACAGCACTGTGATATGTACATATCTATAGGTACATTCTTTCCGCTCATCCCTGCTGTGCTTATCCCTGTGAGGGAGGCTGAATCAGTGGTAAGCAGCTGCGGGCTGGCTGGGCCCATGGAGCCTCTGAGTTGGGGCCTCAGCGGAGATGTGGGGTGGCTGCTGCAGAAGCAGCAGAAGCAGCAGGCTGCAGGCCTTGTCCCTCTGCAGGCCTGGTGGGCAGTATCCAGAGGCTCCCAGCAGCCTCCCCCCATCCACCCTGTGGTGGCAGCGCTGCCTTTGTGGTGGCGCTCTGAGGCCACTATGTGGCCTAGACTTGCTAGGCTGGACCAAGAAATTGTATCTGAGGGAGGAGGGGGCTGTGGGAGAAAAATGAGCTCCCTTCCCAGGCCTGGCCCCATGAAGGGGAAAGGGCTAGATGGCTAAAGCCTGTAGAGGACCAGCAAGAACCCTGGGCCAGACCTTGTAAGGGGTAAGGGCTGCTCTTGGGGAGGCTGGGGAGGAGAGTGGTGGTGGCCAGAGGACAGGGCCCTCCTTCCTCCCTGGGGCTCAGGATGCCCTCAGCGGAGCCTGGTGACACTCTAGCTCTTAGGCCCCACAGCCACACCCTGGGCCTCCTGCCCACTGAGGGTCCAGCAGAGGTGCATGCACTGGGTGAGAGGCTGTGCCTCCCCTTAACTCGGCCAGTGGCTGGGCAGGAATGGAGGCTTAGGCCTGGGCCTGCTGTCCTGCAGGATGATGTCCCGGGGGCTCAGGCCTCCTGAGGCATGCAGACGAAGGCCTCCATTTCTTCTGTCCTGTTTTCTAAAACAGGACGCAGCAGTGCCTGAGGGGTGGGCTGTGATCAGCAACCAAGGGGCCACTCTGAGAGGCAGCCTGAGCCCTGCTCAATAACAGGATCCTGGGGAAACCTAGGCTGAGGCTTGGCTGGGCAGTGGGGACAGGGTTCCCACCTGGCTCTGTTGAGACCAGTTTTCAGAGGTCAAGGCGGGCCCCTACCTCTCAGTCTCCATTTGCATTGACCAAAAGGAGCAAGTGCTCCTGGACTGACTGCCCCGGTGCGAGTGGGCGGTGCGGTGCCCAGCCCAGGCCACAGGGGAGGTCCTCGCTCACACTGCCTTTGCCTCCAGTGTCCACCCATCCTCTGGGCCCGGCTACTCCCAACTTAAATTTTCCTGAAGAATGAGAAGAGCCGTCTGCCTTCTGTGGTGCTGGGCTCAGCCCCCCGTCCCACGCTGTGGGCCCTGGAGAAGGCAGCAGCAGGCAGGCTCCGTTCCTTCAGGTGTGTGTCCATCAGCTGCCGGTCAATGACCCTGTGCATGTCATCCTGCAGAGGAGAGTGGGCAGGACTGAGCAGCGGCTCTCGCCTGGCCTGGGGTGGGCAGGGAGGTGGTAAATGTCAGAAGGATGAGAGATGAGGATGAGCAATGAGATGAGAGAGTGGCTGTGGCTGCCTGACCAAGAAAGCAGTGTGGGTGCAATGCCAGGATACGCATAGGAGCTATGGGGCACCCAGGTCTCCTCAGGGCTTCAGTTGGCTTCTCTCTGCCAGAATCCTCCCTCCTGGCCCCACTCTCACTGCCCACTCAGATGGGTCTGTCCCTAAGGGTCCAGGTAACAGTGCAGCCCCACATCAGCACTCAGCCTTGCCTGTGACCAGCTGTCTTTGCTGCCTCCTGGTCACTTGTCTGGGTGCCTGCGGTCTAGTTTGCTGCCTCCACCCCAGCAGGCCCAAGTTGACCTCAGCTTGCCAACTCTCCAGCATAATGGACTAGCCTCAGGAGGCTTCTGCTCTTTTCTGCTCCTTCAAATTATTTCCAGCCTGAGTTGCTGATGCCCAGGCAGCCCCATGTGGCAGGAAACAGGCTGCCTGGACTCTGCTGTCACCACCCACTATGAAGCTCTGGCTGTGGCAGAGGCTGTGGGCATCACCATCTTCAAAGGCTCTCTTGCACCAACGCACACCCGTCTATTAGCTTCTTCACTGTGGGAGGACCTTACCCTATTGGTTGGGTGCTTAGAAAATGCACCCCCTGACCCGTCTTTCAGAACAGCACCTTTTACTTCACAGGGTGGCTTCTGAACAGTAGGTCCACTCTCTTTCCATTCTAGTGGGCTGATTCTGGTTCTGATTCTATGGAAGATTCCATTTGACAAAGGAGCTCTCTATGAACAAAGTTTGAAAACTACTGGCTCAGCGGGCCTGTGTAATCAGCAGCAGCAGCAGCAAGCACAACAAGCAGCAGGCTCCGGGACGCAGCAGGCTCTGGGACACACTGCTGGGACGTGCTGGTAAAGAGCCTGAGCTTCTTGCCAAACCCTGGAGGGAGTCACTCCAACAGTGGGTGTCTGAGCATGGGACAGGTGAGGCCTGCATTCCAGTGGGAGATCCCTGCAGCTGAGGCAGACGAACTCTGGGGCTCTGAGTGGCCACTCACAGATGAGGACAGGAATGTGGGATGGCTGCGTCCCTCTTCCTGACCAGCTTGTCTACCACCACCTCTGTCTCACGCAGACTCCCACCCATGGGTGTCACTCAAATGCCTTTGCAGGCTTCAGGGTAAAAACAAAGGACCTTCTTGTCACCAGGTGGTCAGGGTATGGGCTTCACCGCCCTGGCTCATGACCTGCATCTCTGCCTTCCTCTTGTCCTGTCTCCGCCCTCCATCATACTCAGCTTCCTTCCTGGTACCTCTCCTCTTCCCTGCCTTCTCCCTTCTCCACCCCCTCTCCACCTGCCCCTTGGATCTGACTCGAATACATGGCCCCAACCTCCAAGGTGCCAGTGTAGAATCCCAGGCATAGTGCCCTATTCTTAGGACATGCTCAATGAAATCTGTGCTGTTAAATACAACAGGAGAATGTTAAAGGGTCCTTCAGGAAACACATCCTTTCAAAGCCGCCAATGTTTTTTTCTGGCACATTATAAACTGCACTTTTATACTTCAAGCAACCAATTAGTCAAGGTAATCTCATGAGATGTATACCTTAGAACTTCACAGACACACATATGCTGCTCAATAATTCTATGTCTGCTATTATTTCTGTAGGCAAAACCATCCATTTACGCGAAGGTGGCACCAAGAAACCAGGGTCAGCCTGTCAGAGACGGGTCAGCCTGTCAGTAGTCGGCCACATGCTGCTGAGCTCATGGGAAATGGTGGTGATGGGAGGAGGAAGGCCAGGGCTAGACGACAGGTCACACTGCACAGAGATGATGCCAGGCTCTGGCACACAGAACATGGTGGGCCACAAGGGGAGGTGGCAGGTCAGGACGGTGATGGCAGAGTGGAGAGGATGGGTGGGATACAGGGCTCAATCTCACCTCAAAGGCAGGAGGGGTGTACAACTAAAGCTGTTGATACGGGAACTGAGAAAGGCCACTAGATCAGAAACCAAAGGAGCCAGATAGTAAAAAGCCCTGAGGAAGCAAACTGCAGCCAGGAGAGAAGAGAGAGAACAGCAGTGGTAAGCAGGGCATGGCCAGCTGGCTGCAGGGCGGGAGCCGAGGAACCAGTGCGCGGGACTCTGGTGGCCTGGGCTCCGGGTGCCAGCCCCATGGGGTCCTGAGGGGAATGGTCACTGCTGACCTGCTCTCCACAGTGGGGCTCACCTCAGGGAGCTGCAGGTGGATTCTCACCTGCTGGTTAGGATTTCTTAGGGAGAGACGTTAATGGTTACACCCACATCTTGACACCGTGTGACCTCAAGCTCGTCAACAAAAAGCCAGTCACAGCCCCCACCTAGCAGGGAGCCACGCTGGGCCCCAAGAAGGATGCACGGACTCATTTTCCGCAGGGCCTGCACCGGCACAATGCTCAGTAGAAAAAGGAAGCTGCAGGCCTTTGAGAAGGGAAGGGCAGTAGTGCTCTAGGCTTGCTGCATAACTTTCGGTCACCTGGGGCTTCCAGCCCCTTCACGTTAACAGGTGTTTCTCTAGTTTAAATCACACTCAGATGACCAGTTGAAGTATTCCAAGTATGGGGTCTGTCTTTCTCAAGAGCACTTAAAGTGTTCTTCCCCAGGGACACAAGGGACATGAGGTCTGGATTTCTCTAGGTGGAGACAGTGGTTACTGTTCGCCCATTACACGGGACCCTCTAGTAGCAAGTTCTCTTACACTTTTCTGGGTTCAGACTCCTGGAGTCTTTTCTGGGCCTGGGTCTCAGGGCTCCCGTTTACCTGCCAAGCCTCAAGCTGCTGCGAGAGGTTCAGTTTCTGCTGAATGGCATCCAACAGCTGGCTGTTCAGAGACATCATGTCCATCTTGCACTTGGCGAGTTCCAGCTCCACAGCGTTCTTCCTGAACACAGACAAGCCACAGTGAGCACAGACACCCTGTGCCAGAGGCCACTGCTTCTCTGCTTGGGGAACCTCGAGCCCACAGGGGAAGCACACAGGCTCTTACCCCAAACTCACAATGAACAGTAACTTTTTTTTTTTTTTTTTTGTACTGGGAATCAAACTCAGGACCTTGTGCTTGCCAGGCAGGTACTTGTGCCACTGAGCTATATCCCTGGCCCACAACAAACAGTAACTAAAAACCATGTTGCTTGCACAAGGTTAGCTGCAACATGCTTTCACATACATCTCCCTCAACCACGGTTCATAACCGCCCTGTATGGACTGTCACCTCCGCCTCCGAGATGGAGAAACAAAGGTTCAAAGTGGCCAGAACAGGACCACAGATGAGGCCTGGAGCCCAGAGGGGATCAAGGGCCTCATGCGGCACAAAGGAGCTACCCACCCTTCCCACACAAGGGTAATGCCAACTAGAGGGTGGGGACTTGTCCCTCAGGGATGTGGAAGGACTGCTTTTGACTACTCCTTCCTTAAAGGAACTGTCCCAAAGATACACACATACGCAAAAATCTCAGGCACTTGGGAGCTTGGGAGGCTGAAGCAGGAGGACTGCTGTTAAGTTCAAGGCCAGCCTGGGCTATATAGTGAATTTAAGGCCAGCCTGGCCCACATAGTCCCATCTCAAAAAAAAACAAAAAACAAAAAACAAACAAACAAAAAACAAAAAACCAAGGGAAAAAAAAAACCAAAAAACCAGAAAACCATGCAATGGTGATTTTCATAACTTTGCTACTCCTAGTACCCAACAACAGAGAAATTGGTAAAAATATGATGGAATACAGTCCCTATTAAGAACCATGAAATAAGTATTTACTGACAGTTCAGGATGTGTTGTTGCTACGTAGAGAAAAGAACCAGTAAAGAAGATATAGCCAGGCACGGTGGCCCCTGCTTGTAATCCCGGCGCGCGGGAGGCCAAGGCGGGAGGACCCTTGCAAGTTTGAGGCCAGCCTGGGCTACACAGTGAGTTCAAGACAGCCTGAATTACATGGTGATACCCTATCAGACACACATGGGACACACACACACACACAAAACCCAACCAAACAAAACCAAAACCAAGATATAGTTTTGTAAAATAAAAACTGCCTGACGTGTACAATGGTGCTTGTCTGTAATTCCTGCTACGTGGGAGGCTGAGGTGCAAGGTAGAGGCCAGCCTGAGCCATTTAGTGAGACCCTGTCTCAAAACAAAAAAGGATGTAGCTCAGTGGCAAAACCACCCTGGGTTCAATCCTCAGCACTGTAAATAAAACAAAAAACCTTGTGTTTGGAGACACACAAAATCACTGGTGACTAATTCTCCTCACATACTTTTGCATTTTGTGATTTCATATTTTGCAGGTCTCACATATTAATTTGTTCACATTCCTCAACTTTTTTTTTGTTTTGTTTTTGTTTTTTAAGACAGGGTCTCACTAGGTAGTTTAGGCTGGCCTTAAACTTGCTATGTAGCCTAGGCTGGCCTCAAACTCCCATCGATTCTCCTGCCTCAGCCTCCTGCGTGCTGGGATTACAGGCGTGTGCCACCACGCCCGGCTTCCTCAACATTTGTAAATCATAGCTGTTAAATACAGAAGAAAATTAATCTGGGGAGAGAAATGGGAATACAAAGCGGGAGTGAATAACTGGTTGCCCAGATGCCCAAACGTGCACCATTTAGCCCTTTCCATGTCAGCCACTCCCTTGAGTACTTGAAGTGGTAAAGGTGAAGTGTCCTGTTTGCACACAGCAATGACCCCTGTGAGCAGAGGAAGGACAGCTAAAGGGTAGGACTGCAGAGGCCGTCTCTCAGGCCTCAGAACACTGCAGTAAGGGTCCCCTCGGTATACTGCTTAGGCCACTGCTGTAACCAGCATTTCCTCTCTGGACTCTAGTCCACTGAACTATTAGACACTTTTACCAACACCTCACCTGCTGCCTTCGCTAGAGGCAGCTAGGACAGCTCAGTACAGTGTTAGTCCCGCCCACTGCGGCTAGGACCCAAGCGCCTGTCCAATGGGCGCGGGGCTCAGAAGTGGCAGCTGCCTCTATCACGCCCGCTGCCACTCGCGGGCGGCTAACAGTGGAAATCCTCGTGGCAGCGGTTGCCACGGACGCCGCCCCACAGTCCCAGAATGTTAGAACAAACCCCAGTCCACCAACGGCAGCTGCGGCCTCTGGAGGTTCCGGGCGTCTGCCGGCAGGTGGTGCCTGGAGCAGCCCGGAGCTCTGGGAATGCGCTAACACTGCCGGAGGGCGCGCGGTCCAGCAGCGGCGCGCAGCTTACTGGGGGTCTCCCTCTTTCCTGACCACCATTTCTGACCGTGCCCACCGGGGACTCTTAGTGCTCCCCCACCCCGGGGCCCCGTGACCTAAACCTTCCCCACCCAGCGAGCCCTGTTCCACCGAGGTCCAGGAGAACACGGCCCTCGTTCCAGAGTTCTACGGAGGCTTCCTTCCAGGGAGGCAAATGTGCACATCTGACCAGACTTAATTAAGGATACTAACTGGCCTCCTATGCCAGCAGGCAAGGGGCTGCGTTACACAGATCCGTGCAGGTTTGGTAGCCTCCCTCTTCTAGGCGGCAGGGGGCTAACTTCCTTTTTTTTTTTTTTTTTTTTTGGGTACTAGGAATTGAAACCAGGGCTTTCCCACTGAGCTACATCCCTGCTTTTTTTTTTTTTTTAAAATGTTGGTACCAGGAGTCGAACTCAGGACCTCGCGCTTGCCAGGCAGGCGCTTATGCCACTGAGCCATCTCACCAGCCCCTGCCTTTTTGTTTTTTTCAGACACAATCTCCAAAGTTGCCCAGGGTGGGCTCAAATCTGTGATCTTCCTCCTCAGACTCCCGGAGTGCTGGGATTACAGCCTATGCCACCAGGTCTGGGTTAGTTTCCACTTTTTCTTAAGGGAGTCTGGACAATTTACTTTTTCTCTCCTGTACCCTGACACTTGACTGTCTTTCTCATCTTTCATACTGATGACAGAATATGGACAGCCACCCCGTCACCCCCCCTTACTGGGGATTGAAACCAGAGCCTTCACACTGAGCCATGCCCCCATCCCTTTATTTTTGAGACAGGGTTTTGCTTAGTTACCAAGTTTCACAGGCTGAGCTTGAACTTGAGATCCTCCTGCCTCAGCCTCCCAGAGTGCTGGGATTGCAGGCTTGTGCCATCGCGCCCAGTTTGGTCAGATCTTAATGTTCAGCTTCTCTGCTAAGACGAGTCCATACTTCTAAACTCAACCTGCTTCTCATTCCCAAGGTGCTTCCACAATTAGTACCTTACTTTTACTGTTTTACTCCCTAATTTTATCACACAATTCACCCTTTGCTATTCATAAAGTACACCCTTCTTCTATTACACTGCTATTCAAGTACCCATTAACTAAATGTACTGGGCATTCAAGGGGGAAGACATACACAGGTATGTGAGCTTCACCAAGTATACTGTAATTCTGAAAACGAACTAAAATCGACAGGCAGCCTGCTATGAGGTTTTGAGCAGATAGAAACGGGGACCCAAAGGTAAACTTAGAAATGGAGATGATGAAAATGATTAAAGAGAATCCTGCTGGTCATGGTGGAGCACATACCTTTAATCCTAGGTGTGGGAAAAAAAAAAAAAAAAACATGCAGAAGTGAGCAAGGTTGGAGTACAAAGAACTTTAGTGTTAGAAGTTGAAATATGTATCATGTCGTTTTTTAAAACAGTGTTTTATTTAGTAATTGTTTCCAGGGATTATTTCATTATCTCACTGATTAAAAAAAAAAACCACAAAGCTATATTACATATACACCTCTATGTGCAGCACAGGAAAAAGGTCTGCCAAAAATGCACATCCAGCTTCCAACAGCACTGTCCAGCTGGAAGGAGAATGAGATAGGGAGTGAGGGTGGGCACCATGGAAATCAACCTTTACATTCTTCTGTTTTTTTTTTTTTTTTTTTTTAATATATGGGTTCTGGGGGTCGAACTCAGGACCTGATTTAATTTCTAAAATTAGGAATATACTCAATTTTACTTAAAAAAAAAAAAAAAAAAAAAAAAAAAAGCCAGGCCCACTCACTTTGCAATGGCCTCGTCCCGGTCCCGGATGGCCTTCTGAAGCTGCTCCTTTGGCTCTTTGTCTTCAGATGTCACTCTAAGTCGATCCCTCTCCTCTTTTAGTGCAGTCATCTCCACACTCAGCAGTGTCACCTAACAGGAGACCAAAGAACAAAGGTGGTGATACCATTACTTTGGGCCTGGGTGATTTCCCTTCCGAGAGGTAAAAAGGAACCCAAGAACCTCAAGTGCTTGTGGGAGTGCACCCCACTGCTGTCCTGCTCTGCGGGAAGGCCCTCTTCTCCTGAGGAAGGACGCGGTGTGCTAGGATCCAGCTCTGGGATAAGGGATCTGAGATATCTTCAGCCCTTGACCTGTGGCCACGGGCTGGATGCCCTTTGTACTCAGCACATCATGCCACCTCTTTTGTGGCAAGGCACACCCAGGTAGACAATGGAAGGAGACTATTAAAGCCTCAGGGCTCTGAAGCAATTTTTGGAACATAGGGTTTCGTGTTTTTTCTCAGCCATCTTCTACATGAAACACTGCTATCCACCAAGCTCTAGATGGCTCCAAAGCCAGGCTTGCATCTCCAACAGTACATAGCGCAGCCTGGTTCTTTTTTATTCTTTCTCATTTGGCTCCCCAAATCAAAACCACATGGTATTTATACACCTAAATGATGTTATTACCTCTCACAGCAAACCTGGCATCTTTTCTGTGGTCCATGACTCAGTAAGTGGTACCACGGCCTACTCAGTCCTGATGCTGACCTGGGAGTCACAGTTCGGTGGCGAGGTGCGCCTCTAGGGTTCCATCACTGACCACGGTTCAACCCCTCCCCCTCAGTGTAGTAACTCTGTGTACACCATGACCACCGGCATGGTAGAAGTGTGTCATATCTATCTGTACATCCCAGAGCCTGAATGTGTATGGTGCTAAATCTCAAAACTGATTTCACCAGTTTTGGGATACTTATCCAAAACCTAGTCTTATTTGGGGGCATTCCTGATTGTATGAGTGTCAGTGGGAGACAGGACATGGGCTCCTACTAAGGAAGCCAAAGTGGGACAGGCATTCCCTTTCCTTCACAGCCTGGGTATGGTATGTGACCGAGACTTGGCAATCACCCCCAATCCCTGCCCTGGGATTGCAGCTCTTGAGGTAGTATGGCAAAGCCACAGGCCAGTGGGGCCTATTCACCAGGCAGCATGCTGGTTTTGCTGTTCCCTTCTCATGGCTCCTTCCTCTTTGGGAGCTGAGTTTTCCCACCTTCCTTCCTGTTGATTCTGTATGCACCAGATTTAATTCTAATCCATTCACTTTCTGCTTAAGTTATGCAGACCGAATTTTATTGTTTGCAATCAGAAATGCTGCCTGGGTAGAGCTTTCAGTAAATATCTGTTAAGCAGTGGAAGGGTGGGAGTCCCTTCAGTCTAGGTTGATAGCATCAGGCATGAGTTGGGATGCTTGACCCTGGCCTCTTGTTAAATATTACACTCTGACATTTTTCCAAGGGAGGATCCATCTACACAACACAGGTCTGCCTCCCTTCCACAAGGGGACTAACGGCACCTTTCAGTATATTCCTCAATACTGAAGTCTGATCATCTTCAGAGAGAATGAAAGTGAACAGAGGCCCCGAGTCTAAGGTTGAAGATCAAGTTCTCCAGACTGAGAGCAGAGCTGCCTACCAGGGGAGCAGCCACTTTGGAGGAGCTCAGAGGACACCCAACAACAAAGAAACAGAAGGACAATTCACCGTCATGATGGGCAATGGATTTTGTACTCTTAGGAGTCTGGTAAGGAACATCAGGGCCTGGGGCTCTGCACTGAGGACAGCCCAAAGCTGCAGCTGTCCTGTGAGGCCAGGTCGATCGAGTAAGCCTTGGGCAAGCACAGGCTGACATTTGTAGAGGTCGTGGCATGTACATCTATCCAGCCTTGAAGCAGACAAGGTAGCAGGTGAGGCGCTTAACCACACCTGTCACCAGCAGGTTCTGTACCAGAACTCAAGACAGAAAGCACTGGCAGACAGAGCCACCTCCTCAGACCAAATGAGCGCTGACATGGCTTCTGGCCAGCCAGTGTCTCTACTAGCTGAGTAAGAGACTGATAAAAACCACATATTGAGCAGGAAAGTACAACTTTTAACACAATCCAGCTAAAACTCCTGAAGAACTTAAAATCTGAGTGAGCTACAGCCCACCAGCCACTTGCCTTAGGGAAAGGGACAAGGGACTTTATCTTCTCTGAGCCATACATACTTCCCAAAAAGTCCTTACCACGAAGTTGTTGAGAGGGTCAAATGAGATAAATAACATCACGTGCCCCTCAGGGTCTAGTGCAGTACCAGGCACACAGTGGGTGCACAGCAGATGCCTAACGAGCTCTGCACGAAGAACGCCATGCCTTCTGGGATGGCTGCCATTTCCACACTCATTCTGGAACTCAACCTGCACCCTGCCTGTTGCCCTGGGGTGTCAGGATGACTTCCACAATGCAGTTCTGGTGGCTGCAGTGGCAGAGAGGCTTTCTGCTTTGAGTATTCTGGATGAGATGACTCATGGGAACACATGCACATTCCCTGCACTGGGCTGAAGACGGGCTTGCTCACCTGGCTGTGGAGTCGCTGCAGCTCTTCTAGGCTTTGCCTCAGTTTACCCTTCTCTCCCTCCATGAGCTCCCTCAGGGCTCTTGAGTCCTCACTGGTCTGCCTTATCTGTTCTTCTAAGGAGTCATCCTCAATTCTCCGGGAGCTCTGACAGCAAAAAGAAGAGCCAGACAGAGATGGAGAGAGGAGGGACAGGGAGGAGTGAGAGACGGTTGGTGGGGGTGGGGTTGGAAAGCAACAGGGGAGGAGAAGGAAGAGATGGTGGGGGCGGGGAGGACAAAAGGAGAGAGAAAAAAGGGATGGAGAAAAGAAGAGGAAATGAAACAAAGGAAGGGAGAAAGGGTAATGGGGAGAGATTCTCAAGCTCAATTTCAACCTGCAAACGATAGCCTGAAGTTCGTTTTGTGGCTGTTCCAGCCTTTCGGCACATGGCCCTGGGATAGCTCCCTTCTCCCAGTGACTCAACCTCTGCACTACAGCAAGTTCACCACAGCAACACAGCACAGTTAGAAACAACCACACTTCATCTTATTTCATCCAATATGGAGAGAAAGAGACTACTATTCTGGAGTAGAATGAAACCTAGAAAGAAATTACTGCCTGAGAGCTGGGTGTGTGAATGGAAAATAAGTCAGGGAGAAATCTGTCATGAAGCTGGAAGAAATTCCAGTCTGCCCAGAATACCACAGAACATCCTTCGCCCCCACAAGCCACAGCTGGAATTCCAAGAGGCCCTTCACCTTGGTCTTCTCTCAGCTTCCTGTGATCACATATTCTTTAGGCAGAAACTTTAGGTCTTTTAAGTTTGCCTACTCATAGCTCATCCCTCCACTGGGAACAAAAGGCTACAAATGGAGATCTGCAGTGTTTTGCCAGATACCTATTTCTTTACTCTTTCTGTTCCTAAGGAAAGTCCTTGAATGTGAGGCCACCAGTGTCCATTTACAATCAAATAGAGAAAAGGAGTGTGCTTGTATTTTGGAGCCTGCATCCTGGCACTCGGACCCTCTGCCTGATCACCAGTGTTCAGTATTCTCAGATATACTAAGGGCTCAGAAGGAATTCTGGCAGACACGTGATAAGCTTCCAGTTCTGAGGTTAACCTACTCCACTAGGTTTCAACCTATTAGCCAGGTCTGGAGGGGTCAGGCCCCTCTAAGTGGCCACTTACCGTGGGCTCCACGCCATCCACAACGCTCTGTATCAGTCTCTTGAGCTCACTGAGGGCAGTGCGCAAGCTACCAGCTGGGACATCCTTGGCGGATGAGGTTTCTGAAGACTCGTCCATGGAGGAGTCTGTGGACACTGCTGAGTCAGCACTGTCACTTCCTCGAAGGTGTGCGCACAGATAGCGAACCTGGCAGTAGGCTTCCCAGAGCTGCAGTCTCAGCTGTGTCACAAAGAATTATTCTTGATTATGGATTTTACAGAAGACCCGGCCATCTTTGTCTAGTATATGAACCCAAAATAGACCCGAGACACCAGTTGCAGGAGAAAGGGTTTTTGTTTTTTTAAAATCACCTGTCCTTATTTTGGGACCAATACGTCTATCTAGACTCTCAATTCTTATTTTCCCCGCTCTCCAGCCCCTTTTTTTTTAATGTGGGTACCAGGGTTCGAACTCAGGACCTCATGTTTGCCAGCAGGCGCCCGTGCCACTGAGCGATATCACCGGCCCTTTTCTCGTATGTGGGTTCCGGGAGTCGAACTCAGGCCCTCACGCTTGCCAGGCAGGTGCTTATGCCGCTGAGCCATCTCACCGGCCCTCTTTTTTTTTTTTAAGAGTGGGAAAGATTTATTGAGAGACAGGATGCACTCAAGAGGGGAGCGCAGGTGCTCAAAGGAATGAGGCACACACAACTGGAAGCTGGGGAATGGGAAATAGGAAATAGCAGTAGCTCCTGAGAGACAGGGTAGGTCCCAAGTGGGTTGCCCTCCAGTCCCTTCTATTTGCTATAGAAAGTATTTCTTTATTACAGAATGTTTCTTTCATCAGAGTCAGGAAATCATTAGAGGAATGAAGTATGAAAAGCATAAAACAAAGCCAATGAGATGGTGAGAATGAATCATGAATGTTCCAAACTCTGGCAAAGCACAAGGAATGAGGCTGCTAGTCAACAAATAGGTCCCCAGAGGCATAGGGCACGAGTGAGAAGGATGAGGCTCTCTGCCTGTCACTGTCTTCTGGCTGCTCTGTTCAGGTCTCAATGGGCAAGGAAGAGGAGGACATGGAGGGCTAGAGACAGCTTTGATCAGGGTGCTCCAGTCAGCAAGCTGAGGGGCTCAGGCAGGTACAGAGCCACTAGGCGGCAGTGGCGTGCTGGGGAGGACAATGGGCTATGTGCACTGTGAGGCCACTTCCCCTGCCAGGTGACAGGGACGTCAGCACCTGCTCTCTCTCTTGCTCCAGCTCCTCGGCCTCCATGCTCTGCTCTATCTCTGACAGGAGGGACGTGCTGGTGGCGGCAGAGCTCTGTAGACTCCTCTCCTCAGTGAGCTCTTCCACCTTCCCCTGCAGCTGCCGGCAGGAGAGCCGCACCTCCTGGAGTTCCAGCTGGCTCTGGTGCAGCTTTCAGGGAGAAAGAACAAATGCAAGTGAGGTTCATCCAAGCCAAACCAGCCAGTGGTGCCCAAGGCCTGACCTTGCTTCTATACCTGCACCCACAGAAAAGCAGAGGGAGGAACATATCAGACTGCGTCAGGGGACACAGCAAAACCCAGATCTGCGAAGTTCAAAACAAGCAACTCCATTTTTTCAACAGAAAAATTTTTAAGAAAAAAGGATAAAGGTAGAGCCTAGAGATTAAAAAAGACTCAAGAGACCTATCAACCAACAACATGTGGATCTATTTTACTTTGTATATTGAGTCAAACAAAAATATTTTAAAAATCCATGACATAAGACAATTGAAAATTTGAACACTCACTGAGATTTTGATAATGTTAAGGACATACTGTTAATTTTTTAGGTATAATATTATGGTTATAAATTATTTTTCTTCTAGAGGAACTTAAAAAGTTTATTACATGTTACTACATAATACTTTTCACTGTTGCTTTTATGATTTAATTCAGTGAAAAGAGTACTGTCAAGGGACAAAGTTATAACAATTTAGTTTAAAGGCTTTCATTGGTTTTATCCTCAATTTTAGAATCAGGCAACACTTCATTCCATAAGACAGAGTAAGTATTCCCTAAAGATATTTAATTTACAGATAAACTTATTAAAATTCTGAGATATACTTTTCAGCAATAGAAGAGGAGGAAATGGATGTTCCCAAGATAAGGCAGGTCTATGTGAAATCCTCCATAATGAAAAATTAGCACCCCCTTCCCAAGTAAGATACCATTATGGCTAAGAGAAATAAAAATTCTAAAGATGATAATATCAAGTGTTGGTTAAGATATGGAACAATCAGAACTTTCTTTGCTCATGGGAGTGGAAAATTGCAAACATTTTGGAAAAGTGTTTGGCAGTTTCTATCAGTTAAATATACTCCTATCCTGTGATCCAGCAATTCCACTCTTAAGTGCACACTTCCCTTGCCCCCCAAATGAAATGAAAATGAAAGACACACACAGGATTTTATAGCCACAAATGGGAAAGAATCCAAATACTAATAAAATCATAAATCATGGCACATCCATATGTTGGAATACCATGCAGCAATAAAAAGAATATGCTGTTATTACATCACGTTACTACTCATAACGTTACTGAATTTCATGTATACCATGCTGAGCAAAGCTTATCTCTGAACGTAAAGGGCTAGGTCAGTGGTGGTAAACCTATGGCATGCCTGCCTCAGCAGGCTGTTAGTATAACTGAAAGCTCTAAAAGGTTTGCCATCACTGGCCTAGGCATATGGCTCAGTGACAGAACATCTCTGGATTCGATCCCCAGTACCAAATGTGTGTAGAGGATTTTTTTTTTAAATGAAACAGCATTTCTGAAGTAATATTTATTCCATTAAAAAGAGAAGGATATTGCACTGATTTTCCAGACTCTTGCCAAGTTGGTTCATGGTTCCTGCAGAAATGCAGAGACTGTGGGGTGACTGGCAGCAACTCAGAGCTCTAATTCTCATGGAGAGAGCAAGCTGCCCTATAAAGCTTTTGGCTAATCCTGTAGGTGCCCTGGGAGCCTCATCTTCCCCATCAGTGCCAGGAGCATGCAAGCAAACAGCTGACAATGGCAGCAAAGGCCCAAATGAGCCGTGATTCAGAAGAGCTTGGAGCCTGGCTACTCAGAGAACAAAAATGGCACGGCCAAGCCTGCTCTCAGTGCCTCCCATGGGTCAGCAATACCTGCGGTCCAGTAGGAACTCCTCCAGCCCCACTTTTGAGTAAAATCAGAAAAAAAATCAGGGTTATGGAGTGAGGGGGTACTTCCTAGGAAGCATCTGGCACAATTACAAGTGGCATATTGAACAATTATTTTCTAGACAACTCCACATATATCTCAGCAGAAGTTCCTCACTGATAAGTTCTTATGTACTAGACAAAATTAGTTCAATTATTCACGAATACGCAAAGGTACTTAACTAATTATAACAGCAAGAGAACAAAAGATCAGGAGGGAGGGCTGAGGATATTGCTCAGTGGCACAGTGCCTGCCTGGCAAGCACAAGGTTGTGAGTTTGATTCCTGGGACAAAAAAAAAAAAAAGAGAAAAAGAAAAAGAAAAAGAAAAGATCAGGAGGGGCTCACTTTCTGATCATTGCCTGATTCACCACCTGGATAGACATGTGCAGAAAAACCAAACCAGGGAAAAGTCCATTCACTATATAAACTCTCTACAAGAAATATCATCCTCTGTACAACAAAGATGACACTAGGTATGGTGGATAACGCTTCCCTGTGTTTGTACAGTACATGAAGTTTAAACTCACAATAGTCAACTGAGCAAAAGTGGGAGCACTCTCCTTGTCTGACAGTTGAGAGGCTGACAAGCTGTGATGTCATGTGATTTGCTCAGTGGCACGTCACTAGTACTGGGGCAGACTAGACCCCAGGTCACCAGCTCCCTGGATCGCCTCACAGTGAGTGAGCCTGCACTCTGCTACTGAAATCCAACTACGCGCCACGGAACATGCTTGGCTGGGTGTGGTGCACGCCTGTATTTCTAGCTACTTGGAAGGCTTAGGCAGGAGGATCACAAGCTTGAGGTTTATCCTGGGCAATTTAGCAAGACTATTTCAAAATAAAAATAAAAAGGGCTGGGGAGGTAGCTCAGTGGTACAGCATTTGCCTAGTATGTGCAAAGCTCTGGGTTTAAACCCCAGTTCTGCAAAAGAAAGAAAAAAACAAAAATGAAAACAAAAAACAGACACCCAGCCGGGTATGAAGTAGGGCAGCAAAGTGGCCCACAGAGGGATATCACTTTCCTTTACTGAGCATTAGGAATTTAGTAAAATACTTGATATAAACTAGATGGTCAATAAGTAATTTTTATTCCCTATTATGAGGCCTGAAAAAAGGTCAAAAATTTGATCAGTAGTTTAAAAATCTGTTTTGATAGCAGGTCACGTAGTGATACACATTAAAAGAGGGCTCTCCCAGTGGCGGCGGGCCTGTTGCCTTATGTGCTCAGCCTCCCCCCACCCACTTGCTGGAGAGCTTAAAATTATGGGACTAAATGCATTCCAAGGAGCTAGGGGTATAGCTCGGTGGCAGAACACTTGCCCACTATGCTTGAGGCCCTGCTTCCATCCCCAGTGGGGGAAGGGAGGGGAGAGGAGGGAAGGGAAGAAAATACATACATACATATGTACACGCGTACATGCATACATGCATACACACATTCATACATTCCAAGGTCACTGGCTCAGTATTTTACAAATCTGCTTTAGGAGTTCTCCATGCTACCCGAGAAAGCTGTAATTTTTATTTCTATGTCAGTATAGGACATTTCAGCAACAGATAGGGCAGGGCTTCTTGGAAGACACTGGTTAACTACTGGCAACTTACAGAGAGTATTGTGTGAACAAAAGAAACAATTACAGTTAAGAAGGATGAGAATTCAGCCTACAAACACAGTTCTTCCAAACTGTGGGAACCGCCAGACTGGCTACAGGCACTCAGCTGAGTGACACCCTTGCACTCCTGTAGTCCAGCTGGAAGACAGTGGACATGCAAAGGGTGAGGATATGTGTGGGGTATGACCTGGGATTTTCACAGATACAAACACACAGCCCATTGTCCAAGTTAGTACCCTGTGGTCCATACTGGTCCTGGATATTTCCCATCATCTATAGGTACTCAATTATGGATCTGAAACACAGACTTTTCATTTGTGAATTCATGCTAGACTCAAAGTTTCTTTTTTGGCAGGGGACATTTTTCTGTACTTCTTTTCCCTTTCCTTTCCATGTCTATCTCAGTAACCCTCAGGAAAGTGCTTTATGAAATAATAAATGCTGTTAAATGCTGACTTCTAGGGGCAAGTGAGCAGCGAGTAAGTCAGGTAGGAGAGTTCTAGTTTCAATTCTACCAAGAAACTTGTACCTGACCTTGGATAAATGATAGGCTTTAGTCAATACCAATGTCACTTGTTGCTTTCTTTTTTTTCCCCCAGTATTGGAAATTGAACTCAGGACCTTTGCAGTGAGCTACATCCCTAGGCTTTTTTTTTTTTTTTTTTTTTTTTTGTGGGTACCGGGGGGTCGACCTCAGGACCTCGCGCGGGCACCCGTGCCGCTGAGCGATATCACCGGCTCTTTTTTCATATGTGGGTTCCGGGAGTTGAACTCAGGCCCTCGCACTTGCCAGGCAGGCGCTTATGCCGCTGAGCCATCTCACTGGCCCAATCCCCAGGCTTTTTAAAAAAAGCTTTTGAGACTGGTTCTCGCCAAGTTGCTCAGGCTGGGGTTGAACTTGTAATCCTCTTGCCTCAGCCTCTCAGAATGTTGGGGTTATAGTCATGTACCACAATGTCTGGGCAAACTCTTTCCTCTGGGGCTGAGGATTGAACCCTGGGCTTCATGCATGCTAGACAAGTACTGTACCACTGAGCTACACTCAAGCCCCATTTTCTTTCTTTCTTTTTGAAATATGCCGGTACCAGGAGTTGAACTCAGGACCTCGCACTTGCCAGGCAGGCGCTTATGCCGCTGAGCTGTATCACTGGCCCATCAAGCCCCATTTTCTATTCAACATTTGCCGAGGCCCTACTACATTTCCAGCCAGAGGATGAAAAAACACAGAGGGAGAAAACCTGCTATCTGTCCCTCAGAGGGGCACGTCACTCAGTTGGCAATTTAGCTGATGGTGTCAGTGACAAGCAGTATTAGCCTAAGCCATTGTTTACTCACCTCATACTCCAGGGCTTCCCTATGAGCCTAGTGGTGCCCTCTGTAGCCTAGTCTTGAGGTAGGGACCCTCCTGGCACCTGAGTGTTACCTAGCCAACCACCTCTGCCTAAATGACACTGTGGCAGTCCAGTACACTTCCTGCCATGCCCAAAAGGGAACCAGTGCACCCTCAGACTCTTGTCCCAAGTCTTCCCAGCAAAGCACCTTGGTAGCAAATGTTACAACCCTATTTCTGGGGAGGCTGAGAGTGATTATCTTTTTGTTTGGGGGTTTGTTTCTTGTCAAGTGTAAGCTTAGAAATTCAGCTGAAGCCTGGTGGCAGTTCCCCAAAAAGGACATATATGACTATGAAGCAGTTTCCTTTAGGGAGGCAAAAAGACTAATTAGGCTAAAAAGGGCTCAGACTGTCTTTTCTGGCAGCCAGCAAAGACAGGATATGTCTTGCTGTGTTCAGTGGGGAGCTTCTTGGTTTCTATTCTATGCCAGCCAACTAAACCCCTCTACCTAGGAAAGCAGCAGCAGGGTGTGCTGTGAGCTGAGGACAGAGAGCCCTGCGCTCCCTCCGAAATCTAGCAGCTTTTACAAATGCCAGGCGGCCAGAATGACACTCCCAGTGTTCCAGCCATGTTAATAGCCCAGAAAAAACTGTGTGAAGCTTTTCAGAGACCAGTGGATCAGAACACATGGGAGGGACTGTGAGGAACGATATGTTTCACTGGCTATGGGTGAATCAGTGCACGCCTGGGAGACATAACAGGTCCATGGTGAGACCTTCGTGTCACCCACTTCTGATCAACCCCAGCAGTTGGCTTTCCCTTTCTGGCTAAGTGCTCCTATTGTCTGGCCCCAGTCCTGCAGGACAGCATCTCTGTCCAGTACCTGTAGGTCTTTGTCATGGCCTTGCCTCTCTAGGATCAGCACTCGGTCCTGCAGCTCTTCCACAGTCCCTTGTAGAAGGTCATTTTCTTCTAAGGTGGCACTGAGACGATGCTCCAGCTCCCGTTTCCGATCCGACAGCATCTTGATCTGAAAGGCCACAGGGGTGGTGTGAAGTTACACGTGGGCTGATGTGTAGGAAGAGGGCTAGGCCCCAACAGGGAGGCACATGTCTCTAGGTGTTATACCCAGGGACTTGGGGGCTCCCATCTCAGAAAGAAGAGCTGTGCAATCGGGCTGAAGAGAAAGCCCCTCCCCTCTAGGAAGCTGTCTGGGAAGGGGTGGGAGTGAGCCGTGGGGAAGCTGGAATGTGGGCTGCCAGGCAGAGGAAGGGATGGTTAGTGCTCTGGAAATTCCAGAGATAAGACAGAGAAGGCCCCACCTTGCCTGGCCTCAACTTTACCCCAGCCCCAATGTTGGTGGGGGGTGAACCTGGCCTGCCACTACTCTTCCTTCTCCAGGCATGAGTATGAGAAAGTGCCCATGCATTCCTCTGGAGCCTCCATGTTTTTGCACTTTCAGGCCCTCTTCTGTCCTCCCCACAGCTGGTCCTTCTGGCGCTAGAGGCCACAGCTCAGACCCAGGGTCCCAAGTTAATGGAGGAACTAGCAAGGTACAGAAGGCAAAGCAGTGCCTGCATCAACCTGTGCCATGGGAAGGAGTAGGACAGGGACCATGTGAATAACTGACTTTACTCAGAGCAACTTTTCCTGAGCAAGTAGCTTGTGAACAGAAGCAAATTCTCTCCTTTTATGAAAGAGGTTGATTTGTCTGCACAATGAGTTACCTAGTCACTCTCAAGATACATGCATTTCCTTGTTGGAAGGCCTATCTGCTCTCTTCATTCAGAAAACAGAGGAGATGCCTATTCTTCTCAGGCTTTCAGGTTTGTAGGGAGAAACTCTGAGCCAGGACTCCCAAAGCCAACAATGTTTCACCTAGAGCACTGCCCTGCTCAGGGGCTCCAGAAAGCCTTCCCAAGTGGTACGGGACTTGGGGGGAACTTTTGGGCCCCTGCAGGTCCCCTGGATCCTTCCATTTATCATTTCTCTGCAGGACTGATTGTTTGTCCCACTGCATGTTTGGTCAAGATGTTCTCCAGGCTTTCTAGTCCAGCCTGGAGAATGATGCCTAAGGTTCTTATCTGGGTAAGTTCTGGGGACCAGCTTCAGAGCTTTTCCAGGGAATACTTTGAAATGAATGTCTAACCTGTTCTAGGTCCTCTGAGAGCCACGTCTCTCTGCTTCTTGATTGTTCCCACTCTCTGCACTACAGCTCCACTCATAGGGCACAGATCTTCCTTGGCTACTGATCAATCAGATAGGATGCTGTCCTGGGGAAATGAGGTATGTGGCCTTTGGCCAGAGAGATCAGATGTCTGGACAAACAAAGAAATCCTGTCTCTCAAGTGTGTACCTGGGTAAGAGACCAAAAGCGGCAAGCTCCTTTTGTGAATGGGCCCACTATTCCTTATGCTGAAGCAGAGTTAACCAGGTGAAGCGAATTCTCACTCCAGTTCATTATCATTTAAATACCCTCTGACTTTTAAATTCTCTTTCCCATGGATCATCTTTGTTCCCAAGTTTCACTCAGTGAAGTAATGAGGTAACATGATTCTGATATACAAACAATCCTTAAAGAACTTAGAAGTTCAGAGTTACATGAAGTAACTTAGTTGAAAGAAGCAATCTCAGAGCTTGGCCTATGAAAGTAGCACTGTTACTGGGTGAAGTGAAGAATTGGTATTAGGCTGTCAACTCTCTTACTCTACCTTCTATACTCTGAAACTTGTGACCAAATCTGGCAATAAACATTCCTGGGAATGACTTGTTCATGAGGGTCTAGAAAAAATGAACAGGCATGGGAAAGAGGAAGTCAGGCAACTTGACAGAGTCAGAGCCTGGGAGAGGCAGCTGAACAACAAGTCATGCACATGGATGGGCACAGACAGGGCATGCCGAACCTACCGGAACAAATCTACTTACTTCAAGAACCTGCTGCTCAATATCAGTAGGAATTCCAAGGGAAAAGAGGATGGAAGGAAGTGCGGAGGGAGAAGAAAAGAGAAGATATTGACAGACTTTAGGAAAAACATGCCCAGTGACTTATAAAGCAGGAAAGCAACTGTGAGGCTTCCCCAGCCTGACCACATGGCTGATTCCTCAGCCACAGTGAGGGGCTCCTTTGTCTGTCCCTATAGTGTCTCTCAAAATCTGACTTAGCCAAAGAGCATGAGGGGCCCTTAGGAAAATATTAGGTGTAAGCCCCCAACCTGGTTCAGCTGATATGTCCCTTGTCCCACTCCCCACATGACTAGATGCTTATAGTACTGTTTCCCTGCTCACTCAGGGCCGCAGACTCTGGCTGCCATGTTCTGCACTCGTGTCGCAGGGACCAGACCAAGTACTCTCCGTGTTTTGACCCACTAAATCTTTACAAAAGCCCTATGAGGTAGAAATGTCTACTGGTCTTATTTTATAGGTGAGAATAATAACATCCTCTTAGTGCAGACTGAACTGGATCTAAGAGGAATGGATAAAGGAAGATGCCCTTCCCCAACTTTTATGTGGGGTTGGCAAGCATATTTTTGCAGGGACGAACATATTCAGTAAAATATAGGTCATTCATGATTTCAAGACCTTCAGCAGTAACTTGGTATTTTTATTTTTCCAGACAACAGGCTCCCCAGTGTTATTATCAACAGTGTTATTATCAAGTGTTCCTCATTTAGTTTCTCACAGAAATGTCTCTCTTTGGCAATTTTAGTCGCTTTTATATATAGCAGGTTTTCATTTCCCGGCTCAGAGAGCTCCTTATCCAAAGATGCAGTGAGGCACCTCCACAGAAAAAAAAAGTGCTTCACCTCCAAATGCTGCCACATGGCCAGGCTCACCTCAGCCTGAAGGCTCTCGAGCCGGATAATGTGCTGGTTGGTTGATGAGTTTTTCTCCCGAAAGTCTTCTCTGAGGGCGTGGACCTGCATGGAGAGTTGTCTCTCAACTTCTGATGCCTGCAACAAAGGAACCCTTCAGAGTTATTTCAGGGGTGTACAAAGAAGGTCTGTTCAGATATTCGCCTTTCATTTCTCAAGCACCCTCTGCACCTGGCCTTCCCTACGGAGTTCAGGATGAGATACAGGTTTCCTTCCTATGATCTCTTTGTTCTCCGGAGCCCAAACGGGACACACCCCTTCCCAACCTCTATTTTAGACTACTCTCTCTAGGGCTGACCCTACTGACCAGTGGAAACAGGTCCAGGAAATACACCTAGTAAGCTCTCTCAATGTTAGTTATCATCTTTTTTTGTTTGTTTTCAGACAGGGTCTCATTATGTAGTTCATGCTGTTTTGCATTCATTAAGCATCCTAGGCTGGTCTCGAACTCACTGCCATCCTCCTGTCTTCAATCTCCTGAATGCTGGGATTACAGGTTTGCACCATCATGCCCAGCCAGTTATCATCATCATTACTGTGCATATAGCAGAAACTCTGCAACTATTTACTAAATTAAGAGAAAATTTCAGTATTTTATATGGGGGAATATGACAGAGATACCTCCTGCTGTAGCAATTCCTTTACTTTTCCCATCAATTTCCTAGTAAGCTGGGCTCAGGCAAATCATCTCTATCTGCATTTCTCACTTCCACTCCACATGGGCATTATTTAAAATTCCCTGTCATGTCTTTTAAGATTTTGGCCATTTGTTCTTCAAGGACATTTCTGTAACACATAAATTCTGTGGGAAGCCCTGGCTCAGTGGCTCCTTTCCCACCCACTACATTTAGTCATCCACAGTGAAGACCTCTGAACGAAGTCTCACTAGAACTCACTTGAACTCCAGGTTCTTCCTGAGGGCCCAGCCCAGCCTGCTGCAGAAAGCCCTGAACGCTACCTTGCAGAGAGAAGAGACCTAGAGAATTAAGGAACTGCCTTAGTGAACTTTTTGGAGGCAGCATGTGGTCAGTACGCTTTACAGGTAGGTTCTTGGGAGACATCAGCATGTACTAGAATGGTTAGGAACAGCTTTTGGAGGCAGTAGGATGGTGATAATGTTGAAATGGTTGGCTAGCTGTTCAATGAGGCTCTCTCATGGTTATTGCTTCAGTAGTTCGTTTTATCTTCAAGTACTTTATAAACAATTGTCCATTTTTGGTTTTAGGTCCCACAGATTCAACAAATGTTGCCTTACTAGACAGCTATATGTCTTAATCTACAGCTTTACTTTTAAAACAACAAAACTAAATCAAATCTTTTACATTCCAAATTTAATATCAGACACCAGTAGCTCTTTTAGATTCCTCAGTGAAAAAGACGTTAGCCAGTCATTCTTGCCTAAAAGCCACTAGTAATATTTACTGAGTGCTTACTACGAGCCAAGAACTGTGCTAAATACTTTCAGTGCATTACCTCCATCTCCAATTTACTGATGAGGCAATACGCTCAGCAAAGTGGAGAACCTGCCTGAGATCTCAGTCAGCAATAGTGCCAGGATGGTAAGCTCTGGGCTTCTTACCCACAGATTAGGACTGCAACACTGTCTTCTTGAACTCTGAAATGGTTTTTCCTACTTCCATTTCTCACTACTGAAATCAAACTTTACATAAATCCAAGTTAGCACCCCCCCACCCCCACCCCACCCCAGCAGTACTGGGGCTTGGACTCAGGGCCTCTGCATTGAGCTACATTCTTTTTCTACTTCTTATTTTGAGATGGTGTCTCCCTAAGTCACTAGGTTTCCCAGGCTGGGCTCAATTTTGTGATCCTCCTGCCTCACCCTCCGTAAGTGCTGGAATTACAGGTATGTGCTACAACATCCAGCTTCTTTAATAATAAGTAATTTCATTTCAGATGCTTGAAATGTCTTCTAATGGAATAGAGGGTCCATCAGTAATATTCCTTCTCCTATGCTACAGTTTTATTGCCTGTATTGAATTTAACTGACTTGGAATTCCAAGCATATTTAGATTGGCAAAGCATGGAGTAACTCAGGTAGTTAATGTTACTCCTGATATCACCCCCTTGACACAAATCACAAGAAAACAAAGCCACAGAGATGCATGCCATTTATAGATCCAGCCATGCTGGTATGAAAAATGCCTGCAGACTAGCTTCCTCTTAATGTGACCTTCCTAGAAATAGGAATTTATCTCTTCTTACCATGAAGTTTGACTCAAGCCTGAGTTCTTAACCATTCAACTATAATGTTTCCTTTCAATGTGTGACTCTTCAGATGTGCCCAGGGATACATGGCTTTTGGAGTATTTTAACCTACATTTCTCATTTGAACCTCCAATGGCCTTAAAAGGCAGGAATCACTGGCCTCGTTTTGTAGACAAAGAGGTGGCACTGCACTGCTCTTTGGCCACCATACCACAGCCATGTCCCAAACAGGGGCCAATCATTGGCCTGTGATGGTGATAGGATAGATCAATAAGAGCTATAAGCCTACCATCTGCAAAGAGCTAATGCACCTTTCAAAATAAATTCTCTTCTTTTTCAGAGATAGAATCTGGCTTAATCTTTAGATTTGACTAACAGAATGAACATTAGCTATTTCTGCCCATAAACTTAGTAATAATTTCTTAGCTTGTATATACATCTCTAATGTTACAAATGATTTCTGATCAAAGTATCAGGAAGCACAAACCCAGCCTTGGCTCCATCATGAATTTTGAGCATCTCTGAAGCTCCCCAAGTAGGAGAGTGAGTGGGAGTAACATTCATCTCTCTGAAGGGACACACTGTACTCCAAGAAGAGGGATAGTATCTCAGGGAAAAAACGTTAAGAGTTGAATGATCAGGGTTAGAGTTCCTGGTCCTGCCATGCACATGTGTACAAGTTAAATGAATCATCTCTCTGTGAGTCCCAAGTTATAAACACTTTCCTCTTTTACCTGTTACCACACGAAAGAGGGCAGTTCTGAAGGGATACTCCATTTCCCTATTTCTAATTCAGGACATTGTAGGATTAATTTGAATCACTAAAGTTTGTGGGGATATAAAGGAAAGAAATAACAAATTGTCAGAAACTTAGGGCAATTGTAGAAAAGAGAAAAAGATCAAAGGACCAGTTGTTTTCTTCTTTTTTTTAAAAAACAACAAAAACAAGCAGGTACTGAGGATACTATACATTACCAGGGCACTGTCACATAGTCCACTTTTAGGTTCTATACTGAAAATAGCCTGTTAAAGAGAGTTGGTCAACATCATGAAGGTAGTGGTTCAAGTTAAAAAATACGGAGAAATAAAAAAATATCTGACAGTCATACCTTGCAGTTTTGCTCTTAATGTGGCCCTTCAAATTACTGAGCAGCCAGCAATTACTCAGGGGCCATGCCTCTTTATTAAGAAACAGTTTCCTGCTTCTAGGTTGGGGGTAATGGTCATAGCCCTGGGACCTTTTCTAGAGGGTGAGGGAGGTGACATTAGGTTAGTTCACTCTTAAGGTAGAAAATGGCAGCATGGGTCTTATAGTTCACTTCTCAAAATGATGTTTTGCCCACTGTACCTGATTAAGCAGGCAATAACAGCTGTGACAAAACTCAGCATCTAGGTAATTAATTAGCATTCCCACCTCCTTATCATTACTTTCTGTTTGGAGCCTTTGAGATACTCTCTTTTAGTTATTCATAAAATACATAATAGGTTATTGTGAACTATAGTCACTCCGCTATGCTAATTATCCTGATTTGATCTATATACATTGCATATATGTATTACTATACTGTACCCCACAAAATGAACAATTAAAATTATAATAAAACAGAAAAAAAATCTTCCAACATCTGTAATCATAGGTGAATAAAAAAGAATGACGAGATTTTGGATCAGGGACCGGTGATATCGCTCAGCGGCACGGGCACCTGCTGGCGCGCGAGGTCCTGAGGTCGACCCCCGGTACCCACAAAAAAAGAGTTTTTAAAAACTACCTGAACCAAAATCTTTTTTTTTTTTCCTTGTGGGTACCAGGGGTCGACCTCAGGACCTCGCGTGCCAGCAGGCGCCCGTGCCACTGAGCGATATCACCGGTCCCTTTTTTCGTATGTGGGTTCCAGGAGTCGAACTCGGGCCCTCACGCTTGCCAGGCAGGCGCTTATGCCACTGAGCTATCTCACCGGCCCTCTAAAAACTTTTTAAAATAATAAAAAGAACATATGTTCAGAGTAAAAAATTAACTGAAGAAATAAAATGAATATTTGTCCCTACTTACCCTAGTCATTAGTGCCACCCTCCAGATGCAGTCGCTGAGGTCTTTCTAGCAAGTTTTTATTCATGTCTAAGTATCTAAATACTACCTAAAAATTTGCCTCCAAAAGTACATATATTAACTGGGTGTGGTGGCACACACCTATAATGCCAGCATGTGGGAGGCTGAGGCAGGAGCATCACTATGAGTTGGAGGCCAGCCTGGGTTACAAAGTGAGTTCAAGGCTAGTCTGCACTACAAAGTGAGACCCTGTCTCAAAATCAAATCAAGCCAAACCCAACCAAACCCCCAAGCCAAAACAAAACCCAAAAACCATATATTTTGACAACTTTCCATGCCAATATGTACATTTACCTTATTCTTTTTAACAGTTATCTGGTATTTAGTTATACAAATATAATTTAGCTAGGCCCTACTGATAAGCACTAAGACTGTTCCAATATATATATATATATATATATTTAATTATTATAAACACTGCTGAAAAACCTTCCATGCTCACCCATCTTGTGCTTGTGGAAGAATAATTCCCATAAATGGAATCACTAGGAAAAAGAACATCTACATTCACTTTGATGGTATTGCAAAATTGTCATTCAAATGGTTGTTACATCAATTTATACCTCTACCAACAGTACAAATGTGCCCACTTCTCAACAGTGTGTCACCACTGGCTATTATGAAATCTGTTCATCTTTAGATATGTATTTCTAGTATATTCAAAAACTATACTTTCTTTTATTGCATAGTCTATATGATAAAGAAAACAAGATATCTGAGAAATAACTCTAGCTTTGTTACAGAATGCTAAGAAGTTTAACACTTACATAGTCCCTGAACTACCTGAAATGAATTCCTTCTATAATCCAACTACTTGCATTACTATTCAACAAGTCTTCAAGTTGGTGGAACAAGTTGACAGTGCATTCCTTATCCCCGGTATGCCTGCTTTGGTCAGAGTTCCACCTAAGAGTGTACTTCCTCCCCAGTGAGCAAAGCCATTTCATGGTTATTTTTTTAAAAATTAGCAACATATGAGCATTTCCCCAAATTGGAATATTTAGAGAAAAATTGTTTAAACTGGCCAAGCAAAACAATTAACTATATATTTTCTTGTTAAGTGGAAGAAAGGAAACTGCATTAGTTACACACAAACATCTATCCTCTTAATTTGTCAAAATGGAAAAAAAAAATGAACCGATTAACTTAGAAATGACCATAGGAAAGGTCTGCTATTTTAATACCTTGCTTAAATAATTCTGTCTTCTGCCAGGGCATGGTGGACAATGGGTACCTTGGGGTGGCACTGAAAGTGACAATGAGGATACTGATGATGATTACTGCAATGGTTCACCATTTACCTGTAAGTGCTTTACCCTGTAAGTGTATCACATTTACTGTCTCATTTAGTCTTCATAATAACACAGAGGAGCTGCGAAGACTAAGAGTAAGTCATGTTCCTAAGGTCCTACTGGCCTGGTGAGTGTGGAGTCATACTCTTAAGACTCAACACCAGGTGACACCTCTGTTAATCCTTTTTCTCCCTCTCAAAATGCTTATTAAACTGAAAGTGATATTAGAGCAACAACCTTGAATTTACTCTGATTTAGGGGGAGTGGGTGAATTTTTTTGAAACACTGATACCTTACTGTAGTTGAGAATTGTTGCTCTATTTTAAAGCATTTTGTTGACTTCCTCCTAATCTTTCTCTCTCTGTACAATTATTTATGATCATACTACTCCTATAGACTTTTTTACTTATGTCAAAAGCATTTCCAGATTATTATGACTGGTATTCACTTTATATTACTGGGTACTATTCAATCTTGCAAACAGGTTGATTTCATTACTACTCCCTTGTTAGGCACCTCAGATTTCTCCATATTTTGGAACATACTGATGAAAACATGTCAGTGGGTGGTGGTACTAGAGCTTACTTACATAGAAGTGAAGTGGACAACCCTATTGAGTCAGAAAGACAGACAAATATACTTTAGAAAAGAAAACCCACACCAACTTGAACCAAAATGAGTTTCTTTTTTTTTTTTTTTGTTTTTTTTTTTTTTATTTTTTTTATTATTTTTTTTATTTTAAAGAGAAGAAAAAACAAAACAAATCAAAAGAAGAACAAATTTTCAAACAAACATAATAGGAGGGTAACAATGGTTAATACATTACGTATTACTATCTTTAAGTTAGTTATTCAGGACACCAGACATTAGCATTCAATTGTCCAACCATTATTGGCACAAACCTTACTCTTCAATGAACTAAGTAAAAATGGTAGTGTATCTATCTTAACCATCTTATATATATATATATACAATTTTTTTCCCTTTCCCTTCTTTCTTTTCCCTATTCCAGTCTCTCTTTCCTTTTGACCAGTTTCTTTTTGATTCACCATGTCTATTGTACATTTTGGATCTTATTTACTCTTTCAGTTTCTCATACTAGAGAGATAATACGATGCTTACACATGTGCTTCTGGTTTATTTCACTTATGAGTATTTTCTCGAGTTGCATCCATTTACCTATAAAAGTCTCCAGTTTATCCTTCTTTATGGCTGAATAGTACTCCATTGTATAAAAATACCACATCTTTCTTATCCATTCCTCAGTTGATGGACATTTGGGTTGTTTCCAAGATCTGGCTATTACAAATTGTGCTGCTATAAACATGGGTGCACATATATCGCTGTGGTACGATGTTTTTAATTCTTCTGGGAAGATGCCCAGAAGGGGAATAGCTGGGTCAAATGGGACCTCCAACCCTAGTTTTCTGAGGAATCTCCACACTGACTTCCACAGTGGCTGTACCAGTCGACACTCCCACCAACAGTGAAGAAGGGTTCCTTTTTCCCCACAGCCCCTCCAGCATTTGTTATTAGTTGATTTCTTAATAGTAGCCATTCTTTCTGGGGTGAGATGGTATCTCAGTGTTGTTTTAATTTGCATCTCTCGAATGACTAGTGATGTTGCACATTTTTTTGTATATTTATTTGCCATTAGTATTTCTTCATCTGAGAAATGTGTATTCATCTCAGATGCCCATTTTTGGAGTGGGTCTTTAAATTTGGGAGGTCTGATTTTTTTGAGTTCTTTATATGTTCTCGATAGTAATCCTTTGTCTGAGGAACAGCTGGCAAACATTTTTTCCCACATTGTGGGTTGTCTCTTCACTCTGTTGGTGGTTTCTCTTGCTGTGCAAAAGCTTTTTAATAAGATGAGATCCCAGTTATTGATTCTTTGGGATAGTTCCCGTGCGGTTGAGTTTTTATTCATAAAGTCTTTGCCTACACCAATGTCTCCAAGGGTTTTACCTATCCTACCTTCCAGCAGATTTAATGTTTCTGTTTTAATATTTAGATCTCTGATCCATTTTGAATTTAGTTTAGTGCATGGTGAAAGATATGGATCTAGTTTTAATCTTCGGCATGTGTAGAGCCAGTTTTTCCAGCACCATTTATTAAAGAGGCTATCTTTCTTCCAGCGAATGTGTTTGGCACCTTTGTCAAAGATAAGGTGGCTTAGTATGTCTGGGGTTGTTTCAGCATCTTCTAATCTGTTCCATTGATCTTCAGGTCTGTTTTTTTGCCAGTACCACACTGTTTTTATCACAGTAGCTTTATAGTATAATTTCAAGTCGGGGATAGTGATGCCCCCTGCCTTGCCTTTGTTGCCCAGAATTGCCTTTGCTATTCTAGGTCTCTTCTGATTCCAAATGAATTTTAGGATTGTTTTCTCTAATTCTGTGAGATATGCTGTTGGAATTTTGATTGGAATTGCATTAAATCTGTATAACAATTTTGGAAGTATGGCCATTTTCACTATATTGGTTCTTCCTATCCAGGAGCAAGGGATATCTTTCCATTTTCTGATATCCTCTTCAATCTCCTTTTTCAGAGTACTGTAGTTTTCAGTATAGAGGTCTTTTACATCCTTCGTGAGGTTGATTCCTAGGTATTTCATTTTTTTGGATGTTATTGTGAAAGGTATTGTTTCCCTAATTTCTCTTTCAGTAAGTTTGTTATTTGTGTACAGGAAGGCTATTGACTTTTGAGTATTGACTTTGTATCCAGCTACACTACTGAATTTGCTTATTAAATCTAGCAGTTTTTTAGTGGAGTTTTTGGGGTCTTCTGTGTAGAGTATCATGTCATCTGCAAATAATGATAATTTAACTTCTTCCTTTCCAATCATTATTCCTTTTATTTCTTTCTCTTGTCTAATTGCTCTGGCTAAAGTTTCCAGAACTATGTTGAATAAGAGTGGGGACAGTGGACATCCTTGTCTTGTTCCTGATTTTAGAGGGAAGGCTTTCAGTTTTTGGCCATTTAGTATAATATTGGCTGTTGGTTTGTCATAGATAGCTTTTACCAGATTGAGATAAAGACCCTCTATTCCAATTTTCTGTAGGGTTTTTATCATGAAAAGGTGCTGGACTTTGTCAAAAGCTTTTTCTGCATCTATTGAGATGATCATGTGATTTTTGTCTTTGGTTCTGTTAATATGCTGTATTACATTTATTGATTTACGTATGTTGAACCATCCCTGCATCCCTGGGATGAATCCAACTTGGTCATGGTGTATAATCTTCTTGATGATTTGTTGGATTCTGTTTGCCAGTATCTTATTAAGGATTTTTGCATCTATGTTCATTAGGGAGATTGGCCTGTAGTTCTCTTTCTTAGTTGGGTCCTTCTCTGGTTTTGGTATCAGGGTAATGCTTGCTTCCAGGAATGAATTTGGGAGTATTGCTTCTCTTTCAATTTCATTGAAAAGTTTGAGAAGTAGGGGCGTTAGGTCTTCTCTAAATTTCTTGTAGAATTCGGCAGTGAATCCATCAGGGCCTGGGCTTTTCTTTGTTGGGAGGTTTTTAATTACATCTTCAATTTCATTGGCTGATATTGGTTTATTTAGGATTTTTAAATCTTCTTGATTCAGCTTTGGTAATTCATACGAATCTAGGAATCTGTCCATTTCTTCTGCATTTTCCATCTTAGTAGAATATAAATTTTCAAAATAGGTATAGATGATCTTCTGGATTTCTGCAGGGTCTGTCGTGATATCACCCTTTTCATTTTCAATTGCATGGATTTGAGTCTTTTCTTTTCTTTTTTTAATAAGGTTGGATAAGGGTTTGTCAATCTTATTTATTCTTTCAAAGAACCAACTTTTTGCTTCATTGATTCTTTGTATTGTTTTTTTATTCTCCAATACGTTAATTTCTGCTCTGATCTTTATAATTTCCTCCCTTGTACGGGCTTTTGGCTTAACCTGCTCTTCTTTTTCTAGAAGCTCGAGGTTCACCCTTAAGTTGTTTATTTGCGCTTGCTCTATTTTCCTGATATAAGTGTTTAATGCTATAAATTTCCCTCTTAGGACTGCTTTCATTGTATCCCATAAGTTCCGGTATGTTGTACTGTCATTATCATTCAGTTGTAGAAAGTGACTAATTTCTTCTTTAATTTCATCTGTGACCCATTGGTTGTTCAGGAGGATGCTGTTTAATTTCCATGTGTTTAGGGAGTTTTTGTGGGATCTTTTGCCATTGATTTCCAATTTCATTGCACTATGGTCTGATAATATGCATGGGATAATTTCAATTCCTTTGCATTTACTTAAGCAGGTTTTATGAGCTAGTATGTGGTCTATTTTGGAGAACGTCCCATGTGCAGCTGAGAAAAATGTGTATTCTGATGTTGTGGGATGGAACACTCTGTAGACATCTACTAAGTCCATTTGTTCAAAAGTTTGGTTCAGTTCTACTATTTCATTATTGATTTTCTGTCCAGTTGATCTATCTTTTTGTGACAGTGGAGTATTGAGATCTCCCAATATAATTGTATTAGTGCTTATTTGATTTTTCATGTCCTTTAGTACTTGTTTTATATAGCTGGGTGCATTGGTATTTGATGCATATATATTTATGATCGTTATCTCTTCCTCTTGGATTGTTCCCTTTACAAGGATGTAATGACCGTCTTTATCTCTCTGAATCCTTCTTGGCTTGAAGTTCACTTTGTCTGCAAAAAGAATAGCTACCCCTGCTTTTTTCTGGGTTCCTGTGGCATGGAGTATTGTTTTCCATCCTTTGACTTTCAGTCTATGAATTTCTTTCTGAATTAAATGTGTTTCTTGTATACAGCATATTGTTGGATCTTGCTTCTTGATCCATTTCGCCAGTCTGTGCCTTTTGATTGGTGAATTGAGACCGTTAACATTGATGGTTAAAACTGATATGTATTGACTTGTCATGATATTTTCCTGTTGTTGGTTCCCACTCTTTGTTTTTCCGCTTTCCGGCTATTTAATTATTTGCCCTGCCTGGTGGATTCCTTCTGTTGGGGTTCCTATCTCTTTCTAGAATGTCCTTCAGAACGTTTTGGAGTGCTGGTTTGGTGGTCATAAATTTTCTCAGATGTTCTTTGTCATGAAAGTATTTTATTTCTCCATCAATTTTGAAAGATAGTTTTGCAGGGTACATCAATCTGGGCTGAAAATTATTTTCCTTTAGAGCTTGCAATACATCATTCCAAGCTCTTCTTGAATTGAGGGTTTGTGCTGAAAAGTCAGCTGTGATTCTGATGGGTTTTCCTTCATAGGTGATTTGTCTCTTCTCCCTAACAGCTTTTAAGATTCTGTCCTTCTGTTGAATTTCTGGGATCTTGACTATAATATGTCTGGCTGAAGTTTTTTTTTGATCATGTCTAGTTGGTGTTCTAAGAGCTTCACTTATAGGGGTGTCAAATTCCTTTTCTCTTCCAGGAAAGTTCTCCCTGATTATGTCTTTGAACAAGGTTTTAATGTCGTTGATGCTATCTCCTGCTTTTTCATTTATTCCAATTATTCTTAAGTTGTTTATCTTTGAGTCATCTAGCAGCTGCTGAATTGATTTTTCATGGTCCCTTGCTATTTTTAAGAATTTTTCCATTTCATGATCACTAATTGCAAGCCTGTCTTCTATATCTGAGATCCTGTCCTCGCATTGGCTTATTCTGCTACAAATACTTTCAATGGAATTTTTTATCTCTTGGATATCTGCTTGAATCTGCCTTATAGATTCCATTTCTTTCCTATGCTGAGCATTCATGGTTTCTATAGTTTTCTTAAGTTCATCTATTTTTTTGTCTGTATCAGCTATAGTGTCCTTAAGCATGGTCTTCATTGTAGACATTATCTCTGCAGTTATCTGTGAGATTATTTCTGTTTTAATTTTTTCCAGAACCTCATTCAGTTGCTTTGTTGTTACCACTTCAGATAGGCCAGGTGGGTGGCTTTCGGATTGTCCCACCTCGTTGCTCCCTAGGTTTGCCTTTGGTGAATTGGATGTGTGTGGTTGCATCTTGTTTAAGTGTCGTCTCATTTTTTCTTTCTTTAATTCCTGGGGTGATGTTTGCAAATTACCTATAGTAGGTTACTTTATTGCTAGTGTTTAAGATCTTTAGAAGATGACTACTTCTCTGCAGTATCTTCCAAGTGGAGCTTGCTTTTAGGTTTTGAGCTTTCTGCCAGATCCTACCTCTTCAATTCGTTGGGTATGCGAAGTTGCTACCTGTTTGGCCCAGTCCTTGATTCTTTGGTACTGTGCCACTGTATTTTCTGTGTCCCTTAGTCAATCGCCAGTCAGCGCCGTTCTCCGCCGCTCCCCTGCCCCGCCGCTGTCTCAACAAATTTTCTCTTAAAAAAGAACCTTCCTTCAATTATATGGCAGTTAAAACAATAATTGATAATTTAACATTATCATAAAATAAAATGTTAAGACAGTTTTCCCTTCCACAGAGGCCTTAAGAATTCTCATGATCCAAAATGAGTTTCTGATTAGCCTTTGCTTAACTGGAAAATCCAATTAAGCAGAAGTCAGTATTTTCTTTGTATTGGTTTTATTTTTATTTTTTTTGTGCTGCTGGGGATTGAACCCAGGGCCTTGTGCATGCAAGGCAAGAACTCTACCACTGAGCCACATCCCCAGCCTGAGAAGTCAGTATTTTCTGATTTTCAAGGTTCTACTCTTACAAACTTGATAAGCTTCCTCTTTACTCTCTTGATTATTTATAATAATAAAAATGATAGCTAAAGAATGATAAATACAAAAATATATAATAGTTTTCCTAGGTTTGAGTACACTAATTCCTCCTAATTCTTTCAAAAATAAAGGTCAGAAGTGGTTTGTAATGTAATTATATTTTCTCACTGTCTGAAGATAGATTTTGATCAATATGTTTGTAAAGAAAAGGCTTCATTTCTGGTAATATGGTGGGCTAGGTTATTTGGATTGATCTTTCTGAAAAATGCTGAATAAAGAGAAAGACTTCTTACAAGCATCAAAGTGCTGGCAAAATAGTGACATGGTAATGCTTCAATATTTAAACAATTATAACTAACCAGTGATTATAACTAGCCAGCACAGCATAAACAGTAAGAAATAAGCCTAACTGCATAACAAGTAAGCAACAATCATACTTGAAGGGGCAGAGACGAAAATAACTAAGTTAAATAACTGGAAAATTGCCTTTTGACTGTATACTTTTAAGGTTCAACAGCAAAGAAACTATACTCAGATGATGCACTATGGTTAATAAATTTGTTTCTCTTGGGAGTATGAGTTAGCAATTCTGAAATGACTGCTATTGTCTACAAAATCTAAACAAGTAAATATATTGTGGATCATGAGAACCAGGCTTTTCTCTTTCAGAAAAAGAAGTTACACGGGCCAGTGATATAGCTCAGCGGCATAAGCGCCTGCCTGGCAAGCATGAGGTCCTGAGTTTGACTCCTGGGATCCGAACATTAAAAAAAAAAAAAAAAAGAAAAATGAAAAAGAAGTTACAAATAAGAAGAGAAGGCTAGAATGATCCCTCCAGCATTGCACTGGAATCAGAAATAAATAAATAAATAAATAAATAAATAAATGTGTGTGTGTACTATACACACATATATATGTATATATATATATGGTATTATACACACATATGTGTGTGTATATATATATGGTACTATACACACACGTGTGTATATATATATGGTACTATACACACACGTGTATGTATATATATATGGTACTATACACACATATGTGTATATATATATGGTACTATACACATATATGTGCGTATATATATGGTACTATATACACATATATGCATGACATATAATATGTACATACACAGAAATGGAAAGACTGAGAAATACAGATGTGTGTTTATGAGTATACTGGTGTTACATCCACTTATTTCTTAGCACTGTCCTCTGGGAGGACTTAAAAACAGTGACAGCCTAGTAGCAATAAGCACACCTAGTGTTCATATCTTGGTGTCTAAATACCATCCTCTAATATGTTAACCAAAGCTCCCTGGAGAAATGGCTGGTTCTAAGCTTGGGGCAGGAAAAATACAAGATGCACCTGGAACATCTTATGGTGCTTGACACTTAAGGAAATAACTTTTTAAAAAATGGTGGCACACTGAATTGACACAGGAGTCAATCTGAAGGAGTCTTAGCCAATGCTGGGATCACTTAATAAATTTAGAGTAATAGATTATGACACAAAGTATAAAATAAATGAGTACACATTGGTAACTGAGTAAATAAACGAGGAGAAAGGTATCTGTTCTCCCTTTCAAAAAAATTCCAATGTAGAAAAAATGATGGAAACAGATAATCATCCTTATGCAGGCATCACAGTAAAAAAACTTGCAGGCAAGAAATAGACGAGCCAGGTGTGGTGATGCACACCTGTAATCCCAGCACTTAGGATGCTGAGTCAGGAGGATCCACAATTTCGAGGCCAGCTACATAGTGATTTCAAGGCTGGTCTGAACTGCAAAGCAAGACCCTGTCTCAAAAAAAAAAAAAAAAAAAAAAAAAAAAAAAGAAATAGAGGATGAACGCTAAAATTATTCGGGGAAAGTATAATGAAAAACAGGGTATTTACTCAGCTTCAAAGTATCTCCCCATAAGATTATTTACAAAGGGAAAAACAGTAATTATACAGGGGGAAACCTGGCAGACACTACCTTAATCAAATGATCCAAGTTAACAACAACAGTAGAGACAGAGAGCAACATCATCTGCCCTCCATAAGAGGTACAAAGAGGACAGATACACTCTATACTACTCTTGGCAAAAGTGTACAATCATGACAAAATATTATACACACCCAAACTAGGGACTTTCTACAAAATAAATGATCCGTACTCTTTAAAAATATCAAGTTCAGGCCGGTGAGATGGCTCAGCAGCATAAGCGCCTGCCTGGCAAGCGCGAGGTCCTGAGTTCGACTCCCGGTACACACACACACACATCAAGTTTAAGAAAAACAAAGACAAAGTGAGGAGTTGTCAGAGGAAAGAAAGGAAATATGACAACTAAATGTAACATGGGAGGGCCGGTGAGATAGCTCAGCAGCATAAGCACCTGCCTGGCAAGTGTGAGGTCCTGAGTTCGACCCCCAGTACCCACCAAAAAAAAAAAAAGTAACATGGGAGCCCACATTGGATCATGAACCAGAAAAAGAACATTTGTAGAGAAACTGACAAAATTTCAGTAGGTATATAGATTAGTTAATAATAGTATCTCTATGTAAATTTTCTGGTTTTGATAACTGTACTACGATTGCTAGGTTGTTAACATTAGGGGGAACTGGATGAGGGGTACATAAGAATCCCGGGGGCTGGGGATATAGCTCAGTGGTAGAATGCTTGCTGAGCACGTGCAAGGCCCTGGGTTTGACCCCAGAATGGGGGAGGAGAATCTCTGCACTGTTTTTGCAGCTTCTCTTCAACTTTTTAATTTTTAAAAAAAATTCTAGATTGGTTGTCCCTCTGGATAGTTGGCACAGGAAAACACAAATCCTTTCTGGGGGATACCACCTTTAATCTCCAATCAAATAATCTCAAATAATTTTCTAATAAAAAATACACAGCAAGAACCAGAAGAAACAGATTCATAAGGTCCTAAAATCATCAACACAGAGATCATAAAACAACAGCGCTGACAGTGTTTAGAGGAACAAAATTTAAAACATATCTAGGGAAAAGCAAAGAAAATATGACCTACAGCATTTGGAAAAGACCCATCCACACTAATAATTAAAAATTTAGCTGGACGGGGTGGTGCGCGCCTGCAATCCCAGCACTCGGGAGGCTGAAGCAGGAGGGATCGCCATGAGTCAGTTCAAGGCCAGCCTGCACTACACAGTGAGACCCTGTCTCAAAACAACAAAACAAAACACAAAAAGAAAAGCCAGCAAAATACAGTGGTACCTTGTTCCACAAACTTAATTTGTTCCATAATTTTGGAAAAGATAGCCACATTTGTGTTTATGTGGGAATGATAGTCGCGGTTGTGTTTGTCACCTGATGTAGAGTTTGCAAACAAAAACAAAATTTGGCCAAATGTGAACCGAAGTACCACTGTATTTGCCCACCACACTCTAGGACACATATGCAGCAGGAAGTCTTTTACTAGAAAAGCTACTCAATTTGTTAATACATAAGAATGTTACTTGTTGTCCTTAAAATAAATAAATAAATAAATAAATAAATAAATAAATAAATAAGAAAAGCTACTCAATAAACTGGTAGGTAGAAGCAACTGATCAAGCAGATGTGCAAATACCACATGTAGGGAAACAAGAAACACGAAAACAAGGTAATACAATACCTCTAGTTGTGTTTGGTAGTGTGCACCTGTCGTCTCACCTAATAGGGAGGCTGAGGTGGGAGGATGGACTGAGCCCATGAGTTCAAGACCAACCTAGGGGGGAAAAAGATGCCTCCAAAGAACAAACACAGAAGAAAAGTAAATTGACAAATGCCTGAAAAAGAAATGAAAAGTAATGAGATACACAGGCAATTCAATGAAATTAGGAAGACAGTTTATGTTATGAAAGAACAATTCACCAAAGAGAGATCATAAAGAACTAAGCATAAATCCTGGAGCTGAAGAACTCAATAAATGAAATAAAAACAGTGGAAAGCCTCAAGAGCAGAACTGATCAGTTAGAAGGAAGGATTTCTGAGCCTGAATACAGATTTTAAAAAAATAATTGAATCAGATTCTTAAAAATTTAAAAGAATGAAAAAAGTCTCCGAGACCTTTAGGACACCATTAAGTGAACAAGCATTTGCATTTGGGTATTCCAGGGTTAAAAGAGAAAGGAAAGAGGAAAATCTATTGAGTAAAATAATTGCTGAAAACTTTCCACATCTTCAGAAAGATGTGGACACACAGGTCCAGGACATACAGGTCCAGGAAGCTCAAAGGATCCCTAGTGGATCCGATCCAAAAAGATCTTTTGAGGCATATTATAATCACATTATCAAAAGTAAAAGACAAAAAGAACTCTAAAAACAAAAAGAAGTGTCAAACCACTTAGAAGAGAATACCATTAGATTAACAACAGAGTTCTCTGGAGAAATCTTACATGTCAGGAAACAAAGGGATGATGTATTCAAAGTCCTGACACAGAAAACTGTGCCAACCAAGAATATGACACCCAGCAAAGGTATCATTCATGAATTAAGGAGCAATACTTTCCAAAATAAGTAAAAATTGAGGGAATTCATTACCACCAAACCAACTCTACAAAAACTGCTTAAGGAAAGAAAAAAAGAAGAAAATAAGAAAATGCTTATGGGACTCCCACACTAAAAAAATCAAGATAACTACCATCACAGAAACATGTAAAGTACAGAACTCAACTGTAGAGCAGATATATAAAAGAAAGAGAAAAAAATTATACCCTATAAATATAGGAAATTAAGCCACGATCAAAAAAAATCTTCAGCCAGGCATATCATAGTCAAGATTCCAGAAATTCAACATAAGAGTAGAATCTCAAAAGCTGTTAGAGAAAAGAAACAAATCACCTATAAAGGAAAGCCCATCAGAATCACAGCGGACTTTTCAGCACAAACCCTCAAGTCAAGAAGAGCTTGGAATGATGTATTTCAAGTTCTAAAGGAAAATAATCTTCAACCTAGATTGATGTACCCCGCAAAACTATCTTTCAAAACTGATGGAGAAATAAAATACTTCCATGACAAAGAACATCTGAGAAAATTTATAACCACCAAACCAGCACTCCAAAATGTTTTGAAGGACATTCTAGAAAGGGATAACAAGGACTACAACTCCAGAAACCCCAACAGAAGGAATCCACCAGGCAGGGCAAATGATTAGAGAGGGAGGGAAAAATAAAAATTAAAAGAGGGGGAGCCAACAACAAGAAAATAACATGACAAGGCTAAGTCAATACATATCAGTTTTAACCATTAATGTTAATGGTCTCAATTCACCAATCAAAAGGCACAGATTGGCAAATTGGATCAAGAAGCAAGATCCAACAGTATGCTGTATACAAGAAACACATTTAATTCAAAAAGAAATTCATAGACTGAAAGTCAAAGGATGGAAAACAATACTCCATGCGACAGGAACCCAGAAAAAAGCAGGGGTAGCTCTTCTTTTTGCAGACAAAGTGAATTTCAAGCCAAGAATGATTCAGAGAGATAAAGAAGGTCACTACATCCATGTAAAGGGGACAATCCAAGAGGAAGAGATAACAATCATATATATATATGCAACAAATACCAGTGCACCCAACTATATAAAACAAATATTAATGGACATGAAAAATCAAATAACCACTAATACAATTGTATTGGGGGATCTCAATACTCCACTGTCACAAAAAGACAGATCAAATAGACAAAAAATCAAAAATGAAATATTAGGGCCGGTGAGATGGCTCAGCGGCTTAAGCACCTGCCTTGCAAGCGCGAAGGCCCGAGTTCGACTCCCGGATCCCACATACGAAAAAGGGGCCGGTGATATCGCTCAGCGGCATGGGTGCCTGTTGGCGCGTGAGGTCCTGAGGTCGTCCCCCCGGTACCCACAAAAAAAAAAAAAAAAAAAAAAAAAAAAAATGAAATATTAGAACTGAACCAAATTTTGGAACAAATGGACTTAGTAGATCTCTACAGAGTGTTCCACCCCACAACATCAGAATACACATACTTCTCAGCTGCACATGGGACATTCTCCAAAATAGACCACATACTAGCTCATAGAACCTGCTTAAGTAAATGCAAAGGAATTGAAATTATCCCATGTATATTATCAGAGCATAGTGCAATGAAATTGGAAATCAATGGCAAAAGAAACCACACGAATTTGCTAAACACATGGAAATTAAATAGCACCCTACTGAACAACCAATGGGTCACAGATAAAATTAAAGAAGCAATTAGACAGTTTCTGCAACTGAATGATAATGACAGTACAACATAGCGGAACTTATCGGATACAATGAAAGCAGTCCTAAGAGGGAAATTTATAGCATTAAATTCCTATATCAGGAAAACAGAGCAAGAACAAATAAACAACCTAATGGTGAACCTCAAACTTCTAGAAAAAGAAGTGCAGGCTAAGCCAAAAGCTCGTACAAGAGAGGAAATTATAAAGATCAGAGCAGAAATTAATGTATTGGAGACTAAAAAAACAATACAAAGAATCAACAAATCGAAGAGTTGGTTCTTTGAAAGATTAAATAAAATTGACAAACCCTTATCCAACCTTATTAAAAAAAGGAAAGAAAGTACTCAAATCCACGCAATTAAGAATGAAAAGGGTGATATCACAACGGACCCTGCAGAAATCCAGAAGATCATCTATACCTACTTTGAAAACCTGTATTCTAATAAGATGGAAAATGCAGAAGAAATGGACAGATTCCTAGATACATATGAATTACCAAAGCTCAACCAAGAAGATATAAAAATCCTAAATAAACCAATAACAATCAATGAAATCGAAGATGTAATTAAAAACTTCCCAACAAAGAAAAGCCCAGGCCCTGATGGATTCACTGCCGAATTCTACAAGAAATTTAGAGAAGACCTAACACCACTACGTCTCAAACTCTTTAATGAAATTGAAAGGGAAGCAATACTCCCAAATTCATTCATGGAAGCAAGCATTACCCTGATACCAAAACCAGAGAAGGACCCAACTAAGAAAGAGAACTACAGACCGATCTCCCTAATGAACATAGATGCAAAAATCCTCAATAAGATACTGGCAAACAGAATGCAGCAAATCATCAAGAAGATTATACACCATGACCAAGTTGGATTCATCCCAGGGATGCAGGAATGGTTCAACATACGTAATCAATAAATGTAATACGGGCCGGTGAGATGGCTCAGCGGCTTAAGCGCCTGCCCAGCAAGCGCGAGGGCCCGAGTTCGACTCCCGGATCCCACATACGAAAAAGGGGCCGGTGATATCGCTCAGCGGCACGGGCGCCTGCTGGCGCGCGAGGTCCTGAGGTCGACCCCCCGGTACCCACAAAAAATAAAAAAAAAATAAAAAAAAATAAATGTAATACACCATATTAACAGAACCAAGGACAAAAATCATATGATCATCTCAATAGATGCAGAAAAAGCTTTTGACAAAGTCCAGCACCCATTCATGATAAAAACCCTACAGAAAATTGGAATAGATGGTCTTTATCTCTATCTGATAAAAGCTATCTATGACAAACCAACAGCCAGTATCATACTAAATGGACAAAAACTGAAAGCCTTCTCTCTAAAATCAGGAACAAGACAAGGATGTCCACTGTCCCCACTCTTATTCAACACAGTCCTGGAAACTTTAGCTAGAGCAATTAGACAAGAGAAAGAAACAAAAGGAATTATGATTGGAAAGGAAGAAGTTAAATTATCATTATTTGCAGATGACATGATACTCTACGTAGAAGACCCCAAAAACTCCACTAAAAAATTGCTAGATTTAATAAGCAAATTCAGTAGTGTAGCTGGATACAAAGTCAACACTCAAAAATCAATAGCCTTCCTGTACACCAATAACAAACTCACTGAGAGAGAAATTAGGGAAACAACACCTTTCACAATAACATCCAAAATAATGAAATACCTAGGAATCAATCTCACAAAGGAAGTAAAACACCTCTACAATGAAAAGTACAGTACTCTGAAAAAGGAGATTGAAGAGGATATCAGAAAATGGAAAGATATCCCTTGCTCTTGGGTCGGAAAAACCAATATAGTGAAAATGGCCATACTTCCAAAACTGTTATACAGATTTAATACAATTCCGATCAAAATTCCAACAACATATCTCACAGAATTAGAGAAAACAATCCTAAAATTCATCTGGAACCAGAAGAGACCTAGAATAGCAAAGGCAATTCTGGGCAACAAAAGCAAGGCAGGGGGCATCACAATCCCTGATTTGAAATTATACTATAATGCTACTGTGATAAAAACAGCATGGTATTGGCAAAAAAACAGACCTGAAGATCAATGGAATAGAATAGAAGATGCAGAAACAACTCCAGACATACTAAGCCACCTTATCTTTGACAAAGGTGCCAAACACATTCAATGGAAGAAAGATAGCCTCTTTAATAAATGGTGCTGGAAAAATTGGCTCTACACATGCCGAAGATTAAAATTAGACCCATATCTTTCACCGTGCACTAAACTAAATTCAAAATGGATCAAAGAACTAAATATTAAAACAGAAACATTACATCTCCTGGAAAATAGAATAGGTAAAACTCTTGAAGACATTGGTGTAGGCAAAGACTTTATGGATAAAACCCCCATCGCACAGGAAGTATCACAAAGAATCAACAACGAGGATCTCATCTTATTAAAAAACTTTTGCACAGTAAGAGAAACCACCAACAGAGTGAAGAGACAACCCACAACGTGGGAAAAACTGTTTGCCAGCTGTTCCTCAGACAAAGGATTACTATCGAGAACATACAAAGAGCTAAAAAAAATCAGACCTCCCAAATTTAAAGACCCAATCCAAAAATGGGCATCTGAGATGAATAAACACTTCTCAGATGAAGAAATACAAATGGCAAATAAATATATGAAAAAATGTTCAACATCGCTAGTCATCCGAGAGATGCAAATGAAAACAACACTGAGATTCCATCTCACCCCAGAAAGAATGGCTGTTATCAAGAAGTCAACTAATAACAAATGCTGGAGGGGCTGTGGGGAAAAAGGAAACCTTCTCCACTGTTGGTGGGAGTGTCGACTGGTGCAACCACTGTGGAAATCCGCGTGGAGACTCCTCGAAAAACTGGGATTGGAGGTCCCATTTGACACAGCTATTCCCCTTCTGGGTATCTTCCCAGAAGAATTAAAAACATCGTACCACAGCGATATACGTGCACCCATGTTTATAGCAATACAATTTGTAATAGCTAGATCGTGGAAACAACCCAAATGCCCATTAACCGAGGAATGGATAAAAAAGATGTGGTATTTCTATACAATGGAGTACTACTAAGCCATAAAGAAAGATAAACTGGAAACTTTTATAGGTAAATGGATGCAACTCGAGAAAATACTCACAAGCGAAATAAACTGGATGCACATTTGTAAACATCGTATTGTCTCCCTAGTACGAAAATACAATTTCACTGACTATTCCATTCCTTAGTCTTCTATTTTTACCTAGCTTTTACATGGCTTAATCTTATACTGAGTAATATTTTTCTCCAAAAGGTATTTGTATATTCTCTAATGCTTGAGTTTGTTAATACATGAGAATGTTTACTCGTTGTCTTTAAAAAAAATAAATCAAGTTTAAAAAAAAAAAAAGAAGGAAAAGGGTGATATCACAATGGACCCTGCAGAAATCCAGAAGATCATCTATACCTACTTGGAAAACTTGTATTCTAATAAGATGGAAAATGCAGAAGAAATGGACAGATTCCTAGATACATATGAACTACCAAAGCTCAACCAAGAAGATATAAAAATCCTAAATAAACCAATAACAATCAATGAAATCGAAGATGTAACTAAAAACCTCCCAACAAAGAAAAGCCCAGGCCCTGATGGATTCACTGCCGAATTCTACAAGAAATTTAGAGAAGACCTAACACCACTACTTCTCAAACTCTTTAATGAAATTGAAAGGGAAGCAATACTCCCAAATTCATTCATGGAAGCAAGCATTACCCTGATACTAAAACCAGAGAAGGACCCAACTAAGAAAGAGAACTACAGACCAATCTCCCTAATGAACATAGATGCAAAAATTCTCAATAAGATACTGGCAAACAGAATGCAGCAAATCATCAAGAAGATTATACACCATGACCAAGTTGGATTCATCCCAGGGATGCAGGGATGGTTCAATATAGGTAAATCAATAAATGTATTAACAGAACCAAGGACAAAAATCATATGATCATCTCAATAGATGCAGAAAAAGCTTTTGACAAAGTCCAGCACCCATTCATGATAAAAACCCTACAGAAAATTGGAATAGATGGTCTTTATCTCTATCTGATAAAAGCTATCTATGACAAACCAACAGCCAATATCATACTAAATGGACAAAAACTGAAAGCCTTCTCTCTAAAATCAGGAACAAGACAAGGATGTCCACTGTCCCCACTCTTATTCAACACAGTCCTGGAAACTTTAGCCAGAGCAATGGGGTCTACGTAGAAGACCCCAAAAACTCCACTAAAAAATTGCTAGATTTAATAAGCAAATTCAGTAGTGTAGCTGGATACAAAGTCAACACTCAAAAAATCAATAGCCTTCCTGTACACCAATAACAAACTCACTGAGAGAGAAATTAGGGAAACAACACCTTTCACAATAACATCCAAAAAAAATGAAATACCTAGGAATCAATCTAATTAAGGAGGTAAAAGACCTCTACACTGAAAACTACAGTACTCTGAAAAAGGAGATTGAAGAGGATATCAGAAAATGGAAAGATATCCCTTGCTCTTGGGTCGGAAGAACCAACATAGTGAAAATGGCCATACTTCCAAAACTGTTATACAGATTTAATGCAATTCTGATCAAAATCCCAACAACATATCTCACAGAATTAGAAAAAACAATCCTAAAATTCATCTGGAACCAGAAGAGACCTAGAATAGCAAAGGCAATTCTGGGCAACAAAAGCAAGGCAGGGGGCATCACAATCCCCAATCTGAAATTATACTATAAAGCTAAAGTGATAAAAACAGCATGGTAGGGCCGGTGAGATGGCTCAGCGGCATAAGTGCCTGCCTGGCAAGCGCGAGGGCCCGAGTTCGACTCCCGGAACCCACATACAAAAAAAGGGCCGGTGATATCGCTCAGCGGCACGGGCACCTGCTGGTGCGCGAGGTCCTGAGGTTGACCCCCGCTACCCACAAAAAAAACAAAAAAAACCCCAGCATGGTGTTGGCAAAAAAACAGACCCGAAGATCAATGGAACAGATTAGAAGATGCAGAAACAACTCCAGACATACTAAGCCACCTTATCTTTGACAAAGGTGCCAAACACATTCAATGGAAGAAAGATAGCCTCTTTAATAAAGGGTGCTGGAAAAATTGGCTCTATACATGCCAAAGATTAAAATTAGACCCATATCTTTCACCGTGCACTAAACTAAATTCAAAATGGATGAGAGATCTAAGTATTAAAACAGAAACATTAAATCTCCTGGAAAATAGAATAGGTAAAACTCTTGAAGACATTGGTGTAGGGAAAGACTTTATGAATAAAACCCCAATGGCACAGGAAGTATCACAAAGAATTAACAACTGGGATCTCAACTTATTAAAAAGCTTCTGCACAGCAAAAGAAACCACCAACAGAATGAAGAGACAGCCCACAACATAGGACAAAATGTTTGCCAGCTATTCTTCAGACAAAAGATTACTATCGAGAACATACAAAGAACTAAAAAAAATCAGACTTCCCACATTTAAAGACCCAATCCAAAAATGAGCATCTGAGATGAATAAACAGTTCTCAGATGAAGAAATACAAATGGCAAATAAATATATGAAAAAATGTTCAACATCGCTAGTCTTCCGAGAGATGCAAATGAAAACAACACTGAGATTCCATCTCACCCCAGAAAGAATGGCTGTTATCAAGAAATCAACTAATAAAAAATGCTGGAGGGGCTGTGGGGAAAAAGGAACCCTTCTCCACTGTTGGTGGGAGTGTCGACTGGTGCAGCCACTGTGGAAATCAGTGTGGAGATTCCTCAAAAAACTAGGATTGGAGGTCCCATTTGACCCAGCTATTCCCCTTCTGGGTATCTTCCCAGAAGAATTAAAAACATCGTACCACAGCGATATACATGCACCCATGTTTATAGCAACACAATTTGTAATAGCAGATCATGGAAACAACCCAAATGCCCATTAACCGAGGAATGGATAAAAAAGATGTGGTATTTCTATACAATGGAGTACTACTCAGCCATAAAGAAAGATAAACTGGAAACTTTTATAGGTAAATGGATGCAACTCGAGAAAATACTCACAAGCGAAATAAACCGGATGCACATTTGTAAACATCGTATTGTCTCCCTAGTATGAAAATGCAATTTCACTGTGACTATTCCATTCCTTAGTCTTCTATTTTTACCTAGCTTTTACATGGCTTAATCTTATACTGAGTAATGTTTCTCTCCAGAAGGTATTTGTACATTCTCTAATGCTTGAGTCTGTTAATACAGGAGAATGTTTACTTGCTGTCTTTAAAAAAAATAAATTAATTAATAAAAAAAAAAAGAAATCAGACAGTTTCTACAATTAAACAATAATACCAGTACAACATACCAGAACTTATGGGACACAATGACACCAGTCCTACGAGGAAAATTTATACCAGTGAATCCCTGTATCAGAAAAACAGAGCGAGCTCAAATAAACACCCTAATGTTGAACCTGAAACTTCTATAAAAAGAAGACCAAGTCAAGGCCAAAGCTCATACGAGGGAAGACATTATAAAGATCAGAGCGGAAATTAATGCAAATTAATGCAATCCTTTGATTCCTTTGAATCAAGGAATCAAAGAGTTGGTTCTTTGAAAGATTAAATAGAACTGACAAACCTTTAGTCAACATTATCAAAAAATGGAAAAGAAAAAGACTCAAATCCATGCAATTAGGAATGAAAAGGGTGAAATCACAATAGATACTTCAGAAATCCAGTTCATCAATACCTGCCTTGAGAACCTGTATTCTAGCAAGATGGAAAACACAGAGGAAATGGACAGATTCCTAGATACATATGAATGATCAAAGCTGAATCAAGAAGACATAAAAATTCTAAATAAACCAGTATCAGTCAATGAAATTGAAGATGTGGGCCGGTGAGATGGCTCAGCGGCGTAAGCGCCTGCCTTGCAAGCGTGAGGGCCCGAGTTCGACTCCCGGATCCCACATACCAAAAAGGGACTGGTGATATCGCTCAGCGGCACGGGTGCCTGTTGGTGCACAAGGTCCTGAGGTCGACCCCCCGGTACCCACAAAAAAAAAAAAAAAAAAAAAAAAAAAAGAAATTGAAGATGTAACAAAAAAGAACCAACAAAGAAGAGCCCAGGCCCTGAGAGATTCACTGGTGAATTCTACAAAAAATTTAGATAAGACTTAATACTGCTACTTCTCAAACTCCTTAATGAAACTGAAAGAGAAGTAATACTCCCAGATTCATCCTGGAAGCAAGCATTACCCTAATACCAAAAGCAGAGAAGGATCCAACCAACAAAGAGAAATACAGGCCAATCTCCCTAATGAACATGGACACAAAAATCTTCAATAAGATACTGGCAAACAGAATGCAGCAAATCATCAAGAAGATTATACATCATGACCAAGTAGGATTCATCCCGGGGACACAGGGATGGTTCAACATACGTAAATCAATAAATGTAATACACCATATTAACAGAGCCAAGGACAAAAACTATATAATCATCTCAATAGATGCAGAAAAAGCATTTGACAAAGTCCAACACTGATTCATGACAAAAAAACCTACAGAAAATTGGAATAGATGGGCTTTATCGCAATCTGAGAAAAACCATCTATGAGAAAAGAACAGCCAACATAATACTAAGTGGACAAAAAGTGAAATCTTTCACTCTAAAATCAGGAACAAGACAAGGATATCCACTGTCACCACACTTATTCAATATAATTCTGGAAACAGTAGCCAGAGGAATCATAAAAGGCATGAGGATAGGAAAGGAAGAAGTTAAATTATCCTTATTTGCGGATGACATGATACTCTACATAGAAACCCCAAAAACTCCACCAAAAGACTTCTAGACTGAATAACCAAATTCAGTAGCATAGATGGATATAAAGTCAACACTCGAAAATCAATAGCATTCTTGTACACAATAACAAACCCACTGAGAGAGAAATTAGGGAAACAACAACTTTCACAATAGCATCCAAAAAAATGCAATACCTAGGAATCAATCTAATTAAGGAAGTAAAAGACCTTTACATTGAAAACTACAGTACTCTGAAAAAGGAGATCAAAGAGGATATCAGAAAATGGAAAGATATCCCTTGTTCTTGGGTGGGAAGAACCAATATAGTGAAAATGGTCATACTTCCAAAATTGTTATACAGATTTAATGCAATCTCAATCAAAATACCAATAACATATCTCACAGAATTAGAGAAAACAATCCTAAAATTCATTTGGAACCAGAAGAGACCTAGAATAGCAAAAACAATTTGGGGCAACAAAGGCAAGGTAGGGGGCATCACAATCCCTGACTTGAAAATATAAGACAAAGCTACTGTGATAAAAACAGCATAATACTGGCAAAAAACCAGACCTGAGGATCAATGGAACAGATTAGAAGATGCAGAAACAGTTCAAAACATTCTCAGCCATCTTATCTTTGATGAAGGAGTCAAACACTTTCACTCGAAGAAAGATAGCCTCTTTAATAAATGGTGCTGGCAAAACTGGCTTTCCACATGCCGAAGATTAAAACTAGACCCATATGTTTCACCATGCACTAAAATAAAATTGAAATGGATCAAAAATCTAAATATTAAAACAGAAAGACTAAATCTGTTGGAAGACAGAATAGGTAGAACTCTTGAAGACATTGGTATAGGCTAAGACTTTATGAACAAAACCCTGATTGCAAAGGAAATGTCACTAAGAATCAACAACTGGGATCTCATCTTATTAAAAAGCTTTTACATAGCAAAAGTAACTACCAACAGAGTGAAGAGACAACCCACAGTGTAGAAAAAATTTTTTGCCAGCTGTTCCTCAGACAAAGGACTAATATCTAGAATATATAAAGAACTAAAAAAATCTACATTCCCCAAAATTTAAAGACCCAATCAAAAAATGCACATCTGAAATGAACACATTAGATGAAGTAGAAATGGCAAGTAAATATATAAAAATGTTCAACATCACTGGTCATTTGCGAAATGCAAATTAAAACAATGCTGAGACTCCATTTCACTCCAGAAAGAATGGCTATTATCAAGAAATCAACCAATAACAAATGCTGGTGGGGCTGTGGGGGAAAAAGGAACCCTCCTCCACTGTTTGTGGGTGTACAGACTGGTGTAACCACTGTGGAAATCAGTGTGGAGATTTCTTAAAAAACTAAAAATAGAGGTTTCATTTGACCCATCTATTCCCCTTCTTGGTATCTTCCTGAAATAATTAAAAGCATCATACCACAATCATATATGCACAGCCATGTTTATAGCAGCATAGTTTGTAATAGCTAAATCTTGGAAACAGCCCAAATGCCCATCAACGATGAATGGATAAAGATGTGGTGCTTTTTTTTTTTTTTTTTTAATGCAATGGAGTACTACTGGGCCATAAAGGGTAAGCTTGAGACATTTCTAGCTAAATCGATGCACAGTGAGGATGCATACTCTCACATGAAATAAATCAGACATACACATTTAAATACTGCATGGTGTGAGAAACTGAAAGTATAAATAAGGACCAAAATATATACTAGATATTGGGAAATAAGAAAATGTTCAAATGAGAAGGGGAACAAGGAGGACGGGAGGGGGAAAGGAAGGAAGGGACAAAGAAAGAGAATAGAAGTGAAAAAAATGGAAACAACTTTCGTAAATAAGGAGAGGAAGAGGGGTTGAAGGGAGGGGAGGGGAATAGGAAAAAAAGGCAGCAAAATATATCATGTACAGGTACAAATTTCCTATGATGAATGTTATCACTATGGATATCTAAAATGTACCAATAAAAAATAGAATAAATGGAGAGATAGACTCTAGTATAATAATAATTGGGGACTTCAATACCTCACTTTCATCAATGGACAGATCATCCAGACCCCCCCCAAATCATCAAAAGAACCTGAGTATGGTGGTAAATGCCTATAATCCTAGCTACATGGGAGGCTGAGGCAGGGAGGATTGGTTGAGCCTAGGTGTTTGAGGCCAACCCGGAAAACACAGTGACACTGTATCTCATTTTTTTTTTTTTTTTTTTTTTGGTGGGTACCAGGGGTTGACCTCAGGACCTCGTGAGCCAGCAGGCGCCTGTGCCGCTGAGTGGTATCACTGGCCCTTTTTTCGTATGTGGGTTCTGGGAGTCAAACTCGGGCCCTCGCGCTTGCCAGGCAGGCGCTTATGCCGCTGAGCCATCTCACCAGCCCCGACACTGTATCTCATAAAAAGAAAAAAAAAGAAAAAATGCTGGGCATGATGGTGCATGCCTGTAATCCTAGCACTCAGGAGGATGAGGCAGGAGGATTGCTATGAGTTCCAAGCCAGCTGAGATCACATAGTGAGTTCAAGGCCAGCCTGAACTACTTAGCAAAACCCTGTCTCAAAAAACAAACAAAAAAATCACTGTAAAAAACATCAAAGTTAAACTATACTATAGACCAAAGTGACCTAACATATTTATAGAATATTTCATCCAAAAAGCTGCCTTATAGACATTCTTTTATAAGCACATGAAACATTCTCCATGATAGACCATACATTAGGTCATAAAAAAGGCTCAACACATTAAAAAAAAATCATAGCATATATCTCTCCTGACCACAATGAAATAAAACTAGCAATAAACAAGAGGAAATTCAGAATTGTGCATAAATAGAAACTGAACAACATTATTTGAATGATCAATGAGTCAATGAAGAAATCAAAAGTGAAAACTTTAAAATCCTTGAATAAATGAAAATACACCCTATCAAAACCTATGGGATAGGGCCGGTGAGATGGCTCAGCGGCGTAAGCGCCTGCCTTGCAAGCGCGAGGGCCCGAGTTCGACTCCCGGATCCCACTTACGAAAAAGGGGCCGGTGATATCGCTCAGCGGCACGGGTGCCTGTTGGCGCGCGAGGTCCTGAGGTCGACCCCCCGGTACCCACAAAAAAAAAAAAAAAAAAAAACCTATGGGATACAGCAGAAGCAACACTAAGAGGGGTTTTACAGCAGTAAGTTCCCATATTAAATAAAAACTAGAAAGATTCCAAATAACCTAATAATGTAACTTAAGGAACCAGTGAAGCAAGAACAAATCAAACTCAAAATCAGTAGAAGGAAAGAACAACGATCAGTGCAGAAATAGAGAGAGACTAGGAAAAAAAAATACAAAAGATTAGTGAAACAAAGAGTTGGTTTTTGAGAAAATAAGCAAAAGTGACAAACTTTTAGCTAAGAAAAAAAGATCCAAATAAAATCAGAGATGAAAAAAATGGGACATTACAACTGATACCACCTGTCTTAGTTACTTTCTTATAGCTTGGGCAAAATATCCAACATCTGCAAGTTAAAGGAGGAAAGGTTTATTTTAGCTCACAGTTCATAGAGGTTTCAGTTCATAGTCACCTGGCTTCAAGGTAGGGTAGCATGACAGAGGGACGTGGCTGAGAAGAAAGAGCTCATGGGATGGCAGGCAGGAAGAAGCAGAGCCTTCCTTCTTCTTTTCCTTTTTATTCCATCCAGGCTACAAGGCCCAGTAGGTTGGTGTCACACACAACCAGGGTGAGACTTCCCTCTTCAGTTAATCCATCATCAACACCCAGAACTATGCTAAACCAATCAGGACTAATTCGGTATCACACACCCAAGATCCAATATCATATACCCATGATCCAGTCACTCCCCAAAGCCCCACCTATAAGCATATGAGGCTTTGAGGGGATATCTAGATATAAGTCCTAACACCACCCAAATATAAAGGCTATTATGAACAACTACATGCCAACAAACTGGAAAATCAAGAAGAAATGGATAAATTTCTGGACATATATAATCTACCAAAATTGAACCATGAGGTCATCGAAAACCTGTATAGACCAGTAACAAATAACAAGGTTATATCAGTAATACAAGGTCCCCCAACAAAGAAAAGCCTAGGATGGTTTCACTGATGACTTTCACCAAAATATTAATGGACTAATGTTAAAAAAAAAAAAAAGCCTAATGTCAGTTCTTCAAAAACTATTTCAGGGCTGGGGATATAGCTCAGAGGCACAGTGCCTGCTTGGCAAGCACAAGGTCCTGAGTTCGATTTACGGTACCAAAAAACAAAAACCAGAAAAACAAACAAAAAAACTGTTCCAAAGTATCAAAAGGAAGGAAACCCTTCTAAATTCATTCTACAGCTTTATCCTGAAATTAAAACCAAATAAGAACACACACAAAAGAAAACTACCAACCAATATCCCTTATGATCACAGATGCAAAAGTTCTCAATAAAATAACAGCAATTCAAATCCATAAAAAAGAGGTCATATGCCATGATCAAGTGGGACTTATTCCTGGGATACAAGGATGGTGCAACATATGAAAACTGACAAATGTAATATAAATGGAATGAACGATTAAATCAGGACTGCCTCAACAGACACAGAAAGTATATTCAATAAAATTCAGTATCGCTCCATGATAAAAACTCAAAACATTAGGTATAGAAAGAATGTGCCTCCACACAACAAAGGGTATATATGACAAACGCATAGCTACCATCATACTCAATGGGGAAAAAGCTGAAATTGCTTCCCCTAAAATCAGGAACAAGTATGACCACTTTTGCCACTTAAGACAGTATTGAAAGTCTTATCCAAATCAGTAAGATGAGAATAAAGGGCAACCAAACAAGAAAAGAGAAGGTCAAAGTATGCATATTTCCAGAAGTCATGATTGAATATAAAGAAAAACCTAAAGACCTCACTAAAAAACTGTCAGAATTGGGCCGGTGAGATGGCTCAGCGGCGTAAGCGCCTGCCTTGCAAGCGCAAGGGCCCGAGTTCGACTCCTGGATCCCACATACGAAAAAGGGGCCGGTGATATCGCTCAGTGGCACGGGTGCCTGTTGGCGCGCGAGGTCCTGAGGTCGACCCCCCCGGTACCCACAAAAAAAAAAAAAAACTGTCAGAATTGATAAGCAAATTCAGTAAGGTTGCTGGATACAAAATCATCATACAAAAATCAATAGCTTTTCAACACCAACAATGAAATTGCTGAGAAAAAAAAAATCAAGAAGGCAATCTCATTCACAATAGCTATAAAAATAAAATAACTAGGAATAAATTAAACCAAAGACATGAATGACCTCCACAATGAAAATTACAAAACACTGACAAAAGAAATTGAAGAGGACACATAAAAAATTGAAAAACACTCCATGTCCATTGATTGGAAGAATTAACATTGTTAAATCGCCTGTAGTACCCAGTGTAATCTAACAGAGTCAATGTAAAAATACTTGTACCAATGACATTCTTCACAGAGACAGAAAAAACACTTCTAAAATCTGTCCAGAACTACAGAAGACCCCAAATAGCTAAAGTAATCCTGAATAAAAATAACAATGCTGGAGGTATTATAATACTTGAAAACATACTATTAAGTGACAGTAACCAAAACAGCATGCCACTGGTATAAAAAAGACACAAAGACCAATTGAACAGAACAGAGAACCCAGAAATAAATCAGCATATCTATAGGCAACTGAATTTTTTTTAAAGGAGAAAAAGTTTATTTTGGCTCACAATTTCACAGGTTTTAGTCCATGGTTAGCTGGCTATTGGGGACCACAAATTATAAATTGAGGCTAGGGCTTGGAAGCCTTAATGGTTGGTGATGCCATGGAGCTCACAGGGCAGGATGAGATCTGCTGAGGACAATACAGGAAGGGCAAGTACCCAGGTATGGGATAGATCTTAACTTGTTTCTTTTGTGATGCTAAACTTATTCCTCATTCTTTCTCATTGCTAGTCCAGGAAAAGTACCCTCCTCCTGCATTTCTTGCTGGGAAAAATAAAAGTGGGCTGATGGAAGAGGTCTTTTGTTTTTACCCATCCTGAGGCACTGATCTCCTAGCCCCCCTTTTATAAATTACTAAATTTGTCTGTTTTCTCTTCATCCTTCACTGCACCCTTCATACAGGCAGTTTGGAATTTTGGCCAGGTCCCTGATAGCTGGCTCCACTGCTTTTTGGACTGTGTCATAGTGAAAGGGTATGGCAGAGGAAAGACATTTATCTCATGTACCTAACTAATTCTGGTGAAGGCAGCAAGAACATACAGGAAAAGGGTGCCAGCTATCAGGGATATCCATATGCAGAAGAAAAAAATTAGACTCCTAGTTCTCTCTACATCCAAAACTCAACTGAAAATGAATCAAAGCCTGAAATGTATGACTACAATGGCACAGGAAACAAAAGCAAAGTTTGACAAACGGGATCGTATCAAACTAAAAAAACCTTTGTATAGGAAAGGAAACAATTAGAGTGAAGACACAACCTACAGAATGAGAAAAAATTATCTGCAAACTGTTCTCTAAAAAGAGATTAATATCCAGAATATATAAGGAACTGAAATAATGAAAACAAACACTGTGACTTAAAAACAGGCAAATCCCTGTGATCTGAGCACTTAGGAGGCTGAGGTGGGGGAATTATCGCAAATTCGAGGCCAGCCTGTGTTACATAGTGAGTTCCAGGTCAGCCTGAACTACATAGTGAAACCCTGTCTCGAAAAACCAAAACGAATGGAAAAAACAAAAAACAAAACTCAACCCAGACAAATGATCTGAGTAGACATTTCTCAACCGAGGTTATATAAATGGCCAAGTATAGAAAAAAAATGGTCAACACTTCTACTCATCAGGAAAATGAAAATCAAAACTACAATGAGCTAGCTATGGTGGTGCATGCCTGTAATCCCAGCACTTGGGAAGCTGAGGCAGGAGGATTGCCACAAGTTCAAGGCCAGCCTGGACTACATAGTGAGTTCAATGCCAGTTTGCACTAATTACGAAGCAAGACCTTGTCTCAAAAAACCAAATAAAACCAAAACCAAAAAGAAAAAAACCAAAACCAAACCAAAAACAACAATTTATCCTAATTAGAAAGAAGAAGGAAAAAAAGAAGAGGAAGAGGAAGAGGAAGAGGAGGAGGAGGAGGAGGAGGAAGAAGAAGAAGAAGAAGAAGAAAAGAAGCTAGCAAGGATGCAAAGAAAAAAGGGAAATTCTTGTATAATGCTGGTGGGCATATAAATTAGTAAAGCTATTGATGAAAAATAGTATGGAGGCTCCTCAAAAATCTGGAAATAGAATTACCATAGATTCAAAAGAAAATCAGTATGTCAAAGAGATTATCTGCACTTGTATTTATTACACTATTCTTCACAAAAGCAAAGATGCAATCAACCTAGATGTTCACCAATAAATGGATAAAGAAAATGTGGTATTTATATGTACGATGTAATATTATTCAGATATAAAAAAATGAAATTTATTTGCTGCAATATGGATGAAACTGGAGAATGTTATAAGTGAAAATAACTGATATGTCAGGCATGTATTTGTTTTTATAAAGACAAATGCTACATGCTCTCATTTATATGTGAAACCTAAGAAGTTGATCTCAAAGAAATAAGAAACAGAATAGTGGTTACCAGGAAGGTTGGGGAGCAGAGGGAAGAGGAGGAAAAAGAGGAGAGAGACACACAGAGACAGAGATACAGAGAGAAAGGAGAGACAGAGACAAAGACAGACAAAGGGAAGATGGTTAACGGATACAGAGGTGCAACTGGTTAGGAGGAATAACTTTTTTTTTTTTTTTTTGGAGACAGGATCTCCTTATGCAGTGCAGGCTGGCCTTGAACTCACTTATGTAGCCCAGGATGGCCTCGAATTCAATGTGATCCTCCTGCCTCAGCCTCCTGAGTGCTGGGATTACAGGTGTGCCACCACACCCAGTTGGAATAACTTAATGGTCTATGTCACAGTAGGATGACTATGGTTTACAACAATTAATTGAATGAATACAAGGTTCTGACTGAAAATAGAGGGTAAACGTTTAAATTTTAAAATTTTATTACAGTAAAAAACAACACATTGCCACTCATCTTCCTCAAAATACTCCCTCTTGCTTCAAACATACTTATCCCATCATTCTTGCCACTTTCTGAAGTAATTCTGGAAGTCCTCCTTTGTGAATGTCCTTATTTATGCTGCCATGGCTGCCCTGATGTTGTGAACTGACTTAAAATGTTCACCTTTTGTGTCACTTTGACTTTGGAGAAGAGTCAGATGTCTCATGGTGCCAAATCTGGCAAATAAAGCGGATAAAGACATGTTGTAATTTTTTTTACAAGCTTGCCTTTCCATTGCTAAGGAGCAGTATTTACTGTATTTTTTCGCATTGTAAAGACACTCATGGAAGAGGACTCCCAGAACGGCTTCAGAAAGTGGCAAAAATGATGGGATAAGTGTGTTGCGGGGGAGGGAGTATTCTGAAGGGGATTGGTGGCAACGTGTTTTTTTCCTACAATAAACTTTTTTTTTTTTGGGAGTACCGGGGGTTGAACTCAGGACCTCGCGCGCCAGCAGGCACCCATGCCACTGAGCAGTATCACCGGTCCTTTTTTCGTATGTGGGTACCGGGAGTCAAACTCAGGCCCTCGTGCTTGCCAGGCAGGCGCTTATGCCGCTGAGCCATCTCACCGGCCAACTTATTTTTTTTTTTTAAAGTAAACATTCACCCTATTTTTCAAACACTCATGTTTCAGCAAAGCTTGTGGAGAGGATTCTGAATGTTCCCAACATAGAAAAATGATACATATGTAATGGTTTGAATATAAAAACATGACTACAGGCCATTGCTTGCCAGCTGATAGCACTATTGGAAAGTGATGCAAATTGTAGGAGGAGCTGGGGGCCTAGTTTGAGGAAGCAGGTCACTGTGGGCATGCCCTTCAAGGATATACCATGTCCCTGGGCCTTTCCTCTCCCATTCCTCTTTCCCAGCTTCCGTGAGGTGAGCAGCTTTGCTCCACCATATTCCCTATGGTCTTTAGCTTTGCCTCAGGCCTGTAGTGCTGGGGCCAATCATGGATCAAAACTTTTGAAACCATGAGCCAAAATAAATCTCTCCTCCTTTTAAATTGATGTTTTCAGGTATTTTGTCACAGCAGTACAAAGCTGACTAATATAATGTCTAAGGTGACAGATACATCAGTTACCTTGATCTGATCATTACACACTATATACGTGTATTGAAATATCCCGCTGTATGCTAAAAATGTATAAAATATAAATTACTAGGTATTGATTAAAAATAAAAATGTTGGGCCAGTGAGATGGCTCAGCGGCATAAGCGCCTGCCTGGCAAGCACAAGGTCCTGAGTTTGACTCCCGGTACCCACATACGAAAAAAGGGCCGGTGATATCGCTCAGCGGCACGGGTGCCTGCTGGTGCACGAGGTCCTGAGGTCGACCCCCGGTACCCACACACACACACACAAAAAAAGTTAAAATACTTTAGCAATGTTTAAATAGTCTACATAAGTATGTGTTATCTCTTTTTTGATGTAAAATATTTATTTTTCCATCACACTATTGATTCATTTAGCATGCTTTTGGCTGGAGGTTGTACTATCTTAATTTGGAAAAATGAAGCCATTTACACTTTTTAAAAATAGGTAAATTCCTGAGACGCTAACACTATTTTTTAAAGGCTAAAAAATATTTGTGTTGTTAACATCAAATGTAGACCAGGAATTTCTGGATAATGAAGCTGGCAAGAATATTACAATAATTAGAACAAACTTTAGAAAAGAAGCTTAGGAAGACTGGGGACCATTTGCTTTAAAAACTTTCAATTTTGGGCCAGGACTGGGGGTGTGCTACACCCACTCTAGGGTGGGTAGCCTACATACAATGTATCAGGGAGGAGAAGAGGCTTGCTCCCCCTTTTACTCCTGTTGCTTTTGCTGTCTTCTTCCTCCATGAACGGTTGCCCTCTGCCACACCCCCCTGCCTTGGAGCCAGCTGATTATAAACCGAAACCTCTGGAAACTGTGAGCTGAATAAACCTTTCCCCCTTTAACACTGGGTGTTGGGTATTTCGTCTCAGCAATGAGAGAAAAGTAACTAAGACAATATCCCTGTGAGAGGTTAAAAAAAAGTGTCTTCATCTTTAAGAAGCTGAAGTTAGGATGAGCACTCATGAAGCAGCCAAGGTAGAGCACAGAATAATAACAGTATTTATATTATATACAGCATTTGTATAAATTGGCAGGAGCAGTACACAAATAACTCATGACAAAATATGGTAATTGTCTTAAGAAAAAAAACAAGGTACATAGCTGAATGACCTTGAGAAATTAACTATATCTTGGTTTCATCAAAAAGACAGTGATTAAGAGAGCTACCTTTCCAGTTCCACCAGCATGAAAATGAAATAATGTATATCAAATTTTAGCATAGATTAAATATGTAAGCCATTATAAATATTTATTTATTTGTTTGTTTTTTTGAGACAGGGTCTTGCTCTGTAATTCAGGCTAGCCTTGAATTCACTATGTAGCCCAGGCTGGCCTCAGACTCATGGCGATCCTCCTGCCTTGGCTTCCTGAGTACTGGGATTACAGGCATGTGTCATCACGCCTGCCATAGATATTATTATTTATGATAAGGAAAAACTTTGAATAGAATACTGGCATTTCCTCAAAGGAAAATATACAATTCAGAGTTGAAACCTTGGAGACCATCTGGTTCAAACCCATAATTTTTTTTATTAATTAAGTTTATTGGTACATTTTAGGGTATACATAATGATCACATTCATCATAGGGAATTTGTGCCTGTACTTGATATAACTTGATTCTTGCTTTTCCCCTTCCCCTACCCTCCCTTCAACCCTCCTGATTTACAAAAGCTTTGTTTCAATTTTTTCCTTCTTTTCTCTTTTCCCTTTCTTCTTTTCCCCCTCTCCCCTCCCTAGATCCCCTTCCCATTTGAACATTTTCTCCCTATTTCATGCTATCTGTTATACATTCAAACCCATAATTTTTGAGGTGATGAAACTGAGGTATGGTCAACAAAGCTGGGCTTTTCAGGACATGATGTAAGTGAACAAGCATCAGGATCTGGCCCAAGAACACAGAGGTAGTTAGTGCTTTTTCCCATTTCAGTTTCTTTGCATTTTATTCTCCTTTATTTGTCAAAAACAAAGTTATATACTGGATGATTTCTGGGGACACCAAAAACTTCCCTTGGCATGAGGAAAGTCTGATGCCACTAAGAATGTTTACTGCTCATGTGAGGGAATGGCTGGCAAAACTGATGCGTTATTGGCAGTCTTGTTTACAGGCAGGATGTGTAAAAGCTACTCTGACATTTAAAAGGTATACGCCCTCTAGACATGAGCTATGTCTAATTTTGATTTGAGCTAACTTTAAAATTAGAGCACAATAACAGTTTTGTTACTATCGTCCTTTGAATCACTCTAACGTAATCCCTCAAACCAAAGGCCAGCAACTCCATGAGCTTTAATTGAAAAAGAAAAAAGGACAAATGCTGATGTGCTTTTGTTTCTGAAAAAAGGCCATTATTCAATATCAGATCCCTACCACTAGTTAATAAAAACATTTCAGAACTTAGGGTAGATTTTTAAATTTTATTTTTAGGGGCCGGTGAGATGGCTCAGCGGCATAAGCGCCTGCCTGGCAAGCGTGAGGGCCCGAGTTCAACTCCCGGAACCCACATACGAAAAAAGGGCCGGTGATATCGTTCAGTGGCACGGGTGCCTGCTGGCGTGTGAGGTCTTGAGGTCGACCCCCGGTACCCACAAAAAAAAAAAATTTATTTTTAAAATAAGAACTCACAATAAAATAGGCCCCAGATATTCCCAATATACTGTATTCACAATTAGAGCCTTTGATTCACTTCTTTTTTTTTTAAACCAAAACAACACAATCCTCTGTGTTAACTTCATGGCCTGGCTTTTGGACTAATTTCAGCATGAATGGAATGTTTACTTACTATGCTGTGATTTGGAGACACAGAGAGGAGTAACACACAGTTCTTGTGGGAAAACTGTCCTCCAAATTCTAGATCTAAAAAAAAAAATACAATCTTTCTTTTCTACCAGTTATTATACGGTGTGACCTCAGGAAAATTGCTTACCTTTCTGTGCCTTAGTTTACTTATGAGGATATAGTAAGTAGTACCTAGGAGGATACCTCATAAAGTTATGTAAATAATATACAGAAAGTGCTTAGAACAGTGTATAGTACACAGGAAGTGCTGTGTTAGCTGATGCTGTTGCACTTATTAGCTACATCTTCATCATTAGAAGCCACAGACAGGTTGAAGAGATTAAATTAAATGAAGGCAGACCTTAAAGAGCCTGGAGAAAGAGTTTAAGGAAATACGGCACAGTGACTGATGAAGGATGGACACAATGACAGCTCTAACTGAGCAGAGATGCAGGGAATCTAGGCACTCTTCATTCATGAATGGTACTACAGTAATAACAGAGAAACCCTGAAATATCTTGAGAGTAAAGGAAAGAATAAGGGCACTGCATAGTTCCCAAGAATATGTCCACTGTAGAACAGGCTTTCCTGTCCCCCACAGGGTTGAAAATACTTTAAGTACCATTGATTTCCTAGAGTAGGAACAGTTTATGCTTTCAAAAGGAGACTGCATAGAGATGCTTGGAAGAGAAACAAGAACCTTTTTATAATAAGCAGGAAGGCTAGGGAAAGGTTACACACTGGATGATATTCTACTTAGCAAACTTTAATCTAGGACAGTGATGGGAATAGGCTGGAGTAAACACTTAGGAAGCCTTCAGTGGAAGACTAATGCATGTTCAGGATTCCCTCAGAAAATAACCATTCCATCAATCCTAATAAGGAAAGAAAATTCTAGTATTTTTACTGTTTCCTTTTGGTGCTATGGTTCATCAGGAGACTTACCTAGACCGAAAAAAGTAGTTAGGAAGTTAGAATATTCTTGTTTGGAGTTGAAGAATTAGGGAAAAACTGCCTTCTAAACTGTTGGTCATTTTCTTCTTCTCATCACCATGAAGTCAAGACCATTAAAAAAATTATGCCTTTTTCTCCACAGTGCCATGTTCCATGATGTGCTCATGGTATGCTGTCTTTTGGGATTTCTTTCCCTCAATTTTTCACCTGTTAAGTTCTTATACTGAAAAGCCAAGTTCAGAGGTGACCTCTACACTGCCTTTATAATCTCCAAAGGTAAAGTTACAACATTATCTGCAGACCTGTCATAGTAAATTATAGCACATACTCTTTTTCATTTATTTATTTACATGTCTGTTTACTATCTTAGACTGTGAAGGAGATAAGAGCAGGGATTGTATCTCAAATTGATCTTTGTTTCTCTTATAAAGTACATGGTACATATGAGTGGTGGCAAATATGCAGCATTGGGCTGTTTGTATCACTGAAAGCTCTAAAAGGTTCACTATCACCGAACTAGGTGCTCAAATGTTTACTGTATGAGATAAACCTGAGTACCTAAGATGAGTATGTTCTGTGACAGCCCAGCTATGACTATAAAAAATAGAAACAGGATTAAACTAAACCTCAGAAGTGTCTCTTTAGCAAGATTCCAGCAGGATCACCAAGGAATTAATAAGATAATTCCCTCTGACCTAAGTGACCCATCCCTAGTAAAAGACACTACTTCCTGTAGTAGGTCATCACCATGGCTCAAGTTGATTTACTCAGGTTTGATGTAAATTACCTGTGACTGATCCCTGAATTTGCACTTGTGCTTCTATCTACACTTTCACCCTGCTTTTGCATGTGGAGATCTTTAAATATTCAGAACTCAGAACTTCTCTGTGTACTCTAAAAACCTCACTGAAGTTCTCTCTTTTATAAGGTCATTATCATTTGAGAGGATATGGATTCGAAATTTTTTTTTTTCAGTGCTGGAGATTAAACCAAGGCATCATGCATGCTGGGCAAGCACTTTACAAACTAAGCTACATCCCACCTTTATATATTTTTTAGACAGGGTCTTTCTATGTTGCCCCAGCTGTCCCTGAATTCCTGGGCTCAAGCAATCCTCTTGCCTTAGCCTGCCAACTGGATGGTACTACAGATACATGCTACCTCATTTGGGTGAAAAATCCTTTTCTGGAGACTGTCATTAAGTAGGCAACCCCCTCCCCAACAAAAAACAGTACACACAGGATAGGCTGTAATCCAGACTTCTTTCATACTAGAAGAAAAGCTCACGTTCAGTTAGTTTGGAATAAATGCAATAAACTAAACCCGAAGAAATGAAACAAATATTTATTAGGTACTTTCTTTTTTTTTTTTTTTTTTTCCATATTGGGAATTGAACTCAGGACCTTGCACTTGCCAGGCTATATCCCTGGCCTTATTAGGTACTTTCTACATTTTAAGCACATGTTATTTCATTTTATTGCAACAATGCTATGTGGTAAGTACCGTTACCATTTTATAAGCAAACAAGCTAAAGTAAAAGTAAGACACATAAATGAGATCACTTAACTAGCAAATGATGGAAGCAGATTCAAATGTAGGTCTGATTCCAAACCAATGCTAATGCTTCTACCTGACCATAGCCCAAGGGAAAAGGCTGTCCTCATGTCTACTTCTGGTTAGGTTAGCAGCAAAATTAGGTATTGAGTTGATACTTTGTCCTGAATGCTCTGAGATCTCTTTTATAATTTATCTCTAGCTCTGAATCTCCTCTGACTTCAAGTTTCTGTATACACACATCCACTTGGACAGCTAACATGCATCACAAACTCAACAAGTCCAAAACCTGAACTCCTGATTCCACGGCCTTTACCTAACATGCTCCTTTTGAGTATTCCCTTTTTGGCAGAGCATCACTTCATTCTTTTTTTTTTTGTGGGTACCGGGGGTCGACCTCAGGACCTCGCGCGCCAGCAGGCGCCCGTGCTGCTGAGCGATATCACCAGCCCGTTTTTCGTATGTGGGTTCCGGGAGTCGAACTCGGGCCCTTGCGCTTGCTGGGCAGGCGCTTACGCCATTGAGCCATCTCACCAGCCCCTCACTTCATTCTTAGGAGTTTTAGACCCCAAACAGAAATCATCCTTGATTCCTTTTTCCCCCTAATACCCCATTATCCAAACCATCTACAAATCTTGTGGACTTGACCTTTGAAATTTACCTCAGGGAAGTGTTTTGAGAATGAAAGGAGTTGGTATTTCTAAAGCTGTTACAACAATGTCTGGTAATATAGTAAGCACTCTATGAGTATTTACTGAATAATATATCTAGCATTCTACTGAGGCAGGAGATGAGGGCATAGCAAGTCTGCCGGGCAAGTGGACATGACCTGTCAATTATGGAAATCCAGAACACATGAACAGAAATACAGTTCCAAGCCCTGTACCTAGGGCCAATCAGAAAATGCTATCTTCAATTCTGTTGGCATAAATTCAAGCAGGTTTTTGATATGATGGCCTGGATCTGTCATCAGCCTGAGCAGTGGGGATATGAAAGACAGTGGGCATTAACCTCAGAGCCACTGTAAGTAAGCTCTTTCACTGGCTTGCTCTCACCCTGCAGAGAGTACTCCTTTTCCTACCTTAATAAATATAAAACCTCACTACCTTTTGTGGATTCTTTGTCCATTTTTTGGTTCAGGACAACACGAACCTACAAAGAATCTCTAGAAGGAGCCTATGGTACTCCAGGGCCCCGGTAACACTACCACTTCCTCCTGCCTTGACTTTCCCTCCCTAGTTCCAGCCAGCATCACTGCCCACCTAGGCTACAAACCGCGCAGTCACTTAACTATGATCTTCCCATTTCCACTCTTGCCCTCCCACAGCCTGTTCTCCACACCACAACCCAGGACAGGCCATGTCACTACTCAAAACCCTCTAGAAGCTTTATATGTCAGAATAAAATATAATAAAGCCTTTATCATGGCTTATAACATTTACAAGATTCTTTTCCTACCCTAACCTCATCTGTGATCTCTGATCTACTGCATTCTCTCTGTTCTACCCACACCGGCCTCTTTGCTGTCCTCATCACTGTGGAGCACACTCCTCCCCAGGACCTGTGCAGCTTCCTTCTGCCTGGCACTGTACATTCTTCCCTTTATATTCACAAGACCTGTTCTATCACTTTGCTCAGGGGTTTTGTCAAATGTCATCTAACACAGAGGATTCCTTTGTTCACTGTTGTGGCATGAGTGTTTTCCTCCAAGTTCATGTATTGGAAACTTAATCCCTAAATTCATATGCTGATGGCATCTGCAAGTGGGACCAATAGGAAGTAATTAGGATTAGATGAAGTCATGAGGGTGGAGCTCCCATGATGGCATTACTGTAGTAGTTTTGTAAGAGCAAGACAGACCTGAGCCACCACAGCTGTTTTGTCTTGCTATGTGATACCTTTTGCCATGTCATGGTGCAGAAAGAAGGTTCTTGCCAGATGCTGAGCAGATGTTGACATCATGCTCCTGGACTTCCCAGGTTCTAGGACCATGAGACAAATAACCCTCTATTCTATTTGTAAATTATCTAGTGTAAAATATTTTGTTATAGCAACAGAAAATGAAGGAAGATATCCACCTTATCCCTGTGTTAAACTCCATTCCCTGCCTGTTTTTCTCTTTACCACTTATCATATCTAATGTGTAGTTTTTTGTTGTGTTATTGCCTCTCTCTGTCCTTGATCTAAGTTCCCAAAGTGCCAGCCCAGAGTAGACAAATTTGTTGAATGCAGGGAAAATAGGTATATATGAATATGAACTCTTCTTTATGTTGCTTTTTGAGACAAGGTCTTGCTGTGTAGTTCAGGCTGGTCTTGAACTCACTATGTAGCCCAGGCTGGCCTTGAACTTGTGGCAATCAGCTGGGATTATAGGCCTGTACCACACCTAGCTATGAACTCATTTTCAACTTAAGGTTGTCTATAACAAGGAATAAACAAATTGTGTAAAACCCCCACATTAAATAATAATTAGCAGCAAATTTTTATTTATTTATTTATTTATTTATTTATTTATTTTTATTTTTTTGTGGGTACCGGGGGAACGACCTCAGGACCTCGCGCGCCAACAGGCGCCCGTACCGCTGAGCGATATCACCGGCCCCTTTTTCGTATGTGGGTTCCGGGAGTCGAACTCGGGCCCTCGCGCTTGCAAGGCAGGCGCTTACGCCGCTGAGCCATCTCACCGGCCCCAGCAAATTTTTATTTTTAAAGATTAAGAATTTGTTTTTTTTTGTGGGTACCGGGGGTCAAACTCAGAACCTCACGTGCCAGTAGGTGCCCGTGCTGCTGAGCGATATCACCGGCCCTTTTTTTGTATGTGGGTACTGAGAGTCAAACTGAGGACCTCACGCTTGCCAGGCAGATGCTTATGCCACTGAGCTATCTTGCCGGCCCAAGATTAAGAATTTTATCTTTAAATCTTCCCATAATTTGAGTAAAATAGACCAGATTAATCATTTCAATTAATTATTGCATTTGCCTCTAATTACTTACTCATCAAATTATAAACTCTACAAAAATTATATATCAGGGCCGGTGAGATAGCTCAGTGGCATAAGTGCCTGCCTGGTAAGTGCGAGGGCCCAAGTTTGACTCCCGGAACCCACATACAAAAAAAGGGCCGGTGATATCGCTCAGCAGCACGGGCGCCTGCTGGCGCGCGAGGTCCTGAAGTCGACCCCTGGTACCCACAAAAAAAAAAAATTTATATATCGAACCTATTTTTCTTATTAGTAATAAAGTAATAACGATATACTTTATTTGTTAAGTCCATTTTACACAAACTCTATTCGAATACATGCATAACGGTGTTTCCTTAAGGGGAAAAAAGTTCTGTGGCAGGATATTTTTCTTAAAAGTATTTCCTACTAAATGTTCAAACATGAAAGTATGGAAAAGCAGGGTTTAGAGTTTGGATGTAACAGTTAATGCAGCCTGGTAATCTCCCAGTGGGACATTCTACCAGTGAAATTGGGCGTTTATTGATGAAAATACTTTCCACATTTTGCCTTACGCAGATTATGCATCATCTGATGGTTGCCAAGGAAACAGTAGCAATGTTAGTAAGGATTAGCCCCTTAGGACTTTACCACTAGGTGCAGAATTCTCTTCTGTGAAGTCACTGGGGAGGCAACAGAGACAGTACGTGGGGGTGTCACTGAACTGATGAGACCATCTGAAAGCAGGCGAAGAGGAGGGAGCCCAGATGCTCCCTCCAAATCAGATTCTGTCCATTCCTCACCTGTGTACCGTGACAGCCTGGTAAACTAAGCTTGAGCCTCTTTCCTTTAAACCCTGTATCCTCCATGAGACCTTCGCTAATAAATTCCAGCTCTTAGCTTTTGCTTCTGTCTCTCAATTTATATTTTAAAAAATGGTTTTCATATAATTTCAGCACCTAATGAATATTTTACATGGTTCTCTATCTAGATGCAGGTTGAATGATCAGTTCCTGAGTACCCCCTCCCAAGCCAGGCACCCATGGCTGTCATAAAGTATTTCATTATATACTCATGTAATACTGGTTAGACAAGTGCTTTTTTTCCTTTTTTTTTTTTTTTTTTTTTTTGTGGGTACCGGGGGGTCGACCTCAGGACCTCGCGCGCCAGCAGGCGCCCGTGCCGCTGAGCGATATCACCGGCCCCTTTTTCGTATGTGGGATCCGGGAGTCGAACTCGGGCCCTCGCGCTTGCCGGGCAGGCGCTTAAGCCGCTGAGCCATCTCACCGGCCCTCCTTTTTTTTTTTAATATGCGGGTACCAGGAGTCGAACTCAGGACCCTGCGCTTGCCAGGCAGGCGCTTATGCCGCTGAGTTATATCACTGGCCCCTTCCTTTTGTTTTTGAGACAATATCTTGATAAACTGAGCAAACTGGTCTCAAACTTATGATCTTCCTGCCTCAGCCTCCCCAGTAGCTGGGATTACAGGTATGCTTCACTGAGTCTGGCTAGACAGGTTTATCAACCCACAACTTAGATGAGTAAACTGAACTCTGAAAAAGTCAAGTGACTTTCCCAATACAGTCAATCATTTCCTCAAAATAAGCCTCATCCCTGGTATTAATATGTAGGCTCCTCAATGGAAAGGCTAGTTCAACTTGTCTTGTGAATTCTCCAGTGTATTTAGAAAACTCACAACATCAGTGGACAAAAAGTGATTTAAAGAAAATCAACAGTGGAAAAATCTACATTGCATATGAACAGGTAGGAAAAGGGAAACTCCTGTTTTCTTTCTTGGTTTAAGAACTCAAATATACTAGAACACTTTGGACAGTGTCCATATACAATTAAAAAAAATAAAAAATGTATTACACTTATAGAAATCTTTTACTATGAACATATTGGTGTTTGTCATGATAATGCGAGATATGTTGCAAGCATTTGCTTTTACTAATAAAGTAATGAAATACATTTTTTACTTAAAAAAAGAGTCCCTAAAGGAAATTCAAAATGCTCACTATATTTTCTCCAGTGTGGGAAGAGAAGGTGTAGCTGCTGCAAGCCCTCTGGGCAAACTGACCTTACAGAAGCATTTTGTGCATGTATCTTGATGGACAATAAAGAACCACTGATGTAAGGAAAAATAATGGGACAGGGATCCCCTATCATTGGAATCTATTCCTAACTGCTGCCGGTTCACTGGGTAAATATGAGCAATGTGCATGAACAATCTGGCCTCTGTCTCAATTCTTCCAAAGCATGGGACAAATGACCTACCTACTGCCAGATCATCCTTTGGGAGCAATGAGACACTGCTTAGTGTTCTGAGCTGGCATCTCTTCCGTTTTCTAGTTTCTCCTGGAGTAGCCTGCTCCTTTTGGACAACGCTTAGGAAACTGGCTTTGTAGAAATGAAACCAGTAAGATTTGATACTGACTTAGTTGTTTTCTGAGAAAAATGGAAGGTCAAAGGACAATAATCTTGGGATTTTACAAAAGCAGAAATATATGAGATAAACAAGGCTACCAAGAAAGTCTTCATGAGTTTAAGCAAATAAAGCTGCTTCCAAGTGAACATCACAAATTAAGAAGTTAAAAAAAGCACATCTCATTTTCACAGAGATTAACAGAAAATACAAACCTATTTCCTCCTTTTCTAAGGTGTTGGCAAATTGGTTAGTTAATGTCCATGAAGGGTTTCAGGCATAAAGTGCTGTGTCTCACTGCTAAGCACTATTCTATTTAATCTTGTGTCTGCTTCCTTACAGCCAGTCAATTTCCATGTCTATCTGAGATGCAATGATGGGAGAGTATTAATGGACTGCAGTCTTATAAGCCTGAAAATTCTTGGGAGCAGGGAAGCTTTAAAAGATAGAAATGAAAATGTGGAACCTCCAGACTGAGGCTCATTTAAATTCTGAGGCCAAAATAATTATTTCAAATCAAAAAGAACTGGTTCTAAATAACTGTCACCTCACAACTCCTAGGTAAGAAAGAAGGTGCTCTATAAATCAAAATGATCATTCATTATTAAACCTAACATACTAGAGAAGAGCACAAATTCAACAAAGACAACCATTCTAAATAATGTGGTAAAAGCCAGTGTGGTGGCACATGCCTATAATTCCAGCACTTGGAAGGCCGAGACAGGAGGATTGTCATGAGTTTGAGGCCAGCCTGGGCTACATTGTGAATTAAAGGCCAGCTTGAACTACATAGTGGGACTCTGCCTCAAAAGCAACAAAAACAAAACAAAACAAACAAGCAAACAAAAAACCATGTGATACCAATATCATTCAACATATGATTACTGAATACACGGGCAAGGCCATTGCATGCCAGGCACTAAGATGTGGCCCTGCATTCAAGGACACAAAACATTTAAATGAACAAATCAACATCCCACTTGCTAAAGTAAAAGCAACAACATAGAAACACATTAAAATATTCAACTGCTAGAATTTAAGTTATGGAAAGTGAATCACAAATAAATCACTTCCTTCATTATACATTTGATCACAGTGAAGTCTGATATATGACATTTCTGCGCAATGAGATTCACCAAAAGCTCTAATCTTTTTAGCCAATCAGCCATTATTACCATATGAATCCAAAAGAATGAACTTTGGGCAACATGAAATACATTTTCAGATGAAATTTAGAGAAAAAAATAAAGCTAATGTTTCCAGTATAAGAAAATTGCTTACCAACTGTATACTCCACAGACTGAAAAAAGTGTAGCTGATTTATACTGCAGTAGAAATAATTAAACTAGAACAAAGGCTGTCTTACTAGTGGAGTAAAATCATAGAAGTGCTAAAATCACCTTACATAGTTACACCTTTTGATTCATTGATTTTACTGTTAAGAATACATCCTCAGAAAATAATCAAAGTTGTCAAAGATTTATGTGTCTAGCAGTTCCCTGGGTGTACACCTACAGAAATGAGTGCTCATGTGCACTTGAATGTATGTCCAAGATTGTTTACATCATTATTTGTTAACAGCTAAAATCTATAAACAACCCTCACAGGTAAAATAGGTACATTAATAAACATACAATGGAATATAATACACCAAAGCAAATGAGTTAACGAAGGTATATGAGTGAATTAGACACTTTCCTGTCACTGAGACAAAATGCCTGCCACCCACAACTTAAAGGATGAGAGGTTTATTTTAGCTTATGGTCTTAGTGGGTTCATTCCATGGAAGAGCATGGCAGAGGAAAGCTGCTCAACTCATAACAGCCAGGGAACACAAAGAGAAGGGAAGAGTCAGGGACAAGAATACACCGTTCCAGGTCATGCCCCCAGTGACCTCTTCTGACCAGGCCCCATTTCCAAACATAAGACATTTGGGAGACATTTTAGATCTAAACAATAGCAAAGTGTCAAAACGGATGAACTATAAAAACAAAATGTTAAACAAAAGACACAAAATAATTTGTACCGTATGATTCCATTTATATAAATTTCCGGAACAGGCAAAACAAAATAGCATTATTTATGGATACATACAGGCAGATGAAGGAAGGAAAGGAAGGATTATCCTGAAGTCAGGACAGTGGTCCCTTGACAGAGGAGGGCCGTGCTCACGGAGGGGTCTCAAGGCTGGCAATGCTCTAATTCCTGACCTGAGTGGCGGTAACATAGAAGTGTGCTTTTAATGAAACATTTCATTAATATGTATGCTTTTTTTTATGGCCCTTCTATATGTTGCATGTTACAATAAGGTTTTATAAAGAAGATTTTAGCGGAAGCACATTCCTTTGAGCTTTATTTATAATAAGTAGTTTGTCAGGGGTTAAGAAGAGCAGGATTTTAGAGTCAGCACCTTTGATGTAAATCCCAGCTCAGCCACTGCTGAGATTCATTTATTTCATTTTGAAGAAATAGGAGAAGGCTGCATACCACATAGGGCTGATATAGGGAGTCAAATGAGAGAAAGTGTGTGGCACAGCACGTAGCACAACAGTAAGCATGCAGTGTATTTTCTGCCGTTATTTTTATCTGGAGCAAGAGTTACCCAAAAAAAAAAAAAAGAAAAAAATCTGACAAGGCATCTTCATTGTGCAAAAACACAAGCATGCTAAGAGCTATGGAGAAAACCACAAACCTCCAGTGTAATTTAAACAAATGTTAAATAAATGAAACCAAGACACTGAAGGTGGCTGAGAGCTGGGCTCCTGCGGGCCTTAAGGAAGCAAACAGCAGTACTGTGAACTGTCTGTGCTGTGAGCTGGCCCAAGAGTCCAGGGCTCTCAGTCCTACAGTGGCAAGGAAAGGAATGTGGCCAAGAACTTGAAGGTTCTCAGAAGGCCCCAAGCTCTGGATGAGAACCTGGCTCAGCCCACATCTTGATTTTGATCAAGAGATCCTGAGCAGAGGACCCAATTAAGCTGTGCTGACTCCTGACCCCCTGGAAAAGGTGAGGTGGTCTTTAATTGTCTTCTGAACTCTACATGCCTCGAGAAAAAGTAGGGTATGAAGCCAAATCCCAGTAAGGGAGCTTCTTGGATGAATTTATGTTGCCAATAGGGTCAGAAAGTCACAGATCATGTCCTCCCAGGGATTAAATGCCCAGGACCGGACACCTCTGTTCAAGCGCAGGGCTATACTTTGGGAAAGCAGACCCATTGTCAGAGAGCAGCACTCAAACCCTTTTGTGTTTGGTTCTTTTTTGTTTGTTTGTTTGGTTCATTTTAGTATCATAATTTTAGTTAAAAATATAGTCCAGTTGTGTCTTCCTGAGTTACACTCAAATAATCTTGATTACATTTTGCATGTTCGTAAGTCTAAAAGGCAATTCTTAGTTTGTCATTTTCTATACAAGGCAGATCTCATCTTGTACTTGAAATCTTAATTTCATTGTTATACAGCATAATTTCTATTAGCCTACAACTAACATTGGTTCACTTTCTAAAATCAGAGCAGCAAGTTATATGAGCCGAAACTATGTAGTAAATTTGGTTAGTGGGGCCGGTGAGATGGCTCAGCGGCATAAGCGCCTGCCTGGCAAGCGCGAGGTCCTGAGTTTGACTCCTGGTACCCACATACGGAAAAAGGGCTGGTGATATTGCTCACTGGCACGGGCGCCTGCTGGCGAGTGAGGTCCTGAGTTCGATGCCCGGTACCCACAAAAAAAAAAAAAAAAAAAAAATTTGGTTAGTGATATGCTATTTTTATCAGAGTGCTTAATAGCAAAGAAAGATGAGAAATTGCATTCCACTATTTGGCAGTTTTTTAAAAGAAGAACTCTTTTAAAAGCTAATACCTGCACATCCTTTTATAGGTTACTTTCCTTGTCAAAAGGGGAAAACCAAACCTGAACAATGGAGGTTCTCATGTCACCACTGTAGTTCAGGGGACTAATCTCAACAACAGATGGACAATCAAGCTACGTGTCATCTGACAGGCATATCTTACTAGCTAAAAATGTTTGACCTAAATTCATTTGGCTTTTCTATATAATCTCCATTAAAGAAGAAGGGGATAGAAGAATAAGCTAAACATCACTATAGGAGGCAAGCATGCAAATTCAAAAGCTGGAACTCTGCAAGGAAAACTGGGTCCAGATTCTTCAGTATTGTCACTGGCATAAAAAAACAAGATTGTACTAGAGTAACACAGGACTAGACATAATGCACTAAAAATAATACATGACCCTGGATTGGACCCTGATATGTAAACCAACTATAAAAACATCTTTCGAGGTCAACTGGGAGAAGTTTGAACATGACTTGGAATCACAATAATGAAAACTTACTGAAGTAGAAAGGTAGAAATCACTGATTTCAAAAGTGGGTTACAAATCTGGTTTAAAAATTATAGATGTATTTATGTATGTCTAGAAGGCACTAAACTGTTGCAGTGGTGATCTCTAGAAGGTGGAAATGTGATGTTATTTTTCAATTATTTGACTTGTGCATATGCACTTTTTTTTGTAATAATACCAGATTAATTTAAAAATTCATTAAATAGAATTTCCCAAAGCAGTGTGTAACCAGTGCCAAGTGAATAATGAGTTCAACAACTGAAGCAATCACTGTATGCCAGAATGGTGAGATAAATTCTCAGCTGACCTTGGAAAATGGGAAGTAACAGTGTGGGCACACAGGAACTGTCAATTTTTTGACTCATCAATGTCTAAAAGTGACAGGGCTGTATGGATGACAGCTTGCTATGCTATGAGCTATTTAGAAGGGAAAAACCTACCAAGAACCAAAACCCAAAAATACAAGACAAACAAAAAAAGCCAACAACAAAACTCCCTTTTACTCCTAGCCAGCTGCTCTCTGTTTCTGTCACTGTTCATGACCCTGGAACTAACACAAATTCATTACTACCAGGAAGAGGAGTGCCAATTTATTCTGGCCTCATTTTTCTAAAAGATTCCTTTTTCCTGGCTTCTCAGGATGAAATGTTTTGCCTTTGAGAACAGAATGTTCTAACAGGTATGTGTGGGGTTCTGCATACACGTAATGGGTGAAGATATGGTGGAAGGAATTTTGAGACTGTGAAGACAGCAGACAGGAAATGGACTCTTCGTGCTACAGAGAGTCCTACCACGTTTATAAATATGCAGGCTCCAGTCATCTCTCTCACACATTCAATACACATCTGATAAGCACAAATTGTGCCTGGCACACAAAAAGTTAAGCAAATAAATACAAAGGAAACTGTAAACAAATGCCAAACTTTAGTCAATGAAACATATCCTAAAGTATTTAGGAGTGATGTGTACTGATATCTTCAACTTATTTTGAAAAGCATCAAAAAATAAGGTAAAGTGATGGATAAGCACAGATGGGCATGTGATTAAAAATAAAATGCGTTAATTGTAAAATATAAAAAACATATATAGTGTTCAATGAATAATTCTTTCAAATTTTCTATATGTTTGAAAACAATTTTAGATTGAAGATGAATGGGGGAAATATGTATAGCTTTATACCTTGCCTGTACTTGGTAGTTGGTAGTCAGTCCTTAATAAATACTAGCTGAATGTGTGAAAACCTAAAACAAAAACGTTAGACATAGAAGGTCCTACATTCATGTAGGGAGACATATTCTAGGAGTTTGAAATCTGGTCAAGTCCAAAGATTTTGATCCTCTGAGACCAAAACTCAAGCCTTGAGACAAACTGGGTATTTGCCACATCCAGATCGTGCTCATTGCTCAGTTGCTCTGGAAAGTAGCAAAGACAAAAAGCACTTAGGCTAGAAATACAACTACGAGTACTTACTGGGGAGAAAGAAAGTGAAAAGAAAGTATACACTTCTATAAAAGAAGTACTTAAGCATCGATGTGATGTGGGCCTAAGCCCTGAACTTGGAGGCTGAAACCCAGAGCCTAGATATAGCAAGTTTTACTACATACTAGTCATGCCATACAAAGTTGGGCAGGTCATTTAATCTGAGGTTTCCCTTTATAAAATTGGAACAGTATCGGCCTTTCTACCTCACCGAGTTTGGCCACAGAAATGTAAGTTTTATAAATCTTAGAGTATGAAACAAGTGAGAGATAGCCTCATCATTCTGCTAGCTCCAAGTAACATAAATCTGTCCTACTCTCCAAAATGCTCCCATCTCTTCCAGAAAGCACAGCAGATCATCCTTACAAAGTCCTTTTCTTGGGTTTATTTCCTAAATGAGGGTTTGAACTTTCCTTTAAATCATGGGGCTATATTAATGATAATCTATATCTTCACTACTCATTTCAAGCTCAGTATACTTGGCATTTAGCTATTTTTCCAGGAGTATATTCTGTTCCCACAGTTGTTTAAGAAATATAGTTAGTAATATAGTACTGTTTACTTAAAATTTGCTAAGAGGCTATTTAAGTGTTCTCACTTGTCTCATACCCACACAAATGGAAACTAATGATTATGGTGATCATTTTACTATATATATTGACTCAATTTTCATTTGTCAATTAAATCTCAATAAAGCTAGAAAAAAAATGAAATACTAGTTCAGGTCAGTATATGTTAGCAACAAAAAATTGTGAGGTCAAAATAATTTCAGAAACAGTGGGTTACTTTTAGTATACTAACATACACTGCAAATCTCCAAGATAGGGATAGAATGTTAAATGTTTCCTATTCATTATCCTCAGAACCTTATTTATTCTGAGATAATTTCTTGGGATTAATGTCATTAGGGGCACATTTGAAGAAAGCTACAGTAAACGCTTGAAAATTCTAAGCAGATCTACATTTTAATTCAAAGTCCATGGATGGCAACCAAGTTAAAAATAAAAAAGAACACTTAGTTATAATAATCACAAAAATCACAGACGGTTTTCTATATAATGAAACAAATGGCTCTTTGTTCTACCTATTGAGGAGAAAAATGGTGCTAATCTTTAGGCAAAATTACAGCCATGCAATTCAGAGCACGAGGCACAATGCTGCCCTGGGGGTTTCACAGTACAGTACATTCTGTGTGCACCTGTGGTGATCTTAACTCATGTATCCTTGTATGACTTAGAGTAGGAGTCACTTTAGGCCTTTGAATATTATATACAGCTAAGCTACAAAGAAATTAATAGGCAGTCAGAGAGGGATCAGGCCCTCGAGGGAGTCCGTGTAGAAGACAAGACACATCAAAATTGCAGTTGGAGGCAAATTTGAAGAGAGCCAGGCCTCAAGATGGAGACACTATGGCCAGGCTGCAAGCCTCTCTAGAGATAAACAGCATCTTGAGATTATACTGTAATTAGCACCACCTGGTCCAATAAGGCTAGATAATGTAACAGATGCACAGGTGTGTGACCAGAATACCCTGACCCATACTCACATCCTTTCCAAAGGAATGTCTTCGTTCTTTTACATTAGAAGTTATAGATAAGCTAAGGTTAATGATGCTTGCAAACAGACCCTTGTTGCATGCCTCAATTCCCTATTAGGTCAATATTTTAGCTAAGTGACTATACTTGTAATCTTTTAGGCAGGCTGTAGTTTGACCCACAGCTACGCAAGTGGTGGTTGTGCTATATAAAATATCCTTGACGAAGAGCCTTGAGGCCACCCACTCAGGATCCCTCCTGGAAATCAGGAGCTATTCTTCTAATGTCCAATAAAAACTTTCCTAACATCCTCTTTTTGGTTTGAGACTTCATTGCTTGGCATCGTGAGATCCCACACCCTTGAGGACTGCCTTTGCTGCTAGAGCCTCCTCAGGCTCCTTGGGATCCTGACCACATTCCCCGATTCTTTTTACCAGCCTGCTTTTTCCTAAGTCAGCTGGCTACCCTTCAATGTGTCCTGCTTACCTATAATCACGAGATCAGCAGAATCTGTCTGAATTGCTAGATTCCTGGCCAGTCCTGACCCATTGCTGCCTACTTCATAAAATAACATGTATCTTGATAGTTTTCAGTATTGGATAGGTGATTGACAATGGGACTTTGTAAACACAAAATAAAACATGAATCTGAAATACAGAGAGCCAAACACATCATTTTTTTCTGTTTTTTGAGACAAGGTCTCACTATGTAGTTCAGGCTGGCCTTGAACTACGGTGTTCCTTCTGCCTCAGCCTCCCGAGTGCTAGGATTAAAGGTGTGCTCAACCATGCCCAGCTACAGATATTTTCTTATTAACTAAAACTCTAGTGAAAATGAGACTAGAAAAGACTCTTCCATACAGCTATTTCTAATAAAGCCTGAATTATAGATAATGATAGAGCTATATTCCAATTCTAGATCCTTAAACAGACAGTCATGACCCTGGTGATCAGACATTGAGAAAAACGAAGCCTCTTCACAGATAGCCTTCACAATAGCCAATTTCATGAGTCATTAACAGCACAAGAACATGGTAAAGCAGGGTGAGATTAATACCCTGAGATTAATACCGCCTCAATTAAAATTGTGCCTTAAAAACACTCATTTAGGAACATAATAATCAACATTTTAACGCTTCTGAACCTGAATCTTCTTGCTATTTGCCTATCTTATACTATAATTGCAAATTAAGAGTAAACAGGTCTGTTAATTAGAAATGATGGTGTTAAGTGATGTTAGCCTCTGTCTTAGATAAAAATAGCTAAATAGTCCTACGGAGACCAAATATATTTTGGAGGCTTATGACACTGTATTCAAGAGAAAATTCTGGGGTATAAATTATTTTACAAGAAAAGCTATATTTTCAACCACATCTGGGGAATGCAACTTGGATTTTTAAAGCTCTCAAAGAGATCAGAGGAGAAACAGTCATGCCAAAACACAGATAGGGACAACAATATGACAGTTTTGTAGGACCTAACTAATGATCTCTGAGCAAATCTCAGCCTCTCCAGGTCTCAGTTTCCTTATCTGTAAAATGAGGATAATACTTAATCCAATTTTTTTTTACCTGCAAAGAACGGTAACATAGTTGTGAGTCTCAAAAGAAGTAACATGAATATAGATCAAATTATAAAGCACAAAAATGTTCTTCTTACTAACCATTTTCAAGGCAAAGTAATAGGGTGAGACCCTGTTGTTCAGATCAGCCTTTAACTCACTATGTAGCCCAGGCTGGCCTCGTACTCCCAGCAATCCTCCTGCCTCAGCCGCCCAAGTGCTGGGATTACAGGCGTGCGCCATCATGCCCAGCAAGGGTGAGGTTTAACATGACTTCAAAAGGATGTGAGAGGGGCCGGTGAGATGGTTCAGCGGCATAAGCGCCTGCCTTGCAAGTGCGAGGGCCTGAGTTCGACTCCCGGATCCCACATACGAAAAAGGGGCCGGTGATATCACTCAGCGGCACGGGTGCCTGTTGGCGCGCGAGGTCCTGAGGTCGACCCCCCGGTACCCACAAAAAAAAAAAAAAAAAAAAAAAAAAAAGGACGTGAGATTACACCACTGTTCTCAGTGGCATTTCAAGCATTAGAATAGCTATCCGTTCGAATTCTTTATATGATTCCAATTTCCTCATGGAATTTTCACCTTGGTTTAATACCAACTCCGAGTAAGTTGGATGTGGGGGACAAAAGCCCTCACTTTCTGCAGTAACAGGGTCTTATGCCAAAGCACAAGACTCTCACAGCAATGCAGGCCGGGTCAGTGGAGCGCAATCACAGAAGCAGGAAGGAGGCAAAGCAGACAGCTAACTCATATCCCACATCAAGTACTGAGAAGCTGTGTCCGTGACTGGTTCTTCCTTCTGGAGGAACCCATAAAACCTTCTGAGCTGAAACAGTCTTTTGCCTCAGTTATTAGTGCATTTTTTGGTTAAATGTCTTTAAATTTATCTTCTACTATGTCCTTTTTCTCAAGGATGCCTACTTCCCATAGGCCTAGACTTTGGCAAAACCTTCTATTATGTATTATCTTCCATTAGCTTATCTGCCTTGCTTCTAACTCACTGTTCTAAGTGACATACCATCTTCATTTGATTTCTTTACAAATTTGTTGATAGAAAAATATTTTAACCACACAGAAAAGTACAGAAAATACTATATTAATGTCTGCATGCCCAACACCTAGAAGTAGTAAATGTTAGTATTTTGCTGTATTTGCTTTGTCAATTTTTCTAAATTTAAAAGAGTAGACATCAGGATATTTATCTCTATAAATGCACATTCATATATATTTTGATGTAAATTTCAGAACAAATTGATAAACTGTACTTGTGGATTTCTACAAAAAAACTTTAATATGAAGCTCTAAAAAAAGGCATATGGAGCTGGTTGCAGTGACACATGCCTGTAACTGGGAGGCTGAGGCAGGAGGATTCCAAGTTTGAGTCAAGCTTAGATAACTTAGCGATTTAGGGAGACTCTTTTTCAAAAAAAAAAAAAAAAAAAAAAAATTAAAAGGGCTGGGGATATAACTCAGTGTGAAGCTTCAAGGTTCAAACTTTCCAAGTACTGGGGGAAAAAAAAAAAAGGATATGGAAAAAGGGATGTGGTTTATATGAATGTTATTACAGTACCATTTCGCATCTATAAAAATTAAAAATAATTCCTTAATATTGTTACCCTTAGTATTTAAATTCCAATTATACTAATCTACATTATTTTAAAAATAGCTTTATTGATGTATAAGTGACATACAATAAACTACGAATAGGGCAGGTGGGGAGTAGGTAGTCAGCAATCAATGATATGCAGTAGGGAGTCTGAGTGCCAGGAAGCAGGAAGGCTCAGATCATAAGGTGCTGTGGGGGCTATAGTTTAAAAGGTTGAAAGAGTCAAAAGGAAGGACGGGGTGCAAACACTTCGGAGGGACCATGTTTTGGGGCAGGCTCCACCAGTGTCCTTGTACTTACACCTCAGATGCCAGCCTGCACCAGTAACAGCAGAAACAGGAGCTTCTGATTCTCAAAATGTCTAACAAAGTTTAATATCATAACTTAAGGGATTATTTTAGAGCATATTACAGTACACTGAGAGCTGACATAATAAATCAGTAACTGACAATATAGTTTTCCCTTAAAGATAACAATATACAATGTATTAACTATTGTTATTCTATTATTTTGTTATGAAATTTTGTTTTATTTTTTTTTCCATAAAAAAAGGAATATAGTTTTCTTTGTGTTTCTTGTGTTTAGGAAATGTGGAACATGGATCTGTGGTTTCATACTTTTCATCAAGATTGGATAATTTTCAGCCACTATATCTTCAAATATTTATTCTGTTCCCCCTTCTCTTTTGTGACTCCAAATACACATATTAGACAACCTGAAGCTGTTTCAGAGTTGATTTTCTCCCCTTTTTTCTTTCTGTATTTCATTATGCATAATTTCTATGCCTTCAGATTCACTAATCTTTTCTTCTGTAATGTCTAATCTGCCATTAATCCCAACTAGTACATTTTTCACCTCAGACATTCCAGATCTAGAAATTTGACTTGGGTGTGTCTTATATGTGTTCTATGTCTCAATTTCTGAACATAAAATGTGCAGGTACATAACTCTTTTCTGTTAATTCTAATATCTGGGTCAGTTTCAATGGATTATTATTCTAATCATGTATCATTCTTCTTTACCCTTTCATGCCTGAGTCTCTTTGACTGGATGCCAGGTGTTGTAAGCATTACTTTATGAGGCATAAGGCGTTTTTCTATTCCCATAGCTGTTACTGATCTTTGTTACGGGATACAGTTAAGGTAGTGGGTTGATCCTGTATTTTTTTTGGTTTGTTGAGACAGGGTCTTTTTTTTTTTTTTTTTTTTTTTTTTGTGGGTACTGGAGGTCGACCTCAGGACCTTGCATGCCAGCAGGCGCCCGTGCCGCTGAGCGATATCACCAGCCCTTTTTTCGTATGTGGGTTCCGGGAGTTGAACTTGGGTCCTCGCGCTTGCCAGGCAGGCGCTTACGCCGCTGAGTCATCTCACCGGCCCTGAGACAGGGTCTTGCTATGCAGTTCACGGTGAACTTGAACTCACTGAACTCGCAGCGATCCTCCCATTCTCAGCCTCCTGAGTATTAGGATTATAGGCATGTACCACCATGCCTGGCGGTTTTATCCTGGAGTCCTGCTTTTAAGATTTGTTAGGAAGTTCTAGAGAAGTGCTCATTCTGGAGCTAGTTATTTCCTGTGATTAAGGCAAGACACTCCCAAGTATAATACTTTACTGAATACTCCATTAATTATGAAATTTTCCTGTCTGGCTGGGAGCAACTAGGACTTCTTTTACTAGTATGTGAACACTGGACATCATTCCTTCTATTCCCTTTGAACTTTTAGTTTTGAGTTGTTTGCTCAGATACTTTTGTTGACCAGTCTCTGCTGAATATTTAAGAGGGACCTTCCCTCTGCAGCTATCTGGGGTTTCCTCTGTGGTCCTCTTTTCTCCAGTACTCTGCTCTATGCACTATGGCTGATGAGTCTTCCCAGATTCACAGTGCCATGTTGACTAAGGAGCCTACTGGACTCTGCTTCAGTTCCTGCTGCTGCAGTGTGGACAGCAGTCCAGGCACTCTGAGGCAACTGTAAGTCTCACCCTCTTGTTTTCCATCTCAAGGGTCACTGTCCTAATATTCAATGCCTGATGCCCAGTGTCTTTTTTTTTTTTTATGTGGGTTCCGGGAGTCGAACTCAGGACCTCGCGCTTGCCAGGCAGGCACTTATGCCGCTGAACCATCTCACCAGCCCCTCCAGCTGTATATCTTGTATTAAATCTGTTTCTCTAGTAAGCACTGACTGATACATCCCCCTTATAATAATCAAATGATCTATGGGGTGATGTCTAGTTCCCCATCTACCTTTTACCTAATGGTGCTATCAACTACAGAACTGTTTGCCTGCATCAGTCTTTTATTAGGACACAAAGAAGTTATTCTCTCATTTATTACTTCTACAAATATTCACTGGCACTCTTCACTAAAGCCCCTTATCACTTAAGCATTACCTGGTAACCTACAGGAAACAGTGGATCCTGGAATAAAGCTTAATTAGTTCCTTTTATCAATACATAGGGTAAGGAGTAGATGTTCAAATTTTATTTTACTTATTTATTTTTTGTTTCTAGGTATGGAAGCCAGGGATTGCACGTGCTAAGGAAGTGCTCTATTCCTGAGCCACATTCCTAGCCCCAAGTAATTTTTATTTCTTTTGTTACTATTTTCTGGTTAAATTTTTTTTTCTGGTTAATTTTAATGCTGGTTAAAAAAAAATGCTGGCAATGGTGGCAGGGATTTTCTTTTTTCCATGATTATGAACTTGGGATTTTTTTTTTTCACATTCATTTGTTTAAACCAATTATAGCCAATTTCTCCAACTGTCCCACCTTTGGCCAACTAGAGTCCCTTTAAACTGGCTTCTGTGTCCTTGACACATTAGTTTTAAATTGAGATTTAGTTTTAAATTAAGTTTTAGCTTTAAATTGAGATTTAATTATCATTAGTTTTAAATTGAGATTTAATTATCTAAGGCTCACCCTGTCAAATTCCTGTTTCAGGTATGGCACTGGTTGTTCTTCCAGGGAGCCCTGGATCCTTTTCAGAAGAATATTTAGAAATTAAAATTAATGATATTTAGAAATTAAAAGCTGGAACTGGGCATGGTGGCATACACCTGTAATTCCAGCTACTCAGGAGGATAAGGCAGGAGAATCACAAGTTAAAGGCCAGCTTGGGAAACTTAGTGAGATCCTGTCTCAAAAGGGGGATGGGGTGGGGATCTAGGGAGGCAGTTCAGTGGCAGACCCCTCAGTTAGCATGTGTAGGCACTGGGTTCCATCCACAGTACTGGGAAAAAAAACAGTTTGGTACTAGGAATGCTCATTGCTACTAGTATTCCATTGCTCCTAGAACCTCTGAGGACAGAGCAAGGGAAAAGATGATGAGCTACACTTCTATGTTCTGGTTGTGGCTTCCCATTCTGACATCTCTAGCATTACTGTCCTGGGTGTTCTTTCCAGCTGTCCCTCATACCCATTGCTCTGGTTATATCATACTTGTATCTATCTTAAGTATCTCTTGCTAAATACTAGGGTGCTACTGTATTTGTCCCTTGGGTTGTATGACATTGCATGACTTTGACTACGAATCTCATGAAACAAAAATGAAGGGATATTGCCATTAAAATAACATGAAGCATCACTCAAATGCTGAGCACTAATGTTACAATGCCCCATCTTCATTAATTACCTATGAGATTCACCTACGAGACTGGCCAGATTTAAAATAAAAGAAACTAAATTTTCTGTCTTCTAAATCATCAAGTTTTATAACGCCCTGATCCCAGTACATTACCATTGGCACTAGAGATACAAATGACTCTAAGACAGTCTCTAACTTCATAGTCCCTGGGCTTTAATGCCTAGTTGGTGAGACACAACATGAGTAATACAAATACAGTTACTATTTACTAAACCAGGTAATAAAGACTTCATATATAGCCTACAACCCTAACGACCTTGAAAGGTATAACACTATGATTCTTTTACTTTTTTATGATTCCTATTTTTTCAATGAGTAAATGTTCAATTTCAAACCCACTAAACCTTAATCAATGTATCTAGCACTCAGCAAAGCCAAAATAAACCCAGATTCATCCAGTGCACAAACATTTCACTATGCCATATTGCTTCCTAGACAGAGTGACCAATGACACGTGCCTGACTTCAACAATGTTTAAAGTTTTGCTTTCCTTTCCCACAACCTCCTTCCCAGACACTGGCTGCGCTACTGAGGTGGAAGAAAGACTTACCTGAGAGGGTCCTCCACTTGTGTGGTGTCAATCTAACAAGTAATCTGAGAGTCCACTTTGTTCTTTACAAATGAAGTAACTGAGATACTTGTAACATCAGCTGCTCCTACTAAATCAGGCAAGAACAGCTGCCCCGAATCCTGGTTTCATATTAGAATAGTAACTGTCATCCTTGGCTACACATTATAATCACCTAGTTTTAAAAATCCTGATGCCCAGGTCACATCCCAGAGCAGTTATGTTAAATTTCTGGGAGTGGGAGCCAAGCATCAGTATTTGGCACAACAGCTGCTCAGGTAATTCTAATGAGTCAATCAAGGACAAGAATTATAGCTTTAGAATACAGGACTAACGCTAAGTGACTTTGATAGACTGGGGGTGGGAAGAATGTTTCTAAAAAAGATGAAAACAAAGAAACTGAGTAGATACAAACACCAATCTGAGGTCAACAGGAATTAAGTGGTGGTATTTGCAAGTACCCATACAGTCTCCATTCCAAGGAAAGTTTGAGAAAAGAGAGCACTACTTCTGGGCATAATGGCATATGCCTGAAACCCCAGCACTCCAGGAGGCTTAGGTAGAAGGATCAGAAGTTCCAGTCCTGCCTGGGGAACTTAGCGAGATCCTGTTGTTAAAAAAAAAAAAAAAAAAAAAAGAATGTAGCTCAGTACAAAGGCCTTGGGTTCAATCCCCAGTAGTGGGAGGAGGTGGTGAAGGACGGAAGAGGTTGGGGGCAAAGTGAGGACTATTAATCTAATCTGATTTGGATAAGTTACAATTCTCATCTGCATAGTTCCTCAGCCCATCCTCTTTCTATTAAATCATACTGCTTCCCGCTAATAACAGCTGTCACTAATTGAGCAACTATTATGGGACCAAATCTTGACATGTTTTCATACAACTTTCTGAGATAGGTCTCTATTTTACAGATGGTGCATATAAAGATAATAGATAGCTTACATTTTTTTTTTTTTTTTTTTTTTTTTTTTTGTGGGTACCGGGGGGGTCGACCTCAGGACCTCGCGCGCCAGCAGGCGCCCGTGCCGCTGAGCGATATCACCGGCCCCTTTTTCGTATGTGGGATCCGGGAGTTGAACTCGGGCCCTCGCGCTTGCCGGGCAGGCGCTTAAGCCACTGAGCCATCTCACCGGCCCAGATAGCTTACATTTATTTCTAGACAAGTCATCTGACCAGTAGCTCCTGACTTATAAGACATGAGTGTTTTGCTAATACAGTTGCTATGAGTGTACACAGAGTATGGTAAATTAAGTACATTATGTCAATACAGTAGATGCTGTTGTGGTTACAGACTGTGTATATATCCTTCTAAATATTACTCAATACCTAACAATAGCTGAACAATACTGAACAATAGCTAACAATATACAAACAAATTCATGTATTTTTAGTAGTATGCTGATACTAACATGACATCTGTTACCATATGAGACTCTAGAACTTTATACATACTTATTAAAAAGGTGTTCTGTTGTGGAGAAACTAGAATCCTCATGCACTGTTGGTGTGAATATAAAATGGTACAAGCTTCTTAAAAATCAGTTTGGCATGGGGCCGGTGAGATGGCTCAGCGGCGTAAGCGCCTGCCTTGCAAGCGCGAGGGCCCGAGTTCGACTCCCGGAACCCACATACGAAAAAAGGGGCTGGTGATATCGCTCAGTGGCACGGGTGCCTGTTGGCGCGCGAGGTCCTGAGGTCGTCCCCCTGGTACCCACAAAAAAAAAAAAAAAAAAAAAAAAAAAAAAAAAAAATCAGTTTGGCAGTATCTCAAAAGTTACAGAGACACACCATACAGCAATTCTACTCCTAAGTGTCTACCTAAGAGAAATGAAAGGCCGGTGATATAGCTCAGCGGCATAAGTGCCTGCCTGGCAAGCGTGAGGTCCTGAGTTCGACTTCTGGTATCCACACATTAAAAAAAAAAAAGAGAGAGAGAGAGAGAAATGAAAACATATGTCCACACAAAGACCTGTACTTGAATATTCACAGCAGCACTATTCATAATAGTCAAAAACCAGAAACAATCCAAAGCTTCATCAACCATTAATGGATCATCTGCAATATATCCCTGCAATGAATATTATCTAGCAATAAAAAGGAACTATTAAGTGCTATAACAGTAAGTGCTCACAAATATACTGAGAGCCAGACACAAAAGTAAATATTATCTGATTCCACTTATATGAGCTAGAAAAGGAAACTCAGTATAGAGAGAAGGCACATGTTTGCCTGGACTGAAGGTGGGGATTACAGTAAGTAGTGACTGCAGAAGGATATAAGGGAACTTTCTGGAGTGACAGAAATGTTCTAAAACTGAATGCTGGTAGACAATTTTGTATATTTGCTAAAAATTGAAATATACTGACAGTGATCAAATTTTATAAACTGTAAATTATACTTTAATAAGATTGTTTCAAAATATATTATTGTGGAGCGCCAGGAGTAGTGGTGCACACCTGTAATCCCAGCACTTGGAATTACAAACTCACTGGCTGCGAGTTTGAGGCCTGTCTGTGCTATACAGTGAGTTCAAGGCCAGCCTAAACTACATAGCAAGACCCTGTCTCAGAAAACAAAACGAAAAGAAATACTGTGGACAATCACTAGATTAGGTTTAAAAAGGGGGCAGTCCTTATACTGGAAGACTGGAAACCAGTGATCTAAATAATGGTGAAGGAATTCAGAAGTGAGCATATATTAAAGGGAGTGAAATATTAATTCTCTATACATAATTCTGAACCACAGAACTTATTTGTCTCCTGAGTCTGGTTCTAACATATACTAAGCTTTCAGACAAGGTGCTCTGCCCTCTGCAGGAGGTGCCCCAAGAGCACAGTCCTCGACTCAAGATTCAAGTATGTGAATAAATCATAGTATTAGATGGCAGAATGCAAAAGACAAAAAAGAAAGGTTCTAAAGTGCTCTTGGTAATGATCAGTAGAATGAAAAACCAAAACTGGTGGGAGAGCAGCAAAGGTTTCATGAAGGAAGTGTAGAAGTGGCAAGTGAGCTTGGCCTTAAAGAGCCAGGGAAATTCCAACAGGTAGCAATAGGAGGAAACAGTGCAAGGTGGGAAAGCACCAAGCAGTCTCAGGAAATTGGCTACTTTAGTTAAAGCATAAGGCACAAATAGAGTGGTAGTGAGAGACAGAGCTTGTGAAGTGTACTAGAGGTCCAGATTATATACAATTTTATTCATTTATTTATTTATTGGTAATTGAAAGGGCGCCGACCTGAAAGCAATGAGTTGCACAGAGCCCATATCTGACAGTGGGAAAAAATAGAGAGGCAGAGTTTAAAAGCAGGGAGATAGGGCCGGTGAGACGGCTCAGCGGCTTAAGCGCCTGCCTTGCAAGCGCGAAGGCCCGAGTTCGACTCCCGGATCCCACATACGAAAAAGGGGCCGGTGATATCGCTCAGCGGCACGGGTGCCTGTTGGCGCGCGAGGTCCTGAGGTCGTCCCCCCGGTACCCACAAAAAAAAAAAAAAAAAAAAAAAAAAAAAAAAAGCAGGGAGATAGGTATGTTGGGGGTTGACGCATAAAGTTAAGAAAGCTTCAACGAGATTGTAGCAATGGGAAGGGAAAAGAGGAGGCAGACTTTAATGCTCTGGTCTTAGGCAAGAGGGGAGGTTCACTTTGAATTACCTGTCCTCTCCTCCCTAAAGGGTCTCTGCTTCGTCAACTTGCCCTAACACTTGCTCTCTCACTGACAGTTAAAGCCCAAAACCAACATTATCAGCAGAGTACGCTGCAGAAGACATTCATTTTCATTCATTTTTTTCAAACAAAAAAGGATTCTTTTTGGTAAATTCCTTTCACTTTAAGTGTGTTATCACACACACAAAAAGGCTTTTAAATTCAAATCCTGGCAGTATTCAAATAGGACGTTAATTTTGAAAGACTGATCTCAATCTTCTGCTATGTTCAATTTCAATTTGGTTTCTGAGGAATAAGTCAAATACCTAAGTAGACAGTAAGGTTTTGGGTTGACTTGAAATAATAACTGGTATGGTCTTCAAAGAGCTCCTGTTAAACACTGAAGTTCTTCTTCAATAATGCATGTCTGGGGCCGGTGAGATGGCTCAGCGGCATAAGCACCTGCACAGCAAGTGCGAGGTCCTGAGTTTGACTCCCGGAACCCACATAAAGGAAAAAAAAGGGCCGGTGCTATCACTCAGTGGCACAAACACTTGCTGGCAAGTGCGAGGTCCTGAGGTCGACTCCCGGTAGCCACATTAAAAAAAGAAAAAAAAAAAAAAAAAAAAAGCATGTCTGTCTGCAGCCTTTTAAACAGAATGTGTAAAAACAAAACCCTATTGTTTCAGTAAACAGAATTATTTTTACTGCCAAGATGGTTAACCCTTATTTTTTACAAAGAATTTTTATAACGTATTTGCATTAACCACAGCTTCACTGGCTCTCTAACTTTCCATGAGTCATACCCTCTCGGGCCTCAGTTGTTGGGATAAAAACCAGTTAAAGATACAGTCCCTGCCTTCAGGTTATCTAAAACCTAGTAGGAAAAAAAACATAATCAACCACATGTGTTATAAATGATGATAACAATTTGGACCACGGGTTTTACCAGTTAGATAAATCAAGAGTTTGACAAAAAGCATCCCTAAACGTCCCTACCTTTGCAGGCAGCATCAAGGATAGTAATTAGATTCCACACATAGACACACCAAAGGAGTGTGGATCATGAGCTGGACACTGTACAGCAAGTCTCAGTCATATTTTATTATCTCATAGTTTTATTTCTGTAAAATAACAATGAAATACAGGTCTTAAGTGGTGGACTGTGTTGAGGATTCAGCTAATACCTCATATCTTTATATACTATTAGAATACATGGAATCAGTATGTTGATATCACTAATGTAAAGGAAAAGAAATGCTACATCTCTGACATCATATTTATGTCTTGTCTGCACCTTTGGCCTGACCAGAAGAGTGTCACAGGAGGACTAGCTGGTATCCACAGTATCATCACCAGACTGGGACAATGTAAAAAGCTGTAACCTAGCAACTGATGATGAAAGTTGTGTAGGGGGAATTCTTCCAGTTCTACAAATGACAAACTGGTGGCACTGGATGCAACTAATCAGATGAGGGCAATGTGGAAAATCTGACTTATTTATAGAAAGCAGGGGCATATCAACCTCCTAAGATCCTAGTACAGTACTATGGTGCATAATTTTAAGCAGAAAAAGCATGTAAACATCTTCTCCCAATACAACTAGTCATATGCAGGGCAAGTACCTCATGGGTCATGACTAGAATGGAAAATAAATTTGGTTGGGTCACCAACCATCTCAATTTGTTTCTATTTCTCCATTTTAGAGGGGGTGAATTTGGGTGAGAAGAGGATCCATCCCAGTCTCAGAGCAGGAGGTCCATGCTCCGCACACAAAGGAAGACGTATTGCAAAGCTGTCACACTCACAGTGTACCACGTCACGTGAGAGTTCCCCCTAAGGACCTTCTTCCCCACAGAGATAACCTACACATGTGGACATCGGGAGAGAGAAGGAACCAGCTAGCTCAATCCCTTTATTTCACGGACAAGAAAAGCCCACACCCAAAATAAAGATTTATTCAAAGTCAGAAAGCCAGTGACAGCATGGGCTAGAACTCATGTGTTCTGTTTTCCAGGCCAATTCTTTCATCAAAACATGCTATTTTTTTCATGTTTAAACGGGAACAACTTTATGAGAATAAGAAATAAACTTCTATTTTGTGAAGCCATTGACATCTTTGGGTTTATCTGTCATAATAGTGTTACTCTATTTAATATAACCATGAATTGGTCTATACTACCCTAAGCCAATCTGAAAAAAAGATACTTTTGGGGGGAGAGGAGATTCCAGTTCAACTTCAAAAGAATTTACCCAACTCTGTGATTATCAGAGATAATATCCGAGTATTAAAAAAACCCAAAAAGTGTATACGCACAAAAGTTGGTCCCATTACAGCCATGTCTGCCTTGGAATCCTACCTAGTTAGAACTGGGAGGATCTTAGCAATTGGTCATTCTAATCCCTTCAAATATCCAGCCCAGAAAAGGAACATCCAAGATTCTTTCTATAGACTGTTATGGCTGAGAAGGCAGCTGCTCACCTCTCTATTTCTTCTCACTAGGCACAAAGCTGGCTACATTTCCCAGCCTCTTGTAACCAGTTGTGGCCCTGTGACCAAGCTCTGATCAGCAAATGACCAAAGGAGGTGCACCATTTCTAAGCATGGCCCACAGAAATCTTTCAGACTTTTTCCCTTCTGCTATGACCTTGAAAGTCACCTGTTAAAGGTGGCAGAGTCAAATGATGGAAGAAGATGACTGAGGCACCAAATCACTGCTTGAATTGCGAGCCTCTTACCAATATGGAACACCTGTTTTGAACTCCTCTGTTAAGCTGCTAAGTCTTGGGAATTTATTTGTTATAGCAACATCAGCATTAACTGATAAAACCATAAACCTAGGTTACTCCTCTACAAATAATGAATACAACACTCTCATTTTTTTCTTAATCAGTAGTATATTACTTATTCCCAGAGAAAGGGCTTATCTTAGTTGTTGAGCCAGTAAGAGTCTCACTGGAAGGAGCAAAGGACTGGGAGCACAGACTTACGCAGGTCATGTCACTTCCCTGGGGCTCAGCTTTCTTAACTGGTAATAGGTCAGGAAGATCTTTTCTTCTTTAATAGATAGCTGAAAAACTACCTTCTCCCCAAATAAAATATTGAGTGTAACTTCAACATATAAATCACAAAAATTCTCAGCCTGAATGGTAATGGGGTAGGGGCCAGAACCCACCAGCTTGAAGCCTGTTTAGCTCGTCCTGAAACACCTCTTGGAGACCTACAGCTCTTGAGAACTATTGCTGCAAACCAATGGTTTTCCAAATTATACTGGGACAGGGTTATTAGCAATTCAGCCCTTTTTCATATGAAATCTGATGAGAAGTCTCAATAAACAGCAGCAAATCAATCTTACATTAATATTAAATATATTTTTTTATGTGGGTACCGGGAGTCAAACTCAGGACCTTGCGCTTGCCAGCAGGTGCTTGTGCCACTGAGTGATATCACTGGCCCTTTTTTTCCTTTATGTGGGTACCGGGAGTTGAACTCAGGACCTCGCGCTTGCCAGGCAGGCGCTTATGCCGCTGAGCCATATCACCGGCCCCAATGTTAAATATTTTTTAAAATGTAAATGTGTAAATTCAATAAAAATGACAATGCCTTTTCAAAAATAATTTTAAATTAGATGACAAGGAAAATAATAGAGACCAGTTTTAAATATTGAAAACTTTTTATTTTTATTTTTTTAATTCACCCAGACTTATGGATAGACTGCTTTTTATACAGACCATGCTAACACTGCAAAACACCCTTTGGTTAACAGGGACAGCAAGAGAGGCTGCTGGCCAAAGTCTTCACGGAAGCAAGTGAAGCCAGCAGTACGAGCCAAGCCACGGATGGCCTCTCAATGGGTGTGTGTGTGTGTGTGTGTGTGTGTGTGTTTTTTGCTTTTGGCTTTTTGAGACAGGGTCTGACTATGTAGCCTCTCAATGGGTGTGTGTGTGTGCGTGTGTGTGTGTTTTGCTTTTGGTTTTTTGAGACAGGGTCTGACTATGTAGCCCAGGCTGGCCTCTAACTCCTGGTGATCCTCCTGGATGGGTGGCATCCATTTGAGAGTACATGATGCCTGTCTTGGTCATGGTTCTTCACAGTGTTGCGAATTTTTAAAACACAATCACTTTTGCAGAACATTTTATAAGCCACTGGCCCACACAGGCAAGAAGTTCTTTTAGCTTTTGTTATGGTTTGGGTCTGGATGTCCCCCCAAAGCCTCATGCAATCATGGTGCGGTGCTTTTCAGAGGTGGCTGAATCTAGAGATTGTGACTGATTCATTGTCTAGTGCTGGGATTATGGCCGTGAGTGCTACACCCACCCTAGGGTGGGTAGCCTGCATACGATAAAAGGGAGGGAAAGAGGCTTGCTCTCGCTGTCCTCCCCTTTTGCTTTTGTAGCTTTTGCTGCCTTCCACTGCTATGAATGGTTGCCCCTCTGCCACACCACTCTGCCTTGGAGCCAGCTGATTACAGACTGAACCTCAACAAACTGTGAGCTAAATAAACCTTTCCTGCCTTAACTTTGGGTGCTGGGTATTTTGTCTCAGCAACGAGAGAAAAGTAACTAAGCTTTAAAATGTATTAAGATAACACTAGATTACTGTCCCAGACTCTAATGAAAAGAGAGAGACCATCAGTGTCAAAACATCACCTGCTTTCCTGCTGATTATGTTTATTCTCCGAATAAAGATATTTTACTTTTCAAAGCAGTAATACTTAGGGACCGGAACTAGGGGCTGGCTAGTATAGGTAATAAAATAGTGCATAGTTTGCTGCCAATATTTTCCTCTCTGCCCATAAATTCCAACCTTATCATCTACAACCCACCTGCCAGATAAGAAATTTGGGGGTTCATCTCACACCAGGCAAGGGCAGCTCTGGTTTCACCTCTCAAATACAATACACCAGCCTGTCTACAGGGACTTGGGAATCTAGATTTCAATGTCAAAAGAAGCAAACTGTCATTGTATGAAGTCAAATCTAGCAGCATTAAAATCTATCCCTACAGAAATTCATCTGAATCTTGAGCCTTTCCAGCTACCAAAATTTAGATTCAATATTCCAGCAGCTAGAACCTTAGGCTATGCTCTTTTTTTTTTTTTTTTTTTTTTGTGGGTACCGGGGGGACGACCTCAGGACCTCACGCGCCAACAGGCACCCGTGCCGCTGAGCGATATCACCGGCCCCTTTTTTTTCGTATGTGGGTTCCGGGAGTTGAACTCGGGCCTTCGCGCTTGCAAGGCAGGCGCTTAAGCCGCTGAGCCGTCTCACCGGCCCAGGCTATGCTCTTTTGAAAAAGGAAATCAGACATTGGGCATGGTGGCACATGCCTGTAATCCCAGCACTTGGAAGGCTGAGGCAGGAGGCACAAGGGCAAGCTCAGGGCCAGCTTAGTCTACATAGTGAGTTCAAAGCCAGTTTGAACTGCATAGCAAGACCCTGTCTCAAAAAGCAAACAAACAAACAAACCAATCCAGAACCAGATACAGCTGTAACCAACATAACCTACCTGAAGACTCTTAAATCAAGCATGGCTCTCCTTGGGTAAAAACAGGTCCACATAATTAAGAGAAGGCTCTACCAATAAAAACATCCATATGATGAAAGATTAAGCAATTACCACCCTAATGTGTTTACCCTACTAATTAGCAGTAGTGCCAAGCTGGAAATACTGAAATGCTGTCTTCATAGAAGAACAAGCCTATGTGCAAAAGCTTCTGTGCTGTTTTAGCTAAAGGAATATCAACACACTGTTTTTAATCCTTCTAGCACATTCTTGATATAATTATCAAGACACTGCTAAAACTGAATCCTAAACCTTTGGATTCATTTTACCCACAGATTCTGAAGTTAAGGGGCATCCAAAACAGTATCATCCAACAAATATCAACTAAAAAAAAAAAATTAAGCAAAACCAATGGTATAGAAATACACGCAAAGAGGCGTTTTGTTTCTGATCAACTATCCATCCTTGAAAATGCATAAAAGATAACCTTCAAACCAGTGGTTAGCCTATACACAGTGCAAGGCCCTAGCCAAGTGTCACTCAACTTCTGATGCTCAGTTTCCCTATCTGCCAAATAAAGAATGATTACCAGCCAGGCGTAGTGGTGCACACTTGTAATCCCAGCACTCTGGGAGACTGAGACAGGAGGATTGCAAGTTTGAACCCAGCCTGGGCAATTTAGCAAGACCCTTTCCTGTCATCCTGGGTTCAAAACCCACTACAAAAAAAAAAATTAAAAAAAAAATATAAAAAATAAAAATCACCTTTTATCACAGGTGGCAATGAAACCAGGGGAGGTCACGTATGTGACTGTCCTTTGGAAATTTTAATGTTATTTGGTGGGGAATAATCTTTGTTTGTTGTTTTTCTGTGCTAGGGCTTGAACCCAAGGCCTCATGTATGCTAGGCAAGCATTCTGCCACTGAGCTACATACAACCCACCCCTTATAAACTTTATCGTAACTTCTTTCAAAGATAGGCTGAAAGCTGACTGCAAGTTGACATATCTTCTACAACACATCACCTGACTTTATAGAACAAAAAACAGTGCCCACCTCAAAAGAAACCAACATCCCATTCAGTCACAAACACTACTTTTGATGAGTAGCTATTGTTATTCACTGCAAAATGTCCCAGGAACAAGGATGGCTTTGCACCACCCAACAGAGGCAAAGCAACCGTGACGCTGTGTTAAAAGCCTTTAACCTGGAGAAAGGGACCTATCTGGGAGAAATGTGCTTCAAGAAGTATATCATATGCACTGCTGCTAATCCAAAATGAGCTGCTTATTCTTCAGAGGAAAATCAATCTTCTGAAGCTGATTAGCTTCCGCTAGTGTGAAAACCACATTATTTGTGTGGGGATGAGAAAGTTGAGACAGGAAACAGACAAAGCATCTGCTTGCATCGACTTCCTCCTACGCATCTCACTTCACCTATAGGAACCCAGAACAGTGGCTCTTCTAAGAGCTGAAAGTATGGGGGTGGGAAGAGTGATGGGGGCAATAAAAGAAGGGGGGCACTCTGATCTGAATACATCTTCAGTTGTCTCTTTGAATGAATAAATTCTAGGGTGACAAGTGAACAGACAGTAGAGAAACAATCTCAGATCCTTAGAGAGCTCAAAATGCTGTAGAAATTAACTCAATATTTTACCTCAATACAAATTTTCAATGATTTATGTGAAAATGGCAGCACAAATACTCCAAAAAGAATTATCTGATTTTACACCTAAGACTGTCCCCTTCCTCTTCAAAAGTCTTTGATTTTGTGAGTTAGTAACACCACTATTCCTCCGGCAGCATGAGACAAAAACCTAGGAGTCATTTTTGATTATTTTTTCTTAACCCTCCTTCCCACACCCATTTACTCCATCAGCAAATCTTGTTGGTTCACCATCGAAACACACCCAATATAACTAGCCCTTCTTCCCACCTCTGATCAAAGTTACCATCCACTCTCCATTTGCAGTCACTTTTTTTGGACTTCCACACTTCTACCCTCCGCCCCTATGATCCACCCTTTGGCACAGTAGCTAAAGTAATCCTTTAACAACACATCAATTCAGGTCACGATGCTCCTCTGCCCAAAACATATCACTGGCTTCCCAGTACTCCAAATAAACCACAAACCTACGTGATGGCTGACAATGTCCTGCAAGATCTAGCCACTGACAACCCCTCTGACCTCATCTCCTCTTCCAACCTGACTGCACCCCAGTCACATCAGCCACCTTTTTATTCATTCCTAGGTTTTTATACACTGTCCTCTCTGCATGGAACACTCTTCCACTCCCTTTTTATCCTGCTCAATCTATACACTACAGCTACCATTTTCTTTCTCATACTTAGCTTTATTTTATTCATAATGTTTATCACTTACTACCTGATTGGTATTTATGTATTTCTTTAATGTCAATCTCCTACATTATTTTAGGAGAAGAATTTATCTTGTTCACCACAGTACTTCTGTGACTAAGAATAGTGCCTTCATACATTATAGGAGGACATTATAAATATTTATCAAATGACTTTTTTCTATTGTGAAATATAATAATTATATAAAGATAAAACATATATAAAGATAATGTATAGAGCCAGGCATGACACACAAACCTGTAATCCCAGCACTCATGAGGCTGACAGGAGGATTGCTGAGAGTCTGTGGCCAGCCTAGGGTACACAGTGAGTTCAGGGCCTGCCTAAATTACATAGCAAGACCCTGTCTAAACAAACAAACAAACAAACAAACAAACAAACAAACGTGTAGAAAGCAAACATCCATGTAATAACCAAGGTCAAGAAGAACACTGCCAATTTTCCAGAAGCCTCCTTCCAAGCATGTTTCCTGATGACACCATCCCCACCACATATACTCTCCCAGATAACCACTTTTTAAATTTTATTATAATTACCTCAGCTTTCTTTACAGTTGTACTATGTACGCAAGTAGAATGATAGATATTTTTTAGTCTTAAGGACAGAGGTTAGGGAGAATATACACTATTAAAACATTATTAGAGGGCAACATAACAGCTATTAAAAATTTCAACGTATGTACCCCTTGACCTAGCCTAGATAGCTAAGAATCATCCTAGAGAAATGTTAACGTAAGAGTACAAAAGTTTAAAGGATGTCCACCACAGCAGTGTTTGTAACACCAAATCACTGGAACCCATACGTATGTTCCTAAATAGCAAACAGGTACATTAAATATGATATATACATATATACTGTATAGAATACCATATACAACCATTAAATGTATGAAAAAAATCCCTAAAACTTCAAAAAAAAAAAGAAAGTCCACAATGAAAAGTCCAAAGTAAATGAAACAAAAATGAAACAAAAGCAAAAAGAAAGCAAAAATAAATTATACATACATATGGGCTGGAGAGGTCAATGGTAAAGTGCTTGCCCAACATGTGCAAAGCTTTAGGAAGGGAGGGGGAAATGCGCATGTTTGTGTGAATATCTGTATCATTAGGTGGAAAAATACAAAGAACTAACATTGAACTGTCACTAGTTTTTCTTTAGGGAAGGGTCATGGGAGATTTTTACTGCTTACATCAAACATTTCTGTACTGTCTCAACCTTATTTTACAGTGAACATGAGCTCTTTTTGCTATCAGAAGAACAATGAAGATATTTAATTAAAAAATCTATAAAACGTAAGAAACCTGGAATAGAGACAAAAATAGAATTTCTGAACACATACAGAGGGATATGCAATAAAGCTTAGGTCCCTTAAGAAGCCATCCCATCCTAATCAGATAAATTTCACAAAAAAGAACATGCACACACACACACACACACACACACACACACACACACACACACACACACACACAGAGAACGAAGAACATGCACAGGATGCCAACCTCTCATAGACAGATCTCAAACTGTGTGGCTTCACCTGAACTACAATGGATCTTTCTTTTTTTACTTCAGTCTCTCCATTACCAATCTTCAGATGATTTCTCCAGGTATCTCTTGGCCCTTCTAGTTTAAAGGAAGGCTTTTGTTTCTCCTGGCCTTGGACCTAGGCCTAACTTCCTGTTGAAGGTTTTTTAGCTCTTCCCATCTCAGTGATTCCACAGTGATAGCCCCTTTTGGCTTCACTCTGCCTTTGAAGTAGCACTTTTCGTATACTGCCCCAAATACAACTTCTCACTTTGGTGCAATCAGATGAACACTCAAAGTCAGATTGACCAGGCATATGACCACAGTTCTGATCGTGAGAAACTGGGGAGCACTGGTAGGGTTGAGGTGAGATGAAAAAGGGGGGGGGCAGTGAGATAGCTCAGCGGCATAAGCACCTGCCTGGCAAGTGCGAGGTCCTGAGTTCGACTCCCGGAACCCACATAAAGGAAAAAAAAGGGCCACTGATATCGCTCAGTGGCATAAGCGCTTACTGGCAAGCACGAGGTCCTGAGGTCGACTCCTGGTACCCACATTAAAAAAATAAAAAGGACGAATGTGGGGGAACAATACTTAAACAAATAAGAGAAAAAATTATTTTAAGGTAAATTCTCAACAGTTTTTAACTCTGGGGAGAAGCCACCAAGGCTACACAGGGAACAATTATATTTCCTCATTGAGGATCTGCTCAGCAGCAGTCATTATTCATGTTTTCAAGGCAGAACCTCTGGTTGCTTCCTTTTCCCAACTACAGACCATTTTGGTTTGTAAGAATAGAGAAGATGACATATAGTGGGGAGCACGGAGTTCTGTCCAGAGTATATGCTCAAAGGAAGGAGGAGAAGCTAAATAATAGCCATTCTTCCCATGAGATAAGAAAATATTTTTGGGGGGTAAAAGCTAAAATGCTCACCTTGGTCCATAAGCAAGGTAAGAAAGAAAGTATGAGGCCATTCATTCACTAAGTGACCTACCTACAGGCCACTGACAGTGCTATACAACACAAACGGACTTGCAGGCTTTAAATCAATGCATAAAAGGTCTGTCCACTCTCATCTGTGGTCACTCTTTTCAATTCACAGAAGACTGGGTTTTTTTTTTTTTTTTTTTTTTTGTGGGTACCGGGGGGTCGACCTCAGGACCTCACGCGCCAGCAGGCGCCCGTGCCGCTGAGCGATATCACCGGCCCCTTTTTCGTATGTGGGTTCCGGGAGTCGAACTCGGGCCCTTCCGCTTGCAGCGCAGGCGCTTAAGCCGCTGAGCCATCTCACCGGCCCAGAAGACTGGGTTTTAATGCAATTCCAAGAATATCTATAAAGATAACACTAGCTCTTAAAGCAACTGAGTAACCATTATCTACAGCTTCCAGCCAAGGCACTGACATCCATGGTATCTTTGGCCACTGGTTTTCAAACAGCATATAAACTGCCTACGCATGAGTGAATATGAAATATTCAAGAGTGCTCTTCTATAGAATACATGGAAAGGTATACTTGAGAAAGGGATAGTTCTAAACATCTTTTTATCAGTTACTTCAGGTAATTATTTAATAATATCATCACCACCACCCCCAGAATCTTTTACTGACTGTCCACTCTGCTAGATACCTGTTTACAACAATAAACAAGACAGATGGTCTCTGGTCTCTTAAGTTTTACAACCTAACACAGGTTTTGTGTTCTCCACTACATTCAAGTGCCTTGCTCAACAAATATTTGCTGAATGTTGAACTAAAGAAGATTTAAAAAATGTTTTCATTATTTTGCTCAGAAAATAGATTTCAGGGGCCAGGGGTTTAGCTCAGTGGGTGCAGTGCCTGCCTGGCAAGCATGAGGTCCTGAGTTCAAGTCCTGGTTACCCCCCCAAAAAAAAGAATAGAATTAAGGTTAGTCATTAGAGGAGAGGAATAAGAGAGGTGATTTGGTACTTTTTCAAAGAATAAAATTAAGGGTTCTAAATATCTCTCTGTTGGCTACAGCAGTCCTTAGTCACATGGTCTTAGACATATGTATGTTTGGTGTGTACTGAGTGTATGGAACCCCAGAGAAAGTGGCACTGCTGAGAACACCTATCACACACAGTACTGACTCAGATCCAAGAACTGTACCTTTTGGCAAAAAATACCTCAAAACTGTTATCATGGGTTGAATTACATCGTCTTCCCCCATTCAAGAAGTATGACTAAAAAATATAGTGAATGTTTAAATTTAAAAAAATTTTTATTACAGTAAAAGAAACATTGCCATTGTCAAAATACTCTACATCTTAAACACACTTATCCCATCATTCTTCCCGCTTTCTGAAGCAGTTCTGTACTAGAGACTCTTTCCACGGCACCAGTTATAGGGGACCCCTGCAGTGAATACCCAATCTCCTGCTGGAGTTATGACGTATGGCAGGAAGAAAGAGCAAGAAACAAGATAGAAGTGTAGGCAGGGATCTGGGATGACCAGTTATTCTCAGGGAACAAAAGGCCAGAGTCACCCAGAACCTTGGTATTTATTCATTACATCTGAGTCAAGGATAATGAGTGAAGGGCAGTGGGTGTTTCTGGGAACAGTAATGGTGACTACGGTGGGCTAATAAGAACAAAGCATTCTTGCAAGGACAAGGATGAGACAGGGGGGCAATGAGGAAACTATAGTTTCCTCAGATGCCTTATCATCTCCAGCAGGTCTTATCTTGCCCTGTGAATGACACAGCAGTCATTAGCCCTAGGGCTTCCAGCTGTGACCAGAAAAGAGCAGGCAGTTTCCATGTTCCAATTTGCCTCAAGGGCAGGACAAGAACAAGTGTGGACATCCCCTAGACTCAATTTATAATTCATGGGCCCCAACAGTTCTGGAAGTCCTCTTTCATGACTATTTTTAGTTACGTGGTTGTGGCTGCTTGATGTCTTGAATTGATTCAAATCATTTTACCTTCTAGGGTCATTTGACTCTGGGGAAGAGCCAGAAGCTGCATGCACCAGATCCAGTGAATAAGATGTATGAGGACACACCACGTTTTATGAGTTTGCTTATCGCTGAATAGACTCAGCAGCCTCATTCGCTGTATTTTTTATCATACCTCACAAAGATGAAAGAGGACTTACAGAACTGCTTTAGAAAGTGGCAAGAATGATGGGATAAGTATATCTGAAGAAAGGAGAAATATTTTGAGGGTGATTGATGGCAATGTGTCTTACTGTAATAATTTTAAATATTCACAGTATATTTTGATCACTGTTATGGTTTGTGTCTGGCTGTCCCCCCAAAGCCTCATGCAGTCATGGGGAGGGGTGGGCTTTTTGGAGGCAGCTCAATCTAGAGTTTGTGATTGGTTCATTGTCTAGTGCTGGGATTGGGGGTGTGAGTGCTACACCCACCTTAGGGCAAGTAGCCTGCATACAATATAAAGGAGGAAAAGAGGCTTGCTCCTCCCCTTTTTGCTCTTGTTGCCTTTGAGTCTTCCATGGCCATGAACTGTTGCCCCTCTGCCATGCCACCCTGCCTTGGAGCCAACAGATCATGTACTGAAACCTCCACAAACTGTGAGCTAAATAAACCTTTCTCCTTTAACTTTGGGTGTAGGGTATTTTGTCTCAGCAACGGGAGAAAAGTAACCAAGACAATCACTCTTTGAGTACTGAAGCCCAAACCCACCTACCTTAGAATGTGATCTTTGCACCTCGTCCCCCTCAAGCCTTACACACTGAGCTACATCTCCAGCCCTTTTATTTTTTGAGAGTTTTAGTAAATTGCTAAATTGCCCAAGCTGGGCTTGAACTCATGATCATCCTGCCTCAAACTCCCAAAGTTCTGGGATTAGAGGTATGTGCCACCACTCTGACCTTGGAGACAAAATCTTTACAAAGATAATCACATTAAAATGAGGTATTAGGGCAGGACCTAATTTGATATGACTGGGGACCTTATAAGGAAAGGAAATATGAAAGCAGAGACAGAGGGAATACAACGTGAAGAGACACAGGGAGAAGACAGCCCTCTCCCAGGCAAGGGGACAGGCCTATAACAGATCCTTTTCCCACGGTCCTCAGAAGGAGTCAACCCTATCAACACCTTGAGTTTGGACTCCTGGCCCCCAGAATTATGAGACAATACATTTCAGCTGTTTTAAGCCACTCAGCCTGTAGTACTTACTGTGACAGCCTTAGGAAACCCTAATACAGTTTTCTATAATCCTAGATTTTTAAATCTTCCCTATTGGTCTTTTATTTTTTAATTGGCAAAAAAGTGTTAAATTTTTGGTGGGTATAGTGGCACACACTTGCAATCCCAGAACGGGCAATTTAGCAAGACCCTGGCTCAAAATTAAAAAAAAAAAAAAAAAAAAATTTAAAAGGGGTAGGGATATAGTTCAGAGTGAAGGCCCTAGGTTCAATTCCCAGTATCAAACAAAACAAAACAACAACAAAAAAATGCTCAATTTTTAAGTTGTCCTGGCTCTTCAGAGTAAATGTTAAAATTTTTTTTTCTGTACTTTTGTTGTTTTGTTTTGGTTGCGGATGTATTGAGGATTAAATCAAGGGCCTTGTACTTCTAGGGAACTGTTCTACCACTGAGCTACATCCTCAGACCTTTTAATTTATTTTTCAGTACTAGTGATTGAACCCAGGGCCTCAGGCATGCTAGGCATGAAGTATTAGGCTGGGGCCTAATCCAATACAACTGGTGTCCTTGTAAGGAAAGGAAATTCAGAAACAGACAGTGGGAAGACAATGCAAAGAGACACGGGGAGAAGGCAGCCCTCTACCAGCCAGGGACACAGGCCTAGAACAGATCCTTCTCCCATAGCCCTCAGAAGGAGCTATAGCCCCAGCCCAGGATTTTTTTTTTTTTCCATTTAAAAATTCATACAGCATTAGGAATCAGTGGGGAAGAAAACAGTGGTGAGATGGTAACCCATGTAGAAAACATAATGGGTCCTATCTCACATCACACCATAAAATAAACTCCAGCTACACTGAATATCTTAACGTAAAAACCAAATTTTAAATTTCTGTATGAATGTGGAAAAATATCTTTATGACCTAGAGGATAGGATAAAGCAAAACACAAAAGAACAAATCATAAAAGAAATGACTAATAAATTTGACTTCACTAAAAGCACACACTGTTTAGTAATACTCCATAAACGAAATGAAACTATAATAACATCAAGAATTTGTATTAAGCTGGGTATAGTGGCACAAGCCTGTAATCCCAGAACTTGGGAGGCAGAGGTAGGAGGACTGACTTGAGTTTGAGATCAGCCTGGGCTACACGGTGAGTTCAAGGGCAGCCTTGAACTATAGTGAGACCCTATCTCAAAACAAATAAACAAATAAACTCCAAAAACAAACAAAACCCCCAAGAATGTGTATTAAAAACCTCTTTTATACCAACAAAAGAGGTAAAGAATAGACACTTCATAATAAACATGGATAAAAAATGCTCACAATAAACATAAAAAAAAACGCAAAACACACACACACACACTGTACTATATTTGCACAACAGAATACTAGACAACAGTTAATGTATATGAACTGTTCAATCTCACTAGTAATTTATGAAATAGAAATTAAAACAATAAATATTTCATTGCACATACATGAGGTTAAAATAATGACAACAGTGAAATGTAGGTAAAGATGTAAAGGGTAGTGGAGTGCTTGCCTGGCAGGCCAGAGGGCCTGGGTATGATTCCCAATGCACGCGCATGCACACACACACACACACACACACACACACTAGGTCAAAGAATCACACACATTGGCTCTCACACACACTGCTGGTTAAAAATGTAAATCTATACAAACACTTGGACTAATAATCTAGCAATATCTCATCAATCTGAAGATGTGTTTACTTTTGGACTCAGCTATTCTTCTATGTTTATCCCCAGAGTAATTTTTATATGTGTGCATAAGAAGAAAACGTATAGGAATATTCATTACAGGCAACTTTATGCAGTAATTGTGAAAAACTAGAAACAAGCTAAATGTTTTCTAACAAAAGAATACATGAGCCAGGTGCAGTGGCACACACCTGTAATCTTAGCACTCTGGATTCTAAGTTTGAGCCCAGTTTGGCAACTTAGTGAAAACCTGTCTCAAGATAGAACAATTTTATTTTATTTATTTATTTTTTTTATTATTATTATTATTTTTTTGTGGGTACCGGGGGGTCGACCTCAGGACCTCGTGCACCAACAGGCACCCGTGCCGCTGAGCGATATCACCGGCCCCTTTTTCGTATGTGGGATCCGGGAGTCGAACTCGGGCCCTCGCGCTTGCAAGGCAGGCGCTTACGCCACTGAGCCATCTCACCGGCCCAGAACAATTTTAAAAGGGACTGAGGATCTAGTTTACTTCAAAAGGCTTGGGTTCAATCCCTAGTACTGGGGGGGGGGACCCCAAAACACACACACACACACACATTGTACTATATTTGCACAACAGAATACTAGACAACAGTTAATGTATATGAACTGAATCTATACTTATCAACATGAATAAAACACAAAAACATAACATTGAGCCAAAAGAATGAGTTGCAGGGCTGGGGACATAGCTCAGCAGCACAAGCGCCTGCCTGGCATGTGCAAGGTCCTGAGCTCGATTCCCAGTACCAAAAAAAAAGAATGAGTTGCAGAATCATACGTATTTTGTGATACTATTTATTAAATGTCTGAAGCATGGAAAAATAAATTATTGTATGCTGTTAATGGATATATGTGTAGATTATACAATGAACTATATGCACATAAATACATATATACGTGTAATATAAGTATAAAAATAATGGGAAGGAAGCTAACTCTAGAAAGTGGATAGAGTGCAGTGGGATCTTCAAATGTGTAAACAATAATTTATCTCTTTAAAAAAACTGACCTGGCCAGGCATGGTGGCGAACGCCTGTAATCTCAGTACTTGGGAGGCAGAGGCAGGAGAATCACTGAGAATTCGAGGTCAGCCTAGGCTACATAGTGAGTTCAAGGCCAGTCTGAACTACATAGGGAGACCCTGTCCCAAAACCAAACCAAACTAAACCAAACCCAACCTAACCCAACCCAACCCAAAACAACTGACCTAAGTAGGACAAAGTATTAAGATTTTTTTTTTTTTTTTTTTTTTTGTGGGTACCGGGGGGACGACCTCAGGACCTCACGCGCCAACAGGCACCCGTGCCGCTGAGCGATATCACCGGCCCCTTTTTCGTATGTGGGTTCCGGGAGTCGAACTCGGGCCTTCGCGCTTGCAAGGCAGGCGCTTAAGCCGCTGAGCCGTCTCACCGGCCCTAAGATTTTTTAAAGCTAAATTTATGTTATTCTCTGCAGTTTCTATATGCTTGAAATATCTCATGATTTTTGAACAAAGTGAAAATTACATCAGAATCCCATTCAAAAAGTCATTGCAACTGTACACATTCAGTTCCAAAGGAAACTTAAAGCCCTGGCCCTAGTAAAGAAAATGGGATTAGAACCAAGCACATGGTTCTGTGGTTGATGGAATATATGAGGAAGAAAAAAAAAAAAAGACAGATGTAACTGTTATATCATGTATAAAACTACAGGAGAAAATGTGTAAGAAAATTTCCTAATCAGTTTCTACAAATTCTACAGCTATGCATTTTGGGAAAGGAAAACCTCAGAAGTCCTTAAGCAATTTTAAATCTAATACTCTAACAGAAATCAACTGGTTTCTCCTCTTTTTTGGTCAACAGGTACTCAAATCTGCCCCTAATGTTTTCAGACTGTGTGAACTGTTTTATTAGTAAAAACTGTGAAAATGTCTTCTTTCACCTCTTTTTGACGTTTCTAACACTGCCGAGATTAATTTTGAAAATCATACCTTACTCCAACTGCTTCTGAAGATTGCAAAGACTAAATAAAAAGCCTACTATTACTGATACTATTATTATGAACAAGACTGTTTCTACATCATTCAAATCACTATTTTGGCTCTACAAATTTTCCACAGTACTCCAAAAGTGTTATACAAGTACAGAAGGTAAAATCGGTGAATAATTTCTTTATGACTTTTTTTTGTGTGTGTGGGTACCAGGGGTCGACCTCAGGACCTTGCGCACCAGCAGGCGCCCGTGCCGCTGAGCGATATCACGGCCCTTTTTTTGTATGTGGGTTCTGGGAGTCGAACTCGGGCCCTCGCGCTTGCCAGGCAGGCGCTTAAGCCGCTGAGCCATCTCACCGTCCCTGTCTTTATGACGTTTTAAGGCTGATCAGAAATATCTTTACTGTTACTATCTGGGAGAAAATCATTTGGAGACCGATACATTTTGTATTAAAAGGATTCCCACAAATCCACTACTTCAACTTTTACACAGAGACACCCCAGGCAATAAGCATGTCCCATGTCTCTCTTCTCTCCCTGAAAACAAGTCTCACTGTACTCTCTGCTCTTGATACAGTTAGAATAAGTGTTTAACAAGTTTTATGAAACAATACTGTCAATGTCACTGTGCTCTTTCTAATTTAGAAAGTGAATTATACTTTTCCCAAGTATGTCAGCCTGACTTTGAAAACATGATACAGAATCTTGGCAACAAGAAGAGAACTTAAGAGGGCATTTTGTCTAAATAAGCAAATAAACTGGGGTAAAGATAACCTGAAGGCATATGCAGATACTAGGTATCACAGACTAAACCTAAGTCAACTCCTAGGAGGGTCAACTTTGGACAAACATTTTGGAATATTGATTTAACTACTAAGCAAAAATGTTAAATCACTTATGAATATACACACACACACACATACTCACACACACTCACAAATGATGGTACCGGGAATTGAACCCATCCCTTCACCCTGAGTTACATCCCTAACCCTTTTTGAGACAGCGTCTCACTAAGTCGCTAAACTGCCCAGGCCAGGATTGAACTTTCAATCCTCCTATCTCAGCCCCCCAGAGTGCTGAGAGTACAGAGGTGTGCCACCATGCCTGACTCCGGTTACAGATTAAGATGCAAAGCTCGTAAATTTTTTGCATAAATTTTAACTTTTACACTTCAGATTTTTCTGCTATTAAGAGAATCAATGTTTGACCATGCTATGGTTTAAATATGAAGTGTCCCCCCAAAACTCATGTAGTAAGTGCAATAACCTCATCAAACAACCGCATCAATGGATTAATCTATCAATGAGTTCATAGTTAAGGCAGGGCCCAGTTGCAGGAATGAGGTCGCTAGAAACACGCCTTTGAAAGGCCTGTACCCCTTCCTCTCTCTCTCTGGCTCTGCCTTGCTCTCTCTTCTTCCTGGTTGCCATGAGGTAAGCAGATTTCTTCAACTGTGATGTTTCTGCCTTGGAGGTAGCTGACCATGGACTAAAAGCTCTAAAACTGTGAGCCAAAATAAATCTTTTCTCCTTTAAATTATGTATTTCATGTATTTTGTCCCGAAACAGAAAGATGATTAATACAGACCAGATCCAGAAATCCCATCTACATGTTGAGGACATGTTAGTTATAATGATGGCTACCAATTACCAAACATATACTACATACAAGACACTATGGTTTGAGCCTTACATTCATTATTTCATATAGTCTTCATACTACTATCAGATAATAGTAATAAATAATTATTTTCATTATAAAGGAGAAGCTAAAGGTAAAATAACTTTCTCACATTCACCCAGCTAGTAAAGGGCAGATCTGACATTTAATCCTAAGGCTGTCTGGCTTCAAAGCCTGTAATTTTTTGTTTGTTTGACAAAGGATCTCGCTATATAGTTCAGGCTGGTCTTGAATTCATTATGTAGCCCAGGCTAGCCTCAAACTTGTAGAGATCCTCCTGCCTCAGTCTCCTGAGTGCTTGGATTACAGGCATGCACCATGCCTGGTAAAGCCTGTGATCTTAACTGCTGCCTCTGAAGTCTAAAACTGCCTCTGAGGTACAGAAAATCCAATCAGTCTTGAATTCTAAGATACTTACGTCGTGTATCTTTCTGCTTCTTAAGTTTTTGCAACGTAAAATGAGAACGCCTATTCCTTTCTTCATCATAATGAGGACTCAGAAGCTCATATGATATATATGCTCATGGCATCCTACTTGAGAGCTAAAAGAACCACGGCCAAAATGGTGTACAAGAAAGTTCACAGCAGCCTTATTTACATTAGCCAAAAAGTGGAAAGTACCCAAATGTCCATCAGTTAGTGAACAGATAACAAGACGTTATACATACACACAATGGACTATTGTTCAGTCATAAAATGGTATGAAGTGATGATACACAGACGAACCTTGCAAACATGACGCTAAGTGAAAGAAACCCTGCACAAAGGCCACATATGATATGATCTTGCTTGTATGAAATGTCCAGAATAAGCAAATCTACAGAGACAGAAGGTAGATTAGTGGTTGCCAGGAGTTATAGGGCATGGGGGTTGGGGTTATAACAAATGAACAGAGACTGCTAATGGGTACAGGGTTTCTTTGGGGGGAAGGTGAAATATTCTCTAGTTAGACAATGGTAATGACTGCCCAACTATATAAATACAGTAAATATCACTGAATTACATACTTTATAAATTTTATAGTGTGTTAATGTCAATAAAGCTGTATTTTGGGGGGGTACCAGGAATTGAACTCAGAACCTTTATTTTTGTTTTTTAAAGAACACCTTGGAGATCATGGAAACCAAAGGAAATAAACATAAAAATACTTCAGGAAAAAAAATCATAGAAATATTATACTTCATGCTTATAAAAACATTATATAAACTGCACAAAAAGCATGGCTTTCTAGTACCTCTGGTGGTTGCTAGCTTGTCCTAGGACCTAGGAGAATCTTAATTCACTTCAAAATATTTAACTCTACTAGTCCTGAATACCTAGCTAATAGAATGCAATAAACTTGCTGCTGATGGAAACCCCAGGGACTTGGCCTGCTTAAAATGAAAAAGGAAAAAAAGACACAAAACCACCCAGGGCCTGTATTCAAGGCCAGAGATGATAACATTTTCACTAGATCTAGATTCTTGTTATCTTATATTCTTTTGGAAGTACCTTATCAAGATCGTCTATAGTGAAAGTAGGTAAATGAAACAACTATAAAGATATTGCTTTAGTCAAATCAATGCTGAAACAATCCTTACCTTTACTTGCTGCTCATATTAAACACATTATCTCATTTTCATTTCAAATGCCTGCATTCAGCACAAATTCTTACCCCCATTTTTTTTTTTTTTATGTGGGTACCGGGAGTCAACCTCAGGACCTCGCGCTTGCCAAGCGCTTGTGCCGCTGAGCGATATCACCGGCCCACCCCAATTTTAAAGAAAGGAAACCAAGGCATGAACAAGGTCATCCAGTTAATGAGAAGCAGAATCAATTCCCAGTTCTGTGGGTTTTTTTTTTTTTTTTTACCTGTTATGTTAGCATTTGTTTTCTCTTGGTCACCTATTGTTCACCAGATTACAAATCAGGGTTGAGCCTGCACTTTATAACACGAACTTGGCCCCCAAGAAATCTTAATCTCCCCTTTGATTGTTCCGATTTGTTGTATTCATTTCACAAATTTCCATAAGAAACTTTATCAGAGTTGCATTAAATGTTTTTGAACAAATCAATCAATCTGGCCACATCTTTCTGGTTAATCTTTCATGAATAACGAATGATTCAAAACTCTCAAATTTTTTACAAGGATAGAAATTCCTTTCCCAGTTGTTGCAAGGTTTTAAAACTGATTCAGAAACACTGTGACCAAGCTGGTCCCATGAACTAATTTTTTTTGCTTCTCAGCAGATTGGATTCTCTAGATGGGAAATCTCTGGAGAAAATCTTTAGCTACTACTGGAATCCTCACTTGTCATATATATTCTATTTCCCTGAAACTCACTATTTTCAAAGTTATTAGCATTATTTTCTTTCTTTCTCCTCCCTTCCCCACTGATAAGATTTACTTCACACTTTCTCATGAGGCATGAGGTTTTCACCAGTCTCAGAATACCAATTGTAAGCAACTATGACACAAAAAAGTAAAGTAACCTCATACATGGAAGATTCAAAAATTTACCATATGGCTACCCTAAGTCTTTCTCTAAGTACCCAATACTAACTAGACAGACCAGGCAGTGCTCTCCTGAGAACAGTAGTGATTGGGGATAATCGAAGTTCTTTTCTCTCTGGTAACTGAAGTTAGTAGTTTTATTTTCAACACTCAAGAAAGATCAAGGTATAACAATAAATCTAGGCCTTAATTTTCAAAAGTAGGTGGATTTACAGAGCAAGGCATTAGTAACATTACTGGATTTATTAAAAAGGTGTGTTCTTTTAGATTCCCACCCATTCAGCCCTGTATCTCCTTCTTATAGTCTTGACCTTGGTTAGTTTACTTAATGTTTTCATGATGCCACCCTATAAATGTTCAAGTAAAGAATTTTTACTTGATGCGAAAGTAAAACAAAATTTAAATACACATACTTTACATAGTTCACAAATGCAATATCAATGAAAATCATTTGCTCTAGAAAATTCCCCTAAGCTTTTCAGTTTAGAGACAGCATTTTTAATATTTAAATTAAATGAACAGAATTTGACCAGAGATGATAGACTTTCTTAGATAAAGAAATCACAGATTTTTGAGCTATAAGGGACAACAGAAATCATTAAGTGCCAGGGCACACGCCTATAATCCCAGTACTTGGGAGGCTGAGGCAGTAGGACTGCTGTGTTCGAGGATAGTCTGGGCTACATAGTGAGCTTAAGGCCAGCCTGAACTGCATAGTGAGACCCTCCCTCAAACAAAACAAAACAAACAACCCAAAAAAACCAAAGGCATCAAAAATCAACACAGCTTTTTTTTTTTTTTTTTTGGTGGTGGTGCTGGGGATCAAACCCAGGGCCTTGTGCATGCAAGGCAAGAACTCTACCACTGAGCCATATCCCCAACCCCCAAAATGGCTCTTATGCTATATGTTTGATTGGCATTATACAGAAGCTTTTTTTCAAATTTTAATATTTTACCCCATAAATTCTTGAGACTCACCCTGCTGAGTTGATCCAGTAACCTTTGGTTCTGTTCTGACAGTTCCTGGACAGCCCGTGTTTTTTCTCGATCTGCCTCCCGAAGATGAACCTGCTGCCTCTCCAATTCATCTTGTAGCTGTTTCACATCACTCTCCAGCTCGGACACTCGCCCTTCCCACTCCCCTTCTCTGTTCTCAAATCGTCTTCTTAGTTCATGTTTCTCTTGTTCTAAGTGCTGGGTGAAAAGTGAAAAGGATTTAAAAACTGTTAAAAATTCACAGTCTTTTGTTTCCTTTCCTTTTTACCCTCTCCTAACTTTTTTCCCACTGAACACAACGAAACACCCTGCTGCACAGGACAAGTTGTCCAATTCAGCTACAAAAATATTCCCTCCTTCCAGAGCAAGAAAGGAACTGATTTCACAAAAACATCATTCTTTTTTTTTTTTTTTGTGGGTACCGGGGGTCGACCTCAGGACCTCGTGCGCCAGCAGGCGCCCGTGCCGCTGAGCGATATCACCAGCCCCTTTTTCGTATGTGGGTTCCGGGAGTCGAACTCGGGCCCTTGCGCTTGCCGGGCAGGCACTTACGCCGCTGAGCCATCTCACCGGCCCAAAAACATCATTCTTACTGAAAATATTTAATGTTATATTTAGTCTCCAGACACAAGGCTTAGACTTATAAATTCACTTGAAATTTCACAAGCCATCTAATCTATTGGTGAGCTATACATTTAAACAACTAAATATGAGTCCCATAGCCAAAATGCTGATTACTTTTCTAGGGAGACTTCTTTTGGAACCATTTATTATACATGGATTAATATCATACTCCTACAATCATAGAATTTTCAAAGATAGAGCAAATCCCTGAGATCCTTTAGCTAACCATCTCTCCTTACAAACGAGGCAACACAAGTAGCTGAGTTACTTGTTCAATGTCTATACTATTAAATGGCAGAACAGTGATTTGTAAGTCACTTGACTCTGTTCAGTGCTCTAAATTATAGCTTAACAAATATTTGTTGCTATATATAGCACTGTATTTCAAAATCATTAAGGCAAGTTCAGGTTCAGGCCTACTTTAAATCAAACCTTTACTAACAAGCTTTCCATATTTATGTCTGGTCCATTCACCTATTCTTGCGTGCTTACTATGGGATAGGCACTTTATAAGGTGATATGAATAAAACATAGTCATTGCATTTGGACTGAGAAAGGTAATAAACTGCATGTGAGAAATGACATGCAGGTGAAGTACAGATAAAAATAAAAAAGGGACAAATATGTTCTTTTACTCAAAAACATAGTATGAGCTGGATGTGGTGCTTGCCTGAAACCCAGCACTCCCAGAGGGTGAGGCAAGAGGGCCTCAAGACTTAAGTCACCCAGCCTGGGTGACTTAGTAAGACCCTATCTGAGGGCTGGGAATGTACTTCAGTGCAAAGGCCTTGAGTTCAACCCCCAATACTACAAAAAAAAAAAAAAAAAAAAAAAAAAAAAAAAAAAAGTACAATTACCAACTCTATACTTCAGTGAAAGTTAAAGTAACAATCTTCAGCCTTTGCTGCTCTCAGTAAAGTTCTGATGTAACTATTCAAAATACCTTGACCCAGAACCCAGTTCCTAAGATTGTGATCTGGTTAAGAATGGAATGAGATCTAGGCATACACACACACATATATATATACACACACACACATATATTTGATTTTATAGGAAAATTCTGATGCACTGAGATTGTTTCTACAACCTAAAATGAGCACCTAAATCTTCTTCAGAGAACTTGGTTCTCTCTTCTTCTTAGGAAGCTACACTGTTGTTCCCCTGAAATTCTCACCTTTCAAAATATATTCTAAAATGTTTTTGGAAAGCCTCAAGGGCCAGCTTATTGTCATGCAAGAAAATCAGTCCTATTTCTTCACATTTGAGGCATGTCTAAAAAAAAATGAGATTATCCCATTTCATCCTACCATCATTTTTTACAGAAATGTTTCTGAAAGTCAAATTTAACCCTAAAAGAAGAAACTTTGCCATGATTTAGTGCAGTCAAAAGAATATGCCAAAAGATAAAATGGCAATCCAAAATTAAAATTCTGAGCATATAAGCAAAGGCAGTTTTCAATGAAAACTCCAAGTTGACCACTTTATGGGGATCACTCATTTGGCTATAGCCACTGTAAGGTATTTGTCGAAAAAGTCACATAACTTTACATTTATACATTAGACAGTCTCAGTATGGAGCATGCTGGAAAAACAATGACTAGGGAAGGACTTCTCACCAACATGAGATTTTTTTTGTTGTTGTTTCCTTAATAGTGCTAAAACTTCTAAAAAGGAGAATGTTTTAACCACTGGAGAAACTTCATAAAGACAGAGTGCAGAAACAAACACTAATTGCAATCCTAAAACCATGGTAGTTGGTTTTATTGAATTTTTCCAAATGAAAAAGACTGAGCAGAAGGCAGTAACAAGAACTCGGTAATCAGTGTTACTGAGAGGCCAGATAAATTAGGCTTGTGTTCTAAAAGAACAGAGAGACTTAAAAATACTCAGCAAACAGCTGCTAGTGAACAACCCAACCAAGCAACTAGAACAATCCCATCCACTTGAGGGGACAGACTGAAGACAGGCGGTACTGATCAGTCTAATCTGTCCTGATATATTTTTTAACAAGAGACAATCCTTCTACTTCAGGTTTCCTAACCCTTTGACAAAATCAAGACTGACCTATTAATAGACAGAATTTAGTCTTTTGTACAGAATTTAGCCTTCGGTCTACTCAGGAAAGAAAGGTTTCTCGTAGACCCATATTTTCAAGTAAGTGATAAATTCACCAGTAAACCCTAGGCGGAATTTCAGGAAGTGTGGAGGCCAGAGTGTTTATGCTCGCCTTTGTTTTTCAAGGTTATACAGTATTTTAAAACAGTATCAATGGGCCGGTGAGATGGCTCAGCGGCGTAAGCGCCTGCCCGGCAAGCACGAGGGCCCGAGTTCGACTCCCAGAACCCACATATGAAAAAAAAAGGGGCCAGTGATATCGCTCAGTGGCACGGGCGCCTGCTGGCGCGCGAGGTCCTGAGGTCGACCCCCCGGTACCCACAAAAAAAAACAAAAACAAAAACAAAAACAGTATCAAAATTATGAAGGTGATCAAAACAAGTCTAATAAACTGGCACAACAAAGAGAAACCTAGGGAAATATAAATACTGAATGTAATATGGTGTCCTGGATGGGATCCTGGCAAGAAAAAATCACTAGGTATAGGCTAAGAAAACTTCAACACACTAAGGACTTTACTTGGTAATAACTAGTACCAGTACTACTTCATTAATTTGGGCAAATGCAGCATAATAATATAAGATCTTGTTAAAAGAAAACTGGATGTAGATATACAGAAACACTCTGTACTATTTTTCCAATTTTTCTGTAACTCTAAAGCCAATCACGGGGCTGGTGAGATGGCTCAGCGGCATAGGCGCCTGCCTGGCAAGCGCGAGGTCCTGAGTTCGACTCCCGGTACCCACATACAGAAAAAGGGCCGGTTGTTATTGCTCAGCGGCACGTGAACCTGCTGGCGCGTGAGGTCTTGAGTTCGACCCCCAGTACCCACAAAAAAATAAAATAATAAAAATAAAACCAATCATTTTCTCCTCTCTTCTTGCTTTTGTTATCTTCTGGCCACCCTGAGTTACTCTCCTCAGTGAAGACACCCTGTCTTGGAGCCAGCCGATCATGAACTAAAACCTCTACAAACTGTGAGCTAAATTAACCTTTCCTTCTTTAAAACAAAAAAACAAACAAAGAAACAATCATTTTAAATAACACTCTATTTAAAACTCCAAAAACACAAAAGTTACAAGTCTTTACCGAAATTGATTTCTGGGAAAAGATTTTTTTTTAAAATTTTATTAGTACATATTTGCAGTTCATGATTACATTCATCATGGGGAGCTGGTACATGTACATAACACAACTGAATTCTTTTTATGTCTCCTTACCCTCTCCAGAGAAAAAAAAATTTAAAAAGTGAAACTATTCTCCTAAGTCTAGCATATGGTTCTTGAAATACACAAAGAAAAAAAAGTACCGTTTTCCAAGAGGACCAAGAACTGAATGTAAAACAGGATCCTTGTGTTTGCTCCTCTAAATCTGGTAGGGACTCATTTTCATTCACCTCCCTCCATCTTAAAAAATACTAGTAGACAGCTGGGAATAGTAGCACCACGCCTGTAATCCCACTACTCAGGAGGCTGAGGCAGGAGGATTGCAAATTCCAGGGCAGCATGGGCAGTTTAGCAAGACCTTGTCTCAAAATTTGAAAAGAACTGGGGGTGTAGCCTGGTGGTAGAACTCATGAGCACAAGGCCCTAGGTTCAATCCCTAGTACTGCAACCCCAACATATACTGGAACCATGAGAATTGGCCTACAGGAAGAAGACAAAAATATAATTGAGGGCAGAGACTACATTTGCAGTAAGAATCTATTTTCAGCCATAAAGGAAAAAGGGGAATCCTATAAAACAATAAATTTTTAATCCCCAAGGAACAAAAGTGTATAAATGCAAGTTAGTATCTGAGTTCATAGTCTAGGAAAAAACTAAGGATTTGGCTGGATGTAAGTTTTTAAATCAAAAGGGCTAATTATAAATGCAAAAGAAACAAAAAAGCCTTAGGAACTTTAAGTGTAGGAATGAATGAATAAAATATAGTCTAGTTAATTCGAGGTTGGAAAAAGTAGCTACATTTTTCCACTTAAACCAAGTTTTCATTTTAACCTTGAAGATGTAAAGCTAAAAAACATCTATGTCGGGCCGGTGAGACGGCTCAGTGGCTTGAGCGCCTGCCTTGCAAGCGCGAAGGCCCGAGTTCGACTCCCGGAACCCACATACGAAAAAGGGGCCGGTGATATCGCTCAGCGGCACGGGTGCCTGTTGGCGCGTGAGGTCCTGAGGTCGTCCCCCCGGTACCCACAAAAAAAAAAAAAAAAAAAAAAAAATCTATGTTAACTTCTAAACCAGTAAAGACTTTAAGTAGAATGCCTTTAATGAGGAAATAGTTTGGATCAAGTACTTTATGCCTGAAATGACAAAATAAAATCTTGGATTTGGCTGGATATGGTAGTGTACATCTGCAATCACAGCACTCTGGGAGGCTGAAGCAGGAAGATTGCAAGTTCAAGCCCAGCCTGGGCAACTCAGCGAGATCTTCTCTCAAAAACAAAAAAATTAAAAAGGGCTGGGGATGTATCTCGATGCGAAGGCCTTGGGTTCAATTCCCAGTAACAGTAACAACAACAACAAAAATCTTGGGTTCGACCTACAGAACTGGAAAGATACTCAATATTAACTTATAACTAGGTAGAAAAGATCTTGAAAATGGCTTGTTTGTCCTCAAGTTAGAAAAGTATCAATTTTGTTTTTTTGAGACAAAGTCTCATTACATAGTTTAGGCTGGCCTTGAACTCACTATGTAGTCTAGGGTGGCCTCAAACTGGCAGCAACCCTCCTACCTCAGCCTGGGATTACAGGCATGTGCCACCTCAGAGTAGAAAGGTATTGATTTTGAAGTTGTGATGGGACTAAAATAAAACTAATTTAGTAGCAAAGCCACTATTCTCGGAGTACACTCATATTTACCTTTCAAACCAACCTATGAGAAAATACGTTTGACGCCAATATCTGAAAGCTTTTGGCACACTATAAATCCTTAAAGTGAAGACTGGTTCTCTACTCCCAAATGTTTTATTTAATTGCAAATACAGGAGCTGTGTTAAACTTTAGAAAGCACTTTATCTAAACAGACATTCTACTACATTGCTCAAAAAATATATTGTAGAGAAAATTCACTTGCAGGTATCAAATGTGGTAGTCCCATGTAAATCAGGTTTATCATTCTCGTAAGTGACACTAGAATTAACATGGGCTGGGGTGGGGGTAGCTCAGTGGAAAAGTGCCTGCTTGAAGCCCTGGGTTTTTCTCAAAACCACCACACACACGAAAACCAACTAGTGGCAATATTTTATAAGATATTTTTAAATGTACACTAAAAAACACCCTTAGAGATCAGTGCAGAAATGTGCACCTGCAATCCCAGCTACCTGGGAGGCTGAGGAAGGATTGTTTGAGCCCAGGAGTTAGAGGCCAGCCTGGGAAACATAGCAAGCCTCCATATCAAAAAAGACAAAAACAGCCTGGACATATGGTGCATGCCTGTAATCCCAACACTCTGATGGGCTAGTCAGAAAGACGGCAAGTTTGAGTGCAGCCTGGGCAACTTAGTGAAAACAAAAAAATAAAAACAGGCTGGGCATGTAGCTCAATGTGAAGCCCCTGGGTTCAATCCCAGTACTGGAGAGAAAAGAGGAGAAAGAGACAAAGAGAGAAAGAGAGAGATTGGTTTCATCATTTTCAAATATACCTACAACTAAAACTAGCATAAACTTTAAAACTTTATTATCAGGTGAATAAAAATTTAAATTTAGTTGTTTCTAAATTACAGTAAAATATACACAACACACAGTTTATTATCATAACCATTTTTAAGTGCACTGGTTAGTAGCATTAAGTACATTCACAATATCTGTGAGAGCAACTTCCAGAATTTAAAAATAAATTTTTACTACTACTGTTCATATGCAGACCTGGAGAATAGTGAAGATCTTAACAGTTTAAGAGGTTTGAACTATTTTATTGTTGCCCATTGAGTCAAATGCAAAATACCAAAAGTAATTCATTCTTTTACAATAAAACTTTTTTGTTCAGCAGAATTTTGAAATCTTTTTCCTTTGTTGAAGAAATATATAAAGGCTCCACATAGAAACCAGGATGCGTGTAACTGCACACTCAGGATTACTATGAAATCTATCACTAATCAAAGTGATATAATGTTCAAGTTAGCTGTTTCTTTAATCAAGTCCCCCACTGAAGGAATTTCCAATCACAAGTATAAATCTCTGCAGTAGTACTTCTTTACAGAGTTGTGTAACTGAATCTCTTTAGGAAAGAAAAGACACCCTTTTATTTCTAAACCTCTACTTCAAGTGCAAATTAAACAATTCAATTCATTAGGTTGTTTTTTGGCAGTGTACTCACAAGGTCTCACAAACGACTTTTCAGAGACGTATCTCTGGCGCTCATCGGCTGGCAGACCTAGTTAACAGGCCAACTGAACTACAGAGCACTCACCGGTTTCCTTCTTTACCCTGATTTTTCTTTTGATACGTCACTAGACTACAGACACTTCAATCTTACTAATCCACATTCTGGCTGTTCAGTGATATGGAACCCAACTAGGATCAATTTCAGACCATATTCAATCTGCAACTATTTTTCTGTTGTAACTAAAAATGAAAAGAACTGCAACCAAACTGGGTAATGGTAAATGCAGAGTCAGAAAAGGATAAGCTTTGTTTCCACTGCTCATTCATGACCTCCCCTTCCTTTTTCAAAATCATTCTAATTTTTAGAAACGTTAGCATTCTATACTGCATTCAAGGCCCTTTTCTAGTTAAAAGGAAAGAAAACAAGTATAGCTCTGAAAAACTTTGATCCAAGAAACTGGCAGAAAATACTACAGATACTGTAAAGGTATTTATAACAATAGTTACAAGAAATACGATTCTCAAAGGTTGCACCTATCATCCAACTGCAGGCCTGAGATCTCAAACACACACACAAAAAATACTGCTTAAATACACATAAAATTTGAGGCCCACATTAAATCCACTACCAGTGGTCACATGTTGAGCCTCGCCTCGCCTGATTTCGGCAATGGGACATTGCTTAATCCCCTAGTATTTGAAGACTATATAAAGCTCCTTTAGGGGTTACTTATTTCCCACTCTGAGCTGCCAGGAAGTTAAGACAAGGGCATCTAGAGGCCTTAATGCCCAAACTGGAAAGCTTTAGGCTAACACCCTGATTAGAGATTAACTACCTCTCTGAAAACCCGAAGCATACTTTGAATGCTTCTCGACTTTCTCATTTCTCTGTGCAGACACCGTCTCAGTGCTGTATAAATTAGTCATACTGTATGCTCTATTTTAGATGCAGTGTACAGTACATATATAGAATGGCCCATAGCGGGGGGGAGCCGTGCATGGACCCATTTGCTGTGAGCAGGGTGGGAAAGTCCGGTGGGTTCAATGGATGCTCTGATCTGATAATCAGAAATCCTCCCTCCTACCTCCTACCTCCTATTCCTGAGGATTTTCCTCGATGTAGGGTGAGCATGGACGTGGGGGAAGGGTAGGGGCGAGTGGCTCCCAAAACTACCCAGGGCTCAAAGGGCACCTGAGGTGGCTCAGCCTCCCACCCATCCTGGGAGGTCCTCACCTCCAGCTTGTCGGTCAGCTCCTTGTGCATCTGCTCATACTGCCTGCTCATGTCCTGATTCCTCTCAAGCAGCGCCTTGCCCAGCCGGGCGGCCAACACCAGATCTTTCTCCTTCTGCCTGATCACTGACAGCAGCTCGGGGTCCTGGGCGGGAAGCGGCTGCGGACCGGTCCCCTCGGCCAGAGGCCCGGGCTCGGCCTCAGGATGCTCCTCGGGATCGGACGGCCGCTCCCCGGCCGCCAGCAGCGCCAGCTCCTCCTCTAACGCCAGTTCCAGCTCCCCGGAGCCCCCGGGGAAGGAAACGAGGGCGGCGGCGGCGGCGGCGGGACCCCGGACTGAGTCCCTGGCCGCGGCGGGCAGCTCCATGCAGCAGGCGCTGTCCGGCTCGGCGGGTGCTGAAGCGCGGCCGGCCAAGCCCAGGCAGAAGGCGGACATGGCCCGCGCGCGCGGAGCCCGCAGCGGTGCGGCCCGGCCGGCGCGCGCCAGGCTGCAGGAGGGAGGGGCCCCGCCGCGCCGCGCCGCGCCTCGCCTCGCGGCACGCGCCCCCCGGGTCCCCGCGAGCCCTGGGCGAGGCGCGCGCCGGCCCGCCCCTCCCCCGCGCCGGCGGCACGCGCCCCCGCCCTAAGCTGCTCGCGAGCACCGGGGAGGACGTGGAGGAGGAGGAGGAAAAGGAGGTGGGGGTGGGAAAGGGAAGGCCGAAAAAGGGAAGGCTGAGGGGGTCTAGCAGGAGGGAAGGCTGCGAGGAGGACCACAACCGCCGCCGCCGCCACCGCCGCCGCCGCCGGGTGCTCAGCCGCCCTGCTGCTGCTGCTGCCGCCGCCGGCCCGGCAGCGCCTCACGGGGCGAGATGCGTTCCCCTGTCGCTCCGACGCTCACTGCTACTGCTGCCGGCGGCCGCTCTCTGCAGCCGCGCTCCATGTCCCTCGACGCGGCGGCAGCCCCGGTAGCAGCGGCGACGGCGGCGGCTGCTGCAGAGGCCGACGTGGCGGCTCCACATCGCGCGGCGCGAGCCCGACGAGCTCCTTCCTGCCTTCCCCACTCCTCTTGCTCACCCGGCGGCCGCAGCCCGCCCCGGGCTTCCGGCCGCGCCTCTCTCCCCGCCCCTCGTCGGCGCCTAACGCGCGCGGGCACCTGTTCGCCGCGCCCGCGCGGGATTCGCCGGCTCGCGGGTCTCCTCAGCAGCGCCCAGGTGGCGCCGGCCGCTTTAACCTCTGCGCTGCCTCACGCCCGGGGGGCGGCTGCGCGCGCCACCGACGAGGTGAGTGGCGCATCCCTAACGGTCCCACCGCCCCTAGAGCGTGGACACCCCCCACCTCCAGCGCTCTACGCGGCGCGGCCCCACCCTCAGCCTCGCGCTCACCTCGGGGCGTGACCCCACCCCCAGCACGCTCACCTCGGGGTGTGGCCTCGCCAAGGCCCCGCCCTCAGCCTCGTTCTCACCCTGGAGTACCGCTCCGCCCCCGGCCTCCCTTCGCTTCTGCGCTGGGGCTCGTCTCGCAGTGAGGGCTCAGTCTACCCTCTTAGGCGGTGTGTGGGCCAGGGGACGGGTCGTTCCTTCAAAACAGCCAATTCCCAAGAGATTTGCTGTCACAGAATTTAGGTCTGGGTCTCCACGCAGAGCTAAGCAGTCAGGAGAGGGAGCCCTAGAGAGCAGTTAGGAGGGATGACTTTGGAAACTCGGCATCTTAATGATGATGACTCAGTGTTATGAAGGACCAGATGCTTCGGAGAGCAGCAGCCCGGGAAGGGTTTATGTAGAAAAATAACGGAAAATCTGCTTGTAGATGTGAATACAAAGCAAAGAATCTCCTTAATAATATCTACGATTTATTTGGCAGTTAGTGTACGCCACATATTGTATTAAGTGCTTTGTATGCATCATCTCAGATAATCTTCTCAAGCACCTTATAAAAATACTGTCACTTTTCTCGTTTTACAGAGGAGGGTACTGAGGCCTGAGATTCAGATCCAGGCAGGCTGCCTTCAGTGTTCACATAAATCATTATTTACTTGCCTCACATTTGACCGACAGTCTTGAGGAAGATAAATGGTAATTTATGACCAAGATGGATTGGCTCAATATGGAAGGAGAGCTTTCTCCAATGACCAAAAGAAGAATCGAAGAGGCTGCTGGGTGCCTTCCAATCAGTTGTTGCTTTGGATTCATTGGTGATGCTCTCTGTCTCCTATTTTCAGAAACAATTCCATCTGAAGCCAGAATTGGTCCTTGATGTTTCCTTTTCCTCTGGGATGACATCCTATTTTTTAGTTAGATCATATTTTAACTCTCTTCATCCCAGAGAGAAATTTTAGAACACCAAGAGGCTGAAATGGTTCAAATGGTTTCTTATGGTTCTTATTCTTTATTCCTTATTAGATGCATACTCTAAACAACATTCAGGTATCACAGTATCATTTCAGACTGAAGACAAGAATCTGAAAGCACCTGAGCTTCATTCAAGGCTGGCTTTGAAAAGCGGACAGACAACAGAGGGGTTGCCACATCAATCTTAGACCTGGACTTCTACACACAACCGAGGTACCATTCCAGCAATGGAATGTTCTAACATTTTTACGTCCCCTCTTGACCAGAAATTGTGAATCCTGGTGACATCCAGTTACAAGTCCCTTTGTCTTGTTTGACTCACTAAAGAACAAGTTTCTCCCTAGTCTGTATGGAGACTCACCTTTGGAGAACAAACAGGATTCCTGATTAAAAGGGACTTAATCAGCCATTTGTTTTTCCTTGATACAGATGGGCAGCCTGTTTCCAAAAAAGATTTTGGCTTGCCTCCACTTGAACTCAGTGGTCATGAGATATTAGACTTAGCTGTGACTGTGAAAATGAACTAGTAGGGTCCTACTCTAACTCCCTAACAAGGTTCTGCCTACTCTAACTAGGAAGTAATCATTTCTTACTGTAAGATTTGACTCTAAGCCCTATATTTCTATGAATGGCTATAGGAGACCAGCTTAAGTTTAGAGAGCTATTTAGAATAATGGTTTTTAAACTTTTTGGTCTCAGAATAGCTTTACACTCTTAAAAATTATTGAGGACATCAAAAACCTTTAGTTTATATAGGTGTAGATATTTATATTTACCATATCAAAAATGTAGGAGAATTTTTTTATGTGGGCACCAGGAGTTGAACTCAGGACCTCACGCTTGGCAGCAGGTGCTTGTGCTGCTAAGCGATATCACCGGCTCTTTTTTTCCTTTATGTGGGTACCAGGAGTCGAACCCAGGACCTCACGCTTGCCAGGCAGGCGCTTATGCTGCTGAGCCATATCACCGACCCTGTAGGAGAATTTTAAGCACTTAAAGTAAGTGCTGTTACTCTTCCCATTTTACAGGAGGAGAAAACCATGGCCTCAGATTTGGAACCAAGCAGACTAACTCCAGGGTTGCTTATAATAAATCTATTTCCAAACTTTAAAAAATGAAGAGAGTGGCATTATTTTTTCAGTTTTGCAAATCTCTGTAATGTCTGATTTAAGAGAAAACTGCATTCTTATATCTGCTTCTCCACGTAGTGATATTTTATTTTGATTGCACTATATATAGAAAATCTGGCTTCACAAAAATATGTGTTTCAGGAAAAGGAATTTTTTTTTTTTTTTTTTTTTGTGGGTACCGGGGGGGTCGACCTCAGGACCTCGCGCGCCAACAGGCGCCCGTGCCGCTGAGCGATATCACCGGCCCCTTTTTCGTATGTGGGTTCAGGGAGTTGAACTCGGGCCCTCGCGCTTGCCGGGCAGGCGCTTAAGCCGCTGAGCCATCTCACCGGCCCAAAAGGAATATTTTAATAGAGTTTTCAGATAATTGTGGATATGTTTCTTTGTTATTATACCAACACTTGACAAGTGATAATTTCTTAAAAGTTAGTTGTAGTGTGGAATCTAAAATCATCTCAAGGAAACCCATTGATCTGTATACCTTTTGAAATGATCTTTTACCTATGGATGATTGATTCTGCAATAGCATGCATTGGTCATTTAGAAAATACAGTTCACTGAGTTATGCAGATCTTTCAAATACTGTCACATACCATTTTATGCAATATAAAAAGAACAATATTCATTCAAACTGTATTACTACTGATCTCATCATAAAAGCACAGTATTTAAGTTTTGGGAAGTTATTAAGCTCACTGAAATGTATATGAGTTTCCCAAAACTTTTATTCTGACTTGAAAGTTTAAATTTTATCATTGGTATCAAATAATATCAGTAGTGAGGTCTTGAAGTAAGGTCTTGTTTTATTAACTCTTGAGAAAAATTTTGTCAAATCTGACTACCATAGTTTGTCATTCATTCAAGTAAAAATGGTGTTCCATGTAAAATGTGCTAGTTTAGCTCAGAACCCAGTGGCATAAGTGCCTTATCTCAAGTCAACCATTGTATCTTAGAATGCTGTAGAAGTGCTGTATGGTAATTCCCATTTCATCATATGAACTATCAGAAATACTCAAGGGACTGGATTTAATAAAAGTGATGCTGTAGCAGAAGCATTCTTTTTTTTTTTTTTTTTGGAACTGGGAATCGAATTCAGGATCTTGTGCTTGCCAGGCAGGCACTGTGCCGCTGAGCTACATCCCTGGCCCAGCAGAGACATTCTTAAGTAATACTAGCTTTTTTTTTTTTTTTTCACTTTCCATGAATACACTGGAGTGAAGAATAAATAACATGTCTACCAGTACACCTTGGTACCTGCTCTGGTTTGGATCCTAAGTGTCCCCCAAAGGTCCCTGTGGTAAATGCTTTGGAGGTGGTGGAGCCTTTAAGAGGTGGGGCCTAGTGGAAGGTCTTTCTTTTAGGTCGTTGAGGGCATGCCCTTAAGGGGATTGTAGGATCCTGGCTTCCTCCTCTTTCTTTTGCTTTCCAGGCCTTAGGTGAGTAGTTTTGTTCCTCAGTGTACTCCTACTATGATCTGCTGCTTCGCGATAGGCCCAAAGCAACAGGGCCAACTGTTCATGGACTAAAACCTCTAAAACTGTGAGCCATTCTAAACTTTTTTTCCTTATAGGTCGATTATTTCAGGTTGATAGTAATAGAAATCTGACTGACATAGCATCACTATCTTTTTTTTTTTTTTTTTTTTCCAGTTTTTTTTTTTTTTTTTTTTTTTAAGAGAAGAAAAAAAACAAAACAAATCAAAAGAAGAACAAATTTTCAAAGCAACATAATAGGAGGGTAACAATGGTTAATACATTACGTATTACTATCTTTAAGTTAGTTATTCAGGACACCAGACATTAGCATTCAATTGTCCAAACGTTATTGGCACAAACCTTACTCTTCAATGAACTAAGTAAAAATGGCAGTGTATCTATCCTAACCATCTTATATGTATATATATATACAATTGTTTTTTTCCCTTTCCCTTCTTTCTTTTCCCTATTCCAGTCTCTCTTTCCTTTTGACCAGTTTCTTTTTGATTCACCATATCTATTGTACATTTTGGATCTTATTTACTCTTTCAGTTTCTCATACTAGAGAGATAATACGATGCTTACACATGTGCTTCTGGTTTATTTCACTTATGAGTATTTTCTCGAGTTGCATCCATTTACCTATAAAAGTCTCCAGTTTATCCTTCTTTATGGCTGAATAGTACTCCATTGTATAAAAATACCACATCTTTCTTATCCATTCCTCAGTTGATGGGCATTTGGGTTGTTTCCAAGATCTGGCTATTACAAATTGTGCTGCTATAAACATGGGTGCACATATATCGCTGTGGTACGATGTTTTTAATTCTTCTGGGAAGATGCCCAGAAGGGGAATAGCTGGGTCAAATGGGACCTCCAACCCTAGTTTTCTGAGGAATCTCCACACTGACTTCCACAGTGGCTGTACCAGTCGACACTCCCACCAACAGTGAAGAAGGGTTCCTTTTTCCCCACAGCCCCTCCAGCATTTGTTATTAGTTGATTTCTTAATAGTAGCCATTCTTTCTGGGGTGAGATGGTATCTCAGTGTTGTTTTAATTTGCATCTCTCGAATGACTAGTGATGTTGCACATTTTTTTGTATATTTATTTGCCATTAGTATTTCTTCATCTGAGAAATGTGTATTCATCTCAGATGCCCATTTTTGGAGTGGGTCTTTAAATTTGGGAGGTCTGATTTTTTTGAGTTCTTTATATGTTCTCGATAGTAATCCTTTGTCTGAGGAACAGCTGGCAAACATTTTTTCCCACATTGTGGGTTGTCTCTTCACTCTGTTGGTGGTTTCTCTTGCTGTGCAAAAGCTTTTTAATAAGATGAGATCCCAGTTATTGATTCTTTGGGATAGTTCCCGTGCGGTTGAGTTTTTATTCATAAAGTCTTTGCCTACACCAATGTCTCCAAGGGTTTTACCTATCCTACCTTCCAGCAGATTTAATGTTTCTGTTTTAATATTTAGATCTCTGATCCATTTTGAATTTAGTTTAGTGCATGGTGAAAGATATGGATCTAGTTTTAATCTTCGGCATGTGTAGAGCCAGTTTTTCCAGCACCATTTATTAAAGAGGCTATCTTTCTTCCAGCGAATGTGTTTGGCACCTTTGTCAAAGATAAGGTGGCTTAGTATGTCTGGGGTTGTTTCAGCATCTTCTAATCTGTTCCATTGATCTTCAGGTCTGTTTTTTTGCCAGTACCACACTGTTTTTATCACAGTAGCTTTATAGTATAATTTCAAGTCGGGGATTGTGATGCCCCCTGCCTTGCCTTTGTTGCCCAGAATTAGCATCACTATCTTAATTCATGTTAAGGTATCAATAGTGTTACCCACTATTGTTTTTGCACCATCAGTGCAAATGACAACACACTTAAAAACAAAAATAATATTTGACAATTAGCATTATTATGAAGTTAGTTTTATGATTATTAAATATATTATTAGTACAATGATTGTGAAAAATAATTTCAAGTAGCTCTCCTGAAAGTCTCTTTGGAAACTTCAGTGGTAGGTGTAGCCACATTTTGAGAATTACTGATTTAGAGCTATTCAAGATTATTAGCTAAAAAAAAAAAAAAAAAATCACCTCCGTCTTGAGGTAAAAGAATAAACAGGTTCGTGCTTACATAGAAATTAGTGCCAGCATTTAAAATTCACCAATGCAATGCCATGACAAATTCTCAGGCTTCTAAGAAGATTATTTTTTAGTTCATTCTGCTTCATGTTGGACCAAAGCAGTTAAAAGATACTAAGCATTATGTTCCAAGTTCTTTGTATAACACTCATTTAATCCTCATAAGCCTATAATGCTGGTGTGTAACACTAGTATGTACTAGTACTTGATGCGATGATGTTAGTGTCTTAGGCTTGTTTGACTCCAAGAGATTTGCTCTGAGTTACTATCCCTCATTTACATTTTTAACCTTTATATATTCCATTAAAATATATTTATATTATATTCATTTTGATAACTGAATATTCTGGTGAACTTGACCTTCTGTGGAAATTCACCCATCTCATACCATAGATGGATTTCCATGTAAGTGCTTTTATATTGCTAAGGGAAAAACATAAAATTTTTCTTCTTAGAAATCCTGATATTTCCAAATGTGACAGTGCTCATCCAATTTTCCCAAGTTGTTTATTTTTATTAACATCTTGATCTATAAAAACTGGAAAGTATAAAAGACAAAAACTTCCAAGAAAAATTGTTTTTGAAAGGCCAAGCATTGGAAAAATGTGAAGAGCTAGCAAAATGTGTGATAAAGCAGTTGTGTGCTTGGTATTTTCACTCAGCAGTGACTGTGTGTGTGTGTGTGTGTGTATTTCCGGTTGTGTTTTATTCATGAACTAGTTGTGGAAACATAAATGTCTCAAAAACCCTAAAATGTTATCCAAAGCTCCCTGTATGTTTTTAGAGATGAGTTGACTCAACATTTTGCAAGACATGGTGATTCTTAAGTTGGTTTTTAAGGAGAAAATATTAATTTCAGTGGCTGGTGCTCTTTAGCAGATACTCTGCCCTGCCTGGTATGGAGGGACACTTTCTCTGTCACTCAGAATGTGAGTTAAAGCTTCATCTTGCATTTACCCTTATATACAGTGAATCCTCTCCACTTTCTCATTCCTTTCCACCATCATCCCTGTTCATCTTCTCTCTTCCAGCTAAGAGCTCTGCTATTGTTGGTATAAGTGTCTCCAAAGGCCTATCGGTTAAAAGGTTTGGTTCCCTAGCCTGTGGTGCTGTTGGGTGGTGGTAGAAGTTTTAAGATATGAGGCCTGGGGCATGTCCTTGAAGGAAATACTGGGACCTCTGCTTTCATTTGTAGGCCACTGTGAGGTAAGCAGCCTCCTCTGCCATGCATTCCCATCATGATGTATTGCCTCACCACAGACCCAAAAACAATGGAACCAATGGACCATGGATTGAAACTCCAAAACTGTGAGCCAAAATAAACCTTTCCTCCTTTTAAATTTAAAAATTATTACCTCAGATATTTTGTCACAGTAACAGAAAGCCAATTAACACAACCTTCTTTTCCTGAGGATTTGCTTGATACCTCTGGTCCAGTTCCCTTGTTACCCCCTGCCCGTTATTTCCTGACCACCATTGTTTTCAGCCTTAAACCCATTTCCCTCTCTACTGATTGGGCATTTCCAATATTTTCCCTTAAGAATTAAGAGTATGGACTCAGGAACCAGCCTTTTTGGACTGGAATCCCACTTTTATCACTTATGAGTTAGTTGGCTTTGGACCTCTGTGTCTAGTACTCTGTTTCTTCATTTATAAAATTAGGATAGTAAGAGTGTTATGGCAGAATCACAAGATTCACTCACAGGAAGACGAGATTCGAGAAACAAATGAATTCTTTAATTGATGCCGGCTGGGGACAGCAGAAGCTGACCCCGAGCTTTTGTGTCCCCCTCCTTAAATATACTTTTGGAGGCCTTACGAAGTCTTTGGTTGCCATGGAAACTGTATTCTTTACTATATCACCTCTCTGGAAATTTTACAAGGTTCTTCTCAAACATCTGGCTAATTAACATGGGGGATGGGGTAGCAGGTACTACCTGTGCTAAAACCATTTGTCTCCCTTTTTGTGGTTATATGACCTTAAGACAGTGATAAAGAAAACCCGTTTGTTTGTGATAGCACCATCTGTTTCTCCTCTTTGAAGTTTATGGCTACAGAAAGGGCAGTGGGACTAAAGTTTATCTAAAGGTTTTTACCTATTAGTTAAATTCAGAGGTTAAGAAACAAAATGGAGGGCCGGTGAGATGGCTCAGCGGCTTAAGCGCCTGCCGGGCAAGCGCGAGGGCCCGAGTTTGACTCCCGGATCCCACATACAAAAAAGGGGCCGGTGATATCGCTCAGCGGCACGGGCGCCTGCTGGCGCGCGAGGTCCTGAGGTCGACCCCCCGGTACCCACAAAAAAAAAAAAAAAAAGAAACAAAATGGAAATACTCTTGCCCTAATAATAGTACTTACCAAATAAGTTTGTTCTTAAGGTAAAAATATTTCATTTATGTAAAGCATTTAAAATAGAACTTAGCATATGGTAAGTAAAATGTGGGTATTTGTGGGTACCAGGGGTTCGACCTCAGGACCTCGCGCGCCAGCAGGCGCCCAGGCCGCTGAGCGATATCACCGGCCCCTTTTTCGTATGTGGGATCCGGGAGTCGAACTCGGGCCCTCGCGCTTGCAAGGCAGGCGCTTACGCCGCTGAGCCATCTCACCGGCCAAAATGTGGGTATTTGGTAAATAAATACATAAAATAAGAACAAATTACTCCCTCTGATGCCATGATCTTTGCTAATGTTTGTATCTCTTCTTTTCCCTTGTCTACCTGTTTCTTCTCCAAATAAATTTATTAAATTAAAAATATTCATATTCAAATAAAAACAATAATACAGGTGGTATCAGGGATGAAGAAACTATAATGGTAGTATGTCAATGATTAAAGTTGGAATATGGTGGAGCTACTGAAAGTGACAATCTGAGATTCCTGGGTTAGATTTGCTATTAAGCAGTTGTGTAGGTTTGAGCATGGCACATAACATGCCTGGACTTTGGTTTCCTCATTGGTATGGTAAGAGATAGAGCTGGATGACCATCCCTTTATCCTCTAAACTAGTGATTCTTTTGCACACACATACTTCCACTCCCTGGGGACATTAAGCAATGTCTGAAGACATTTTTTGGTTGTCACAACTAGAAGAGAAGAGGTGCAGCTGACATTTACTAGGTAGAAGCCGGAGATGCTTCTAAACATCCTACAATGTACAGAACTGTCTTCTACAACAAGAATTACCTGGCCCCAAATGTCAATAGTGCAAAGGTCAAGAAACCCTGATTTAAAACAAGTTGCTATAATTTGAAAATAAAATTGTGCCTTGAATAAGATATAAAGTACTTGCTATAGTTTGAATCTTGATTTTTTTTTTTTTATAATACTGGAGATTTAACCCAGAACCTTTGCTCTGAGCTATATCCCCAGCCATTTTTTATTTTCTGTTTTGAGATAGGGTGCCACTGAGTCACTAAGTTGCCCAGGCTGAGTTTGAACTTGAGATCCTACTGTTTTAGCTTGCCAGAGTTTGGACCTTGAATGCCCCCCAATAGCTCATGTGTTAAAGACTTGGTCTGCAGGGAGGTATTACTGGGAAGTAGTGGAACCTTGAAGAGGTAAGGCCTAATGAGAAGTCTTTAGGTGATTGGAGGCATGCCTTTGCAGGTAATTGTGGGACCCACTCCCCTCCCAGCTCTCTTTCGCTTCCTGGCTATAATGTGAGAAGTTTTGCTCTACCTTATACTCCCTCCATGATGTGCTGCCTTACCACAGGCCTATCACAAAAGAGGCTACTGTGAACTAAGTAAACCTTTTCTCTCTTTTCATTCTCCACAGTGCTAGAGATTGAACCCAAGAAATTAGTGCATTCTAGGCAAGCGCTCTACCACTGAGCTACATCCCAGCCCAAACTTTTCTCTTTATAAGTTAATTATCTCAGGTATTTCATTGTTGTGATAGAAAGCTAACACAGGGCTCTATACAAGGGAAGTTACAATGGGAGCCTAGGTGTCTTGTTCACTCTGTCATCTTTGAGATACAATACTTGACACCCACAATTGAAAGAAGGAGAGGTTTATTTTGGCTCACATTTCAGTCCATAGTAACTTGGCTGCAAAGAAGAAACAGCATGGCAGAGGGGCATGGTTGAGGAAAAGCTGCTCCTGTTATGGCAGCCAGAAAGTGGAGCAAGAAGGGAGAAGCCAGGGAGGGAGATAAACCCTTCTAAGTCATGCCCTCTTATGAGCAAACTACACCTCCTAACAGCAGGCCAGCTATGCTGCCCTCTTCAAATCACATTCCAAAGCCCTGCACCACCACGAGCACATAAGGCTTCTGGGAGACAGCTAGATATAAACTGCAATGCTATGAGTGCTTTTAGCTGTTTGGGGGAGCTTCCTTCTGGAAAAAAATAGCCCTTAAAATAGATTCGTGCCACTTAGGCAAGCAAACAAAAAACACTTCTGGCTGACAGCATGGTGGCACATGCCTATAGTCCTACCTACGCAGGAGGCTGAGGTGGGAGGATCCCTTGAGCCCGGGGTTTAAGGCCAGCCTGGGCAACATAGTGTGGGAAGTAGTTTTGCTTGGGCTAAATCGCTCCCAATATTGACTAAATTGTTCCCTCTGCTTCCCTTTCCTGTTCTAATGATTTGGCTGTCTACATTGCCCAAACTCATCAGAAAATAACTGCTTTATACTCAAGTTGGCTATTCTTAGGATTGTTCCAGTGCCCATATCTGGAAAGATTTGTGGTTTAATTTTCTATGTATTCACATTTTCGTGCCTCTTTTCAACGATCTTGGCCCTAAACACTTTACCGATGTGTTTTTGCTACATATATCATTCATCTGAAGCTATTTAAAAACATTTCCTAGTTTTATTTCATTTCAAGAATTTGCCAAACATTTGTTATATCTTATTCCTTCTGCATCACATTTCTGGCTTAATCTCTTGGCAGACAAATTATTTATATCTATTGATACTGCTCATACTAACACTGCTTTTTAAGTGAATTTCCTCCCCCTTTTTTTCTTTCTTTTTCTTTGTCAATTTCAGAGTAAACTGATTGTAGAAATAATATACCATCTACTTTCCAGAACAAATATAAACTTTTGCTGGTAGATAGAAGAAGTATCTTTAATCTGTTCACAGTTTTCATTATCATTATTGCTACTACCCTTCTTACTCTTAGTAAAAAGCAGTTATGGGCTTCTCGGTGTCATCCTATGATCAGAAGAATTATCTGAAGGGTTAAGACTTAATTGCATGTCCTGGAAAATGCAGTTATGTTTGTGTCTGGGTGCATGTGCAGGTGTTGAATGTATTTGCATAGTAAGTGTTCTGGGAGGGTAGTTGGCTTAATACACTAACAAATAATGGTGATGTAATTTATACTTGACAGTGACTGGGAGAAATAAGTTTTTATTGGTAATAAATTAAATATTTTTATGGGAAAATTCTTTTTTATTGTTAGGGATGGAACCCGGAGCCTTGCACATTCTAGGCAAGTGCTTTACCTCTGATCTACATCCACAGATCTGGCAAATTAATTTCTTAAAGTTGTAAGGAAACCCAGTGGATTATATAGTTATTAAGATAGTTGGCCAAGAAGTATTTATTAAAGCTCTTTTAGAGCTTTCAGTGACAACAAACAGCCCACTGTTGCACACGTGCCATAGGTTCACCACCACTGTACTAGAGGCTGGTGTGTATCTGGAATTAGCATTATATGAAAACATTAGGATTTAAGAAAACTGTAGAAAACATGGTCCTTAACCTCAAGGAGGAATCCATCCGTGTTCGTATAAGAGAATGTAGTAAAACTGGACATTTATTAGTCTTACCTTGGCTTGTCCATAGCTCTCACCATAGGAAATATAATAAAGTGTTGAAGAGCATGATTTCTAGAATAAACTCTGGGTTCAAGTTAAGGCTTCTCCAGTTACTACCTGATTATACCCAGACAAGTTAGTTAATCTCTCTGTTAATATGCATTGTGTAATTAAATACTTTTGCTCACTACTGGATTCTTAAGACCTTGCATTGTTTACCATAGAGTAGGAACCTGCTACATTTTTTTTTTTTTTATATGTGGGTACCGGGAGTTGAACTCAGGACCTCGAGCTTGCCAGGCAGGCGCTTATGCCCTGGGCTATATCACCGGCCCATACATTTTTATAATGAATAAATAATGTGCCTAAAGCAGCACATTGCCAGCCCATAGTCAGTGCTCACTCAGTAAGATGTTAAAAAACCAAAGCAACTCCTTGACCTCATAATGTGAGGTTTGTTTAATATTAAAATGGTCCGTATGATTTGTATTCATGTCTTCATTTATTCAAAACATTTATCACACAGCAGCCACTGTGCTGGATATTATGTGGAGAAAACAAAGATATATGTGCTATGACCCTTGCTCTCAAACGTTTATAATTTAATGTAGGTTGGACAACATGAACAGAAATAACTGTAATTATAGGAAGTACTGGAATTATATTAAACAGTATATTAAGCACCTTATAAATTATGCAATGCATGTTTTAGAATTCAGAGAAGAAAGATACTGTTAGATACAGTGTCACAAAGCTAAAAGCCTGTATGCTTTCTATTATTGCCATGTGCTGGCAATTCCAAACAATATGAGAACAACATACTCCAACCTCTCCTCCTGCCCCTTCTACCTTGGTATGCCACTAACTACACTTGACAGTGTTTGTGTAAGAGAATGTGGTCCAAGTGAACATTCACTGTTCTCACATGGCTTGTGCATAGTTCACACCATAGGATAGAGAGGGCTAAGCATGTCATCATGCTTATGGGAATGCAAGCACTTCTCTTTCATTGGGCCAGTGTGAATATAAATGAAATGAACATTACTCTCATCTTCTTTGACTCCCATGTGCAGCAAATTGCACTTGGCTTCCTTTCATGACTTCCTGCTGCACCCACCCACCCCCAGGCTAATAAAGTAAGGAATAAGGAAGCCATCCTGATGACTTTAGAAAATAATTGCATAAAAGAAAGCTGTGTGCATATTTTATTATACATTTACATTTGTAAAAATTAAGAATATGCAAAAGCTTATATTCAAGAAGACATAAAATCACTCACTTAAAAGAAGTGATGGCAAAGACTCAAAAGCTGGTTATACAACTTGATTTAATTGAAGAAAAACCAAGAGATACTTCAAAGGTATAAATCTGCATCTCCCTGGGGTCTCAACTGAGTGATTCAGCTTTTTAAAGTGGGTCAGAAGACTGCTAATTCTGTAGTGATTTTGTTCAGCTGCACTCAGCTCTTAGATTTATTTCTTGCAGATCTAAAAAAACAAGTATGTTAAATTTGGCAAAGTTGGTGTTAACCCAACATCACATTGCTTTGTTTATCAACCATGAATACTGTATTTGTTTTTTTGATTGAAAGTCTTTTATTTGGCTGATAGTGTCAATATTGTTTGTGGCTTTATTTTGAAATATTGTATTCTATGTTGTACAATTCTATAGTTTAGCTCATACAGTGACATATTTGTATCAGACAGACTGAAATTCAATGGGACAGATCCACTGCAGTACAATATGAGAGCAAACATAGGAGCTGATTGCATTAGTTAGCTTTTTGTTGCTGTGACAAAACATCTAACATAAACAACTTACTGGAGAAAAGGTTTATTTTGGCTCATGATTTCAGTGGTTTCAGTCCATGGTAAGCTGGTCCTATTGTTGTGGACTTGTGATGAGGCAGTATATCATGGTGGAAAGGTGGGGATGGAGGAAAGTTTCTCATCTCATTGTAGCTGGAAAGCAGAGAGCAGAGAGAGATGAAGGGGTTGGGGACCAGATGTACCTCAAAGGCACACCTCTGCCATGTCTGGAACAGCTCTTGAGCTGCCAGGGGGAGGACTGTGAAGAAATGAAGGCAAGAATGAAAATGCAGAAAGCTGAGGACAGGCAGAGCCCTCTTTCTTGGTTGGAGAAAAGAACCACCCAACAACTGCAGTGCATTTATTTATACACTCAGCAGGTTACGTCAGGTGAAACCCCTCTGCCTAACAACTTGTTTGCATAGCTCACCTTGGTTGCTCTGTGTTCTCAGGGCTGGCCTTGCTCTAGCCCTGCGTGTGTGATCGATGTTCAGCTTCCACTGCTCCTCTCATCTCCCCTTTTTCTTTTGTAGTTGCAAGTGATGGGTGGTCAGTTGGAGTTGGAGAACCTGTGTTTGGAGGACTCTGCAGAAGACCTTCTCCTTCTTGAACACTTTCCATTCTGCATGAGCTTACTCATTTAGGCTAAAGATTCCCAGTCCAAGGATTTCACATCCCTGCATTCAGCAATTTAACCCTATACAGCCTATTAACCCATAATAGTGGTCAGTTACCAGTGTAGCTGGAAATTATCAGAAGGTGTTGGTGATTTGAGTTTCTTTTATAGCTAGCATATTACCATGGCATTGTTTTGTATATCTTGTGGTTATACTTTTCTGCTGGATGTTTAAGACCAAGTTAAAGTGAGACCTGTATTAATTAAAATTAATTTCTTGCTATCTTTTGAGTTCAGTTAAGTCTCCTCAGGATTTACCTTGGAGCTGTGTATAGCACCTCTCAGTTCTCCTGTCAGTGTTAGCCGTCTGGATGAGTCACAGCCATTGCTTGACCAAGTTGCCTTCTGTGAAAGCTTGGGAGACTTTTTTCTCCTGGCGACTCTCCTGAGGCACACCATACACCATTAATCTCCTTCCTCTGTGGCCCAACAATTTCCTTGGTTAGAAGATCAGGGACTCACCAAGTTATAGGATTTAACAGCAGAGGTTCTCTTATGTCCTGGGTCTTCAGTGACCTTGGAGGGCCTGGGCCAAAATATTGGCTGTCCTCTTAGCCCATCTATCTTTCTAGTTATTGGTCTCCAAACCTCAGTTGTTGAACATCCAGAAGAGAAGGTTAATGACATTACATTGTCATGGGAGCAGTGAGCTTAATATTATAATTTTATCTGAATATCAAGCACCTTGAGACACAAAGTAGAACCATTATTTTCTACCAACCATGGATATTCTAGTAGTTGAATCCCTGTAGAATGTTAACAGACACAGTTATATAGTTTTACACAGAAAATTTGAAATCAAAAGCCATACATAATATTGTAGCTGACAATCATGATGACATTTTTGTAACACACTTAAATTCTCCATCTTGGTATAAAATAGCCTTTTTAGTCAATATCTCTGTGTAGTACATGGGAAGCTTCTACCTAACTCATTGACCTTTAATGGGATGTCATTGAAGAAATTTGTGACATTGTCTGGACTGCTTAATGTCTAGGCACCTCTAAGTATAGTGGCACATACAGAGCGTATAAGTTTTTGTTAAAGGCAGAGTTCTGAATCTGAAAGAAAAAGTCTATCACCATAAACAATCTGTGTTTTACATTTTGGAAGACCTGTGCTATGAAGGCATGAATACATTTAATACACCACGAGATTAATAACAATCAACTGTCATAGCCATATGAAAACTTTTGTTTCTTAATTTAGTTTTCTACCAAGCATCTTTAAATCAGAAAACCTTATTGTCTCATTTCTAGAAAACCTAACCTTTTGATGATGACCAATGTAAACATATCACAGTAATATATTTTTAATAACATTTATTGGGGTATCTCCCATAAGGCTATGAAGATCACTGGAGCCTCCCATTAATGAACAAAGGCTGGGATATGATTTTTCCCAGGCAGCTGCTCCTTTGTTCACCAAAGGGAGCCCTGACCAATAATTTCCCAAGCCTGAAGGGTCCCCATTTAGTTACCTTAACAATTTCTGATGACCTATGAGAAAACCAATTTTGACATCATTTTGACCAGCTGGCAACCCAGGTGGAAGTATGCTTTTTAAATCTGTAAGCCAAATTAAATTATAAACAATATAATCCAAAAATGCAAAAGAAAAAGGAAAGAAAAAAATTATTGGATGCAACTTGAGACCATACTCATAAATGAAATAAATCAATCCCATATGTGTAAAACTCCTACTGTCTCACTAGTGTGAGAAACTGAGCAAGTAAATAGGATCCCGGGGAAAGGGGAATGGAAGAAAGGGAAAAAGAAAAAAATATATGTATACACAAGATAGTTAAGATAGTTATACAGCTAGCTTCTCTTAGTTCCTTGAAAAGAATGTTTTGTGCTAATATTGTTTAGACAAGGTATCATGTCTATATCTTGTACTCTGAATAATTACTCCGAAGACAACAATCCAAAATGTATCAACTTTTGTTACTGTCCTACTAACCTGTTCCGGAACTTGGTTTCATTGTTTGTTTATCTTTTTTCTCTTTAAAATAAAAAAAATTTTTGAGCTCAAATAAAAACAGCTGTTAACAGCTTGGACAAACAGATGAACAAACAAATACACAGATGATCTTCTTACAAAATCAGAGTGCATTCAAATATACTTTTGGCCAAATTGAATTTAATAAATCTTTCACCATTTTAGAAATTTGTAATTTCTAAATTTGAATGTAAATTTGAAATTTGTAAATAGACTAGTCAGAATTTTTTGTAGGTCAATTAGCAGAGATCTTTTACAAGAAGAATTTGGAAGGAACAAAATCTTTTATCTGTAATTAATATATATTTTTGTATTTTATTTTGTCTTAAGAATACTGGTAATTTTCGTGTCCCTTTCTTTCATGTAGCTTTCAGCTCAGTTATCTCCATACACTCTGTCACCTACTCAGACCTTTGATTCCCACTTTTGGTTACCATCTCCTGGGCATCCTGGGTCAATTTCTTTAATTGGCCCCAGATCAGTTCTAGCCCCATCCTTGTCTATTGGTTGTGGTGTGGTCCCTGAGGCATCACTGCCACAGGACTGAGCATCAGCTTCTTGAAAGGTGGAACCAATTCCTTCTCCAGGTCTGGGTCCATGATACAGCATAGCATGTCAGATAGCATGCTCTGGCACCCAGATAGGCCATTCAGTGTTCTCTGGAAAGACATGAGCATACCCTCCGCCCCCTATGAGTACTGGGCTGGATCCTTTACATTGTCCAACATGAAGATCTTTCCAAAGGACCCTTCCTAGCTTCTTTTCATTTACCTGATTGAATTGTCTTTCTGCTGCTGTAGTCCCATCCCTAGTAGGATTCAAAAAGTTAATAGTATATAATATCAAGTGAAGTCTACTATGAGGTGTGAATTTTGTAGGGAAGGATTCCCCCTTTTTTTTTTTTGTAATTGAATTTTGAGCGTACTGTGAGCATGTTCAACAATTCCTTGACCTTGAGGGTTATAAGGAATTCCCGTGGTAAGGGAAATGTGCAAGATTTTACAAAACATTTCGGGGGGCCGGTGAGATGGCTCAGCGGTGTAAGCACCTGCCTGGCAAGCGCAAGGGCCTGAGTTCGACTCCCGGAACCCACATATGAAAAAAGGGCCGGTGATATCGCTCAGCGGCACGGGCGTCTGCTGGCGCGCGAGGTCCTGAAGTCGACCCCTGGTACCCACAAAAAAAACCCAAAAAACAAAAAACAAAACATTTGGAAGGCAGCACTGGTATAAGCCAGGCCATTGTCAGTCTTAAGTGCTTGTGGGCAGCCAAGGGTACCAAAAGCATCCAGGCAATGTGCAGTGACATGTTTAGCCACTTCACCAGTGTGGGTAAAAACAAAAATAAATAGTACAAATCTGGAGGATGGACTGAGGCCCAAGCCTCCACTGTTTTTTGTTGCTCACCAGAGGTCAGAAATGTGCTTGGTGGTAGAGAGTAGCGTTGGAGGGGAATTAGAGAAAATGCCCCCACTGGTGGGGCTGGGGCAGGCCCCACTGGAAATTTCCCATGGTAGGTTGGCGTTTCACATCAGTTTTGGATTTACATTTATTACCCCAATGATATCCTCACCTACACTTTGGAGAGATACTAGATGGTTTCCTAGAAGGGACAGATAATGGCTGTGCTGCCCCCTACAGGTGCAGCAGAGCAATTTCAGGCAAAATATCCCTCGCCCCACAGCTGACCAAGTAACCTTATTCTTTCCCTTTCTTTTGTAAGAGGAATTTTCCCTTCTGGGAAAATACAATCCATGCTGTCCTCCTCCTCCCAATGTTCCGAGAATTAAGCTGTTACAGTTTAAAGTTGCCTAAGTTAGATAAGAATGAGAACAGGGCTGACCAGGGATCTGGATTACAAGATAAGAACAACCCCATGACTAAGGAATTTACAAAATAGGAGACATCCGGGCCGGTGAGATGGCTCAGCGGCGTAAGCGCCTGCCTTGCAAGCGCGAAGGCCCGAGTTCGACTCCCGGAACCCACATACGAAAAAGGGGCCGGTGATATCGCTCAGCGGCACGGGTGCCTGTTGGCGCGCGAGGTCCTGAGGTCGTCCCCCTGGTACCCACAAAAAAAAAAAAAAAAAAAAAAAAAATAGGAGACATCCTCCGCCGCCCAGCCTTAAATTTCCGTATGATTGTCTTCTCCCAATGAATGTAAAAAGCTGTTTAAACTAACCAATGCCATCTGCTTCTGTAACCGCACTTGCAAAGACCCCTCCTCCATTTGTTCTATAGACATATAAGCCCTGCACAGACAAACCTCGTGGCTCTCTGTTCCTGCGTGTTCAGTGAGCCCCACGCGTGCTTGGTCAATAAAACCCCTTGCCTTTTGCATGAGAGAACGCTTCTTGGAGTCTTCCTTCACGCGGCGGGCGTCTCTACCCTAACATTGGGGGCTCGTCCGGGATAGGAGATTGCCCCCTGCGTCGGAGGGCTTCAACAGCCACCTCTCGCGGTAAGTACGGCCGTTTTTCTCTCTCTCTCTCTCTCTCTTTGCCTCTCTTTGTCTTACTTTCACTTTGCGATCGCCTAGTTTTTGTTGTGACGGGCACCAAGACGCGTGAGCTCTTGGTCCCAGTGACTTGCCTCTGGGCTTCTGGGTCACAAGTCACTTCCCCGGGGGCGCCTCGGGGATTATAGGTCCATAGGGCCTATTGAGCAGGGGATTCCCCAGTCGTGTAGGCTCCTGGAGCCTACCTCCTGGGCTCCTGAGCGTCTATTCAGCGGGGGATTCCCCGGTTGTAACTCTTTCACTTCCTCTTTTGGAGAAGTTTTGTGTGCCGGCATTTGTCTATTGTCTTGGTTGTAGTGTTTGTCTGTCTTTGTTTGTTTGGCGCCACTAACCTCTTTTGTTCCACAGCACCCACCATGGGACAAGCAACATCCACCCCTCTCTCTCTTACCCTAGACCATTGGTCGGAAGTGAGAGAGAGGGCTCATAATCTTTCTTTACTTGTCAAAAAAGGTAAATGGCAGACTTTATGCTCGACAGAGTGGCCTACTTTTCAAGTGGGATGGCCACCAGAGGGAACCTTCCACCTCCCCCTCATCCAGGCGGTTAAGGCTATAGTCTTCCGCCCTGGGAGACAAGGACATCCTGACCACCAACCTTACATCGTGGTATGGCAGGACCTATATGAAAATCCTCCAAAATGGGTAAGGTCCTTTCTACTTCTGGCTCTACCCGAGCCCGTCACTCTCTTACCCATGAAAAGTCAATCCCCAACTCCCAACCTCTATCCTTCCCTCCCTTCTCTGGTCCTACCCGAATCACAATCTGACTTAATCCTATTGGATTCTGAGGCACCGCCTCCTCCTTATCCCCCTTTACCCTCTGCTCCAACCGAGGCGACTGCTGCTGCTACTCCTCACCGTTCTCCTACCCCACCCTCTTCACTCTCTTCCCCCGAGTTGACTCCGCAGGGCCTTCCGGTTGATGCTACAGACCATGGGCCAGCTCAGGGAACCTGAAGTCGGCGGGCCCTGGGCCCACAGGATGGAGTGGCAATTACACTCCCCCTCAGACTGCATGGACCCATGCTGGAAGATGGACATGGGGGGGAAATGCCAGCACTCCAATACTGGCCCTTTTTTTCTTCCGACTTATATAATTGGAAAAATAATAACCCTCCTTTCTCTGAGGACCCTTCTAGGTTAACAGGGTTGATGGAATCTCTCATGTTCACTCACCAGCCTACCTGGGACGATTGTCAACAGTTGTTGGGGACCTTGTTCACCACTGAAGAAAAGGATCGAGTCCTCATAGAGGCCAGAAAGCTCATGCCAGGACAGGATGGGAGACCTACCCAGCTCCCAGATATCATTGATGACTTCTTCCCGTTGCGTCGTCCTAATTGGGACCCCAATACTCCAACAGGTAGGGAGCATCTGTCCATCTATCGCCAGACTCTAGTGGTGGGTTTCCGAGTGGCCGCTAGGCGGCCTACAAATTTGGCTAAGGTAAGGGAGATCCTTCAAGGGCCTACCGAGTCACCCTCGATATTCCTAGAGAGACTAATGGAGGCTTACCGTAGGTACACTCCCTTTGACCCTCAAGATGAGGGACAACGGGCATCTGTTGCCATGGCCTTTATAGGACAGTCGGCTTCAGATATTAGGCGTAAGCTCTAATGACTAGACGGATTACAGGACTTAACCTTAAGAGATTTAGTGAAAGAGGCTGACAGAGTATATTATAAGAGAGAAACAGAAGAGGAAAAAGAACAGAGAAAGGAAAGAGAGAAAGAGGAAAAAGAACTAATCAGAGATAGAAGGAGGAATAAGGAATTGACAAAAATTTGGCCACAGTTGTAAAAGGCATTCAGGGAGAAATAGATGAAGGTAAGCCACGCCGCCCTCCTCTTGACCCCAACCAATGTGCATATTGCAAGGAACAAGGACATCTCATGAGAGAGTGTCTCAAGCTTAAAAGGAAAAAGGAAAGAAAAAAGAAACAAAAACAGGCATTGGAAGCTCAACAGCGCCAACAGCCTAATATACTGGCCTTAGAAGAAGAAGACTAGAGGGGACGGGGCTTGGACCCCCTCCCCGAGCTCAGGGTAACTTTCAATGTGGAGGGGACCCCAATTGATTTTGAAGTAGATACAGGAGCTGTCTTTTCTGCTTTCCAAGCCCCATTGGGACCTCTTTCCTCAAAGAGGTCCCTAGTTCAAGGGGCTAATGGGAGCAAATTCAGAGCATGGACTACTAAAAGAACTATGGACTTAGGTAAAGGAAAAGTCCAACATTCTTTCTTGGTAATACCAGAATGCCCAGCTCCCCTCATGGGAAGAGATCTCTTTACCAAATTAAGAGCCAAAATAACTTTTGAGCCCCAGGGACCCCAAGTGACTTTTCTTAACCCCCTGGTGAGCCAACCTATGGTGACTATGCTTACTTTGGCAACTGATGATGAATATCAACTTTATAGCCAGCCTACGGTTTCAACTATACCCCAAAATTGGATAACGGAATTCCCTGATTCCTGGGCTGAAACAGCTGGATCAATAAAACCCCTTGCCTTTTGCATGAGAGAATGCTTCTTGGAGTCTTCCTTCATGCGGCGGGCGTCTCTACCCTAACATTGGGGGCTCGTCCGGGATAGTTCTGGGAGGTGGATTTTACTGAAATAAAACCAGCCAGATATAACCTTAAAATACTTGTTAGTCTTTATAGACACTTTCTCAGGATGGACCAAGGCATTCCCTACCAAAAGGGAAACTGCACAGACGGTAATAAAAAAGTTAATGGAAGAGATCTTTCCTCATTTCGGCCTGCCAAAGGTAATCGGGTCTGACAATGGACCAGCGTTCGTGGCTCAAGTAAGTCAGGGATTGGCCAAGATATTGGGGATTGATTGGAAACTTCATTGTGCTTATAGACCCCAGAGTTCAGGACAGGTAGAGAGAATGAATAGAACAATCAAAGAGACCTTGACTAAATTAGTCAAAGAGACTGGCTCTAAAGATTGGACCATGCTCCTACCCTATGCTTTGTTTAGAGCTAGGAACACCCCTTCTTACCAGCCGCCCAATTTGACACCTTTCGAGATCCTATATGGAACCCCTCCTCCCATCCGAGACCTCAGCCCGCTACCTGAGGGCGCCCATTTACCCCATACTCTCTTTTTTTTTTTTTTTTTTTTTGTGGGTACCGGGGGGTCGACCTCAGGACCTCACGCGCCAACAGGCACCCGTGCCGCTGAGCGATATCACTGGCCCCTTTTTTCGTATGTGGGTTCCGGGAGTCGAACTCGGGCCCTCGCGCTTGCAAGGCAGGCGCTTATGCCGCTGAGCCATCTCACCGGCCCTACCCCATACTCTCTTGATTGATAGACTCCAGGCTCTGTACCAAATTCAGAGGACCCTGTGGCGTCAACTCTCTTCAGCCTACCAGCCAAGCGACGAACCCACTCCTCATCGATACAACATAGGTGACTTCATCTACGTCCGTCGCCACCAGGTACAGACCCTAGAACCTCGCTGGAAAGGACCCTACCAGGTACTCCTGACTACCCCCACAGCGGTTAAGGTTGATGGCATCGCGTCCTGGATCCATGCATCTCACCTCAAGCCGGCACCTTCGCCACCAGGGTCTCAATGGAAACTGGAAAAGACTGATAATCCCCTCAAGTTACGGGTTCGTCGTATGGCTATGGGTGGGGATAATGGGGACCACACTCTCTCAAGGGGCAAGCAACCCACACTGACCTTGGAAATGGTCGATCACTCGCTGGAGTGATCAAAGGGAAATTAAGACTTGGATAGGGTCAGGAAATCCAACATTTGAAGTCTATTCTTGTGACCTTGCGCCTATTCGACCATACCTCAACAAAATACCAATCTATCTTTGTCCTGCTGCTATAGAAGGTAAAACATATTGTAACTCCCCAGGACATTACTACTGTGCCTACTGAGGTTGTGAGACAATAGCAACCGCATGGACACCCGCTCATCCCGATAGACATCTTAGAGTACAATGGGGGCCAAACAATTGCCAGCCATTCGATTACTGGTATCATACTAAACAAAATTGTGAGTACTTAAATATAACTGTTACCACCCCTGACGAAACTGGCTGGCTAACAGGATGTACCTGGGGACTTAGATACTGTGAACCAAGTACAGACAGGGGCGGCCTTTTCTTCATAAGAAAGACTCCTCCAGAAAAGCCGCCTATGGCCATAGGCCCAAATCCTGCCTTAAGACCGCCCAAAGCCAGTGTACCCCCAAAGAGGCTGGAGCTACCCAATACTGTGGCTCAATTGACAAGAGCCCCTTCCTCACTCTCCAAAACCACTAGAACACCCATACCCATTATAACCAGACTATACAACTTAATTCTGGGGGCCTATTCTATCCTAAATTATACTCAATAATGCCTATGACACCATTACTAGTGCCACTTGTGACTGGAATAATAACTATAAGCTTACTCTCCCTGAGGTTACTGGTAAAGGAGTCTGTATAGGAAGCCCCCCAAGTGACATCAGACGGGCTTTATGTTTACAGATCCATAATATCCCCACCTCAACGGCATACTTAATTCCTCCTCAAGGGACCCATTGGGCATGTAACACTGGAATCACCCCTTGTGTCTCCACTAAGGTGTTTAACAATTCGGCCCATTACTGTGTTATGGTAAAAATATTTCCTCGGATAATATACCATCAAAGTAGATCATTCAAGGATCGGCGAGAACCTATATCCCTAACCTTGGCCATCCTTACGGGATTAGGAATCGCCACTGGAGTGGGGACAGGGACAGCGACGTTAATACAAGGCTTATTTGAGTCTTGGTTTAGCCAGTCCCCCTGGCTCACCGCCTTACTGTCAGCTCTAACAGGACCCTTGATTGTGTTACTTTTAATAATAACTATAGGACCCTATATATATATATATATATATTTTTTTTTTTTTTTTTTTTTTTTTTTTTTTTGTGGGTACCGGGGGGTCGACCTCAGGACCTCGCGCGCCAGCAGGCGCCCGTGCCGCTGAGCGATATCACCGGCCCCTTTTTTGTATGTGGGTTCCGGGAGTCGAACTCGGGCCCTCGCGCTTGCAAGGCAGGCGCTTAAACCGCTGAGCCATCTCACCGGCCCGGACCCTATATATTAAATAAAATAATAAACCTACTACAAAATCAGATTGGCAATGTAAAACTAATGCTCATCAAACAACAATATGCATTTCCAGATGATCCTAAGAACGGACACTCTGATCTCTAAGATTAGAGATTCACAAAAACAAAAAGGGGGGAATGTAAGAGGAATTTTCCCTTCTGGGAGAATACAATCCATGCTGTCCTCCTCCTCCCAATGTTCCGAGAATTAAGCTGTTACAGTTTAAAGTTGCCTAAGTTAGATAAGAATGAGAACAGGGCTGACCAGGGATCTGGATTACAAGATAAGAACAACCCCATGACTAAGGAATTTACAAAATATGCCTTTACGAGATAAGAACAACCCCATGACTAAGGAATTTACAAAATAGGAGACATCCTCCGCCGCCCAGCCTTAAATTTCTGTATGATTGTCTTCTCCCAATGAATGTAAAAAGCTGTTTAAACTAACCAATGCCATCTGCTTCTGTAACCGCACTTGCAAAGACCCCTCCTCCCTTTGTTCTATAGACATAAGCCCTGCACAGACAAACCTCATGGCTCTCTGTTCCTGCATGTTCAGTGAGCCCCACACATGCTTGGTCAATAAAACCCCTTGCCTTTTGCATGAGAGAACGCTTCTTGGAGTCTTCCTTCACGTGGCGGGCGTCTCTACCCTAACACTTTTAGGCTGTGGATGAATAAATAGCCTGAGTGATAGCTGCTGCCAAGGCAACCCCCTGATCATACGAGGGGCCATTGTCTGTGCAAATTCGAATCATCTCAGACAGTGTAGCTCATTTTTTGTGGGCTCATAAAGCCTCTTTACACCACTTATTTGCATTTTTAAAGGCCAATTGTGTTTTTTTTTTGCTACCAGGAATTGAACTCAGGACCTTGCACTTGCCAGGCAGGTGCTGTGCTGCTGAGCTGTATGCCCGGCCCTCAAAGGCCAATCATTGAACAATTAATTTGCCAGCCTTTGTATTGTTGATAATCCTCCCACTAGCCTGCAATAAGTGTGCCACAAAATCCTAAAGAGGTTTATCAGGACCCTGGTGAATGGAGGTCAGATCATGGGATCTCTCACCCTTTGAAGGAAGATCCCTCCAAGCCCTTGTGGCAGCTATTTTATTTTTTATTTTTTTAAATGCAATGAGGAACTGAGCTAGTTTTTGTTTTTGTGTGTGTGTGGCAGCTATTTTAATTTGTTCATATACTTGTAATTCAAAAGTAATTTGATTATTTGTGGCAGCAAAGGCACCTTCTCCGGTTAACATGTCTTTTGTAATGGCCATATTGTGAGCGGCATTGCAAGTGGTCTGATCCACACACAACTCAAAAAAATTTCCCTTTCACAATAAATCCCCTGGGACTTAAACATGCTTTAGCTATTCCTTTCCAATCAGTTGGGGCCATAACCTGTTGTCCTACGAGCTCTATAAGACCCAAGGTAAAAGGTGCCGTGGGGCCATAGGTAGCGGTTTCTTGTTTTAGTTCTTTTAAGGTCTTAAAGGGTACAGCTTCATGAAGACGTATAACTTGGCCTGGATTATTGGGATCTGGGACTTCAGCAACGGGGTAGACATGTTGAAAACCCTCCAGGGATTCTTCCACCCCCCTGGCTTCTTTTAGCACCAATTGCAAGGGAGAGAGAAAGGATAACTCTAGTCTATGAAGGGTAGAAGTCTCAGCATGTGATGCAGGAAAATTTTTCTGAACTGAGAAAGCGGGAGTAGCCACTTGGGGCGCAGTTAAGGTTATCGGTTTTACTTTGGGTGGCTGTAAAATGGAAGTCGCTGCAAAACACTCCTCTAGTGGGGAAAGGTCTTCTTTACCCTCCACAGCTCCTTCGTTATTTGATTGAGCAAAACTAGAGGGTTCAAGCTCTAGCGGGGCGGCTGTTGCTCCATTATCCTTTTTGTGCTCAGGGCTTAGTTTTAAGATAATGCTCTGAGCCAAATCCTCTGTGGTCATCTCCACAGAGGCGTTTGATCATTGAGCCACTCCCTGATCCAGATCCACAGAAAAAGGTAAATATGGAAATCAATAATACAGCAACCATTTCGATATACATCTGTGGTTCTTTTTTTTTATGTGGGTACCGGGAGTCGAACTCAGGACCTCGTGCTTGCCAGGCAGGCACTTATGCCGCTGAGCCTTATCACCAGCCCACATCTGTGGTTTTTGAGAACCTGTTTGCTCCATGTTTTACATCTGATGATGGGAGCAATATTGATGATATCAATACACCTCTCTCCCTTTTGTGTACACAACTAGAGGTGTTCTTTCACCTGCTAAATGACAAGTTTCCTCACACCCTGGGTCCCTGTTCAGGTGCCAAAATGCCACATCCAGCACAGCTCTTGAGAAACTCGCAGGCAGAGGACCATGAAGAAATGAAGGCAAGAGTGAAAATGCAGAAAGCTGAGGTCAGGCAGAGCCCTCTCTGGGTTGGAGAAAAAAACCACCTAATGACTGCAGCACATTTATTTATACACGCTGCAGGTTGATGTCAGGTGAAACCCCTCTGCCTATCAACTTGTTCACCTAGCTCACCTTGGTCGCTCTGTGTTCTCGGGGCTGGCCTAGCTCTAGCCCCGCATGTGTGATCGATCTTCAGCTTCAGCTGCTCCCCACACACCTTCTATGAGCTACTTCTTCCAACTGGGCCCCACCTCCTAATAGTGCATTCAGCCAAGAATTCATCAATAGGATAGTGTCTTTACAATTCGGTTACCTCTCTAGGCCCATCTCAACATTGATGCATTGAGAACCAAGCCCTCAAGAACAGAATCTTTGGGGGACACTTCATATTTAAACCATAATGCTAGCACATTGGTTTTATAGGAACAACTTATGTTTAAAAATGCAAGCTATGGGGCTGGTGAGATAGCTCAGCGGCATAAACGCCTGCCTGGCAAGCGCGAGGTCCTGAGTTTGACTCCCAGTACCCACATAAAGGGAAAAAAAGAAAAGGGCCGGTGACATCGCTCAGTGGTACAAGTGCCTTCTGGCAAGCACGAGATCCTGAGTTCGACTTCTGGTACCCACATAAAAAAAAATGCAAGCTATGAATTAGCATGGTTTTAGTTGAGGTAAAATCCACATAAAATTTACCATTTTAACTATTTTAAGTGTCCGATTCAGTGACATTAAGTAATTTGCAGTGTCATACAACTGTCACCACTGTCCATCCACACAACTCTTCCATCTTGCAAAATCAGTTCTCATTAAACAATATCTCCTCATTCTCTCCTCTCCTTACTCCCTGGCAACCATCCTACTTTCTGTTCTCACAAATTTGACTACTCTGGGTCCTCATGTAAGTGGAATCATATTTGTTCTTCTGTGACTGGCTTATTTCATGTAGCATTATGTCCATAAGCTTCATCCACATTGTAGCATATGTCAGAATTTTCTTATTTTTTTAAAGCTAAATAATATTTCTTTGTATCTATATACCACAGTTTATTTACTCAGTCATTGTTGATAGACGTTTGGTTTGCTTCCACCTTTTGCACAGCCATCAACATGGGTGTGCAAATATCTCCTTGAGGCTGTGCTTTCAGTTCTTTTGGTACATAGCCAGAAGGGGAATTGATGGATCATGTAGTACATCTATTTTGAGCATTCTGGGGAATCGTTTTCCTTAAAAACTGCCATGTTGCTTTCTACCATGGTAGAAGAACAATTTTTAAGTCATCTGATAATGGGATGCATTCATTCATTCCTTCACTCTCATTCTTTTAACAAAAATCACTGAGGCCTTTGTAAAATGACTATACTAGGCTCTGTGAAGTTTATAAATAAGACAAATTTAGTTTTATAAAAGAAAGAGATCTATAAAATATACATTGTATAAGAATAGAGAGATACAGTCACTCCTAAAGCAAACCAAGACTGGAATTCAGGAGTTCAACACAATTTAAACATTGTTTTGGAGGAGCGGTACTGGGGCCAATAAACTGACTTATTGGTGAGGCAATACCAAGAGGGAAAGAGTGTCTTGAAAAAGCCAAGTTGAGAGACACATTTTAGCTCATTCATCTAACTCTCCTTGTTTAATTTTATGGTTCTTAAGCTGTGTTCTGATTGTAGTTTGGCTTCTCTGCCCACAAAGGGAGATTTCAGTCCTGCCAACCTCAGCATTTTGGTCTTCAAGAGCTTTGATTTCTTTTCATAAATTAATAATTTGGATCCTCATTTTCAACACTGGACTTAGCCCTAATTTTTTTTATTTTTTGGGTGGGTGCTGGGGGTCGACTTCAGGACCTTGCGCGCCAGCAGGCACCTGTGCCGCTGAGCGATATCACCGGACCTTTTTTCATATGTGGTTACCGGGAGCCAAACTCAGGACCTCGCACTTACCAGGCAGGCACTTATGCCACTGAGCTATCTCACTGGCCCAGCCCTAATTAATGGAAATCCAATTCTAAAATATGGAGTCATTCTTGATACACTGGCAAAATCAAACTTCTAAGCCTTTCAGACTATAGACCTAGGCCAGGCATATAATAAGCACTCTAAGTATTGAATCTTATTATTGACAGGAAATTCTCCAAGGTAATTTTACTGTATGAGATGTCTTGGTAGACAAAGTCTGATGTCATAGAGCACATAGGCTTCTTGTCTACAGAAATCTGCGTAACTCTTATTTTCAAAGTGCAAGCAATTCTGGGAAGGATTTTTCTTGGTTGCTTTCCTACTTCTTTTGGTGTCCCTTCCTCTTCTTCCAAGAACCCCACCTCCTCAAAATTTTTTACTATGGTGAGACAAACCCAGCACCTTCCAGGTAATATCCCAACCTCAGACCTTTTCATAACTCAAAAATTTTACCATAGCTAGTTGGAGAGATTTATTCATACGAATGTAATCATCCTGATAATGACTGTGGTGTATGCTTTACCCTTCCTGGAAATTTATTGCCCACATCCAAAGGAATGCTCCCAAATTATAGCATTTAATTGATTGAGAGAGGCCAGTAGAGAGGGATAGACATTTTGGGTCATATAAGGCCTGTTTGGTCTTACTTGGCCTATTGTTCTCCATTGTCCCTTTTAAGAATTCTGGGCCTGTGACCAAAAGAGAGATTTTTCTTGCTTGGGCTTGTCCCCACAAAGTGTCAGTGTTTTCCAGGTGCTGGTCTCAAACTCCTGGGCTCAAGTGATTCTCCTGTCTCAACCTCCCCAGTAGCTGGGACTGCAGACGCTTGCCACAGTGTCAAGCTGCGCTTCTGATCTTATGAGATCTTAAAGGATTTTATGAAATCTGCAAGGATTTGGGGGAGACTAGGGAAATTCTGGAGCTAAATTTGGGGTTCAGATATGGGCGAGCCATTGAATAGGAAGAATAAGGTATTTGGGGGCTGGGGTGGGCAGAAGAATAACTTGGAATGGACCTGATCAGAGCCTAGGATAGATACTGACTGCTTCTTCTGCAGCAAAACCAGGCTTAGCCCAGGGAATGAAAAGCAGCTAGCATGACTAGTCACTATTCACTTTGCTACTTTCTAATTATGCTGCTTTTCTATAATATATGATGCCCAAACCAGTTTGATGGTTCAGAGAATCCCAAAATGTGGTTAAACAATTGGTAAGTAGAATTTAAAAAGAAAATGTGAGTTGGACCATTTAACTAGAGAGAAGTAATAGCATAGCTTCTTATTTTATGGAGGGTGGTAACCAACTACTCTTCAATTGCATTGAAGGATTTGATTAAATGTCAAAGGGCGCTTTCTGAAAATGCTGGCTGCCTGACTTTGGAGTCATTTGCTGACTTTATCGGCTCTTGATTGCTGTTAAAAATTGTCGTGGTAGGCTAGAATATGATTTAAGTAGGATAATTTCGGTGTGGTCCTGGTTATGTACAAATATAAAGGAATGATATGCAAATGAGGTTGTCATTTATAGTTAACTATAGAAACAGAAAGAAATTAATCTGTGTTAACCTAAGCTCATCTGCTGTATTGGTCATTTGTGACAACCTGTAGTAACAATGTTCTCAGAAAGTTCTTGTACTGGGCCGGTGAGATGGCTCAGCGGCTTAAGCGCCTGCCCGGCAAGTGCGAGGGCCCGAGTTCGACTCCCGGATCCCACATACGAAAAAGGGGCCGGTGATATCGCTCAGTGGCACGGGCGCCTGCTGGCGCGCGAGGTCCTGAGGTCGACCCCCCGGTACCCACAAAAAAAAAAAAAAAGAAAGTTCTTGTACTTAATTTAACACTTAGGTTATGGTAAAGGGGGGGCTTCTTTGAAATGTCTAAAATCAGAAACTGATGGTTTGTTTCAACTTTGGGAAGTTTTCAAAGTAAAAGTTTCAATTTTATATCAAAGACAGCTGCAACTTCCATGGTAAAAATTTACTTTTTTTTTTTCATCCGAATGGAATTTTGGATTTGACTTTAAGACTGATTCTCAAGGACTCAAACTGGGTTGGGGACACAAGGAGAAAGAACAGAAAAATTAAATGAGAAAATAGTTTGCGCAGGGTGGTAGATTAGGGCAAGTTGTCTCAGTGAGCTAGCCAGCTCGTGGAAGCAGAAACTCGAGATATGTATTTTTCAACTTATTTTTTCTTTTCTTGTTTTTGGTACTTCCTTTGTTTACCAGTGAATCTCCTTTTGAAAGTTATAGACAACCTCATCTTTGCTAAAGGAAACAAGGCAGAGTGGGTTTTTAATTTTTCTGCAGTTTAGGCCAATGTTTAAAGGGAGAGATGTTTATGGAGAAAGTGAGAAATGTCCTGTTTTTCTTTTTTTGTTGTTGTTATTGTTGTTGTTTTGTCTTTTTGAGACAGGGTTTGACTATACAGTTTAGGCTGGCCTTGAACTTACTTTGTAGCCCAGGCTGGCCTCAAACTTGCAGCAATCCTCCTGCCTCAGCCTCCTGAATGCTGGGATTACAGGTGTGCGCTACCACGCCTGGCCTTGTCCTGGGTTTTTGTTTGTTTGGTATTTTTGCCAATTTCTTTTGCTTGTTTATTTGCTTGTTTATTTGTTTGTTTGTTTGTTTTGAGATAGAATCTTTCTATGTAATTCAGGCTGGCCTTAAACTCACTGTGTACCCCAGGCTGGGCTCTAACTTGCTGCGATCCTCCTGCCTTAGCCTCCTGAGTGCAGGGATTATAGGTGTGCACCACCACGCCCAGCTCCAATTTCTTTTTCTTGTAGAAATGAGCATCAGGCAAACCATTAAAGGTATGGAATCATGGTAGGAAACTGAAAACATATACAGCATCACATACAACTGCTCTCATTAAAAAAAAGAAGTAATGCCTATTCCAAGAGGGTAAGGCTAGCAACTTTGGTATCCTACAACTCACTAAAATTGAACTGTAACAAGGTAAACTTTAGGTTGATAAATCTTTTCAGAACACATTCTTGGGAGTGTCCAGCAAAGTCGTCTAATATAATTTCAAACAATGATTTAAAATTGAGTCTTTTTGGTATGAAATCTTGTCTCATTTATTTTTTAACTTCCTTCCCAACCACCCATGGTAGAGTTCTGCTTATTTTAGGAAGCATGCATACGATTTTGCCATTAATGTATTCAGTATCAATTATCCTCTTGCACACAGCTCTGTGTGGGTGAATTTCAGACTTGAGAATTCCCTTAAGAAAATGGATTCTGAGTTTTAAGTTGACTTTGATCACTTTCCTATTGCAGCTGTCTACCTGCGGTGAAGTACAGCTCAAAAGAGCTGATGACAATTTTAACTTTTGGTTTGGGTTATGCTGATTAGGTTCAGCTTTAGCAAAAACAGAAGAAATGCATGTGTTTGTCCTAATTTACAGGTTCCAGACAAGAAGCCTGCCTGAACTGATCTTAAAAATTCATAAATAATGCACTTTTCATTTTTGCTGCTGGAAATCTCAGGTATTGCTCAGCCTGAAATTTACAACCAGGCCAACAAAATAATGTGTGATTAAGATTCTTGGCAAGATTTCCTTAAACTGCCCAACCTCCCTGCCCTGCCCCATGTCTTCCCTCTCCTTTGCCTATCTTATTTCCCTTTATTGCCACAAAATACCCTCTCAGCTTCAGTGTGATGTAAAGAGCTGGCCCCTCCCTGATTCCTAGCCTTATTTTCTTCCATTGTCCTGTTTGTGATTAACTAACCTTGGGGTTTGGGCTAACAAAAGGTGAAGCAGTTTCAAGCAGCATGTGGGAAATTTCCTTTACATGTTTTCTTTCTCTTTGGTGGAAAAACTAAAACTATTTGATGGCATACATCGGCTCAATATTAATCGTGAATCAGGTTTAATGTCTACCAACTAGACCCAACAAGAATGTCTTGAATTAGCAGACTTGCCTCCCTGAGGAAGCAGTAGGTTGCTCACCCTCACCTTTATCTGAGTGTAGAAGGAATTAAGCCAATGAGACACAAATCTATCTTAGATTTTTTTTTTTTTTTAAGTCTAGATCTGGGTGTATAGCTAAAAAAAAAAAAAAAAAAAAATCAAAGCAGCATTAGTACAGTTTGGATGGGGCTTATCTCCCAAAGGTGCGGAAAGCTTGGTCTTCAGTATGCTGATGTTGAGGTGGTGGAACTTTTAAGAGGTGGGGGGTGATTAGGTCTTTAGGGCAGATTAATGCTTTTCTAAGAGAGTGCATTCTCACTTTGGGGGAACTTTCCGTGAGTTGTTATAAAAAGAGCAAGCCTGACTCTCTCAGGTCTCTGTCTTCTTGTCTTGCTGTGCGATTCCTCTGTACATGGTTACTTCCCTTCCTACTTCTCTGCCATGTTGTGATGCAGCCAAGGGACCCTTGCTAGAATACCAGTACCATGCTCTTTGAACACTAGAATTGTGTGCTTTGTTATAGCACACAAAATGGACTAAGGCTCTTAGGTGTGTGTGTGTGTGTGAGAGAGAGAGAGAGAGAGAGAGAGAGAGTTTGAGTTGGGCTCTCACTATGTTACCCAAGCTGGCCCCAAACTCTTGGGATCCAGTGATCTTTCCACTTCAGCCTCTTGAGTAGGGCATGCACCACCACAGTTGCCTATGCCTCCTAAACTATAGTTGACTATTTGTTCCCTTGCCTTTTCCAACTTCTAGGAGCTTCCCACATTCCTTGAGCAGTGGTCCCCTGTTGTACTACAAATTCAGAAATAAAGCATCACTCAGACTCTTGTCATCACATCTTTCTCTCTCACCACACCCAGAAAGGTCCTCTGATTTCAGGGACCCTTGTGATCATATTAGGCTCACCAGAATAATCCAGGACTTCCCTCCCCCTTCTCAAAGTCTCTAACTTTTATCATTTCCACAAAACCCCTTTGTGTCATGTAACATATTCACCACAGGTTCTAGGGATTAGGATGCAGATATTTTGGGGCCCCATTACTCTGCCTTCTATGGATGATAGCTGTTTTTTTTTTTTTTGTTTGTTTTGGTACCAGGAATCAAACTCATGACCTCATGCTTGCCAGGCAGGCGCTGTGCCGCTGAGCTATATCCCTGGCCCGATAGCTGTTTTTAACTAACCCTCTTGCTTCAGCCTCCCTGGACTTGGTGACCTGCAGTCTTCCTAAGAGGCAGGCTTTACAACTTAATGTGCTTGTTCTTCTCCTCTTTGAGAAAGAGTGAGGGCAACTTTGTTCCTATAGACATAAGGGTGCCAAATATGGAAGGACTTGAATGGACATGAATAGCACTGGACATAAATCTTACAAACCTTCCCAAATTCCCTCACCTATCTTCTTATTTCCCCCGGTCAGCAGCCTGCCCACACTGAGTCAGTCTCTCTGCTTCTGGACTTGATGTCATGCCGTGCCATGGGAATTTTCCTGTCTGGGTATTGCAAGGTGGTAAATTGTACAACTGGGAAATGTGGGAGAATTACTTTGCCAATCTTGACTACTGAGAATTGAGAAATGAGAGCTGAGAAGATACAATCCCTCTCCTTTTGCTCCTTTGGGAGCATTCCTAGATGTGGCCCCTCTGGAAAAGACTCTGCCAACCGAGCAAACCTGGCGAGCAGTCTACTGTGAATAACTGAAATCAGGGACCAGTGTGGAAAGTCATCACATTGCTTTGCATTTTTCCTCAACTCCTTTCTATTTTTTCCTCTCAACCTTACCTCCTCAGGTTTTTTTTTTTGTGGGTACCAGGGGTTGAACTCAGGACCTCATGTGCCAGCAGGCACCCGTGCCACTGAGCGATATCACTGGCCCTTTTTTTGTATGTGGGTTCCGGGAGTCGAACTCAGGACCTTGTGCTTGCCAGGTAGGCGCTTATGCCGCTGAGCCGTCTCACTGGCCCCCTCCTCAGGTTTTTAATCACCTGAATAAAGTATTAGCACTTTAATCCTTGTCTCAGGCTCTGTTTTCTAACCAGGCTCAGAAAGGAGGGCGCAAAGAAAGAATTATTTGATAGTAATAAAGAAAAGGTCTATAATATCAGGCCTCCAGATACCCAAGAAGAGGGTTGTAAGATTGTAGAGAACACTAAAAAGGAAGGTCCTGCAGACATCACACAGATTTAACACTTCTGTTGAGGCACATTTCTAGAGTGTGAGATGAAAAAGGGAAGTTGGTTCAGTCATATATGACAGTGACACACAGAATATTAGGACTGTAGAAAATCAGAGCTCGAGGGAAATTACATGAGGCCTTGGGCTGGTGATATGGCTCAGCGGCACAAGCGCCTGTTGGCAAGCACAAGGTCCTGAGTTTGACTCCCGGTACCCACATAAAAAAAAAAAAAATTATATGAGGCCTTCCCTCTTACATGCTACAACCTGTTTTTGTTTTTGTTTTTGTTTTTTTTGGCTTTTTGAGACAGGGTCTTGCTATGTAGTTCAGACTGGCCTTGAACTTACTATGTAGCCCCCCCAGGCTGGCCTTGAACTTGCAGTGATCCTCCTGTCTCAGCCTCCCAAGGGCTGGGATTATAGGCGTGTGCCACCACACCCAGCCCTACAATCTGGTTTTTATCCATCCATCCATCCACCCACATATCCATCCATTCATCCACATATTCATCGATCCATCCTCCTATAAGCTACAGTCTACTTTTCTTCTATCCATCCATCCACCCATTCCTCCTTCCCTCCCTCCCTCCATCCATCCACTCATTTATCCATCTATCCACCCATGTATCTATGTATCCATCCTTTCTTCCCTCCCTATTTATTGAGCACCTTTCTAGCTTCTGAGAACACAGCAGTAGAGAGACAGATAATTCTGGTTTCCATGGAGGTCACTGTTTAGCAGGGAAGACATAAAGGACATGTTTAAAAGAGAAGTGCAGGATAGAAGGAAAGAATATTTTTTTAGAAGTTTTTGGTGCCAAGAAACAAACTGTCTCCTATGACAGTAAGGATATTAATGGAAGGAAGGAAGGATGGCAGGTATCTCAAAAGACTCCCAGACCTCATGGGAATCCAGGTAAAAATGTACAACTCAGCATAACTTGATGCATCAAACCTGGATCCTGCCGGGTTTCTAAATGACTGCATTACAGGCAAAACCTGCAAGGTTCTTAAGATCCAGCACAGTAACGCCACCTCTGTCATTTCATGAATAAGCTACTCTGACAGACCCCACAGTAAACACGTTAGAAATTTCTTTCTCATGCTTTATAGTCCATAGATAAGTGTTGGTTTAAGGATGAATGAGGCAGCTGTGCTCCATGAAGCTGAATGGGGACCCAGGTTCTTTGTTGCTCTACCATTCCTGGGCAGTTGCTGCCTCCATCTACATAGTGCAAGCCAGTTCACCAACACTGCCACAGCATCAGAACCTGTGCAAAGAAGGGGAGGAGCAACTGAGCTGCCAAGCTGAAGCGGCACACTTTACTGCCACATGCAGTCTATAGGTTAGAACCTAGTCACATGACCTCTCCTGCTACAAAGGAAGAAGGGAAAATGTAGTTTCTAACTGAGCTAAAACTCCTGGGGGTGGGGGTTACTCTACTAAAAGAAAGAAAGGAAAATACATACTGGGTATGGTTGTTTGGCTCTGCAAGCAAAAATATAGGACATCCAATTAACTTTGAATTTCAGAGAAGCAAGGAATTTTTTTTTTTAGTATAAGGATGACCCCTTTGAACATAGTCATTGTTTATCTGAAAAAATTTGTTCCTTGTTTTTCTGAAAGTTAACTGAAATTCCTGGAACAAATTAATGTTAGTAGCAGTGCTCAGGAGAAAAAGTTCTTGAGCTGCAACCAAAGTCTTAGAATTTGGCCTAGTTTTTTCTTTTCTAAATTTTCTAAATTTTAGATGTTTGACTCTTCCATTGCTTCATAAAATACCTCTTGCATCCTTTTATTAACTTGGGCTTTGGCCTCCCCTTTTGAAAAATCTGCTTATGTTAGCTATAGAACATTTCTGTTGTTTGCAATCAAAAGTTTGCAAAGAAAATATTACACAAGCCAATTTTAACCTTGAAAGAGGCATAAATGACAGCAACTCTTTGGAGAATATTTGTCATGTCTTCCGAGGCATCTATAAAAGCCATCACTTTTGTCAGTGAAAGAATGGAATGTGTTACCATTGTTTGTGTTTTACTGTAGTTGTTATTTTTAAAGAAACTATCCAAGGCCTGTGTTATAAATAAATAAGAGGTATAGATTTATGCTGATAGATATTGCCTCAGTATTACAAAGGGAGAATCCACTCTTGGGCTGGTCAAGAGAAAAATAAGCAATGCAAATTTATTTTCGTTATCATCTCTCCAGTATAATAAAGGAAAGAAGAAAACGCTAAAAGCAATGGGCAATAAGAAAGAAGAAGCAGACCAGGCATCCTACAATGGGATAATCGTATTGAGATGTAGAAGCATCAAAAATGAGAAAATGCAAAAAAAACTACTCCAGGCAAAGGGTCCTGATTCTCAGAGAGAGGCCATCATTGAATGATTTCAGCATTAGCAGAGAGATTTAAAAGATAAACTAATAGGAGAGGTTTCAATAAGTCAAGACATAGAGACTGACTGCTTGATACCTGAGAGGTATGATTCAGCGCAATGAGTAAACAAGTGTGCTTGTGGATCTTTATCTCTGGGGACTTAACAGGAGAGATTTCTCTTATTCATCTGATATTAACCAAGTGAGTTCATCAGATCCTTCAGAGTCTTATGAGTCACCCTTGGGGTTACTCAAGGTTTTGCACCCCTAATTGTTGGAACTGCTCTTATAATATGTTACAACCAACGTGGTGGTGCTCTGTGAGCTCCTTTTCTCTCTGCTACCTTGCAACCTACTGGAGGCAAGAGCTGCCGAAAATCACTATAAGTCAATTTCAGAAGCACAGACCACAAGCTTCTGGACGCCTCTCACCCTTTACAAAAACCGATTAAAGAAGCACGACACACTCAGAAATGTGGCAAACCTAACAATCTGTCACCCCAAACTTGCTAATCATGCGGAACAGTAGCAATCAAATTCATGGCTACCTCTTGTGAAATAGGAACGTGATGCTTCAGTGGCTGCCAGGTGGTGCTTAAATAAACTGGGACACTTCACCTTGAGAGCATGCGGAATGTGCTGGGAAGCCAAAATAGAGATAAACGATTCCAAAAGCTGTAGACTCTGCATACGAATAATCTGTTTCTATGTTCTAAAATCCCATAGCTGAGTGCTTTTCTACTTAGCATAATGCAATTAATTTCCTTTTAAAATTTAAAAACTTATTCTTGGGCTATTGGAAAGCCTAAGTATGTTTGGGATACATGTATATATAAACCTACTTTTTTAATCTAGAAATTTCATGAAATCTAGATAGAGAGGAATTATTTTCAACTCAAATTTAATGTCCCAGCCAGGTGCAGTGGTGTGCACCTGTAATCCCATCACCCAGGAGGTTGAGGCAGGAGGATTGCTGTGAGTTCAAGGCCGGCCTGGGCTACATAGTGAGAACTTGTCTCAGCACAACAACAGAAATAAACAAACAGACAGACAAATTTAATGTCCCAATGGAGATATACTATTAGTAAAATTTAATTTAATTTTTTGTGGTTCTGGGGATGGAACCCAGGCCCTTGTGCATGTTAGGCACTCTACCACTAAGTTACACTCCCAGCCCTGCTATAATTTTACATTGCAAGACAGTGCGAAGAAAGAATGTAAAATATCTCAAACTTTTTTTTTTCTTTATATTGAATATTGACCACATGTTAAAATGTGTATATTTTGGCTATTTTTGGCTTTAATAAAATATATTAGGGCCGGTGAGATAGCTCAGCGACATAAGCACCTGTGTGGCAAGCGTGAGGTCCTGAGTTCGACTCCCGATACCCACGTAAAAAGGAAAAAGGGCCGGTGATATTGTTCAATGGCATGAGTGCCTGCTGGCAAGCGCAAAGTCCTGACTTTGACTCCTGGTCGAACATAAAAATAAATAAATAAAATAAAATATATTATTAAAAATTAATTTCTCCTTTTTTTTCTTTTTTTGTTGTGGCTACTAGAAAATTGAAAATTATGGGTGTGGCTCATATTATATCTTTGTTGGATGGTGCTGGTCTACTCAAAAGATCTAACTCAAACTAGACACTGTTTTAAAAACACTTCTTTGGGCACCTACTGTGAACTTTTATATTTTGTTTTGCTACCACATGGAAATTTGGTTAGGAATAATGTTTTCAATGTTTGTTGACCTTTCCTTTAACTTTAGCCTGGGGCAGAAATTTGTTATGGGTTAAGTTTCAGGAATTTGGTGTTTTCCTCCTCTCCTGCCAGCTGTTGATGCGCATAGTCAGAGTCATTAGGAAAAGTCTTATGACAGAATCATTGAAAATAATTATTTTGATGCCAGGGATTAAACTCAGGGCCTCCTGTGTGTTAAGTACATACTCTACCACTGAGCCACACCTCCAATTTCTATTGAAATGTTTTAAATGCGGGAAGGTAAAGGCTATATGCTGGCTTCCCTGCCTTTAAAATTATAACCTAGTAACATGCTATCAGTATTGAATGAATTTATTAATATACTATCTGCCTTTTTGCTGTTCAGAACAGAAAGATAAGCACTTGCTTATGTAGATTTGTTCACCAACACGTTGAGTGGATCTTGTATGCTAGGCACTGTACTAGATTTTAGGTACAATAAACCAATGTCCCTGCCTCATGGAACTTACGTTCCAGTAAAAGGAGACAGAAAATAAATTAATAAGATAATCACAGGTTCTGATAATCACAGTTCTATAAAAACGGTGGTTTGATAGAGAGTAACTTTATCAAATAGTGGGGAGCAGGGAGGCTCTACTTAGCTAAGGTGGCTTGGCAGTTTCTCGGAGGAGATGACAATTGACTTGGCAGTTGAAGAACATGAGTCAGTCATACAAAAAAGAGCCATGGGAAGAAGAAGACTATAGAAAGCACAACATTGGGAAAGGCTTTGAGGTGGAGAGAGAGTATGATGTTTTTGAAGAACGTGAAGGAAGCCTTATGGCTCGTATGGAGCCAGTAAGTCATATTAAGAAATCTGAGTTAGGTGGGCGTGATGGCACATACCTGTACTCCCAGCAACTTAATGACTTAGCAAGACCCTGTCTTAAAATTTAAAAAATTAAAAAAGGCTGAGGATGTAGCTCAGTGTGAAAGCCCTGGGTTCAATCCCCAGTATCATGCACACATACACACACGCACAAATCCCATATACCAAGACACTTTGTTCATTTGGCATGGTTCTGTTCGAATGTTGGACCCACGGACTTCCCAGGAGATAACTCATCAAAAGGGAAGAAAGTCGGGTGACAAGTTTTACTCAAAACAAGGCTTACTTGGCTAGAATTTGGATGTGTGATGTTTGAGGACAGTGGGGTATGTGTCACTCAGATTCTCAGGACCAATTTTTATCAACTTACCATGCCTTAGCTTTATGTAGTTATGGTTATAAGTAAAAATGAAAGGGATTTTTCAGAGATTATTTAAGGAAAAGAGTGTTGTTTCATGAAAGTTTCTATTTGGTCCCCAAGCAATGTTATTCTAGCATCTTGTCAACATGGTGGAACACAGTGTGGCTAGAAGGTGGCCCCCTTTACTGAATGTCACCACTGAACATCAAATAGCTTTGATACCTTGGGCTGGTTAGTACCCGGATAGAAGGCAGCAGTGCTTGGTAAGAAGGTGGTACTCAGTGGCAAAACCTGTGATGCTACTGGAAGGTGATAGAACCTTTAGGGGGAGGGGCCTCATGGGAGTCAGGTGATTGGGGGTTGGTCCTTGAAGATGATATTTGGACCTTGGCCCTTCCTGTCTCTCTCATTAATCCCCCAACTCCCATCCAGCACTGAGCTGGGGCTCTTTCTAGGGACAGGAACTCTCGGGGACTGTTGGAACACCTGGTTCTGCTAGCTGACCGAATGTTCCCACAGCCTCATTCGGAGTCTCGGTGAGCATCTTTTAGTGTACAGAGCTGCGTGCTGAGGTCTCTGGGCAAGAACTCAACCGCACTTTTTTCACCAGTGATTATCGTAGGCTACGAGCCTAGGAGTTTATCACATCTGTCTCTGTGTTGGTCTCACCTCTGGCCCCATTTCAGTCCTCACTTTAAGTTTTTTTTCTTCCTTCTTTCCTACTTATAATTTACATTATTTGGCTATGTTTTATGTATCTTTAAATAAGATATATAAACTGCCTTAAATCTTTTTTTTGGAACACTAGAGTCTATAAATAAATGAATAATAATGAAACCTAATATTTTTCTTTCAGTTTTGACCATTTTTTTTCTAGTCTGCGATCTTCTTGGAACAGTGTTATTCACCTGTGCCAGTATTGTGTTAAGCACATCAAAGACATTTGATTATTAGTCTACAGAATGGCACGTAGAGCAAAGATACACAGAACTGTTTATCAACTATGTGCCTGCCACATAGTAGATGTTCAGTAAATGTGTGTTAAATGAATTTATGAGATCTGGAGGAACTACATATCATGAGGCCTCTCATAGACCGCCAGTTAGAATCTACCAACGTACCAGAATTATGTGTTTCATAAGGTCAAGGTTGCCCTTGAAATTACTATCAGGTAGATGTACTTATTTTCATGAACACAAGCTGGGAGGTAGGGACTAAATATACTTTTTTTTTTTTTTTGTGGGTACCGGGGGGTCAACCTCAGGACCTCGCGTGCCAACAGGCACCCATGCCGCTGAGCGATATCACCGGCCCCTTTTTCATATTTGGGATCCGGGAGTCGAACTCGGGCCCTCGCGCTTGCCAGGCAGGCGCTTACGCCGCTGAGCCATCTCACCGGCCCTAAATATACTTTTTGAGATAGTGTTTTAAAATGTATGCCCAGCAGGCTATGTGCATCTAAGAACACCCAGTGACAATTCAAATGCTGTCTGTTTAGGAGCCTAATCTTTGCTTGTAGGTGCCTGGCAAACTGTTCTTAATAACACCCCTATTGAGAAAAGAATTACAGGCAATTTTGGAAACTGGGCTCCCCAGGAATCTCAGATGCTAGAAACTCAGTGGCTGCTTTACAGCTCATGAATCAGAAGGAAGTTTTTGTTTAAGTGGTGGGTCATAGGGATGTAGGTATCTGGGGTTTTGTGCTGTAATATTTTTCCCTTAAGAGGCAAACAGAGTAGTTTTATTTAATAAAACACTAACTAGAAACTAAAAATCATTCTGGCCTTAGACAAATTCTTGAGATTCAACAGATCAGCATTACCTATAAGTAGATGCTTCCAGAAACCTCCATGTTCATGTAGATTTTAGCAGAGGAGGGGAGAGAGATGATTTAGCACATCTGCTGTGGATTTTTAATTGAGATAGAGTCCACATAATAGAAAATGTGTCTTTATTGAGTATATAATCCAGAGGGGTTTTTCTTTTTGTACACTCACCTTGTTGTATAACCATCACCACTATCTAATTTTAGAACATTTTCATCATCTTCCAAAAAGCCCTGTACCCATTAGCAATCATTCACCATTCTTCCCTCCTTCTATCTCCTGGCAACCACTAATTTACTTTTTGTCTATATGGATTTGCCTATTCTGGACATTTCTTATAAATGGAATCATACCACATGTGACCTTTCATGTCTTTTTCTTTCACTTTGCATATACTTTCATGTTTCATCTACTGATATTTTCTTTTTATATTGAAGAATATTCCATTGTATGAATATGTCATATTTTATTTACCAATCCATCAGATGATAGACATTTGGGTTGCTTCTACTTTCTTGATGTGCAGATAATGCTGCAATGGACATTGGAATACAGGTACCTGTTCAAGTCTCTGCTTTCAGTTTCTTTGGGTATATAACTAGGAGTGGCATTGCTAGGTCATGTGCTAACTTTCTGTGTAAATCTTTAAGGAACATCTTGTTTTCCAAGATGGCGGCACTGTTTTCTATTCTGGCCAGCAATATATGAAGGTTTCAGTTCCACCATGTCCTTATATGTGTGTGTGTTTGTGTGTGTGTGTGTGTGTGTGCATGTGCACAAACATGCACGTGTATGAATTTTAACCATTCTACTGGGTATGAGGTGGTATCTCATGGTGGATTAAATGAAGGAGGTAAGGAGGGACGGTGGGGGAATGGAGCTGGTGAGATGGCAGAAACCCTCCTATAATTTGTTGTGATTTTTATCCATGGCCCTCCAAGTCATCAATAAATTCTGATCAAACCCATGAAATCCTTGGGGAAATGCTGAAGAGGTAAGTTTTGTGCCTGAGTTGATGAGGTAGGACTGTTACTATGGCTAAAGACAAAAGCACCAGGTTCAGAGAACATACCAAAGGATGATTGGCAGTCTTTGCCACAAACACACCGTTAGCCCAAGGGAATGTACGGCCTTATGGGAGTCTGAAGTCACACCAGGTTTGTTACGCACAGTGACTTCATTATCTCAGGACTTGCTACCATGGGAAGATCATTGGTTTTAGTTAGGAAAATTGTGGATAAAGCTGTGATTGGTTGTACTTGAACACACCCCTGGATCAATCTTTTTATCTGGGAGGAAGGTACATGATTAAGAAACTAGATGGTTGGAATTGAGGGGGGATGACCAATTCTCCCAAAGGACAGTAGAGGAGCAGAATAGATATGGCTGTCAGGGAGGAAAAGATGCAATCACCCCAATTTTTGTCTGATGTAGTCCGTGATTCAAAAAAATAGACAGGGAGACTTTTGCCAATTAGACAGATCAGAAATCTTAGATTTTGAATTAGAAGATCACTAAAGGATTCCCGTGTAGGGGACAGATGACCATGACTTCCAACAAGGCCTGTTTTCTGGAATTCACACCGTTGTGAATTCCCTTCCTTTGAGTGTGGGCAGGACCTGAGATTTGCCTCTAATGAACAGAATACGACAAAAGTGCTGGGATAATGGGTGGTCACTCCTGTGATCATGTTACAATGGGAATAGAGAGTGTGTTCCTAAGGGCAGCTCTGGTGGTCCCGTTTTCATAAATTTACTTTTTTTTTTGTTACATATACTTAGGGTAACTTAAGTCCTGGGTTACTCAATACAATTCCTATTTAATCTGTTGCCCCTGTGGTCTGTTCTGTGGGTGTCTTGTTTTCTCTTAAAAAGATTCTCATTTAGGGCCAGTGAGATAGCTCAATGGCATAAACGCCTGCCTGGCAAGCGCAAGGTCCTGAGTTCGACTCCTGGTACCCACATACGAAAAAAGGGCTGGTGATATCGCTCAGCGGCATGGGCACCTGCTGGCGTGCGAGGTCCTGAGTTCGACCCCTGGTACCCACAAAAAAAAAAAAAGATTCTTGTTTAGATGATACACTTTACAATTATCCTACTTTTTGAAGTGAATGATCCTTAGTAAAATATAGGGAATGGACAGGGAGAAATGGTGAGTTTTTATCTTGAATGTCATCAACTCATTGTTTATTTTGGGTGAATTATCAAGTTTTAGAGATGGAAGCAATTTTGGGGACTGGCTAACTCATTGACTTTCCACCATCTACATGGATGATGACTTTCCATCCATCTACATGGATGGCCCTCCCAGGGGAATTCCCAATGTGCCAGCTGTAACTCCACTTCTTTTTTTCTACTTGGGAAAGCATGTAAAATGCTGGCAAGAAATAGGTTGTTAACCCCAGACATACTAAGCCACCTTATCTTTGACAAAGGTGCCAAACACATTCGCTGGAAGAAAGATAGCCTCTTTAATAAATGGTGCTGGAAAAACTGGCTCTACACATGCCGAAGATTAAAACTAGACCCATATCTTTCACCATGCACTAAACTAAATTCAAAATGGATCAGAGATCTAAATATTAAAACAGAAACATTAAATCTGCTGGAAGGTAGGATAGGTAAAACCCTTGGAGACATTGGTGTAGGCAAAGACCTTATGAATAAAAACTCAACCGCACGGGAACTATCCCAAAGAATCAATAACTGGGATCTCATCTTATTAAAAAGCTTTTGCACAGCAAGAGAAACCACCAACAGAGTGAAGAGACAACCCACAATGTGGGAAAAAATGTTTGCCAGCTGTTCCTCAGACAAAGGATTACTATCGAGAACATATAAAGAACTCAAAAAAATCAGGCCTCCCAAATTTAAAGACCCACTCCAAAAATGGGCATCTGAGATGAATACACATTTCTCAGATGAAGAAATACTAATGGCAAATAAATATACAAAAAAATGTGCAACATCACTAGTCATTCGAGAGATGCAAATTAAAACAACACTGAGATACCATCTCACCCCAGAAAGAATGGCTACTATAAAGAAATCAACTAATAACAAATGCTGGAGGGGCTGTGGGGAAAAAGGAACCCTTCTCCACTGTTGGTGGGAGTGTCGACTGGTGCAGCCACTGTGGAAGTCAGTGTGGAGATTCCTCAAAAAGCTAGGGTTGGAGGTCCCATTTGACCCAGCTATTCCCCTTCTGGGCATCTTCCCAGAAGAATTAAAAACATCGTACCACAGCGATATATGTGCACCCATGTTTATAGCAGCACAATTTGTAATAGCCAGATCTTGGAAACAACCCAAATGCCCATCAACTGAGGAATGGATAAGAAAGATGTGGTATTTTTATACAATGGAGTACTATTCAGCCATTAAGAAGGATAAACTGGAGACTTTTATAGGTAAATGGATGCAACTCGAGAAAATACTCATAAGTGAAATAAACCAGAAGCACATGTGTAAGCATCGTATTGTCTCTCTAGTATGAGAAACTGAAAGAGTAAATAAGATCCAAAATGTACAATAGACATGGTGAATCAAAAAGAAACTGGTCAAAAGGAAAGAGAGACTGGAATAGGGAAAAGAAAGAAGGGAAAGGGAAAAAAAAATTGTATATATATATATAAGATGGTTAAGATAGATACACTACGATTTTTATTTAGTTCATTGAAGAGTAAGGTTTGTGCCAATAATGTTTGGATAATTAAATGCTAATGTCTGGTGTCCTGAATAACTAACTTAAAGATAGTAATACGCAATGTATTAACCATTGTTACCCTCCTATTATGTTGTTTTGAAATTTGTTCTTCTTTTGATTTGTTTTGTTTTTTCTTCTCTTTAAAATAAAATTAAAAAAAAAAAAAAGAAATAGGTTATTATAGGGATAATGTATTATTTAAAAAAAAAGATCAATCATTCTCAAGCTTTGGTACTTCAACCATCAGCATCAAATCACTCATGACACAGTTCATGACTGATTGAACTTGAGAATTGTTAATCTCCTTCCAGACCCCTGAATTACATAAAAAAGCCATTTAGCTTTCATGGTGTTTTCATTTTCTTACCTGGAAATGGGGATGGTGAGACCCCCTTCATGGTCTTGTTGAGTTGCAGTGGAAGGCAAATGAGATAACGAATGCAAAAGCTTTGGGAAGTATAAAGTCATACACAAACATGGGCTATTGTGGTGGATATCTGCATACGCCAAGACACAGCCATATCTACTGAGAGTTTTCAAGAACCACACCAAGTTGTACAAAATAGGCCCATAGGTGAATTTGCATCTATCTAGTTTGCACAAAGATTCTTTTTTTAGGGCATTTACAAGTCAAAATTTCATCAGCACTCCTGGTCATTATGTAAATTCTCCATATCTTTGCCAAGGTGTGTTAAAATCCCATGGCTGCAAGGGAGAGAAATCCAGTAGGAATTAGCTGGAATAAAGAGGAGGAATTTGCTGGCTCATACAGGAATTCATGAGAATGTACTGGTTGAAGCTGGCCACAGGAACAGCCAGAACTCTAGACTTGGACATTGTTCTGGAAAAATCCAGTGGATGAAAACTAGCTACCAAAGGCAGAAGGTATAGAGGGACTAAGGAAAGAAGCAGGAAAATCCAGGATTGCACAGAATGCAATTTATCAGGGACTGACAGCCATAAGGGTGTTTTGGGCAGCAGCAAGATAGGAGGATTCCCTGCATCTCAAGGCGTGAGGAAGGGATTTACAGTATATGCTAAACTAGACAAAGTGGGCCACAGCCAACTAGAATATACCCAGGGTTTCTCAGAAGCACTTTAAATATCAGTTAAGGCATCAGTAGCTAGCACAAAATGCTTGGCTAACGATGTTAATGATTTTGTTTTTCCTATGGAGTTTGGATGTGTGCTAAGTGTCACCTGATGGGGAAAATGGAGGTTATGGGCAAGATGGCTGTAGTCATGTCAAATTGGATCCCTACAGATATCACAGGGATTCTCTTACCTGTACTGCCTTCTGTATATTGTCTTTATTTTCTCAGAACAACTTCTTCCTTTGGTGGGGGGTCCCATCTTTATAGCCTCATGACCAGAGAAAAAATATACTCTCTGCTCCCATCTTGCCCCCTCAGGTTAGTTATAAGAACCTTAAAAAAGATTATTGGCTTACCTATTGCCTTAGTCCATTAGGGCTGCTATAACAAAATACCTTATACTGGGTGATTTAAATACAACCAAACATATTGCTCACAGTTCTGGAGAGTGGGAAGTCCAAGGTAAGAGTGCCAGCAGATTTGGTGTCTGGTGGAAGCCTATTGCTCACAAATGATGCCTTCTATGTAACTTCAGAGTGGAGAAAAGCAAAGAGGTTCCCTTAGTCCTCTTATAAGGGCACTAATCCCATTCACCAGGGCTCCACCTTTGTGACCCAATCACCTCTCCAAAACCCCACTTTCTAATACCATCACTTTGATGACTAAATTTTAACATATAAATTCTGGAAGATCACAAATATTCATACCATACCACTCTTGGATTAATCACCATAGTCTGGGGAATAATATACAGACTAAGCCAGTTAGGCCAAGTGACAACTGTTTGGCTAGTTTAAATACCCAAGAGCTCTCTCATGCATGTGGAGCTTTGGGATCTTTGGGAGCTAGCAGCCACTGAATCTGTGTCTATTACTTGGGGAAAATACAGTCTTATACATTGTCAAACCTTTATTCCTAATGAATCTATTACACATCCTGGGCTATAAATAATAAATCTTTCTCCTCTCCTTCCAATGCAAATATTTTGAATATTTTAATGATTGCTTTCCAAAGCCTACTTGCAAAATCACCCTTCAAAGTCTTGTGCCAATGTCTACTCCCACAAACAGATAGTGGTGGGCATTCTTGAAATAAAAGCTATCCACTATCACCACTCCTACTCAATATAGTTCTGGAAACATTAGCCAGAGCAATTAGACAAGAGAGAGAAATAAAAGTAATAAGGATAGGAAAGAAAAGGAAGAAGTTAAATTATCATTATTCGCAGATTATATGATACTCTACATAGAAGACCCCAAAAACTCCACCAAAAGACTTCTAGATTTAATAAGCAAATTCAGTAGCATAGCTGGATACAAAGTCAACACTCAAAAATCAATAGCATTCCTGTACACAAACAACAAACTCCCTGAGAGAGAAATTAGGAAACCACATCCTTAACAATAGCATCCAAAAAAAATGAAATACTTAGGAATCAATCTAACAAAAGAAGTAAAAGATCTATACACTGAAAATTACAGTACTCTGAAAAAGGAGATTGAAGAGGATATCAGAAAATGGAAAGATATCTCTTGCTCATGGATAGGAAGAACCAATATAGTGAAAACGGCCACACTCCCAAAATTGTTGTACAGATTTAAGGCAATCCCGATCAAAATACCATTAGCATACCTCACAGAACTAGAGAAAACATTCCTAAAATTCATTTGGAACCAGAAGAGACCCAGAATAGCAAAAGCAATCCTGGGCAACAAAGGCAAGGCAGGAGGCATCACAATCCCTGACTTGAAATTATACTACAAAGCTACTGTGATAAAATTAGCATGGTACTGGCAAAAAAAACAGACCTGAGGATCAGTGGAACAGATTAGAAGATGCAGACACAACTCCAAACACACTCAGCCACCTTATCTTTTTTTTTTTTTTTTTCAATGTGGGTACCGGGAGTCGACCTCAGGACCTTGCACTTGCCAGCAAGCGCTTGTGCCGCTGAGCAATATCACCGGCCCTTTTTTTCCTTTATGTGGGTTCCGGGAGTTGAACTCAGGACCTCGCGCTTGCCAGACAGGCGCTTATGCCGCTGAGCTATCTCACCGGCCCAGCCACCTTATTTTTGACAAAGGGGCCAACATGTTCACTGGAAGAAAGATAGCCTTTTTAATAAATGGTGCTGGAAAAACTGGCTGTCTACATGTCGAGGATTAAAACTAGACCCATGTCTATCACCATGCACTAAACTAAAGTCAAAATGGGTCAAATATCTAAATATCAAAACAGAAACACTGGGCTGGTGAGATAGCTCAGTGGCATAAGCGCCTGCCTGGCAAGCGCGAGGTCGTGAGTTCGACTCCTGGAACCCACATACAAAAAAAGGGCCGGTGATATCGCTCAGTGGCATGGGTGCCTGCTAGCGCGCGAGGTCCTGAGGTCGACCCCCGGTACCCACAAAAACAAAACAAAAACAAAACAGAAACATTGAATTTACTTGAAGAGAAAGTAGGTAGAAATCTTGAGACTTAGGTGTAGGCAGAAACTTCGTGAACAAAACCCAAGCTGCACGGGAAACACTCCAAAGAATCAACAACTGAGATCTCATCTTATTAAGAAGCTTTTGCACATCAAAAGAAATCACCAACAGAGTGAGAAGACAACCCACAGAGTGGGAAAAAATTTTAACTAACAGTCCCTCAGACAAAGGACTTCTATCTAGAACATACAAAGAATTGAAAAAAATCAGACCCCCCCCAAATTTAAAGACCCAATCCAAAAATGGGCATCTGAGATGAATATGCACTTCTCAGATGAAGAAATACAGATAGCAAATAAATATATGAAAAAATGTTCAACATCATTTTTCATTTGAGAGATGCAAATTAGAACAACACTGAGATTCCATCTCATCCCAGAAAGAATGACTATCATCAAGAAATCAGCCAATAACAAATGCTTGCAGGGCTGTGGGGAAAAAGGAACCCTTCTCCACTGTTGGTGGGAGTGTAGACTGGTGCAGCCACTGTGGAAATCAGTGCGGAGATTCCTCAAAAAACTAGGATTAGAGGTCCCATGCCACCCAGCTATTCCCCTTCTGGGTATTTTCCCAGAAGAATTAAAAAATCATACCACGGTGATATATGTGTACCCATGTTTATAGCAGCACAATTTGTAATAGCTAAATCTTGGAAACAACCTAAATGCCCATCAACCAAGAAATAGATAAAAAAGATGTGGTATTTTTATGCAATGGAATACTACTCAGCTATAAAGAAGGATAAACTTTATAAAGAAGCATAAACTTTTTTTTGAGACTTTCATAGGTAAATGGATTCAATTTGAGGCCATACTCAAAGTGAAATAAATCAGTCTCACATGTGTAAACATTGTATTGTCTCCCTAGTGTAAGAAGCTAAAGGAGTGAATAAGATCCAAAATGTACAATAGATATTGGGAAATGGGAAGAAACTATTCAAAAGAAAAGAGAAACTGGGATAGGGGAATGGAGAAAAGGAAGGGAAAAGGGAAAGTAAATACATAAATATATAAATGTACACATACATACAAGATAGTTATGATAGCTATACTACTAATTTTTATAAGTCCATTGAAAAGAAATCTTTGTGCTTATATCATTTGATATAATGATATAAGCAATTTTTCATGCCTGTATCTTGTAATCTGAGCAACTACTTTGAAGATAACAATAAGCAATGTACTAACCGTTGTTACTTTCCTACTACCTTGTTTTGAAATTTTGTATCATTCTTTTTATTGTTTTTTCTCTTTAAAATAAAAATAAAAGAAAGAAAAGCTGGCATTGATCTCTATTGTTGGTTATCGGCTGGGGTGATTTTACCCCCTCCCCACATGGGACAATCGCAATGGCTGGAGACACCTTTCCTCGTCAGAACTGGGGTAATGCTACTGGCTTCTAGGGACAGGAGGATGGGATGCCCCTAGACATCCTTCGGTGTAAAGAACAGCTCTCTGCAATAAAGAGTTGCCTGGTGCTGAGTGCCAACTGTGCTGATATTGGGAAACTCTCATCTACACAAACAGATATGGTCTGTATTTTTGGAATCTGAAGGAATCTCAAGAAGATGACTTGCCTTGACAGGAAGACTTTGGCTGCACATCATATGGACTGTCTTGGAATACTGAGGGCCTGTTTTCCCGGTTTGGGAGGATGGCATTGAATATAGCCGGGAAGAGTTTCCAAAGGACACAGCTGAACTGCTTAGGAACCTCTCTTCTAAGTCCTGGTAGATACCTTTTTTCAAGGTCAGCATTGACTGTACTTTAGCAAGCACAGTGGCTTGGATTACAATTAAATGTGGGGATCACCAATGTTTGGTTTATTTCTATTGTGACCCTTGGAAAATAATGGTTCTATACTACCATAAGAAAATTTATTTTATTTTATTAATTTAAAAATATTTTTTGAGGGACGGCGAGATGGCTCAGCGGCTTAAGCGCCTGCCCGGCAAGCGCGAGGACCTGAGTTTGACTCCCGGAACCCACATATGAAAAAGGGGCCAGTGATATCGCTCAGAGCCACGGGTGCCTGCTGGCGCACGAGGTCCTGAGGTTGACCCCCCGGTACCCACAAAAAAAAAAAAAAATTTTTGAGATAGAGTCTTGCTAAGTTGCTAAGTTGCCCAGCAAAACTCAAACTCATGATCCTCTTGCCTCAGTCTCCTGGAGTGCTGGGATTAGAGGGGTATGCCACTGTCCCCAGCTCAGGAGGAAATTTAATGCATGACAAAATATAATGTAAAAAAAAATCCATTAGTAACAAGGTCTGGTTTTAGCACGTTCATTCAGAAATTGAGAATATAATTTAACTTTCAATTGCCTTTCTCAACACCATTCACTGCTTCTTTCCACCCACCAACCCCAACTAATGGTACCAAATGCTTCTTTTCAGAACTAGTATGATGAAGAATAAAAAATGAGACTCAGCCTGCCTGATTTCAAATTCTGATTCTACTTCTTACTAGGGGTGTAACTTTGGGCAAATTACTTAATCTTAACTGCCCTTGTCGGTGAAAGGGAGATTACAAAATTACTTCCTTATAGGGTTGTTGTGAGGCTTAAATTGTTAATACATAAAGAATTTAGAAGCCTGGGGGAAGAGCTCAATGGTAGAGTACTTGCCTAGCATACGCAGGGCCCTGGATTTGATCCCCAGGACTGGCGGTGGTGGCCGTGGGTTGGGGGGGTGGGGGAGTGGGGTGGGGGACATGATTTAGAATGGTGCCTAAGTGAATGGGTAGCGTATTGGGTGGGGCAGTTCTTTGAGTTTAAGAATCTGAGGGGCCGGTGAGATAGCTCAGCTGCATAAGCGCCTGCCTGGCAAGCACGAGGTCCTGAGTTCGACCTGGTACCCACGTACAAAGGAAAAAAAGGGCCGGTGATATCCCTCAGCGGCACAAGCACCTGCTAGCAAGCGCGAGGTCCTGAGTTCGACCCCCGGTACCCACAAAAAAAAAAAAAAGAATCTGAGATCTTTGGCCCAGTATAGTGGCACTTGCCTATAATCCCCAGCTACTTGGGAAGCTGAGGCAGGAGGATCCCAAGTTCAAGTCCAGCCTGGACAACTGAGCAAGACCCTGTCTCAAAATAAAACACAGAAAGAGCTGAGAATGTAATTGAGTGGTAAAGTGCTTGCCTAGCATGCTCGAGCCCCTGAGTTCAATCTGAAAAAAAAAAAAAAAAAAAGAATGCGTGCTCTCCATGAGGACAACGGTACTTCACGTATAACTCAGCAAACACATTTCCAGTTAAACAAGAATTAAAGTCCTTGGGGACTAGAACTACCGCCTAGAGCAGGGACCAGCCAACCATGGCCCACAGATTAAACCCAACCAGGCTTCTGTTTTTTTTTTTTTTTTGTGGGTACCGGGGGTCGAACTCAGGACCTTGCGCGCCGGCAGGTGCCCATGCCGCTGAGCGATATCGCCGGCCCTTTTTTCGTATGTGGATTCTGGGAGTCGAACTCAGGACCTCCCGCTTGCCAGGCAGGTGCTTATGCCGCTGAGCCATCTCACCGGCCCCCCAGGCTTATGTTGTTGTAAATAAAATTTTACTGGAACTGAGCAAACCCATTTTTATGTATTATCTGAGGTTACTTTTGTTCTCAAGTGGTAGCATCACGCAATCAACAATGGCTAAATTGAGTGGTCACCACAGGGATTATATGATTTAGAAAAGCCTAAACATTTGGTCCTTACAGATTCACCACTTCTGCTCTACCATTGCTATGCAAAATAGGGTCTGCAGATAGGGCAAGCATATCAACATCAGCTGAGGACTGGATAGAGACATAAACTTAAAAAGCACAAATGTTGTATGATTCTGTCATACAACATTATATACCGTCTCTAGAGCAGTCAAAATTCACAGAGGCAGAAATAGAATGGGGATTGTCAGGGGGTGGAGGAAGTGGAGAATGGGCAGCTATTGTTGATTGCATGTGGTGTTTCAATTTGGGAAGATTTAAAAAATCCTGGAGATGATTGGCGATGACATTGCCCGACAATATGGATGTCCTTAATGTCACTGAACTCTACACTTAAATATGATTAAAGTGGTGACTTTTGCATTTTCTGTGTTTAACCACGATAAGGAATGCTGATAAAAAGTGCAGAATCTCAGGTCTCACCCCAGATCTGTTTAATCAGAATGTGCCTTTAAATGTGATCCCTGGGGAGTTCAGTCCACAGTCAGACCTAGGAGCACTGAGCAGACCACTTACTTTATAATGAAGAGTAATTTAGGAGCCTTTCTCGGTTCCTTCTTGTACTGAACTTCCAGGGAAGAGCTTCGCTGATTTTTATTTTTCTGCCACTGATCTAAATCTTACATTTTAAGGATATTACTTTAAAATCAATAAGTTTAGAGCTAGAAGAAATTTAAAGATGTAGTTTCTTCCTTTTCTTTCCTCTTGGTCTATTTTTCTTTGCTAAGTCACTCGTCAGTCCCTACAGATCTGTAGAGCCAGAGAATGTAGTGTGCGTGTGTGTGCTTTTTATTAAAACTGGCTTCGACCCTGAACAAAACCGAGGAAGGAACACCTGTTTTGTTGTAGTCAGTAAACCTGAGTTCCATTCTCCTATGAACTCTGCTTTTGACCGTGCAAGGTTCTGCTCAAGTCGAGTCTCAGTTTCCTCACCCATGAAATGGAAATCATTTTGCCTGTCAGGGCCTATGTTAGAGAGTTGTTATAAGAATGAGTTTAAGGGCTGGTGAGATGGCTCAGAGGCATAAGCGCCTGCCTGGCAAGCACGAGGTCCTGAGTTTGGTTCCTGGTACCCACATAAAGAAAAAAAAAAAAAAGAATGAGTTTAAGTACTACATATGAAAATACCTCATCACTGGTATAGGAATATAAACATATAAGGAGTTATTTATAGAATGACTGGCTCAGAACTTCGAACACAGTAAGTGCCGCATAATTGTTGGGTATTTTACTGTGGGAGCTGCTCCAGTTGTAGCCACCAGATGGCAGCAAAGAGCAGGTTTCCCTTTGGAGACTTCCTCTGGTCAGCCCTTTGGGTTTCAGAGGGGAAATAAAAATGGTTCTTCCTTATTTCTGTTAAATTGATTCCCCTTCATCCACTCCTTTCTTCCTTCTCAACACTCCCCTACCCCAAAACCGATTCACAGGTCCATTTTCTTTTTCTCCCTATTTCTTCCATGGGAATGATTTTTAAAAATGCATTGAAGGGCAAATTGGAAGTGACAATAATCCCTGTACTCAGAATTTGAAGTTAATACGGATTGGCAGTGGAGATTAAACCTGGGGGATTTACAGAACACATTTCAGGCAAAATGGGTGAAAACTGATGAGGCATTGGGAACAAAATGAAAATATTTAAACAGATTATTTTTCTCTAAGTCCCTGTCCCAAATTGGTCATCCACCCATGCATCCATGAAAGAAGCATTTATTCCTGGCTTGGGAATACACAAATATTGCACAAGTAATAAATTACATGTGCGACATTAGCTAAGGCATGGAGGGAGCCATGGAGGTGTGCTATGGGATGATACAATTTTTGGAGGGGCTCAGGACAGGCTTCCTGGAAAAGTGACGCTTACGCTGAGTCCCATGATGAGTAAGAATTAACTATGCAAAGTAAGAGTGGATGAGAGCTCTCTCTAGCTCTCTAGCTGTTCTCCCAGCTGAGGGAACAGGGTACTCAATGGCCCAATGACCTCTATGGGATTTTAGAGCACTCTCATTGAGAAAATACCTAATGACTAAAAATCACCATGATTGAAGGACACTTGACTGATTTCTAGCTTATTTGTTGCAACATCATCTACATATAATTTGAAAACTTCTCATGCATGTATGCAGGAGGCAGCATCCATTTAGTCTTTAGCTGGTGAATGTTTGCATGGTTGTATACAGTCCTTATGATGATGCTGTGACCCCCACCCCTGGGTCACACAGGACACACTCCCTGCCTCAAGGGCTATTAGTTTAGTTAGAATCATGGTTGCCTCCCCCAACTCTCCCTTTGTCTCCCCACTCAGAGCAGCTCTTTTGAACTATTTTCACGTTTCGGTCATGTCTTTCTTGGATCTAAGCCTAATCCTCTGATCATTCCCATTACCTCATTCCTAGCACTCATTAGACCAAGAGTACCATAGAACAAGGGGACTGTAGATAGAATTCAGACATCCGTGAATTTAGCTGGGGGAAAACAAAAGTCACATCTTTGTTTTCACCAAGTTCTACCTGAAAGTCAGCATTTCTCCTTTCTTTGTGAATGCAGACAACAAACCACAGGAATGTTGGCGGTATCTGTGAGTTTGCTGCCGGTAGAAGTCACAGATATCACATGTGTAGTTCCTGCTGGCATCTCAGAATTAATACTCATCACTACTTTGAAATTATGGCATCTTATTCTCTGGTGGATTAATAAGATACACATATATTACTACAGCCCAAGTTGGCTTTAACAAGTATTTTGATAACTGTGTTTCAATATAATTGCTTCCTTTGTAATCCTGTTTTATTTTAGACATTTAAAACCATTATTCTGAGAAGAATCCTTCAGTGTCACATGACGGCTGAAGGGACTCCATGCCTAGAATAGGTGCAACAACTCTGCGGAATTCAAAATTTCCTCGAGCCTGGCCCTGATTCTTCTCTTTTTGGGTGGACTTGCGGCCACATTATGTTTTTTTGGGCTCCTGGGTCACATTTGCTGTCTCCATGGGCCCCTTGTCCTAAAAGATATTAAAAATTATATTTTATAACCACATTGGTAGAAAGCAAATATCATCCAGACTGGATTCGCTGTTATGTTTATCTGTTTTCCTCTGCTCTCGAAAGCAATTAAAACATTCTTGTGGTCTCTAGGCACCTGCTGTGCATGACGGAGAGAGAAGTCGGCCTTGAGTGAACTCATCCTTTCCACTTCTTCAGTGCTTGCCTGTGTCCTAATAACACTCAAGTCTCCACCCCCAGCCTATCATCTATCTTGAGTGGCAAACTGACCCCGTCTCTTGCTGAATATCCCCAATGGGTGTCCCAGGCGCAGCCCCAACACAGCAGGTCCAAAAGGAACACACTGCTTTTGGCTGCAAATCTGCTTTTGCTCCTGTACCACCCAACCTGTCAAAAATGGAGAAGGGACCTCAGGGTCACCTGTGAGTCCTCTCCTCTTCACTCTCCATATCCCATCAATCAATAAATCCTGTTAACACCACCTCCCCCCTCCTTACTTCCATCCTCAGGGCGAACAGCTACTTGCTTGCTTGCGTGGAATTCTCCACACCTCCCTCTTGATTTTTCCAGTCTGTTTGCTCTCCAGAGAGAGACCAATTATTGGGAGACCAATCTTGTCATATCCCATCCCTGCTCAATTCTTGGGATCCTTCTCCACTTTTAACATTGAGTCTCAAACTGAGAAGTTTGTTGAAAGTATGGATTTCTGGGTTCCATTGTCGAGATGAGCCCCCTGGATCCTTTAGTCTTGGATGAAGATCTGGAATCCGCTTTTAAAATAAGCATCTAGGTAATTTTTTGTGGGTAGTTCTGTGTGGGTGCAGTTCTTGGACCATACTCAGAGAAACACTGTAATACCAGCTATATATATAACATGACGTTCAATTTTTTTCCCCTAACCTGGCTCCAATCTACCTTTTAAATCTTTTTCTTGTCCCACACTCTAGTGATGTTACACCATCCATAACTTCTCAGGACTTTTTATACCTCTATACCTTTGCTTTTGCTCCACGTCTACAATGATTTTCTTTTCCCTACCTGATGAAGACCTCCTCATATTTTGGGGTTCAGTTCAAAGCCTACTATTTTTCAAACCCTTCTTAGAGTCTTCCAGGTAGAATTAATAATTTCTCTTTTTACTTATTTTTTATTAATTAATTTTTTTTAAAGACAAGAAGTAAGCATTCTCCTGTATTAACCGACTCAAGCACTAGAGAATGTACAAATACCTTTTAGAGAGAAACATTACTCAGTATAAGATTAAGCCATGTAAAAGCTAGGTAAAAATAGAAGACTAAGGAATGGAATAGTCACAGTGAAATTGCATTTTCATACTAGGGAGACAATACGATGTTTATAAATGTGCATCCGGTTTATTTCGCTTGTGAGTATTTTCTCGAGTTGCATCCATTTACCTATAAAAGTTTCTGTATACAAATTTTCAGGATCAGATTTTTATGTTTATAGAGAGGTGCGATATTTACAGAGGGTGGGATAGTAAAAATATTCAATAATAGTATGGCATTTTGAACAGACCAATTGGGTCTCGGAAGATGGAGACTCTCATGCGCCTGCTTTGTGGACAGGGTCCCTCCAGGAGGCACTGAGCAACTAACTATTGCATTGGATGGATAGGGAAGAATAAGGTCTTAAAAGGGGCAGCTGTTTATGAACCAGTACGAAAGTATTTCAATGTGTTAACAATCAGTGTGGACATACTGACTGAATAGTAGCCATTTCTTTGGAAGTGTGTACATGTGAACATGTGTGTGTGTGTACCTTTCTGTGTGTGTCCCGCTAGGCTGAGAGCACAGATCAGTGCAATCTGCTGCTCATCCCAAAATTCTTTATAGTGGTATCTTCACTCAGCTTCCCTAATGGGCTTTGGACTGTGCACAGCTAATGGATTCAAATGTCAATTCCTTTAGCTTTCTTTTTCTATCTCTGCTGCAAAATATGACCACCCAGGTTTTTTAAAAAGCCTTAAAATAACCAAGAAAGAGGGCATCAGAATTTCCTTGACCACTACAGGAGTTTAAAATGCAGATTCCAAAACCCCCTACCCAAACTCAACGAAGTAGATTCTTGGGACCAAACAGGACCCAGTGATTCTGATTCACGTTAAAGTTCAGGAACAACTGGTTTAGGTTAGTGGTTTTCGGACTTGGTTGGACGTCAGAATTATCTGGAGAGTTAAAAAAATACAGATTACTTAACCACTTAACAGATTACAAACTACTTAAACCAGACAAGGCCTAGGCATACTGAATTTATTTATTTATTTATTACATGTTTGCAGGACATAATGATTACATTTACTGTGGGGAGTTGGTACACGTACATAATACATCTTAATTCTTTTTTCGTCTCCTACCTCTCTCATCCCTCCCTGCTCCTTCCATCTCTTAGTCCCCTTACCACTTGCAAAAGCTCTATCTTTTCTTTCAATCTTTTTTTTAATATCCCCTTTCCCTCTCTTCCCTCTCCCGTTCTTCCATGTCTTGTTCCCTTCCTCATCTGAAAAAGATCTCCCTACTTCCTATTATCTATCTTTTATTTTGTTCTTTATTTATATTTTGGGTTTCTCATATAAGAGAAACCACATGATATTTAAGCTTGTGTATCTAATTTATTTCACTTAATATTATGTCCTCAAATTGCTTCCATTTACCTACAGATGCCTCAAGTTTATCCTTCTTTATGGCAAAGTAGTACTCCATTGTGTATAAATATCACCTTTTCTTGATCTATTCATCGATTGTTGGGCACATAGGCTGTTTCCAATTTAGCTATTATAAATTGTGCTGCTATAAACATGGCTATGCATGTATCACCTTAATATGATGACTTTAACTCTTCCTGGAAAATATCTAAAAGGGGAACAGCTGGGTCAAATGGAATCTCTAGTTTTAGTTTTTTGAGGAATTGCCATACTGATTTTCATAGTGGTTATACTAGTTTATGTTCCTACCCACAGTGTAGAAGGGTTTCTTTTCCCCTGCAGCCTTGTCAGCATTTGTTGTTTGATTTCTTTATAATAGCCATTCTTTCTGGAGTAAGATGGAATCTCAATGTTGTTTTAATTTCCATTTCTCTAAAGGCCAGAGATGTTGAATACTGTTTCATGTATTTATTGTAGGCAAACTGTATTTTTTAAACACCTCCCTAGGTGATTCTGATTTGTAGTCAGGATTAAGAGCTACTGTTTTAGGAAACTCTAGCTGGGTAAGCAGTCCCTGAGAAATGGAGGTGAATGTTTACTATAGTTCTTAGGTAAGTTTGTCTCTGGAATTTGATCTTATACCATTGCTTTGTTATGTTGAGAAGGAGGAAAACATCCTTTTTTTTTTGTGGGTACCAGGGGTTGAGCTCAGGGCCTCGCGCACCAGCAGGCGCCCATGCCGCTGAGCGATATCGCCGGCCCTTTTTTCATGTGTGGGTACCGGGAGTCGAACTCAGGACCTCGTGCTTGCCAGGCAGGCACTTATGCCGCTGAGCTATCTCATTGGCCCAAACATCCTTTTGGCTGCTGTCAGTAGGAGGCTGCATAGTAAGTCAAGGCACGCATTTCTCTTCTGCGCTGGGCTGGATGATTATTAAGGTTTTAGGATTGTCTTGCGTGTGCGCAGAGCTGGAGTCTGGAAGTTAACATTCAGTGGCTTCAAGTTAATCAGTGATGCAGATGGCTCTGAGCCTTTCTGCAGTTCCTGATATCCACGGACTCCTTTGCACAGCCTCTTTGTGAGATAATACACCTCTTTTTCTGCCCAGTTCCTGAGGCACAGAAATTTAAGAAATCTGCTGGAAGCCGGATGTTATACAAATGTCATTGTCAAGGTTAGAGTCTGTGAAGTCAGATAATGAAGACTTGGTAATGTTCTAGGCAACTTAGCAGTTTAGGGTAAGTATTAGGATGACATAGACCCTTCTTGCCTTCACCTGTCACTTTTATTTTCTTTCAAACTTTTCATTATGCAAGCTGACCTCACAGGCCAAATTGATTCCTTAATTGCTTGTTGTCCACTTTGCTAACATAGACCCCACTGACTGAGACTAAGTTAAATTCTCACCATCAGAAATAGGACCTGAGTGAAAGTTATTTCAACATTTATACTAGGGTGTAGTGGGCTGGTGCCAGATACTACTATTCAGCAAGAGCCAATTGTGTATGTTTTTCCTCGTGTCCATGATCAGTGACATCACATGGATAATTTGAAATTGACTGTAATGGGCATGTTTACATTACAGGAATTGGCAAACACTACAGATAGTATTATGGGGTTTTGGGTGTGTGTGTGTGTGTGGTGGTAGGAATTGAAGCCAAGATCTTGCTCATGTCAGACAAGTGTTCTACCACAGAGCTATACTCCCAGTTCTCTGTACTTTTGGTTCTTATTTTTTTTATTTTTTATTTTTTCGTGTGGGTACCGGGGGGTTGAACTCAGGACCTCCCGCACGCCAGCAGGCGCCCATGCCGCTGAGCAATATCACTGGCCCCTTTTTTCGTATGTGGGTTCCGGAAGTCGAACTCAGCACCTCGTGCTTGCCAGGCAGGCACTTATGTTGCTGAGCCATCTCACCGGCCCTTGGTTCTTATTGTTGCTTTCTAACTCCAGAGAGTTAGCTGTTAAACAACTGCCAGCGTGCTTCTGGTGCCAGGTCAGTATAAAAATTTATCTGAACCCTTAGGCTTTCACATGTGGTGAAATCAACCAGCAAATGTGACACAAAAGATTGACCTGTCATCTTTGGCACATTCCTAACCTAACTCCGTGTTAGGTTTTCTTTTTAATACACCCTACAAAAGGTCAACATTTAAACATGATATCATTCGTCACTTATCAGTTTGGTTTCAAAGGATGATCGTGATGTTTGGAATTGACAAAATGAGGGGGAAGAGGAGACTCCTGACTCTGATGATGGAAGAGTCGATAGCATGCTCCTTTGAAGGGCCCCTGACAGAAATGTATCAGATGCCTTGATTGCACACACTTCAGAGTTTATCCTAAAGAAATCGTTAGTATGCAGTGATATATGCTTACAAGTGTTTGTTGCAAGATTTATTCATACCAGTTGTCCTCAATGTTAGATTCACTTGGGAAGTTAAAAGCCATATATTACTGGTTCCCAATTGGGGATGCAATAGGGCAGGGGAAGGAAGCATTTTGCACCTACAGAACATTTGGCAATGTCTGGAGATATTTTCTGGTTGTCACAACTGGGAGGAGGTGTGCTATTGGCATCTAGTGGACAGAGGCCAAGGATGCTGCTAAATATCCCACAATGCAGCTCCCTACAGCAAGGATTTATCTGGTCCAAAATGTCAGTAGTACTGGGGCTGAGAAATCCCTGAGAACACTGATGTGTAGCCAACCCCCCCCACTGATGGCAGCAGGGTCTCTGGTGGGAGAACAGTGGTATTCAAATAACAGCAACTTTTCAGACGATTCTGCTGCAACTGAGTTGAGAACCTCCAGTTTTAATTTCCAGAAAATAAGAAAGAAATAATTTATATGATCAATAATAATATACCTTACAGAACTTGGCAATTTTATAAAAACATGATTTCTTAGTCCAACAAAGAGATTAGTCTTCAATAAGAAAAAGATAAACAATGGAAAACTACTTGAAGGATGTGAAAAGGCAGTTCTTAAGAAAAAATCCAAACAAGCAACACACACACACGCACGCACACACACACACACACACACACACACACACACAATTGAGCATACTAACAATTAGGGGTTAGGAAGATGCTGGGTATTGTGGCACACGCCTGTAATCCCAAGTACTTAGGAGGCTGAAGGAACAGAATTGCATTTGAGGCCAACCTGGCAACAATAGTGAGACCCGATCTCAAAATAAAATTTAAAAAGGGCTGGGGATGTAGCTCAGTAATAGAACAATTATCTAGCATATGTGAGGGCCTGGGTTCAGCCCCCAGGACTGCAAAACAAAGCAACAAACAACTCCTTTCAAGCCCCTATAACTTTTCTCTCTTTTTTTTTTTTTATGGTTTTTTTTGAAACAGGGTTTCACTATGTAGTGCAGGTTGGCCTTCAATTCACTATGTAGCCCAGGCTGGCCTTGAACTCACAGTGATCCCCCTGCCTCAGCCTCCCGAGTGCTAGGATTACAGGCATGAACCACCAAGCCTGGCATCTTTTCACCTTTTCAGAATAACAAAAATTTTTATTTTTATTTATTTATTTATTTATTTTTTATGTGGGTACTGGGAGTCGACCTCAGCACCTCGTGCTTGCCAGCAGGCGCCCGTGCCGCTGAGCGATATCACCGGCCCTTTTTTTCGTATGTGGGTTCCGGGAGTCAAGCTCAGGGCCTCGCGCTTGCCGGGCAGGCGCTTATGCCGCTGAGCTATCTCACCGGCCCTATTTTTAAAAAGCCAATGTTCTCCAGTGTCTGCAAAAGAGAAATAAGGGCCGGTGAGATGGCTCAGCAGAGTAGGTGCCTGCCTGGCAAGCGCGAGGGCCCGAGTTCGACTCCCGGATCCCACATACGAAAAAGGGGCCGGTGATATCGCTCAGCAGCACGGGCGCCTGCTGGCGCGCAAGGCCCTGAGGTCAACCCCCGGTACCACAAAAAAAAAAAAAAAAAAGAGAGAAATAAGTACATTCACATTCTCAGGGAAAGGGGAAGTTGGCACGAACTTGGGAGGGCAATTTTGCAGTATTTAAAAAATTTAAAATATCTGATTTTTTATGTATTTTATTGGCTTATTAACTTTTTACTTAAGCATTTATAAATTTGCAAAGTATACAGAGTTAATAAATCAAAGAACATATACATTTTAAATTTTTAGACATTGTCCATATATATATATATATATATATATATATATATATATATATAAATATACACATTGAGAGACAATGTTACTATGTATGGGCACTGTTCAAGCATTTTTAGTAACATATATATATAGAGAATTCATTTTAATATTTTAAATTTATTAACTCACAGGTATATTTTGTCTTTTTTTTTTTTTTTTTGGTGGGTCCCAGGGGTCGACCTCCGGACCTTGCGCACCAGCAGGCGCCTGTGCCGCTGAGTGATATCACCGGCCCTTTTCTCGTATGTGGGTTCCGGGAGTCGAACTCGGGCCCTCGCGCTTGCCAGGCAGGCGCTTATGCCGCTGAGCCATCTCACTGGCCCATATTTCGTCTTTTAAGCAAGCACCAGACAAAAACAAATTCAAATTACATGAAGATAGTCTAGAGGGAAGATAGTCTAGTGAAAAGAGCATGTACAGAGAGAGACAGACAGGCAGAATAAACATTTTGTTATTTTGTGTAAAATCAAAAATAACAAATGGGTGTCGGTGAGATAGCTCAGCGGCATAAGTGCCTGCCTGGCAAGCGCGAGGTCCTGAGTTCGACTCCTGGTACCCACATATGAAAAAAGGGCCTGTGATATTGCTCAGCGGCATGGGCGCCTTGTGGCGCGCAAGGTCCTGAGTTCGATCCCCAGTACCCACAAAAAAAAAAAAAAAACCCAAAAACAAAAACAAATGGACTCGGGAGTGGTGACATATGCCTATAATTCCAGCAGTCTGGGAGGCTGAGGCAGGAGAATTGCAAGTACCAGCCCAGCCAGGCAACCTAGCAACTTAGAGAGAACCGGTCTCACTAAAAAATAAAAAAAAGGACTAGAGAAATATCTCAGTGAGAAGGCCCTGGGTTCAATTGCCAGTACCGCAAAAATAAATAAATAAAAAGCAAAAATGTTTATCAGTGGAGCAAGTTAAAAAACTTTTGCATACTTACACAATACAACATCATGAAATAATAGAAAGATATCTAAGATATATTGTTGTATTAAATAATAAGTTGTTGAACAATAATACAGTGTGATTCTCTGTGTCCATGTGTGTACATATATACCCACATTTCTAGAATATTCTAGAAAGACACACAAGAAACCTGTAGCAATAGCAGTGGTGTGAAGGTTTTTTTTCTTTTCTACAATTCTGTGTTATTTGATTTTTTTTAACTGTGAAACTATATTTTTATATGATTTAAAATTACTAAATTACATGATAGTATACAAATAAACATTCTGGTTGAACAATATTAAACAATGAATATTCCTATTCATGATAACACTGGTAAGGGGAAAATTCTACTCCAAAACAAAACGGTTTATATGGTACAAACTCACTTTTAAGACATTCTCAGGAAACAAACTAGAAAGTCCATACTTACTCTTCGATTTGGGTGTGGTGGTGCATACCATGAGTTCTATCTTCGAGGAGGCTGAGGCAGGAGGATTGCTTGAGCCCACTAGATTGAGATCAGCCTAGGCAACATAGCAAGACCTCATCTAAGAAAAACAAAAGGTGCTTCACTGTTGGAAGACTGGCATTTTCTTTGTGTTTTTCTCTATTTTCCAAATTTTTTTTGCAATGGCTTGTGATTTTTCTGAAATTAGAAACCCTAAAACCTACAATCAATGTTATTTTCCTCAAAAAATTACATCTACACATTACTACATAACTACTAGGACACTGTGCATAGTCGTAGTGTAGTAATGTGCACACATAATTTGGCTGTGAGTATAATATTTTGCCAGGCATCTGCAGGGAGGCTGTATTGTGGATCAGCTGGAATGGTGACCCTGTGAGCCCTTTGTTAAAATTGGCATTTCCTCAATGCAAGACTCCCAGATGCACTTCATTTTTGAATCCATTGATTTAATGTGAAAAATGTTTCCACTGCTGAAATTCATTGTTATCTCAAGTTTAGAGAGAGGATATTTTCTTCCCATAGAAGAGAGTGCCAATACTCCAAAAGGGTAGCAGAACTCTGAGTCCTTCATTTAACCAACACTTACAGAGTCAAACTTGTCGTTTGGGCTTTGTCCTGGGAGCTTAGGTCCCAGTGAAAAAGGAGACATAAAAAGTCCTTGCTCTTAGGAAGATGGCATTTTATAAGTGGTAAAAAAAGATAATAAACTGATAAATAGCTGAACAAGACTTCCAGGTTCGTAGATGACCATCTTCTCATGGCGTCCTAACAGGGAGGATAGGAAAAGGTAGGTCTGGTCTCTCTTGTAACAGCAAAAATTCTGTTCATGAGGACTCCAACATTTTGACCTGATCATCTCCCAAAGGCCCCGCCTCCAAATACCATCGCGTTGGGGATAAGGTTTTACTATGGTTTGGATATGATTTGACTCTGTCCCCCCCCACTCCCCCCAGGGCTCGTGTGGCGGCAACTTGGTCCTCAGTGTGGCAATTTTGGGAAGTGGTGGAGGCTTTGAAAGGTAGGGCTTAGTTCAAGGTAATAGATCATTGGGGGTGATGCACTTGGGAGGATTAATGTAGTACTCGTGGGACCTTAGTTCCCACGAGTGCAAGTTGCTATGAAAGAGTGAGCGTGGCCCCTGAATGGCTCTCTGGCTTCCTGTTTTGCTGCATGATCTCTCCCTCTTGCATACACTACCACAATTGTGATGCCACCAGCCATGAGTTCCATCACCAGAATGGAACAGAAGATGTGTTCTTCGGCCTCCCAAACTGTGAACTAAATAAACCTCTTTTCTTTACAAAGTACTCAGCCTCAGGTATTTTGTTGTAGCAATGGAAACCAGATGAATACAAATTTCAACATATGCATTTTGGGGAAGCACAAACATGCAGCCTACAGTACACTGAGTGCTGGACCCTTCCTTTGGAGTTTCTGAGGCAGCAGTTCTGAGTGGAGTCCAATACACTGCATTTCTAACAACTTCCCAGTTGCTGCTGCTACTGCTGCTGCTGCTGGTGGAAGAATCACACTTTAGGAATCCTGACCTAGCCTGTCCCTGCCATTCAATATTATCTGAAGGAAATCAGAGCTTAGGAAATCTTGTTCACTCATTCACGTATTCAGGGAATATTTATTAAAAACCTGCCACGTACCGGACACTATCCTAGGAGCCATATAATCAATGATACAACAAACATGGTTCTTGCCCCTTACTCTTATAGACTAAGGATTTGCTGAGGTTATGTACAGCTGGTGGTAGGGCCAGCACTTGAATTTGTGATTTTTTTTTTTGGTACCTGGAATCGAACTCAGGACCTTGTACTTGCCAGGCAGGCACTTGTGCTGCTGAGCTATATCCCTGGTCCCTATGATTTCTTACTCAAAATCCAGTACCCATTTCCAATATGCAACAAGCAACCTTAAGACACACCTGGGTTGCTATTAATTATGCCCTTCCAAGGAGATGACCTTGAAGATGATGCTTAGGCCTTTCTTTGTAGATGTGTTTGCATTTGGAAATGTAGACAAAGAAACTAGAGCTTCTAGCTGTGAGGGGACAAGGGAAAAAAGGAAGCCCTGCCTGCTGGCAGCTGCAGGAAGAAAGAAATGACTAAGGAAGTGTGGAGATGCTGTGATGCACTACCTAGGTCTCCCTTCAAGGAGACAAGACTTAGTCCTGCAAGGATGTGGCTGTGGGTTGGCAGTCTTTGGCTGGCAGCCACCTAGAGGGACTGCTTCTGTCACAGACAACAGCTTTGCCCAAGGTCACACCCTCTCACATTCAGGAATTGATGGGGGACCTAAAGGTTCTGAGGCCAGTTCAGCTCTAGGGCTCTTTGGAGGTCAGCTGAGGCCTTCGACATGCCTGTGTCACAGCTTGACTTCTTCCTGTTGGCCTTGCTTTCTTCCCTCCTGTCCCAAGGACACTCTCTAATACACTAGTCCATCTCAGAGTCAGCTTTCCAGGAACCTAGCCTGTGACAGGGACTTTGGGGTGTCTGCTGGTGGGTGAGCAATCTAAACCTCCTCCTCCTCCTCCTCACACTGAAAGCTTTGGAGAAATTGGCATTGCTCACTCAGACTTTCGTGAGCCAGTACTTAAGCTGGGTTGATTAGTCTTCCCCATCTCCCAATTCATGTCTGCCCGGGACCCCAGAAAATTACCTTCTTTGGAAATAGAGTTACTGATGATGTAACAAGTTAAGGATCTCAAGATGAAGTTTGAATTTAGGATGGGTTTCAGTCTATCCCCACCGCCACCTCCCTACTGAGGATCGAACCCAGGGCCTTGTGCATCGTAGGCAAGCACCACATCTCGAGCCCTTTTTAAATGTTTGTTTTATGATGAGACCTTGCTAAGTTGCCCTTAGCTTTTGAGGCTGGCCTTTGAGCTTGCCTCAGCCTCCTGAGTAGCTGGGATTACAGGCATGTGTCACCGTGCCTGGCTAAATTTAGTATCTTATGGAAAGAGAAGAGACACATATCATGGTGATGGGCAATTTAGTGAGAACCTGTCTCAAAATAAAAAACAAAGGGCTAAGGATGTAGATCAGTACAAAGTCCTAGGTTCATTCTCCAGCTCTGCAAAAAAAAAAAAAATAAAATAAAAAAAAAAATAGCAAGGCAAGGCACTCGCCTCCATGGGTTTGTTGAGCTAAACCAAACTGAATGCTAATACAGGGAAAAGCAAAGTTTATTAGAAGTTGTTGCAGGGTAGCTGCTTGATTTATTTTTTTTGGACCCTGGGCATGTGGGCACCTGCTAATTTTTCTACTTATTCATGATATTTGATTCTACACTTGGAACTGTGATAGGAGGCTTATTCATTTTTGCCTGATTTTAATAACTCTTTAAAAGTCAGTCACTAATGAGGTCCCTGTACTATGTCACTGTAATACATGTCCTGATCATTTAAACTAGATTTGTAATTTTAAAATGTGCCTGGCCTTTTTTTGGGCTGCTCCTTCTTATTCTTCAGGAGACCCCAGTTCTATTTTTAGACATCCAGGTAGGTGGAAAAGAAGTCATTTGCAAAGGTGATTTAAGAGCTCAACATAGCATCAAATTGAGTGCCTTTGCTCTTTTTTTTTTTTTTTTTTTTTGAAACAGGGTTTCACCATGTAGTGTAGCCTGGCCTTGAACGCACTTATGTAGCCCAGGCTGGCCTCGAACTCACAGTGATCCTCCTGCCTCAGCCTCCCGAGTGCTGGGATTACAGGCAGGTACCACCACGCCCAGATGCTCATTCTTGTCTGGTTATTCTGTAGCTCATAAGTTGCTGCCATGGGCCTCTGTTTGGCCTATCAATAAGATGGAGCTCAACCTGCTTTTTCATAAATTAGAAAAAATAAGAGAATAAAGTGAATTGTCTGAAGAGATCTCACAAGATCAGGTACTCTTCTGATCACACCTGAAGGCCCCAGATTACCTCTGAATCCTCAGGTTGAGCCCCTGGGTCTACATTGTGAGGGAGGGGGGTTGTGTTTATCAAAGACCAGATACATATGTACACATATAGACACATGCGCACATACACACGAATTTCTGAGCTTTATGCGAGTTTTAAGAACCCAGAATGTGTCCCAAGACACTCACCTTGTTTTTTTTTTTTTTTTTTTTTTTTGTGGGTACCAGGGGTCGAACTCAGGGCCTTGTGCACCAGGAGGCACCCGTACTGCTGAGCGATATCACCGGCCCTTTTTTTGTATGTGGGTTATGGGAGTCGAACTCGGTCCCTTGCACTTGCCAGGCAGGCGGTTATGCCGCTGAGCCATCTCACTGGCCCCACTCGCCTTGTTTGACCCTTCCTACTTCTTTAAATTTAAATTCAACCCATAGGGTAAATTCTTTTTTTTTTTTTTTTTTTTTTTTTTTTTAATATGCGAGTACCGGGAGTTGAACTCAGGACCTCCTGCTTGCCAGGCAGGCGCTTATGCCGCTGAGCTATCTCACTGGTCCAAATTCTCTTTTTTTAAAAACCAATAAATATATATTTTCTTTTATTAGACATCTGTTTTTCTAAATCAATCTATGAAAGAACAAAACTTTTTGGGTCTTTTTTGTCTTTTTTTTTTTTTTTGGTACCGGGGATCGAACTCATGACTTCACGCTTTCCAGGCAGGCACTATGCTGCTGAACTTTCTCCCTGGCCCTTTTGTCTTATTTTTACAGATAGAATTTCATCAATAGACTCTCCTAGGAACTACTTCCTGCTGTATATACCACTGTGTCAAGCAAAGAAAACCACCCCAAAAAATCACAGAAGGTGAAACACTGATCAATGTACCTGTCAAAGATGACTGTAATGAAGCAAAGAACAAATATCCAATAATGTAATTAAATTGGGGTTAAAAAAATTAATCACCAGCCACACACTATTTTGTGAAATGTTCTAATCCTTTTCATGATCTGTAGTCATCTGCTACACAATGATCAAAGACTTTCGTCCACTGATACTCAATGACTGGCTAGCCAAAATAAATTTTGAGCCAATTGGTAAATTCCTTGAGTTCTTTCTTATACAGGACACGCTACTAACCCTGAAATGTTTTATTGGAGGATGCAGATGAGTGGTTTCTGTAACTGAAGGGACTCAAGGAGAATCTATGAATTCTCCTTAAAATTCTAAGAAGGCCTGAAGAGCTTGCTTTGGGAGTTAGATCCTTTTCAACAGCTTGTGGCCTGTGGTCTCCCCTCGTCCCCCAAATCTGGTAGCCCCCCAAAGAAATACCAGTTTATGCCTGTAAGAGAGGGATGTCAGTGAGGATGCTTTTCTCCTAACAAGAGAGGATTGTCGATGAGGATGACTGGGGATCAAACTCTACCACTGAACTACATCCGCAGCCCTTTAAATTTTCTTTCCTTTTGGTTTCTTTATTTTGAGACTTAATCTTGCTGAATTGCCCAGGCTGGACTTGAACTTGTGATCACCTTGCCTCAGCCTCCCTCAGGGCTGGGTATACTTTTGATAGCAGCCTAACTTCAGATGGCTTCAACAATACAAAAAAATTTATTATCTGTTTTTTCACATAACAAGAAAGATAATAGGTAGGGCTCCATTCTGGTAAGGCTTGATCTAGCAGCTAGCATGTCACCAGGCATGTGCATTTTTCCTGCTTCTCCATTCTAATTTCCCCAGTGTTGGCATAATCTTCAGAATGCATTAGCAGTACTCTGTATGCTCTGGGTTTTGCTCCTTTTAGTACATCTCACATCTTTGTACCACACCTTCCTGGGGAAGAAATATATCTTCTGATGTCTCTTACGTGCGTACTGGGATTCGCTCTCTCTTGTGGACTGGAATCCAGCCATTTGCTGATTCCTGAACCAATCACTGTGGCCAAGAGACAAGAGCTAGAGATCAGAAAGCTCTCAGAAGTCAAACTTTTCTTAGGCTCCCTTTTGCAGGTGCCACATAGTGGCTTATCTCTTTCCTTTTAGTCACCCCACCCATCACATCAACTAATTTTATTTTTCTTTCTGCATAGAGTGGAAGGTGACCACCCTTAGTTCTTGAGTCTGCCTAATGGCAAAGCCTCAGAGATTTCACATCCTATTTGTAAGCCTTAGAACAAATAATCTGATTGGTCTCAGTAGGGTCTGCTTCTATTCCTGATCCTAACAAGTACGATCGAGGAGTTGTGGTATCATTGGTTAGACATGGCCAAAGGGGGCCACCAGTAGAGCTGGGAATGGAGACAGGACGGGTCTCTGGGACTTGGTGTCAGCCCTTGGTGTCACTGCAGGAAAGTGAATGTGGGTTCTTCTATGCCCAAAGTGGGGAAGGCCTTCTACTCAATAGATCTGACACATGTATTTGGTTAGGATTCTTTGGTTGCAAGTGACAGATGGCAACTTGGCCAACACAGAACAAATATTCACACATGTGTATACACACACACACACACACACACACACACACGCACACATACATGTCTGGAGTCAGGGAGAGAGTTTCTAATTGAAGTAGGCTAAGTCACATGGTCATTATAATAATAGTCCTCAATAAATCACACTTTCCTCTTCTTGCCTCCCTGTAACCCAGTGTAGCTACGCCTCCCTTCAAGAGGTGGAATCTGTTTTTGCAGTCTCTTTTGTTGGACTCGGCCTTATGACTTGACCAACAGGAACACTTTCAGCTTCCACAGTGTAAGGGCTGCCTACTTGGAGTTTCTGCCCCACCAACTGCCCGCAGTCAGGGATAAGCAGTTCCTCAAAATGCAAGCAGGGTGCTTTCTGGAAGAGAAAAATATACTTGGCAGTTTGAAAACAACAAATAATCTGCTCTATTTCGCTTTGTGCTTGCTGTAAGTAAAGCCATATAAACACTCTGGGTACCTATTACATGTCTTAAACTCATACTTTTGAAATAAATACCACTGGCACGGAGTGATCTGAATTAAATAGACAAGAGACTGCAGTCTGTACCATCTGCAGGCCTCCACTTCTTCTCTTGGCCTAGTTTGAGCACAAACACATACACACCGAACCACAAGAGAACTACTGATTTAGAACAAATTAAATAAAGCAACACGTAGGATGTCAACACTGAGCACTCCAAGACAGGACCCAGCACACCTACTTCAAGTGAGGAAGATGGAATGAGCCAGCCACGTGCTCCTCCACTAAATATCCCCGGGTCAGGAGCAGGATTGGCATGGCTTCCCTTCATTGAGTAAACTCCAGCTCAGTGATTCTCATGTGAGGGTCCTTTTGCTCCTTAGGGGATATCTGGCAATGTCTGAAGTCATTTTTAGTTGTGTGGAGGTAGTGCTACCGGCATCTACTGGGTCAGGGCCAAAGATGCTCCTCAGCCTCCTACAATGCCCAGTGCACCACCATTTACACAGACATGCATATACACACAACAAAAAATTATTTGGATTTGGGGCTAGAGATGTAGCTCAGTGGTTGAACATCTATGTGGCACATGCAAAGCCTTGGATTTAATTCCCAGCATGACCAAAAAAAAAAAAAAAAAAAAAAAAGAAAGAAAGACAAGAAAAGAAAGCCAGGTATGGTGGTACATGCTTGCAATTCCAGCACCCAGCTGGGAGGCTGAGGCAGGAGTATCACAAATTCATTCTGAGCAAGTTAGTGACTTAGCAAGGCCCTGTCTCAAAATAAAAAAAATTTTTTAAAGGCTGAGGAAGTAGCTCAGTGCACAGAGCTGGGTTCCCAAGAATTATTAGACTTAAAATATCAATAGTACTGACACAGAGAAAACTTGATTTAATAAAAATAAAATTGCCTGATAGGTAGGAATTATAACTACATCATCACAACCCTGGGCCTTAGAATAGTCATAAAAAACAAAGCCCAGCCAGGTACAGTGGCACACACCAATAATTCCCCCACTCTGGGAGGCTGAGGCAGGAAGATTGCAAATTTGAGCTCAGTCTGGGAAATTTAGCAACTTAGCGAGACCCTGTCTCAAAATAAATAGAAGAGGACTGGGGAATGTAGCTCAGTGCAAAAGCCCTAGTTTCAATCCTCATTTCCACAAAAAAAGAAAGAAAAGAAAAGAAAAGAAAAACTCTTATTTAACACAGCACGGTGTATAACACATCACCATACTGTAAAACCTTGCTGTTCACCAGCTAGCCAAGAAATGACAATGTACCTACAAATGAAGATTTATGTGTAACTGCTTATAGCAGGATTGTTCCCCATATGGAAGCAATCCCAGACCTGCTAACTACTGAATGATTAGCCAGAGTATGGTCTACCCTTATTACCCATCTTCAAAAAAGAACCTAGTATTGAGAAGGCTACCACATGGATAAACCTCAAAAACATTTTGTTCAGTGAAAGAGGCCAGCCACAAAAGATCACATATTTTATGATTCCATTTACATGAAATGGCCAGAAAAAAGCAAATTATAAAGAAGGAAGTAAAGTAGTAGTTGTCTGGGGCTGAGGATTGGAATGGGAACTAATTGTAAATGGACATAAGTGATCTTACTGGGGCAAAGAAAATGTTCTAAAATTGTTTATAGTGATGGTTGCACAGCTTGATAAATTCTCACAAAACGGATGAATTTTATGATCTACAAATCATGCCTTAGTAAAACTTTGCTATTAGAATTGTGTCCTTGGACCAGTAGTATCAGCATTATTGGAAAATGCTTAGAGATGAAAATCTTAGGGCCCAGCCTGGACCTGCTGATTCAGAATCTGCATTTTGAACAACACCCCTAGATGATTTGTGTTCCCCGTTTGATTAGTACATGTTTACAAGACAGAGTAAATACACTCATGGGGGGGGAATTGATATATATACATACCACATCTTGATCCTTTTTACCTTCTCTTCCCCTCCTCTCTCCCATCTCCCACCACCCTCAGATTCCCTTCCTACCCTTTCAAAGAACCAACTCTTTGATTCATTGATTCTTTGTGTTTTTTTGGTCTCAATTTCATTAATTTCCATTTTGATTTTTATAATTTCTTTCTTTCTATTAGTTTCAGATTTGGATTTCTTGTTCTTGTTTTTACCCCAAGGTGATTTAGATGCCCGTTAAACACTGCTTTCATACTGAGACTTGGCTGAAATGTGCAGAAGCAAAATCATTCTGTGTTAATCAGCTTTTTTGGGTTGTTGTTGCTATAACAAAATACCAGAGATGGTCAACTGAGAGAACAGTTTTATTTGCAAAAAAAATTTTTTTGTCTCTTTGAGACAGGGCTTCACTGTGCAGTTCAGGCTGGCCTTGAACTCACTTCGTAGCCCAGGCTGGCCTCGAACTCGCAGTGATCCTACTGCCTCAGCCTCCTGAGTGCTGGGATTACAGGCGTGCACCACCATGCCCAGTGAGAATAGTTTTATTTTGGCTCCCAGTTTTGGAGGTTTCAGCCCATGGTTGGTTGGCCCCATTTTTTTTGGGGCCTGTGACAAGGAGCACACATCAGAGGAAGCTCGTTCCCCTCAAAATAAAAAAGAGGAAGACACCGTGGCCCCACAACCCCTTCAAGGATGCACACCCCCAATGACCTAAACCTACCACTAGGCTCCTTCTCCTAAAGGCTCCACCACCTCCAGTAGTGACACAGGATGGGACCAAGCCTTTAGGAGACATTCCAGACCCAAACTACAGCATGTTCTAATAACTTTTGACAAAGATAGTTCTAATCCATATGGTAATAGGGCCCAGGAATACGGCTTGCTGGTGCCACCAAGATAATGAAGGATAACATCTTTGATGCAGCTTAAACTTAGGTTCAAGCAGGGTTCGACTTTGTGTTTATACTTAGAATATAATACCTACTATTCCACACAGAAGATGACTAATGTACCAGTCACAATGCCAACCTTACCCAGTATTTCATTTACTCCTCACAACAGTCCTGCTTGGTAGGTATTATATATTACTTCCCTTTTATAGATGATGCAACTAAAGCCCTGGGAGATTAACTGGCATGTTAAAAGTCACACAGCTTCTAAGAGCACCCTATGGCACAATCCTGGGAGGAGGGAAAATCATTTGTGTAGATTGCAATGTTGGAATTTTCCTGCAGGGGGCAGATTCATGCCTTCTATGCGTGGATGGCAATTGGTATTGCCCTTTGTGCTCCTAACCATTATTCTGTACTGACTCTAGTTGCTCATTTTGGGTGCACAAATTAGTCCATCAGAGCCTTTAAGAGACGGAAGTTACAGAGTAAGAGTTCAGCCTTGCAGTGGCAAAACAGCATGACATTGGGTATCAGTGCTGAGCTGGGAATCTAGAGTCTTGGACATGGTCTGCAGTCAAGGGGAGCTTAGGCAGTCACTCGAAACCAGGCAGCAAGCATCAGTTGGAACCCTTCAGTGGCAGCTGGGGACTCAAGCCAGGCAATCCAGGCAGGCATGCAGAAATTAGACAAGTAGGAATTTTAGCAGCTTTGCAAAAAGAAGGAAGGTGATCAAGGTTGGGCAGCTGGTAAGAAGCAAGAAAATAACATGGATAGATGGTGACAGCATTGTCAAGTCCTGGTGCCTTTGCAGCAAACTTGGGCACTGTCTGTCCCACACAGCTTTGGTGAATGCTGCGCCATGGGTCCCCATCTTTAGTAAACTTGATAGAGCTGTGATGCTTCTGGTGGGAGTGAATTGTAGTAATAAAAGCAGATACTGACATAAAGAAATCAAATATGTGAAGTAAAGAAATGAGCATCTGTGACTAGGTATGCAGCTATATTCTTCAGTTCTTTGGTATTCTTTGAATCAGAGAATCATCCTTAATTAAAGCTCACTGTAACTCTTCCAGTAGTAAGTAGCTTAGGACACCGACTGACAGTACGGCTTTTGGTATCAGGTGAACCCACTGCAGCGTGAAGAACTGAATCTGCGGTTTACTAATTGTGTAATCTTGCAGGAATGACTCCACCTTCTCTGAGCCTCTGTTTTTATTTATTTATTTATTTATTAGATATGGAGAGTAGTAATAGCACTCTCAGGATGGGTTTGAGGATTATATGAACCATAGATACATGTAAAATTCTTAGCATCCTGAAACTGCTTGTTTCTTTCAATTGCATTTTTATTACAAGCCTTTCTATCAGGCATTGCCTCCCCTGTCAGTCTTCCATCCTCAAAACATAAATTACTCCTCATTGTTTAATATGGCTGTTTGAGCTCCTGCCATCCTATCTAAATTCCAGCCAGAAACAAAGAATAAAATAAAGACAGATAAATACATACTTCTTCCAATCGCTCAGTGGTGGACAGCAAGCCACTGCTCTGCTGTAACACACAACTCCTGGCGATCCTAAACCCCTGCGTTGGTAAAGAACTAAAGAGGCAGTTTAAAATAAGAGAATACAATTTATTTGACAACGGGGAAGGAGGATAAGAGAGATGACAGAAAGCTACTTTGGATGAGTAGGGAGAATTTCAAAGTGAATTGCTTGTGGACCTCTTGTCTGTAGCTCCTTTTATTGAGATTCTTGTCCCATGCATACTCCTGGAATCTGATTGGCTCCTTGGCTTGTCTTTCACCCTAACCTTGGATTTCTTCTGGCCACGTGACCTTCTTCCTGTCCTTGATGGAGAGTAAAATTATGGGCGGGGGCCTTACAGAATGGTAGCTTAATTTTAAGGATTAAGTAAAGGGGAAGTTTGCGATTCTTACGTGAGTTCTTTGTTTTTGTCTTTCTAATTCCTAAAAGCCGCCGCCCATGACCTTTTCATTGTTGGACTCTGGCTGAAGATGTCAGCGCTGTCTTTTATTTATTTTTTTTTGTGGGTACCGGGGGTCGACCTCAGGACCTCACGCGCCAGCAGGCACCCGTGCCACTGAGCGATATCACCGGCTCCTTTTTTCGTATGTGGGACCCGGGAGTCGAACTGGGGCCCTCGCGCTTGACAGGCAGGCGCTTACGCAGCTGAGCCATCTCATGGGCCCAGTGCTGTCTTATTAATGTTTAGTAAAGCTCAAAGAGGCCTTCTTCCCATCTTTTTTCTACCTACTGTGCCCCCTGCCCCTACAGCTTGCGCATCCATCTCACTGATCAGAACTTAGACACGTGGTTTAGACATGAGGGAAGCTGGAAATGGAGTCTTTATTAGATACAAAATCAGGAAAAACAGAAACAAAGATAGATACTGGTGGTATAGGGATGACATAGGACCTCCAAATAAACCAAATACTAGAAAAGAAATGTTGTAACTCCCAACCTACTAGATGTCTGATACACTGAGTTCACGTTACCCAAAACTGAAGAATGAATTCTAAGGAACAACAGAGGTTAAGAGTAGGAAATATTTATTGAGGGAAAGATAGCTTCCCTAAGAGAGACAGAAGGGGACCCAGAAAGTAGGTTGCCACCAAGTCCACTTACAGGGGAGGCTTTGTAGAGCAAAATCAGGAGGTGGGTATGAAATCATGAGGAGGATATAAGGTAGGACAAAGCTATGATCAACCAGTAAGATTACAAGTATAGTCGCTTAGGTAATATTGATCTAGTGGGGGAAGGAAGTCACTTAGCAAGTGTACATGGAAAGAACAAGGACTTTTCCTAGAAGGGCTGGGTCAAGGTCCTTGTCCCCCACACAGGGGATTGATGCCTAGTTAGAATAACAATCATTATTGTTTATCCCTGGGGATTTAGGTGTAGTCATTTCATCTTTGTCTTGAGGCCTGGCCTTCAATAAATGTGCCTCCACCCACGGTTGTAATGTGTTCTCATTTTGTGCACTGACTCCTTCGAGGGCCTAGGCCTGTCTGACTGCCTATAATATTTCTACCTAATTTAAATATCTGTAATACTGAGGACAACTATAAGTCACTGTCCATGGCAGTCACCCAAAAGAAAATGAAAGGGCTGTAACTAAAAGGAAGAAATATTAGTCAGGCAAAAACAGTTACTGTGGGGTCACACAATGCAACTTGGTCACAAAGCCCAAATACATGTTTTATACTCAACAAATAATTATGGGTTCACTGACTAGTTTTATCATAATAATAAAAACTTGCATCTATTTAGCTGGACACACAGAAAATCATTAAATACATCCAAGTTTCAAGGAGCTTATATTTTTTAATGAACTACTCTTTTAAATAGTTCCAATTGCTTTAGGTCAGTGGTGATGAACGTATGGCATGTGTGTGCCACAGTGGGCTGTTTGCATCACTGAAATCTCTAAAAGGTTCACCGACACTGCTTTAGGTGATATTTTAGGGCCAGATTCCCTTAAACAATGTGGTCTCTCTGCCACCACAATTCTAGTCAGTATAAGAAAATATTCTCTCAACTCCCAAGTTCTTAGGTGTAGACAACTTAAAAAAAGATTTTTGCTGATTAATCAAATAATGCATGCTCCTTATTAAATCAAGCATCACCAAAATATTGTGGGCCTAACCTCAGGCTGCATTCAACACTTAATTGCAATCCTTGGAAATGGTGTCCCACTCTTTTAGACATTACTGAGTGATGTAGCTTTTGCAGAGGAATTTTTAGAAAGCAGGAAAGAAGGGCTACAATGCATACCATAAGGCAAAAATGTACAGAAATTGCCTTTAAACACCTTTGTTCTGCTAGAATTTCCTCTCTAAATGTCAGCCCCCTCTCCTCCCTTCCTTCTCTTTCCCCATCTGCCTTTGTTGCCCATTGCAACCTAAATTCCGCTCAATTCTCTGGAATGATTTAGTTCTGGCTCTCAACTTGCCTATCTACTTAAAAAGTCAAAAGCACCATTTCTTTTTTAAAAAAAGAAATCGTCTTAATGTCCAACAATTATCTGTTAAGAATGGCTGGGAGTCGGGGTGGAGGTGGAGCTCAGCCTGCAGAAAGCTCTTTTAGCATGTACGAGGCCATGGGTTTCATTTCCAGCACCAAACACAAATACAAATTGCTTGAGGGTAGGCATAACCATGGAGGAAAAGTGTGGGATAAATTGATTAGCTGATGTCAGATACAGGCGTTAGATCAATCCCATCCAAACCTTATAGATGAGAAAATGTGGGAAGGCGGTGGGGTGGGGGGTGGTTCGTGAAGGTATTTGGACTCTGTTTCAGTAGGTTGGAGAAGAGATATCTATTCCCAATTTTTAGCATATATTTTTAGAAAGAAAATGTTCAAATGAGGAGGGGAACAAGGGAGGGGGAGCAGGAAAGGAAAGAAGGGTAAAGTAAAAAAGTGAGGAAAGAAGGAAAAAATGGAAACAAAGCATTTGTAAATGGGGAGGGGAGGAGGGGTTGAAGGGAGGGTAGGGGAATGGGAAAAAAAGAATCAAGTAATATCATGTACAGGTACAAATTCTCTATGATCAATGTGATCATATGTACATCTAAAATGTACCAATAAAATCTGATTTAAAAAATTGTAGCCTATTTTATCAATTACAAATTATTTCTATCAATTACAAATTAATTATGTTGTTAATTACACCAATAATGCATGCTCATTATTTAAAAACTCAAGAACAGCAGAGTCCATTATGCCTAGGTTTACTGTCCCTCCACCCTGTCTTGGGTAGGACTGTAGATAAATCTTTATCTGGGTTGTAAACATCTTGAGTATCATGCCTCATTATTCTTCATGTCACTATTGATGTCTAACTGTGCTTTGCCCAGGGGTGACACTGAGCAACTGTGACAATGATCATGGTGATGTTGGAGATCTCCATGAAAATGGTATGACAAATACAGTGAATGTTTAAATTTAACAAATTCATTACAATGAAAGACACATTGCCATTAATCCCCCTCAAAAATATCCCCCCTGCTCCAAACATACTTATCCCATCATTCTTGCCACTTTCTGAGGCAGGTCTGGAAGTGCTCTTTTATGAGTGTCTTCAGTGGCACTGTTGTGCCTGCCTTCATATCTTGAATTGATTCAAAAAGTTTACTTTTCATGGTCATTTTGCCTTTAGGGAAGAGCCAGAAGTCACATGGTGCCACGTCCAGTGAATGACATGCCTATGGGGCACATGACTATATTTGTAGGAGCGGTAGACAGGAAGAGACAAAAGGACCAGTTAAAAAAATTAAATCATCCAAGATTGTCCTCAATTATGTGGTAAATGCTATTCTTGCATTAAAGGGTTCATGACACAGGATGGTACATCCAGCTGTCATGAGGCTGCACAGCTAATGTGACACTGACAGCCAGTTTGGATCATGGGGAAGACAGACTCCTGGTGTTTATTTCTTTGTATGATTCCCCTCCACTTGAGTGTGGGTGAAATATGAGAGTTGCTTCTAACCAGGAGAATATGGCAAAGGTGACGGGTTGTCGCTTCTGTTATTATATTACATAAGGTTGTCATGTCTGTCTTGCTGAGATATTCTCTCCTTTGCTGACTTTGAAGATCAAACAACCATCTTATAAGCGACTCCATGGACAGGGTCATGTGGTGAGGACCTGAGGGTGGCCTCCAATGACAGCCAGAAGCGAACCACAAGTATAGCTATCGCATTCAAGGAAATGAATGCTGCCAGCAACCACTTGGGATTAAAAACAGATCCTTTCCCAGTCAAGCCAGATTCATAGAAACTGTGAAGCAATAAATGTGGGCTGTTTTATGCTGCTAAGTGTGCGGCAATATTGCTGTGCGGCAAAAGATAACTAATATGGATAGATCTGAGAGATATGCTTCATTTAATTTGCAGCAGGCAGTCACATCACATTAGAGGGTTTTCATTTTATTGGCTCACAACACTGAATAGAGACACTGTAGGAGTTTGGAAAACAGTCCATAAATTAACATGGAGAAAGTCGCCCCAATTTCTGTCCTTGATTGGTGGCCATTAATATTTCCAATAATTTTTATTTTATTTTATTGAGTACTGGGGGTTGACCTCAGGACCTCGTGGGCCAGCAGGCACGCGTGCCGCTGAGCGATATCACCGGCCCTTTTTTTGTATGTGGGTTCCGGGAGTTGAACTTGGGCCCTTGCGCTTGCCAGGCAGGCGCTCACGCCACTGAGCCATCTCACCGGCCCTCCAATAATTTTTAAATCTTTTTTTTTTTTTTTTAATTTTAAAGAGAAGAAAAAACAAAACAAATCAAAAAAAGAACAAATTTTCAAAACAACATAATATGAGGGTAACAATGGTCAATGCATTACGTATTATTATCTTTAAGTTAGTTATTCAGGACACCAGACATTAGCATTCAATTGTCGAAACATTATTGGCTCAAACCTTCCTCTTCAATGAACTAAGTAAAACTGGTAGTGTATCTATCTTAACCATCTTATATACATATACAGTTTTTTTTCCCTTTCCCTTCTTTCTTTTCCCCATTCCAGTCTCTCTTTCTTATTGACCAGTTTCTTTTTGATTCACCGTGTCTATTGTACATTTTGGATCTTATTTACTCTTTCAGTTTCTCATACTAGTGAGACAATACGATGCTTACACATGTGCGTCTGGTTTATTTCACTTATGAGTATTTTCTCGAGTTGCATCCATTTACCTATAAAAGTGTCCAGTTTATCCTTCTTTATGGCTGAATAGTACTCCATTGTATAAAAATACCACATCTTTCTTATCCATTCCTCAGTTGATGGGCATTTGGGTTGTTTCCAAGATCTGGCTATTACAAATTGTGCTGCTATAAACATGGGTGCACATATATCGCTGTGGTACGATGTTTTTAATTCTTCTGGGAAGATGCCCAGAAGGGGAATAGCTGGGTCAAATGGGACCTCTAACCCTAGTTTTTTGAGGAATCTCCACACTGACTTCCACAGTGGCTGTACCAGTCGACACTCCCACCAACAGTGAAGAAGGGTTCCTTTTTCCCCACAGCCCCTCCAGCATTTGTTATTAGTTGATAATTTTTAAATCTTAATATTTTCTTGGCTCTTGAAAAATCTTAGTTACATAGGGAGGAAAAAGAAAAACAGATGAAGAACCTCAGGTATTTTACCTTTTTGTTATTGCTAGAAATAGTTTTTACTCTGCAAAGGCAAGCGAGCTGGGAATTTTGCTCTTGATGGAACAAAACCTTTAATTTTCAAAGGCTGCTTTTTAGACCCAGCTAATGGGGAATAGAGAGAAAACTACCTTAGAAGAGCGATCATTTTCAAACTACACCATCCCTTAACAAGATTTCAATTCTAAAAATATACCACCAAGCACACCAATTGAGAGAGAAATGCCTTAATGGTTGTGGAAAATCTTTATGCCCCGAGAAATTGGTCGCATTAAGGTGTCGTCTTGCTTTTATCTGCAGTGAACACAAAGTATGTTGATACATCAATCCATTGTTCTGTTTTTTAAGAGTTTCATCCTAAGTAACAGCAAACCATGGGAGTTCACAAAATCAATTTTGTTCTCCTATTTCCTGCTTTTGAATGGCCTGGAATCTACCATGTAATGTTTGCACATTTTCCTTCTTAAATCTCTAGAAATTATTTTGGTTTGTAGGTGGCCTATGTTTTTATGCCATGAAATAATATATCCTTAGGGATCTGCATGAGAAAAGCAACATCTGGAAGGATTTTGAGCTTCTCCCTGTTCTGTTCTTTTTGTAAGAGAACAGCTCTGGAGGAGGTAGCCAAGGAGTCAGAGCTGAGAACCACCAAAAATCTCCATTAACTCCTCATTCCGAAGATGCAGAAGAAAACTATGAGGCTGCCTATTTGTTTATTTTACTAGGATTGAACACAGGAGTGCTCTACCACTGAGCTATATCCTCAGCCCTCTTAATTTTTTTAATTACTATTGCTATTATTATTATTATTATTATTATTATTATTTTGAAACAGGATCTCACTGAATTGCTCAGGCTGATCTCGAACTTGTAATCCTCCTTCCTTAGCCTCCCTCAGTGCTGGGATTGTACGTGTGCACCACGTCCTCTTCCATTAAGAAGGAACCAGGGCTGCAGGTATAGCTCAGTGGTAGAGCTTTTGATTAGCAGGCACAAGGCCCTGAATTTGATCCCCAGAACTGAAGAAAAAGAAGAAGAAGGAGAAAGAAGAGGAGAAGAGGGAGAAGAAAAGCTGCTACCAAACTACTTTTTTGTCTGCAGCCTCCCTCTGTCCCTTGACTCCAACCCCATGCTGTATGGAGAGTGGATGTGACAAAGACTGGGGCTGTTCCTTCTCCTCCCTGTAGGAAGCCTTAGAGATGGAGGGTGCTACCAGAAGGGAGAACCTGAGGCATTCCCAGGAGAGCCGGGGTGCCGCCTGCTTGGCCTGCAGAATTGTCAGTAGACATTCTGAACTTATCCCTTTTTTCCTTGGCTGGTTTCATGCATTCATTCTTCCCAAAGGATTTTATCTTCAGTATTTTAAGTCTCTGTCACAGCTCTCTCCCAAACCCTAGTATTTTTATTGTTTTTTAGAATTGGATCTCTATTTGCATTTTATTTCACTCTCCTATTCCAACTTTACCGAGGCATAATTTACATACAATAAAATGCAACATCGTAAGGATACTTTTAGATACATTTTGATAATGTATATACTGTGTAACCATCTATACAATTACAATATAGAACATTCTCATTAGTTTCTAAAAGGCCCTTCATGTACTCACCCTCAGTCCTATTTCCAACTGCTTTCCCTTTTTTCCTTTCCTAAAATTTTGTGTAAATGCAATCATATTAGTACAACCCTTTTGAATCTGGTTTCTTTCACTCAACATGATGGTTTTGTGATTTAGCTGTGTTGTTGCATGTATCAATAGTGCATTCCTTCTTATTGCTGAGTATAATCCCACTATATGGGTAGAGCACAATTTATTTATCCTGCTTTTCATTTTTATGTTAACTTGTGATGAAAAGGAATTTTTACAATGCTGATGCTCCTTATTTAGTCAAGCCGTACCTCTCAAATTTCTTACTTGGGTCTTGTTTTTATGTCTATAGTCAAGTTTTACAGTTTTATTTATGTGGCCCTTATACTTTTCTTGTTCAGTTTATAACAAGTTGATATTTTGTGGTTGCTGAATAGTCATTTCTCCTTAACATTACCTCCATAGTTGTTGGTATAGTGTAATAGAAAGCTATTGATTTTTTTTTTTTTTTGGAACTTTTTTTTTGTACTGGGGATTGAAGCCAGGTTGTTTGCATTGAGCTACATCTTCAGCCATTTTTTATTTTTATTTTGAGACAGGGTCTTGCTAAATTGCTCAGGCTGGCCTTGAACTTGTGATTCTTTTGCCTCGGCCTCCTGAGTAGCTGGGATCACATGCATACACCACCACATTCATCTTATATTTGGCCATATCTTGAAACTCTTGTTGGTTTTAATAATTCTTTTAGTTGGGTCTCTTGGATTTTTTTAGGTTTATAGTCTCATTACCTATAAATAATAACATTATCTCCTTTTCCAAAAATGATACGCACTTGTTTCTCTCTCTCTCTTTCTCTCTCTTTCTCCCCTCCCTGGGATTGAACCCAGGACCCCCACAGTGAGCTATATCCCTGCCCCTATTTAAATTTTGATGCAGGTTGCACTAAATTGCCAAACCTAAGCTCGAATTTGAACTTTCAATCCTCTTGCCTCAGCCTTCCGGAGTGCCGGGATTGAAGGCTTACACCATTGGCTTCTTTTTTTTTTCTTACTTTTCTGATGTCTGAGGAAAAGCAGAAAAAATGAAAGGGGGAAGGTTAGGGTACAGGGATAGAGAGGCAGAGAGCGGGGAGAGAAAGAGAGAGCGAGCACAAAATGCCACAGCCCAAACTCCCAGTGTTGTGTGGGGGAAGAAAGCATTCAGCACACACTTTGGAACTCTGCTGAGGGGTGTGAGCTGAAGGGAAGGTGGTTGGAAAAGTCCAAGCAGGAATTGATTTCCTAAGTGAGAAGATTGTATAGGATGTGACTCTTTCCCTTAATTTCTAGTCTGTGCCCTAAACATCCAGGAGCCTTAAAGGGAGAGGGAGGACCAGCATGAAAGAGAAGACCATTCCCTACAGGCTGTTCTCCTCTCTCACTCCAGGTGGGGTGAGATGGTGGGGGAGATGGTGCTCCAAGACCCATGAGGAATATGGGGTTTGCTAGGAACATTTTTAACAGGTAGAAAAGAGAGATTCAGTAGGTAGTAGTTGGAGGAAGAGGCTGGAAGAAAATACAGTGGTTTCTCGGATAGAATATTCAACAAACTGGTTGCATTTAAAATGTCAGTGACATTTCCGTTATTATTTTAAGAAGGGTGCAATTAAGGGGATCCTAGAGAAACGGTGCCATTTGGGCTGCAAGCACATCCATATATCTGTAGAAACATCTTTTTGTGAATTAGACTGGGACGTTGCCTTTCACGGTACTGCGAGATGGACCACTAACTAGGTAAATAAAATTTAGTCATGGGGCTGCCCCTGTAGTTACTCTATTGGGCCACTAGATCGCGCTTCTGCTTCGGTGAGGCAAAATGCAAACCGGACAATGATGCTTTAAGGAATAGGAAGCCACTGATGTTGAAGGAATCAAAGAGCTATTGGAAGAGAAGTATAGGTGGAATGGAATGAGTATGACCTGGAGAAATGCCTGGGTTTCACATAATAATTTTTTGACTCAACAAGGAAAATAAAAATGGAGAAGAGGGGGAAAAACAAAAAAGAAACAAAAAGTAAAAAAGAAAATGAAATATAATAAATAGGCACAATGAGACACCATACCCATCACGATGGCACTTACATATTTGAAAACATGGAAGATAACAAGCGTTGGTGAGGCTGCGAAGATACTGGAGTCTTAATTCATTGCTGGTGGGGATTTAAAATGGTGCCGCCACTGTGGAGAACAACTCCGTGATTCTTCAAAAAGTTAAGAATAAAATCACCATAAGATTCATCAATTCTACTCTTAGGCTTATACCCAAAAGAATAGAAAGCAGGGACTGACATAGACACTTGTATACCAGTGTTCATTCAAAGAGTGAAAACAATCCAGTTTTTAATCAGCAGATGACTGGATGAACAAAATGTGATATACACATACAACAGAATATTTTTCAGTCATGGGGTGGAATGAAATTCTGACACACTACAGCAAGGACAAACCTTGAAAATATGCAAAGTAAAATAAGCTAGACACAAAAGGACAAAAATTGTATGATTCCACTTACACAAGATGCTTAAAGTCAGCAAATTCAGAGAGACAGAAAGTGGAAAAGGGATTGTCAGAGATGGGGATGGAGTAATGAGGAGTTATTGTTTACTGGGCATGAGTTTGTTTGGGATGATGAAAATGCTCTGGAAATGGGCAGTGGTGATTGTTGTCTACTGTTGTGAATATACTTAATGCCACTAAATTGAATATTTAAAAATGGTTAAAATTGGGGAAATTATGTATATTTTACCATAATTTAAACAAACAAATAAATAGGGCTAAACCCTCTGTACTGATGCTTGGGCCAAGAGATGCTTCTGATATTTCATTAGCTGACTTACCACTGGACCTTGCCCACACAAGGATGAGTAAATGATATGCATCTCGTATCCCAGGAGATATTGTGCAAGGACAACCTTGATTGCCAATCTACAGGGTCATGAGGAGTTGGAGCAGTTGGCTGTCCAACAGTACATACCTCAAATACCTAATGGAGGCAAAAAGGCGATTGTAATTGGTTTCTGCTTACAATATTTGTCCTTGGGAAAGTTAAGACACCCAGAATACCCAGTGACTAAGCATAAGATTAACAGCCTGTGAGTAAGGACCTTCTGTCATTTATCCCACAAACAGGATTTTCCAGATGATTAATGAGTGCCACCTTCATGCAGAGGGCAGCACCACCTGGTACTGTTTGGGCAGCATTTGGAATGGAACAAAGAGTATGTGAGACTCTTGAACCACTCTCTTATTTCAAGAAGTAATTAAAATTCTCCTGGTTCTCAGGCCTTTGGGCTCGGACTGCAATTCACACTCTTGGTGTTCCTGGATCTGCAGCTGGCAGACGGCAGACTGCGGGACTTCTTAGCCTCCATTATCATGTGAGCCAGGTCCTTCTCATGCCTGCCTGTCTGTCTGTCTATCTCTCTATCTATCTATCTATTTCCTGTTGAATTTCTCTAGAGAGCCATTACTAGTACTCTCACTTTTCTGTTATTAGTGAGTTCGATTCCTGGTACAAAAAAAAAAAAAGTAAAAAAAAAGTCATTTCTTAGTTGGGTGTGGAGGCATACACTTATAATCTCAGGATATGGGAAATGAGGCGGAAGAGAAGGGTTGCAAATTTGAGGCTAGCCTGGGCTACATAGTAGGACACTGTTGAAATAGGGAGGGACAGCGAGAGAGAGAGAGAAAGAGAGATCTGACTCAAAATAAATAAAAGAAATAGGGCTAGGGATGTGGGGATATAGCTCCATGATTGTTCTGCCAAAAAAAGGCATTCCCTTTGCAAAGTGGTAACTGATGCTTTAAAAATTATTTAAGCATTTAAAATATTAAAATAAAATACTATTCTAAAATAAGATAAAACATTAAATATAAACATTAAGCATGTAATGCAATGTTCTTTTTAGTGAATAAGCATTTAAGTCACTTAAAAGGAGTATCTGTGACCTCCTGTCCTGCTATTCTTGCCTGCACTAACCCTTCTCTAACTGTACCGGTTGTGGTAAGGCCAATGGTGCCACCACCCTCGCCACCCCAAAGAAGTCATGTTTTAATCCTTAAAGCCCCTGAATAGGTTACCTTACCTGGCAAAAGGGACTTGGAAGATGTGATTAAATGAAGGAGCTCATGCTGAGGAGTTTTCTGGATTATCCAGGTGAGCCTAGTACAGGTACAGAGGTCCTCATGGGAGGGAGACAAGAAGGTCAGAGAGAGATGGAGACGTGAGAAATGAAGGAGAGGGAGGGAGGGAAAGAGAGAGAGAGGGTGAGAGAGAGAGAGATAGAGAGCTACATTTGCTACCTTGTAGGCTTTGAAGACAGAGAAAAGAAATAACAAGTAAAATAACCAGTAAAAGGTGAAAAGGGAAAGATAAAGGGATTCTTCCTGGAATCTCAAAAGTGAGCCCATTGCCAACACCCTGCTCTTAGTGCAAAGATACCTGTGTTGGGCTTCAGAACTTATAAGAGAATAAATCTGTGTTCTTTTAAGGCACTGCATTTGTGGTCATTTGTTACAGCAGCCACAGGAAATTAATACGCCGCACTCCTTACTGTTCCTTGTATGTGCGGGTTCCCTCCCATCGTATGACCCTTGCCCACGCAGAGCCTCTGCCTGAGTGTTCTTTTCCTGGTTTTCTTCATGGTTTTCTCTCACATTTGGGGTCTTTAGCCAAACACCACCCTCTCAAAGAAGCTGTTCCTGACCACTTTAATACTGTAGCTCTTGCCCAGGATCTTTCTCCTTCATTTTTCTTCATAGCATATTTGACTTTTTTATTTTGGTTATTATCTGCCTTCACTCACTAGAACTTGAGCTCCAGAGGTCAGGAATTTATTTTTCTTTTTTTGTGGTACTTGAGATCGAACTCAGGGCTCCCACACCGAGCTACATTTCAGGCCCTTTTTATTTATTTTTAAAATTTGAGACAGGGCCTTGCTAAGTCCCTGAATTGCTCAGGCTGTGCTCAAACTTGTGATCCTCTTGCCTTAGCCTTCTAGAGTGCTGGATTACAGGTTATGCACCACCACACTCGGCTAAGGCCAGGGATTTTTCATTTAATTTAATTTCTTATTTTTATGGTATTGGGGATCATACCCAGGGACTTGACCCTGGTAGGCATGTGCTCTACCCTTGAGCTATACACCCCTCACCCGGTCAGGGATTATTGTAGTTTACCTCCTCCTGTCTCCCAAAATCTAAAACAGTGCCAGCAAATATTAGGCACTCAGTGAATGTTTGTTGAGTGAGTGAATGTGTGACATCTGATGAGGTCTTCCTATTTCTCTTGCTCAAGAAATAACCAGATTACTTCAATCCTTATATTTCCCTTATGTCTCTTAAATGGGTTTTATTGGTGTCTTCCACTGTTCAAGAATAAACATTCATGGAGGGCTTACCAAGGGCCAAACATTGTGCAAGGTGATTGTTGCTTAGAGCAAGATAGGTGCGATGCCCATTCTTATGCAGCTAGAGTGTGGGTGGTCATAAATAAGGGATTAAAAAAATAAATATTAGGTTGCCAAGAAGGGTAGAGAGTAAATTTTACTTTTAAAAAAGTTATTATTACATGCAGACCTAAGATAAAAACAAATGAAAGATATGGGGCCTATTTAATCATATTCCCAGGGCAAGGTATTTGTCTTCTTGGAGCTTGGCCAAGGCACAAGATGTTGTATAGATAAGCTTCTGGTATGTATAAGCTTCTCATCAATTTCGAGAAATTGACATTCATCTAGACTCTGATTAGTAGGGTTTTCCAGTCCAATGTCAGTAGTAATTATGTTAAGTATCCAGAGAGGAATTGGACCACTGTAGGGATGTGATGACATTTTTTTCCCCTGGTTGCCCTTAAAGAGCAGTTGATGTGAATCAGGTACCTGAATTTATTGTATTACAAATGCATTAGGGATTAGAAAACACTCCTGAAGTTGTTGGCTGAAGGATTAGAGGTATGTTTTACAGTTTGTAACATTTTCGAAGAAACACAGTTAACTGGCATGCCCAAACATCATAGAAAAATTGTCTAAAATCAAATAGCAGAGAGGGCAATTGCCATTTAATTAAGTTTTGAAAATTTAGTTTTCCTTGTTAAAAGCTTTGTCTAAGGTCAAAGAAAGAAAAAAAAAATCATAGAAAATCATTCACTCAGATTTGGAGAAAGCATTTAGAAAGAGATGGGGTTAGAATGAAGGTCTTAACAATTAAAATTTTCATAACATTTAAAATCTAACCAAATGTATTTTGCTTAGTTTTTAAGCCCCACTGGTTTAAATAAAGTATATTTAATGTTTTCATCAGGAATTTTCACATCATATAGTTATCATGTGGTCTTCAATCCAGGGTAATTTTGTCCCCTAGGCAACATTGGCAATGTCTGGAGAAATCTTTGGGTGCCATGACTAGAATTATATGGTAATGGATGGAGGCTTGGGATACTGCAATGCTTAGGACAGAGTCTCCACAACTAATAATCCCCAAATGTCTGTAATGCTGAGGATGAGAAAACTTGAGTTACAATGATGTTTCATGTTAATAGACTAGCTTTAGAATTTTCCTTTCTTTTCCTTTTCCTTTTTATTTTTTCGTTGTTTTTGGCAGTACTGGGGATTGAACCCAGAGTTGTAAGCATGGAAGGCAAGCACTCTACCATTGAGTTACATCTCCAGTCCTTTACTTTTTTTCTTTTTTGAGACAGGCTTTTGCTAAATTGCCCAGGCTGGTCTTGAACTTGCAATCTTCCTGCCTTAGCCTCATGAGTAGCTGGCATTATAGGTTGTGTCACTGTGGCTTGCTCTCTTTTACATTAAAAACATTCAGCTATAATTGACATACCTGAACTTCTACTCTTTAAAAGTGTAGAATTCAGTTGTTTTAAATATATTAAGTTTTGTATCCATCATCCCTACTTAATTCCAGAATATTTTCATCACCTCAAAATGAAACTGTACAAATCCATAAGAATGAACAAAATTCAGAATACTGACAATGTCACATGCTGGAAAGAAGGAACAGGAACTCTCATTTGTTGCTTGTAGAACTGCAAAACAGGGCAGCCATTGTGGAATATAGTTTGACCGTTCCTAACCAAATGATACATATTCTTACCATGTAATCCAGAAATTACACTCTTTGATATTTACCTAAAGGAGGTGGAAATTTATATCTATATAAAAACCTGCAAGCATATGTCTGTAGAAGCTTTATTTGCAACTGACAAAACTTGGAAGCAGTAGGTGAATGGATGAATAAACTGTGGTACATTTAGACAATGGAATATTACTCAGAAAAAAGAAATGAGGTGTGAGGCCATGAAAAAACATGGAGGGACTTTAAGATGCATGCTGCTAAGTGAAAGAAGCCAGTCTAAAAAGGCTGCCTATTGTATAATTCCAGCTATATATGACATCCTGAAAAGGCAAAACTATGGAGACAGTAAAAATATCAGTGGTTAGACAGGGGTTTGAGGGAGGAAAGAATGAATAGGTGGAGCAGAGAGGAGTTTTAGGGCAGTAAAAATACTTTGTTTGACACCATAATGGGGGGTACATGTCATTATACATTTATCCACACCCATTGAATGTACACCACCAAGAGTGAACCCCTGTGCAAACTACAGACTTTGGATGGTAATGATATTTCAATCATCGGTTGTAACAGATGTGCTCTTCTGGTTCAGGAGTTGTCAATTATGGGAAAGCTATGCAAGGAGTGTAAGGGATGTTGCCATATATTCCTCCCAGTTTTGCTGTGAACCTAAAACTGATGTAAAACAAAAACGAAAATCACAATGTGATTTTACAATACACCTATTGTAATGGTTAAAATAAAAAATATGAGAGAGAGAGAGGGAGAGAGAGAGAGACAGACAGAGACAGAAACGGGGAAAGAGGGAGGCAGGGAGGGAGCAAGAGAGGGAGAGGGAGAGAGGGAAAGAGAAAGAGAGAGAGAGATTGATTGATTGAGACTGAGAAATTCCATACTCAGTAGCAGTCACTCCCCAGGCTTCTGGCAACCACTGATGAAGGCACCTTTTGTCTCTATGGTTTTATCTGCTCTAGATATTTCATGTAAATGGGATTATACAATGTGTAGCCTTTTGCGCTGGCTAGATTCTTTTACTGAGTCTCTTCGTGCACACCCCCACCCATCCTCTGTGCTGGTGATCAAACCCAGGGCATCTTGAACGTTAGATGAATGCCCTACCATTGAGCTATACTTTCTGAGCATAATATTTTTGAGGTTTATCCACATCACAGCATGTATCAGTAGTTTAATCATTTTTATGATTAAATAATATTCCAGTGCACGAATACACCATTTTTTGTTTGTTCATTATTATATTGTTAATGCACATTTGGGTAACTTTCACTTTTTGGTTATTGTGAATAATGCTGTCAGGAATTTGTGTATTGTGAATAACGCTGTGAATCTGTATACAAGTTTTTGTGGGATGGGTGTATGTTTTCATTTCTTTTGGGCATACACCTAAGGGTGAAATTGTTGGGTCATATGGTTGCTCTGTGTTTAGCTTTTTGAGGAACTTCAAAACTCTTCTCCAGTGTGACTACATCATTTTACATCCCCACCAGTAATTGCAGGAGGGTTCAGTTTTCACTGTCTCTGATTACAGCTATCCTATGGGATGTTAAGTGTTGGTGTAGCTTTGATTTGCATTTCTCCAATGACTAATGATACTGAAGATCTTTTCATGGATTTACTGGGTGTTTGCATTTATTCTTTGGAGAAATGTCTGTCCAAATCTTTTGCTTATTTTATTTTATTTTATTTTTTTTTTTGTGAGTACCGGGGGGTCAACCTCAGGACTTCGCGCGCCAGCAGGCGCCCGTGCCGCTGAGCGATATCACCGGCCCCTTTTTCGTATGTGGGATCCGGGAGTCGAACTCGGGCCCTCGCGCTTGCCGGGCAGGCGCTTACGCCGCTGAGCCATCTCACCGGCCCTCTTTTGCTTATTTTAAAAACTGAATTGTCTTTTTATTGTCAAATTATAAGAATTCTTTGCATTCTGCATAGTAGTCTCATCAGATGCTTGATTTACAACTATTTTCTGCCAGTCTGAGTTGCTGGCCTTAGATTTTACAAATCTTTCTCACATCTCTTTGCTCTTAAGTTTCACAATAGGCATAAATTTAGACTCAAAGAGTTCAAGCGATGTGTGTAGAGTCACAAGTTAGTTCACTCACGAATTCAATAAACTTTTATGAAAGGCCCATAAAAATTGATTTTTGGTAGGCTAGAAAGAAGTGAAAACAAATGTCTAGAATTGATTTTTATTTGAGTTTAGAAGCTCTACTTTAAATAGAACATCACCGGAGTATGAGCAAGGGAAGGGAAAGAAAAGGAGAGAAGAAAGAGAGGAGACCCAAGCATTATACTCCTTATTTGTATGTATTACTTAGAAATCTCTTTCTTTTGTATAATTATTTTCATATAAAATTCCAATTATGAAAACATGAAACACTTATTCTAAGGTCCAGTCCTTATTTAAGCCAAGTGGAATCCATATATATATATGTATATAGATTTTTTTTTTTTTTTTTGCTTTCCTTCTATTAAATTATTTGGCTATCACCTTCTTTGTTTTCATCATGACATCACAGAATAAGGGCTGGACCATTTTGAGGTCTTTAGGTAACTTTTCATGTGAGTAAGAGTGAGTTCTCCTATGGGGGCAGACTCTAGCTCATAAAGACTGATGAGGAAGCCACATTGCCAGTGTATTACATGACAAAGGGTATTCGAGTGTCGTGGTGTGTGTCTATAATCCTGGTACTTGAAAGGCTAAGGCAGGAGGATCCAGGTTTGAGGTTAGCCTGGGCTACATAGCAAGACTCAAAAACCAAAACAAACCAACAACTTTGCAACAAAAACAAACCAAAACAAAAGTTGCAATGAGGCTGCAGGTATAGCTCATTGGTATAGCACTTGTTTAGCACGCCTGACACCCCAGTTCAAAGTCCAGCATGGGGTGGGGGGAGGGGAAGAAAGAAAGAAAAAAATTACATTGAAGAATAAACGCTGACATTTGGTTAATACTATAGTATATTCACTCTCTAGGCAAATGGTTCCTGATGCTGACTGCACATGAAAGTCACTTGGGGAGCCTAGGCTTGCCCCCAGAACAATGAAATGAGGCTCTTTAGGTGCATTAGTTACCTTTCTGTTGCTGGGACAAAATACTTGACGTACACAATTTACATGAACAAAGGTTTATTTTGGCTCATGGTTTCAGAGTTTTCAGTACATGGTTAGCTGGTGCCAGGGCACAAACTTCATGGTGGGGGGTATAAAGGAAGAAAACTGCTCACCTCATGGCAGCTGGGAAGCAGAGACCAGGAAAAGCCAGAGAGAAAAGAAAGGGCCAGGACAGATATATCCTTGGAAGGCACAGCCCCAGTGGCCTATTTTCTCCAACTAGTTCCCAGGTTCCCACCTTCTAATAGCACATTCATCTATGACCTCATCAATGGATCAACCCATTGATGAGGTTAGTGTTCATTTATCTAATCACCTTCCAAAAGCCCCATCTCTCAACACATGACCCTTATGGGGGAGGTTTTTTTTTTTTTTAATCCAAACCATAACACACACACACACACACACACACACACACACACACACACACACACAGGCAAACACACACTGTGGTGTCCAAATATCAGTATTTTTAAAAGCTACCTAGGTGATCCTGATGCAGGAGGTGTGATAGAAAAATACAATGGGTCTTTAAATAAAACATTATTACAGTGTAGGACACATGACCACTAATCTCCCTCAAAATATTCCCCCTTGCTTCAAACACATGTATCCCATCATTCTTGGCACTTTCTGAAGCAGTTCGGAAAGTCTTCTTTTGTGAATGTCTTTAATTGTACTGTTGTGACTACTGCAATGTCCTGAATTGGTTCAAAACATTTACCTTTCATGATCATTTTGACTTTGGGGAAGAGCCAGAAGATGCACAGTGCCAGATCCTGTAAATAAGGTGGTAAGGACACACCATAATGCGTTTACACGCCTGCCTTTCTGTTGGATGGCACCTTGCAACAGCATTCATGGTATTTTTTTTAATCAAACTGTGTAAAATACTCATAAAAGAGGACTTTCAGAATTGCTTCAAAAAGCTGCAAAAATGATGAGATAAATGTGTTAAAAGAAGGAAGAGTATTTCAAGGGGGACACATGGCAATGTGTCTTTTACTGTAATAAATCATTTTAATTTGAACATTCATGGTATTTTTTGATCACTCCTTATACATGTAAGGTCTCAAATCATGCTCCAGGACTATCTATATGAGAAGCCAAATTATAATCAAATGAGCAGGGAGTTAAATTTTATCACTTAGTCCACAAATATTTGTAAGCACAGTATTTATTCCATCCTGGATGCTGGGATAAACCTAAGTAGAAATCATTACAGTTTGATGGTTATTAAAATAGGCCACGCAATCAACGAGCTCACTTCAAATCCTGAGTCCGGCACTTATAGCCTGTGACTTAACTTTCTGAAACTTAGATTTTTCTATTGGCAAAATGGAGATACTAATAATAGCCCAGGGTTTTCCAAATTAAAAAAAAATTTTTAGCTTTATCCATGTAACCTGTATTACTGCTCAATATTTTCTTTACTGACTCAAAATTTTATTTCTTAAATATCTCTTTTATCCTGTGATCTCACCCCCAAGTGATCTCACCTATACCTGGTTTGACAGACTACTACAGTTTTTTCTAACACACAGCGAATATGCAATTTAAAAAATAAGCAGTATTTGTGTGCTACCTGCAAGTGTCTCTCCTACCAGTGAGGGGGACACATGTTTGGGAAGCAATAAACACAAGATATGGCTTGCGCTTAGAAAGTAGTGGTAAGTATTTTGGTGGTAATTATTTTCATGAGTTAGAAGTTACTTGTGGTTAAAATAGCTTGAGGAACTCTTCCTTATTTAGCCCATTTTTTGTTGGCATAACAAAATACTGCAGACAAGGTAATTTACAAAGAATAGAGGTTTGTTTGGCTCATGGTTCTGGAGGCTAGGAAGTCTGAGAGCATGGCACTGGCATGTATGTGGCATCTGGTGAGGACCTTCTTACTGCTTCGTTACATGACAGGGGCATCCCATGGTAAGAGAGCAAGAGTGGCAGCTCAGGTCTCTCTTCCTTTTCTTATAAAACCATAAATGCAATCCTGGGGCCCCATCCTAATGATCTCATCTAACGCTAATCACTCCCAAAGGCCCTACTTCCAAATACCACCAACACATGAATTTGGGGATTACATGCCCAACACATGAAATTTGAAGGACCTATTCAAACCAGTGCACTTCCCAACATGGCTGGAATAGCATTGTCTCCTTCCATCTAGAATGGGATCAACTCCTCCATTCTTAATGTTCCACTGAATCTAATTTGATTCTTGCAATCGTTCCTCTTATCTCTTTAAGCGCCTTGGTGTATCTCTGCTTGTGCCATCTCCCAGCTGAATGCTCTGAGGACAATCACATTTACCTTTTTTCACATTTTAGGTGGGGTATTTGCCTTCCTTTTGATTGTCACAGTCCTCCTTATCCTTCAATGCCACAGGAACTTACTTCAGTTTACTGCCATTGTTTGCTTGCAGTTCCATTTCCTCACCATCCTTGTCTTTTCAAGAACAGATAAGAAGGGTGTCTTTTTCATTTGAGGAGCCACAGTGCTTGCCACAGTAAATGTTTATGGAATAAATGAATGAGGAAATGCAGGAACTTCACAATGTCCTTCATTAGTGCACAGCTATAATTTATTCTTCAGAATCCCCATGACAATAATAATCCTGGATTCAGGTTTAGCAAATAATTGACTCATATTGCATAAGAACAAATATAAGCCTCCAGATTTCTTATTAGTCTAGTTTTAATGACAGTTTATTCTGTTCAACAGCATCTTATCCCTTTAGTATTGGTACAACCACTTTTGGTCCCTTCTTATTCTCTTTCCCTATAAACTTTCTATACAATTCTACTCCTGAAAGAAAATTGGTGATTTTTGCTTTATGTTTCTTTCTTTATATTATCTGTTATATAGTCTCTGTCTTGTTTCACAAAGGATTTGCAAAGGCTGAAAATTATTCTAATGGGAAATTAGTGGATTATCTAGGCTGGAGTAGGACAGTGCAAAATGGTGCTATTTGCATTCCATTCTAATTTAGAATGAACAGGTCCCAAAATTCTGGTAAAGGTTTCTATTTGTGATACCTGGAAACACACGAGTTTGGCTGGATGAGAAAAATCAACAGAAACATTGAGTACGATGACATTCACAGCTTTCCTGAACCTTTTAAAAAATTTTATATCAACAGCTGGCTTCGACACTCTACAATCTGCTTCGCATCTGTCTCCTCTCATCTTGCCACCTCTAACCCTTGGTTAAGTTTTCATATCTTTGGAAACATTTCTCATTTTTATACACTTTTTTTTGGACTGGGTCACCCCTTGCAACATGACAAAAGTAGAGACTGGGAGAATTTTTCATGCCTTCTGAGAAGCAGGTTTTGTGTAGAGGAAAGGGGTTTGGAATCAGTCCAGGAGTTCCAAACCCATTCCCAACACCTAAACTGCAAGACCAGGATTATTACTCCATATCTCTAAATTATGATTTTCCAAATTTGGCGGTTACAGTTCCTGCCCCATAGGCAAGGATGAAATGACATAAGATACTTGATAAAAAGGGGAGGGGCTTGATAAATAGTAGCTATCATTATAATCCCAGGAACAAAAAGCAAGTTATATTTGGGAAAAATTGTCTGTTAAGTCTGCATCTTTGATTTTGTGCTGATGTATGTGTGTGTGATAATACATCTTGAGTTCTATCCTGTGTAGAGATTAGGAGAGTATGGAAAGGACTGCCTCCTTCTTTAAAGATTTTTACATACCTACAAGGAACACACACAATTTAATCATTATAAAACAATATCCTATTATTATCACTCAGGTTAGGAAACAGATCATAGCAGTACCCCTGCCACCCAAAATGGCCTCCTGCCCCATCCCAGGGATTCTACTATCCTGAATTTTGCTTTCTTTATGATTTTGCCACCTGTATGTACATCACTCCCTGAACAATGTTCCTCTGTTTTGTCTGCTTTTGAAATTTATATTAATAGAATCATACTTTATTGTCTTGCTCCTTTCCTTGGCATTGTTTTGAGACTCGTTATGTCATTGTGGTTAGCTGTAATTTATTCCTTTTCATTGCTGTATGAAAACATTGCAATATAAAAATTTATTCTCCCTAATGCTGTTGGACATTTGGGTAGTTTCCAGTTTTTTTTTTTTTGCCATTATGTTGTACAACACTATTTTATATTGTGTATTCTTGTACACATCTCACAGTGTACAAAATTAGGAGTTTCTTTAAGATAGAGAAACTATTCCCAGGGTAGTCATAGAATGCACAATTCTTCATTGTTAGCAAATAGTGCCAAACTCCTTTTCGAAGAGATTTACACTGCCATCAGTTACGTATGACTGTGAATAGATCCAAATCTTTGCAAACACTATCAGATCTTTTATTTCTCCTAGTATTTTTAATTTTTCTTGATTATGAGTGAAGCTGGGCACATTTCATACATTTGTGGGCAATTTGGATTTTTTTTTTTTTTTTTTTGCTTAACTATCTGGTCTTTATTTTAAAATGTCCTTTCAGATGGTCTCAATAATCTTCACTAACTTGTTGCAGGGCTATCAGACCAGAGATGCAGGACTGAGGCAGGCTGAATTCACACTCAAAACATTTGCTGCCTCAGTTGGAGCAGAGAACCAATTGGTTTCCCAAAGTAACAAGTACTTTCACTCTAGCCATGTATAAAGGACAAGAAGTCCAGGATGCGCGGCCTTCCTCCTTGTAGGTGGCCATAACAGAGGACAACGCCTAGAGACCTCCCCAAGGGATCCTAGACAAACAGACTCTTTCTTACACACAGCATCGTGCGTAACCGCCAAATTCAAACTTCCAAGACCTGCCCTGCCGGGTTTGCCGTTTCCCTTTTCCTATTGGTCGCAAGACATAGGAAGGAACAATTTGATTGGTTGTCCCCTTCACTTCCTTCGTCCCTTTAAGGACTTGGGCGGGGCCTGGTTGAGGTACCGCTGTCTGTCATAGGATCAGGCACGCTGACTGGTCCAGGCGCGGCTGAGCCCCGCCCGCGCCGTTCCCCAGGTTCAAACGCGGCGGCGGGAGGCGCTGGGCTGAGTAGGGCGCAGTCTTGAGGGGTCCGCTGAGGGTGAGTCTGGTCCCGCACCCTCTGTTTTCCCCACCCTGCCTCTCAGGCCAGGGGAAGGGCCGCCTCCACCCGCACCAGTCCCTGCTTTTCCTCAAGCAGCGGGAGGGCGGTGATTCCACCTCCAGGGCTACGGGGGGCGAGGAGGGTCTTCCCGGGCCGGCTTTGCGCGTGCCCACCCTGCACGGGATCCGAAGGATCCGCCGGGGGTTCCCGGGGCAGGAGGGCACGCTCGTCTCTTAAATGGGAGAGTCCTGTGCACGTTCCGCTCCGTCTCCTGTCAGCATCACCAGCATTGTTCTCACCAGTAGAATCTGTCAGCCCTTCATTATCTGTGTGACCGTAACAGTTTACTCAAACTCTCTGGTCCAGTGTCTGCGTACTCTCGGTGCCCACCGCAGCACCTTTTTCTAAGCGCGCCCTCTTTCACTCTGCTCCAGCCCGTACGGCCTCTCTGCTGTTGTTGGAGAGGTCAGGTCCCGTCTCAGGACCGTTGCCCCCGCTGTTCCCTCTGCCAGAGGTACCGTACCTTCCTTTTCCCAGGCACCAGCAAGGCTTGCAGGCCACCCCTTCAGGTCTTGGTTCAATGCTACTTAGTGAGATTTACTGATTATACTGTTAAAACTTGCACCACTCCTCCGCCCCACCCCAATTGCTCTTACCTTGCTGGTTGCTTTTTTAAACTTATCATCTGCTAATATACCTTGTAGTTTGCTTATTCCAGTCATTCACTCAGTAACTATAGAGTATTTATTCATGATTGCTACCTGCCAGCCTACGCGTGTGCCCACTCTGTGGGGACAACAATTACTTGCGGAGCTCACATTCTAGGGTGAAGGCAGGTAATGAACAAAATTGTAAGAGACTATATCAGGGAAATGTATCACTTCCTGTTACAGGGAGTAAAACCTGGGGTTTCACTTCCGTGGTCAGACTGAGCTCCTAAAATGGGTAGTGGCTGATTTTCATCTCCCTATCCCTAACATCTTGAGGGAGATCAGGATATGCCAAGCACTTCCTGCTTTGTGTCAGTACACACTTGACCTTTTTTCTTATCCATTCAGCACCTGTGGGTTGAAGTTTAAATAGCACCATTCAGCGCCTGAGATGTTGAAGTTTAAATTTGGAGCACGGAATCCACTGGATGCTGGTGCTGTTGAGGCCATTGCCAGCCGGGCCTCCAGGCTGAATCTCTTCTTTCAGGTAACAAGCTGCCTACCAATGAGGTTTTCCTTGACACCTCCTTGTTGTTCGCCTCCTTGTTGTGTTGTTCATGTTGGCTTTTATTATAGGACCCAGGCTTATCTTCTAGGAGAAATTCTACTTGATGTTTTATATGTTCTGATTGCATTGGAAAAAGGAGCCACTAAGTAGACTTTAGATAGTGGAATTTACCCTGGAGAGATCTTATCATTTCTCACATTTTACACTTCTGCTCTAAACTTTGCCCTTTTATTAATGCAAAACAAATGAACAAAGGCACTCTTTTTTTTTTTTTTTTACCAGAACTTCTGTAATCTTATTTCATTCGTGTGATGTTTATGTTTTAGTTTTTTATAAAAACAATTTTGATAAATACCACACCCATGTAACTCACATCCCTCTCAAGATACATAACATTTATTTCATCTCAGAAGTGTTAAAATTTAATGTCATGTCGCTGGGCATGGTGGCATGCCTGTAGTCCCAGCACTTGGGGAGGCTGAGGCAGCAGTATCATCATGAGTTTGAGGCCAGCCTGGGGTACATAAGTGAGTTCAAGGCCAGCCTGGGCTACATAAGTGAGTTCAAGGCCAGCCTGGACTACATAGTGAGACTCTGTCTCAAAAAAAAAAAAAAAAAAATTAATGTCACGAATTATTTCCAAGTGTTTCTTTTCTTTTGTTTTTTTTCAAGTCTTTTTTTGTTTTTTCAAATTTTTATATTTATTAGTACATGCATGCAATACATAATGGTTATATTCATCTTGTGGGGAGTAGGTATGTGTACATGACCCATCTTAACTCTTGTTGCTGGTGTATGTGGAGCACTAGTGAAGAAGGAATCTTTGACTTTTGTACTAACAAGCCAGGGGAACACTGTAAGAAAGTGTGAAGACTTAGGTTTGAATCTTGGTTTGAATACTTATGAGCTGTGTTATTTTGGGTGAGTCAATTGCCTTCTCTAAATCTACTCTTTTTTTTTTTTTTTTTTTTTTTGTGGGTACCGGGGGGTCGACCTCAGGACCTCGCGCGCCAGCAGGCGCCCATGCCGCTGAGCGATATCACCGGCCCCTTTTTCGTATGTGGGTTCCGGGAGTCGAACTCGGGCCCTCGCGCTTGCCGGGCAGGCGCTTAAGCCGCTGAGCCATCTCACCAGCCCCTCTAAATCTACTCTTTAAAAGAGAGATTACAGTAGTTAATTCACAGGGTTATGGTGAGGATTAAATGAAATAATTATAATAATTATAATAATTGGATGAAATAATCCATCTGAAGCACTTAGCACCTTGCCTGGCTTTTGGTAAGCCCTTTATAAATGGTCACTATTGTTAATACTAAGTGTAGTTATAAAAATGATTCTGTTTACTTAATTTTACTTAGGAAGGTATATATATGGGATACTTGTATGATGAGGAATAGTAATATGTGCTTGCTAACATTTATATTTCTTCCAAAATATTAGTGTTGGGAGGCAGGTGCAGTGGGGCATTCCTATAATCCCACCATGTAGGAGACTGAGGCAGGAGGGTTGTAGGCTAGAGCCCAGCCTGGGCGACTGAGTGAGATGCTGCCTGAAAATAAAAAATAAAAAATGTCTGGGGATGTAGCTTGGTGTAAGGCCCTTGATTCAGTCTTCAATACTGAAGAAAAATGTATTGGGGAATACTCAAATGGATCAGAGTGGAAATAAATTGGAAGCTAGGTTGTTCTGTAGGACTGTCCTCATCACCATTTTAAATCATGAGATTTTTCATAAGTCTCTAATCTTAGATGGTTGAAGTGCTGTCATTTTTAAGCTCATTTACTATTTTACTTCAAAACATCCTCAACTTCTTACAAAAGAATTTATTAAGGGCTTATGATGTGCTGATTATGTAACAGCTGTGGGTTTCAGTGCGCTAGCACAGAACTAGCATCTTCTTTATTATCTAGGACTGTTCTTACATATACTTCAAATACAAGGAGACCAGCACAGAGGTAGGCAGGAACTTGCCCAAGATCGTGTAGCCTATAAATGGCAGCGTCAGGCTCCATCTTGGGTCTCCTGGCTTTCACTGCTTCTCATGCAAACATTGGGCTACACCACTAGTACATGTTGGGGTTTATTAACTGTATCTTATATTTAAATATCATTATACCAGGAAAGATTGTGAATAAACCCTCAGTTCATCTCTTTTTAATGCTGAGTGTCTTCATCTGTTTTGTGTTGCTGTAACAAAATATGTGAGACTGGATGCTTTATAAAGAAAAGAGGCTTATTTAGCTTCCAGTTGTGGAAATTTAAGAGCATCATGCTGACTTCCTTTCAGATCTGTGAGGTCTTCGTGGTAGATGCTGTCATCTGGAGCACATGCCGAAGAGACCATATTCAACAGACCAGGGAGGGCCAGGCCTTTTCTTCTTCATTTTTTTACCCCAGTACTGGGGATTGAACCCAGGGCCTTTGCACTGAGCTACATCCCCAGCCCTTTTTTTTAGAATTTGAGACACGGTCACTACATTGCCCAGGCTGGGCTTGAACACATAATCCTCCTGCCTCAGTCTTCCGTAATGCTGGGATTATAGGCATGTGCCACCACACCTGGCTCGGGCTTGCTCTTTTTATAGTAGCATCCCCCCATAGCTCTTGAGAGTAAGAGGGCCTCACCTCCACCACCTTCACATTGCCACACTGGGGACCAAGACTCCTACACATTAGCCCTTGAGACACAAATCACACCCAAACCATAGCAGTGAGTCCCTTCCTGACCCTGGGAAAACTATTATTTCAGGTATAGCATACACCTAGTATTTGCCTTGTGTGACAGGGACAGATGCTGTTCTTTTCCCATGTTGTACGGTTTTATTGAGGTTTAGTTACAGTAGCAAGTTTCTTTTCCATTCAGGTAGGTACTTTACACAGGGCCTTACATTATCTTGACTCTTCCTACTCAATGGTGTTTCCCAGTGTGTTGTAGGTCAGTGGTTGGCAGACTTACAGAGCCAGCAAAACTTCACAAATTTCTAGGCAGATGTAGGTTTGCCAACTTTTAAATTTTACTGAGTAAAGATATAAGAAATAAATAAAAAGAAAAACCTATTATCTTCCAGTTTTTTTATTTATTAAAGAGAGGGCATTTTGAGAAACACTGAGAGAGGAAGAATAAAACCTCAGAATAAAGGACCAATTTAATATTTGAATACATTTAGCCTTATGAGAGAGATATTGTGTGGTATTCATTTTTTCTTAGTTCGCCACAAGCTGTTGAAAACTTTGTTAGGAGTTGGAGTTATGTTTGGAAATCCCTGGTCTAGTTGGTCTAAATTCACTGCAGAATAGAAGAAACGAAGAATCCTATTTTTCTGAGTTAGTGGCAAAGTGATGGATGGAGTGGTCCTGTTACCTAGTGCTTCCCAAACCTGACTGAACTGTGACTCTCCCAGGGAATTTGTTTAATAAAACATATTCTATGTTGGGTGTGGTGGTGCACACCTGTAATACCAGGACTCAGGAGGCTGAGGCAGGAGGATCACTGGGAGTTCAAGACTAGCCTGGGCTACACGATGAGTTCAAGGCTGGTCTAAACTACATGGCAAGACCCTGTCTCAAAAAACCCAACCCAAACCAAACCAAAACATATTCTAAGCTACAGTCTAGAAAATTTTAATTCAGGAGCTTGGGGATAGGACTAAAGATTTTTTTTTTTTTTGTAATTTCTTTAGTTTTTTATGGGTTCAAATGAAGCCAGTCTGTTGATGTTATCCAGTGCTGTGAAATAAATCACTCATGAAGTGTAAAGCAACAATGACTTTCTTTTTCCTTAGGATTCTGTGGGTTAGCTAGATTCAACCAAGTGGTTTTTCTTCTCTACCCTGTGACATCAGTTGTGGTCATTTTAGGGGCCACAGTGATATGGGATCACATCTGGAACTGGACCATCTGGTTGCTGTTAGCCATCTGGAGCACCTCAGTGTTCCTCCAATTGGTCTCTCTTCTCCATGAGGTCTTTTCCTCACTCAGTAGTCTAGCTGAAGGCTCTTAATATTTTTTCTGTAAATAACAGTATTTTCTGTTTTGTTGGTTATACAGCCTCTTGCAAGTACTCAGCTTTGCCATTGTAGCACAGAAGCAGCCATAGACAGTATATAAATGAATGAATATTCCCATGTTTCAATAAAACTTTATTTAAGAGAACAAACTGTGGACCACATTTGCCCTATGGGCTATAGTTTGCTGACCACTGGTCTAACCTAAACCTCTGTATATGGCAGCTGGCTTTTTCAAAAAAGCCAAAGTAGAAGCTGCCAGGCTTCTTAGGGCCCGTCCCTGAACTAGAATAGTGTCACTTGTCACAGTCTGTGGGTTTAATCAAGTCTCAAAGATACCACAGATTCAAGAGAAGGAGAGATAGACTCCAGGTTGTGAAAGGGAGATGTGGCATGTGCCTCCAGAGCGGGAGGAACTGTTGGTTGCTGTCTTTGCAGAGAGATCGCCACATCCATGGCTTGGCACATGGGAGTCATTGCTTTAGACAAAGGGTTGCAAACTCAAGTCTTAGGGGTCTAGGCAGTAAATGTAAAAGAGCCAGGTGGGCCAGGTGGTGGGGTCTGGGAGTCAGGTCCATAGTGAACTCCAGAACATGCCAGCTGACAAGAGGGCAGCATCCCTCAGCTCCAGCCCAGTGTCACCAGTAGGGATATAGGGACAATGTTGCTAACTCCGCCAGTGTTTCAAGAGAAGCCAGACATTCCATTTTCTTTTTTTTTTTTTTGGCGAAATCTGATTTTTAAATATTGGCAGATAATTCAAATTATTTTAAACACTGCAGGCCAAACAAAACATGTCTGTGGGCTAGACACAGTCTGCCAATTTGTAACTGTTCCTCCAGATCATGAATAAATTCTGATTTATGACAGTCACTCCATTTGTACTACTGTGAACGAATTAAAGAAACTGAAATTATATTAACAAACCTGTGTGCACATGAGAAAGAAGTGACAGTCTTTGTTTCCTATTGTAGAGGGATGGAAACATGTCAGAACTAGCAGGTCCCCAGAGTAACTGTTCCCACAAGCCACAGACCATTAAGAATCAAGGACCTTTTCTTTTTAATGGCACACTTCTGATGTTTTTCTTCCCAGGTGCTGGCAAAAGAAACTCACAGTAATGGAATGGTGCAAGTGATCGCTTAATGACTGTCAATTGACGTAGCCACAAAATTGTGCTATTAGTGTGTCGTGAGCAGTTAGTTGAGTTGGTGGCTTGCAGTTTACTCTGTGTGGATGTTATTGATCAGAGCTTTTCATTATTGACAGTGTCTCCATCTGCTGTTTGCTGTTTTTAGGGGAAACCACCCTTTATGACTCAACAGCAGATGTCTGCTCTTTCCAGAGAAGGGATATTAGATGCCCTGTTTGTTCTCTTTGAAGAGTGCAGCCAGCCTGCTCTGATGAAGATTAAGCACGTGAGCAACTTTGTCCGGAAGTGTAAGTTTGGGGAACTTTTGCTGGAAAATGATCCTGATAGAGAAAACTAGAAGGAATCCTGAAGGCAGAGTGAGGGAGTAGTTGGCCATAGTGGGTAAAAACTCAGGATGCACCTGCTGTAGTTGCGAGACTACATGGTTGCAAGTGGCAGAAGAAATTCAAAGAGTGAATTTATTGACTCATGAAACTGAGAAATCCAGGAATGAGTCAAGTTTTAGGCATTGTTGGTTCCAGGAACCTAGTTGATAGCCTTCGGCCCCATCTTTATACTTACTCTGGGCTAATATCCAGTAGACACAGTGTTTGGGACTCATGACATTTAATTTCAGTATATTTAATGATCTAGGTTATATTCTTCCTTCCTAAGCATATGCTGTACCAACAAGCTATTCCCCCAGACCTCTAGATGATATTCATCTTTATACCAATGTGGTCATAAAATGTAATTTTAAAAAAAATTCGTAGAAAAGGGGATGATGAAGGCAAAAGTACCTAGGGCCTATGAAAATCATATATTGGCCCTGCCTTCACTATTTCAGATTTTGCTTGGTTTCCATTTTTGGGGAAGTTGGCTGCTGGTACCCTAGTTTCATACTCTTACTTTATGCTAGTTATTTTCAACCAATGGTGATTTTACCCTCCAGGGTCTCTCGGTAATATCTGGAGACATTTTTGGTTGTCACAGGCTAAGGGGCTGGGGAAGGTGGTACTGGCCTCTAATGGGTGAGCCAGAGATGCTATGAAACATCTTGCAGTGCTCAGGACCATATTCTACAACAGAGAACTATCTGGCTCACAATGTCTGTAGTGCCAAATTTGCAAAACATTGCCTTCCACAACATTGTAACCAACCACCCTAAACTTTCATGGTTTAAAACAATAGTCACTATATTAACTCTTAGGAGTTTGTGAGCTGACTGGACTCAGCTAGGTATTTGCCTGCTCTATGAGACATTAACCACGGTTGCAATCACTGGGGTTCTTCTGGTTTGGAGTGTTCGAAGTGGCTCGCTCAGTATCTGGTGTCCTGGCTGGAAGACTGGGCTTAGATGGGACTCTGGGATGGACTGAATCTTCTCTCCCTCTCCCTTCCTTCCGCTCCTCCTCTCCCTCTGTCCCTCTCTCCCTCTCCCCCTCCCTGTCTCCCTCTCTCCCTCCCTCCCCATCCCTCCCTCCTTCCTTTTCTCTCTCTCTCCCCTCCTTCCCCTTTCCCTCCCTTCCTTCTTCCCTCTTCCCCCTTTCTTGTTCTCTCTTTCCTTGTGTTCCCCTTTCCCTTCCTCCCTCTCCATAAAGTCTCAGGGCCTCTTGCTGTTCAGGTGGTTCCTCTCTGGGGCCCTAACATCAGGGGTGAGGCCTGTGATGGCTGTTTATAAACAAAGCTCTACCAGAACACAGCCATTCCCATTTGTTTATGTATTGCCTATGGCTGCTATCACAATATAGCATTTGAGTAGTTGGGGCTGAGATCATATGGCTTATAAAATTTAAAATTTTACTGTCTCTCCATTTAAGCAAAGTCTTGCTGACCCCTGATCTACATGGTTTCTAGTAGGGTAGCCAGACTTCCCACATGTAGTTCAGTGTTCCCAAGAGCTAACAGGCTTTCTCAAAGCTTAGTCCGAGAAGGGACATAGGATCTTTTTGGCTGCTGTGTTAGTTAACTTTCTGCTACTGTAATAAAATCACTGAGTTAACTTCAAAAGTGGAAAGGTTTGCTTTGGCTCATAGTTTGGGAGGTTTTAGTCCGTTATCTTTTGGGCTTGTGGCGAAGCAGTACATCATGGCATGAGTATGTGGTGGAGGAAGCCTGTTCACCTCATGGCTGGGAAGGAAAAGATAGAGGAAGAGTTGGGGTCCTGCTGTCCCCTCAAGGGCATATTCCCAGTGCCTGGAAGACCTTCTACCAGGCCCCACTTCTTAAAGGAAGGCTGCTCTCTGTGATGCTCATCTACATCAGCGGTCGGGGAACTGCAGCCTAAGAGGTTCCATGGGAACTTCTTTCTTGGGCGGTTACACCACCTCCCAACAGTGCCAAGCTGGGAGCTAATCCTTTAACACCTGGCCCTTTGAAGGACGTTTCACATTCAGATTGTAACAGCTGTGTTCTACTGGATCTAGAAACCGTGTAGATTGGGACTCAGCAAGCCTTTGCTTAAAGGGAGAGATAGTAAATATTTTAAGTTATGTAGGCCATATGATCTCAGCCCCAGGTCACAGGCTGCCCATGGGACGTGAATCCCAAGTGGCATGGTTCATTGGGCATTATGTCTGGAGACTGCTACCACACCCTTCCCAATGACTATGTTTCACTGGGAAGTTATAAGATGCTAGAAAGGTTTGAGTTAGCTCTGCTGTGGGTCATTTGCCTGCCAGGGCGTGAAGTGTTGTGATCAGCTGTGTCCGAATTCCCAAAGAGGTCAGGGCACTGTGATTACCAAGACCTCCTAGACTAGGGATGTGCAGTTACTCAAAGGAGCTACAGATGCTGCGTAAGCAAAATTGATGTGTGTCTATGCTAGTGATCTTCAGGATTTTACTTGTGCTTTGTTCTCAGCTTCACCATCTGTAAAATGGGGAATGTATGTCTAATCAGGCTGTGAATTAGTTAATACACAGACCAGGCTTATCATGTTGCCTGGCATATTGTAGACAATAAATGGTACCCCATGACGATAATCACAAACCTCAACAATATTTAATACATTGTGTATCTTTAAAATGCACTTGGGGGCTGGTGAGATGGCTCAGCGGCGTGAGCGCCTGCCTGGCAAGCGCAAGGGCCCGAGTTCGACTTCCGGAACCCACATACGAAAAAAGGGCCGGTGATATCGCTCAGCGGCAGGGTGCCTGCTGGCGCACGAGGTCCTGAGGTCGACCCCCGGTACCCACACACACACAAAAAAAAGCACTTGGGCTATTTGTTGATTTTTTTTTTATTTGTTTGAATAAGCTCCCACCTTTTTTTTCTTGAACATTTAAATTCTCAAGTAGGGAGTAGGAGGGGAAGGAAATTGCAGGACAAGACGAGCCATCTCCAGGCCTTTCATTAGCCTTGAGACTGCCCCTCCCATATCTTAAAAGTGGTCTGTCATCAAGAGCCATTTTATCATCAGAGGCTAGGTAACATGGAATGTAGATTTTTTTCTAGTTGCTCTTTCTTCTGGGGAACTGTTTCATATTTTTGAAGAGGCTTCCTGGGGAGTACTGTGAAGAGGCCATGATTAAAATCCGGTGATTACATTAGTACGATTTTTTTTTTTTTTTTCTCCTCCTTTTTGAGTTTCTGTTTTGGAATGTAAGCTTTGCCTTCCATGTGAAATGTCCATCAGCTGTTTCTGCCCAAGTTTCCTGAGTGGCCCCAGAGGGGTGGAGATCTTTCTGGGGGCTGCCTCAGGAAATGGGACAGAGACTAAAGTCCTGAAGTAGGACCTCCAGCAGAGATGCTCCTGACCTTGGGCCAAAGGGAGCAGGGCCTGAGCATCTAGGAACCAGGAAAGGGATTTTTGTCTTTCCTAGTTACAGTTGTGCATTGTTTAACCATTGGTATAGTCAAAGAAATGTATTATTAGGTGATTTTGTCACTGCGCGGACATCATATAGTGAAATTACACAAAGCTAAATGGTGTGGGTCAATCACTTGACATAGCCTTATTTATTTATTTATTTGTTTGTTTGTTTGTTTATTTATTGAGACAGGGTCTCACTATGTAGCTCAGGCTAGCCTTGAACTCACTATTTAGTCTAGGCTGGCCTTGAACTTGTGGCGATCCCCAATCCTGGGATTACGGGTGTGTACCACCAAGTCCTAAATTAAAGATTCTTAATTGACATGTAAGTATGTATTTGGGCTACAGCGTGATATTTCAATATATATTTATTTTTAATGTATAGATTAGACTAGGGTCATTAGAATGAAAAAGGAGCAATAGATTCAACTATATCCCATTCCCCCATCCAATTATTTATTATTGTATAATTTGTATTTTCATTACAGTATTTTGAGTCCTTGTCCTCCCCTCACTAATCAATACCCACTGGGCCCATAACTACTATCAATAAAAGTACATAGGGATGAAATGTTGAGATGATTTTAGGGTCATAGAAACAGCTGGTGTGGAGAGAAGTAATGAATACTTTTTTTTTTTTTTTTTTTTTAATCTTTTTCAGACAATCTCACTATGCAGTTCAGGCTGGTCTTGAACTCACTTTGTAGCCCAGGCTGGCCTTGAACTCACAGTGATCCTCCTGCCTCAGCCTCCCGAGTGCTAGTATTACAGGCCTGCGCCACCACACCTGGCTATGAATACTCTTTTGTTTCTTTTTCTAAAATAGTTGTAGGCTTGATTTTAGCATCTTACCTGTTCACCTCAATAATCCAAAAGCACTTGGATGAAAAGGTAGAGATTTGCAATGGTTTCTTCAAAGTTTTAGAGAATATCATGGTGGTTTTGCCTACAAAGCAGTTTGTCTGCTTGTGTGATGGAGATGCCTGGTAGTCTCTAGTGACAGACCCAGAGTTATTAAGTTGGACCATGCTGTAAGCAACTTTGAGGCCCAAGGCCTGATGGGAAATTAAGAGAGATTGGCCTTGTGTACAAACAGTGATGAAATCGGGTTCAGCACAGGAAGTTGCAAGCCAGTGCATTTGGTGAATTATAATTCAACCTCTAATACTTGATGTGAAAGAAACTTGGAAAGGGACAGGAAAGGTAGACAGCTTTGCATAGCATCTTCAGGATAAAAGGAAAATATATTGCAGCTTTTGGTTTTGCTTCCACATTGTATTCTCTGTGTAGATGCTCTAGTTTTTTTTTTTTTTTTTTTTTTTTTTTTTAATTTTTGTTTTTATAGGTTTTTTTTAATTTTTTCTTGTGTGAAAACCCTGTGTCATAGCTACTGCTGGAACTTGAGTCCTCTGGACAGAGACTCTGGTGTGGGTTTTTACAAGATGGTCAGTGGATTCCTGGTAGGGAGACTTGGTGAACAGCCTCTTTCCAGAGGTCAGGGGTCAGGTAGCTGTAGGTCTTAGGGACAGCATCAAAGGTGGCCTTGGCCAAGTTGCCCAGAGTGACAGTGCAGTCCCTGGCAGAGGTGTAACGGTCATCGATCCTGGCAGCAGCAGCAGCAGCTGCTTGGGCACAGGGGCTGAGATGATGCCAGTGCCTCTGGGGGCAGGGTTCATATGCACCAACACAGCCACAACAGCTGTCACCTTGCAAGGGACAGTGGGGCTTGCCAATCTTGTTCCTTAGTAGCCTCTCCACATAGAGACAATGGAGAGGTTGGCCTGGATGATGGCCACTCAAGTGGCAGTGGTGACCTCTTTACACCCAGACCAACATGACCGTTGTAGTCCCCAGTGGTGATAAATGCCATGAACCTGCTGGCCAGCACGAATTTTCTTCTGCTGGGCCATGATCTTCAGAACTTCATCCTGGAGGGATGTGCCCACGAAAAAGTCAATAATCTCAGACCCCTTGACAGGCAGGGAGAAGAGATAAATTTCCTCCAGAGAGTTCATTTTCATGTCCTTGATCAGCCAGCCTAGCTTGGTGGTGGGAATCCACTCCTTGTCCTAGGCCTCACTGCTGTGAGCCCTGTGGCCTCAGCCTGGCCTGGTCCAGCCCGTGCTTCACCTGTGCCCTCAAAGGCCACTGCTGAAGCCTCTGGAGGAGCCACCGCGGCCACCCGGGGCCTCCAGGCTCTTCTGACACACCAGCGTGGTGTTTTCCCAAGGAAGAAGAATAGAATTATTTTTTTTTACAGTGGTCACAATTAACTCATGCAGATCTAACCATCACCCTTGCCTGGTCCCCTAAGATACTAAGGAGGGTGTCTTCAGGATGACTGACTTAAGTGAGAGTGTGGCTTATGGGTAGGAAAACTGCCAATATGGTGCAGTTCATCATGGGTGCTTTGATCCAAGATCATTCAGCTCCACCCTTCCAACAAAGAAAGCGGGTGGGTAACAGTTACAATTGCATTGGCTACTTTATCAAAATGCCCCTCAATGACTGGTATGAAATGGTCTTTTGCCTTGTTCTTCTCATTATGCGAACAACTTTTTTGTGGAGCTGACTGTGACTCTAGAATGTGGTATCCATGGGGAATTGGTTCCAGGACCCTGCAGATACTCAAATTCCTTGTATAAAATTATGTATTATTTGCATGTCACCTATGCATATCCTCACAATATACATTAAATCATCTCTACATTACTTATATTATCCAATAGAAGGCCTACACATTGCTTCATTTGTGTGGATTCAATGTAGTACTTGGTGCATGGCAAATTTAAGTTTTACTTTTTGAAACTTTCTGGATTTTTTTCCCCCCAAATATTTTCCGTCTGTGGTTGGTTTAATCTGTGGATGTAGAATCTGTGAATGGGGAAGACTGATTGCTCCTAACTTTATCTGGTTCCTGGCCAATTCAAAATTACCATCCCTTCCACCTTCCGTTGCTTGGTAGATTCTAGTGTCCATGAGGGCTTTCAAGACAGCCTCTTGGTCTTCAACATGATACCTTCCTTTGGGATTCTCCAGGAGGTATATATATATATATTTGTGTGTGTGTGTGTGTGTGTGTGTGTGTGTGTGTGTGGTGCTGGAGATGGAACCCAGGGCTTTGTGCATGATGAGGATATACTATACCACTGAGCTGCAACCCCAGCTCAGGGTATTTTTTTTTTGTGTGTGTGTGTGGGTACCGGGAGGTCGACCTCAGGACCTCACACGCCAGTGGGCGCCCGTGCCGCTGAGCGATATCACCGGCCCTTTTTTTTGTATGTGGGTACCGGGAGTTGAACTTGGGCCCTCGCACTTGCCAGGGAGGCGCTTACGTCGCCGAGCCATCTCACCGGCCCCAGCTCAGGGTATTTTGATTATAGATATCTATGCCTTCATCAGGCACACAATCTCTGTAAGTGATGCATTAAGTAATCCCCCATAATATTCAGGATTCCATTTTTAGGCCACTCTATTCCCCCATATTCTTGCAAGTCAGGAGGATCCATGCATGTCTGGTGATATCTCAGTTTAATGTATTTAGAATGTTAATAAACATAATGTAAGATTCCAAACCTGCCAACTGTTCAGTCCATAATTACATATTGATGATCTCTGCCTGAGAGACTGGACTTAGAAAAGGAATAAGAACATGGTATGCAAAAGATAGTTGCAAACCCATCCAGATCTATGGCATGTCAACCCTTCAGAGCAAATGTCAGGGCTCCATTTGGTCCTTTGGGCTAAAACCTTTCCCTTTCTTAAAGCACTGGTACATGTTGAGATGTGACAGAGTATCTGAGAAAATCATCTTAAAGGAGGAAACATTTATTTTGGCTCAAGATGTCAGAGGTTTTAGTCCATGATCAGCTGGCTGCATCACTTTTGCACTTTTGCACTCTGAGGAAGCAGAATATTATGGCAGGGAGTGAATGGCAGAGCAGAGCTTCCTACCTCACAGTAGCCAGACAGCAGGGAGGAAACTCCCTTTTATAGCAAAGCCCCTCTCCAAAAACCCATTAAGCTATGAGTTCATAAATGGATGGCTCTATTGATGAGTATAGAGCCATCATGACCCAATCGCCCCAAAGGCCCCACTTCTGAATGCTACTGCTTCAGAGACCAAGCCTTAAACGCATGAGCTTTTGTGGGGGGGACATTTCAGATCCAAATTATAACATAAGATAAGGAAGGCATTATGATGACTGACACAATACAAGTGAGATAAAATGGGCTAGTGGGATAAAACTGAGCAGAGCACGTTTAGTTAGAATGGAATGATCAAAGTTGACTGAAACAGGAGTCATGCTGCTTATGTCACATCATAAGCCAGTCTAACTGCTCATAAGCACGTTTGACCAGCCACTGCCCCACAGCCTTCAGAGGAAGAAGCAAAGCATGATTTGTATCCTCCCTCTCTATTTTCTAAGTCTACAAGAATCGAATTGTAGCTACCATGGAAACTGTACTTTGGAATTTCTGGAGCCCTTAATTTTAACTTAACATAAAACACTTTTGTGCTGATTTTATAATTATTCATGATGGATTAGAAAGTGACTAAATGTCTTCTGACAGTGAAGGAAGACAGAACATTTTTAAAAAATTCTTTCTTTTTTTCCCCCTTCTCATAAAGATGCACATATTTGAAGGGCTTTATTCATCTGGGTGTAACTCTTCATCTCCACAGATTCCGACACCATAGCTGAGTTACAGGAGCTCCAGCCTTCGGCAAAGGACTTTGAAGTCAAAAGTCTTGTAGGTTGTGGTCATTTTGCTGAAGTACAGGTGGTAAGAGAGAGAGCAACCGGGGACATCTACGCCATGAAAATCATGAAGAAAAAGGCCTTGTTGGCCCAGGAACAGGTAGGACTTCAGGCTCAGCCCCTTCTGTACTGGAATGTTTATTACAGAGATATTAAGCTGCTGAATTGGCATCGAGGATCCAGCAAGTTTTCCTCTGACTCTGTAATTAATTATGGTCGCATGGGCAAGAAGCTGTCTTGTGTTCTTAGCTCTTCTTGAACTGATGTTGGTTAATTTTGAAGGTAATAAATTTCCATTGATGCGTTCAGAGCCAAGTTGGCCTTTTAACTAAAGAATTTAAGATGATCTTTCTTTCATGGCCATCAGCTGGAGATTCAGGGGTATGCATATTATAGAATATATAGCATGTGCTTTTGTACAGGCTTTAGATACTTGTATTGTGGGCATGCATATTTGATTTTAAATCAGGCCTTTGAAGACGTTAAATAAAATTGCTACATAGCTAGGCAGTTGCTTGAGAACAGGTTAAGAAGTTATCTTTTCATTTGTGGTACTTTTCATTCTCTTGAGAACGGCTTTGTCTCTAGACATATTGATTCATTTGCTGTGTTTTAGAGACAGCCATCAGGCTTGGAGTTCAGAGAGTAATTTATTAGTTACAGACATTCCAGTGTACATCATGTGTCCGATAATGTACCCAGCTCTGTGGGATGCCTGCAAAAGGAATTAAAGTTCCATGGCTGTTACTTTCAGGGTTTTATAACAGCCTTGGAAAGTAGGGGGAAAATGCAAATTTATAAAGCAGGTGCTTACCAGCTAAAGCATCACAGGGGGAAAAACAATTAGCAGATTTATTAATGATGATGTGAGGGGAGATGTGGGTAAGCCAGAGACGGAGAAAGTCCTCACTGATGAGGGAATATAGGTTCTGGGCAGACAGAAGTGGTGAGGACATGCTAGGCAGAAGTGTGGCCGTGGGTGACATTCTGGAATTTGGGTACCAGGATGCTATGCAGGGGTGTGTGTGTGCGCGTGTGTGTGTGTGTGTGTGTGTGTGTGTAGTGGTTTAGAACAAATAGACTGAGGAATGGGGTGAAATGAGGGTATTTGGGTGGGAAGGGGACAAATGGGAGAAAATCTCAAGAACCTGTGGTGAAATATACGTAACATAAAATTTACTATTTTAACCATTCTAATTGTACAATTCAGTGGTATTAAGAGCATTAACAATGTCATACGAATATTTCTGGAATTTTAACATTATCTCTAAAAGAAATTCTGTACCCATTACACAATAACTCCCTGTATTAGCTTTTTGTTGCTGTGGCAAAATACCTGAGAAAATCAACCTGAGGGAGAAAAGATTTATTTTCTCCTGGTTTCAAAGATTTCAGTCCATGACCACTTAGCTCTATTATTTCTGGGCCTGTAGTGAGGCAGAACATCATAGCAGGGAGTATGTGCTGGAGCAGAGGTGCTCACCTCATGGCAGCCAGGAAGGAGGGTAGTGGAGGGAGAGAGAAAGGGGCCAGGGTCCCAATATACCCTTCAAGGGCACACTTCCCAGTGACTCATTTCTGCCTAAAGTTTCCACCACCTCTTAACTTGAGATTAAGCCTTTAAACACATGAGCTCTGGGGGAACATTTAAGATCTAAATCATAATGCATCCCTCCTCCAAATACCATTTTTGTATGGTGGTTTACTTTGTGGGGTGGTTGGAGATCATTTAGGCTTTTGCAAGGAGGAGGCTGAGATCACAGTCTGGTCCCGAGGATTTCAGTGACTTTGTGTGGCCTCCAGTCAGAGAAGCAGCGGAGGGTAGGAAGCTGCATGTTAGAGTCCAAGTATGATGCACCCTCTGTGTTTTGGAATAAAATGTGAACCATATTGTAGCAAGGGAAAAATGACAGGATGTTGCAAATAATCTGGAAGACAGGAATGGAAGATACTCATTCAGCCTCCTGCATCTAAGTAAGAACTATCTATCATCAGTACACCCTTACTGAGCATTTGTTTTGTTTGGCATGTTTCTGGGTCTTTGGGTAGAGGCATTAGATGTAGCTCGACCTTGCAGTGCTTATGTTTTAGATAGGAAATAAGAAGTACCACACTGCAGGAGAAGACTAGAATTGTTGAAATACGTGTGCCTTCCTCAGGCAACTGACCTGAAATGACTATGTAAGGTGTGAGCTGGGGCTTTCTAAACTCATACACATACAGGAGTTAATGAGAACCATCCATCCATTCTTTAAGAGAGTGATTATAAAGGAAAAGTAGGGTCCTTAATGGAATCATGGGTAGGATTTGGAATTTAAGGGCATAAGAAAAGAGAAGCCAGCACAGGAGAGGTGGAAAGGGAATGTCAGAGAAGAGGTTAAGGAGAAGGGGTGTCCTGTAAACACAGGCTGTCACTCAGGACAGGCCAGCACACTTGCCCAGAGTACTGTGACTTCTGGGAGAGGTCCTCAGAGAGCATTTACTCTGATGGATGCTTCAGAGGTCAGACTGAACGAGTGCTGACCAAGTGAAGGTGGAGACTGCAGTTCAGCCGACCTCCACTGAGCACCTCTTATGTGCCAGGGCAATAAATTACTGGGGTTGGGCTGCTGTTCCCCAAATGGCTTAGATTAAGCCCTGGGGCATGCAAGGTGATTTTAAGTAGCACACGGACAAATGATTTAAAAACATTTAACTGTTTAATATGAACTAGCATAGCAAAGCCTGTGACTTTCATGGTGGTGGTGTTAGAACTAACCAGAAGAAGGTATATTTAAAATTAAATTTATTTAGATTTCCAAGAAGTCACAAATTTATAGAAAAGTGGCAAGTGCAGTGTATTAGTCAGGGTTTGTAAGAGGAATGGAACCAGCATGATAGGTGTATGTATGTACATACATACACATATAAGTATTTATCTTATATATCCTACATATATGAATTGGCACATAAAACTAACCATCATGTACAGTTTAAACAACTTTTTTTTTCTGTTTGAGATACGCACACACACATATACAGAGTCCACCAAAAAAACTTATATGCAGTTCAAGAGAAAAAAACCTGTATAAATATTTTAATACTAAATTTATTGAGATATCGTGACATTAATACAAGTTACCTTTGGCCTCTGCTGTTACAACAGGTGCTCAAAGTGGTGGCCATGAGCTCCCAGACATTTATCAGCATGACGAACTGCTGCTTGGTAACCTTGATCACTGAGATTGCTGCACATGCACTTTCAGTTTCTTCTCTAAGGACTGGCTCTGTAGTGGGTTTTCTGCTATATACGATATCCTCTATGGTCCCCCATACGAGGGTAACACCATCTATTGAATGGTGTTACTCCATTATATACTATATATAATATAGTATATATATAGTTAGCCGTCTGTTTCAAAGGATTCCACTTCTGCAGATTCAATCAATAGTAAACTGAAAATATTTGGGGGAAAAAAAGTTTGATTATGTACAGACTTTTTTCTTGTCATTGTTCCCTATAAAATATAGTGTAACTATTTCCATAGCATTTTATATTGTATTAGGTATTGTAAGTATCCTAGAGATGATTTAAAGGATATGGAGAGATGTGGGTAGGTTCTATGCAAATACTGTGCCGTTTTGTACAAGGGACTTGAGCATTTGTGATTCTGTTATTTGCTGTTAATCTGGAACCAACCTGCATGGGTACCAAGAGATGACTGTGTATATAAATACACACATATAGAGAGATTATATATACACATAATATAGGGACAGTAGGATATTTATATACATGGCAGAATCCTTTAGAATATATCTACACATAGGATATATATGAACACACCCATAGAATATATGTATGTATATATACATATCTATAGTATTTCAAGCAGTTGATTTACATGATTGTGGAAACTGGAAAGTCTGAAACCTGTGGGCCACACTCGTAAGCTGGAAATTCTTAGTACAAGCAGATGATGCAGGCATGATGCAGACTTTCTTCTTCCTCAGGGAAATAGCAATTTTACTCTTACAGCCTTTCAACTGATTAGATGAGGCCCCTCCAGAGTATTGAGGATAATCTCCTTGACGATAGATACTAAAATAACTACATCTGCAAAATACCTTCACAGATGTTATTTGATGGAATAACTGGGTGCTATGGCCTAGCCAGGTGGATGTGTAAAATTAGCTATCAGAAAGTACAATTCTTTTTTTCTTCCACCACTTGACAATAAGTTTGCAACTTGGTGTCCCATTACTTCTGAGTACTTTAGTGTGTATTTCTTGTAACAGGGACCTTGTCTCATGAATCACAATGTAACCGTCAAACTATCAGGAAGATAGTGATGATACATTCCTGCCATCTAATCCTCAGATCCCATTCAAGTTTTACCACTTGTCCCAGTAACACCCTCTAGAACAAAAGGGCCCAGCCCAGGATCATACCTGGCGTTTAGTTTTCCTGTCTTGCTATGCTACTCTTCAATCTAGATCTGTTCCTTATTTTTCTCCTAGACTCCTATGACCTCGACCCTTCTGATGATTACAGGCCAGTTACTTGGTAAAACTTAGATTTGTCTGATGATGCTTAGATTCAGGTTATAGATTTTTGCAGGAATATCACCGACAGGGGCCTCTGTTCTGATTTACCTCAACAGATGACTCTTAAATTTCAATTTGTCACACTCTGGGTGATGGTCACTTATTGCTACATTAAGTGGTATCTGCCAGGTTGGCACCTTTCCCCTTTGTACCTAAATAAGTATTTTATGGGAAGGTGCTTTCAAAAGATAGAAATGTCCTATTCCTCACAAAACTTTCAGTGTATTCATTCATTCATTCATTCATGTGGAGCTGCATTTTCCTAGTTCGGTCAATGAATTGCAATCTGTTACTATCATTTTTATACTCAGATTATCTCTATGTTGTCTCTTTAAGTTGGCATTGTGTCCATTTGACAAATCTCCATCATTTTTGAGTGGTTTCTTATTTTCTTTTATTGCAAGTTCAGTCCTTTCTGCACATTTACTTTCACTTTTCTACCCCTGTCATCAGTCATTTCTCCAAGGAACCCTGTCTAGTAGAAAATGTTGTTTAGAGGCTAAGATCTGGATATGGGGTATTTGCATTGCTACTGGGTTATCATTGCTTTCAGACTCCTTTCAGTGGACAGTGTATATGCTAAAGATATGCTAAAGATATGTGTATATGGATGCAATATATGTGCTTATACTCCCCACATATACACATGCACACCCACACAGACATACTTATACACATACACACATTTAGTTCTATATTCATTTTTATGTGTGTACTGTATATATTGAAAGCCCAACTTCACAGGATTCATTTTAGTTTTCATTCTTTTCATGTTTGTAACTTTATCAGCTTCCTCTTACTATAACAAATAGCTGAGATAATGAGCTTATAAAGAGAAAAGATTTATTGATCTATTGGGGTTCACAGTTTGGAGGTTTTAGTCTGTGGTTGGTTGTTCCCATGGCTTTTGGCCCTGTGGCGAGGTAGCCCATCACGGCAGCAGAACAGAGCAAACTGTTCACTTCGTGGCCTGCGTACAAAAGACAGAAAGATGAAGGGGCTGGGGTTCTAATATCCCCTTCAAGGGCATGGTACCCATGACCTGAAGACTTCCCACTAGGCTCTACCTCTTATTTAAAGTCCCCCCCCGCCGCATTGTGCCATGGGGTAGGACTAACCCTTTAACACACGGCCTTTTGAGGGATGCTTGTCGAAACCATAGCGATAACCCACTTCTCTGACATTATACCCTTAAAATTTTTATTTTCTGCATCTGTATGCATACTGTGTACTGTCTTTGTTGATATTTCTGGTCCCCTTGTGGGTCTAGGTAACTTGCTCCAGGCCACTCTCATGTGGGATGTCTCCCTCTCCCTGCATGGGCCCTTGATACCCTGAATCGGGCCTCTCCCACACCTGGTTGCCATCCTCCTCATTGGCCCTTATACCTGTTCTGTTCTGGGTCCCGATGTTCTCTGTCTCTAGCACCTGGTATGGATACTTAACTTGTTCTACAGTTCCAGAGGGGAAGGTGAAGAGAAAGAGAAAGAGATTTAGGGTCAAAATAAGTGATTTGACTTTGTAAAAAAATGTTAAATAAATAATCGGACAGATAATGTATTGGACCTGACAAAAATTGTGAACAAAGTAGGTGAATAACAGAGTGGTGAAATGCCAGGTTAAGTGATTTTTTAAAAATTTAAAATAGAAACATCAGTTTAGGCTGAAAGACAGAGGAAAGGGCATTTTTTTTTCATGTTGAGTTCTTCATAGTATAATTGTCTAAAAGATTTCTTTTCCCCCTAGGTTTCATTTTTTGAGGAAGAACGGAACATATTATCTCAGAGCACAAGCCCTTGGATCCCACAATTACAGTATGCCTTTCAGGACAAAAATAACCTTTACCTGGTGAGTCTTTATATCCATCTTTTAGGAATGAGCCAAGCTCTCTGATGCTCAGATACAACAGTTGCCAAATTAAATGTAGTTCTTGCCCCCATGGGCCATGACACCCCTCATTCATTCAGTTGCTTTTCTGACTTCCAGGTGTCTCCCTGTTCCTGTTCTAAAGATTAAGAGCCAGCCCATTTAGAAATGCCTCACTGACTACTGGGTACTGTAGCTGTGGCTTAAAGGGCAATAATGAGAAGTTATTTATTTGGGGATGGTCTGTAACTACCTTTGATAGAATCTCACTTTAATATATTTTTATGGTTGTTACAAGAAAATGCAGAATATTCTTACTTATTTGTGGAAGCTAAGAGTCGATCCCATAGAAATAGAGAGTAGAATGTTTACCGGAGGTTGGGTAGGGTAGGGAGAGGGAAGGATAGAGAAGGGCTGACTATTGGGTTCAAAAATACAGTTAGAGAGGAGAATTAAGTTTTGGTGTCCTGCAACACAGTAGGGTGAGTAAGCTCATAATAATTTATTGCATATTTCAAAATAACTAGAAGAGATGATTTTGAATGTCCCTAACACAAACAGATGATAAATGTTTGAGGCTATGTTAATCACCCTGCCTTGATCATGGCACATTGTTTACATGTGTTGAAATACCACACTGTGTCCCATCAATATGAACAGTTATATATCGTATGAGGTAGAAGGGAAAGTGCTCTACCTGTTTTTCTAATACCTCTCTCTAGGGAAACAAATGTTGATGGTGATATATGTTCTTTCTGTCCCTTACTTATGCCCTATGAAAAATAAATTGAATATACTCAAGTATGTAGTTTGTTTTACAAAAATGGTGTGTTACACTCCATTTGGCTCTTCAGGTTGCTTTTTTGCCTTTTAAAAGTTTATCCCAGGGCCGGTGAGATGGCTCAGCAGTGTACGCGCCTGCCTGGCAAGCGCGAGGGCCCGAGTTCGACTCCCAGATCCCACATACAAAAAAAGGGCCGGTGATATCGCTCAGCGGCACGGGCACCTGCTGGCGTGCGAGGTCCTGAGGTCGACCCCCGGTACCCACAGAAAAAAAAAAAAAAAAAAAAAAGTTTATCCCAGGCATCCTTATATGTTAGTACATACAAATCTACTTTTTTTTTGGTGCTGAGAATTGAACTGAGGGCCTACTTCATCCCTTGAACGGTGACATAGATTTCCCTGATGTACAAATAACGTATCTGGTAGAATTCTAAAATTCACTTGGGGGCCTTGTTTAAGTTCTTAGGGGATTAGATTCCTAAATTTTAAAAGTATATCCTAGAAATAATTTTTGTTCCTGATTGAGCCCTTAAAACAAGACTATCTTGTTAGTCTTGAATTAAGATAAACTGTTACAGAAGCTCACACAAAAGAAAGGGGTAAAAGAGCGGTGGACTGCTGTCCTGAACTCTCACTGGGCAGTTTGTGGGGCTTTCACTGACTTTATTTCTGATCTGGAATAAACAGTTTATTTGCCAGTGCTTGTAGAAAAGTTCTCCCTATCTTCACTCAGCCTTCTGCTCCAGGGCATTGGGAGACTGGCCTTACACTAACCATGTGCTCCTTTATAACTAATGACATGCCTGTTTTTTATGGCCTGAAAATGCCTTTCTTGACTTCTTCCTACTTTCCTTGAGGCTGGGGTGTGAAGCCCCACCTTCCCGGATGACCTTGGTACGTTTGGGTTTCTAAGGTCTCTGATGTTCTAGGACACTTGGTGCACAGGCAGCCTTTGCTTTGTTCTCTCTCTACAGCCTGTGCTGTTGGATGTATGCACAGGCTTCTTCATTAGCCCTCAGAAAGGAAGTTCCTTTGCACCGGCTTGGACATTGCATGAGGGTTTGAAAACCAGCTTGTGAGAATAAACCTCCTTTTCAAAGTACACAGAACGTAGGCAGTCCTGGAATCAGGACCAGCTCTGATTTTTTTTTGATAAAAGTTGAGTCCATAGTTTTCTGGTCTGTCTTGCATTGTTCCATAAATTTGTATTTCTCTTTCTCTGGTTTGAAGTGCTCACCTTTTTGATGTCTGGTCTCATGAGGCTGCTGCTTCTTAAAAGTAAATGTTGTTGAGATGCTTTGGGATTTCATAACATCAAAGTGAATTTTGGTAGAGGCGATGACAAATTCCAAGTGCTCTATGTAAAGGAACTCAGTTGAGGACATCGTTGTCACTTGTATGTGGTAAGCCACTGCTCAGTTGCTTCAGCGACGCTTGCTGCCCTTGTGTCCACTGATGTTGATCAGATGTATCCCCAGGAAAGACACTCAGCTGCAGTTTTCTTACATGTTGACTATAGTATTTTCCTTCAGAGATCAGCAGTTTTCAAATTACATCTTCAGAGGGTAGTATCTGGGTATTCTGAGAATTCCCCATTTTGAAAGCATTATTCTTATTACCACCAGCTGGATTTGTCACAGTACAAAGAACCCTCCGTTTCTTTTTCTTGATTGTGTTGGCTGCCGTGGACTTCAGCTTGGATAAAGCTCTCTGGGAATACTTCTCAGATTGGAGATATTTGCTGGTTCCTCTGTTAGTACAGGCTCTCAGCCATAGAGGCCTTTCTCTTTTGGGCAGTTTGGCTGGGAGGCTACTTTCTTGATCTTGCCACTGGCATTGACATACTTAGTAGTGTCACAGGTTTTCTACTTGCCATCGTGTGAAGTGGGAAAGATTTTAAAAACAGCTGCTTTCTGGAGCTCTGTTTGCCTCAGCACATTGGTATTGGATTCAATGACATTTTTATACCCTTCTTTAGTACCTCAATTGAGTATTACTCATAGGATCTTGCAGTTATTTCTTTGTCTGCATTTTCTTCTCAAGTGCTTTGGTACTTTGGAGTAAAATACTTTCTAAGGGTATAGTTTTCATTTAAAAATCCAAACTTAGCATAAGAATTAAATTGTAATCATAGGTCCACCATCTGTTATCTGTAATTCTGAAGTACCCAAGCTCTGAATAACCTCAGGTTCTTATGTTGCTTGCTTGGCAGCAAGACCTGACTGAAACTCAGTTTGTAGCTAAACCTGACCCAAGCTCTCTTAGGGTTATTTACAGTTTTTATTCATTGCCTTTAGAGTGATGATTCATATTTTTCTGCAAGGTTGTGAATGCATTTGATTATGAGGTAATATCCCAGACACTAAGGAGGTTGTTATATAGTACATATGAAGTACATGGACCACTTTATCTTTATAAAATCTGAAAAATTCTGGATCTGGAAACACATGTGCTGTGAGATAAGGGGACCCTAGATCTGCAATGGTATAAAGAACTGAAATTCCGTTGCGTCTGTTGACCACCTACAAATCTCTAAACCTTTGAAGTTTGGGGAAATTTACATATTATAGTAAACTCTGCTTGCAGAGGAACACTAATTTGTAATGCTAATGCAGCTTAATTGAAGATACATTTTAAATCAATGAAAAAGAAAATAGGATTCTGCATCCTATAAGTCTTTCCTTGCTGTCTCATCATCTTTCCAGTCCTACCACTGCTGTGTGAGTCCCGCCCTCTGTTTTTTCTTGCCTGCATTACTATGAAAACCTCCTGAGTATTCTCTCTGCCATCTGTCTTCCCCACCCCAAGTCTTCCATATACTACAGCCAAGTCATCCTATTGTTAAAACCCTTCAGCCCTCTGGATGAAGTTGAGACTCTAACATGGTTCATAAGGCCTTTTTCACATGTCTCTCAGAATATTCTTGTTAAGTACCATTTCTTTCCTTTCATTTTACATTCATTTTGAACTCCCTTTGGTTACTTTACTTTGCCTTGGACCTTTCTGCATGCTGTTCTTTCTTCTTCTTTTGTCCTGGCCAACTTCTATTCTTCTTTCTGCACTTGGATCAGATGTCAATTCTAGAAATCCCTCCTGGACCCTCCATTTCTGGGATGGGTGCCCTTCTGTATGCTCATAATACCATCTACTTCTCCCTGAGTGGCTGTTGGTCTCTTCCACCAGGCTACTTCCTGTATGAGAGGAGCAATTATATTTTTCTTGTTTCCAGTAGAGCTTTACCAAGTAAATGCCTGAGAAATATTCACTGGATGAATATATGATTAATTTCATAGAAATCTGATTTACATGCAAATTTACTTATTGTGTTACAGAAATCATATTAAGTTAGCAGTGGAAGTTTTGCTCTCTAAAGTATGTAATTCAAGACAATCTCGGTAAGATTTTTAAAAAATGAGAGTACCGTGCAAGGAAATTGAACTTGGTACTCTTGAATTTTGATGGTTAGAAATATCCCATGTCCAGTGACCAATGAATGTGGTTTATGGTTTTTTTGGTGTATAGAAAATGGTCGTGAACTCCATTGTAGCATCTGGTTATATTTACCAAGGCTAGTCCAGTACAGTTTCTGGCAGGCGGCCCATGGAAACTGTGCTTTGTTGATCTGGTTCATGAAGAAATCTGTTCAATTCTGTGTGACAGATGCCTTTATCAATGTCCTCTGTGAAAGAGCTGATCTTTACAAAGAAAACATTGTTTACAACTTACCACCTGAAGTATGTTGTATCTAAGTTCTTTGTGAATGTCTTCGTATTGATATTTTTCATGCTGAGGGGCTCTTCAAGCTACTGTGGCTCTCAGCCTATAATTGACCATCAACTTCCTTTCCCTCCTGTGACCTTACATTTTCTTCTTTCTGTTCATTCCAAATGTTTTTCTCCATTTGCATATGGAGAGGTATTAGTTATAGTGTAGGCTCAGCTGCTGTAACAACGAGACCCCAACATACTGTCCAGGCTAGTGAAGCAGCTCTGTTGTATGTGATAATTCAGGGACCCAGGTTCTTTCCGTCTTGTGGCTCTTCCCTTCCTTAAGATGTTGTCTGCTTCTGTGTGGTTGAAGTTGGGCCATTTCATGTCTGTGTGCCAGCTAGCTGTTAAGAGAAAAGAGCAGGAATTCAGAGCAAGCAAATTCCTTTTACACAGAATAATGTGTAAGTTGGACCCATCATTTTCTCACACATTTTGGCAGCCAGAACATCTCTCTAGGGAGAGTTGGATATGCACTGTCTAGCTTGGTGGCTTATATCCAGGTAAAATTCTTATTACTATGGAAGAAGGGAAGGATGGATTTGGGGGCAGAGGGAGCTGGAGTTTGAAGCCAGGCCTCCTAGCTCTGCCTTCCTTATTATTTCTCATTGCATTATACTGCTACATCCAAAATCACTGCTAATAGAGTCGTATTTTGATATGTATGCTGTTTGGAGTTAGTTTGTCTTTCCTCTCTTGCCATCATCCTACACCTGTGCAATTTTGTGTGTAGTGTTTCCTTCTGATATAGAAACAGTTTGGAAATGGATATTTCTAGATACTGACTCCATGGCCTCTGTGTACAACAGCCTATATTATCTCTGGGAGTCAGGAGAGAGTTAATGAAGGCAATTCTGTTTATTCGACTGAAATGTGGCAGCTTATGATAGTTTTGACAATGAGACATGTGCTGTTTTGATCTTTTGGCTAAGATTATATGAATTTTCAGGCATGCCGCAAAACTCTCCAGGCATGTGTCTTCACGTGTTGCTGCTTCAGAAGCCAGGGTTTCGAAGGCAGTTGCCCATCAGAAAGAGGCTGTTACTTATAATATTCATTCTTGTTTTATTGCTATTTCTTGTTTGGTCTCCCTAGAGTCACTGGCCTTTTCAGCTTCAATTTTCTCATCAGTGAACAAAATATTAATTCTTTTTCTTGACCCCAATTCAACTGCTGAGTGCATTATTGCCTTTGGGGGGTTCTTTGAGTTTTCTGTGCCTTTGAAATCATTGTTTTGTGTTCTGGTGTTTTTTTTTTTTTTTTTTTTTTTTTTGTGGGTACCGGGGGGTCGACCTCAGGACCTCGCGCGCCAGCAGGCGCCCGTGCCGCTGAGCGATATCACCGGCCCCTTTTTTGTATGTGGGTTCCGGGAGTCGAACTCAGGCCCTCGCGCTTGCCGGGCAGGCGCTTAAGCCGCTGAGCCATCTCACCGGCCCCTGTTCTGGTGTTTTGATGCATATTTCAAGTGAGTGCATTTGGGGTTTTACCATTTAGAAGCCACAGTTTAATCATGTTATCCTGGTTTGTCTGGCCCTACCCCCAGAGTTTCTGATTAAGTAGGTCTGGGGTAAGTCACCTGAATTTGCATTTTCAGCAGATTAATAGGTGATACTGCTGCTATTCCAGGTACCTCACTTTGAGAATCAATGTCTTGGAGCTAAAGCTCTAAATTAGTTTCTGGTTATTGCTTCTTCCTTTTGTCCTACCAGTAATTGTGTACACATCGGAATCCCTTTCCTTGTTCTTCCAGGCCCAGGAATGGTACCTATTCCCCTGTTGTTGCTAGCCCTGGATGCTCCATTGTCCTATGTTTATTTCCTCTAAACTAACCCTAACCTTTGTAAATAGCCTCTTCATTCATTAATGTCCTCAATTACCTGGTTTAAGTGTGCTGTTTTTTTCTTTTTTTTTTTTTTCTGGGTACCAGGGGTCGACCTCAGGACCTTGCCAGCAGGCGCCCATGCTGCTGAGCGATATCACCGGCCCTTTTTTCGTATGTGGGTACCAGGAGTCGAACTCAGGACCTCGCGCTTGCCAGGCAGGCGCTTATGCTGCTGAGCCATCTCACCAGCCCCAAGTGTGCTGTTTCTTGCCAAGACTCTAGATGATTCAATACTCAATAAGGATTTTTTGAATAGATGAATGAATCAGGCCAGGATTCATATTTTCTGAGATAAAGGTCCTTCTCTCTTTTTTGCTAGGTCACCTTGCCCTTCAAGAATAGGACAGGGTCTCTGCCAGGGGCCAGTCTGCTTACAGGATCCCTTTCCTCCTCCACCATGTCAAAGATCAGGAACACTGGGCAGATAATGATAATGATGCCTAGGACATCACTATGTTTTTTCACGGCACCTTCAGTCATGCAAGCATTTCAAGGTGACATTCCTAAGTGGTGACTAGCACAGCATGTTTCTATTGATGCTTTGTGCAAATTGGAATAGAGTACTTGTCTTAGTCTGTTTACTGGTGCTATAACAAAATACTGATGGCTGGGTAACTGATAAAGAATAGTTTATTTGGCTTATGGTTCTGGAAGCTGAGAAATCCAAGAGCATGAGTTCAACTAGCTCTAATCACCTCCAGAGGACTCACTTCCAGATATCACCATTATAGGAATCTGGGGGTTAAATTTTCAAAAATGAGCAGGAACTCTTTCAAACCATAGCAATACTAAAGAACTATTAAATATTCATATCCCCCCCCATATGCATTCACATACACTCAAGCATGCATGTGGGTGCATGCATACACACACATTTGTCCTTTGTTTGAAATTCAGCACAATGGATGGAAATTGCCATTGGAGTACTTGGGTTATAGATGCAAACACCAACAGAGAAGCATCCGTTCCTTCCAAACGGAACACATGTAAGATTTGCCCTTTAATTAGCATCTGCAGCTGCTACCATCAGAAGGGTCTGTCTCTGTTGGCCTGAAAGTCTCTGCTTTAGAAAAGCAAGTCCATTATAACTCCAGTCCAGGCTTGGCTGTCAGCTGTTGTGCTTTCTCTGCCACCAGTGGGGTTGCCGCGTTGTTTAGGGCTGTTTCACTGGAGGGCTCTTTCCTCCCTTCTCTCTCCCTGGCTTTTGATTACTGTGCCTTGGTGACCCCCATTTGGGCGACCTGCAGGTGTTCATTGTGTGCAGGAGACATTCCTAATGCTTGCAAGCTTGGAAGATTGCTGCTTCAGTGCTGATGAACTGGTTATTTTCCAGCCCTTGGTTGTCAGTGATCTTGTCTTAATATTCAGAAAAGTTCCAGATAGTCACTGAAAAAATATAAGCAGCAGAAGTGATGGCTGTATTAAAGGCAAGGTCTATTCAAGGGCACATCTGCAGTAGAAACTTTTAATTTGATTGGAGTAAGGAGCCACATTGGTTCTGCAACCTCCTCAGCAGTGGGTCCCAGTGCAGTACTGGGCTAGCTGTGTCAGAATCACCCCAGTAGCTCATGAAAAATGCAAATTCTCTTACTGCACTCGTGGAGCCTGGCCCGTGAAGTCTGGAGTCAGTCAGTCCTGGGAATCCATATTTTTAACAAGTTCCCTAAGCAATTGGGATGGGAAGGAGATGTAATTTACTCTTTTACACTGATTATTAATTTTTTTTTCATTCCCCTAAAATGACAGCTCAATGAAGGCAAGGATTTTTGTCTTATTCATTGCTGTTTTCTTGCTGTCTAGAACAGTGCCTGGCACATAGTAGGCCTTCAAGTATTTATTTGGATGAATGTGTTTTATTTTTAAAAAGCACTTCTGGTGATTTTGATGGGCAGAAAAGCCAGAGAAACCCTGCTGTGGAGGACGTAACAGTCTTGGTTTTGATGCTGTATTTTTTGGGAGGATCAGTGCCTTAGTAGGCATCTTTGAGTAGTAAAAATCAGAGAGTCTCATTTTTGGATAAAATTATAGGCTGTGTATGGACTGTCAGGCACGCTCTCTGATGGTGACTTTGTCCTTAATAAATTCATAGTGTCCTGCTGACTCTGGTCTTTTGGTCATTGCAAGTCATCTGATATGAAGATTAAAACTCAGTTTTGTGACTTTTGGTGATGCTTTTGGAGCCTCTTGATTTGGTACCATTTTTAACCATCCAGAGATGTTTCTGAAAGCCCCAAGTCCTGGTTCTTCATTATATCACACTCAACACCATAATAATTAAGTGGCTGGCTTCACACAAACCCTCTTCCTCATAGGCTCCATGCCTTACAGAATGAGCAACTCTACCCACAATATAGTTTTGGAATATGTGTAACAGTTTGGGGTAGCCAGATTTACCTTGTAAATGTCCAAACTAAGTTTTCCTTATGGTGCACAGTTAGAATTTATAATGTGGTCGTCTGGAATTATGTTGATGGGTCAGGTTTAATTAGTTTCTCTGATAAGAAGCCAATCTATTTAGACATCTGTCAGTTAGTGTGTCTATTTTGGCCCCATGTGGTGGAGCTTGCTGGCTAGCAGCTGTTGTCATTTTTGTTGTTTGTTTTCTCAATCAATCCTCGTTTTTAAAGACATGGGAAATTGACCTGTAGAAAAGAGTAACCTAGTTTGAGTGGGGATCTTCGATAAGAGTGAAGAATACGTAACTTTTTAATCTTTTTAAGAGTTGTTTCTTATTTTCTGAACTATTCTGCTGGCCATAACAAATGGAATGTTCAGGAGTAGACACTAAGTACCAAATAATGGTCAGTTTGTGAGCTCTTAGAAGTTGCCAGCCACTGCTATATATTTGACTTTCTCAGCCTTAAACTTACAAGCCATTCTGTTTTTTCCACATCTTTCATAGAACCACAGGAAATTTCTAACTGTGGCATGTCATCATAAATATGCATTGTTCTTATTTTAAGACATTTGAGTTCTAAAAGTATGAGTAGTTCTGTTATTATGTATGAATTTTTTGATATTTCAGACCTTTTTAATGGCAATATATATTTAAAACAGACATACAAATTAGCATTCACCCACATACCTAGGGCCTGTGGAGAACCAGGTTGGGATGAGTGGGCGAGCTACAGGCAGCCAGGTGTCTCCTGTGGGCTCCTCTAGGGCTGTGATGAGGAACTTACCTCTGCTGTGAATTTGGAGGAAATAAAGTATGCACATTAGATGCTGCCCCTTCTAAGTGTTGCTCTTGTTAATTCATAAATTAATTTGTTTTCAGCAATTGCAGTGCAAATGAACTCTTGTCAAATGCAGTTGTCCAGTGTCTGGTTGAGTATCTCGAGTGTAAGAAGCCATGTGAATGTGGTAGATTCCCAGGTTATAAGGAGCCCTCAGGGAGAATGTATAAGTCCCTAGCTTCTGCAGGGGTATTTGGTTCTGGGTTGATCTGGTGCTGAATCTTTACTGGACCAGCCTGGGACCCATAGGGATTTGTGCAGATGCTCCACATCTGGCTTACCTAGAGCTTTTTTCTAATTCTGAACTAAAGGCAAATGAGTTTGGAGGGTCATAGTGATAATTCAAATCCAAGAATTGGCTTCTGGAATGCAGTGTTTGGTAGATTTAGTGTTTTCTTTTTAAAACTATATTTGAATCTTGCCTTTTTCCAGAAAAGATTGGATACAGCTTAAATGACATGACCAATAAAGTGGGAAATCAGAGCCAAAGATAGGAGAACTCCGTAAAGTTTAACGTGGTTGCAGTGATGGTCAGACCGGGTCCCAGCTTCCCTCCAGCTAGAAGAGGACCATGCAGTAAAGGGAGGGAAGGACAGCAATAGAATTGCAGTTGAAGACCTCATGTGGGTACCAGGCACCCTGTCTAGCCCTCTGAAGACCTTGTATTGCTTAATGCTGCAAGGGGATTAGTTTTATCCCAATTTGACAGAGAATAAAATTGAAAGGCAGAGAGGTAAATTCTTCAGGTGGAGTCTGAAGCCTCCCTGTTAACTGGCCTCAAGGCCATGTATTGACTCAGGAATATTACACCTGGTTATCATCAAAAGGAGGAATGATTTCAGTTCTTTGGGGTGGAAAAATGTTTTTGCTAAGCAAACATTTTTCCTGAGGCTTTATATTCTTCCAGACTTTTTCCTACATATACCAACAAATTAATAATTTTTCTCATAAAAAGAAGATATATTTTATCTTATACAAGGTGTCATTTTATATTGTCATGGACAGCTTTTCACGTAGTATGAGTAGATGGAATCCATTTGTTTTTAGTATCTGCATTGTATCCTATTGTTTAGATATAGCATAATTTAGCCAGTCTCTCTCTTTTTTCTTTTTTTTTTTTGTGGGTACCGGGGGTCGACCTCAGGACCTCGCGCGCCAGCAGGCGCCTGTGCCGCTGAGCGACATCACCTGCCCTTTTTTCGTATGTGGGTTCCGGGAGTTGAACTTGGGCCCTCGCGCTTGCCAGGCAGGTGCTTATGCCGCTGAGCCATCTCACCGGCCCTAGCCAGTCTCTTATGGATAGATATTTGAATGATTTTCAGTTTTTTCCCCATTACAAACAAAGATACAGGTCCGGTGAGATGGCTCAGCGGTGTAAGCGCCTGCCTGGCAAGCGCGAGGGCGCGAGTTCAACTCCCGGAACCCACATACAAAAAAGGGGCCGGTGATATCGCTCAGTGGCACGGGTGCCTGCTGGCACGTGAGGTCCTGAGGTCGACCCCCGGTACCCACCAAAAAACAAAACAAAACAAAACAATGATGCAGTGAATCTTTATTTATCTGTTTGTCAGCAAACTATTGTAAGGACCTATAAAATAAATAATTAGAAGTAGAATTACTAGGTCAAAGTGTATGTGTTTGTAGTTAAATTTTTAATAGAGACTCATTTGCCTTCTACACTGACTGTAAAAGGAAAAGATTGTATCGCATTTATTGCACGCTTCCTGTATTCTGCTGTGGGCTGAGGGGAATACAAAAAGGATGTAAGAGAGTTTGTTGCCCTCCAGGAATATCCATCTGTGCTGCATACCTAATCCTAGGGAATGTCTGGAGTGTCAACGTAGGTGGGTGGGGAGTGGGTGGATTTAATTCAACTTTTTAGACTTGCCTTGTGAACATTGTGCATGTTGTCTGGGACTAGTCTTTCATTATATCGATTCTCTTGGGTAACGGATATAATTTTTGTAGGGCAGTGACCTCATCCTATGTCTTACAATATGTCTCACACATCTCCCTTGCTTTGTGGAGACATCATAATTATAACATGTCAGGTGGTATTTGAGGATCTAATCGAGGCATTCCCTTCTTTGGGTGTGTGAAAAACTAATAACTTTGGCATTCTTACAGGTCATGGAATATCAGCCTGGAGGGGATTTGCTGTCACTTTTGAATAGATATGAGGACCAATTAGATGAAAATATGATTCAGTTTTACCTAGCTGAACTGATTTTAGCTGTTCACAGTGTTCATCAGATGGGATATGTACATCGGTAAGTGAGACTTCTCAGTAGCATACTGAGAATTATTTTGTATCGTGGAAGAGTTCCTATATGAAATGAGTGGATGAATGTTTTCAGGATCAAAATAATGCTTTGTCCAATTTTTAGCCAGTCTTCCCTGAAACTGGCTGAAAGTAAACTTTCCAAGATGGCAGACATTTTAACTTGCTATTCAACAGGGAAATAGATCTAGAACTGTCATGTTCTCAAGTTGCTAGTAAGATCTATTACTAGCTAGTGATGTAGCTAATAGTATCAGGAACTCTTGCATCCCTTATTTGGTTATCTGGTAGACGAACTGAATTTGATTTGTAGAAGGAACTGCATATCACGTAGGAACAGAAGGTCATAGAGTTGTACTTGGTGTTAATTAGCTTATCACCTCTATAACAAATACTTGAGATAATCAGCTTATAAAAGAAAAGGGTTATTTTGGCTCATAGTTTTGGAGATTTTAGTCCATGGTTGATTTATGCCCATGGTGAAGCAGCACATGGTGGTGGAAATGTGTGGCAGGCCAAAACCACTTACTTCATGGCCAGGAAGCAAGAAAGTGAGTGGAAGAGGCCAGTCACACAGTGCCCTTGGAGGACATACCCCCAGTGACCTGAAGACTTTCCACTAGGCCCCACTTCTTAAAGGTTCTACCACCTCCCAATAGTGCCACTCTAGGGACTGGGCAACATTAAGATCCAAACCATAGCATACTTCTAACCGTACCTATTAGTAATTTACAAAGTTGTTTCACAGAATTCTCAATTAGTTGGTGTTACTTCCTGTCCTCATTCACCTGATGTTTTATATATATCTGAGAATGTTGTGAGAATGTAATGATGGTTAGCCTAGGAATTGCAATATCTAGAATAAACATTCAACTAGCCACGTAATCTTGGGCAAATTACTTAGCATTTTTTGCCTTAGTTTTTGCAATGTAAAATGACTATCTCTAACAGAAATACTACATCTAGTAACATGTATTTACTTCCTTTCCTTTCTTGTTCTTTCTTCTTCTTTTTCTTTTTAAAAATTTGTTTTGCAAAATATATGGTAGTCGTTCATACCTACCAACAGGGAAAATCTGTATAGAAGATTGTATAAAGCAAATTCTTGGCCAAATTGGGATCCTAGGAGAGCAATCATTTGCTGATTGGCATGGAGAAGATAACACTAATCCAGGGTCTTGATTTGCTTACAGAGACATCAAGCCTGAGAATGTTCTCATTGACCGAATGGGACACATCAAGCTGGTGGATTTTGGATCAGCTGCTAAAATGAATTCAAGTAAAATGGTAACAAAATGGAATAAAGTAGCTAAATAGAAGTTTTACTAAAAAATATTGTTTGGTCCTCAGAAGTTTGGGAAATATAGGATATAATGGTGAACAACATTTTGGAGGCTTCATCTGCCTCTGTGTGACTCCTTGAGGGGGTAAGGGTGGGAGTGGGGACACAAAGCTATTTCCCAGATCTTAGCACCTTTTTATGTACAGCACCTGCTAATACCCTACAAAACACGTTTAGGAATATTCTTACAGTTTGGTTAAAAAGAATGAAAAATGTTTATTGCCTCTTATAAAAATGGTCTTATCTTTTTTACATTAAAATATTTTGATGAAATGTAACCTCCTTTTTTTCAACTCCTATTTCCTATGCAGGAAAATTGAAATTAATCACTAGAGCATTTGAGCTAAATATCCTTAAGTGTCAAGAACCAGTACTCAAAATGTCATTTTTTTAAAGTCTTGGACTTTTGGTAAAAATTAAGCTGTATTCCACATGCTAATTAGCAAGGCAGGAAAGGAGCTATTGAGATCAAGAGTTAGAGTACTTTAGGAAAAGGATGACAAAGTAAAAAAAATTAGAGTTAAAAAATCCTCTAATAAAGTTGGTGTGCACTAAAATGTAAATTTTGAGGTCAACTATGCAAAAAAGGATAGGTCTAAGAGAAAATCGACTTAAGTTTTAAGACTAATTTCACAACTGAGCCACTTGGTGACCTAGACAAATCCTTATGGACTTGGCCTTTTATTCTTTCTCTAGAAAATACTGATTCTAGTTAAAATGCACAAATTAAGAAGTTAGAGAAACTGTTCTCCAAAATGTCTCCCAAGTTTTAGAGTTAAGTCTTTTATAAAGGACAATAAGTAAAATTGCCTTTACCCTCAATTTCCTTGGAGGGAAGGTGAATATTAGGTTGATATTAGGAAAAGGCTTAGTGTTTCATTAACTCTTTGCACTTCAACTCAGTATCTGGCCTGTGTTCTGAAGGCCTGAGGCCTACTTCAGATAAGTTACTTAGTGTTTAAGCCCTTGGATAAACAGGCTCTGTACACTGTACAAAGTCAGAGTTTCTCAGTTTGGCACTATTCTTTTTTTCAGATTATGTTCTTATAATCTATTCAACTAATCTTCACATTAAGAATTGGATTATAGAGTCAAAGCACTTCATGTTTTAAAAGTTATATGCAGAACTGGCAGTAAAGCCAGGTGTGGTGGCGCAAGTCTATAATCCCCCCACTAGGGAGGCTGAGGCAGGAGGATCACTGTGAATTCAAGGCCAGCCTGGGCTACAAAGTGAGTCCAAGTCCAGCCTGAACTGCACAGTGAAATTCTGTCTCAAAAAAAAAGAAAGAAAGAAAGAAAGAAAGAAAGAAACTGGCAGGGTAGCTCCGTGGTAGTACATGTGTTTGGAATGGGTGAGGCCCTGTGTTCAATCCCTGGCTCTACCCACTCCTCCTTTAAAAAAATTATGTGTAGTTCAGAAACAGGCATGAAAACTTAGGTATTGAATTTAGTGGAATAAAGCACAGAAGAAAGTAACACAAAACTTTATCCCCTAGGATTCAAAAACATGCATTGCGTTAGTGACATTAATAAACACGTGTTTAGAAAATACAGCACTGGACGTGGTGGTGCATGCCTTGTAATCCCAGTACTTGGGAAGCTGAGGCAGGAGGATCACTGTAAGTTTGAGGCCAGCCTGGGCTACAAAGTGAGTTCAAGGCCAGCCTGAACTGCATAGCAAAACCCTGTCTCAAAAAGACAAAAAACAAAACAAAACAAAACAAAAAACATTATAGCATAGGTGCATAGTCTGACAGAATAATCTCAGCACTATTGCTCTTTTGATCTGGGTAAGTCTGTTGCGGGGAGCTGTCCTCTGTATGATAGGATGTTTACCTGCATCTCTAATCTCTACCCACTAGATCCTAACAACCTCCCACCCTACCCCGTGGCAACTCAAAATGTCTCCAGACATCACCAAATATCCCCTTGGATGTGGGGAGCAAAATCACCCTGGGTTGAAAGTGCTTACAGTAGATTGAGAAGCATCAGAAAGCTAATTAATTAGAGCCAACAATATGTGTTGCAGCTAAGAAAACCTACTTAGGAAACTAGGTTCAAAGTCCACGGTTAGTGCTTGGGAAATAAATGGAAATTAAAAGTAAGGCCCTATCTCCACATCTGGAGTCACTCTCGTTGGAGACCTTGGTGGAGAGTCAGGACTTTTACTCGCGTCAAGTTTCTGCCTTTCAGTGCCTCACACTGCCTTTTTCAGTTCCTCTCATTGTAGTAACCTTTACTCCAAGCAGGAGCTTCCGAGAGGCACTCGGCTTTATTTCCAGCTCAAGGCTGAACCTCTGATTATTTTGGTTAAGGAGATATGGCACTCAGTGTGTACACTTGAGAATATCATACTTCTTTCTCCCCATGTTTAGGACCAGAATGGAACAAGCAGATAAGGAATATTGAGGATTGTTTTAAATGTAAAGGCCCTTTTATTATAAAAGAGCAATAATTTGCAATCTGGGTCAAGTGTGGATGTAGAATTAGAATTTTTTTTTTTCAGTGCTAGGAATTGAATCCAGGACTTTGTGCATGCTAGGCAAGCACTTTCCCACTGAGCTACATCCCCAGCCCTTTTTCATTTTCTGTTTTGAGACAGAATCCAAGTTGTCTATCTTTGAACTTGTGATCCTCTTGCCTCCGCCTACTGAATAGCTGGGATTACAGGTGTACCTCAGTATTTTCTTTTGTTTTCTTTCTACTTTTGATGGTGGAAGGTTAAATAGGTATTTTCTTTGAATAGAAAATTTTATAGGCCTCAAGTAGTCAATATATATTTTCTGTACTGAAAATATATGTACTACAAAATATTATTCATATTTATTGAAATTACTATAGGTTATGCAAAAATCCACAATCCTTTTCCCTACCACTTCCAAATGTTATCTTTGTATTTTGGATATTTGTGAATCTTAATGTATTGAGTTTCTTCTCTGTCCCTTGTCTTCATCTCACACTTCGTATTCAGAAATGTAGCTTTGGAGTGTTTTATGTTAGTCAATAGGAACAGGGGCCTAGTGACCGTAGGGTCTGCTGTGTGACTTAGGTCACCCACTTCACATTATTAGAATCTCAAAGAATAACAAACAGCTAACAGTTCCAACTTGTCTCATTTGGTTCTATTGAAACCAGTGGTAAGAAGATTTTAGATAAAGTGCATTATAACATGTTAAGTGATAACCAGCCCATTAAGCTGTTGGAAACCTGTATAGACCAGTGGCCTTTTCAAATTTATGTAGAAATGAAAGGACTTGATTTCTTTTCTACAAGGGGAGCAACATCATGAGAATTGTTTTTCCTCTGCTTCTGCATGTCTATATTTATGTCCTAGGAAGCTAGATGGGGAAAATTAGGTTCAAGTAGCTTTATATTTAGCATTTTATGGAAAGGGGTTGGCAGGAAGAAGAGAATGCTTTTCTTATTTTCTTCCTCATTTTTATTTGTTTGTTTGTAAAAGAATCTGCTAAATTAATGCTTTCCTTTTTCTTTTCTTTCCTCCTTTGCTTTCTTTTCATTTCTCTTTATTTTCCAAAATAAGGCAGACTTTCCTGTCTCCTAGACATTATCTTACTGTCTGCTGCTGAACTGGCTTATTTTCCCTGCCAAATACAGTGAAAATTATCCAAGTTGTAATCCTGGGGCCCTGTCAGTGTGCTACAGGCAGGTGGGGCTCCTAGTACATGCTCACTTTTTAACTTCTCACCCAGATTAGCAGGCTGAATTGCCACCAGAAGAGAGTGAAAGCATGTTGCAAACTCCTTATCAGGACATGTAATATTACATGCTGAACAGGTTTAATGTACTTGGAGGTCAGTGATTACTGGGAAATTGGTAGTCATTAAAAGCCTTTGTTAATTGCTAATAGGCACTGTAGTAAGAGTTGTACAGAGAGCAAGCCAGTGGCTAGTTTTCCTTTCATAACTTTCTAGTACAAATTAATAATGACACTTAGAAATTTAGAAAATTATTGGACAATAGTGTATATAATTACATATCTATGATAGTGCAAGAATAGTCAGGGTGTTGTCTGACTCTGATAAGTCTAATCATTAGTTTGAAAATGAGGCATTGACAATTTATACTCTTTGGCTCGGACGCCCTGTTGAACGACTCAGTCAAGTTCAACTGTAGATGTGAATAAGTGACTGTGTCCTGTCAACTGCAAACAATGAGAAGTAAATATTCCAGAACAGTCTATGTAGAAATAAAATAAAATCCAGCCAGTGCAAATGGTTCATATTTGACAATGGGGTAGTTTTTTTTTTTTGTGGGTACCGGGGGGTCGACCTCAGGACCTCGCGCGCCAACAGGCACCCGTGCCACTGAGCGATATCACCGGCCCCTTTTTCGTATGTGGGATCCGGGAGTCGAACTCGGGCCCTCGCGCTTGCAAGGCAGGCGCTTATGCCGCTGAGCCATCTCACCGGCCCAATGGGGTAGTTTTTAACCCTGCAACAAAATTAGGCATTTAATCAACAAGGGTAAGCATTTAATTACCAATACTGTGATATTATTGTTACTTAGCTAAACCACATTTTACAGTTCTTCTTGTTTTATTATTTAAAGGATATCTATTGCTCATTGTCAGTACTGTGGTTTTTCTAAGCCCCTGTAGTTTAATCCTCATCCCTTACTGAGCTTATTAACATTTACAGATACATTAAATTGAGATTTCCTGACATGAAGGCATCCACATGACTTAAGCTTCTTTCAGTTTCTCAAGCTTCAGTCACCCATGGTTCTGTCTTGACCAGATATTTTCCCCTTTGCCCTCACCTTTGTCCTTCAACACAGGCCTGTCTGTGGGTTTCTTGGATGATGTGACTGTCCAGCTTTTCCAATTAGGGGCTCATAATGGAAATTCTGTTGCCTAGAACAGTGGCTGATCACTGACTGTCAGAAAGAGTAGCATTGCCCTGCTTCCTGAGTTTAGGGTGAGGAAAACCTACACCAGAGTGTGGCCCTAAGGAAAAGGGTAAAAAGAGAAGGAATGGGAGAATTTTAGGAATATTTATTCCTATCTTATATATACACATAGACATGCATATATGTAAATATTAAGAGAGAGGGAATGGGAGAATTATCAGAAATCTCATATCCTGTAATAAGAAGGCCTTGGGCAGAGGAGCAGACAAGCTTAAAGTTAGAGGATGGGAGAGTTTCAGCCAGCTTCCTCACTAGAGAAAGGAGATCTCATAGTATCCTTTTCTTTTAGTACCCAATTAAATCAAAGCAAAGCAAATTTACTTTTTTTGATATAAAGTCCAACCTTAAAGGTATGTGGTCAGACTCCTCAAATCTCTGGGCACTGTAAGGGCACTTAACACCCTTCAATGAAGAGAGGTTCTTTGGTATCACTGAATTGCTGACTTATGTGAAGCCTGTTTACAATGTGGGGTTATGGGAAAACTAGGCAACACAGTATATAACTGAATTCCAGGCTTATTTTCATAGGGAGAAAGGTTAGACAGGAAATCCTTACACTTCAAACTTCATGGATCAGTAAAACTTAACGAAGCTGGGTGTGGCGGTGCACACTTGTAATCCAGCTACTCAGGAGGCTGAGTAAGGAGGCTCATAAGTTCGAGGCCAGCCTGGACAACTCAGCAAGACCCTATCTCAAAATAAAGGGATTAGGGTACAGGTCAGTGGTAGAGTGCTTGCCTAGCATGTGTGAGGCCCTGGGTTCAATATCACAAAACAAACAAATATTTTTGAAGACCAAAGGGGTTATCCACTTACTGAGTTCCCTAACAAGAAGACAGAGTTAGGGACAGAATACCTAATTCTTTTGTTAGCATTATTTTAAGAAACAACATCTAAACACTGAGAGAAGGACAAATTCTTAGGAAAAAGGAACAAAAAGGACAGTCCTTTCAGTGGAATACATTTAGGTTTATTGAAAGCCCTCCTACATTGTCCTAATGTCTCTTTGCCAAGGTCAGTACTCGGGTGCCATTGGTTGGAGGGCCCCAGGTTTCTGAACAGTGGGGAGGGATCATAAGAACAGGAGTTGGGGTGAGGAAAATGAGCTCATTAAACTTAACCCTGGGTGGAAGTTATTTGTCACGTTGTGCCCTGCAGGTGGGCTAAAGTAGAAATGTGGATTTCAAAAGCAGTTTTCCAGTTTTTTTAAAACTTGATATACAATGTGCATTTAGGATATTGTATTGCCAGCTGGCTGCTGTTTTTCAGTAATAGGTTAGTCTTATAGATTGATCTGTGGGGTTTATTATCATTTTGCTTTTTTCTTTAGTAACAGAAGTTCTACCACATCAGTAGCTTGTATCAGGGAACATATCTTTCATTGTAACTATGTACCAAACTCTCATTCGTGTAATAACCAGAGGGTGTGTATCATCAACAAATCTTACCCCTTTGCCTTTGGATTGTATTATGCACTTTTTTTTTTTTAATTAGTAAAGCATTTGCATTTCGTGATATGTGCCACTTGACAGAGGATTTAAGTGCCTGGGAGAACAGTAATCAGTGGCAAATCAGCTTGTGTCTGATGTGGCTGTTGGCAGTCTACTTGAGGATAATTGAAAGTTTGCTGCATTCACTTTATTTATGGGTTTCTAGGTGAATGCCAAGCTCCCAATTGGAACCCCAGATTACATGGCTCCTGAAGTGTTGACCGTGATGAACGGGGACGGGAAGGGCACCTACGGCCTCGACTGTGACTGGTGGTCAGTGGGAGTTATTGCCTATGAGATGGTTTATGGAAGAACCCCATTCACAGAGGGAACCTCCGCCAGGACCTTCAATAATATCATGAATTTTCAGGTAAAGGGTCATTAGATTTTGAAGTAATATTGAGAAATGTCATTTAAAAATGGTGTGTTTGAACATTTATGTGTAAAACAGCATGGCACTCACTTTGTGCCAATAGCTGCCCTAAATGCTTTGCTAATTATGGTTCACTGAATCTCAGCTGCCAGTAATTGTAAGATTACATCATTTTGTGTACCACTGAAAAAGAACTGCTGCCAATTAATCTACATGTTTATTGATTATAAAATACATCTTGATTTCTCTGCTGTTAAATGTGCATAACTGTGAATCTTAGGACTGATGAAATATAGTTTACTAGTTTAGTTCATCTTCCAAAAACCTTGTGAGGTAGGTGCCATTACTGTTGGTTATTATTCTTTTTATTTACAGGTGAGGAGACTAAGCATAGAGAGGTTAAGGAACTTGCCCAAAATAACAGTCAGTCTGGCACTGAAGTCTATGCTCTTGATTTTATGCTGTAGTGCTTCTTAGCACTATTAAATATGGTAGTGAAATGAATAAAAATTATGGTAATATATATAAAGTAATGTTACAACTATTTTCTGGGCCAAGGGTGTAGCTCAGTGATAGAGCACTTGCCTAGTATATGAGAGGCCCTGGGTTCTGTCCCTAGCAGTGCAAAAACTAAACATAATGAAACAGAATAAAACAAAAGAATATTTTCTGATGACTATACTTTTTACTATATTGAGCCCATTTCTTAAAGATGTAATAGGTATAAATATATATATATATATATATATATATATATATATATATATATATATATTTAAGTTTCCGAAAGGAAAAAGAGAGCTGGGTGTGGTGGTGCATGCCTATAATCCCAGCGCTGGGGAGGCTGAGGCAGGAGGATTGCCATGAGTTCAAGGCCAGCCTGAACTAATAGCAAACCCTATCTCAAAACGAAAGAAAAACAAAAAGCAACATACGTTGTTATTCTTGAGTCTCCTCTTGAGTTGCAGTTTCTCCTTAAATTACTCTTGGGGCTGATTTATTTCCTTCATTTCACCCTGCTCATTAAATAATTTAATCATGAGTGAAGTGTAGCAGGTTTTGTCTGTTAGGTACAGTACTAGGTTAACAATGATGAGGAAGAAGGAGGCCCTCTCTGCTTTCTTTCCCTGTCATCACTCAGAAACTACAGTGCATTGTGTGAGTGCAAAAATAGGTTCAGAGAGAACATGGAGAAGAGGGAAACGGGGCAGGAAAGGTAGCCAGTGAAGGCCTGTGGGTGGGGAGGGAGTTCTAGGCCGAAAGAACAGCGTGGTGTGTTCAGGGAGTTTTAAATAGCTCATTATTGTTGGATAGCAAAGAGAGAGATGGGGAGCTTGCAAAGTGAGATGGGAGAGAGAAGCAAAGGTCAAGCCACGAAGGATACCAAACCCCTACGAAGGAGCTAGGTCTATTGATGTGAACAGGCCACTTATTTTGGGAATGTGCTTTTGGTCCAAAGTTAAGAGGGCATGGAACTTCTTTCAGTGTTAAAAAGGGGGGAAAAAAAAGCTTGCATATATGAGAAATAATTTCTTAACTTTGGGACATGAGAAACTGAATCACTGCTAAGGAAATAATTACTGTGTTTTTTGGAACAGCGGTTTTTGAAGTTTCCAGATGACCCAAAAGTTAGCAGTGAATACCTTGATCTGATTCAAAGTTTGTTGTGTGGCCAGAAAGAGAGATTGAAATTTGAGAGCCTTTGCTGCCATCCTTTTTTCTCTAAGATGGACTGGAATGACATTCGTAACTGTAAGTAGAGCATATTCTTTCAGTTTAGGTGTTGGGATTGAGATATATTTTAGTGATCTGAAATTACTCTGGTCTAAAGAATGTAGTATAAATTATATAATAAAGGTTTTAATTATATACAGGAGTAGAAAAGGCTAATGATGTAGCTGTCTTTGAGTAAAAATTTTGCTTTAAAATTGTGTGCAAAAAAGTAGGTCATTTATCAAACTCTGTGTTTCTGTGGCCTTTAGAATATTATTTTGGAGTGAGTTGGAGGCACAGATTGATAGAGTTCAGAGGTTGTCCCTTAGTTTGACAGTTTCCTTCTAGAGGAAACATGGACTTAGTTATTTCATTCGCAGGTTAAGAAAAAGATTTCAAGATCAGGCAACATACCCGGGGTGCTCTGCTGATGGCTGAGCCTACAGTGAAACCATAAACACTTTGCTGTGTTCATTTGTTCCCCTCTGTAATATTTGCCTTTGCTCACAAACATGTAAAATCTATAATGTATATGTACAGTGGATTCATTCATACCTCACTTTATTTATTTATTTATTTTTTTGTGTGGGTACCTTGAGTCTCCTCTTGAGTTGCAGTTTCTCCTTAAATTACTCTTGGACCTCGAGTGCTAGCAGGCGCCCTGCCACTGAGCGATATCACTGGCCCTTTTTTCTTATGTGGGTACTGGGAGTCGAACTCAGGACCTTGTGCTTGCCAGGCAGGTGCTATGCCTCTGAGCTATCTCACTGGCCCCATACCTTACTTTATAATCAATGCAAACTGAATTAATTCATTAAAAACAAAGAACTGATGTTATTGTCAGTAAAAACTGAAAAGCTTGGTTTTCACAAATTGGCGATTTTTCTAAAAGATATTTTTACTCTTAGATGTGTTGCTGGCTGAATATGATCTAATCAACTGACCCAAAGATCAGCATAGATTACAGCCGGCAGCAAAGCAGTTGGCCTGTTTGAATGTTTTATTTTTGGTGATGAGGGGAGGTGGGGAAATGGAATCTGATTTTAGTTGTCAAAACCAGGCTTCTAATTAGAGCTCTGTAGTAATTACAGGTTGAGCATCCCTAATCCAAAAATCCAAAATGCCCCAAAATTTGAAATTTTTGAGTGTTGACATGATGCCACAAGTGGAAAATTCCACGTCTGACCTTGTAAGGGGTCACATTCAAAACACAGGTGCACTGGGCTGGGGATGTAGCTTAGGGGTACAGCATATTTGCCTAGTATGTGTGAGGCCCTAGGTTCAATCCCCAGCACCACAAAAACAAAAAACAAAAAAAATCAGGTGCACTAAAAGTATTGTATAAAATTATCATCTGGTTATGTTTATGAAGTGTACATAAAATATAAATGAATTTTGTGTTTACGTGTGGATTCCATCCCCAAGATATCTCATTATGTAGAAGCAAATATTCCAAAATCTGAAAAAAAAATCTGAAATCCAAAATACTTCTGGTTCCAGGCATTTTGGATGAGGGAGCTCAGCTTGTATAACTTCTTGTGCCTCCAACTAGAACATGAGAGTGGTTAGGATCCAGTATTGTCCATTTGAAGGCCATTTTGATGGTGTCTCTAAATCTTTCTTGGCAAGCTTTTTTTCTTCTGTATGTTAGCTTTCTGTTGCTGTGACAAAATACCTAAGAAAATCAACCTGAAAGGAGGAAATGTTTATGTTGGCTCATGGTTTTAGAGGTTTCAGTCCGTGGTCACTTGGCCCTGTTGCTTTGGATCTGTGTTAGCACAGTACATCATGGCAGGAGCATGTGCAAGAAGAGTTCTGTTCACTTCATGGTGGTCAAGAAGCAGAAAGAGAGACAGGAAGGTGTTTGAGTCCCCATATTCCTTCAAGAGCATACCCTGAATGACCTAACTTCCTTCTAGGCCCTACCTCTTTAAGGTTCCCCCACCTCCCAAAAGCACTACTGACTGATAAACAAACCTTCAACACATGGGCTTTGGGTGACATTTAAGATCCAAACCATAACATTCTGGAAGCCACATTGTTAATATTTCTAGTCTTTAGTCAATACTTCCCTACCCAAATCTACAAGGTTGAGACTTTCTAATCAGTAATATATTTTCAGTGCATTCTTCCTTTATACTTTTAGAAAGATTTGGTGGATTTCTTGTAGGTGCTGTTCAAGTACTTAATCTTTTCTCTTCTTGCCATTTTATCTCTTATCTTCTTGAATAAGCAATTAATTTTTTATGTGTGAATGTCTGATTATACCTAATAACATATCTCCACTTAAGTAAGTCAGTGAATAGTGATTAATTATTGGAGTAACTTTATTTTGTGTTTCAGCAAACTTCAGTGTTGTTTTTGGTAATTAGTGTTTTCCCTTGGTATCTGAGGGGAATTGATTCCAGAACCCCCCATGGATATAAAAATCTGAGGATACCCAAGTCCCTGTTTGCATAAAACTTATACATATCCTCATATATTTATCCTTACAACTTATACACATCCTCATTTACTTTAAATCACTTGTGGATTACTTATAATGCCTGATATGGTATAAATACTATGTAAATAGTTGTTACACTGTACTGTCTGGAAAGTAATGACAATGAAAAAATGTCCATATAAGTGTTTGGTAAAGATGTAGTTTTTTTTTTTTTTTTTTTGAGTATTTTTAATCTTCAGATGATTGACTCTGATGATGTGAAACCCATGGATATGGAGGGCCCACTGTATGTCAGAATTCCCAGGTTTTGTTTTAGTCTTTTCCTTTCAGGCTATTTATAGTTTTTAGGCTTGCTTAGTGTATAACTGTTTTTTTTTTTTTTTTAAATTATATAGTACCTGGAGAGGAAGCCTGTGTTGAATGTGGTTTGTGCTGTCTATCATGATGCATATCTGTGTTTTTGTTTTTTTTTTAATTTTTGTTATTTTGGTGCCAGGGATTGAACCCAGAGCCTTAGGTGCATACTAAACACATACTCTGCTATTGAGCTATACCCCCAGCCCACGGTCTATCTTTTGAAAGGCCGTGGTTATTCTTGGGATGAGATAACACTGTGATGGGTCACAACAGAGGTATATTCATACACATTGTCTTCATAGTTGATTCACCATGGATATCTGCTTAGTTATTCCTTATCCTAACAATATCCACTTCAGTTTTTCCTTATCATTACACGGGGCTCCACACCCCTTCCCATTTGTATCAGGGAGTTCTCACCCAAATAAATCCTGATTCTTAAAAACTCTGATGGTTTTTATTGACTGCCACCTCCCAGTGCAATTAATGGCTATGAAGACTCAGAAAATATATTTGCTTCAAAGAATCTTTTAGTTTTAATAAATCTTTTATTTTGGGATATTAAGTTTATAGAAAAGTTGCAAAGATAGTATGAGTCTCCAGATACGTTTCTTTAGTTGTCCCTACTGTTCACTTCTTACATAATAGTGTTGTATTTGTCAAAACTAAGATTAATATTTTTACATTACTATTAACTAAATTTCAGATTTTGTTCAGGTTTTATGAGTTTTCCAAATCATGTCCCTTTTCTGTTCCAGGAATCAGTCCAGGATACCATATTATAATTAGGGTGTTTCTATTAATGGGACTAGTCTTAGCTTAGATCCGTAGTGCAGCTCAGACAAGGGAAGGGCTGGGATCTTCATGCCATTGAAGATTGCTAGTGCCTTTTCTTGGTGGTTATGTAGCATTCCTCATAAAACAGTGAGGCATGGTATTAATTTTAGTGTCTTCTAGCAGATTTTCCTGTTTTATGCTGCCCATTTGCAGTCAGCTCAGGGTTTTGTGATTGAGGACACTGCCGAACTCCATGCTCTTTGAGCTATTTTCTAAGTAGGTAACTCTAACATAAATTATGCCTTTGTCCAGTCCTATTTTTTATAAATGCACATCAAGTGACTTTCATCAACCGAAACACTTGATCATTAAGTTTCCCAAGTTTATGGTTGCTGCTTCAAAACCTTGTGGTTCCTGGCTGTTGAGTATTTCTGCTTACTTCAACATGAGATTGTCCTTCGATGAAAGCAACATTAGCCTCTCTGCTGTTTCACCCCTAATTCTTCTTTTTCTTGTTGTAACCAATGAAAGGAAGTACTGCTTAACACAGCAGGTAATAATCTTCGAAAACTCATTATCTCAAGAGGTGGTCCTGGCAGGATATATAAATGCAATTTAGGAAGGATGTAGGCAAAGTTTTGAATGACTGAATTGGGAGTGGCTACTGATAGAAGCTGGGGCTTGCCTTGGCTTTGACACTGAGGTCAGGCAGAGCATCTGCACCCTCCTGGGTCCTGCCCCTTGGGGTTGCTGTGGGCAGCACCATGTGAACCAGGGATCTGATCCAGTGGAGGGATGCTTATGCTCCCAGCATGTCGAAAGCTCTGTGATGAATTACTGTCACACTTATGGGTCACCAGGCACCCATCACTCTGATGTTTCATCCTCTGCCTCATGCAAGGTTGTGTTTTCAGCTGCTTATTATTATTATCATTATTTCAAGGCTTCTCTCCAAGTTTCAGTAAGGAGCCTTTTGAGCATACCAACTGCCCCAGGCTGTGCAATTCCAGTGATGTTTCAGATGCTGGGTAGGATTCCAGTTGTATGCTGCCTGATTTTCCTGGACTTTTGGAAAGCTGAAGCCAATTAGAGCTCTTCTTTCATGTCTTTAGGGGTTATTCCTGCCTTACTGGAGGTCTTGTACCTGCTTCTACCAATGGAAGGTTTTGCTGCCTGGTGATCTCTTTAATCACGCTTTTGAAATGTCTTTCTCCAAAGAGATGTAATGTCAGTGAAACTGGCATACTTGTATCTTTCATCTAAGACCGCCATGTCTCAACAGTGAGAAAGGCTAGTGGAAGGGTGATTATGGTTTATTTCCTTGAACATTTATGGCTAATGCCATAGAGAACTTGTATTGTCTGTTACTCATGACATGGGCTTCTCCTTTTGACTCCTCCTCCTTTCACTGTTTTCAGAAAGACACAATTTAAGATCATTAGCACTTGTTAGTAGAGGGCATTTTATTTTGATCTATAGTGACTTAGTGGTGATTCCATGCTGATGACACACTGAAATATTCCCCTTTCAGATAGGGGTCTTTTTTTGTTGTTGGTGATCTTTATTTCTTACCTTGAAGGGCCATAGTGAAACCTCAAGTACAGAATTTTGTGATTGCTCAAAACTTGAGGGATGACAGCCTTTAGCTTAAGTCGTAGTGATTCACCTAGCCCTGGGTCCCATTCTTAAATATCTTTGCGTGCAAAAAATAGCACCATGTGACTCCCTGGATTTTAATTCCTCTAGCATGAAAAGGAATACTGTTTAGGGAGCACCTATTCTATGCTCACCTTTAGGTATTGAAGTATATCACACTTTATTACTTCAAAGCAATTCTGTCAAATATAAGGAATATTATACCTACCATACAGCTGTGGATAATGTGGTAACCTGCCCAGTGTCATACAGTAAGTGTGTGAGAGGGTCTGAATTTGGGTCAAAGTCTGTCTGACTCAAAACCTTTGCTCTTTCTACAATACCATGTGTGCCTTAGCATAAGTAGTTGTTAACATGAATATTGTTTGTAATGCTGGCAAATAGTAAGCCATGTCATACTAGAGTGTGGGCTAATCTCTAGATCTATTTAAAAACATTGGGAATTGCAATTATTTTTGAATCTTCAAAATTCATTCAGGTATTTGAGCATCTACTGTGTGATAAGTGCTGCGTTAGGTGTTGTAGTTCTATTAAAATGAACAGATTGGGATGTATTCCTGCCTTTATGGAGCTTAGAGTCTAAGATCTTAATGGGTCCTTTGCTTGAATAGAGCTGTGGTCTTGTTAAATTGCTATCCCGGGCCGGTGACATAGCTCAGCGGCATAAGCGCCTGCCTGTGCAAGCGCGAGGTCCTGAGTTTGACTCCCAGTACCCACATACAAAAAAAGGGCCGGTGATATTGCTCAGCAGCACGGGCGCCTGCTGGCGTGCAAGGTCCTGAGGTCGCACCTGGTACCCACGAAAACAAACAAACAAAAAACTGCTATCCCCCCAAAAAGTATCAAGTTTCATGTTGTAGATTCCTCACTGGGTTACCGAACCACATATGCTTGATTCTAAGGAAAACACAGACCATAGACAGTGACCTGGTGACCTCTTCTCCACATATAGCATCCTGCTGACTTGTTATTCACTGTATGTCTCAATGTGGACTGGGAAAGGACAATGTTAGATTGATGTCCCACTTCTAAAAATCAGGCTTTATAGTCCGAGATGAATTGAGAAGGCTCTGGATATGTCTTGTTTTCTGTTTGTTGGGAGTGGGGTCTCTTGATTTTGGCACTGTTGACATTGGGGCCAGATAATTTTTTGTTGTAGAGGCTGTCGTATGGATGACAGGATGCTTATTAGCATCCCTGGCCTTTACCCACACGTGTAAGTAGCACCCTTCCTCCTGCAGCTGTGATAACCAAAAATGTCTCTAAATATTGCCCAGTGTCCCTTGAGAGTGGAGGGCAAAATTTCCCCCAGTCGAGAACTGTTGATTTAGAAGAATTGGCTGGGTTGTTACCAGGAGAGAGAATATTCCAGTAATCTCAACACCTCAAAATTGCCATTACTAACAAACAGCAGTACTGTCGCCTGGGATTGGTAGAATCTTCCTACTCACAGTGTGGTCGGTGGTCTGGCAGCATGGTGTCACCTGGAAGCTGGTTAGAGAAGCAGAGACTTAGCCCTGCTAAGTCAGAAGCTGCATCTTATTTATTTATTTATTTTTTATGTGGGTACCAGGAGTTGACCTCAGGACCTCGTGCTTGCCAGCAAGCGCTTGTGCCGCTGAGCAATATCACCGGCTCTTTTTTCCTTTATGTGTGTTCTGGGAGTTGAACTCAGGACCTCATGCTTGCCAGGCAGGCGCTTATGCCGCTGAGCCATCTCACCGGCCCCAGAAGCTGTATTTTAATAAGATCCCCAGGTGATCCTGTGCATATTAGAGTTTGCCAAGACATACAGGAGGAGAAAATTAGATCTGTCGGTATTAGAGTTTCTTGCTCATCTTTGTGGGTCTTCCTTACTTTGTCTTCAGGACTTGGGGTGGGAGGAAGCAGCTTTTTGGCTGAGGACTCCCATGGGTGGATGGAACTGCCTAGAATTATTGGATTTTATACTCTGATTTTGAGGAATTTAAAGCTTTTCTCTCAGATAGACTTTATATCCATCATATCCTTCATGATGATGGTTTAACCTGCTGTCTATCTTTTGATAGCAAAAAGGCATTTTCCTAACTCCTGCCATCCCACTTACTACTGTTTCATGTTTACTTTTTTTTTTTTTTTTTTTTTGTGGGTACCAGGGGGACGACCTCAGGACCTCGCGCGCCAACAGGCACCCGTGCCACTGAGCGATATCACCGGCCCCTTTTTCGTATGTGGGTTCCGGGAGTCGAACTCGGGCCCTCGCGCTTGCAAGGCAGGCGCTTACGCCGCTGAGCCATCTCACCGGCCCCATGTTTACTTTTAATTAAGGATAGAATAAGTGTTCTTTATAGTACTTTTTATGCATGTATTATATTGACATGCCATTTATTGTGTACCTGTCATGTGCTAGGGCCCTGCAAAGTATGCGTGCGTATTATTGCCCCCTTTACTCCTCCCCAAACCCCTGTGAGTTGTGTCCTGTAGTTAGTCCCACAATACACATGAGGATACTGAAGCCTGACCAGATGAGCCACTTAGCATGGAGCTAGTACTTGGAATTGAACTCAGGTCTCCCTGACTCCAAGTTGTTTTTGGTTTTCTTTATTTGAAAAAGCACTATAGTCCATGGTAAAAAAATTTTGAATGACAAAAGATTATACTGTGAAAAATGTTTCCTACCATACCCAATCTCTCCTTCTAAACTGAACTTTTGTTGTCAGTTTCTTGTATAACTTTCTAGAGTATTCCGTGCTAATATAAACACAGTATAACCTCTACTCTTTTTTTTGGTAGCTGGAATCGAATTCAGGACCTTGTGCTTGCCAGGCAGGAGCTTGTGCCATGCTTGTGCCACTGAGCTATATCCCCGGCATAACCTCTACTTTTTTTTTTTTTTTTTTTTTTTGTGGGTACCGGGGGTCGACCTCAGGACCTCGCGCGCCAGCAGGCGCCCGTGCCGCTGAGCGATATCACCAGCCCCTTTTTCGTATGTGGGTTCCGGGAGTTGAACTCGGGCCCTCGCGCTTGCCGGGCAGGTGCCATAAGCCGCTGAGCCATCTCACCGGCCCATAACCTCTACTCTTAACAACCTTTTTATGCTGCTTGTCAAGAATTTGGGAATTTTTACTGGAAGATTATTTTCCTATATTTTTGGAAAAAATGAGGAAAAAGTCTTTGTAAGACCTTACCATGTTTATCCTTTGGATTTACCACTTTGTCATTGATTTCTCACATGTCTCTCTTCCAGACAAATGAAGACCTGTATGGTTTAAACATTAATATTCTGCATATTTATTTTAGTGTTCTGTCTATGGAATAGCATTATTTTAATAGTCTGTACATTTTGTGTGTATGTTCATTCATTTATTTTGGGCCTTTTTAAGGTCCGCTTCTGTTGGGGTTCTTGTTGTTTCAACAGGTATCTGGCCAGGTTTGTCTTCTAAGCTAGTTCGAGGAGGATGAAGGTGTACTTCCCTGCTGGGCTTGGTTGACCCTGAAATGTGTCTCCCTGTCAGATATCCAGTCAATTCACAGACCGGAGGAAGTGAGGAAGAGGAACTGAGTCTGTTTAGGATATCAGCGTGGGGGAGGAAGAGGATAGAAAGAAAGGGGATGCTATAGTAGTGATGGCAGAAGTTCAGCCTACTGGACCAGGAACATGTGGGTACAACCTGGCAGAACATAAAAAAGGAATAATGAAGAGATGTAGCCAGTAACTCTTATAGTCTCTCAAGGGATATGCAGGGGAATATTTATGTAACTCTTGAGGGCTGTTGTGTGTTTAGAGGGTAAGTTATTAAGAGGCGAAAATAGGCTAAAAATAACTAAATGCTTATGAATTAAGATTATAGGATTTTTCTCCTCTAGTTTGAATTTAGAGGCTACCACCAAAGATGTTTAAAATGTATATTCGAGCTTATTCCATGATAAATTGAGACAGCTTGTTCTAGAGATAATTGCAGTATGAAAAAGATAAAAATCTGCAATATTAAGAAGATAGAAATCTGGATGAAGGAAATATCTGGGTGGGAAAATAAAGTCAAGGTTAAAAACAAAAAGAAATGCCTGTTAGGTTGCCAGATAAAGAACAATTTGGGACTCTCACCTTCCTGGTGGCCAAAGCAAAAAGGAGAATATAAAGTTTCAAGAGCCTTTGTACATGAGAAAAAAACTCAAGACGGGTTAGTTTAGAAAAGACTAAATTGTTTTGAATACTGAGCTTTGTGGTATTTTACTACTGGGTTTCCCATAAATGAGGCTCCCTGTAACATGGTGACAACATCCCTCCAATATGTGCCCTGCTAATTTTCATATTGTGTCCCTAAGCACAAGGGTGTGCTTCCCTATCCCACTTAGGTAAGTAATGCCTTTCTGGGGGACAAAGAGAAATGGAAATTTCTGGGAAATAGGTTTATTAGAGAGCCCATAAATTAGGGTCCTTCACCCTTAAATTCTCATTTGTGGGGAAACCTTTCATAAGCAAACAAACATAGAAACAATTTGGCCAAAGATTCGAAATGCTATTAAACATCTGGGACTCCATTCAGCAGCCAACTTCCTAATCAATTCTATGAAGTGTGGTGATTACATTTATGCTCATTTTCTGGGGATGAAAGTTGGATAGAACCAAAGGGGATGGTTGGCAGGAGTCACAAGAGATGAAAGCATAAGGACAAAGAGTAGGAGGAACAGGTGGTTCATGACTGAGAGTTTGGAAATGGTTCTTACTGTCTCGCTTTAGAGAAAATAAATGGTGATGGATCATTCATCTCCAGCATTGGCAGTTTGGGATCTAAAACCACTCTTCCTATCCTTCACAATTCTGCCTTAGAAAGGACAGATGCAAAGAACTGATAGCCAGATAGGCACGAAAATATCCACTTAGCTCTGGGCAAGGCAAGCGCTCAGTAACCTTCGGTGGAAGGCTGTAGGAACTTTGCCCATCCTATTGAACGGAGAAGAAGAGTGTGCTTTCCCTCATGGATAGGGAGACCCTGTACAAGGTCTTCCGGGAATCAGGAGGGTAAGAGCTGTCTGTGGGCTGAGAGCCAGCCTGCTCTGGCTGTAAGCAGTGAGAGAGAGGGTAAAGCTTGGGTCTTATTGCAAGGCACACTTGTCCTACCTTCTAGTAAACTGTGGCTGGTGAGTGTGCTCGTCCAGCGTGCTCGTCCTCCAACGTGGGAGGAGGGAGTCAAAGGTGAGACTAGATTTGCTTATCCAACACTTCTACCTTATAGGATAGAAACTCCTTAGACCAGGAAAAGATTGAGCATAAAATATTTGCCTCCCAGCTGTTGGAAACAGCTTGATTGAGGAGTAATAGATACACAATAAACCCCGTGTATTTTAAGTGTATAGTTTATAAGCTTTGAATTGTCTATATATCTGAAACCATCAGACTCAAGATGATGAGCATGTGCGTCAGCCCTGAAAGTTTCCTCACATTCCTTTGTAAATCTCCCCTCTGCTTCTTCATATCCCTTTTCTTGTCCCCAGGCCACAACTGTTCTGCTTTCTGTCAGTGGAGTTTAACTTACATTTTTTGTTTGTTTGTTTGTTGTTATTATTATTATTATTTTTTGATTCAGGTTTTTGCTGTGTTGCCCACATTGTTCTCAAACTTCTGGGCTCAAGTAATTCTCCCACTTTAGCCTCCTGAGTAGCTAGGACTCCAGGTGCGTGCCACCATGCCTGGCAAGCTTGTGTTTTCCAAACTTTATATAGATTGAGTTATACAATCTGTACTCATTTTTTTCTGGCTTTGTTCATTCAGTATTATTTTGAGATTCATCTATGCTGTAGCATGTATCAGTTCATTTCTTTGTATTGCTGACTTGGAGTCCCATTGTATGGATATATCACAATTTGTTTATTTAGTCATCTGCTGATGGACATTTGGGTTGTTTCCCAAAATGGCTACTTAAAGTTGCTTTTAATTACTTGTGAACATTCTGTGGATATCTATATATCTATTTATCTTTATCTATATCTGTATATATCTATATATATCCTCGAGTAAACATCTAGGAGTAGAATGGCTAGATAATATGGGGTAGCCATATGTTTAACTTGTTAGGAGACTGCCATACTTTTTTAAAGTGGTTGTACCATTGTACATTCCTATCAGTAGTGTATGAGAGATCCTCCTCTACATCCTTGCCAGTACTCCAACAGGGAGATTTAAAATCCCTTGTGTCTTGGAATATGGTCAGTTGTGGAAAAAGGCTTAAATTTTTTCAAATTAAAAAATTCTCAGAACTGGATGTGTGGTGTGCCTGGAATCCTAACACTTGTGAGGCTTTAGGCAGGAGGATCCTTTGAGCTCAGGAGTTTGAGACCAACCTGGGCAACACGGCAAGATCTTCTCAATAAAAGAAAAAAATCTGAACATTCAGGTAAATATTCTTGCTATTGGCTTGATGAAGAAGCTAGGTCATTGCCCTTTAGAGTAATCCACACATTTTAGATTTATCTTTGTCTCCTCAGAAGGGAGTGAGTTGTTTTGATACTTCTTCTTCAAGCCCCTGTGAACTGGGAAGATATAAAGGCTATAACTGATTCTGAGACTTTTCCTGGTAAGAATGTCTACTGAGGGACATACACTGGTCTAAGATGAAACAATTCGAGCATTAAGTTTAAAACACATCAAATGCATAAAAATTAATAGGTTCATAATGATACTGAAAAAGAAAATCCTTGGTCACTTCTGGAGGTTGCTAAGGCACCAATTTGTTACTCTGAATGTTGCAAAATATAGGGAAAGAACTAAATATTAATTCTGCGTCTTGTTTGAACTTTATGGTAGAGTAACCAAATTGTTGATACGCTAATAAATGTAGAAGGAAGGATGAAATTAGAAAACCACCATTCTTCAGCCCTTCATGAAATAATGGCTCTAGACCATGATCATCATGGTTCCTGAGACCGTTAGCTGGAAGATTTGAGGGAGCTTTATGGTAGAGGGATCAGGCTGTTATCATTGGAACCCATGGATCATTCTAAACATCACAGGAAGCAAGACAGGCAGACACTGTGTGTTTCCTAACATCATTTGATACATTCAGGGCAGTATTAAAACCAAAAGAATTGCGTTTATATGTCCAGAAGGTGCTGGGTTTATCTGCCTATCTATAGGAAACAGGGAACAGAGAAATGTGTTAAATGATGCCATAGGGCCAGAATGAGGGAAATTTTGTGAAGCCACATGATCCTGTGTTTTAAGCCAATAAATAGGCTGGAGGACCACAACTTCAAGCCTAGCCTGGACAACTTAATTACTTATTGAAACCCTGTCTCAAAATAAAAAATTAAGAAAAAAAAAAAAAAAAAAAAAAAAAGGGCTGGGGATGTTGCTCAGAGCAGAGGCCATGGGTTTAATCCTGAGTAACTGCTCCCCTTCCCCAGAGGGGCAGTGTTATAAATTAAAAGAGATACATCAAACAAATCAATGTGTGGACCTTTGTCGGTACTGATTTAAACAAACCAAGTGTAAAGGACATTTTTGAGACAACCTGAGAAAATTGAGCACAGGCATGGTATTAGATAATGCTATGAAGTTATTACTAATTTTGTTGGGTGTGCTGTGGGCATTGTAGTTATGTTTTCTTTTTTAAAGCTCCTTATCTATTAGTGGTTCTCAACTAGGAGTAGTTTTGCTCTTTAAGGGATATTTGGCAATGTTTGGAGACATTTTTGATTGTTATGACTTGGGAATGCTATGGACTTCTAGTGAATAGAGGGCAGGAATGCTGCTAAACACCATGTAATACACACAATACCCTCCCTCCCTAACAAAGAATTGTGTAGTCCTCAATATCGATAGGACCGCAAATGAGAAACCCTACGTTAGAGGTATCTACTATTGTAGTTATAGGTGAAATGATATGATGTCTGGGTTTGCTTTTAATAATGAACAAACATACAAGCAAGGTAGGGGTAGGATGAGGTGAAATGAGAATGGGAGTTGCTAGTTGTTGAAGCTGTGTGAGGGACACAGGGGAGTTCATTTTACTTCTTTACTACTTTAGTGTGTATGCAAGTTTTCATAAAACTGTATGAGGAAATTTTTTTTTTTTTTTTTTTTTGTGGGTACCAGGGGGTCGACCTCAGGACCTCGCGCACCAGGAGGCGCCCGTGCCGCTGAGCGATATCACCGGCCCCTTTTTCGTATGTGGGTTCTGGGAGCCGAACTCGGGCCCTCGCGCTTGCCGGGCAGGCGCTTAAGCCGCTGAGCCATCTCACTGGCCCAGAAATTTTTTAAATGTTGGAGAAAAGGACACTAAAGCTCCACCTAGGTGAAACACTAGATATGTCCAAACCAGCTTTGCAGAGAAATTCAGACATGACTAGTTGCACCTGAAAAAGTTCCTCTTTTGAGTGTTTCCAGCCTATATAGGTGTTTCACAGGTTGCTGAATACCTAGACTGAGAAGGAAACAAAAAACAAAGCAAGGCTATAGAGATAAGAATCTGGTTCAAGTGTAACCCAGAGGAGAGAGAAAGCATCTCTAAAAGTATAAATCTGTGGGAAAATATCAGTTGATTACCAAAAGCTTGACATTAAGCAGCCTTAAAGGAGGAACATGGCTTTGGAGTATGGCAAGGTTCAAGTCCATTGAGATCAGCCACCAGAGAGGACTTCTGCTTAGCTGTTGGCAGCCAAACCCTAGCATTTTTTTAGATTGATTGATGAAAGCACACTTTCATAGTGCTAACCTCCGTATTCATTTACTTTGGAGACAGCATTGTGAAAATTGATCACTAGCCTGGAAGTCCTTTTTTAATGATTCCTTGGGGAGTCAAAGAGATGGGATAATTTTTTATTTACTTAAGGTTTTTGCAAATTGAATCTGCTTTATCTTCCTTTTGAATTTCTTGTACATGTTGTGTGGGTGAGTCATACCTGACCACTTCCTGCTGGGAGGGGAGAAAGTAGGGAGTAGGCCCCAGACTCTAGGTAGAGTAATCTGTCCTCATGGCCTAATTTCTTTGTGTATTTAGTAACCAGCTTTATTTGCCAATCCCCTGACTTGTTCTTGTGGTTCATTCCCATGAGACATCAGCTATTGGATATCTTGTTCTTCTTTCCTTTGCAACTTTTTCTTCTCTGAATTGCTCCTATTGTAAGAATTTGTTGTTCGATATTCCTAAAATCTGTGTTCTTTTTTTTTTTTTTTTTTTAATGTGGGTTCCGGGAGTTGACCTCAGGACCTCGCGCTTGCCGGGCAGTTGCTTATGCTGCTGAGCCATCTCACCGGCTCAAAATCTGTGTTCTTATATCAGTTGTCAAAGTGTGTCACTTGTTTTTATAGCCTGTCTCCTGCTCATCCACATCCTCTCTGTTTTTGTCATCACTTCTTTAGTGTAGAATTTGTCATGTTGACTGTTACAGACTTGTCCATTATAGGTTTCTAGCCCTGACCTCTTCCGACCATCACTACTGAAATGATCCTATCAGTCCAGCACTCTTAAGACTCTTTCTGGTATTATGTTCTGTCAATCCAATCCAGCGTTCCCCTTCAATGTCCAGCAATTTCATTTTTACTTACTCCCTAGCCTCATCACCCACAGCTCTCTTGGGTCACTCTCTGGCTACTGTGGCTTTTCTAAAGTAGCCCTCTTCCCCACTTCAGCTCTGAAGTTACCTTTTAACCAGCTCTTGAGAGTCAATCACCTCCATGGCACTTCCCTGAGGCAACGCACAAAAACTCTCTGCTCCCCATCAGCCAGATTGGCCAAGGCTGCATGTATTCTGTGCCTCTCACAACCACATTCTGACCTCTAAATAACACAGATATTTTTCTCTTCACTTATTTCATAACTGTCTTTTTAACATAGGTGAGATAGCCTATTTCTTGGGTAATATTCCTTCACATTTGAGTATAGCATCTAGTTTGTCAATTAAAGAGCCGGACGTCATGGTAGTTGGAATGAAGTTGAAAGTGTTTTTGATTTCATATTATTGAATTCTAGTCATAGTCCTGAATATTATTGTGTTCTCGTCATAGTCCTGATTCATTATATCACCATGCAATATTTACTAATGTGCGTCATCCTTTATTTTTATTTTTTGCTGTACTGGGCTTTGAACCCAGGGCCTTCTCTCTGAGCTACATCCTTATCCCTTTTCTTATTTTGAGACAGGGTCTTGCTAATTTGCTAAGTCGCCCAGGCTAGCCTGGAACTTGCAATCCTCCTACCTCAGCCTTCCAGAGTGCCGGCATTGTAGGTGTGCACCACCGTGACCAGCCATGCTTCATTCTTATGATACAACACTGGCTGTCAGTCATCATTTCTCTCTGTTACATATTACTCTGCACTAGTGTCTATAACCCATATAGATGATTAAAAGTTTAGGAGTGAGCTGGCCATGGTGGTGCATACCTATAATCCCAGCTACTTGGGAGTATGAAGTTTAAGGATCACAGGTTTGAGACCAGCTTGGGCAACTAGTAAGGCCCTGTTTCAAAATAAAATTTAAAAAGGGGCTGAGGATGTAGTTCAGTGCTAAAGTGCTTGCTTAGCATGCATGAGGCGCTGGGTTCAATCCCCAGTACAAGAAAAAATAGTTTGGCGGGTGTGGTGGTACATACCTGTAATCCCAGCACTTGGGAGGCTGAGGCAGGATTTCTGCAAATTTGAGACCAGCCTGGGCTACACAGTGAGTTCAAGGCCAGCCTGAACTATGTAGCAAGACCCTGTCTCAAAAAAGGAAAAAAAAAAAAAAAAAAAAAAAAAAAAAAAAAAAGGGCCGGTGAGATGGCTCAGCGGCACAAGCTCCTGCCTGGTAAGCGCGAGGGCCCGAGTTCGACTCCTGGAACCCACATACGAAAAAAGGGCCGGTGATATCGCTCAGCGGCATGGGCGCCTGCTGGCGCGCGAGGTCCTGAGGTCGACCCCTGGTACCCACCAACAAAAAAAAAAAAAAAAAAAAATCACCTAAATAAGAAAAAAAAGTTTAACAGGTTTACTAGTTTTTTTTTAAATGTCAGTTCTTCATAACTAATTGGGTACTCTGAGGTACATTAAACTGGAGTTCTCCAAAGTGGCATGTTGCATGGAGTAGCAGAAATTATCCCACATCTAAGGAAGGTCCTTGTTATTCATTCATTCTTTTAACAAAGTAGATATTAAACATTGAATAAGGAAGCCAGGTACTGACCTAGGTATTAGCTATATAGTAGTGAATGTGTTAAAATCTTTTCCCATCCCAGAAATTGTGTCCCTGTGCAGAAAGCAGGCAATAAACAGTAGGCCAAAATCAGGAAATCTTTTATGTTTTTAATGATAATGTTTGTCTTATGCGCTAAAAAACTAAAGGTGGGAATGTGGTAATCAGAACTCAGTGGAGCATGTTAGAAAGAACCAGAGCTAAAAGGACAAATTCATTCAGTTCTTCTTTCATTGTTGTTTTTTAAAAATATTTTTGAAGATGATAAATCCCCCCCAAAGCTTTTAATGAATGTCAAGATTTAAAAAAAGAAGCAAGAAAGAATTTATAGAAGAGAAATTAACTACAGCTCTTAAAATAGCTCTTTGTTTCTGAAAGCCTTGTTCTGCCATCTCTTATAACTGGAAAAAAGAAAAAAAAACCCTCAAAAAGTTACTTGTGTAGCTTCTGCCTCCAAGGAGAATGTGTCCTGACATCACCTCAAATAGGCTGACTTATTTAAAAAATATATATAGGGAAAGGACTCGCCCACTATTTTTCTCAGTGGCTTTTACCACTGAGCAATAAAGATTAATATGTGACTTCTTCTTTGTCTTTAGGGAATGTGGTAGGTATGTGTCGGCAAGGGGAGCTGATGATTTCATAGTAACGTATCAGGAAATATTAATATAGGCACTCATTAACATATTTTTCAGACAGAACAATGTCAACTTTTAAAGCTTCTTCATTTAATTCAAACATCAAGTGCCTTCTTTGTGGCCTGTATTATGCTAGGTGTTCTCTTTGCAAGACCCAAGCCCTAGTCATTTAATTATATATTTGCTCGACAAATATTTATTGTGTACTTTCTGTGTGTTTGGCACTATGCAGTGTGGTGAGGTGCTCTGTGTACCTCCATCAACATAGACTCAAAACCAGTCAGTATGACTTCAATGTCCTATTAGTACCTTTTTTAAAATTTTTTTAAATTTTTTGGTAGTAGTAGTAAGTAGATTGAACCTAAGACCTTGTACATGCTAGACAAGTACTATACTCTAACACTGAACTATATCTCCAGCCCTATACCCTTTTTAAAGCAAAGCAAAACAAAACAACCCCTGCATGCATGTGGTCCTAAGAAGCTCATCTTCTCACAGTTTTCTGTTATACTTAACTAACTTCCGGTCTTGAGTTTGCATCCTAACTTTTAATCTGTGTTGTGAATATCTCACCTGTTACTAGCTGGTGTATTTCATGTTGACATTTTCCTTTTAGCTTGAAAGTTATCTAGTCCTCTTTCTAATCTTGCCTACATTAGGCTAGCTTTGAGCATGATAGAGTTTTATAGATGAATCTTATTTTATGGTACAGAAATTAAAAAATCATAATTACTTCACAGAGGGTGGCTCCTGCCTTTCTATTAATCATACTCCTTACTCGAAATGGAATTCTATTTTAGTCTCCTAAAGATAAATTAGTATATAGTGCAAAGGGATTTAAACTTCTGCTAGGAATTAAATGATATAATAGGATTAACATAAACATTCACCTTGATGTGTCCATGCCTTGCAAAGGAACGAATATTCAGTGCAGATTCTGCCATGTTCTAGCCTCTAGAAAATACACCTTGTGTGAGCAATAATAACAATGGCGGTAATCTTTATAGGGCCTTTACTGTATGCTAGGAGCTGTGCTAAGTGCTTTATATGTAGATTATTTTCTTTAAACCTCTCCACAGCCTTTGAAATAGTTATTCCCTTATTGCAACTGAGGCTTTGAGAGTTGAAGAAGCAACTTTCTCAGGTCACAGAACTTGTAAGTTGTAGAGCTGGGATTTGAACTCAGTCAGATTCCAGCACATGTGCCATTAACCACTATGTGTCCTTATCAGTGTCATCTGCAAAGCTCTCTCCATAAAGTTTGTATCTTTATCTGAGTTTCCTTATTTTGGTATGGAAAACTTTTCTTTTTTGTCCTTACGAATTGTAACTTTCATTAAACTTTTTTTTGCTTAAAACATATTGAGTAGTTGAAATCAGATTGATTCGGGCTTATATTGCTGGAAGTACATGAGGGATGTGGGCTGAAGCATTCAATTTAAATTTTCTTTCCATCAGCTAATTTTTAAAGTATTAAGCAAGTAGATTCTGACACTAACAGGGATGATTTAAATTCTCTTGAGAGAGCTTGGAGGTGTTAAATAATTTTCTGGTAGTGCACATTTTACATTTTGATCTCTCTCCCTCTCCCACCTCTTCTTAATGCACCTGAAGCTCTGAGAATGTTCTTTTGCACTTCCCGGAAACAGCTAGACCTCTGGCTTCATCTCCTTTCTCCTGCACATGCTTTCGCTGCTACAGTCACTTGCCAGCACTGCTTCAGATGTTGTTGTCATTGAGGGAGCTTTGGAAACAGCCGGATTCTTTTGAGTCTGTAAGCAGAAAACAGACTACTGCTCATATCTGGCATACGGCTTGGTCCAGAACACGAGGAGTTAAAATAGAAGTCTGGGCCGTGAAGGGCTGTGACAAATGTCCTAGGGGGAGCTCTAGCGAGCCCTGGCGGGCAGTGACTCATGCTGCTCTGTCACTCAGACCAGCATTGGCCCCTGCCACGCAGGCGGCCAGGTGGGGTTACAGCCAGAGCAGGCACCACAGAGTGGGGAGCATGCAGCCTGCACTGCGGGGGATGTGATGCCGTCTAGCCATCTGCCTGCCCCCCGGCCGGCCCACCCCGCATGCCTCAGCCCGCAGCCATGGTAACGCTTCTGGCCGGAGACAACCCCCAGAGCCCCTGAGGATGGTGGGCAGCCTCCTGGTGACTGATGGACAAGTGTCCACCTCCCTGATGGGGACAGCTTAGTAGGTCGGCAGAAAGCAGAGAGGATGTGATGTGTCCCGAGCTGAGAGACATGCCGTAAGGAGGTAGGAACCGTGCCGCAGATGTCCATCGTGTGTCCCACCATCAGTGAGTGGGGTGTTGTAAATCACCGGGAGGAACTTTATTTGGCTGATGTTTCATTATGCTGATTAAACTGCAGTGGATTCGATGGGCATGATTGCACTGGGGAGGAGGGATAATGAACTAAAAAAGAAAAAGTGGTTAATAAGATCTCCGAGTAGACTCACTGGATATGAATGAACTAGACTGCAGTGGTATCCTAACATGAGTTCCAGAACCTTGCAAGTCCCCTTTCCCCTTCCTTCCTCACATTCTGGCTAATACATGAGACACAGATGTTCTCTCTTTCACTAAGATGAGCACTAACTGTTAATAATTTAGACCTGGAACAGGGACTAAGTAGGTTTAGGTCGTCTGACATCCTGACTCTAGCCAGCCGATGCTCTGTAGAAGCCTTCTGGAAATATCAGGAAAGAACGACTTCCTCCAGAGAGTTGTCCAAGCACTTTCCTTGGACCAAGTGACCTGTTTGAGTTTATCCTTCACTTTACCCAAGCTGGGCAGGCAGCCTGCCTGCGGGTTGGTGGCCATGTTGGCAGGGAAGGGGTTAATCTCTTGTTGCTGTAGGAGCTGAGGCTGGGTCTGCCTGTGTGAGGAGCTAGATTGAAAGCAGGCGCTGCAGTGCTGTCGCCAACGCTGAAGGAGTAAGATGCTTTTCTCTGCAACAGTGTGGAATCCATCTGAATTTTTCTCTCTCCCACCTCTTGTTTTTCTTTAACCAGCTCCTCCCCCCTTCGTTCCCACCCTCAAGTCTGACGATGACACCTCCAATTTTGATGAACCAGAGAAGAATTCGTGGGTTTCATCCTCTCCGTGCCAGCTGAGCCCCTCGGGTTTCTCGGGCGAAGAACTGCCGTTTGTGGGGTTTTCATACAGCAAGGCACTGGGGATTCTTGGTAGATCTGAGTAAGTGAAAATCTGACTTTCCAAGGGAGCTGCGTGGATGCATGGCTTACAGAGCCAAAGGTGGGAGGGTGGGGGGAGTGCGGCGGAGGGAGGCTGCTGATCATCTGCCTGCATTTGGAAAGCACTCTACCTGTTTGGGCTTTGGTGGGCTAGATGTTAATATTCTCATCTCGCAGTATCTAAGATAACTGTTCCTGTCTGTGGCATCCTAATTGTCAATTCGGTACTTTGGGTTAGTTTTTCAGTCTTTGGTCTTCTCTTAGGGGGAGGAGATAGTGGGAGATTTCTAGCAGTGCATATCCTTGGTCAAAAGGGAACCATGCAGGAGTTAAGATGAGCTGCCCATTTATTTCTCCATCTATGTATCTGTCTCGAGTGGGTGGATGGTTGCTATCTTGGCTGTATGGGAAGAATCCTAAAAACTGTGTCTCATAAGCTAAAGGTTTCCTGATGGGTTTAACTGAGCTGCAAGTGGCTGAACTAGAGCTCTAACAGAGAGATGATGCTCGGCTCCTCTCCAAGTATGCTGCAAGATCAGGGATCTGGCAGCTGAGCCTCTCTGAGCTCAGAGAGCACAGCGGACAGAGAAAGCCCCGTTACTGTGAGCCACCAGGAGGGAGTGTGATACAGTTGAGGCACCAATTCACAGAAACTGGGCTTTAAAGGAAAAAGAAAAAAGAAAACAATAACAACAAACAAAGCAGGAGACCAGAAAATAGAAATATAAATAACACTACAGACCTCTTGACCTAGTAGGTCTTTCTCCATTCCTGTAAGAGCTATTGAAAAATGCATTAACATGATGCTTAGGTTGCAGGGTCCTTCCTCCCAGCTTCCTAGAATTTCTGAAAATGCAGTAGTAGCCTGTGGATGTGGGAGCTCGATGACATTCTGTTTTCAGGGAAGCAAGTTCACCAGGAAGGTTTTGATTAGCTATGTTATTGCCCAGATGCCCTGGCTCCCTCACTTTGAGGCTTTTGGGGGTATTATTGGGTAATTAGTTGCTGCCCACTTAGGAGACAAACAGAATTTGATTTTCTCCTTGGCAGCTTTCACTCCCTATTTGATGTGTTTGTAGCTTAGATATTGATTTGAAGGGATGTCGTATTGGTTCCTGGATGGTGTCTCCCCATGGGTACTATTTGGACAGTAAGGTTCCTGAAAAGATTTAAGATTTTTATAGGGAATTGGGCATTTGATGTGAGATAGGATTGTGGACCGTGATTTAATTCAAGAGAAGTGGTTATGTTGAAAGATGTTGAGCTGCACTTTATTCCCTTGACTGAGGTCCTTGCTTAAAATTCAGGTGGCTTTTGGAGGTTTTGTATTTCAGACTGATTTGCTTCACCACCCAGAGCAATCTGGATGATGGTAGGAGAAGCAGTAATCTAACTAGCTGTTGAATGTGCTCTCAGATGGATTTGAGATGGCCCAGCAGGGCTGGGAGGTTTGGCTTTGGGATCGAAGAGCAGGGCAGGACTGGCGGCCCGATGGTAAAGGATGCGTGGTTAGTGGGCAGTATAACCTTGACACACACAGTGCACTGAAGGTCACAAATCAACTAGAAGGAGAAGTGTGGGGACTTGCAGTTCTGGTTAATAGTGGTAGGCTGACTCAATCAGAATGAAAGCTCACTTGGGGTGTTCAACAGTGATCTGAAAACCAGAGAGGACATGGGGGAGTTAGATTTCAGGGGCAGAGGGAGAATGATGTGGAACATCTCAGGCATTGCAATTAATCTGAAGGAGTGTGTGATTAATTGCTTATTTTTCAGGAAGACTCATTGCATCTCTTTGCTTCTCACAGAAAGCTCTCTGACAGGGGCATCTCAGTATTAAGACCCAGGAACTAGATAAAATTAGTTGACTTAATTTATTCACAATGCTTTCTCCCAGAATGTGTTTATATTGTTTACTATACTGGAAGATTGCTAGTTCACCTTTGGTAGTTTGAAATCTCTCTGTAGAGCATCAATTGAGGTTCCATTTGTGCCCCAACAGAATGTTTAATAAGATTTTCATTAAAAAAAAATCTGTAGAAACAAAATCATATATCTATTATCTGGAATATGCAATTGGGATATTCCTATCTTTGGGGAACTTTAATGTCTTTTCCATGGCAGTTTGGGGTTGGAATCAGTGATTTTTCATCTTATGTCTCATTGTGTGGTGTTGCTGTTGGACTTGGCTACTCTAATGAGGGTAGCTCAGTGGGTAAATCCTACAGCGTCATTTTAGAAATTCACTCCACCTGTTGGATACAGGTGACCCTGGACATGTTAGATTATAATGAATTAGAAATCCAATAAGTGAGAGGCAGTAACGAAATTGCTTAGCAGCTCCTGCAGTTTTATTGGTATATAGTTACAAAATTAATTGGTAGGGGAAGGCATTTCTTGGGGATGTCACCTTTGCCATCCAGTGACCTCAGATTTGTTCTCGAGCTGCTCCCTGCACTGTTTTCAGTATCACAGATTCTTATTTACACATGTTGGTTACCTGTGCTGTTACTCACTCTTCACACCACTGAGGAAACTGCAGGTGCCTCTGCGCTGTGCTAGGCAAATTGACCCTAAACTTATTACCAGTGGATTGAATGAAATGTTCAGAGTGGAGCTGAATGAGTGAGGAATTTTCATGGAGACTATGGCTGTGAGAATGATTTTTATTGTGATTGCTCCTCATTTTAGACCCTTTCTTTGAGTGGGGTACCCTAGACTATTTTTAACAGTTGAGTATACTATTATTTTAGGTTTATCAAGAATCTCAATTTCAACATTTCTGTAGATGAGGCATAGTAGAGTTCCTTGCCACATGAATTGGTGAGATCAGGAGAGGCTGTAGAGAACCACATTTTTCTTTGGGCTAGAATTGTGGTGAAGTTAATTTGGAGAGTACCCTGTGCCTCTTTTCCTTTTTAACCAACAGCAACCTAAACCAAATTCTCAAGCTTTGAGTGTCTTGAGTATTCCTCTGAGCCTCTATTTGCTAGAACTTCACAATAGCAGGGTAGTAACAGAAATCAGTGTGTTAAAGGTTTAAAAATAAAATGAACCCCAGCAGTCTTCCCTCCCCTGCCAGCATGGGGTACATTTCTTTAGGTCCTTCCTCCTTCCTCCTAGATCGAGGCATTGCCTTATTTAAGCTTTTGCTGAAACAGTTCATTTCTGCAAACCTTCAGTATAAACTCTATAAGGTAAAAACTAGTTGGCTGTATTTTTTTGTGTTCTGCCCCTGATTGTTTTCTGCTTTTGGAGAAGTTGCAAGTTTTGGAGGAGCAATGGGATCTCAGACTGGATTTGTGGGATGATGTGGTCCAGGTGGGCTGTTTTAGGAAGGGGGCTCTCTCTTCTTTTGCCTCTGGGCTTTTTCTTTTCCTTTTGGGTGAATCTGAAAATGTACTCCTGGTGTCAGACATTCAAACATGGTGGAAGAATGAAGTATGGCTGCCCCCACTGCCTTACCAAATTTTAGAAGAACTAGTTTTTGGCACTTCTTCCTTGTTCTGTTGGGCTTCTTCCCATGCCGTTTCATCAACTGTAAAGTGGGGTAACAATAATACCTTGGGTGGTATGGGAAGTGTCCTTCTATACATACCAAGAAGATATGGAAAGAACTCAGCAATAATTAGGTAGTCCAAAGTCATGTCATACCTGAAATCCATCTTCCTAGGCCTTAGGAATTTTCTCCTGGAAGGGCTTAAATGTCCCAACCAACCACAAAGGTTAATATGCAGTTGCCAAATACCTGTTGGTAAAAGGTGATTGAGGGACAGAATTACAAGGTTCAGTCCCACAATGGGCACTTCCCCATCAAATTGAGCATATTGAAGCCGATTTGTGGAAACTATTCAGAGAACACAAAGCAGATGCTTTTGCTGCAGAATAGCACGGTACAAATTGGACACTCAACTGCTTTAGGAAAACCAGCAGAGTAAGGTAAAATCTGATGAGGGGGCACTTAATGGGTAATGCTAATTCACAGTTCCTGCTGGATGAGAGTAATGACCTTTTTGGAATGTCTGTTTATCCTCCTGTATGGACTGGGATCTCTAGGGCAGGGCTGGGTCTTATCTATGCTGGTTTTCCTGGAGCACAGTACACCGCAGGCCCTCAGTTACTATGCTGGAACTGAGCTTATCAGTGTAGTAATGGAAGGTAAAATATTTGAGTTCACTCCTTAAAAGATAGTGGATTTGGATCAGTGGAGAGGAAAGTAGAAATAATTTCAGGTAGGCAGAGTGGTAACAACAGCCTGTCTTTCCAGGGCACCAACTCTGTACCAGTCTCCATTCCAAGCACTGTATACAAAGTAACTCATTTAAACTATACCAAGAAGAAGGTACCCTCATCATTCTCATTTTATGTGTGAGGAAACTGAGGCATGGAGAGATTGAGCCACTTGTCCAAGGTCATGTGGCTCAGCTAGGGCTTGAGCCCAGGCACTGTGGCTCCAGAGTCTCTTGGCCACTGTGCTATGCTGCTAAGCATAAATGCCACAAGTGGGGAGAAATAGGAAATTTATATAGGGTAAAGTGGAGGCCTTTGTGGGGAATGAAGAACCATGAGGTTGGGGCAGGGTTGGATGAGAGCTGACAGGCAGGCCTAAATGCTGGGTTTTGTTTAGAGGGTCAGTGGGTTTATTGTGTAGCTCTTGGACTTGTCTGATTTCTTCCACTTCTCAGTTAAAGACTCTTACTTGTGTGTGTGTGTGTGTGTGTGTGTGTGTGTGTGTGTGTGTGTGTGTGTGTACATATACATCCATAGAAACATGCTTGTATTCTCTCTCTCTGAGAGTTCTTATTTCTGGAGCAGAAGCTCAGTGAGGACAGGAAACCTCATTGACATCCTCTTCACCATGTCCACAAGCTGCTCAATAGGCATTTGGTAAACTGATCCAAATCAATTTATGGCTGCAGATCTCAAGTTCTTGATGACTGTAAGGTCTGTGTCTCTTCAATCATAGTTCTGTACTTCCAGTTGCTTTCCATTTAGCCTGCAGTGGCTTGTTCCAGTGGAAGACGGCCTGAATTCTCCAGCCAGTCCTACTTCCTTTTTATTGAAATACTTGGCAGATGGGAGGATTTTCCCTTAAAACTTGTTTTCCTTCCACCTTCAGTCGAAGGCTCTTTGACATGCTTGCAACCCAGAGTCCTATCACAAAGAGTCTCATTTGTGATTTGATTTTTTAGGTAGTTAGTGACAACAGCATCTTTTCTGGTACCTGAAGGCACACAGTTGCGTATTTCCCCAGTACAGATAGCCAGCTAAGTAGCTCCTGCCCATGGTTACTGCCCTCAAGTGGCTTGTGTTGTTTCTGTTCTTCTGTTCTCTGGATCATGTGTTTAACACTCATTCTGTGTGTTGTGTTGGGTTTTCCCCGCTCTTGCACATTCAGTTTCTTCCTTCTCCTAGTCAAGCACATTTTGTTCTCCTACTTGCCTTATTTTGTTCTCTATTTAGACTGTGCGTGCTGCCTCACAGCCCTGGCAGGACCATTTCAACCGCCTTCTCACTTGTCTTAAAGATACCTTTAGGAAATTGAATCCAAACAGTCCTATCCCAATCCTAAAGATTAGGCTCCAAAAGATCTGTCAAGTGTGTGTTTTGCTGGCCTACACATGCTAATTTGCATGGTTGCCTCGGATCCCTAAAGACAGTTATTGGCTGAATGGTGGTACATGTTCCCAAGCTCTGCGCCAAGTTGACAACTCCTCCATTGCCTAAGTGAATGTCTCTCAGTTCTCTGCTTTACTTGCCTTTTATCTCCTGACCTCTCTCTCACAACCTTCCTGGAAGAACAGTGTACACTCACTGCCTCTTTTTCCACCCCTACAGTACTACTGAAATGACTGTCTCTGAAGCCCCTGATTATACTCAATCAACAAATCTAGTGATTTCCACCTCGCCATGTATACCATTAATTACCACATTCCTTCTGGACAGCTTCTGTTTTGTTCTTTTCTGTATCATGGGTACTTGGTTTTCCTCCTACGTCTCTTTGACACAGTCACTCCCACTCTTTTGTGATTGCCATCTTTGTTTTAGGTCCTTGAAATACCATGTCCTGGTTCTATGTGATCTCATTCAGTTCCCTGACTTTAACTCCCCCTTCCCCCAGCCACCGTCCTCATTTTATTTAAGAAACTACCACTTTCCCTACCCTTCCAGCCAAGAAAATAGTAATCTTAAACTCTTTTTCTGCTTCCCCTGCCATCCCAAGTTATACTTCAGATGACACTGGCAACCATGTTCATTGTTCTGTCCTCATTGTCACCCCTAATGGACTTTTGCTTGGACTATTGCAGTAGCATCTTAACGATTCCTTTGCCTCTAGTGTTCCTGGCTGTATTCCCTTCTCCACGCAGGGTGGAATTCTTCCAAAGCATAGGTTGGATGATGTAATTTGCTTGCTGAGACCTTCAACAGCATCCCAGTGTGCACAGAATTAATGGCCTCTCCTGAACTTGACATTCAAGCCTGGTACACAAGGACCCTAGCCTGCCTTGTCAGTTGTACCTCCTTCTTGTCCCCTATACTTGGCCAAACTGCCAAGGTTCTTTGAGGACAGGACCATGTCTTCCTTTTTTTGGTCTGAAACAGTGTTTTGCCCTGGCAGGTCTAACATTTGTTGAATTAAATTAGACTAAAGTGACCAGAGATTATGCCAATTCCTTATGCACAGTTCAAACAACTGCTAATGAAAGTTCTCATCTATTGAGCACCTCCTGTGTGCCCAGAACTGTTTATTCTGAGGGCTTTACATACATTAGCTCGTCAAGAGAGGACTCATCAAGTCCTCACAATATCATAGAAACTTTGCGAGGTAGCTGGTATTATCTCCATTTTCCAGATGAGGATACTAAAGCTCAGGAACATTAAGTTTTTCCCTGAGGTTTTGCAGGTAGTAGTAGGTCTAAGACTTGGACCCATATCTAGTTCTCTCTGTATCAGGGCCATCTTAAATGCTTAGCAAGCATTCTTATTTAGTCCCAGTAATACTTGTCATTTTAGAGACAAGAAAGCTAATGATCATGAAGTTTGGATTACTTCTGAAGGTCATATAGCTTGCACATGGTAAAGGGTAGCCAATTTTAGTTTGAGAACTGATTAAAACATTATTTTTTAGGACAAACTGTAGCATACCCACTAAAAGTCCAAGCTGGGTCAGTGGCACACACTGACCTATTTGGGAGGCTGAGGCAGGAGGATTGCAAGTTTGAGGCTAGCCTGGACAACATAGGGATACATTGTCTCAAAATAAAATGAAAAAAAAGGCTGGGGGATGTAGTTCATTGGTGGAGTGCTTGTCTAGTATATATGAGGCCCAGGATTCAATCCTCAATACCACCAAAAACAAGAAGGAAAATAAAAAGATCCTGGTTTTGGAATGAGATAGACATGGGTTCACATCTGGGCTCTGCCCCTTGCCAGTTGTGTGAATGAGGCATTTAACTCCATTCAACCTCAATTCCCTCATCTCTAAAGTGGGATGTGAACTAGGGCCCATCTGATAGGCCTCCTGTGGCGTGTGAGCGCTTAGCATCGACTCCAGAGTAGAGCAGGTGTTCATGTCAGTTATTGTTATTTAGGGACAAGGATGGGGCTAGGGTGCTTTTGGATCTCCTTTTCTCCCTGCTTCTACTTTATAAAGATATCTTGCTGGTTTCTGCCCATTGAGAGAATCAGGCTCCACGTGGGGTGCCTGACAAATGTCCTAATATCTCCCTCCAATATTTTCCTGTGAATGGAGTCCATGATGTGTCGGTGAAACCTGAGTTTTCCATAAAATGCTCTTGAGGCTTCTGGCAGGATCCGGTTCCAGTGGGAACTGTGCACTGTGCATAAATGGCACAAGCTCCAACCCACCCTCAGGAGCTTAAATGTCCCTTGGACGGGAGAGTATGTGTGTCATTGTGACGTTGTAGTCCCGGAACCAATGCAGGTCATCTCCAGTGCGGGGGTCAGAAAGGTTTTTGTGCCAGCATTAACACAACACAATTCTCATTTTGTATTTCTTTGTCCCATTGTGACCTTTAAACTGCAGTTGGTTGGGGCCCAGGAGTGCCAGCACTCCTCTCTCTCTCTTCCTTCCCTCCCTTTTCTCTGTTTCTTCCTTTCCTTCCTTCCTTTCTTTCTTTCCTCCCTTCCTCCCCTTCATTCTCATTCCTCCTCTCTCTTCTTTTCTTTCATCTTTCTCTAGCCTGAGGGGTTCCCAGTGAACAGAAAGCACATTACAATAGCAGGAGCTTCAGGATCCTTGAGGAACATGGTCAGAGCTGAGGTCAGCTCCTTAACTCTTGACTTAGCTCTGTACTGAGTAGGAAGGCTTTGCAGGGCTTTGAGTTGGGATGTGAAATATCTGGTTCTCATTGTACAAAGGGTCCCTCTGACCACTACTGGAGGAGAGAGATCAGAGGGACAAGCGTTGGAGTCAGAGAGGTAAGCTAGGTTGTTGTCCTCATCCAGGCAGGAAGTGGAAATACATCAATGAAATTAACCTGCCAAGCTGGGCACTGGCTTAGCAGTGAGAACTGTAGTAATAGATACACTTTTATTAATACGTGTAGATATACTTTTATTAATAGCATGATTTTTGATAAGTGGTTTTAGAGCTACTATTAATCATATGAAAGCAAATGGTCTAATTCATCTGGAGACCACTGCTGGTAGTGTCTGTCAGTGTGCACGCGTGTAGGTGTGTGTGTGTGCGTGCATGCATGTTACTTCAAACCCAGACTTTGAAACTCTTTAGGAGACCAGTGTCTTTTATGTTTTCAAGAGCTCACAATGGGAAAACGTTGTGTACTTTTAAATGGGCTTATAAAGTTCATAAATTTCAGGATGTACCATCTTAAAAGACAATATATTTTTGGAAACAGGATGCTGATGGATTTTTTTTATCTTTTACTCCATATTACATCTTGTGGTTGCATGTATTTTTAGTGCTGTTGGCCACAAGTAAGGTGAGGCCCTCAGTGGAGCTAATTTTGATTACTCTCATTTTAGCATCGAGGATCTGCTCTTGGCTATCTCAAGAATGTCTGTGACTTCTGATCTGTGATTTGGCAGCATATTTTGCAGGCATGAGGTCCTCTAAGGGAATGAATGCATGACTTGATGTTTACACATGATCTTAATCACTAAGGTGGAGATTAGAGGGTACCCAACACATATATATGCTTGTAGGATGGAAGTACGTATTGTATTTTGATATGAAATATTCTGGTAATAGCTTTATTTAGGGGTTTTTTGAGTTATGTGGATTATTTATAGGCATATCATTAGAAAAGCTGCATTTTATCATTTTTACTTAAATTGTTGAAGTTTCATATAAAGCCATTTTTAGGTCATACATAATACATTTCAAAAAAATGTGTTCTCTGCTGTGGAGTTGTTGACCAAACCTGCCCTTCCATCTGTGTCATGTACCATCGCCTCTCCTAACACTCTTTGGGCCTCTAATTAGGAAGCAGATGTATATATCAGGAAGAAATGTTGATTTCAGAGTAAATTTTTCTAGAAAATAGAAGCTGGGAAAAAAAAAGGAAAACCCAAACTTGGCTTTATGCTGGAAGAGACAGCACTGCTGTGTGTGGGCGGGTGGCTGCATGCACCTGCTGCTCAGAAGTGCCGCTTCTCTCCATGGGGACAACTGCCTGGATATCCGAGATGTGGCCAAGAGGAGTAGGCAAGCAATGTGTGGGCAGGCTGCATGTTCTTTTATTAGCATCCTCATTGTACTGCATCTCATGGAGCCTGGAGCATGAACTGGTCTGGGCTTCTAACATCTATCCTTTTTCCCATTTAATTACCCCTTGAGCCACCAAGCGATGGTGGGAGAGTTGCTTTTGTGTGTAGGTTTAGCTGTTTCTGGGGGTGGTGATGGCCCAACTGGCTTGTGTGTGTCCTTGGGTCCCCAGGCTGTTCTAAGCTGAGGCTTAGCATTGAACACAGCCAGTGATAGGGCTTACCTTCTCTCACATGACCCCCTCTCCTTTTCTCTGTGACCTTGCCCTTCTGAGCATCTGCAGCACTTTTCCGGGGTCTGTCCAGCTAAGACGTAGCAGAGTTGACATTTGAACTCATGACTATTGATTGCAGATCCTGTTCTTTCAGTGCCCAGTTGTACTGCCTTGCACCCAGACACAGATCATCATGTGCAGAGTCTGTAGGGTCAAGTCTTCCATAGCTTTAGTGCCATGGGCATAATAATACCCACCTCATAGGACTGCAGGGAGGTAATCTGTAAAGTATAAGCATAGTACCTGGCATGTAGTAAGTGCTTGATAAATGGGCACTACTACTCATGATAACAGCAGTGGCATTAATTCTCTCTCCTAGATTGTTACTTTCTTGAGGTCAGGAGTTGTGGCTTTCTTTACTTTATAGCCCTTGCAGCAGGGTTTCTGAGCTTGATACTACTGACATTTTGGGATGGATAATTCTCTCTCTCTTTCTCTTTTTTAATTTTTGGTGGGGTGTATAGGGATTGAACCTGGGGCCTCACACATACTAGGCAGCTTTACCATTGAGCTACATCATCAGCCTTTTTAATTTTGAGGTAGGGTCTTGCTTAGTTGCTTGGGCTGGCCTTGAACGTGCAATCCTCCTACCTTAGCTTCCTCAGTAGCTGTGGTGAGAGGTGTGCACCACTGCATCTGGCTTTGATTTGGATAATTCTTGTTGTGGAGGGCTGTTCTATGCAGTGTAGTTGGTTGTGTAGCATCTCTGGCTTTTATTCACTGCATGATAATAGCATTCCCACCCCCAGTCATGAAAATCCAAAGTAGTCTCTAGACATTGCCAGATATCCCTGGGGGGCAAATTTGCCCCTGATTGAAAACCCTGGCCAATAGGTACTGCTCCTGAGGATCATAGGGCTTTTATATTTTCCCTTTTATATATTAACACCTCCCTTCACACTAATAGAAGGTGGTAAAAAATTACTTGTTGAAGTTCGAGAATTTCAAGAATACAGGAAAATTCTTGAAAGCCTTTTAGTTAGCAAGTAGGGTCTGTCCCGTCCCAGGGTCAGTAGAACTTTGTAATTAGATTGTTTCTTTTCTGTAGTTCTATACCACATTGCCCCAGCCTTAGAGCGCTGACCAGTTATAGGAGTTTTTACAAACTTTACTTAAAGCAACAATAGTATCAGCCTTTAAATAATACCATGTGTGATGAGGTGGCATATATATATGTTTTGTTTTGAGACAGCGTCCCGCTATGTAGTTCAGGCTGGCCTTGAACTCAGTATGTAGCCCACACTTGTCTCGAACTCATGGCAATTCTGCCTCAGCCTCCCAAGTGCTGAGATTACAGGTGTATACCACTACACCCAGTTGAAGTGGTATATTTTAGGGAGATTTTAGACCAGCAAGTTGTTGCTTGAAGATCAGAGAGCTGTGTTTGTTGGCTCTGATGATAGCCTTGGATATGACCCCTCAAGCTGTGATTTACATTGCAGTCAGTTTTAGAATACTGCATCTATCAACAGTAGTTTGCTGTTGCTTTGACAGTCACAAGGATGGCTAATGAAAACTCCAGAGAAAAATGAATTGTGAAACTATTTCAGAATGTCTATTGGGATGTGGATCTGTTTGCTTAAGACATATGAGAGCTTGCCATTGACGCTTGCTGTTGAATTGCCTTAAGTGTCTATATGGTGAATATTTAAAGTTGAACTATACCTGTGTTTAGTATATTTCTTTTCTAGAAACCCAAAGAAATGGTATAGTATTTTAATTGACTTAGA